>CM055959.1:39713493-41099613 GCA_029490685.1 Schizonepeta tenuifolia | reverse complement strand
AAATTCTTATGAATCAAGTAAAATTTCTTATGAATCGAGAAATAAAAAAAATTTAGAATGTTAAAATGAACTCGTGTAACGAGGAAATGAGCTTAACTCAAAAGTTAAAAGATTAATGAAATGATATCAAAGCTATGTTCGTTATGTTGTTCCATGAATTTGTTTAAGTTGAGAACGAGCTAGTAAGTGCTAAGTGTAATTAACAGAAGGAATCTAATGAGAAATTTCAATTCTTCTCTAGACTAAAGAAAATGCCGCCGAGAAATGTTAACAATAAGAGAGGTCGAAGACCTGGAAGGCCGAGAGGACGTGGTGGACGTCAGCCAGAAAATAACCAAGAACAGGAATATGAGCGGAATATCACTCCATCCCCATCTCCACCTCCGTCACCATCACCACCACCTCCACCACCGCCCCGTAGAGATATTGAGGACCTTTTCCTCAAAAGGAACCCTCCAATGTTTAATGGAACTGGAAGCCCTAGCGATGCTGAGCTATGGGTGAGGTCGACTGAGAAAATTTTCAAACTCCTCAGATGCACTGATGAAGAGAGAATGATGTGTGTCGCATTCCAACTGACAGGATCAGCAGATTATTGGTGGGAAGCAAGACAGAAGGTGATACCTGCTGAGCATCTGGCTCGTTTTTCGTGGGAAGAGTTTAAGGAGATTTTCTTTGACAAGTACTTTCCCAAGACGTATAGGGCACAGAAAGAGGCCGAATTTTATAATCTGAAGCAGGGAAAGCTAACTGTGACGGAATATGACGTCAAGTTTTGCGAGTTGATGAGGTATGCGCCGACATTGGTCGACACTGAGGAGAAGCTATCAAGAAATTTCAGGGAGGTTTACGTCATGAGTTGGGAATCGCTTTGGCTAGTCATGGAGGACTAGGTTATTCAGACTTACTGGGAAGAGCACAGGAAATGGAGGCCGTCGTGCCTGATGAGAAAAAGATTGTACCAACTGCGACAGCACCAACGCAGAGTCAGAATCGAGGCTACTACAACAACAACAGCAGCAACTACCTGGGGAAAAGAAAATGGAATGGAGGAGGTAGCGGAGGATACAATCAAGGCTACAACAATCAGGGAGGACAGAAAAGAGGCTATCAGCAACCTGCCAACAACAACAAAAGTGGCAAGAGGCCATGGCAGGGAAACAACCAATCGGGGTTGTCCATTCAAGGGAACAGGCAGAACTTGCCGTGGAAGGGCAATAATCAGCCAAACCAGCCGCAAGGGCAACAAAGGAGTTTTAACCAGGGAGCGAATAACCCAGGGAGGCTTACCATCCCTGTCTGCCCGAAGTGCAACCGAGCTCATCCTGGAGTCTGCCAGATAGGCACCCCTAACTGTTTCAATTGTGGAAAGAAGGGGCACATGAAAAAGGACTGCCCTAAACCGCTTCAAGCAGTACCTCTCCGAGCCATCCAAGCACAACCGCAGCAGCCGCCTATGAACCAGCAGCAGTTTCAGCAGCATGCACAGCAGCAACAAAATGCGAGGGCATGCGCTATCAAACAAAGCGGTCAGCGCAAAGGAAAAGGCAATCTAGCAGGTATGGGAAAACTCCACAACACCCCCATTAAGATACTGTTTGATACTGGCGCATCGCATTCTTTCATTGCTGGCTCATGTGCCGATAACTTAGACATCAGACCTGTAAGAGCTGCACAATCTATGAGAGTAGCCACACCTTCAGGAGAGATCACTACTTCCACGCATGTTTGCTCTAACCTAGAACTAGAAATCGGAACTCATAAGATTATAGCGAACAACCTAAATGTTATGATAATGTGGGACGTAGATATAATCCTAGGAATGGATTGGTTGTCGGAGAATTACGCCACGATTCTCTGCAACGAAAGAAAATTTCTTTTCAGCCGCCGGGCAAAGAACTAACCGAATTCCATGGAATTTCAATGGGTAGAGGCGTACCAATCATATCGGCCCTTCAAGCCACAAAACTCATGAAGAAGAAAGGTACCACAGCCTACCTTGTGTACCTAGTTGGAGAACCACGAGCCGAGAAGACCATTCGGGACGTAAAAGTTGTGAACGAATACGAAGATGTTTTTCCAGAAGTACTACCAGGATTACCACCAGATCGTCATGTGGACTTCACGATCGATTTAGAACCAGGAGCAGCTCCTAAGTCTAAAGCCCCATACAGAATGGCACCGAAGGAACTGGAAGAGCTCAAAATCCAATTACAGGAATTGCTAGACCTTGGTTTTATCAGGCCAAGCGTTTCACCTTGGGGAGCACCCGTGCTTTTTGTTAGAAAGAAGGACGGATCGATGAGAATGTGCATCGATTACCGAAAATTGAACAAGATCACTCTCAAGAACAAATATCCTTTGCCAAGGATTGAGGATCTGTTCGATCAGCTTAAGGGTGCAGGAGTCTTCTCCAAAATAGATTTGAGGTCTCAAGATCAAACCTGAAGATGTACCTAAGACCGTTTTTAGAACTCGATATGGCCATTACGAATTTTTAGTGATGCCATTTGGTTTGACCAACGCTCCAGCTGTATTCATGGACCTTATGAACAGAGTCTTCCACCCCTACTTGGACAAATTTGTTCTAGTATTCATCGATGACATCCTTATTTATTCAAAGAACGAGACGGAGCACGAGGAACATCTACGGATAGTGTTGGAAATACTAAGAGCTGAGAAACTCTACGCCAAGTTCAGTAAATGCGAATTTTGGCTGAAGGAAGTAATGTTCCTTGGACACATAGAATCGACAGAAGGAATCAAGGTGGATCCAGCCAAAGTAGAAGCAGTGTACAACTGGAAGGCACCAACAAGTCAAAATGAGATCAGAAGTTTCTTGGGATTAGCTGGTTATTACAGAAGGTTTATCGAGGGATTTTCTACAATTGCTCGCCCGATGACACAGCTACTCAGGAAGGATACCAAGTTTAAGTTGACGGATGAGTGTGAGAAAAGTTTTCAAACTCTTAAGGAGAAGTTAACTACAGCGCCAGTACTAGCACTTCCAGACGCAAACAAAGAATATGTGGTTTATACTGACGCATCGAAAAATGGATTAGGTTGTGTCTTGATGCAAGACGGACGAGTGATAGCTTATGCTTCACTACAACTTCGACCCCACGAAGTTGAGTACCCAACCCACGATTTAGAACTTGCAGCAGTAGTACATGCACTAAAGATTTGGAGACACCATCTCTATGGTGTAAGAGTTGAGATATTCACCGATCACAAGAGTCTAAAGTACTTTTTCGAGCAAAAAGAACTGAACATGAGACAAAGACGATGGCTCGAATTAGTCAAAGATTATGACTGTGGAATTAACTATCATCCAGCAAAGGCTAATATGGTAGCAGACGCATTGAGTCGCAAGGCTCCAACGAAGTTAGGATGCCTTTTTGTAGAAGAAGAAACCTTAGTACGAGAATTCGAGAAGATGGATATCAGAGTACTTGACACGCCAACAACAATAACAAGTCAAATAGCAGCATTAGAAGCTACGCCAGATTTGAGAGAAAGGATCATTAGTGCTCAAAGAAAAGACGAGTCAATGGAAAAACTACGAGTAAAGATAAGGACAGATAAGCTAGAAGGATATTCTAAGGCTCCAGACAATGCAATACTTTACGAAGGCAGGATTTGTATTCCCGACAACAATAGCGAGTTGAAGAACGAAATCTTAAGTGAGGCTCACGATACGCCTTACACAGCACATCCAGGAAGTACGAAAATGTACCAAGATTTGAGAAGAAGCTTTTGGTGGAACGGAATGAAACGAGACGTTGCCTCGTTTATAGAAAGATGCCTAGCATGTCAGCAAGTTAAGACTTTACACAGACGACCGTATGGATTGCTACAACCATTGGATGTCCCAGATTGGAAATGGGAAGGCATAGCTATGGACTTTGTCACAGGCTTGCCTAAGTCGAGAAGAGGAAACACAGCGATTTGGGTGATAATTGATAGACTTACGAAGTCAGCTCACTTCTTACCAATTAAGACTACATATGGATCTGAGAGACTAGCTCAGTTGTATGTCAAAGAGATTGTACGTCTGCATGGAATACCGAAGGTCATAATATCAGACAGAGATGTTAAGTTTACCTCGAGATTTTGGATTACGATGCAGAAAGAGTTGGGAACGGAGCTAAATTTCAGTACAGCTTTTCACCCACAGACAGATGGGCAATCAGAGAGAACGATTCAGAGTTTGGTCGATATGTTAAGGACAGTGGTTTTGGACCGAGGCACGAATTGGGAAGAAATTCTACACTTAGTCGAATTCGCCTACAACAACAGCTATCAGGCCACGATAGGGATGGCACCGTTTGAAGCTTTGTATGGGAGAAAATGTAGATCACCGCTTTATTGGGACGAAGTAGGTGAGAGAAAGAACCTAGGCCCATATGCGATCAATGAGATGATCGAAATAGCTCGACAGATTCGAGATAGAATGAAAGAGGCCCAGAGCAGACATAAGTCGTATGCCGACGACCGTCGAACCAACCTTGAGTTTGAAATAGGAGATAAAGTTTTTCTTAAGATATCCCCGACCAAAGGAATCCTTAGGTTCGGAGTTAAGGGTAAGTTAAGACCCAGGTTTATAGGACCTTATGAAATCCTCGAGAGAATAGGATCAGTCGCGTATAGATTGGCCTTACCGCCAAGTCTAGGAAGCGTTCATAACATTTTTCACGTTTCCCAATAGAGAAAATATGTTTATGATCCTAAGCACGTTATTAGTCATCAAGACGTAGTTCTTGAATCCGACCTAAGTTATGAAGAAAAGCCGATATCGATTTTGGATAGAAAAGTTCAAGAGTTAAGAACCAAATCGATACCGATAGTTAAAGTGCTATGGAACCATCACGGGCAAGAAAAAGCCACGTGGGAACTCGAGGAGAAGATGAAGGAGCAGTATCCTCATCTTTTTGCAGAAGGTAAGCAAATTTCGGGACGAAATTTTTCGTAAGGGGGGTAGGATGTAATGCCCCGTAAAATCCTTACGTTCTTAATATTTAAAAATAATTAAATAAATGGCTTTGCACGCCTAAGTTTATAATTTTTGAATTCTAAGGCTAACGGTCGAATCCGTTATTTAAAATAAATTACAGAAGTCGGCTAGACGACTACTATATTAGGGGTTAGCGCGTACGAAAAGTTTTTAGTTTGTAAACTAAGAACGGAAAACCGTTTAATTTTACGTTTACAAAATCGCAATACGAACACGCCGAGAAAGTTTGTTTTTACGTTTTTCCGGACGAAACTCGGACTTGTCGTCCCGAGTTTTTGTCCAAATAAATTTTATAAATTTATTTTTTTCTAATTAAGTTCATACGTTAGAATTTAAGGTCAAATCGAATCACGACGATTTTTGTACCGAACAACGTTTTTCGTCGTTCGTTTTTCCGTAACGTCGGATCGCGCCGGAAAAACCCGAAACCCTCTAAACCTCTTACATGCACCCGCCACCTCATCCATGTTTAGGTGTAAGACATGCATGTTGACTTGATTAAGCTAATGACACCTTAACCTTACCTTTATGCATGTTCAAACCCTTCATCATTGCAAACACTTAGACAAAACACATTTTCTCTCCAACTCTCACTCTCTCTCTCGGCAGCACACACACTCACACACTCTCATCTTCATCTTCTTCATCCTTCCCATCCACCATTGAAGACTTCACCAAGAACTTGAAGAAGAACACAAATCACCATCCATCCATTCAATTTTATACTTCTTTCTTTAAATCTTAAGGTATTTCCATCCTCTACATTTCTATCCAATTAGTTTTCTTTTCTTTTCCTTTTCTTTCTTGTTCGAATTTTTAGAGGTTTGATTTAGATATTTTGATCTTAGAATAATGTAATTGAATGTGTTAGATATGATAATTGGAGATTAAAAAGGAACAAAAACAAGAACCCTAATTATTGTGTGAATGCAGAATTGTTTTGGGAAATTGTAGGATTTTTGTTTTTCTTCTTTTGATCATGAATTCATGCTTAGTAGGTGTTTAATTAGTGATTGGAATGAAAAGGGATTGAAAGCCTTATGTTGTTATGAAATTCAATTAGGGTTTTGAATTGAATTTGGGGATTTTGGTATGTTAATTGATAATAGAATTGCAATTGTTTAATTGATGATATAAGAGTATGTTTAGTAAATAAATGTTGTTAATTTGAGAAGAAAATCATCCCCTTAACATATGTATAAAACCAGAAATTTATAAGTAATTAGGGGTTTCCACATGATTGTTTAAAGTGATGATTTGTTAGTTGAATATGTGCAAATTATATTCGTTGATTATAGAAGTTAATTGGAAATTTTCTAAAAATGTTTAATGGAATGTAAGAGACTAAGATCACCATATAAACTGAGTCATAATGATGTTAAGATGTGTTTGCATGCATGAAAATGAATCACGTTAGACGTAGTTTAACGTCGTAAAATTTGAACGAAATCCGACAACGTTGAAAAATCACCGTAAGAGACGAATATCTAGTTGTAACTAATAGTCGAGAAGTCGGATGGGAATTCTAAGTTGATATTATTGTTTAGAATGAAATTTAGAACATTTTTCTAGTTGACATCGTAAGTTTTTGAGTTGATATAATATGAGCTATAGTGATAATCGGGAACTAGAACGCTTTTGGATTTTTCTTTGTTGGTTTAGTACTTGGTAGTTGAAATAAGACGTTAGAACGTCGTGCTTTTGAGCGAGTTGAGAAGGAGTTTGTCACGTACAGGAGTACGTGATGACTGCCTTAAGAGTCCAGTTTCTAAAAAAGTTGAATACGAGAACTTAGAACGAACCTAAGACGTTATACGGCGAACCTATCAAACAATTAGCGTTTTCGAGCAGTTTCTGCGACCCTCGCCGGAAACTGTAATATCTTCCAGCTCGTTTATCGGATTTGTGATCCGTAAATTGGAGCGCGAACTAGACTTCCTAAGCTTTCTAATGATACAGGGCTCACCCCCTGTTTCCAAATCCTCTGTTCTGGACTGTACAGTGAAAATTCAGTTTCTTGTTTTCTAAGTTGTTTAGTTCACAACTTAGCTTCTTTCAATCGTTTAAGCCGTTTTTATCTATCGAACATCTCCCTACTGACCTTAGAGTCAAGTATAGAACCTTGAATGATGAAAACCAGTCGAGATATTATATCTTATCCTTTCATTAAAAAAAAAGTAATAAACGAGAAATTCTTTAAATCGTTCAATGAACTAAAATAAATCGCCTAAGTTGATTCTTTCCAACTTAGCTTCTTATAATCTTTAAAGTCATATTAAGACACCAACTACCTTCTCTACTGACCCGAGAGTCGAGTATGAGATCTTCCGAGTTCTAAACAAGATTAGTACGAGTCTCGTTTCTCGTTTAAGTAAAACGAATCTAGTAAGCGTGCAAATGCCAAAAGGATAAAATAACTAAATCTTTCTTCGATTCTCTTTCTTCGATTATTCTTTTGCGAACCGTTTTTAAGTATGTTTATTTTACGATGAAGGAGGGAGCCAACTGTAAAGAAGGGACGAAAGATCCGCAGTTGGAAGCTTTTGCTTATAAGTTCTGTATTTACAAGGTGGGCTTTTATATACAAATAAAACGAGCAATGCTCGGAAAATCTTTCTTTATCGCTTTGATATCTGTGTTTTCAAAGTGATATTATGGCATGAATTGTTTTAAGTTTTTATGTGAGTTCTCTTGTACCTATCTGAGTCAACATTCGTGTTTTCCAGATTTAGAGTTAGTCTATTTTAGATTAACTAACGATCGGCTCTGAGTTAGCTGCTAAGTGCTTTCCAGAGTTAATGTACTTTGTAACCTGTGGTGTATGTGGTATCCTGTTGAGGGGTAGCCAACCACGGTGAATTAGTTTGGGTCAAGATTGAACATAGCATACCTGAAAATACTTGGCCAAGTAATTTATGAGAAAAAGTCAGAAAATGTTTAGTAGACACAGATTCTTTCAATAAAACTCCGATGTGCTACGTTTATAAAATTCCATATTTATCTATATTTATGATTATGTTTTCGGCATCGTGCCCACTAAGTACGTTTGTACTTAGCCCTGCATTGTTTCTAAATGTGCAGGTTGAAGCGACGGTGAGCGGCGACGGTTGATGTTGAGTAGAACCCTTTCCGCTGCCAATCTCTGTATTTTCTTTTGGAGATGTACCTTTTTGAACTATACTCAGTAGTCCAAGTTTGTAAAATATGAACTTAGTTTCCTTTTTGTACTTTTGTCGAGTAATCCTTAGGGATTAACTCTTTCTTATTTATGTTAAAGTCTTGTTCATAGATTATCGATGTTTATCATGTATGTTTAGTCGGTTAGCCCCCTTCTTCCCCGCTTCTTTAATCCAACCCCAGTCGCACCCTGGCTTCTGCCGTCCCTCGGGATTTGGGGCTGTGACAGAATAAATGGTTTGAGCCTTCATAAAAAGAAATGCATAATCGAGTTAGGTTTTAAGATCTAAATTAAATGATTGTTAATGTATCTTGAAGTATGTTTGATCTATTTGAATTCATTATATGATTGAATAAGTGCTTAAATGCATTATATTAGTTATGATGTGAAAGATAATTGAACTATTGTATGCAAAATGATTGAATGATTGGTTGAGAATTGATTAAAGTCTTTGAAAGAAAGCATGAGTAATAAAATGTAGATGGACGACGTTATTAATTAAAACGAGAAAAGTGTTAAGACGTTGATTAATAGTTTTAACCAGTTCGAGTAAAGTTAATGATTTAAAGACGAGAACGCGAGATCCCTTAGAAAGGTTAAGCGAGGAGAGAATCGACTCAAATAGAAGTCCTTCAATTAAGTCCAACGCCTTTTTATCCGTTATGTTACGTATCTTATTTTTCCTATCGATGTCGAACTGTGAAGGATCGAGCCGGACGGATCATTAAGCAAGGACAAATTGCCCTAAACCACCTAGCTAGTTTTTCGGAAGTCAGGTGGGCTTTTCTGAACCAAAACTATCGATGAAAATTAGTTATGCTATTAAGTATTATGATATGTTTTCAAATGTGATTGACTTACCGTTTTTATTGAAGTTTGGTATGTGTTATCATCTGTTTATGTGAAGATGTTATTATCCTGTGATAGGCAGGAAACCCACGTGTGGTATATGTTGAAGTGACTGTGAGCCTTGCTTCGGTTACGCCGGTCACAGTGCTCGAGAAGGAGGCCTACTTCTCGGCACAGTGAGATTGTTTGTGACAGATGATACATAGTGTTATATTATATGATATTTGACTGCGCAATCTGTTTAAAAGAAAATGTTTTTAACATGCACAAGTAATACTGTTTTTAAAACTGCTTATATACTTGTGATGTTCGGCAAGGCAAGTTCAATTGTTATAGCTTTAAGAAGCATCTTTATTCAAATGTTTTGGCTTGTGTTCACTGAGTACGAAGTACTCAGCCCTGCGTGTGTTTCTAAACATGCAGGTTGACTGGATGGCGATGGCATGGATATTTGGTGGTGTGGTTTGGTTCTTTTGGTTGAGTCTAGTTGGATATCAGACTGGCATTTGTACGTCTTCATACGTGCATATGTTGGGTATTGATGCAAGTTTCCGCTGCAACCCTTTTGAATTGATGTCTGTTGATGCTAATACTTTGATTCTCATGTTTTTTATTCCGAGCGTTGTGCTCGAAGACCTTGAATATTTGTTAACCTCTTAAACTACTCGACTTGTAATTCCGAGCGATTGGCTCATTAACTTGAATTGTTGTTGAACATGATCCACTTAACATGGTCTATATATTTGTATGCATTCTCTTTTTGTTGGAATTCTATCCCCATCAGCATGAATTACTTATTTGGATTACTGTTGTAGGTGAAGTTAAGATACTCGAATGTTATTTCATTATGCTTTTGGAAACCCAATTCGATTGCCTTATCTTCCATCTTTGTTTTTCCCCGAGTATGCTCCCTTTATTTGAGTTAGTTGTTAGTTGTTTAGGTTTGTTGTTGTTCGTAAGTCGCACCTCAAGAGTCGGGGCGTGACAATAAGGGACTCATCATGGTAAAATAGCCTCAAAAAGGTCTCATGTGGGACAATGCCTCAAAATAAGAATTCATTATCGTGCCTCAAAAGAGGACTCCTGAAGTATATACCATAACATCTTCCAACGTAGCATATCATAAAATCGTATCATACCATATTTAACATTGCATATCATAACATCCCGTCATCATCATGTAATGAAACAAATCACAAGACATGAGTATCATGCACATATAATTCACGTAAGGAGTTCATGTATTAACTTTCCTTTTTGCCGACGTGGAAGGATGGGAGGGATGTCGTGAACAACTTGACATTTCGATAGACTTGACATAGACTTCAAGAATTCTCAATTTTGAAAGTTCCAAGTTTAAGTGACACTAATTTTGAAAAAAAATGAATAAGACTTATAGGGCTCAGAGCAAACGAACCTGGCTCTGATACCATCATGTAGAGCCCCGCCACCCGGGCCTATGCACATCGGGCGGGCTGCTACGGGGTAGGTGAAACGGTAAAGGCTTAACTTGAACTAAATGTGGACGATAACGAAAATGTGATTATTGAGATTATTTAAGAGATAAAATTTGAAATAAAGGAGTTGAGGTGGGTGATTATTCGAAACAATATTTTCCTTAGCTTAACATAACTGAGGTCAATGTATGAGGACACCGGCCCCGCACTGCAGAAGCGTTCAAAAATATAACTATCAAACAAGAGATATTTGAGGTTAAAATGAGGTAACAAAGTTCAAGGGTTATAGAACGAGAATACAAACAAGTCACTTAGACCAATAAAAGACATAGAGCCAATGATGATGACCCGCAAGGCCGTCACCCAACATACGCTTGACACAGCGACATCACCCCCTTCACATCCACGTCATTCAACCTGCATTAGGGAAAACAATGTAGGGGGCTGAGTACAAAAGCACTCAGTGGTTCCGTGCCCCTCTTTGAAAAACATTTTAAAAGGATATTACATGCTTCAGTACTTAGTAAAAACACCTTTCACATAAGCAAACCAATTTTTAAAGGAAACATAGGTTCGAACCATAAAACAACTCACATTCTTGGGTTACCATCCCGGTTCAAATAGAGGGGAGCCACTCTCTCTATCCGAACCGTCATAACTTCCTGTGCGCACTACCTTGGCTTGATCGGAGCTCAAGGCCGATCGTTAATATAACATGTCTCATACTTGGTCAACCACAAGCAATTGAGCATAAAAACATTTAAGCATGCATATAAAGTAAAAAGCTTTTTGGGCTTAATAACCCGAAATGTTACCTCGTGGGAATCTAACCCACACTTGAAAATAGGATAACCTACCTTTCACTTCTGAAAAGATAAGTCCGGTCCTTGAATTCTATTGCCAATGTCTCCTACATAACGGTCTTAACAATCTTAGGCCTTTAACTCAAGGAAAAGATTAACGGGCTACAACAATATCCTAGGCCTACCTATTCCCGATTTAACCCTTAATCTTAGAAAAATCAATGAAGGGTCTCCTTGTGTTTTTAATTTATAAACACGGTTAGAAGTCCAAGATCTTGAAACAACATGATTAAGTATTAATGTCATGCTATGTCGTGTGATGCGCGTGCTTACATAAATACTTGGCATATTCTTTCATTATTCAAGTCATTATACGAAGTAAAAAGCATACGATATTATAAGCATGAGATTTAGAAACAAAATCTTTCCTTCGATTTTCTACAAACAATTCGTGCGCATAAAAACAGTTTAAGTAGTCGTCTTCGAAGGATCACCATTTACTGTACAGTAAACATGTAAGCACATAATATATAATTCTGGAATCCTCATAATTCATACTTTAACTCTCATTTAGTCTCGTGTTATAAATGATTAACGGTTTGAGAGTTATACCTAGGAGAAGATGGGTCATTGCACATTATCGTTCTTAAGAGCCTAACTTTGGTCGATTCACAAAACATATTAAGTAATCTGAGATTAGGCAGAAAACTTTATGCTAGCACAGAATACATATCGTACTAGCTATTGCCCAAAATTGGAGTTAATTCGACTACAGTAAGACGACTAACAAGTCATCGCAAAGTGACCGACAACAAGACTTTTCTTAAAAATTTACTTAAGCAATTTTCAGAAAAACCTTTCTGCACAAAGGCTATGTAAAGACATAAATCTGACTTCACTCGTACATTGTAGAAAGTAATGGTTTATACTTTTAGAAACTTACGGATGTCTACTTCATCTTAGGAAAAAGCGGTTCTAGATTTCGAGTCTAGACGAGCAAGATATGCTCGTCCGAAATAAATTGTGCAAAGCTGACAAAAACTGCTCATACGACCATTTTGTAAACTATACCATATTTCATACACTCAATAGATAAATGTCAAATTTTATAGGATTAAAGAATACATATTAGGCTACAACATATCAAAAACACAGATTAATCCGATGACACTTGGTCTCTGAAATAGGGGCTTCAATTTGACTAGTTACAATGCTTAAAAAGGGTAAATTCCGAAATTCATAAGATCTTAGTTTCTAGTTCTCACTTGCTTCAAATCCATACCAAACGTCATGAAATTCACTCATAGGGCAGTGGGTATACCGAGGAAGATATCATGCTTGGATTCATAAAATCATCATAATCACATACAGAGTAATTACAACACGATCCTAAAATAATCACAAGTCATAGTAATAAAATCAGGAATTTCACTTAGGCATTTCATCAAACAGTTGGCGTACTTGTTAGCCATTCAAGTAGTCATTTTTATCGACTCGCCGCAAACTGTACATACATTATCTATGGACAAAACATACCATTACAGAAACCTTGAAGGACATACTCTCACAGGAAATTAATTTGACTCAAAGATACTTTACGGTTAGGGGGATATGTTCAACTCAAAAGGGTCACTTGAAGTTATTAAGCCCATGAGGATTTATGCTTGGAAATTTTCTGGAAAATAACACTTGTTGTAGTGGCTTTACTCGATTTTAAAAACATAGTAAATCAACTCCAATGAATCTAATTTTTGAACCACATCTAGCTTAACTATCAAGGTATTCTCAGAAATTTTTAGTTTTCAAATTGAAGGTTATTAGCACGTGGATTTAGGCCTTGTACAGTAGCCGAAAATAGACTTAAGTTTGAAAATTGTCAGCACACAGCTGCTTACTAAAACTTCTACCAAAACTCGAGTTTTGATCCTCTACGAGTGAATCTTATCATTTTAGAAAGCTTAGAATGTCGTTGACATGCTCCAACAAGCCGTTTGTTAAAATTCTTAAGAGAATCCTGCAGAAAATCTTTTCCTTCTCTCCTCTCCTTCTCTCTCTCGACAACTTCTCTCTCTCTCCAACTCTTTATGATTTTGTCTTATGCTAATATTCAATAGACAACTTTTTAATTGCTAAATAATGATTGAATTAAGTTTGCTACTTAATAATAATACTCACACACACGCACACATCATACATATACACTACGGCACACACCCACATAGACATATACATGCATTTTAACATATAGGTTTTATATTATATTATATTCTTTTATATCTTATTTCATCTTTCGGATCCTAACGCATCGTATCTTAGTCAAATAATAATTTAGACTGAGTAAATGAATAGGATTAATTATTTTGGTTCCAACGAGCCCAATATTGAATATAAAATTTTTATAGGCATTCTCTGTAAAAATTAATAAACAACTAAATAATTTGCATTATCACTTCTAATTAATCACAACATCAAATAATAATGTCATAGAACAATTATTTCACATTGGACAAATAATATGAAATGCTCGTGTTTTATGCATATGTATGAAAAATATAAACTTTAACTTTGAAACCATTAGAATTTATAATTTGGAATAAAATCTATCTTAAAAACTTATCAGGAATAAGTGATCATATTCTATTAGTCTAATTATTTCTATTCTTATTCTATTGTATTCGGGCGATTTTTTTTTGGCTCGAATTTTCGGAGTTCTACATCTTATTACGCACAATTTAGTTTATTGCAACATACAATTTACTTTTCTACTGTTAAGTCCCAGTTTGGGCAGACTATCATTTAAGTATTTAATCAAGTATGTTTTCTTCTATCTCTTTTGTTATTGTTATTTACTTTATGTCTAGCTAAACCTTGAGATCTGGATTTGGGTAGAGGATATGTGATTTAAGTGTTTTATAACTCGTGAGGTCTAATTGGGCAAGATAGCTATATATATGTGTGTTTCCAAGGCGTTAGGTAATGATTTCAAAGCAGTCTGTTTGTGCCTAGAGACCATAGTGCAGATGGGCAAGTGGAGGGCGGCAGATTCCTTAAAACGGAGATAGCTTAGACCAACATGGACCGGGAGAGGTTTGCCTCACACTTCTTGAGGGCAGCAAATCTCAGTTTGAACTTGGGCGGAGCTGAACGAAGTACGCTGACGCTGGTGAAAAGTCAGATCGGGATCCTCGTATCTCATAGGACCGGAACATGTACGTCTAGTGCCCAAAGCTGCTTGTTTCAATCTTTACGCCTTGAGGAATGCTCGAGGGTGAGTTGGGCAAGTTAGGAAGCGTGGGTGGGAATGCCATACAGGATTCACAAGTAAGGACGAGCTGGGCAGATCGTGGTTGTGGGCGTGACAACGTGACAGTAGGACCATGACGCGGTTAGCCTATAACCGTTGACATACATACATAGCGAATATCTTTGCACCAATGATCGAGTTACACTTATTCATATTGAATCGAACCTAAATCCAAATTGCCTTTTATTACTGATAGTTTACTTGTTTTATTTCTGCTTTTACTTTTCTTTGTTTTGCCGAAGGCAATAGTAGAAATAAACCAAACCAACACTGTGATAGGATTCTTTCAAGAGAATATTACATCCATTCCTCGTGGGATCGACCCTTACTTACCGACTAGCTGATCCTAGGAAGTGGGCAAGGAAACATACAAATTGTATTTTGCCGCGGCTAAACGACGGTCACGTCAAAATTGGCGCCGTTGCTGGGGAATTTATTTTGTGGTATTCTCTTTCATGTTTGTTCTTTTGATTTTCTTTTATGCTTAACCCTAACCCTGTAGAGAGTTCGCAAACTTGGTACGACAATAATACCAATCGAACGCTAAGTCAGATTAAGGCGGAAAATGAGGCACAACGTTTGGCGATTTCGGAGAAAGAGCGGAACTCGTCGGAAGAGCTAGGCGAAACACCAATTGAGGAGTAGTACTCCTCAGATAATGAAGAAGGGAGAAGCCTACAAAAAGAAGCAATGGCTGTGAATGAAGAAAAGACTATGAGGGAGATGGTTTTCCCTAGCACTCTGAACCTGAGGTCATCGGGCATCACTTTGCTCGAGCCGAGGAAGCCTTGGGAGCTAAAATCCTACTTCATCCAGATCCTGCCCAAGTTCAGCCATTATCCAGGGGAGGACCGACAAGGCACTTACAAGATTTCAAGATGACATGCGAAACGGTTCCTACTGAGGGGAATCTGGAAGAATATGTGAGGTTAATCGCTTTTCCATTCTCTTTACAAGATGGTGCAAGGGAATGGCTTTACACTTGCCCGCGGGGAGTGTGAAGACATGGCAAGAGATGCAGCAAAAGTTCTTAGAGAAGTATTTCCTGGCTGCATGTATTCAGACTTATGCTTGCAAAAGGCCCACAACATTAGATTCCTGAGTACGACTTGATCTAGTGCTTTCTGGGAGGACTTCAATTTGGAGAAAGAGCATTGGTGAATGCAGCTTGCCAGTGAACTTTTATGAACAATCCACCAAGCAAGGTTTTCAAATAATTAGCGAGATGGCGGAGGAATCTAGAGATGAACGAGGAGATTTTCCCAAGGAGATGATAGCAGTAGCAACCCTATCGCCTGCTGATGAGAAGATAGACAAGTGAGCCACCTAGATGGAGTCTCTCATTGCTCTAATAGCTGGAAACAACAAGAAGGGGGTGAGGGCATGCGGAATATGTTTAGCGGTCACACATCCAATAGATTAATGCCCAACACTCTACGAGGTGGAGGATGTGAATGCTATAGGTATCAAGACCAACCAAGGATGGAGGAAAGATGAGAATTTGAGGTATGGGAATAACATTTATCAGCAGTTTGGGCAACAACCACAACAAAAGTATCCACCACGTGACCTAATCGAGCCAACGATGAAAGAGGTGGTGAATAGCCTGATTCGAGATCCCAACAAGGCTTCGCAAGAGAATGATCAGTTTAGAACAAAGGCGCGTGGTGCAATTCAACATATCACCGCCCAATTGGCACACCTTGCCAATGCTTTGGGCAGGACAGAGAAGAAGCAAGGTGAACTTCCAGCCCAAGTGGAGATACACAAGGCACAAGTGAATGCAATTACCCTAAGAGAAGAAAATGTGTTTCCCGAGAGAGTTTAGATGTCGGAATCTGACACACAACTGCCCAAGGAGAAGGGATTAGAGGTTGATCAAGCTAAAAATGAAGAAGATGAAGAGTTAATTCCTGAGCTTATCTATGTTAAACCTAAACCCATCATTCGAGCTCCATTTCCAAGAAGGTTGAAGTGAATTAAGATGGACGAGGAGATGTCCGAGATGCTCAATGTTTTCAAAAAGGTTGAGATAAATCTACCTCTCATCGGTGCACTTCGCAACATGCCCAAATGTGCAAAATTTCTGAAAGATATTTGCTCAAGGAAGAAGGTGAAGCACCATGACCAAGATAAGGTGCTTCTGGGAGAGAATGTGTCTGCGGTCATTAAGAAGAGATTGCCCAAGAAGTGTCGAGATCCAGGCATGTTTTCTATCTCATGCTAAATTGGAAACATGAAGATTGAGAAAGCCATGCTGGATTTGGGCGCGTCAATCAACGTCATGCCTGTGTCCATATATGATGAAGACATAATGGGACCACTCCGATCCACTAGGGCGGTTATCCAATTGGCGGACAAGTCTCAAGTGCATCCAGAGGGAATTCTGGAAGATATCCTAGTGAAGGTGGAGCATTTGATTTTCCCAACGGATTTCTATGTCCTTGACATGGGCAAAGCAGGAGATGAATCATCGGGCATGCTGCTAGGAATGCCATTTATGAAGATTGCTAAAACCCGGATTGATTGCAACTCTCGGCAATTCATATGTGAGTTTAATGGGGAGTCGGTAGCATTCAACATCTTCAAAGCAAAGGAGTCTCCCCAAGACACGGAGATGGTTAAACACATTGACCATGTTGAGCAGTCAAAGGAGAATATGTTGCCTCAGAATATAATGCAAGACCTTTCGAATGAAGTCAACGAAGAGGGAATCATCGAACATGTTGCCCAAGATGAAGGGAAGAAGATAGTCAAAGGCAAGAAGAACTTAAAGGCTGAATCCAATGGGCAACAAGAATCATCACTTTAAAGCTTGCCCATATCTAGGCTAGGAGAAAGGCTGAATGAGCAAGGACCGAAGATAGAGCTTAAGCTTTTGCTGAAGCATTGGAAGTACATTTACCATGAAAAGGATCATACCATGCCCGTGATAGTCAATTCTGAGCTGAGTTTTGAAGAGAAGCATATGGCGCGCAACAATTTAGGGCAAGACGGGGAAGTTATCAGCATAATCTCAACTTTTAAGGAAGGCATTACCCCTGTAGTTTGCATAATGACCAAGAATGAAGCATATTCTGTTCGGAATCCTTGAACCAAACATTATCTAATCATGGAAGAAGAAATTTCGAAGGATATTTTGCAGTTACAGGATTTGGGCATTATATACTCTGAGCCTGGCAGTGAGTGGAGGAGACATGAGCTCGTTGTGCCAAAAAGGACAAGTGTTGAAGTGATCAAGAACGAGAACGAGGAGATTGTGGGCACAAGGCTGAAGAGTGGATGGAGAGTTTGTATCGACCATTAAAAGTTGAAGAAGATAGCTCGTAAACATCCTTTCAAGGTTCCTTACATTGACAAAATTATGGGAAAATTAACCAAGTCACATGACCAGCAAATAAGCGTTAAGAAGTTTGAAATTGGTCAGAAGGTACTTCTCACTCGGGCACGACTCAAGTTATTACTGTGCAAATTGACAACCAAATGGGTCGGTCCATATGAAGTCCAGTCCCAGTTGCTCGATGAGATAGTGGAAATTAGGAGTTTGACGAGCGGGAAAATTCTCAAAGTGAGTGACAAGAGGTTGAAGGCCTACTTTGGGCATAATGCAAATGATCCAGGGGATCCACCTGATCCCGCTGGTCAGGAGGTCAACCAAAAAAGAGAAGTACTACGTCATGACCATGACGTCAACTGGGGCGCTGGCCAGGAGGCAACCTGGTATGTTTTTCTTTATTTTTATTTTTATTTTTTAATTTTTGTCATTTCCATTTTCGTATTTTTATTTTTAACCCTAGGATAGTAGTTATTGTTTGGAAGGAGGGATTTTTTTAAGTGTGCAGGCTAGATGAACGAACATAAAGTGAGGTAGAACGAAGAGTTGATGTGGCCACGAGAAAGAGGGACAAGATACAGCTAGAGAACTCTCCTAACCATAACCCAGCAGTTGAAAAAGGGAGAGTGATTATATCCGGAGGGAAAGGAAGTTGCAATCCTTTATCTCTTAGTCACGTTAGAGGAAGCCATTGCCTTCATGGAGTCAGTCATTTTGGCCAATCAGTAAATCAGCTTGGAGTCCTCACTGCCTTCAAAAATTATCGAGCAAAGTCAAATCCAGGTTATGATCCTAAACTAACCTGCTACTTAATTGTCCTCCCTTGTTTTGTTTAAAGTTTTTAAAGGTTTAGTTTTGAGTCTCTATTTGTTGGTTTGCCCATCATTATTACTCACTTTGCCTAAGGCAAAGTGTGTGGGTGTGGGGGGGGCGATATATGGCATTTGTTTTTTTTTAAAAGGTTTTTAAAAGCAGTTTGTATGTGCTTCTTACCCACACTCGGCCGAAGGCCAAGTGTGTGGTTGGGAGGAGCGTCTGTTTGAGTCTAGGATGGCATGCTAGGTTGATGTGATTAGTTTGAGCATGATTATTTGAGCTTAATATATGCAAGCATGTTAGGGTAGTTGAGCATGATAGAATGTGGTTAGGGATGACGAACGAACAATTTGAGCATGACCCTTGGTGAGATTTTGAGCTTTAACTGTTATATGCCTTATTATACAGTTTTTATTTCTTGAGAGTATATGACATGATCGTTCGAACGCCACCTAGAACTTGCCTATTTTCTATTTTAAGACCCTATTTGCATAGAGTAAGAAGTACTTAGAGGATTTAGGAAATTTTCTTTCTGTTAGCCCAAATGAGCCTAAAAAGCCTACGCTATTGTAATCTTTTGTTAGCCCCTTATGAGCTTAATAATTTCTTTGATTCACAAATATTAGCCTTGAAATAATATCCTACCTAGTAATGAGGACTAGGCTAGAAGATAAAGGGGGGGAGGGGAGAGCAATAGGACATGGAAGAAGCCTAGAATGGGCAAGAGCGAGTAAAGGGCTAGATAGAAATATAAAAGAGAAAAAGAGAAAAAAAAAGAAAAAAAAGAAAAAAAGAAAATGTAAAAAATATATATAAAAAAAAGAGAATAAAGCCTTAAGGTGTATTGTGCTACGGCCCGAAAGAGAAGGTGGAGGAGAGAAGATAAGGTTGGCCGCTCCGCTTAGCCAACCTAAGTCCGAATGACCAAAGCCTAGATCCAAATACTTCCAACTTATGCCTTGAGCCCAATTACAACCAAATAAAGCTTAATGATAGGTGCTGATTAATCTAGTCTAAGGGGTGGAGAAATTAGAAGGCAGGCAAGCCTATGGTGTGGCCAAGATGATATGTCCTGAGCGTAAACACTAGCCTATACACAAGAGTGAGAGTGTGGTGAGGAAAAACTTCTGCTCAATTGTTCATTTTTGACCTAACTGATTATTGTGTTGAGTATTTCTACTTGCTTGTGCTCATATGAATTTGATTATGCTTATTATGATCTGTTGATTTGGTCAAGCTAACCTTTATGTTTGTGCATGTTGAGTCTTTGTCTTTTGAGTCTTTTATGTTTTGAGTCTTTGTGGCGATTCATACCCATACTTGAGGATAAGAAACACTTTAAGTGTGTGGGTATGATGAGACCAAATTTTATATGCTCATCATGTGTTTTTAAGTTTAGATCAAGTCTAGTTTTGTGTCTTTTTAGACTGTTTTAGTGTCTGGGAGGACACTTTTGGTAGTAGGTAGGGAAGGACAGGAACTTGGGCAATTGGAGTGGATTTGCGTGTGAAAGTGAGCACTTAGATACGATGCAATGGTCAAGGAGCTCTGCTTGCGGTTAGAGATATCAAGGGCGAAAGTCCAAACACTTAGAAGCTGCTCCATACTAGTTAGCATGACCAATTCAGACCACACGCAATTATTCCAAACAGGTAAAGAAGGCAGAAGAGCTCTGGGCAAGGCGAAGGAGAAGCAGAAGGAAGAAGAGTGCGAAGGATCTAGAAGATATAGCTAGCATAACATCATCTGGAGGATCAACAAGGAAGCAATTCGTGCATTGGATGTGAAGGAATCAAGAAGGCAAGTCCTATGCAGATTAGGAGACAAGAGGATAAGGAAGAGATCTATCCGATAAGGAAACAAATCTTTCCTAATCCTACTCGGCCAAGGAAAGAAGCTGCCAACTATCAATCGAAGGCCCTTATGTGGGTTTTTAGGGTTTTAATCTCATGATCCTTGTACTCTATAAATAGGTTCAAGCATGCAGCCTCAAACAACTTTTGCACAACTTTTATTACGCACAATTTAGTTTATTGCAAGATACAATTTACTTTTATGCTGTTAAGTCCCAGTTTGGGCAGACTATCATTTAAGTATTTAATCAAGTATGTTTTCTTCTATCTCTTTTGTTATTGTTATTTAGTTTATGTCTAGCTAAACCTTGAAATCTGGGTTTAGGTAGAGGATATGTGATTTAAGTATTTTATAACTCGTGAGGTCTAATTGGGCAAGACAGCTATATATATGTGTGTGTTCCCAAGGTGTTAGGCAATGATTTCAAAGCAGTCTGTTTGTGCCAAGAGACCATACTGCAGATGGGCAATTGGAGGGAGGCAAATTCCTTAAAACGGAGATAGCTTAGACCAATAGGGACCGGATAGGTTTGCCTCACGCTTCTTTAGGGCGGCAAATCTCATGTTGAACTTGGGCGGAGCTGAACGAAGTACGCTGATGCTGGTGAAAAGTCAGAGCGGGATCCTCGTATCTCATAGGGTCGGAATGGATTCGCCTAGTGCCCAAATCTTCTTGTTTCAATCTTTACCCCTTGAGGAATGCTCGAGGGTGAGTTGGGCAAGTTAGAAAGCCTGGGGTGGGAATAACACGCAGGATTCACAAGTAAGAACAAGCTGGGTAGATCGTGGTTGTGGGCATGACAACGTGACAGTAGGACCATGACGCGGTTTGCCTATAACCGTTGACACACATACGTAGCCAATATCTTTGCACCTATGATCGAGTTATACTTATTCACATTGAAATCGAACCTAAATCCAGATTGTCTTTTATTACCGATAGTTTACTTGTTTTATTTCAGCTTTTAATTTTCTTTGTTTTGCCAAAGGCGATAGTAGAAATAGACCAAACCAACACTGTGACAGGATTCTTTCAATAGAATATTGCATCAATTCCTCATGGGATCGACCCTTACTTACCGACTCGCTTATCCTAGGAAGTGGGCAAAGAAAAATACAAATTGTATTTTGTTGCGGCTAAACGACGGTCGCGTCAGTTACACATACCTTATTGGTTTAGTTATTGGATGATCGGAGGCTAACTTCCTTGAAGTTTTGAAGCTTGGAACTCTACCTTTCAATGGAGGTTTGTGAGTGATGGTGTGTGTGTGTGTGTGTATTGTAGAGAGAGAGAGAGAGAGATGAGAAAGAGAGTGATGTCAGTTACAATTAGAAGAGGGAGAGAGTGTTTGGAGCGTGAGAGAGAGTGAGAAGAGGTGAGAGTGGGGAGAGAAATAGGGAGAAGGAGATATAATACCACATGTCAAATTTTTGTGCGATAAAAATTGTCGGAAGCAAAAGTTTTCCGGTTCAAAACATCCCTATATTTTTGTTAAACTCTCAAACGACTTCTAACTCACCACAACTCTTTCTCGACATCGGGAACCTCTCTACTTTGTCTCAAATCACACCAAATAAATCAAGGAATCTAAAAATCCAGTTTTCAATTCAAAATTCCGAGCAACAAATAAAAACTCGGAAATCACTATTCATGTTAGGGTTCTTGGATCTTCAACTCGACTTTTTCTCAGACAATCTCTGACAACTCTCAAACATTTCTCAAAGCTTCTAAAATAATATTTAGACTCAAAAAGACACTAATTAGATGAGATTCAGAAATGTTCGATGAATAGTGAATACTCGGGAAATGTTACTATTTATCTAAAAATAAAACTTCTTAGAATTTTCCGAAATTCGAAGTCAGACTCAAACTTATATAATCATGCTCAATAAAATTATCACACATTCGATTCGAATAACCGAAACGAGAAAAGTCACATAAGGGCACTCAAGGGTATTTTATTAATTTCACGAGAAAATTTCTTTTCTCGGAAATTTTTATCACATAAAAGCACACATTCTAGGCATGTAAAATCAATCAAGATGAATTTAAAGACTTACAAAAGATCGGGGTATTATATCCTCACCCCCTTAAAATAAATTTCGTCTTGAAATTTGCTAACCTCGAGAAAAGAGCTCGGGGAACTTCTCCTTCATCTTATCCTCCAGTTCCCACGTTGCTTCTTCAAGACCATCATGTCGCCATCTGATCTTTACTAGGGGAATCAATTTCGTTCTAAGCTGTTGAATCTTACGATCCTAGATTTTCTCGGGTCACTCCTCGTAACTCAAGTCTGGTTCTAGAGCTACATCTTCTCGACGAATTACGTGCTTCGGATAAAAAACGTACTTACGGAACTGCAATACGTGAAACATGTTATGCGAATTCCCAAAACTGGGTGGCTGATGCGTCTTTGACTTTTAGGCCGTTTGACCCTATTTTTCCTATCTTTTTGTGTATGTAATGTCTGAATAGGGAAGAAAGCAGTCGTTTGAAGGGAGGAACCTCAGTCCAGGGTAAACAGAGGAAAGATGGTCAAAATGGACACTACTGGAGCAATTCTAGCCCACTCCATGAAACCGATTCCCCTAGAAGAAGAAAAGTACCTTGGTGTGAGGCCAACCAAATCACGCAACCAGTATGACCACAACTGCTATCATCAGTCAGCCGACGAAGCTAAATATGGAAAGATGCGTGAAGGAGATTTGCAGAGATCTTTTCAAGTCCCAGCAGCAGAAGGATCTGGAAAGCAATGAAATCACTGATGAACCTATATTTGTGTCCATCTTTTCTGGTGTTTTTCTTGTTCTTTTTAATCTTTATCAAGTCAAAGTGTGTCTGGGAGGACACAAAGTCGAGAGATGGTGTGCAGGGAAGAACAGGTGGGATCTTGGGCAAAAACCGGTGAAAATATATTGTTGAGATGATGAGATGGCGATACGATGTAAATAGGTATAGGGCTGGAAGCTTGTAGCTGGGCAACAACGTTCTATTCAATCTACAAGTCAGGAAACACCTCCTCATATCCTTGAAGCCAACAGACAGAGTACCCGGAGAAGCCAGGATCTTGGTCAGCATAGGAAGTGATACAGGATGTAGACATCGAAGTCAAGATGTAAGTCGGAGCAGTTGAAGATTTCTTTTTCTCCAAGAAAGAGGATAAGGATCGAAGATTTCTTTCCTTATCTTAGCTAAACCTAATCAATGAAGATATCTACCATGAAAGGGAAGTAAAATCGCAGCCGAATAGACAAGGAAAGAGGTGGATAAGGATGGAAAGAGTCCTTAACCAACAAGGATTCTAACCTAACCCTAATTCCATCGTCTATATATATGGTCGACTTCATATTGTAACGTGTGCGAGTTTTAGTTCGAGTTAAGAGAGTTCTTTTAGCTTAGTTCTGCATTTTAGATCAAGTGAAAGTGAGGAAGAAACAAGTCCTACGGGCGAATTACTTTTACATTTCATTTTCCAGTTTTTCTGCATTAATTTTCAGTTGTTGACTTGAAGTCAAGACCTTAGTTGCTGACCTACGCTTTTGAGCAGCAACCCATTCCAGTTTAATTTTAGTTATGATTTCCCTTATATGTTTTGTGATTTCGTTTAATATTATGTCTAGCTATATTTATTGTTTGGGTTAGATGTAGATGATGTGGCGTTAATTACTCGTTCTAAACTCATAAGGTCGGATTGTGTGAGTACGTTATATGATTTTATTCCCGAAACACTTAGGAATAATTCTAGACTTAATTGATATTGACATATGCTTGATCACTATTTAGATATTGAGATTAAGTCATTAACAGGATTTGGGATCAGCTCGAGAGTGTCTCTCGTGCCCAAGAAGGTAAAGAGTGTTGGAGAGCAGTCAATATTGACCTATCTCTTGGCTGTCTTGGGTCTGTTTATTTCTAATGCCTTTTGGGCAGCATCGTTACTGAAGTGTCTTCGTGACGTTGTTGATCAAAGGAGGAGATCTTGCCTTCTGGTCAAGATCTGTAAAATTGGATAGACATAGGCTTGGTGTGTTTATATCGTAACTTCGTGACTATTAGGGTATAAACTACTCTTTGTCTTAAACCAAGTAATGAGATCAGGTAATTGAATATCTTTGCACCAATGAACGAGTAATGAGTAATTAGGATCATTGATTCGAAACCCTAACCCAAACTTCTTTGTTATTTGATATTTCACTTGTTGAGTTACAGGATATTGAGATACATCTCGACCATAACCCTTTCTGTTGAGAACCACCTGAAGAGTAGATCTATGCCAAGTCCATTGGGATCGATCCCATTTGCTATTAACTATTACCTTGTTGGGTAAGAGGTGTTTTATAAATTTATTTGTGCGAAGAGTGTGACGACCATCCTTCGTCTAATTGGCGTCGTTGCCAGGGACTTGGTTTTAAGCTAGTGTGCTCTTCTAGCTTGAGTTGAGCAAGGTTTATGCCCAAGTCACATCCACGGAGTGACGGAGAACCCCAAAATCACGGTGTATGCCCGGAGATGATAGCTTGGAGAAATCGAGCAGCATAACGCAGAAGAAAAGAGATCTGGAGGAAGGCGTCAACGAACCTTCAGAGTCTCAGAGCTTGACAGACGATCAGAATATCGAGCAAGACGACGAATCTTGCTCAACAACGAGTATAGATAGCGAGGAGTCAACATCCAAATCAGAAGCAGAGACATCAACAACCATGGCAGGACAACAAGAAAAAACCATCCGTCAGTTTATGTTCCCAGAGAACAAGGGAATCAGACCTTCAAGTATCCAGTTGCCCACCATCAATGGCAACTGGGAGCTCAAATATTCGCTGATACAGATATTGCCCAAGTTCAGCTATCATCCCGGAGAAGACCCTCAGACCCATCTTCAAGACTTTGAGATGGTAATTAGCACTGAGAGGAATAATGCCCCTCCTGCCGAGATGCTGCCAGAGAATGAGATGCTACCCGAGATACGTTTCCCAACTACGTAAGGTTACTCACGTTCCCATTTTCACTACTAGATGGAGCACATGAGTGGCTCTACACGTTGCCAGAGGGAAACATTGACACCTAGAAAAGATGTAACAGTCTTTTCTTGATAAGTACATACCCGTTGGCCAGATACAAAGTGGGAGGAATGCCATTTCCTCGATCAAGATGGGTGGAAGTGATTCGCTGTATGACTACTATGAAAGATTCAAAAAAATGATAGCAAGATGTCCTCAACATCGAATTCAGGACATTGACTTGATTGAATATTTCTTAAAAGGATTGAGGGTATCCGAGAGGAAATGGATAATTGCAGCTTGTGGAGGAGCAATATGTGATCAATGATCTTCAGAGTTGTTTAAGAGAATCGGAGCAATGGCGGAACAATCACGAGATGAAGATGATATCCCGAGAGGAGGATATGAAGGCAACAAGGGCAATTTAGATGACTTGGTCAATACCATGAAAGCATTCATGGCCAAGGTGGATGGTCAAATGGAGGCCTTGAATAAGAAGGTAGATGGCAAGGAAGTTCAAAGAGCCATAAAGAAATGCAAAGTATGTCAGGCAACATCCCATGTCACCTCAGAATGTCCTAGTTGGTTCGTGGAAGAAGGAGAGGAGGTGAAGGCAATAGGTCAGAACCAGCAAGGCGGTGGGCAACAAAAGTTCCAATATGACAATAACAACAACTATGGCAATAACTTTGGCTATAGGCCGAACCAGCACGAGAATCTGAGGTATGGTAACAACCACTGTCAAATACCTCATGCCCACCAACAACCGCAGCAGCCGGTTCAGCAGCAACAATAGTACATTCCTCCCCCTCAACAACCACCTCAACAACAACATAACTATATTCCTCCACATCGAGAACTAGCCAAGACGAAGTTCATGAAGGAGACCATTGATCGGTTTACCAACGAGAACCAAAGGCTGAGGAGGGCTTTTGAGATCTTTCAACTAGAAAGTCGAGGTCAGTCGAATAACCTTCAAGCTCAATTAACACACATAACCCAAACCTTATCAGGGCTTGTATAGGACAAGAATGGAAGACTTCCTGCCCAAGTGGAAATCAACAAAGTGCAAGTAAATGTTGTAACTTTGCAAAGTGGGAATGTGTTGCCAGGGTTGTTGCCCAAGATCCAACCCAAGGAACCTGTTCGAGTAGAGAAAACCAAGATGAGTACAGGAGATATCAATGACATCTACAAGGAGCTGAAGGCTAAGCGCGAAGAAGTGATAAAGGCCAATAAGAATCCCATCTTCGATAATGAGTAGGATGAAGCCTTATTTGATTACGTGAATATGGAGAGATCAAGGTTGCGATTCGATAAAGATGAAGAGTTGTTGGACTCTTTGAAGGCTAAAAGAGAGGCAGAGGCTTTGGCCAAGAGGACCGTTCCTCACACTGCTAAGGCTAAAACCCCATACCCAAGACGTTTTGCCCGCGATCGTGATCAGAAGGAGTTGGAGGACATGATAAATGTGTTCAAGAAAGTAGAAATCAACCTTCCATTATTGATGGCACTACAGTCCATGCCAAAGTGTGCAAAGTTTTTGCGAGAGATGTGTTTGAAGAAGACCAAGTACCCTGATAATGCCCGTTTCCACGTAGAAAATGTGTCAGCACTCATAAATTCCCACATCCCGATCAAGAAGAAGGATCCTGGCATGTTTGCTATCCCATGCACAATAGGTACCACGTCAATACCCAAGGCGATGCTTGATCTCGGAGCCTCGACAAATGTAATGCCGAGGGCCATGTTCGATGAGATGAGGTTTGGACCTCTTTCTCCTACCCATGTAGCCATTCAATTGGCGGACTTATCCACAGTTTACCCCGATGGAGTGTTGGAGGATGTGTTGGTCAAGGTAGGGGATCTTCTGTTCCCAGCCGATTTCTATGTTCTTGACATGGGAAGGAAAGCAATTAAGAATCCAGTGATCTTGCTCGGGAGGCTGTTCTTGAGGACGGCATGCACCAAAATCGATTGTGATGCTGGGAAGTAGTAGAGTTCGATGATTATAGGCAAAATCAAGATGATGCCATGGAGCACCTCAACACCCTCAATGCATGTGGTGAGCAAGTGGAGACATTGAACAACTTAAGTTGTTTCTTTGAAGACAACGAAGATGCAATCCAGGCGGATCTCGATCACATTCAGGATCTTGACCTGGATCTCGACCAGTATGACGATGATGAGGCAGTGGGTGCCATAATAGAGTTCTCAGAAGACGATGAGTATGAAAGTGATAGAGATTTCTGCGAAGAGTCAGTCCATGGGTATAGTTTCAACTACTCTACAAATGAAGACTACTTCAAGGATGAGGAGTTGGAGGAGTGCAAAGCTCTTAATAAATTCTTTGGAGATGAAGATGAGGATCAGAATGAAGGTGAGCAAAAGCATCTTAACGAGTTTGATGAGGAACTCGAGGAACTACCCCATGATGAGACCGAGGAGATAGTGGAGGAATTCTTGCAACAGACAGTTCTTAAGCAGGATGCCAGCTTGCAGACAGAAGAGGATCTTGTCCAGAATGATGAACCAACAGATGTGGAGGAATGCAGTTATGCCAGGATTCCAGACAACATGCAACCTTAGGGGTTCGAGCCACTCAACATCCCTGAGTTGAAGCCGGAGGACAGGTTGGTGCCATCACTGCAAAAGGCACCTACTTTGGAGCTGAAACCTTTACCCAGGCACCTGAAGTACATATATCTTGGCAAGAACGAGACGTTGCCCGTGATCATATCTTACGAGCTATTGAGCATGGA
Source organism: Schizonepeta tenuifolia (assembly GCA_029490685.1). Classification (NCBI taxonomy): domain Eukaryota; kingdom Viridiplantae; phylum Streptophyta; class Magnoliopsida; order Lamiales; family Lamiaceae; genus Schizonepeta; species Schizonepeta tenuifolia. The sequence goes on along the minus strand of CM055959.1, from coordinate 41,071,245 downwards.
GAAGGTCCGAGTTGGTGAGATGATGAGCAAATATAAGGAGGCAATAGGGTAGACATTGGCTGACATTAAAGGCATTAACCCTTTGAATTGTGTTCATCACATTTTGCTTGACGAAGATGATGTTCCTGTGAGAGATCCACAAAGGCAATTGAATCCCACCATGAAAGAAGTGGTGATGAAGAAGATGCTTAAGCTTCTTGACTTGGGGATTATCTACCTCGTGTCCGACAGCCGGTGGGTGAGCCCTGTGCACATGGTGCCCAAGAAATCGGGAATCCAAGTTGTTGAGAACGAGAAAAATGAGATGGCGGCTATGAGATTGCAAACTGGATGGCGAGTATGCATTGATTACCAAAAACTTGAAGGCCAGCAGTTGAAGGCCTAGTTTGGTCAAGAACAGCTTGTTGAGGAGGAACCATCTGGGTTCCCTGTTAAGGAGGACCTCTGACTTCAAAAGGAGGGGGTGTCGTGCCCAAGACCTTAAACGGGGTGCTGTCCAGGAGGCAACCTGGTTAGTATTTTCTATTTTATTTTTATTTTTAGTAATTCTTCTTTACTTTCGTAAAAAATATTGAAAAAAAAACAATTAGTTAGTTTTTGCTTAAAGTATTTTATTTTACAGTATTTTATTTTGAAGTATTTTTAATTCTAGATTAACCATAGGAAAGAATTTGTGTTTGGAGTATATTTGGTATTTTGAAGTGTGCAGGAGATGTTGAGCAAGATACAGGGTGTAGTAGGTCAGGAACCACGATGGAGGCCAAGAAGGTTGTGCCACCCCCTGGAGATATTGCTTATCAGGAGCAATGGAAAGAGCTTGGGCAACGAAGCAAGATTTGAATGGCATTCAAAAGCGAGTGCACTACCATCAGCAGGGCCTTCATGCCCAGAATCATTGACAAGGGGCAAGAGGAAGGTTGCTACCTCTGTACTATAAGGGATCGAGGTCAGCAGCCTGGGCTAACTGAAGGGGCCTTCTTGCCCAGAATCATTGAAAAGGGGCAAGAGGAAGGTTGCTACCTCTGTACTATAACGACATCGAGGTCAGCGGCCTGGGCTAATTGAAGGAGAATGTTTTCGCACACTAGGAGTTCTTACTTGCTCAACGTGTCACCGGAAGAGGGCAAGACATGCTTGCAAAAACTTTCTTTCGAAACCATTGGCGGTGGGCAGAATGTATACCTGCCTTGCTTGAGTAACAAGGAGTTGCAAACCTTGAAATCTTAACCATACTGGAAGAAGTTGATGCAACACATAAGGAGACCTTCCAAGCTACTTATTTTGCCCTCAATGTGTTCTATTCCTAAAACACATCCAGGTGTTTTGCTATACCTTCCTCTTAAATTTTTTTCCTCCCTATATTTATTTTTTGTTGTTGGTAACGATTTTACTCACTTTGCTGAAAGCAAAGTGTGTGGGTGGGATTGTTGTTGATTTAATTTTTGAGACAGTTTTTTTTTTTTATGTTTGTTGTTTCCCAACATCATACTCACTTTGCCTAAGGCAAAGTGTGTGGGTGTTGGGATGTTGGTCTGGTTTGTGTGTTTTTTTTTTTTTTTAAATTTTGTTTTAGTTGTTGATTAGCATGATGGCATGATAAGTCAGAATAGGTATGTTGACATAAATTATGCCGTATGTAGATAGGTAGGACGGAATGAGATATTAGGCAAAAAACTTGTGAGATTTTGAGTTGTTGAATGCTATATAGAACTTGAGACTTGTTAATCTAGAACTTGCCTGCATCTCTTATTGAAACTTCATGCAACTTAGTCGAATTGCTTAGATGAATTAGGCGTTTTTGTTCGAATTATCCCATGGCCAAAATTCCCTATCTTGGCATTTATCCTTTGCTAGCCCCTTTGAGCTTGTTGATAATTCTTTCGATTTACTTATAGTAGCCTAAATTTATAAGTCTTCCCGGTCAAGAACTCAGGTCTAGAACGAGAAAGGATGAAAGGAAAATATTGGGTAGCGCTTGCTGAGCAATATTACCTATTTTAGAGGTGTTGGGCTAAGGACTTAAAAATATATATAAAGAAAAAAAAGAGAGAAAAGAAAAGAAGAAAAAAAAAAGAGAAAAGAAAAGAAGAACGAAAGAGAAACGAAAAAAAATTAAATAAAAGTCCTGAAAGAATAAGTGTGCTAGGGCCGATGTGGTAAGGAGTTAAGGGCAACATGCTGGCCGAGAATTGAGTTCTTCTTGACATAGCCAATTCCTATCTTATTCTACCTTTTGCCTTAAGCCACGTTACAACCCGATAAAGACCTAAGGATAAGTAATTTTGATTTTGTTCAAAGAAGTAGAGATGTAGAGGGCCGGCAAGCCTATAGAGACACATTGTTGAAATTGGTCAAGAGCGTATACACTTAACCATATACACTTGAGAGTTGAGTGCTGGTGAGGATACCCTTGTTGCCCAATAACTCTATCTTGACCTATTTGATGGCGATATCTGCTTACATATTTCATATTCTGTTCTGACTAACATGTTGATGTGCTGATCTATTGAGTCTGTGTCTTGTTTTCTGTTTGAGTCTTGGGCAAAATCGCAACTGTACACTTGAGGACAAGTGTAATTCAAGTGTGTAGGTGTGATGAACCCATATTTGTGTCCATCTTTTCTGGTGTTTTTCTTGTTCTTTTTGATCTTTATCAAGTCAAAGTGTGTCTGGGAGGACACAAAGTCGAGAGATGGTGTGCAGGGAAAAAACAGGTGGGATCTTGGGCAAAAACTGGTGAAAATCTGTTGTTGAGATGCTGAGATGGCGATACGATGTAAATGGGCATACGGCTGGAAGCTTGTAGCTAGGCAAGAACGTTCTATTCAATCTACAAGTTAGGAAGCACCTCCACATATCCTTAAAGCCAACAGACAGAGTACCCAGAGAAGCCAGGATCTTGGTCAGCATAGGAAGTGATACAGGATGTAGACATCGAAGTCAAGATGTAAGTCAGAGCAGCTGCAAATTTCTTTTTCTCCAAGGAAAAGGATAAGGATCAAAGATTTCTTTCCTTATCTTGGCTAAACCTAATCAATGAAGATATCTACTATGAAAGGGAAGTAAAATCATAGCCGGATAGACAAGGAAAGAGGTGGATAAGGATGGAAATAGTCCTTAACCAACAAGGTTCTAACCTAACCCTAATTCCATCGCCTATATATATGGCCGACTTCATATTGTAACGTGTGCGAGTTTTAGTTCGAGTAAAGAGTGTTCTTTTAGCTTAGTTCTGCATTTTAGATCGAGTGAAAGTGAGGAAGAAATAAGTCCTACGGGCGAATTACTTTTATATTTCGTTTCCAGTTTTTCTACATTAGTTTTCAGTTGTTGACTTGAAGTCAAGACCTTAGTTGCTGACTTACGCTTTTGAGCAGCAACCGATTCCAGTTTAATTTCAGTTGTCATTTCTCTTATATGTTTTGTGATTTCGTTTAATATTATGTCTAGTTAAATTTATTATTTGGGTTGGATGTAGATGATGTGGTCTTAATTACTCGTTCTAAACTCGTGAGGTCGAATTATGTGAGTTCGTTATATGATTTTATTCCCGAAACACTTAGGAATAATTCTAGACTTAATTGATATTGACATATGCTTGATCACCATTTAGATATTGAGATTGAGTTATTAACAGGATTTGAGATCAACTCGAGAGTGTCTCTCGTGCCCAAGAAGGTAAAGAGTGTTGGAGACCAGTCGGTATTAACCTACCTCTTGGCTGTCTTGGGTCTGTTTATTCTTAATGCCTTTTGGGCAGCATCGAAACTGAAGTGTCTTTGTGACGTTATTGATCAAAGGATGAGATCTTGCCTTCTGGTCAAGATCTGTAATATTGGATAGACATAGGCTTGGTGTGTTTATATCGTAACTTCGTGACCATTAGAGTATAAACTAATCTTTGTCTTAAACCAAACAATGAGATCAGGTAAATTGAATATCTTTGCACCAATGAACGAGTAATGAGTAATTAGGATCATTGATTCGAAACCCTAACCCAAACTTCTTTGTTATTTGATATTTCACTTGTTGAGTTACAGGATATTGAGATACATCTCGACCATAACCCTCTCTGTTGAGAACCACCTGAAAAGTAGATCTATGCCAAGTCCCTTGGGATCGACCCTACTTGCAATTAACTACTACCTTGTTGGGCAAGAGGTGTTTTATAAATTTATTTGTGCGAAGAGTATAAAGACCGCCCTTCGTCAATCACTCCAATCAATCACCAGCTGATGGCTAATCAACAATCCGATCAATAAAGCATCCAGAAAAATCGAGCTAAATATGCCAAGCAATCAATCACACCGATATGATATGCTTGACTGCCACAACCTCAACTATAAAAGTCCAGTAAGTGTGGCTGGCAAAACATTGGTTACCTCTAGCATTCGATAATGTTCAGCTCAAGATACAATTTACTTTCAGTTCTTTTACATTTTCGTATAAAATAATTTACTCACTTTCATTTCAATTCCTACCGTGAACAAATCCAAGGAAATTTGACTTAGGTATTCTCTTAATTCAAGTATTTCGTATTTTATGTTATTGATGTGTTTATTTACTTTAGTGATTATGCAATTCGATATATGTGAGTAGTTCCCCTGGTGAGATTTGGGTGGGGGAAAATGGTTAATTGTTGATATGTGAAATATTCGTGAGGCATTTGCACAGCTGGTTGAGTCTAGTGGCTCCGGAGTGATCTGAGCAGAATTCATGGACAGTTCTGACTTAGCGGGTGGTCCACGCTCGGTAAGGGCTGTACCATGCCAAGCAAAGGCTAGGGCATGACAGACATCATTGTTCAGTGTGCCTATGACCGAGTAGTTGAGCAGCGACTTCAATGGAGTTGTAGATCTGGATGGCAAGGAACGGACAAGGGGATACTACGTCCTTCCATCAATTGTGATGAGGCATAAAGCCATGATTATTGACCAAGGGACTCACCTCACGCATCATAGATATATCGATGACCGGTTGAACGTGTTACCGGAAATGAATATCCTGCGAGTTATATCTACTCTGTAGGTGCGGAGCCGGAAAGCTTGGAAGAAAAGGTTGGTGAGGGTTATACTTGGAGGGATCGGGTATGACTACTATCTAAGAAGGAGTGAAGCATGACCTTCTAACCTGGGTGAAGCATGATCATCGGACCAAGTGACCACAAGGGATTCAACCATCCCAAGTGTGGAGTATAGACTCTTGAAACGCCCCAATGTCTTTGGGCCGCGCCTTGAGTTTATACGAAGTATGGACGAATCTTCGGTATGCTTATGACCGAATACACTTATCAACAATAATCACAACCTAATCCCAAATCTTACCCCTTTTATATTTGATTGTCTTTCAGTTTAATTGTGCAGATAACATGATTGGATCGTGACAACTAAACTTGTGCACCTGAAGAGTAAAGTAGTTCCTCACTCTCCGAGAGATCAACCCTAGCTTACCGCTAAGACTAACCAGTCCGGTTGTGGGTATAGGAGCATGTATTGTCCGTCTGGGGCATACAGAAGTATTTTGATCGCACCATACGACGGGTGAGTGTCAGCGCAAAGCTAATTTGTACGAAACAGTTCCAATCCTTTCAAGGATATTGTACGGTCCGATAAATCTAGGCTTTAGCTTTCCTTTCACACCGAACTGGTGTACTCCTATTGAAGGGGATACTTTTAGAAAGACTTTATCTCCTACCTCAAATTCTAACTCTGATCTTTGATTATCAGCATACGACTTCTGCCGACTCTGAGCTTCCTTGATTCTCTTACGGATCTGACGAACAGATTCTATCATCTCCTCGATAGCCTCGGCGCCTATTACTTTTCTTTCACCTACTTCGTCCCAGTAGAGCATAGATCTACATTTCTTTCTGTAAAGAGCTTCATATGGGGTCATTCTAATAATATTTTGATAGTTGTTGTTGTAGGCAAATTCAACAAGGGGTAAAATTTTCTCCTAGCTGCCTCCTTTGTCTAACAACACGGCTCTTAACATGTCTTCCAAAATTTGGATAGTTCTCTCTGGTTGGCCATCCATATGAGGGTGATCAAAAGTGCTGAACTGCAACTGCGTCCCTAGCTCCTTTGGAAACTTTCCCAAAAAACGTGTTGTAAACTTGAAGTCTCGATCTGAGGTGATCGTACTCGGATATCCATGTAAATGCACAATCTCCTTGACATAAATTTGTGCTAACCTGTCCGATCCATAGGATATAGAAATAGGTATGAAATGAGCAGACTTTGTCAATTGGTCCACAATCACCCATATGGCTGTATTTCATTTCTTTGTCTTCGGCAAACCCATCACAAAATCCATATTAACATCATTCCATATCCATGTTAGGATAGGTAATGGTTGCAGAGGTCCATAAGGTCTCTGATGCAAAGAATTTACTTGCTGACAAGCTAAACATTTTTCCACATACATGGCCACGTCTTTCTTCATTTTTGCCCACCAGAATAGCTGCTTCAAATCTTGGTTCATCTTTGTACTGCCGGGATGAGTGGTGTACAGGGTATCGTGAGCTTCACTCATGATCTCATTCTTTAATTCTTCATCACTTGGCACACAAATTCTGCCGCAGAACAATAAAGCATTGTCATTCGATTCCCGGATATCCTTGACTCCTCTTTTTCTAACTCTAAGCCTCAAATTCGCTAACTTATCGTCTTTTCTTTGATCAAATTTCCTTATTGGAGAGGAGAAATCCTAACTTCGAGTTCTCTTTTCTGCTCAGCGCATCAGCTACGACATTGGCTTTTCCGGGGTTGTAAGAAATTTTATAGTCGTAATCTTTCACCAACTGTAGCCATCGTCTTTGTCTCATATTCAACTCCTTATGCTAAAAGAAATAATTCAGGCTCTTATGATCTGAGAAAATCTCACACTTTGCTCCGTAGAGATGATGTCTTCATATCTTTAAAGCGTGAACTACTGCTGCTAACTCCAAATCATGCGTCGGATACTTCTTCTCATGAGGCTTCAGCTGCCTTGATGCATAAGCTATCACTCTTACATATTGCATTAGCACACATCCCAATCCTTTAGATGATGCATCTGTGAAGATAGTGTAATCCTTTCCTACTTCTGGATGGGCTAGCACTTGGGCTGTCGTCAATGTTGATTTAAGCTCTTGGAAACTTTTCTGACATTCCTCTATCCATCTAACCCTCGATTCTTTCTTTAACAGACTCATCATCAGCTTGGCTCTCTTGGAAAATCCTTCTATGAATCATCTGTAGTAACCTGCCAAACCGAGGAAATTACGGAGTTCATAGATAGAGGTTGGCAATTTTCACTCTTGAACTGCTTACACTTTGGCTGAGTCAACTTTAATTCCTTCGGACGAAACAACGTGTCCTAAGAAATTCACTTCTCTTAATCAGAATTTACATTTGCTGAATTTGGCATATAGCTTCTTCGATCTTAACTTTTCCAACACGATTTTGAGATGCTTCTTTTTGCTCTACTTCATCCTTTGAATATACCAATATGTCATCGATGAAAACAATCACGAACTTGTCCAAGTATTCATGGAAAACATGATTAATCAAATCCATGAAAATGACTAGGGCATTAGTTAATCCAAATGACATTACAACGAACTCGTAATGTCCGTATCTCGTTCTGAAAGTTCTCTTTGGTATATCTTTCTGCCTGATCTTCAATTGATGATATCCAGATCTCAAATCAATCTTGGAGAAAACACTGACTCCTTTAAGCTGATCGAATAAATTGTCTATCCTTGGCAAGGGATACTTTTTCTTGAGGGTAATGTTGTTAAGTTCTTGGCAGTCAATACACATCCTTAAACTACCATCATTCTTCTTCACAAATAGAATTGGTGCTCCCCAAGAGGAAACACTTGGTCGAATAAAACCAAATTCTAAAAATTCTTGCAGTCAAATCTTCAGCTCTTGAAGTTCTTTCGGTGCCATTCTATATGGAGCTTTCGAAATCGGGGCTGATCCAGGCTCAAGATCAATTGTAAACTCCAACTGCCTGTCGTGAGGGAACTTCTGGAAACACATCTGATGAGTCCATATTTCGTGTCTTTCTAGTGCCTGTTTTAGGTAGTTTAGATCGAGTCTTTGTGTGTGTTTTGTCTTGTTTCTATGTCTGGGAGGACATATATTGGGCAGGAGGATGTCTGCTGCCTTGTAGGTGGAAGTTGGGCAAAACAGAGAAAAGAAGCAGCATTTCTGGAAGCATGTCAGGGAGAACCATATTGGCCAAGACAGATAGGAGGAGTGACGTGGTCAACAGGCGAAGTTTCTCTCCTAGATCTAGAAGGATAAGGAAAAAATAATCTAACTTAAATATCTTTCCTTATCCGACTAGATTTAGGATCCGCAAGGGATCTCTTGGAGATAGATGTGACTTTCCTTGTTGGTGTCGAGCTTATCAAGTATTACTTGCATCCCAAGGTAGCTCGTGGATTCTTTCCATGTTAAGGACTAGGGGGCCCAAACCCTAAGTACTCTCCTATAAATATCGAAGCCCTGCTGCTGTATGATACGCCGTCTTTTATACTTTATTTTCCTTGTAATTATTCGAGAGTTGGTGAGGAGAAAAACAAGTCCTAAGGGCATCCTTTATTTCATGCTTTGTTGATCGACACTTTTGGCCGAGTTTATTTTGCTGCACAGACTTCGTGAGTTTTAATATAGTGTTTATTATGTTCTTCAATTCATGTGTTTGTTATTTTATGATTATGTCTAGCTAAGTTGTTATACTTGGTCTGGGCAAGACGAATTAAGTGTTAACCAATGCTTGAGAGGTCTAAATTGTGCTAGATAGTTGCATGCATGTGTTCCCATAATGTTAATGAGCTTGTTCTAATATGAGATAATATGAATAGGGGATTAATAGGCCGTTAATCACTTAGGAAATATTAGATCACCAATCATTTGGGGAGTAGGAGTGTTTTCCAACATCTCCTTGATTTAGATCGATTAACATTAGAGGAAGGTGTCTACCCTATTGGGCTAGACGTGATGATTCCTTGTTAGGCCTTTCTAGAGATAAATACTCCTTGGGCAAGAAACTGAATGATGACTCCGACAGAGGTATTGCCCAAGGTAGGGAGCCGGCGGAGCGTTGCCGATTAAGTAAGGATTGGTAAGGAAGGGTTTGTTGGGAGCATGACGAGTAAAAAGGGATCTCAGCATTCAAGTCCTATAACTAACGATGCATGCATGTGATGAATATATTTGCACCAATGACCAAGCTAGAGTTTTCACTTAACAATGTCTAGATCCAGACCAAGTCCTTTTTATTATTGATCAAGTTCTTTGTTTACTTTTCAGTGTTTTATTGAGTTCTCGAATTGGGCAAGAGAGCCCTAGTGACCAAGATAGCAAAACCAACTTTTCTGAACAGGTGAAGGAGGTTTCAAGAGATAGTAACATTCAACTCCTTGTGGATCGACCTTGTACTTACTTGCTAACCATATAGCTGTGAGGATAGGCAACAAATTCATTTTGAGAGTGCGAACGACAGCCTCGTCAAAATTGTCACCGTTGCCGGGGAGCTGATTTTGTAACTGTCTCTTGAGGGAGAGACCCTGTGCATGTTTGGCTCCGATCCTATTTGGATCAACGGTGAATTGAAGTACCATTCTGACCCGGAGAAGTACATCAAGGAGCAAAAGAAACTAAAGAGGGAAGTTGAAAAGCAAGCACGAGCGGAGGAACTGGTGATTGACGAGGAGAGGTAACCACCAAATTCAGATTGTGAACAATCTGAAGAAGAAGAGATGCCACCCCGAGTGGATCCTGAGAGGACTCTAAAGGAAACCATGTTTCTAACAGAAGTCAATCTAAACCCAGCAGGCATCACTTTGCCTACCATCACTGACAGTTGGGAGTTGAAGCACTCGCTGATACAGATCTTGCCCAAGTTCAGCGACATGCCCGGAGAAGATCCGCAACGCCACTTGCAAGATTTTGAGATGGCAATGCGTACGGTGCACACAACCGTGCAGAGAATACATTGAGGGAGTACATCCGTCTCCTAACGTTTCCATTTTCACTACAAGATGGAGCTAGGGAATGGCTGTACCAATTACCGGAAGGCAGTGTGACATCTTGGTAGCAGATGCAGCAGAAGTTTCTTGAACAGTATTATCCCTTTTCATGAATCCAGAATGCAAGAGCTGCAATCCAGAATATAAAAATGGGCAATGGAGAGTCTATATATGACTATCACTCGAGGTACAAGAAGCTGATTGCTAGATGCCCTCAGCATGGGTTGGGAGATAAGGATTTAATCAATGCTTTCATGAATGGGCTGAGGCAATCAGAGAGAGACTGGATCGATGCAGCGTGTGGAGGCAATGTTATCAACAAACAACCCAGTGAGATCTTTAAGTTGTTCGCTGAGATGGCAGATAGAAAGAGGAATCAAGATGAAACCATCGTGCCCAGGATGCATGAGCCGACCAGCAGTGACCCTAAATTCGATATCCTAGTGTCTATGATGAAGGAAATGATGAACCAGAACAAGGATAATGCCAATGGGAATGACAACCCTGGACAAATCTTGAGGGAGAGAGTTATTAAGTGTTAACTTTGTGCTGCCAACACTCATCCCACTGACCGATGTCCAACACTATATGAGGATGAAGAAGTTAATGCAGTTGGACAACCATACCAACAAGGAGATGTTGGGCAGTGAAGGAACTTCAACAATGGACCTTGGAGGCCGAATGACAATCTGAGATACGGGAACAACAATTACTTGAATGCACCTCAACAAGGGCAACCACCGCAGCAACCTTACATACCTCCATACAATTGCGATCAACCAAAGGATACCCTAAGAAGTGAAGTGGAGAGACTTGCAGCTGAACAAAGAAAAGGGTATCAGGAATTGGATAGTTTTCGTATGGAGACGAGAGGAGGCATGGAGATATCAATGGCACCTTGAGCCATTTAGTGGAATCCATCTCCCAGATTAAGTCAATGTTGAATGGAGAAAAAGGAGAATTACCATCCCAAGTTGAGATAACAAGGCTCAAGTAAATGCTATTACACTACGGAGTGGAGCCAAGTTGCCCGAAGCGAAAGTGTCTGACCACTACGAGCTTCAGAAAAAACTATCTGGTCAACGTCAGTCTCTTGGACAATATGTCAATCTAGAGCAAGAGGGGGAAGCTGAGCCAGGTGATGTTGAGGAGCTCTGGCAAGAATTGTCAGTTGAAAAAAGGGCACAGGTTGAAAGGGAGGCAGCAGACATAAGGAGAAAGGCTGAGCTGGATGCAGCTAAAATCAGAGCTAAGGCAATGAAGGATGTTGAGAACGTGATTAAGTCCAAGCCTTATGAACCAAAAGCTCCTTAGCCAGGACGGTTCGCAGATGATAAGGAAGCACAGGAGATGAAGGAATTGACCAAGATGTTTCAAAAGGTCGAGGTCAATATACCCCTCTTGGCTGCCCTACAATCTATGCCCAAGTGTGCTAAGTTTCTTAAGGAACTATGCACGAGGAAGATTAAGTATACAGACGATGCAAGATTTCAAGTGAGTGAGAACGTCTCTGCAGTATTACAAGATACTCCCATGCCGACCAAGTGCACTGACCCAGGGATGTTCTACATCCCATGCATCATTCGAGATATGAAGATAGAGAAAGCTATGCTGGATCTTGGGGCGTCGATTAATGTCATGCCCAAGTCAATGTATGATGACTTGCGAATGGGACCGCTCAAACCCACCAGGGTAGCCATCCAACTAGCGGATAGATCAACTGTTTGGCCAGAAGGAATTCTAGAGGACGTTTTGGTCAGGGTAAGAGATTTAATCTTTCCAACTGATTTCTACATTTTGGATATGGGAAGATCGTCGCAAAAGGCACCAGTAATGTTGCTAGGAAGACCGTTCTTAAAGATAGCCCGCACCAGGATCAATTGTGATACGGGCAAGTTAACATGTGAGTTCGGGGGAGAAGTAGTATCATTTGACATTTACAACACAATGAAGCAGCCTAGCGACGGAAAGATGGTGCATAGCGTCGACCATATTGATCACACGGTGGAAGAAGCCTGGCCAGAAATAGTAATTGAAGATAAGTTGGATGTGGCTCTACAAATTGGCCTAACGGAGGTTGTTGCCCAAGACGGATCTGTTGAGCTCATTGAAGCAGTCCACTACCTGAGAGGAGAGGCAGAACAAACAAGGAGGGTGGAACCACTGGTGATTCCAACACTAAACAAAGAAGACAGATTGATGCATTCGATCGAGAAGGCGCCCAAGTTAGAATTAAAGACCTTACCTAGTCACTTGAAGTACATCTTCTTGGGGAAGAAAGAGACACTACCGGTAATCATAAGTGCAGAGTTATCTATTGAGGAAGAGGAGTGTGTTAAAGAAGTGTTGATGGAGTACAAGTTAGCCATTGGCTGGACATTGGCCGACATAAGGGGCATAAACCCTACTGTGTGCAGACATCACATCCTGCTTGGGGGCAAGACCATAGTGTACACCGATCATTCAGCTCTGAAGTTTCTCATGGCCAAGAAGGAAACCAAGCCTAGACTGATAAGGTGGATTCTATTGCTTCAGGAATTCGATTTGGAGATCAAGGATAAAGCTGGAACTCAGAACTTGGTGGCTGACCACCTAAGTCGCATCATTCAAGAAGAAGAGATCGAGCCAATCAAGGAGACATTTCCAGACGAGCATCTGGCTCTTGCCCAAGACAACCCAGAGCCATGGTATGCCGACCTTTGCAACTATATTGTTTTGGGAAAGCTTCCAGGTGATCTCAACCCTTACCAGAGGAACAAGCTTAAGGTGGAGAGTAGATACTACATATGGGATGAACCATACCTATGGAAGATGTGTACTGACCAAGTCATCCGCAGATGCATTGACGAGAAGGAACAAGCAAGCATTCTGGCCCATTGCCATTCTAAGGTGTGTGGTGGACATTTTGGACCTAAGAGGACGGCAAGGAAAATCTTAGATTGCGGGTTTTATTGGCCCAACATATTTAAGGATAGCTTCGAATGGTGTAAAAGTTGTGCCCAATGCCAGAAGGAGGGCAACATTGGCAAGAGGAACGAGATGCCCATGACACTTGTAATGCCCGTGGAAGTATTTGACATATAGGGCATGGATTTCATGGGGCCATTGCCCAACTCAAGAGGAAATCTCTATATACTGCTGACAATAGACTACGTGTCTAAATGGGTGGAGGCCAAAGCAACAACAACCAATGACTCGAGGGTGGTGGTGGAATTCCTCAAGAGCAATATTTTTAGCAGGTTTGGTGTGCCAAGAGCAATAATTAGTGACCAAGGAACGCATTTTTGCAATGGAGCTGTCAAAGGATTGATGAGTAGATATGGAGTACACCACAGGATCTCGAATGCTTATCATCCTCAAGCAAATGGTCAAGCTGAATTGTCTAATCGCATTGTGAAGGCTGTCTTGAGGAAGACAGTTCGTCCAACAGGGAAGGATTGGAGTTTGCGTCTTGAAGATGCATTGTGGGCATATAGGACAGCATTCAAACCCCATTTGGCATATCACCGTACAGAATGGTCTTTGGCAAGATGTGCCACTTGACCGTGGAGATAGAGCATCGAGCGTATTGGGCAGTCCAGAAGATGAACTATGATTGGGATGAAGCTGGCCAACCAGGAAGCTTCAATTGCAGGAACTTGAGGAGATCAGACTCAACTCATATGACAGTGTTGTGTTGTATAAGGAGTGGATAAAGAAGGCTCATGATGCCTTGATCAAGGTCGAGAAGTTTGAACCTGGACAACAAGTGCTTTTTTATCAGTCCAAATTTAAGCTTATATCGGGCAAGCTATCCACTAAATGGGTTGGTCCGTTCGAAGTTCAAACCACATACCCTAATGGAGCTGTTGAAGTGAGAAACACTAAATCAGGAAAACTTTTCAAAGTCAATGGAGAAAGGTTGAAGGCCTTCTTTGGCCAAGCCTTGGAGAAACCAGAGGAATATTTGAAATTCCTCTGTGACATGGAGCCCTAACTGGGGCAAGATGGACGTCGTGCCCACGACAGTAACTGGGGCGCTGGCTAGGAGGCAACCTGGTATGTTTTCTTTTACTTTTCTTATTTTGTTTCTTTTTGTTTCTTCTTTACAAAAAAAAAAATGTAAGGTAGGGATTAAAATAGCCATAATTTTAATTTTTTCATTAAATTCAGGCGTATTTTAATTCCATTATGGGTAGAAATGTCTAACCGTAGGATCAAATACTTTTGTCTTGTGCATGGAAAAGTGTTTGTGAGTTGCAGAAAACAGGTACTGGGCAAGAGGAAGAATGAGGATTAGACACTTTGCTTCGAGTAAAGTGTGTGCGCAGGAGGGCACGAGCGGCGCTCTGGGCAAGGAGGACTACTTGGGCAACACTGCTGAGGGGGTATTAACTGCTAGACCACGTGCGATGTGACAGCCGCACTCAATTCCTACCCCTAGCCCTATAACCGTCTGCCACCCTACCACAATTCTCTCTCCAACTCTTCCACTTCCCCACGTAAACCATCACTTCAAACACAACCGCCATACACCACTTTCCCCCTCAAACCCCTCAATTTCGGAAGATCCTGCAGATTTCCTTCCTAAATTCTAAACCCTAAAATCGCAATTGTTTCAACTCGCCCCAAGAACAAGCTAAATAAAATCCCTCACGGTACCTACATTGACCTAGAAGAACCACAAAGACCGCCGTCAGAGCCCTTTGCAGTCGAAGTAGACTCATTACTTTGGGTGATTACCCCTCACAGCTGAAGTAGAAGAAGTGGTCGGCAAAGCTGTTAGCGAAGCCATGGTAATACCAAAGAAAGCGCTAGAGGAAGCAGCAGCGTTGGAGGAGGAGAACTTCGCCACTCCAGAAGGGACTACTGAGGAAGCCACGAAGGAGATTCTGGAGAATGCATCAAAGGCACTGGAGGAGGAAAAAGCGCAGCCAAACGACGATGTAGAGGCGGAGATACAAGAAGAAGAAGAGGGAAAGCAAAAGAAGAAGGGATCCGATGATTCCTTCAACAAACTCTGTGCTGAGGTAGAGCGAGAGTCCAAGAAGAAGAAGAAGAAAAAGGGAAAAGGGAAGGAGACCCAGCAGAAGAAGACGACCAAGGCTGCTGTGTCTGAGGCTGCCTCTTCACTAGGAGGAGAGTCATCTACAGAGAAGAAGAAGCTGGCTACACCTTCGTCTAAGAATCCAGGAAAGAGGCAGAGGATCGTGGAGTCGGAGGACGATGAGGACGTCCAGATAGTGGGGGAGAGAATCACAAGATCATCCACTAGGAAGGTCAAGAAGGAGGACTTTGAGTCAAGAGGCAAGAAGAGGGCTAGGAAGGCGGAGGATCCATCTGCCAGGAAGGTGTTCGTGCCCAGGGAAGTCGCCTTCAGTGATCTTGACGGTTTAGGCATAGCGTGTGCGGTGAGAGACCTGTACGAGGGATATGGTTGGGGCAGATTTTCTGATGCTACCCTGCCACATATATGAAGATTTGGTAAGAGAGATGTACAGCTCGCTGGAGTTTGAGCTGGATGGAGAAGGGAACTCGTCGTCAATTGAGTTTACTCTGAATGGGCAGCCATATGTGGCTGGGTTGAATGATGTGAACCAAATCTTGGGGTTCGCCACCATGGTGGAGCTACAAAGGCCGGAGTTCCGAAGGGCAGTCAAGAAGGTGCCGGTGGATGTGCCTAAGGAGGAGTGGATCCGGATGTGGAAGGAAGTCAGTGTGGGGACGGAGTTCAAGTCTGGAGACAACAAAGCTTCTGATCTCAAGACGCCAGCCTTGCGTATTGCCCATAGGATCCTTGCATACAACATGTTTGGCAAGGGAGACAGCGGGAATTCGCTGGCCAACAAGGAGATATACATATTGTATTGTATGTTGACCAAGAAGAGGCTAAACTTTGCTGCCTTCTTGATGGAGCAGCTGAGGGCAGTGGTGGCTAAGGCGAGTCAGAAGTATTCATGTGGGCATTTTGTGACTGCCTACATTGATGGATTGGAGTTACATGATGAGGTGAAGGAGTTCGTGGTGACGCCAGCGGACGTGCTCAACATGGAGAGGCTGAGCAGAATGAAGGAGGTGGTGAAGCACGGCAAAGGATGGCGCCTGTTGAAGGCTCATGAGAAGGATCAACCAGCTTCAGCCTGCCTACCGCCTAAGAAGTCAGCCAGATTGGTCAAGAAGTCCGCGATCGAGGAGGATGAGGAAGAAGAAGATGAGGAGGAGATCGAATCTCCTTCTGCCCAGCTCAAGGAGGTACTGGAGAGGTTGGGCAAGACAGAGAAGTTGCTCAAGGAGCTATGCGATGGGCAACTTACCATGCAAGCCACTCTTAACGGCCTTGCCCGCCACCTGAAATTGGGGTCAGCTTCTGGTCCCTCTGCTTAACTATGTCCTCCTATTTTATTTAGTTTTGGTTTTAGTTTTTTGTGTTTTTGTTTCTTTGTTTTGTGTCTTATGTTATTTGAGTCAGTAGAGTTGTTCGAATACCTCACCCACAATTTTCCTTGCAAATTGTATGGTGAGGTAGGCGAATGACTCATGTTTGTTAGTGTCTTGACTTTCTTACGTCCATTACTTTGCTGCAAGCAAAGTGTGTGCGTGGGAAAGCCATCTGTTTATCAAAGTTTGTGTTGAGTCCAAGGTTGAGGCCTCCATGGATAGACTTTGCTATAAGCAAAGTGTGTGCGTGGGGTGTCTGTGCCGTGTGTTTTTATTTTAAGTGTTTGTGTTGATCAACATGGAGTTGTTGGGCAAGATGATATGATGATCTGTGAGCTTAATTGATGCTTGTTGAACAGTGTTAAGTTTTTGCATGCTAGAAGATGACTTGTATGATGGATTGAGTTGTGAACATACCCTGTGAGGATTTTGAGCTTAATTGAATTCATTCTTGTGTGATGAAGAACATCTTGATTAGGAGGAACTAGAACTTGCCTGTACTTTGATTTATGATCTCTGAACTTAGATGATTTAGGCCATTCTTTCATTAGCCCATTTTGAGCTGAATTGACTACCTTGAATCATTATCCTTTGATTACCCTTTTGAGCTGAATTAATTATTTCTATCACTTGGATACTGCCTGTTAAAAAGATGTTTATCTTGTTTTGGGAACCTAGGCAGTGTAAGAAGTTAGGGGCATGGATGAGATGATTGGGAGTGTATCCTGGGCAGGAGTTTTGTGTTGATAGTTGGGTTGTTTCTCAACTAAGAAAAAATGAAAGAAATAAGGGGAACAGAAAAAACAAGAAATAAAAAATTTATAAGTTCCCCAGAAAAAAGAGTTAAAGCTTGAGCCTAGAAAATAAAGGGTAAGGATTGAAAAAGAGTTGGGAACCCCTGTTGCCCAATATGAGTTTAATCTGCCCTTAGCCAAGATCTAAATATTTCCTATCTTTTGTTTCAAGCTTAAAACCTAAAAACCCTAATGATGAGTTCTGAGATTTGAGATAAATGCTTAGATTTAAAGGGCAGGCAAGCCTATGGTGGTACCGAAGTCAAGATGGTTTATGAGTGTGGAAAAGAGCCAAAACACATGAGTGATGAGTGTTGAAAGGATATCCTAAAAGTTCACAATTCTTTCTTGACTTGTTTGATAGCATTGCATTCTCTTTTCCCTTCACTTACAGATTTTTATGGAACGATTGTTGTATTGCTTTAACTAACTCTTCTGTGTTGATTGTGTCTTGAGTCTTTTACTTTTTTTGCGTCTTGGGCAAGTTGTTTGTGCGCACTTGAGGACAAGTGTGGGTTAAGTGTGTGCGCATGATGAGTCCATATTTCGTGTCTTTCTAGTGCCTAATTTAGGTAGTTTAGATCGAGTTTTTGTGTGTGTTTTGTCTTGTTTCTATGTCTGGGAGGACATATATTGGGCAGGAGGATGTCTGCTGCCTTGTAGGTGGAAGTTGGGCAAAATAGGGAAAAGAAGCAGCATTTCTGGAAGCAGGTCAGGGAGAACCATATTGGCCAAGACAGATAGGAGGAGTGCCGTAGTCAACAGGCGAAGTTTCTCTCCTAGGTCTAGAAGGATAAGGAAAAGATGATCTAACTTAAATATCTTTCCTTATCCGACTAGATTTAGGATCCGCAAGGGATCTCTTGGAGATAGATGTGACTTTCCTTGTTGGGGTCGAGCTTATCAAGTATTACTTGCATCCCAAGGTAGCTCGTGGATTCTTTCCATGTTAAGGACTAGGGGGCCCAAACCCTAAGCACTCTCCTATAAATATCGAAGCCCTGCTGCTGCATGATACGCCGTCTTTTATGCTTTATTTTCCCTGTAATTATTCGAGAGTTTGTGAGGAGAAAAACAAGTCCTAAGGGCATACTTTATTTCATGCTTTGTTGATCGACACTTTTGGCCGAGTTTATTTTGCTGCACAGACTTCGTGAGTTTTAATATAATGTTTATTATGTTCTTCAATTCATGTGTTTGTTATTTTATGATTATGTCTAGCTAAGTTGTTATAATTGGTCTGGGCAAGACGAATTAAGTGTTAACCAATGCTTGAGAGGTCTAAATTGTGCTAGATAGTTGCATGCATGTGTTCCCATAATGTTAATGAGCTTGTTCTAATATGAGATAATACGAATAGGGGATTAATAGGTCATTTATCACTTAGAAAATATTAGATCACCAATCAATTAGGGGGTAGAAGTGTTTTCCAACATCTCCTTGATTTAGATCGATTAACATTAGAGGAAGGTGTCTACCCTATTGGGCTAGACGTGATGATTCCTTGTTAGACCTTTCTAGAGATAAATGCTCCATGTGCAAGAAAATAAACGATGACTCCGACAGAGGTATTGCCCAAGGTAGGGAGCCGGCGGAGCGTCGCCAATTAAGTAAGAATTGGTAAGGGAAGGGTTTGTTGGGAGCGTGACGAGTAAAAAGGGATCTCAGCATTCAAGTCCTATAACTAATGATGCATGCATGTGATGAATATATTTACACCAATGACCAAGCTAGAGTTTTCACTTAACAATGTCTAGATCCAGACCAAGTCCTTTTTATTATTGATCAAGTTCTTTGTTTACTTTTCAGTGTTTTATTGAGTTCTCGAATTGGGCAAGAGAGCCCTAGTGACCAAGATAGCAAAACCAACTTTTCTGAACAGGTGGAGGAGGTTTCAAGAGATAGTAACATTCAACTCCTTGTGGATCGACCCTGTGCTTACTTGCTAACTATATAGCTGCGAGGATAGGTAACAAATTCATTTTGAGAGTGCGAACGACAGCCTCGTCAACATCTTTATATTCTTTCACCACTATTCCATCATCAATGCTAAGCTCTTTCTCTTTGTCTTTGTTCAGGTAAATCAGATATGCTTGCGTATCCTTTCTCTTCATCAGCTTCTCTACTTTCAATGCCGAGATAATCGACATACTCTTCTTCTTTCTTTTCTCTATTCCATGAACTACAGTCGGCTCTTCTACAGGAGGTTGAAACGAAATCTGCCTTTGATCGCATCGAATTATCGCAAAATTTTCGATTAACCAATCTATTTCCAAGATTATATCCACATCCCACATATGGATTAGATTCAGGGACTTCGCGGATAACTTACGATTTCCGAACTCAAATTCTAAATTTGAGCAAACGCGCGAAACTAATGCAGATCTACCCAAAGGGGTTGACACTCTAAGCTCATGGTTCGACTCTTCTATATCTAAGCCAAGGGTTTCTATGCACGCACTAGCTATAAACGAATGCGACACACCAGTATCAAACGAAATAATAACAGGCACACCATTAAGCTTTCCCAAACCTGCCAGATTTCCTTGATCTTTGACGAAGCTGTCGTTTGCACTTCCCACAAATAAATTTATAACTTCTATACCCACAGTAGGCAGTAGCCAGCGGTAAGCAGGGTTGAACCCAAGGGAATTGGTGTAGTCTCTCTTTAACGTAATCGGTGTGACAAAATAAGGCTTTGGTCTCGACTGCACTCGTCTTGGTCAACATGTACTGAAAACTAAACAAAAACTTGATCAATAATAAAAAAAATACCTGGATTAAGATCTAATTGTTGAACATTAACACTCACTCAGTCATTGGTGCAAAGATTTTAGTCACATGCAAATACTATTCGGTTTCCAAGCATATTAATTCTAGCCCTATGGTTACGAAGTCACGACTATAATACTCTACTCTTCATCTATCCTTTTAACTTAGATTATTCCAGAGACACTGTCGACAAAACCCCTTCCCTGGTCAAGACAACCACGAAGACTCTTCAGCAACTACCTTGCCTAAGAAACATTAATTTCTTTTAGATCCAAATCAGCAAAGAGATGCCCAAGACATCAATTGCTCTCCAATACTCGTTATACTTTTCAGGCACAAGAGACTCTCTATGTGAACTCTTGATTTCTATTTGTACTTTTATCTTGCCTAAGTAATTAACGGCTTATTAACTACTCAAGTTCAATAAAAGCATAAGTCAGCAAACCTAGTATTTCAGGAATAAAAACATGCAAGTAATTAATTCAAATTAGACCTCTCGAGTGTTTTAGTTTATGCTCAACTCATCTCACAAATCCAGACTTAGGAATTTATCTAGACATAATATAAATTGAAATCAACGCAAAAGATATAATGGAAAACATACTTGGAATTAAACGTAAAATATGAATTGTACTCCAGCAAAACAGAAAACATCTTGGCCACGATGGTCAGCAGAAAATAGTGTAGAAAAAATAAAGGGTGTTGCCCGTAGGACTTGTCTACTCTTTCTAACACTAAAAGTAAATTTGCTGAACGAAAAACTAAACTAAAGGTATGATAAAGGGTGATGAAGAAGATTTATTACAAAAGAGAATGCAACCATATATATAGGGAAGAATTAGGGTTGAAGTCGGTTTCCTTATGGGCTTGAACTTTTTCCCTTGTTGGGATAGATTTGGACAACTTTCCTTCTCCTAGATGGATTATACTTTGACCGGACTCTTCATGATAAGGATGAAAGTTTCATTTCTCATCTTCTTTCTTGGAGATAAAGTAACGTCCGTTGCCCACAGCCTACATTCCTTCTGCCTTGGTCATGATTGTGTCAGTCTTTGTAATACTCCGAACTTTTCTAAGTCTTAAAGTGTGTATTAAATAAGTTTATATGCAGATATGATGTGTTTTGAGTGCTAAAAATTTCCAAGAAAATAAATTTTCTTGTGAAATGACGAAAATGCCCTTACATGCTTTGATGTGATTTTTTCTCTTTCGATTATTCGAATCGAGTATGGAATGCATTGATTGAGCATTAAGATAAGAGTTTGAGCTTGAGTTTGAATTTCGGAAAATTTTGAGAATTTTTACTTTTTGATGAATAGTAACGATAACCGAGAAATCACTATTCATCAACCGACTCCGAATTTAGTCTAATTAGTGTCTTTTGAATTTACAAATTATTCTAAGACTTTTGAGATATATCAGAAAATTTCCCAAGATCGTTTGAGGGAAGTTTTAAAAATTATTGATTAACGACGTAATTAGTCGAGCAATATTTAACTTTTTCTTCGTTAGTTGGAATTTTGATCCGAAAATTTAGTATTTGGATTCCTTGATTTATTTGGTGAGAAATAAGACGAAGTAGAGAGATTTTTGACGTAAAGAAAGAGTCGAGGAGAGTTTTAAGTCGTTTGAGAGATAAACGAAATAATAGGGATATTTTCTACTTGGAAAACTTTTTTTTCCGGGTATATTTAGCAGATAAAAATCTGCTCCCTTATCCAATTAATTGATAAATCCCTTTCCCCACTCTCACCTTTGTGTGTGATATACACTCTCCCAAACCTCAATTATTTGATCGAAATACATAGCACTCTCTCTCTTGATTTTTATCTTTTATCACCAAGTTCATCACCCTTAAACTATAATCTACATTCATCTCACTCTCTAAACTCTCTCATCACTCTCTCTCTGCCGAAGAAAGAAGAGAAGCAGCCCCCATCTCTCTCTCTTCATCGCCAACTACATACATACACACACTAATGAAAAACTCCATGGAAGCTTAAAGTTTAAGCTCCAAAAGTTTCAAAGATCATCTTCATCTTCCACTTTTGATCTAAACAAACAAGGTAATCTTCATCTTCTTCACCTTGTGATCATTTTAAGATCAAGAATAAACCCTCTCCTTCATTATT
The DNA here is from genome assembly GCA_029490685.1 of Schizonepeta tenuifolia. Lineage (NCBI taxonomy): Eukaryota > Viridiplantae > Streptophyta > Magnoliopsida > Lamiales > Lamiaceae > Schizonepeta > Schizonepeta tenuifolia. The sequence continues at coordinate 41,049,103 of CM055959.1, read as the reverse complement.
TTTTTTTTCGGCAGCTAGGCCAATGAGGAGGAGTGTTCGATTTTTGTTCCTTGTTGAAACCTAGAAGTCGAACTTAACAAGGTTTCTTGCATGGAGATCAAAGCCATACCTTGAGTCCTCTTTCCTCTCTATACCGTCGACCATAACCTTGAAGAAAGAGGAGTTTGATTTTATTTTAAGTATGTTATTTCTTGATTTCTATATATATGTAAATGTATGTGGAAAAAGATAAAGGAACAACATGCATGTTTACATATTGCTTAGGCAAACCTTAAGTGATGATGATGATGGTGATCGATGATATGATGATGATAAGATGATTAAGATGAGTTCTAAAAATTAATCTAAGAATTAAAAGATGAAGAGAAAGAATTTTCTTAAAATTCTTAAGAAAATCGATCAAAAGAAGAAAAAGAGGAAAAGAATTCCTTGATGATTATTTTATGATTTTCTTGATGATATGTGTTTATGATGATTTGAGTGATTTATATGCATAAATATGAAGATGAGATTTTTTTTTTGGTAAATAAATTTTTATTCCACCAAAGTTGACGATGACGTATACAAACGTGCAAACAAGAAATCAGCCAAATACTCTATCTAATCCTAATTCAGCAACAGACTAGTTAAGGATTGATCTTTTGCACATCTCAAAACTACCACCCTTTGGCATTGTTTTACTGCAAAATCAAAAATCGGGAAAAATTCAGATTGTAGCAAAAGAGAGGCCTACTTTCAGTTTTTTTTTCCTTGAAAGCTACTACCATCGATCGAGACTTTTGAGAAAATTATGAATTGTGGTGAAACTACTGGATGGAAAGATTAGGGTATATAGAGGTTTGAGAGGAGTTTAGATGGGAGTAGGAGTCTGAAGTGATAAACACAAATTCATTGAAATTCCTATTTCTAATATCCTATTTCCCCTTTGCATGCTCTAGAGGTACCCAGCGACAAAAAACAAAGAACAAAAAATAATTCCTATTAATAATTGACTCTTATGAAAATTGATAATCCTAACTAATTATTCAATATAATAATAATAATAATAATAATAATAATAATAATAATAATAATAATTTCAATAACCTTAAGTCTTAAAATATAAAATCCAATATAATTCTTCTAACTATGGGCGCAACTCCAAACTCCCTCAAGTCCGAGCTAAATTATTCAAACTTATAAAAGTCAAAATATTTCATATTATAAAAGAAATGATAGACCATATAAGAGATAAAATAAATTAAAGCTTATTAAAAAGGCAGGGTGTTACAACCCTACCCTCTTAAAGGAAATTTTGTCCTCGAAATTAAACTTACTTGGGTTTAGGTTAGGATAACGAGCTAATATTTCTTTTTCACGCTCCCAAGTAGCTTATTCGGGTCCATGTCTAGTCCATTGAATTTTGACTAAGGGTATTTGTCGGCCTCTAAGAACATGGATTTTTCAATCAAGTATAACACTTGGTCCTTCCTCGTATGTCAAGTCTTTGTTAATTTGGATATCTTCATGGTGAACCATGTGGCTAGAGTCATGTAAGTATTTTCGAAGCATTGACACGTGAAACACATTATGGACGGCAGAAAGTTCGGGGGGTAAAGCTACACGATAAGCTACGTCCCATGCTCGCTCCAAAATCTCAAATGGTCCAATAAAACGAGGCATCAACTTCCCCTTCTTTCCAAATCTTAGAACCCCCTTCATTGATACCACCTTGAGAAAAACTTTTCCACCAACATCAAAGTACAACTCTCTTATTCTTTTATCGGCATAACACTTTTGCCGATCTTGGGCCGCCTTAATTCTCTCTTTAATCTTCTCAACAACCTTTACAGTTTTCTCGACAATTTCGGGACCCAACATTTTCCTTTCTCCAACTTCATCCCAATATAACGGCGACCTATACTTTCTTCCATAGAGTGCTTCAAAGGGAGCCATACCAAGAGTTTGTTGATATCTGTTATTATAGGCGAACTCAAAAAAGGTAAGTGAGTCTCCCAATCGCCTCCAATATCAATAATGCAAGTTCGCAACATATCCTCCAATGTCTGAATAGTTCTTTCGGATTGACCGTCTGTTTAAGGGTGGTATGCCGTAGAGAAATCCAAATTGGTTCCCATGCTGCGTGCAAACTTCTCCAAAATTTGGATGTAAATCTTGGATCTCTGTCAGATACAATTGAAGCAGGCACTCCGTGTAATCTCACAACATTATCCACATACAATCGCGCAAGTCGATCCATTGAAAATATCATTCTCACAAGCAAAATATGTGCTGATTTAGTAAGCCAATCCACAATCACCCAAATGGCATCATGTCCTTTCACATTTTTTGGAAGTCCAACGACAAAATCCATTGTAACTCTTTGCCATTTCCATACGGGATCGTTAACGGAACTAGCAATCCTACAGGCCATTGGTGTTTCACTTTAACCTTTTGGCACGTCAAGCATCTCCCAACATATTCGGCTATAGTTCTCTTCATTCCTCTCCACCAAAATGTCCTTCGAAGATCTTGGTACATCTTGCTACTACCAGGATGCGTGGTGTATGGAGTCCGATGCGCCTCGTCTAATATCTCTCTTATTAGATCTTTGTCCTTGGGCACACATATCCTATTCTCAAAGAGTAGTGTCCCATCTTCCGAGATTGAGAAATCTGTCAACTCCCCATTCATTCTCCGACCTTTGATCTTTTGCAAGAATTCATTGGTCTCTTGGGCTCTCTTGATTCGATCTCTCAAAGTAGGTTGAACAATCAAAGAAGTCATTAAAGCCTTTCTAATGGTCGGGGTCACCACTTCAATACTCCACCTTTCAAATTCTCTTGTAAGCTTCTTCTTTGGTGATCATCGCATTGAGACGTCCTTCACCCTTTCTACTGAGGGCGTCGGCCACCACATTGGCCTTTCTGGGGTGGTACAGTATTGTACAATCGTAGTCCTTCACCAACTCCAACCATCTTCTTTGTCTCATATTGTGTTCCTTTTGAATGAAGAAGTACTTCAAACTTTTGTGATCGGTGTATATCTCACATTTACCACCATACAAGTAGTGCCTCCAAATCTTAAGTGCGTGTACTACCGCTGCTAACTCCAAATCGTGAGCAGGATACGCAAGCTCATACTTCTTCAATTGTCTCAAGGCGTATGCAATAACCTTACCATTTTGCATCAATACACATCCAAAACCTTGTAACGACGCATCGATGTAGATGACAAAGTTTACAGAACCATCGGGGATAGTCAAAACCGGACCAGTGGTTAACTTACGCTTCAACTCTTGAAAGCTTTGTTCTCACCTTTCACTCCAAACAAACTTCATCTCCTTCTTTGTCAAGTTAGTCATTGGTCTCGCTATTTTCGAAAATCCCTCGATAAATCTTCGATAATAGCCTGCGAGTCCAAGGAAACTTCTAACTTCACCCGCATTAGTAGGTGCCTTCCAATTACTAACGGCCTCCACCTTGCTGGGGTCTACCTCAATTCCTTTAGCAGTTACTACATGTCCGAGAAAAACTACTCGGTCCAACCAAAACTCACACTTCTTAAACTTCACATATCATTTCTCTTTTTCTCAAGGTCTCTAGGACAATTCTGAGGTGCTCTTTATGTTGCTCTTCATCCTTAGAGTAGATCAAAATATCATTAATAAATTCTATGACGAACTTATGGGTAGAAAATTTGATTCATCAAATCCATAAATACGGCTGGCGCGTTTGTCAAACCAAAAGGCATCACTACAAATTTATAGTGACCGTATCTCATACGAAAAGCCATCTTCGGTATATCACAGTCTCTCACCTTCAATTGGTGATATCCAGACATCAAATCGATCTTTGAAAATACACCAGCTCCTCTCAGCTGGTCGGATAAGTCTTCTATCCTTGGCAGAGGATATCGATTCTTGATTGTGAGACGATTCAATTCTCGATAATCAATACACATACGCATCGATCCATCCTTTTTCTTTACAAAAAGAACGGGCGCTTCCCATGGAGATACACTTGGTCGTATGTACCCTTGGTCCAAGAGCTCTTGTATTTGCACCTTCATCTCTTGCAATTCCTTTGGTGCCATTGTATATGGTGCTTTTGACACTGGTTCCGCGCCTGGCATAAGGTTAATCGTGAATTCCACTTGCTTATTTGGAGGTAATCCCGGCAACTTTTCGGGAAAAACGTCTTCATAATCGAGCACAACTGGCACCTTTTCGATTGATGATCCATCTTCTTCTATGCAAACTATACTGACAAAATAACCTTGACACTTGCCTTTCTTTAACATCTTCATAGCCTTCATAGCTGATATTACAATCGGTGCTCGTCCAACTCTTGCTCCATAGAAGGTGAACTTCTTTTCATTTGGTATCTTAAACACCACCTCTCTCTCTCGACACTTGATCGTCGCATAGTTTTGACTTAACCAATCCATACCAAGTATCACGTCGAAATCTTGCATGTCTATGCAGTACAGGTCGGCTCCTAATTCTCTACTCTCAAAATCCAACTTAAGGTCTCGAACAATGCGATCGGTAGTTAGACTATTGCCTGAAGGTATACTTATATTCAGTGTTAGGTTCTCTACTTCACAGGCAATATTCTTCATACGACACAACTTAGATGAGATAAAAGAATGAGAAGCTCCATAATCAAATAAAACTATAACGGGAGTTCCAAGAATAGACAACATACCTGTCATTGTGTCACTGTCCTTGTCTGCCTCTTGCTGAGCTAAGGCAAAGAAACGAGCATTCCCTTTTCTCTTAGGTCCCTTGATTCCTCCATTTCTTGGCCCATTGTCTTGCTTTTCCGGACAGTTATGGTAGTTGTGTCCCTTCTCATAACAGTAATAGCAAGCTCCCATGCCCATTAAACACTCCTCATTATGTCGTTTCTCACATCTAGGACACAACGGCTTAAGTCCGGGTGCTCCAATGTTTGGTGCAGCTCTAGAACTTGAGCCAGTTCCAGCATTGTGCACATTTCCAAACCTTCCCTTCTTATTTTGGAAACCACTCTTTCCTTGGTTCCGATTGTCCTAGGTCTGCTTTGCAGGGTTGTCCATTTGTTTCGGTGGAACCTCAACTTCAAGTGCCAACTCCACTTCTTCAGCACGTTTCACCAATTCCCCAAAATCAATTATCGCATGAGCAGCCAAAATTCCCTTGATATCAGTTCTCAGTCCCTTCCTGAACTTGGTTGTTCTATTTTTCTCAGTACTCACCACATGAGGTGCATAGCCAGCCAACTGATTGAATTTCCTTTCATACTCCTCTATAGTCGAATTTCCTTGCTTAAGTTCATAAAATTCCATCTCTTTCTTCTCAAGGAAAGAGCTAGAGCAATACTTGTCCATGACAATTTTCTGAAATGCAGTCCAAGTTAGTAGTGAAATGTCCTCTTCACTTAAAGTGCCATAGAAATGCTTCCACCATCGACCAGCATCCTCAGTGAATTGGAAGATAGCACAATCAACCTTTTGCTTGTCATTGTAGTCAATGTGAGTGAAAAGGCGATCCAACTCGCTCAACCATTCCTCAGCAGCTAACGGTCCATCATGTCCATTGAAACAAGGAGGATTGTATCTACGAAACTGTTCCACCACTTGGTTTGTGGTATTCGGTGCCGGTGCATGATTGGGTTGTGGTTGCGCATTCAGGTGTGTCTGAGCTTGCTGCTACACAAATCCTCGTATAGCGTTCAGAAACTCACCCATTAGATTTTCTCCAGAGTTCTCAGTTCGCGGATTTGCACGAGGGCGCGCTATGATTCTACAACAGCAACACTAACAGTTACTACTAGCACCAACTTACAGAAATACGAGAAGAGAGAAATAAAACGATCAAGACACCAAAAAGACATTAATTACATTCATGTCACACAAATTCCTCCAAAACTTAAATGAATTAACTTGCACAAGAGATAGCAACGAGATCAAGAATAAACTAAAGATCACTCCCAAAAATAAACATAATGTCAACAAAAGTCAAAACCAAATTCAAGGTGCTAATGAGAGTACAAAAATGTCATCTCTTAACGAGTCACCTATCCATTCTAGGAAAAACTAAAACTATACTTCTAATTATCGCCCATTTGGTTATCCATGACTTCCTCATCCTCAGAAGGATCTTCTTCTTTCTCCGAGGGGTCCTCCTCTTGACCAATATCTTCCGCGTTTTGTGGGGGCTGAGGTTCTGCCGCAGGCGCTTCCATGAGTTCATTGTCATCAAGAACATGGACTTCGTGGTAGATGTCGGCATATTTCTGCTTCAAATCTGCCATGAAGGGTTCGAACTCTATTTGACCTAGACGTGAAGGATGTGACTGCCATTTCTTTCGAGCTAACTCATATGGGACTTCACGTACTGACCTTGGAATAGCTTCTATCACCTTGGAAACGGCCTCCGACTAACCCCATGTACAACGGGGACAATCAGATTTCCTTCATAGTTCCAACATTACGTCTAAATTTACTTGCACTCCTAATTTAGTCTTCCATCGGTAGTTCCAGAATTGATTGTTTAAAGGCTCTCCAAAGACAATGCTATCAGCCATCGTCCTACAGAAATTGAGGGATACGAGTAAGTACGTCTTCCTAAGTTCTACTAAGTTCGAGGACTAGGTTCGAAGCAATATATTTTTTTTCCAATAATTTAAACACTTATACACATAACATTTCAATAATCACAATCAAGTAAAGACTCTCAAATTATTGCGAATTAAATTCACCCCAAAATTTACAATAACTTCAAAACTATTTACCTTGAGGCCGGAGCGCGTAGCGGTCGAATGACAATTGACACTTAACTTAGCAATTCATACTCAAATTTTTATTTTAAGCAGTCTACAGAACTGTATCCCCGCTCTGATACCATAATTGTAACACCCTGATCTAATTAAAGCGTTAAAATAATATTTAAAAGAATATTTGAGTATATGATTGTCTTGAATGACTAGAATTATTTGCTTTGAGAATATGTGAAATTTTGAGTGCATGCCAATAAATGATTAAATATTTGAGTTGAGAAATGATGTATCTAAGACGATTGATGTAACTGAATTTTGCATTATATGATGATAAGTACCGATCGAGAATCATATTCCTCCAAAGAAGGAAATATTTTCAAAAGTTCAGAAAAAAAAATTCTGAGTGAGCTAATCCGTTTTGCGGAAGATTTTCCAAGTTACCTAAATTTTTGATTATTTCTTTTAGAATGCCAAGACAAAGAAACGTGCGAGTTGAAAGAAATAAGGAAGAAGGGCGTCGAAACCCTACCCCACCTCCTCATGATGAGAGACGGGTAGAAGAACTTTTTCTTCGCCAAAATCTCCCTACTTTTAACGGTAAAGGCAGTGCGGCAGAAGCCGAGGACTGGATTCATTCTCTAGAGCGAATTTTTTGAGTCCTTCGATGCAATGATCGTGAATGTCTCGAGTGCGTGACGTATCAACTTAAAGGAACCGCTGACTATTGGTGGGAAGCTCGACAGAGGACGTATATGCCAGAGGAACGTGAAAATTTGATGTGGGACCAATTTAAGGAAGGCCTGTACGGGAAGTATGTGCCAAGGAGTTATCGCAAGCAAAAAGTAAACAAATTTACGAATCTAAGACAAGGAAAGAGATCGGTGGCTGAATACGATCGTGAGTTTTGCGAGTTAGCTCGATTTGCACCTGATAAGGTGGATACCGATGAGAAGATGTGTGAGATATTCTGAGCAGGATTAAGGCAAGATATTCGAGTTGTTCTTGCAAGTCAGAATGGTCTGACTTATGCAGAAGCCCTTAATTGAGCCTTGGATACGGAGTTGCCAATGCGGCCAGAAAAAGGATCGCAATCCTCAGTGAATTCTCAATTTCAAAGCCAGTCGATGACAGTTGCAGCCTCGTATCCATTTCAACAAGGCCAGCATGCAAAGAGAAAAGAAAAATGGAGTGGTGGAAGCCACCTAAACAAAAAGCCGTGGCAGAAGCAAGGACAACAACAACCTCATCAAACTCAGAAAGTGAAAGTCCAGCATGCTAACCGAAGTAACGTACCTACAGGACCCCAAGGACTACCTCCGTGTGCAAAGTGTGACATCTGGAAAGCTGGAGGTAATGTCTGTTTTACTTGTGGTCAGCCTGGTCATTTCTCAAACCGGTGCCCAAGTAAACAGCAAGGAATGATCGGTAGAAGACCGAATCAGTATCAGTCCTCTCAGATGAGAGCAGTGGAAGCAACTCCACAGCAGAAGAACCCCCAGACACAGCGTAAACCACAGCTGCAAAAGCCGCAAACCGCACTACCAGCGAGTGTTCGCAATCGAACAAAAACCTGGAGTTAAAGACCGAAAAAATCTCGCAGGTATGGGAAAATTGAAAGACGTGGTTGTATTATTTGATACCGGTGCCTCACATTCAATTATATCTAGCGCTTGTGTAGAAAATTTTGAATTAAATGTAGAAAAGTCGAACTAGGTGCTTACAGTATCAACCCCTTTAGGAAGATCGTCGTTAGTTTTGCGTGTTTGCTCGAATTTAGAATTCGAATTCGGAAACCGTAAATTATCCGCAAAATCCCTGAATCTAATCTAGATGTGGGATGTGGATGTAATCTTACGAATGGATTGGCTAACCGAGAATTTCGTGACGATTCGATGCGATTAGAGACAAATTTTGTTTCAACCTCCCGAAGAAGCGCCGACTGTAGTTTTCGGAGTAGAGAAAAGAGTAAAGAAGAGTGTGCCGATTACCTTGGCCATGAGTGAGGAAGTTAATGAGGAGAAATGATACGAAAGCGTATCTAGTTTACTTAAATAAAGATGATGGGCATGAGCCAAATATCGATGGCGTAGCTCTGGATAGACAATTAGAGTTTATGATTGATCTAGAGCCTAGATCAACCCCGATTTCAAAAGCTCCGTACCGAATAGCTCTGAAGGAACTCCAAGAGTTAAAAATCCAGCAAGAGTTGTTGGATTTAGGTTCCATTCGACCAAATGTTTCCGCTTGGGGAGCTCTAATTTTGTTTTTAAAGAAGAAGGACGGAAGTCTGAGAATGTGCATAGACTATCGAGAACTTAACAAGATCACACTCAAGAACAAATATCCTTTACCAAGGATAGATGATCTGTTCGATCAGTTGAAAGGAGAAGGTGTTTTCTCCAAGATCGACTTAAGGTCAGGATATCATCAATTAAAGATCAGATAAGAGGATGTCCCAAAGACTGCATTCAGAACGAGATATGGACATTACGAATTCGTAGTAATGCCATTTGGATTAATCAATGCTCCAACTATTTTTATGGACTTCATGAACAAAATTTTTCACGAATACCTGGATAAGTTTGTAATTGTTTTCATAGACGATATCTTGGTATATTCAAAGAATGAAAAAGAAACGAGAAGCATCTGCAAATCATGTTAGAGAAGTTAAGATCGGAGAAGCTGTATGCCAAATTTAGCAAGTATGAATTCTGGCTAAAAGAATTGAATTTTCTAGGACATGTTGTGTCATCCGAAAGAATCAAAGTTGATGCAGAGAAAGTGAAAGCCGTTCAAGAATGGAAATTTCCGATGTCAGTACATGAAATCCATAGTTTTCTCGGTTTAGCAAGTTACTATCGGAGATTCATAGAAGGATTTTCCAAGATCGCGAAGCAGATGACAACTTTGTTGAAGAAAGAATCGAAGTTCAAGTAGACGGAGGAATGTGAGAAAAGTTTTCAAGAGCTTAAGTCGAGATTGACTACAGCTCCAGTGTTAGCCCTCCCTGAAGCGGGAAAGGACTATACAATTTATACTGATGCATCATCCAAAGGCATAGGATATGTGCTAATGCAAGATGGAAGAGTAATTGCATGTGCTTCAAGACAACTCAAACCTCATGAAGAGAAGTACCCAACGCATGATTTCGAGTTAGCAGCCGTCGTACATGCTCTGAAGATTTGGAGACACTATCTTTATGGTGCTAAGTGTGAAATCTTTTCAGATCACAAAAGTCTGAAATATTTCTTTGAGCAGAAAGAGCTTAACATGAGACAAAGATGATGGCTTGAGTTGATGAAAGACTACGATTGCAAAATTTTCTATCATCCCGGAAAAGCTAACGTAGTAGCCGATGCATTGAGTAGAAAGGAGAAATCGCAGAATTATGAGAAAACGGAATTAGGATTTCTTCTATCCGATGAAAAAAAGTTGATAGAGGAGTTTGGAAGAATGAGAATTGAAGTAGTTCTACCACCGTTAACGGTAGAACAAGTGATTGCTTCATTGGTAGTGGTGCCAAATCTAAGATCTCGTATCATAGAAGGCCAAAGAAAAGATGAGATATTGGAAGAAATATGATTAGAGGTCAGAAAAGAAGAAGTCGAAGATTTTAAGGAGTCGAGTGACAATGCTTTGTTGTGTAGAGGAAGAATTTGTGTGCCAAATGGCGAGAAGCTAAGAAGTGAGATAATGAGTGAAGCTCATGAGACCCCTTATACTGCTCACCCCGGTAGTACGAAGATGTACCAGAATTTGAAGCAACAATTCTGGTGGGAAGGAATGAAGAAAGATGTGGCCATGTTCGTTGAAAGATGCTTAGCTTGTCAACAAGTGAAGTCTTTGCATCAAAGACTATTTGGACCTTTGCAACTGTTACCAGTTCCGAAATGGAAATGGGAAGGTGTCACAATGGATTTTGTGACGGGTTTGCCAAGGACAAGGAAAGGAAATACAACTATATGGGTAGTTGTGGATAGATTGACGAAGTCCGCTCATTTTATACCTATTTCACACACCTATGGATCTGACAAGTTGGCACAGATATATGTCAAAGAATAATGCGATTGCATGGTGTGCCAAGTACGATCACTTCTGAACGAGATTCGAAATTTACCGCCCGTTTTTGGGAAAATTTCCAAAAAGAGTTGGTAACGCAACTCCAGTTTAGTACCGCCTATCATCCTCAAACCGATGGTCAATCGGAAAGAACGATTCGAATTCTTGAGGATATGTTTAGAGCCGTGTTTCTAGACAAAGGAGACAATTGGGAGAAAATTTTACCTCTTGTCGAACTTGCCTACAACAACAGTTATCAGAATACGATAGGAATAGCTCCTTACAAAGCTCTTTATGGAAGGAAATGTAGATCTCCGCTATACTGGGACGACGTAGGCAAGAGAAAAGTTATAGGGCAGAAAGCGATCGAAGAGATGATAGAATCTGTTCGTCAGATTGGCGAGAAAATTAAAGAAGCTCGGAGTCAACAAAAGTTGTATGCCGATAATCGTAGATCCGAGTTAGAGTTTGAAGTTGGAAGTAAAGTTTTTCTATAGGTGTCCCCTTCGAGAGGAGTACATCATTTTGGTATTCGAGGAAAACTAAAGCTGCGATTTATAGGATCGTTCGAAATCCTTGAAAGGATTGGAGCCGTCTCGTATAGATTAGCTTGGCCTCCAAGTTTTGGGAATTCGTATAAAGTGTTTCACGTATCGCAATTGCATAAATATATTTTTGATCTGAAACACGTGATTAGACGAGAAGACGTAGCTTTAAAACAAAATTTAAGGTACGAGGAAAAACCCGAGCAAATTTTGGATTGCAAGATTCAGTAGCTTAGAACGAAATCGATTCCCCTCGTTAAGAAGATACTTGGGAACTTGAAGAAAAGATGAAAACGAAGTATCTCGAGCTATTTTCCCAAGGTTAGCAAATTTTGGGATGAAATTTTTTTTAAGGGGGTAAGGATGTAATACCCCGAACTTTTCTAAATCTTAAAGTCCGTATTAAATAAGTTTATATGCCTATATGATGTGTTTTGAGTGCTAAAAATTTCCAAGAAAATAAATTTTCTTCTGAAATGATGAAAATGCCCTTACGTGATTTGATGTGATTTATTCTCGTTTCAATTATTCGAATCGAATATTGGATGCATTGGTTGAGCATTAATATATGAGTTTGAGCTTGATTTTGAATTTCGGAAAATTCTGAAAATTTTTACTTTTTGATAACTAGTAGCGATAACCAAGAAATCACTATTCATCAACCGACTCCGAATTTAGTCTAATTAGTGTCTTTTCAATCTACAAATTATTCTAATACTTTGGAACATGTCGGAAAATTTTTCCTAGATCGTTTGAGGGAAGTTTTAAAAATTATTGCTTAAGGGCATAATTAGCCGAGCAATTTTTAAGTTTTTCTTCGTTAGATGGAATTTTTATCCAAAAATTTGTATTTGGATTCCTTGATTTATTTGGTGAGAAATAAGACGAAGTAGAGAGATTTTCGACGTTGAGAAAGTGTCTAGGAGTTGAAGTCGTTTGAGAGATAAATGAAATAATAGGGATATTTTCTACCGGAAACTTTTTCTTCTAGGTATATTTAGCAGATAAAAATTTGCTCCTTATCCAATTAATTGTTGAATCCCTTTCCCCACTCTCACCTTGGTATGTGATATACACTCTCCCAAACCTCAACTATTTGATCGAACTACATAGCACTCTCTCTCTTGATTTTTATCTTTTATCAGCAAGTTCATCACCCTTAAACTATAATCTACATTCATCTCACTCTCTAAACTCTCTCATCTCTCTCCCTCTGCCGAAGAAAGAAGAGAAGCAGCCCCCATCTCTCTCTATTCCTCGCCAAACACATACATACACACACTAATGAAAAACTCCATGGAAGCTTGAAGTTTAAGCTCCAAAAGCTTCGAAGATCATCTTCATCTTCCACTTTTGATCTAAACTAACAAGGTAATCTTCATCTTTTTCACCTTGTGATCATTTTAAGATCAAGAATCAATCCTCTCCTTCCTTATTTTTTTTCCGGCAGCTAGGCCAAGGAGGAGAAGTGTTCGATTTTTGTTCCTTGTTGAAATCTAGAAGTCGAACTTAACAAGGTTTCTTGCATGGAGATCAAACCCATACATTGAGTCATCTTTCCTCCCCATACCATCAACCATAACCTTGAAGAAAGAGGAGTTTGATTTTATTTTAAGTATGTTATTTCTTGATTTCTATATATATGTAAATGTATGTGGAAAAAGATAAACAAAAAACATGCATGTTTACCTATTGCTTAGGCAAACCTTAGGTGATGATGATAAGATGATTAAGATTAATTCTAAAAATTAATCTAGGAATTAAAAGATGAAGAGAAAGAATTTTCTTAAAATTCTTAAGAAAAATTTATTAAAAGAAGAAAAAGAGGAAAAGAATTCCTTGATGATTATTTGATGATTTTCTTGATGATACGTGTTTATGATGATTTGAGTGATTTATATGCATAAATATGAAGAAGAGAATTTTTATTGATTTATATATATTATTGCCGATTTATTTGGTAAAAAAATGAAGGATATGTGTTTAAATGCTTATTTATGAATTTGATGATGTTTTGATGAATATAAGTATGTTGAAGCATGAAAATATAAATAAATTATGAGTTCAAGTCATTATATGAATTTATTGAATTTTTATGAAATATTCAATATATATATATATATATATATATATATATATATATATATATATGAGGAAATAATGAGTTTGTGATGATTTAGATGATTTAAAATGAAGTATGATGATATTGATGATGTTGATGATGTTATGATGTTTTTGATAAATTTTTGAGTGAGTTAAGATGCATGACAATTAAGAAATTAAGTAATATTAATTTTTATAAATTTTAATGAATTTTTGAGAAAAATCGATGCATATGAGTATAAATATATAAATGAGTGTTCTTGATGTTCTTGAGTCAAACATGAAGATATGAAGATGTGTTATTAATGTTCTTGATGGAATTATGAAGATTTGAAGATGAAATAAAATAATTATTAATTAATTATTTTTAATATAAAAACCGATATATATATATTAAATTGATGGATTTCATAATATAAAAATGAAATTAAAGAGTAAATGAGATTTTTAGCATGTCTTGAGTTAAATGAGAAAAGTATAAAATTTTATGAACTTTTCTTAGAAAAATTGATATATATATATATATATATATGTGTGTGTGTGTGTGTGTGTGTGTGTGTGTGTGTGTGTGTAATAAATAAAAGAAAATAAAGAAAGAAGAAATAAGTATTAATGGAGTTATGAGTTAAATAAAATAAAGAAAGATACTTCTTTGTTGAGGATGTGAAGATTTTGATGATAAGAGAAGAAAATTGCATAAGAATGATGTTTGATGTTTAAAAGAAAAATAGAATATTAATATTAATATTTATTTGAGGAATAAAAGGAATTAAAATAAAAGAGAATGAACTTTTCTATGAGGAGATGTCTTAAAAGTCGAGTATAAGAGCTAAAGAGATAAGTCATACGAAGTTGAGTTCTTTTATTTATTGTGGTTGAGAAATCGATCAAAGAAATGTTAGAATAAAAATAATAAAACTAGAATATTCAATTTAATGGAATATTTTCTTAAATTTTTTTTGAAAGTATTGAATGATGTGAGTTATATGTTGATGTTTATATTTCTTGAGTATGTTTAGATGTATGAATAATGATATGAGGTGTTATTTGAGTGAAGAAGAGTTATAAAGTTTGAAAACGAGTAAGTTTTGCATATTAAAATGAGAGAAACGTGTTTAATGAGTTTTAAATACATGAATTTTAAATTCTTGATGTTATATTGAGCATTGAGTGATTTGATGATGATGTTTGAGTGAAAATAAGCAAGTTTTCTTTTTGAATCACTTATATCGGAGTTAAAACGTAGAAGCTATCGAGCGTCGAAGTTTTAAAATAAAAGTCGAGTTTTTATACAATAAAAACGACAATTGTGAATTTTTAATTATGAAAAAAATGATGATGTGATTTAGAGTCGAGAAATTTTAAATAGAAGTTTGTATTTTAAATTCAAAACTATTATTATTATTTGATATATTAAAAGTTTAACGAAATTATTTTCGTTAAAATCCGAAGTTGTAAGTTTCTAAAAAATTAAAAGTCGAGCAATAATGAGTCATTAGTTGACTGTGTTCGAAATATGAATTATTTCTGAGTTATTATGCTTGATTGAAATTATGTGATTAAGTGAAATTTTCTTATTCCGCTTATTTGTGAAATCAATCATTTATCCGTTACTAATGCTCGATTATTGATGCGAATGCTCGATTATGAGATGAATGATTTGTGATGATAATAGTCAAGAATTAATGTTATAATTTTCCGAGTTCGTATAACTCGAGAAATTAAGAAGCATAAGACGAGATGAATAGTAACTTTTCGTTTTGCATGAAATATAAAAATAATATTATTTTCTAAAATGAGAATTCGAGTTTGAGAATTAATTAGTAACCAAGTAAAGACGATAATCCGAGAACGAGAAATCGAGAAAGATATCGATGTAGATAAGTTAAAGATAAGGAAGACCCGAGTCAAGTAGAAGTCCTTCAGCCGAGCCCTAAGTCTATTTTACGTTTTTCAAGATGATAATCTCGTCCTTATTCGATGTTGTTCTTGAAGGGCCGAGCGGGATTGAGAAGTAAGCGGAAACGTAAAGTGTAAGCTACCTCGACTCAGTTTCCAGAAGTCAGGTGGGCTTTTCTAAAACCAAAACTCTGATGAATGCTACTATTTATTAAGTATTATTATTTGAGCTTTTAAAATTAATTGACTTGCCATTTATCTGAGTTTGGTATGTTTTATCATCTACATGAGTTATTATATCCTGTGTGAGGCAGGAACCCACGTGTGGTTATTGAATTGATGAGGTGACTGTGAGCTTTACTTCGGTTTAGCCGGTCACAGTGTCTGAGAATGAGGCCTACTTCTCGACACAATGTTGATATGGTAGATCATTCATACCTGTATTATATTATGTTTTGATAGCGCTGTCGATTTCAGAAAATAAAATGATTTATGCATTCACAAGTAAAATGTTTTCAAATGTACTAACACTTGTGATGCAGTGGCAAGACAAGTTCAATTATATAGCTCTAATGAGCATTGTTTTGAAATATGTTTTGACATGTATTCACTGAGTACGAAGTACTCGACCCTGCATGTATTTCTAAACGTGCAGGTTAGCTATGGATGAGGATGGCGAGGATGATTCCTGGTGGTGTGTCTTTTGTTGAGTCGATGGTTTAAGCTGGCAATTGCATGTCTTCATACATGTAGTTGTTGGGATTGAGTTCATGTCTCCGCTGCAAGATAATTTCTTTCACAATGTCTTTTTCATAATCCTCTGATGCTCTATTAATACAATAAGTTGTGTGCTCGAAACAATTTCCTGTTTGTCTTTCAATTCTGCATGACTTGGATTCCGAAATACTTATTATATTTTGAAGCCAATATAAATTATTCGTGCTCGTCTGCCTGGAATAGTTCTTTGATGATATGTTGATATTGGATAATATTTCTTGTTGATTATCCCTTATTCCCAGCATGATTCCTTATTGAGTCGAGTTTTATTTGATAGTTTCACATTCTTAATTCGATAGAGTTTTGTGACTGTCGCATCTCGAGAGCGAGGTGTGATAGAAGTGGTATGTTTTTATTGGATGGTTTCACCTTCACACTCCAATGGAGTCTGGTCGTTCCTACACACCGGATTTCGGGCTATGACAGTCTTGCCCATGACGCGCACAATTTTGGGTACTCTGCTGCTTTGGCCAAAATGATATTGGGATGTACTCCTTCACCTGTAACTTGCTCTAGATACGCCTTTTCATTCCCAGCTACAGACTTGAGCCCTATGCTATATTGCATGGTATCGTTGCCCAACGCCAGAAAAGCAGTTTTTTACCAGATTATGGCCACAATCGCACCTGTTCTGCCTTGCACCCACTTCCTCCAACTTGTGCCTTCCCAGATACTAAAAGACTTGAAAAAGACACAAAAGACACAACAAAAAGGCACGAAAAATGGACACAAATATGGGTTCATCATACCCACACACTTTAATCACTCTTGTCCTCAAGTGTGTAGTGACAACTTGCCCAAGACTCAAAACACGAAAAAAAACAAAACTAAAAAACACATACTCAACACAAGATCATCGAATCATAATCATTGGTCAAAGAAAGTAATCAAGGATGTAGATCAAGTAATGCATCAAATAGGTCAAGATAGAATCAATGAGCAAATACGGTATTCCTCACCATCACTCTTCTCTCAAGTCTATTTGACTGAGTGTTTACGCTCTTGACCAATATTAACGTTTACTTTCCATAGGCTTGCCTGCCTTCTACATTCTCTACTCCAATAAACATAATCTAGACAATTATCATTAGGACTTTTATTTGGTTATAATGGGGCTTAAGGCATAAGGTAGGAAATATTTGGAACCGGCTATGGTCAATTCGAACTCAGTCCTGGCAAGGTCTGCTCCAGTTTCTTCATTCTCTTTCTAATAGCTTCGGGCCTTAGCATATACTTATTTTTCTAGGACTTTTTTTTATTATTATATTTTTTCTTTTTTTTTTCTTTTTTTTCTTTCTTTCTTTAATTTTTTTTTTACAACACCTCAACTAGGTGTTTAGCCCAAGATAGTGTACCCCCTTGTCCTCATTTCATCCCTCATCTTTTCTTGACCTGAGTACTCATGGCCGGGATGGCTATAATTTTCTGTCTAATTTTTAAGTGCATGGAAAGAAATCATTTCAAGCTCGAGGGGGCTAGTCAAAGGATAAACATAGGGTAAGTCTTTTTAGGCTGTGGGCTAAATGAACAAAAAGATGCCTAAATCATCTAAGTGCGTTGATCAAGTTAACTAAGCTTCAAAGAGAATGCAGGCAAGTTCTAGATCGTCAAGTCTCATGGTCACATCTCACACAAGAAAAAAATAGTACTGCATATGATATGTACACTAATTAAAAGCTCAAATCCTTACAAGGTAGCTCTATGATTCATTCCGTCCTACCTATCTTCATACACCATACTCAATCATAACATAAATTCATACTTTACCTTGACCTAGACTCTAATCATGCTGATCAACAGACTCAATTTAAACAAAACATTTTGACTCAACAATGACCCCCACCCACACACTTTGTTTTGAGCAAAGTGGGTGAAGTCGTGACCAACAAAGAACAAAAATGAAAATACGAACAATAAAATTTAAAAACTAAATAATCTAAACATAAATAGGGAGGAAAAAAAATAAGGAGGAAGGTATAGCAAAACACCTGAATGTGTTGTGGGCAAAGTACGCATTGAGGGCAAAATGAGTGGCTTGAAACGTCTCCATATGTGTTGCATTAACTTCTTCCAGTCTGGTCAAGATCTCAAGGTTTGCAACTCCTTGTTACTCGAGCAAGGTAGGTATACGTTCTTCCCATCGGTGATGGTTCTGAAAAAAGGTTTTTGCAAGCATGTTATGCCCTTTTCTAGTGCGTTGTTGAGCAAGCAAGCTCTCATAGTACGTGAAAACATTCTCCTCCAGTTAGCCCTGCCTGCTGACCTTGATGTCCTACTTTCCAAAGGTAGCAGCCTTCCTCTTACCCCCTATCAATGATTCTGGGAAAGAAGGCCTCTTCACTTAGCCCAGGTTGTTGACCTCGATCCCTTATAGTCCAAAGGTAGCAGCCTTCCTCTTGCCCCTTATCAATGATTCTGGGCAAGAAAGCCTTGCTGGGGGTAGTGCCCTTGCTTCTGAATGTCATTCTAATCTTGCTTCGTTGTCCAAGCTCATCCTTTTATGTCAAGGTGTTTGCCATCAACTTCTCCTTCTTTGGACATAACAGTGGACGTGAACATGGTTGCCCTAAATTCCTACAATCATGACCAACAAACACCTCTTTCAAGGAACAACACTACTTCCTAGGGTTAGCACTTAAATAAAAATACTTGAAAAGAAATTACAAAAATAAAAAAAACTAAAATAAAAACATAAAATTTAAAGAACGTGCTAGGTTACCTCCTGGTCAGCACCTTGGTTAACGTCGTGGGCATGACGTCAAGTTACCTTGAGCAGTGTTGCTCATGGTCTAGGAGATCTAGAGCCTCTTTTTTACCAACATCATTCCCATAGAAGGAATTATTTTCCTTGATGATTCGGTTGCGAGCTTTCTTCATCTTCTTCTTGTAGAGCCATGCTTGCAATCCGAATTTCCATCCAAAGCAACAACAATTTTCCTTGGCCAAGATCTTATCAATGAAGGGCAAAGGCTTTGTACTATTTTTATTTTGATAATCGATGCATGCTCTCTATCTTTTTTGAAACATCTTTGCATTCATCTCATTCTTCTCGTTCTCAACCAGTTGTATACCCAACTTCCACATCGCATAATTGAGCAGCTCCATTCCTAAGGGTCTCTCGCCTTCATGGTTGATCTCCAATTCATCATCTTGAACAGATTGCTCAACATCCATACTTTTAATCATCTTGAAGTAAGTAGGTAACTTCATTTTGTGTTTCCCGTTAACCTCAGCACTTAAGTAGTTGACCGTTTAGGCAATCTTCAAACTATCTTCTTGGGACCAGTCCTCAGCTAAGCCTTCTTCAATAGGATCATCAATGCCAGTCTGTTGCCCAGAATCTTCCGCAGATGCATAAATAGTGCCCATGCTCTTGACCATCTCAGCATTATGGGATTGCCTATGTATGTTGTAGGCATCAAAATTAACCGCTTCGCCTGCGACCGCACATGTTAAGTTGCCCGTCTCACAATCAATCTTGGTCCTGGCCGTCTTCAAGAATGGTCGTCCCAAGAGCATTACCGGTACCTCGGTCGAGGCTTTGCCTTTATCCAAGACATAAAAGTCGGCCAGAAATATGAGGTCTCCAACCTTGACCAATACGTCCACCAAAAGTCCCTCGGGCCATATTGTTCATGAATCCACCAATTGGATCTCAACGTGAGTGGAGGATAATGGTCCTATCATCATCTTATCGTACATTGACTTGGGCATAACATTGATGGAGGCGCCCAAATCAAGCATCGCATTTTGAATTTTTGTAGTTCTAATTGTGCATGGTATGGAGAACATGCCCGGATCTCTGCATTTTATGGGCAAGTTTGGATGCATTATGGCCGATACATTCACCCTCATATGGAATTTGGCATTGTCGGGGTACTTTGTCTTCTTAGCGCACAACTCTCTCAAGAACTTAGTACATTTGAGAATGGACCTTAGAGTATTGAGCAAAGGAGGTTGATTTCTACTTTCCTAAAAGTATTGAGCATGTTGGCCATCTCTTCCTCCTCCCTATCTCGGGAAAATCTCCTTGGATAAGGCGCAGACTTGGAACTGGTCCTCTTGGCCAATAGCATTGCTTCTCTTTCAGCTTTCAAAAACTCGAACAATTCTTCATCCTCCTTTGAACTAAAGACAAGAATGTTCTTGGCCAAGATGGCGGTATCTCTTTTGGCCTTGAGTTCATCATATAATTCCTCCGCGTCAGCTGAACCCATGCACACTTCCTCAATTTTCACCTTTTCTTTCGTTGGCTCCCGATTAATCTCAACTTGACTAGGAAGTTTCCCATTTTTATCTTCCACCAACTTTGTTATGTCTTTGAAGATATGTGATAGTTGAGCAGTGATGTTGGCCGTGTTGTCCCTGGTCTTGATCTGGATATACTCAAAGTCTTTACGTAGCTTCTGATTCTCTTGGGCAATTCTGTCAATGGTTTCCTTGGGTGGTGCCTTGGGCACTGGTTCAGGTAAGTTCCTTCCACTCCTCATGGTCACAACATCGACCTGCTCCTTATTGATCTCCACTTGGGTAGGAAGTCGTCCGCTCTTCTCTTCAACAAGCTTAGACAATGTTTGAGTAATGTGAGTTAATTGAGTTTGAAGGTTGTTAGACGTTCCTCGACTTTTGATTTGAAAGTTCTCAAAATCCTTCCTAAAATGATCCATGGTGTCCCTCATGAATTCCTTTCTATTTTGGTCACGATGAGGAGGAATATATGGCTGCTGCTGTTGGGCAGGTTGCTGGTAAAAAGGTGACACTTGGTAGTAATTATTGCCATATCTCATATTCTCATTCTGCTGGTACCCGAAGTTGTTGTTTTGCCCAAAATCGAATCTCTGTTGCCTATGGCCACCTTTGTAATACCACGATCTTTCCTAAGTCCTTAAGTACGTTTAATTAGGCTTATGTGCCTTAATTATATGCTTTTGTGTGATAAAAATTTCCAATAAAAGAAATTTTCTTGCGAAATCACTACAATGCCCTTGAGCGTTTTTTTACGTGATTTTTCTTGTTTCAGTTATATGAATTGATTGTTTGATGAATTGATTGAGCATGATTATGTGAGTTTAAGATTGAGTTTGAATTTCAGAAATTTCTGAGAAGTTTTGTTTTTTGATGAATAGTAATCTTTTGAGTATAAGATTTCCGAGTTTTCGTCTTCCGATGAATTTTTCTGAATTCCGTCCAATTAGTGTCTTTTGAGTGTATAAATGATTATAGAATCTTTGAGATAGGTTTGAGAGTCATCAGAAATCGTTTGAGAGAAAATTCAGTTGAAGGACCAGAAAACCCTAATATGAATAGTGAATTTCAATTTTTTCTTCGTTGCTCGAAATTTTAGTCTAAAAACTGGATTTCTGGATTCCTTAGTTTATTTGGTGAAGTTAGAGACGAAGTAGAGAGAATTCCGATGTCAAGAAAGAGTCATGGTGAGTTGTAAATCGTTTGAGAGTTTATTGAAAAATTAGGGTTAAATTGCATCGGATAACTTGTTCTTCCGGAGAAAATTATATCACATTTTTGATCACTGGGTGCAACTAATAATTCATAATTACTCTCAAATATATCTCTCTCAGTCTCTCTTAATCATATCTCTCTAATTATTCTCTCATTTCTCTCTCCAAATTCTCTCTCTCAACCGAACTCTCTCTCATCTGTTTCTCCCTCACAGAAATCACACACACACACACTAAACTCCATTGTTGAGTCTCCTTCAAGCTCCAAAGATGAAGACAACCTAGCTTCCGATCATCCATCGACTATTCCATTAAGGTATTCGAGATCCTCTCGTCGTAGTGATCAATTTAAGACTAGGTTTCATTCATTTCCTTTCATCTTGAAAATCGGCAGCCATAGGAGCAAGGATG
Source organism: Schizonepeta tenuifolia (assembly GCA_029490685.1). Taxonomy (NCBI): domain Eukaryota; kingdom Viridiplantae; phylum Streptophyta; class Magnoliopsida; order Lamiales; family Lamiaceae; genus Schizonepeta; species Schizonepeta tenuifolia. The sequence goes on along the minus strand of CM055959.1, from coordinate 41,027,107 downwards.
GAGCTCAACTTTTGCTTGTATGGATCGTAGATTTGCGATGATTGAAAGCCCTTTGATCGATCAAGTTTTCAAGCTTAAGTAAGTTCTCTTAATTCTAGTGATTGAAGTCAAGAAAAACCCCTTTTTTCTACACTTTCTATTCGATCAAAATGATCCTTCCATCAATGAAATCGAAGCCCTTTGTTCTAGTATGGATTTTTGAGTTCTTGAGAGTCTTTAATACACAAAAATGAAAGCTAAAAATCGAATCCTCTCTCCCTAGGAAATCTGCCGAAAGTTAGGGATTTAGGGTAGGGTTTTGATTTTGATTTTTAGTATGATATTCATGATCCTTGTATACATATATGTATGATGAAATTGAAAGAGAAAAATTGATATATATATATGTATGTAGGGTAGTGATATTTGGCCACACTGTGGCCGACCACACAAGCTAAAAATAGTAATATAAGTTTTGAAAATGGAAATACACCCCAATTAGAAAGCATAAACCCTAGGGGGAAAATGTGATTATTTCCATTTTTAGAGTCGACTTTCCTTTTCTGATGCGTGTGGCTGGCCACCGTGTGGCCGACCATCATTACCCATGTATGTATGTGTACCGAAATTTTTATGATTTTTGGATAATTTTATGTTAATGATTCAAGTATGATTATTTTGATGGATTTGTGTTCTAGATTATGATTTAGGAGTTTTGATGTGCATGATTAAATGAGAAAAATGATGAAGCATGTATATATGTGTGTACCGATTTATATATATGTATGAAGACTTGAAGAAAGTATGATGTTCTTGATGAAGAACATGATGTTCTTGAAGATAATATGGTATTCTTGATGATCTTGATATGTTCTTGATGATATATGATTAGATGATGCATGATTTGATGAAGATTAAATATGTTAGAATAAAAAGAAATAGAAGAATAAATTTTTAATGAAATTTTAGGAATTTTTATTAATAAAAATCGAAATTAAAATGATGATCAAGGTTGATAGTTCTTGATGATTAATGTTAGATTATATGAATGTGATGAATCGATGATGAAGATAATGTTAAAACAAATAGAGTTTCTTTTCGAAATTTTTGAATTCCATTTAAAACGAAGAAGTTGTCGAGAAATGAAATCGTTAATGAAAATCGAGTTAAATAAATAAAACAAGAAAATTTATAAATAAAATGAGAAATAAAGAGATAAATCGAGTTAATAAGTAATTAGAAATAATTAGAATTGTTTATAATCGAGTTTAGTAAGTTTGCGAGCGATGACAAGTTTTACGAGAAAAAGACGAAAGACTTATTTAGTAGAGTTAGTTTCGGATTTTAATTTCTGATTAAATGATTAAAGTCTTAAATTATTAAAAGAGAACCGAAATTAATATCATTAAAATTTAAATTTAAGTTTAATAATTTATAGAAACCGAGCAGAGTCGAGTTAACATAATTGAATAGCTGAGTCGTGAACAAATAAGTGAGACTAGAATGAATAATCGAGATTATAATTATGATTAAAGAATTAATTTAATTTTCTAGAATTTTCTAGAATATTTTATTATATTTGAATTTTTTTTGTTTTCCAATTAATTATCGAAGTCGATCGTTTACCAGTTTGTGAATGTTCGATTCTTGATCTGAAAGTTTGTTTGTGAATAATTTGTGATGTTAGAAACTGAGAATTTATTTCGTAATTTTTTGAGTTCGTTTAACTTGAGAAATCGAGAAAAACGAGACGAAAAGTGTGAATAGTGATTTTTGTCTGACGAGGCTGTCGTTCGCACTCTCAAAATAAATTTGTAGCCTATCCTCACAGCTATATAGTTAGCAAGTAAGTACAGGGTCGATCCACAAGGAGTTGAATGCCACTATCTCTTGAAACCTCCTCCACCTTGTTCAGAAAAGTTGGTTTTACTATCTTGGTCACTAGGGCTGTCTTGCCAAATTCGAGAACTCAATAAAACACTGAGAAGTAAACAGAGAACTTGATCAATAATAAAAGAGACTTGGTCTGGACCTAGACATTGTTAAGTGAGAACCCTAGCTTGGTCATTGGTGCAAATATATTCATCACATGCATGCATCGTTAGTTGTGGGACTCGAATGCCGAGATCCCTTTTTACTCGTCACGCTCTCAACAAACCCGTCCCTTACCTATCCTTATTTAGTTGGCGACGCACTGCCGGCTCCCTACCTTAGGCAATACCTCTATCGGAGTCATCGTTCAGTTTCTTGCCCAAGGAGCATTTATCTTTAGAAAGGCCCAACAAGGAATCATCACGTCTAGCCCAATAGGGTAGACATCTTTCTCTAATGCTAATCGATCTTAACTAAGAAGATGTGGAAAACACTCCTACTTCTCAATTGATTGGTGATCTAATATGTCTTAAGTGATTAACGGCCTATTAACCTCTTATTCATATTATCTCATATTTGAACAAGCTCATTAACATTATGGGAACACATGCATGCAATTATCTAGCACAATTTAGACCTCTCAAGCATAGGTTAACACTTAACTGTCTTGCCCAGACCAAGTATAAAAGCTTAGCTAGACATAATCATAAAGTAACAAACATTCGAATTGAAGAAAATCGTAAACACTATATTAAAACTTACGAAGTACGTGCAGAAACTAAACACGGCCAAAAGTGTCGAATAACAAAGTACGAATAAAAGTATGCCCGTAGGACTTGTTTTTCTCCTCACAAACTCTCGATGAAACTATAGGGAAAATAAGCATAAAAGACGGCAGCGTATGATTGCAGCAGCAGGGCTTCGATATATATAGGTGAGTGCTTAGGGTTTGGGCCCCCTAGTCCTTAACATGGAAGGAATCCACGAGCTACCTTGGGATGCAAGTAACACTTGATAAGCTCTACCCCAACAAGGCAAGTCACGTCTATCTCCAGGGATCCCTTGCGGATCCTAAATCTAGTCAGATAAGGAAAGATATTTAAGTTAGATCATTTTTTCCTTATCCTTCTAAACCTAGGAGAGAAACTCGCTTGTTGACCAAAACACTCCTCCTATCTGTCTTGACCAATATGGCACTCCCTGACCTGCTTCCATAAATGCTGCTTCTTTTCCCTGTATTGCCCAATTTCCACCTGCAAGGCAGCAGACATCCTCCTGCCCAAAATATGTCCTCCTAGACATAGAAACTAGACAAAACACACAAAAAGACTCGATCTAAACTACCTTAGACCAACACTAAAAAGACACAAAATATGGACTCATCATGCGCACACACTTAACCCACACTTGTCCTCAAGTGTGCACAAACAACTTACCCAAGACACAGCAAAAGAATAAAAGACTCAAAACAAAATCAACACAAAAGAGTTAGTCAAGGCAATACAACAATCTTTCGTAATAATATACAAGTGAAGGGAAAAGAGAATGCCATGCTATCAAACAAGTCAAGATAGAATTGTGAACCTTTAGGATCTCCTTTCCACACTCATCTCTCATGTGTTTAGGCTCGTTTTCTTTTACACTCATAGACTATCTTGACTTCGGTATCACCATAGGCTTGCCTGCCCTTTAAATCTAAAGCTCTTATTTAAAATCTCAGAACTCATCATTAGGACTTTTTAGGTTTTAAGCTTAAGGCAATAGGTAGAAAGTATTCAGATCTTGGCTAAGGAAAGTTTAAACTCGTATTGGGCAACAGAGTTCCCAACTTCTTTTCAATTCCTCGCCTTTATTTTCCAGGCCCAAGCTTTAACTCTTTTTTCTCTGGGGAACTTATAATTTTTTTTCTTTTTCTCTTTTGCTCTCCTTATTTCTTTCATATTTTCTTAGTTGAGACATAACCCAACTATCAACACAAAACTTCCTGCCTAAGATATACCCCCAATCATTTCATCCCTGCCCCTATCCTCTTTATACTGCCCAGGTTCTCCCAACCAAGTAAACATCTTTTTAAGGCAGTAACTAGGTAATAGAAAGAATCAATTCGACTCAAAAAGGGTTATCAAAGGATCATGATTCAAGGTGGTCAATTCAAGCTCAATGGGCTAATGAAAGAATGGCCTAAATCATCTAAGTTCAGAGATAATAAACCAAAGTACAGGCAAGTTCTAGTTCCTCCTAATCAAGATGTCTTTAATCTCACACAAGAATGAATTCAGTTAAGCTCAAAATCCTCGCAAGGTATGTTCACAACTCAATCCATCAAACAAGCCATCTTCTAGCATGCAAAAACTTAGCAGTGTTCAACAAGCATCAATTAAGCTCACAAATCATCATACTATCTTGCCCAACAACTCCATGTTGATCAACATAATTTCATAAATAAAAACACACGGCAAAGACACCCCACACACACACTTTGCTTATAGAAAAGTCCATCCATGGAGGCCTCAACCTTGGACTCAACAAACTTTTTGACCAACTGATGGCCTTCCTACGCACACACTTTGCTGAAAGCAAAGTAATGGACGTAAGAAGGTCAAGACACTAACAAACATGAGTTATTCGCTTACCTCGCCACACATTTTGCAAAGCAAAATGTGGGTGAGGTATTCAAATAACTCCACAGACACAGACAAATAAAACACTAAGACACTAACACAAAGCAAAAAAAACAAAAAAACTAAAACACAACACAAAAACACAGGAGGACATAATTAAGCAGAGGGATGAGAAGTTGATCCTAATTTCAGGTGGCGGGCAAGGCTGTTGAGAGTAGCCTGCATAGTCAATTGCCCTTTCCATAGCTCCTTGAGCAACTCCTCTGTCTTGCCCATAGTCACCTCAACATTTAACATACCACACGTGGGTTTCCTGCCTTTCACAGGATGATAACAACTCAAATAAGCAGATGATAACACATACCAAACTCAATAAAAACGGCAAGTCAATCGCATTCTAAAAATCACATAATAATACTCAATAGTATAATAACATTCATCGACAGTTTTGGTTTAGAAAAGCCCACCTGTCTTCCGACGTTCTAGCTAGGTGGCTTACATGCTATCTGTCCTCGCTTATTTTTCCGTCCGGCTTGATCCTTCACAGTTCGACATCGATAAAGAAGATAAGATACAACGCAAAGACGGATATTAGACGTTGGTCTCGACTGAAGGACTTCTACTTGACTCGTTTTTCTCTATGCTATTCTTTTCTAAATAAATCTCGCACTCTCGTCTTTAAGCCACTAACACTACTCGATAATTGGTTAGTACTACTAACCAATGTCGTAGCATTTCTCTCTTAAATTATGAAACGTCGTCTATCTAAATTCTATTACTCGGGTTTTCTTTTATATTCTTAATCAATTCTCAATTTAATTAACAACTTAACAACTTAATTGTTTTGTATACAAAACAACTCAATAATCTTTCACGTTATCATCACATAATATCATTCACTCAAGCACGTTAATTCAATTGCATAATAATCCCAAATAAATCAAACACATTGTCTTGAATTCAATCACATTTCAAGACACATTAACATTTACTCAATTTTTATTTTCGAACTTAATTCAAATACGAATTCCTTTTTATAAAAAACTCAAACAATAAAATTTATCTTTCTCGACTTATAAACAACACTTTTCCAAACTCGTTGTCTTATGAAACGTATTATAAATCTTTACTCAATTAATAAAAATTCTTTTTAATTTTTATTAAACTCTTATGAAATAGGAATTTCATTTCTATTTCTAACTCGATTCTTATTCTTAACTTAAACTATTACTCTTTGGATTATTATCTCGATAATTCTTCTCGGTTTATTCTTAATCCACACGGTTTGAAAAACAACTTACTTAATTAATTTTAATTAATTACTTTCAAAATCATTACTCGATATCTTACTCGTATTTTATATTCCATTATTTTCTTGATTAAACTATACGAGTATTTAAACTTAACTCGTCTAACATCTTTTCTCGACTCGATTAAATCTTCTCTTCACTTTCTTATCATTTTATTCTTTTTATCTTAACTCGATTTTCTCGATTCTTACTTATTTAAATAAGAAAATTCTTTTCCTCTTTTATTTATTAAATTAAGATTAATTTCCTAATTGGTACATGTTCTCCTTTATTCTTTATTATATTTTTATTTCAATAAATATCTAGATTATTTTATTAATTTAATTACTAGTTTCCTTTTTGATTTAATTTAATTAAAACTCAAATCTTCAAGTCTCATTTCAAGAACACCAAGAACACTTAGAACACCTACTAGATGTTCTTTTCTATGTATTTTTCAATTCTTAACAATTTTAAAGCTTAAAACTTCATTCTTTCATTACATTAAATCCTATTATCATCTAGGATTCAAACTTAACACATAATCATACTTGAAAATATTATATCATCAACAACATCAAAATCACTCTATCATCATATAATTATTTTCTTCAAAAACCACATACATATGTCGATTTTTCTCACACTTAACAACATAAAGGATTAAATCATCACATCTCATAATAATCTCATGCTCAAAACATCAATTAAATCATCAACAAAATCAACAAAATAATTTCTTCTTTTTACTCAAAAACTCACGGCATTATCATCACTTTTGGGGCAATTTATTTCTCAATTTTTCATGGACATATACTTATTCAAACCATGCTAAAAAACATATATCAAGTATCAAATTCATCATAGAACATAATAATCAATTTTTCCCTATTTTTACAAAATTTTCGGTATTAATAAAAAATTAGGGTTTTTAAATTTCTTTTTCTCTCTTAATTTATAGATTAAAACCTAGAGTTCGATTCTCCTGTAATACCCCAGACTTTTTCTACAGTCTTTAAAAATGAAAGTTAATATAAATTATGGTTTTGCACGCCTAAGATCATGAAATTAAATTCTAAGATTTACGGTGAAATCCGTTTCCGAAAATAATTTCCAGAAGTCGGACGAACGACTACTGTATTAGGGTTTTCGCGTCCGTTAAATTTATCGCCCGAAAACTTGGAATCGAATTCCATCAGAATTTACATTCACTTTTTCTTCGAGACGAATTCACTGGAGAAAGTTAGTTTTTATGATTTTCCGGACGAATTTTGGACTGTGACGTCCCAACTTTTTCTCGAATTTTGAAAAATGAATTAGGTTTTTCGAGTACGTAAATTATTTCCAATCTAACGAACGAATTAGATTTCGTCAATTCCGTAACTATCTAGGAAAATATTTTTCGACTTTTAAAACGACGTTTAAGAGCCGGAAACGTGTTATTTCGTTAAAATTTCCCTCGCCAAACACAACCCTAATGACTCACACTACTTTAGTTAGATATTTTTCTTAGCTTTGTGAGTCACCATAGTGACTCACCATCCCTCTCTCCTTCTCCCCTATTTCCGCCAACCCCACCTCCATTCTCACCCTCATTTTCTTCAATGAGCAAGGAATTTATCATAAGTTATTCAATCATCCATCCAAATCCTTTCTACTTTCATTGATAAGCAAGGTAATCTTCTCCTCCACTATTCTATCCAATTAGAATTCATTTATTTTAATTTTCATGTTGGACCGATTTTGGTAGATGATGTAGTAGATGATTCGAGTTTAATTTCTTGCAAATAGATGGATAGTATTTTATTTCTAGAGTTAAATTGATGAGAAATTCAAGAACCCTAATTTCTATGTTCGACCGAAATTTGGGGGATTATGGTTAGGATGTTTAGATCCTTAAATTGATTGGATAATTGTGCTGAGGAAGGATTTAATTGGGGGATTGGTGCAAAAAGAAATCACTCGCCCTATTAATTTAGTGATGACCGATTTTCTAGGCTAGGGTTTGAAGGATGGAATCCAATAAATGATATAGTGGTGTTAGTAATTGGATGATATATGTTGTAGTATTGTTAGGAATGGATTAATGAATGGAATTAAGGAAGAAAATCACTCCCCTAATGATTTATGTTATTACCGATTTTAGGGAGAAATTTAGGGGTTTCTTGTAGTTTGTTTCTAATGATGATTAAATGATAGAATGAGGTTCCTAATGATGTTAGATGATGATATGAATTTAATTAGAATTTTCTAAAATTATAGTGGAAGTTGTAAGAGACAAAGAATCCTAAATAAATCGAGATTGGTTAATGAATTGAGGTTATGATATACGTAGTAATGATCCTTGATAGTTGTTGAAAAATGTTGTAGAATTTGAACAAATTCTAATAACGTTGGATAATTCGTAAGAAACGAATGTATGTTGATAAGTAATGATAGAAAAGACGATTAAGGATTCTAATTAGATAATAATAATTGTTAATGATGAGGGAACGATTTTGTAATTGACGACGTGTTGATCCGAGTTACGAAATGTTGAGTTTTAGTTATAATCGAGAAGATAGGATGAGAAATGTTAACTTGATTTGGTATAGTAATTGTGTAGTTAATGAGACGATGTTTTGATCGTCGTGTTTATAAACGAGAAATGAAAAGGGGTCTATCACGTATAATGGTACGAGTAGACTGTTTTGAGTCAGTAAATTCGTGAGAATTTAGGTTCGATAACATAGAACGAACCTAGAAAACCGTGCGTCGATTTTATCGAGCATTAGGGTTTCACTCGGCAGTTTTGCGACCTTCCACGGAAACTGCGATATCTCCTAGCTCGTTTATCGGAATTGAGATCTGCGAATTGGAGAGTAAACTAGACACCTGTACCTTTCGTTTGATAAAGATTCGACCCCTGTTTCGCAATCCCCTGTTATGGACAGACTTACTGACCTAGTGCAGTGTATGTTCAAAATGTAGTTTCTTAAGTTGAATTCTTCTCAACTTGAACTCTTTCGATCTTTTTAGTTGTTTCAAGTTATCGACTACCTTCTTTCTACCGACCTAATGTGTCGAGTACAGAACCGAGTGACGAGATGCGTTCGTGTCTCGTTTCTTTTTAACTAAAAGAGTTTAGTTAGCGTGCCAATGCTTAAAATGTCTATAGAATAGAAACTTAATCCGACTTTTTGTATTCGTTTATCGTTTACGACCAAGCTTTAAAGTATGATTTTTACGATGAAGGAGGAAGTCGACACCAAGGTTAGGACGGAAGATCAGAAGACAGAAGCACGTGTCTTGTTCTGTATTTAATCAAGGTGGCATGAAATGTTTTGTGTTTTATGTGAGTTCTCTTGTACCTTATGAGTTAATCAAAAGGGGTTAACTAACGATCGGCTTTGAGTTAGTCAAAAGGGGCTTTCCAGAGTTAGTGCACTTGTAGCCTGTGGTGTATGTGGTATCCTGTTGAGGGGTAGCCAGCCACGGTGAATTATGACTGGTCAAGATTGGAACGTAACATCTATGAAAATGCTTGCGCAAGCAAATTTGTGAAAAAGAGAAATAAAATGTTTAGTAGACACGGGCCTTTAATGAAAAACCCCGATGTGCTACGGAAATGAAATGCCTAATTATCTATACTTATGATTATGTTTTCGGCAACGTGCCCACTAAGTACTTTTGTACTTAGCCCTGCATATATTTTCTAAATGTGCAGGTTGAAGCGATGAAGCGGCGACGGTTGAGTTAGAGTTGAATAAGAATTAAGGAAGACTTTGTATATAGTTCACAATTCCGCTGCTAGACTCTAAACTCTTTTTGATGTTGTGTAATGATCACTGTAGTCTAAGTTCTGTAATATAACTTAGAAGCTTTTGAAGTATCTTGCTCGAGTAATCTTTCAAGATTAACTCTTTCTTTTCGTCAATAAAGTTTTGTTCATAGAAGATAAGATGTTATGTATGTATGTTAATTCTTTCATCCCCTTTCTTCCCCGCTTCTTTAATCCAAGCCCAGTCGCACCCCGGCTTCTGCCGTCCCTCGGGATTTGGGGCTGTGACATCTCCTATCGATTTCTTCTCACTCAATCTTCACATCGATAACCCTAGTTTGCCTAAACATAAAATAAATACCATGCATGCATGTTTTCTTTCTTTTAGGGCTTATAGGGATACATATATACAAGAAATCAAATGAATATCATACTTTTAGAAAATAAATTGGATCTCCTTAGAACCAAAATGATGGGGGAAATGGGGCTCAACTTCTAGCTTGGATTTCTCTTGGAAGAACTTATCTTGAATCCACAAGAAAATATGAAACAACAATTAATCGTCCATTTTTAGGGCTTAAGAGCCAAAATTATGAAGAATGGGGGATGATTATTGGATTTCAAACTCAAGAACTTGGAGAATTATTACATTTCAATTTGGGGTTTGAAAGAACTAGGATGATGGTGATGATCTTCTCTTGATCTTCATGAGATTGGATCTTGAATACAAGGCTTGCATTGAAGAAATTCCAACTATGTGTATGGTGTGTGTGTGCTCGGCAATGGGGGAGAGGGAGAGAGAGATTTTTTTCTTCCTTGTTGTTTGATGGAGAGTTTTAGAGAGTGAGATAGATGGAATGAAATTTTTCTCTTGAATAGAGAGAGTGAGAGATCGAAAGAGAGAGAGAGATTGAATTGTGTAAAATTGCATGCACTTGATTAATTATTCTCCCAACACATAGAATATAAATGATGATGTTGGTGTTGGAATGTCACAGCCCCAAATCCCGAGGGACGGCAGAAGCCGGGGTGCGACTGGGGTTGGATCAAAGAAGCGGAGAAGAAGGGGGCTAACTGACTAAACATACATGAAAGGCATCGATAAACCATGAACAAGACTTGAATATAAATAAGAAAGAGTTAATCCCTAAGGATTACTTGACAAAAGTACACAAAAGAAGCTAAGTTCATATTTACAGACTTAACTACAGTGTATTGTTCAAAATGTACATATTCAAAAGAAGACTGAGAGTTCTGCAGCGGAAGAGTTCTAACTAAAGCAACCTATCTTTCAACTCAACATCAACCGTCGCCGCTCACCGTCGCTTCAACCTGCACATTTAGAAAACAATGCAGGGCTAAGTACAAACGTACTTAGTGGGCACGATGCCAAAATCATAATCATAAGTATAGATAAATATGGCATTTCATAATTGTAGCACATCGGGGTTTTATTGAAAGGGGCCCGTGTCTACTAAACATTTTCTGACTGATTTTCACAATTTACTCGGCCGAGTATTTTCAGGTATGCTATGTTCAATCTTGACCAATTCTAATTCACCGTGGCTGGTACCCCTCAACAGGATATCACATACACCACAGGTTACAAAGTGCACTAACTCTGGAAAAGCACTTAGCAGCTAACTCAGAGCCGATCGTTAGTTAATCTAGTTAGATTAACACTAAATCTGGAAAACACAAATGTTGACTCAGATAGGTACAAGAGAACTCACATAAAACATAAAACAGTTCATGCCATAATATCACTTTGAAAACACAGATATCAAAGCGATAAAGAAAGGTTTTCCGAGCATTGCTCGTTTTATTTGTATATAAAAGACCAACTCGTAAATACAGAACTTATAAGCACTAGCTTCCAACTTCGGATCTTCCATCCTGTCTCTACTGCTGGCTTCCTCCTTCATCGTAAAATAATAATACTTTAACATAGGTCGTAAAAGATAATCGATCAAAAGAATCGAAAAAAGTTTTAGTTGTTTCATTCTTTAGGCATTTGCATGCTTACTAGATTCGTTTTACTTAAACGGGAACGAGACTCGTTCAAATCTCGTTAGAACTCGGAAGGTCTCATACTCGACTCTCGGGTCAGTAGAGAAGGTAGTCGGTAACTTAATACGACTTTAAAGATTATAAGGAGCTAAGTTGGAAAGAATCAACTTAGGCGATTTACGTTTTAGTTCATTTCACGACTTATGAAATTCTCACTTAACTACTTCTTTACTTGAACGAATAAGAGATAAGATCTCGATTGGTTTTCATCACTCAAGGTCCTGTACTTGACTCTAGGGTCAGTAGGGAGATATTCGTTAGATAAAACGGCTTAAACGATCGAAAGAAACTAAGTTGCGAACTAAACAACTTAGAAAACAATAAACTGAAATTTCACTGCGCAATCCAGTAACTCTGGAGGCTGTCCTGAACAGAGGATTTGGAAACAGGGGATGAGCTCTGTACCACTGGAAAGATTGAGATGTCTAGTTTACGCTCCAATTTACGGATTGCAAATCCGATAAACGAGCTAAAAGTTATTACAGTTTCCGGCGAAGGTCGCAAAACTGCCGCGAAACCCTAGTTGCTCGATAAGTTCGACGTATAACGTCTTAGGTTCGTTCTAAGCTCTCGTATTCGATTTCTTTGGAAACTGGACCCTCAAGGAAGCCATCACGTATTCCCGTACATGACGAACTCCTTCTCAAAACTCGTCCAATAGCACGACGTTCTAAATGTCGGCTTTCAACTAACAATTACTAAACCAACAAATTATTCAAAACGCATTCTAGTTCTCGACTATAACTATAGCTCATATTATAATAGCTCGAAAGCTTATGACGTCAACTAGAAAGTTGTTCCCAAGTCCATCATAGACAATAATATCAAATTGGAATTCCCATCCGACTTCTCGGTTATTAGATACGACTAAAAGCTCGTCTCTTACGCGATTTTCAAAGTTGTCGGATTCCGTTCAAATTTTACGACATTAAACTACGTCTAACGAGAATCACTTCTATGCATGCAATCATGTCATAACATCATTATATTTCAACTTATAAGGTGTTCTTCGTCTCTTACATTACGTTAAATATTTTTAGAAAATTCTCAATTTAATTCTATAATCAATTAACATCAATTACTACATAATTCCATCAACAATTCATCAAATAACTCAAACATGTGGAAACCCCTAACTACTCTATCATTTTCGGTTTTCATATAGATGTTAAGGGGGTGTTTTTCTTCTCCAATTAACTACATTTATTCACTAACCAACCTCTTATATCATCAATTAATCAAATGCAAATCAATTACCAACTAACATGCATAAACCCCTAAATTCAACATTCAAACCCTAATTGAAATTTTACAAAAACATAGGGCTTTCGATTCCTCTTCATTCTAATCACTAATTAAACATCTATTAAGCAAGAATCAATCATCAATTGAAGAAATCCCAAAACCCTACTAAAAGCCCTAAATTTCGGTATTAATATAGGTATTAGGGTTCTTATTTTTGTTCCATTTTAATCCTTAATTATCCTATCTAATACATCTAATTTCATTATTCCAAGATCAAATCATCCATTCCAATACTCAAATTTTTCGATCAAGAATGAAAAAGAAAAGAGAAGAAATCCAATTGGATAGAAGTTAAGAGGAGGGAATTACCTTAAGAATTAATGAAGAAATTAAGAGGTTTGAATGGAGGGATTGAGACTTGTGATTTTTCTTCTTGTTCTTGGAGCTTGTCTTCAATGGAGAATGATGAGATGAAGAAGATGATGGAATGGAGGAGGTGCTGCCGTGTGTGTGTGTATTTGGGAGGGAGAAATTGATTTTAATTTTGAATTAACTATATGTTATAAACTAATAGGTGTAAAGTTACAATAGTAACTAACATAGGTGTAAAGTGTGAATAGTTCTACCCTTAGGTGTCACTTATAAACTAATTAAAAACACCAAAAATCTAACATTAAAGGAGAAGATGTCGGTCATAGGTGAGAAAATAAGAAAACTACGCGCTTTTCCGGCGCGATCCGACGTTACGGAAAACGTTCGACGAAAAACATCGCTCGGCACAAAAATCGTCGCGATCCGATTTGACCGTAAATTCTAACGTACAAAACTTAATCGGAAAATAAATTTACAAAATTTATTTTGACAAAAACCCGGGACGACACAGTCCGAGTTTTGTCTGGAAAAAAACATAAAAACGAACTTTCTCGGGCAAGTTCGTATCGCGATTTCGTGAATGTAAAAAGCAGACGGTTTTCCGTTCTGAGTTCACGAACTAAAAACTTTTCGTACGCGCTAACCCTAAATACAGTAGTCGTCTAGCTGACTTCTGTAATTTATTTTCAGAAACGGATTCGACCGTTAGTCTTAGAATTCGAAATCGTAAACTTAGGCGTGCAAAGCCATTTATTTAATTAACTTTAAAATTTTAAGAATATAAGGAATTTACGGGGCATTACATGGAACTTGGATTGAGAGAGAGATAATGGATTGATGGGATGGATGTATGCATGGAATCTTCATACACAATTTACTAAGATTTTGTTAAAGAATATTCATGATTAATTCTACTTAGTAGGTTTGGAGAGAGAGATTAGGGAGAGAGATGGAGAGATGGTGGTGGAGAGGGAGAGAGATGAGTGGAATTTTTCTCAATATTTTATTACGGGTATTATTTACCCGGTCGTAAAAAGTTTTCCGGATAAAAGGTCCATATTATTCCATTTATGCTAAAAACGGGTCTAATCTCTCCTCGTCTCGTTTCCGACATTAAAAACATCTCAAACCTAATTCATATCTCATTAAATAAATTAATGATTCCGATTATCAAATTTTTAGGTCTAAATTCCATATAACGAAGAAAACTAAAAATTAATCGGCTTATTAATCCTATAATAATTCCGCTCTTGTAACATTCCCAAATAATCTCGGATAAGCTTCTATCTTATCTTAATGACCTTAGAATTAATTCTAGGTTCAAAGATTTTAATTAAAATCTATTCTAAATTCATCGGTGTATAACGATTTCTCGGTTATCAATAATATCCACTTCAAATCAAAATCTTCAGAGTTTTCTGAAAATCATACTCGTACTCATTCTCATACAAACAAGCTCAATATATGCATCACATTATCATTTCAAGAAATAGAAACAGATAATCTCACGTAAAAACACATAAGGGCATTTCAGTCATTTTACTCATTTCTATTTATTTAGAAAAATTTTGATGCCTTAAATCTCGTCATTTAAACTTATAAGGTTATTTAATACGCTCTCTAAAGTTATAAAAGCTCGGGGTATTACAAGTGCCCTAGTTACTGTCGTGGGCACGACGTCCTTCTTGCCCAAGTTTTGGCTCCATGTCACAGAGGAATTTCAAGTATTCCTCAGGTTTCTCCAAAGCTTGGCCATAGAAGGCCTTCAGTCTTTCTCCATTGACTTTGAAAATCTTTCCCGAGCTCACATTCCTCACTTCCACAACCCCATTTGGATATGTGGCTTGAACTTCGAATGGACCAACCCACTTGGTCGATAGCTTCCCTGATATGAGCTTAAACTTGGACTGGTATAGAAGCACTTGTTGCCCAGGTTCAAACTTCTTGACCTTGATCAACGCATCATGAGCTTTCTTCATCTTCTCTTTATACAACACGGCATTGTCGTATGAATTGAGTCTGATCTCCTCGAGCTCCTGCAGTTGAAGCTTCCTGGCTTGGCCAGCCTCATCCCAATCGCAATTCATCTTCTGAACTGCCCAATACGCTCGATGTTCTATTTCTACAGGCAAGTGGCACATCTTGCCAAAGACCATTCTGTAAGGTGATATGCCAAATAGGGTTTTGAACGCTGTCCGATATGCCCATAATGCATTCTCAAGACGCAAACTCCAATCCTTCCCCTTTGGACTAACTGTCTTCCTCAAGACAGCCTTCACAATACGATTAGACAATTCGACTTTACCATTTGCTTGAGGGTGATAAGCGTTTGAGATTCTATGGTGTACTCCATACCTACTCATCAATCCTTTTACTGCTCCATTGCAGAAATGTGTTCCTTGATAACTTTTGATTGCCCTTGGCACACCAAACCGGCTAAAGATATTGCTTTTGAGAAACTCCACAACCACCTTTAAATCATTGGTTGATGTTGCCTTGACCTCCACCCATTTAGACACGTAGTCTACTGCCAATAATATGTAGAGATTCCCTCTAGAGTTGGGCAATGGCCCAATGAAGTCCATGTCCCATATGTTGAATACTTCCACGAGCATAACTGGTGTCATGGGCATCTCGTTCCTCTTGCCAATGTTGCCCTCCTTCTGGCATTGGGCGCATCTTTTACACCACTCGAAGCTATCCTTGAATATGTTAGGCCAATAAAACCCACAATCTAAGATCTTTCTTGTTGTTCTCTTAGGTCCAAAATGTCCCCCACATACCTTGGAATGGCGATGGGCGAGGATGCTTGCTTGTTCCTTCTCATCAACACATCTGCGGATGACTTGGTCAGTACACATTTTCCATAGGTATGGTTCATCCCATATGTAGTATCGACTTTCCACCTTCAACTTGTTCCTCTGATTGGGTTTAGATCACCTGGAAGTCTTCCCAAAATGATATAGTTGCATAGGTTGGCATACCATGGTTCTGAGTTGCCTTGGGCAAGAGCCAGGTGCTCGTCTGGAAATGTCTCCTTGATTGGTTCGATCTCTTCTTGTTGAATGATGAGACTGTGATGATCAGCCACCAAGTTCTGGGTTCCAGCCTTGTCTTTGATCTCCAAATCGAATTCCTAAAGCAACAGGATCCATTTTATCAGTCTGGGCTTGGTTTCCTTCTTGGCCATGAGAAACTTCAGGGCTGAATGATCGGTGTAGACTATGGTCTTGCCCCCGAGCAGGTATGATCGAAACTTCTCGATAACGTACAACACAGCTAGTAACTCCTTCTCCATCATGGAATAATTGCATTGGGTAGGATTAAGAGTTCTTGATGCGTAGTATATGACATGATTCACTCTTCCTCTCTTTTGCCCAAGAACCGCTCCTACTGCGTAGTCACTCGCATCACACATGACCTCAAATGACATTTTCCAATCTGGTGGTTGGATTATCAGTGTTGACACCAGGATCTCTTTTAGTGCGTGAAATGCCTGCTTGTAATCCTTATCAAAGTTCCACTCCACTTCTCCTTGTAATAATCTAGTCATGGGTTGCGCGATCTTAGCAAAGTCCTTGACGAACCTCCTATAAAATCCTGCATGTCCAAGGAAACCTCTTAACTGCTTCACAGTTCTCGAATAAGGCAACTAGGCGATGATGTCTATCTTGGCCTTATCGACCTCTATCCCTCTTTCCGATACGATATGTCCAAGGACTATTCCCTCCTTGACCATGAAGTGACACTTCTCATAATTCAAAACTAAGCTCTTTTCCACACACCTTTTCAGCACCATCTCCAAATTGTGTAGACACTTATCGAAATCCGATCCATAGATAGTAAAGTCGTCCATGAACACCTCTATACATGTCTCGAGCAAATTTGAGAATATGCTCATCATACATCTTTGAAATGTGCCAGGAGCGTTGCATAGACCAAACGACATTCTTCTATAAGCAAATGTACCATATGGGTATGTGAAGGTGGTCTTTCCTGGTCTTTTTCTGCGACCCAAATCTGCATATAGCCCGAGTACCCATCAAGAAAATAGAAGTACTTGTTGCCCGCCAACCTTTCGAGCATCTCATCAATGAAAGGTAACGGAAAGTGATCTTTCTTGGTCTTCGGATTCAGCTTCCTGTAGTCAATACATACTCGCCATCCTGTTTGCAATCTGGTTGCGGCCATTTCTCTTTGCTCATTTTCCACCACTTGAATTCCAGACTTCTTGGGCACGACGTGCACTGGACTAACCCATCTACTGTCAGAGACCGGGTAGATGATTCCCAGGTCTAACAACTTCAATATTTCTTTTATTACTACTTCCTTCATTGCTGGATTCAGTCTTCTTTGAGGATCTCTAATGGGCACAGTGTCTTCCTCGAGCAAGATGTGATGTCTGCACACAATGAGGTTTATGCCCCTTATGTCGGCCAAGGTCCAGCCAATGGCCAACTTGTACTCCATCAAGACTCCTTTCACTCGCTCCTCTTCCTCAATGGACAACTCTGCACTTATGATAACTGGTAGTGTTTCTTCTTCTCCCATGTAGATGTATTTTAGGTGGCTGGGCAATGCCTTCAATTCCAACTTAGGTGCTTTTTTTATTGATGGCATCAACCTATCTTCTTGACTCAATGTGGGGATCACTAATGGTTCCACTCTTCTTCCTGGTTCTGCATCCTGTCTTAAATAGTGTACTGCTTCAACTAGCTCAACAGACCCGTCTTGGGCAACAACCTCTGTTAGGCCAATTTGTGGACTACATCCAGCCTATCTTCAATTGCTATTTCTGGCCAAAACTCTTCCACCATCTGGTCAATATGATCAATGTTGTGCACCATCTCTACATCGCTAGGCTGTTTCATGGTGTTGTAGATGTCGAATGACACTACTTCTCCTCCGAACTCACATGTTAGCTTCCCCGTATCACAGTTGATTCTGGTGCGAGCTGTTTTCAAGAACGGTCTTCCTAGCAACATTACTGGTGCCTTGTGTGATGATCTCCCCATATCCAGGATGTAGAAATCAGCTGGGAAGATTAAATCTCTGACCCTGACCAATACGTCCTCTAGAATTCCTTCAGGCTATACAGTTGACCTATCCGCTAGTTGAATTGCCACCCTTGTAGGTTTGAGTGGTCCCATCCTTAGATCACCATACATTGACTTGGGCATGAAGTTGATTGATTGGTGATCTAATATGTCCTAAGTGATTAACGACCCTATTAACCTCTTATTCGCATTATCTCATATTTGAACAAGCTCATTAACATTATGCGAACACATGCATGCAATTATCTAGCACAATTTAGACCTCTTAAGCATAAGTTAACACTTAACTGTCTTGTCTAGACCAAGTATAAAAGCGTAGCTAGACATAATCATAAAGTAACAAACATTCGAATTGAAGAAAATCGTAAACACTATATTAATACTTACGAAGTACGTGCAGAAACTAAACACGGCCAAAAGTGCCGAATAACAAAGTACGAATAAAAAGTATGCCCGTATGACTTGTTTTTCTCCTCACAAACTCTCGATGAAACTACAGGTAAAATAAGCATAAAAGACGGCAGCGTATGATTGCAGCAGCAGGGCTTCGATATATATAGGTGAGTGCTTAGAGTTTGGCCCCCCTAGTCCTTAACATGGAAGGAATCCACGAGCTACCTTGGGATGCAAGTAACACTTGATAAGCTCGACCCCAACAAGGCAAGTCACGTCTATCTCCGAGAGATCCCTTGCGAATCCTAAATGTAGTCGGATAAGGAAAGATATTTAAGTTAGATCATCTTTTTTTTATCCTTATAAACCTAGGAGAGAAACTCGCCTGTTGACAAAAACACTCCTCCTATCTATCTTGACCAATATGGCTCTCCCTGACCTGCTTCCAGAAATGCTACTTCTTTTTCCTGTATTGCGCAATTTCCACCTGCAAGGCAGCAGACATCCTCTTGCCCAAAATATGTCCTCCTACACATAGAAACTAAACAAAACACACAAAAAGACTCGATCTAAACTACCTAAGAGCAACACGAAAAAGACACAAAATATGTACTCATCATTGTCCTTTTTGGATTATTTTATTAATAAAATATTAAGATATTTTTTAGTCAAGTATCTGAGTCTTAGAGTTAGTTGGTTTAGTACATGAATAGAACCGAGAATTCATTACGTTTCTAAGTAAAGTAATCTCGCCTTATAAAAAATTATTCTTGAAGGAACGAGCGGGACCGAGAAGTGAGAGTGACAGAAGAAAGCAGCTGCCCCGACAAACCCTAGCAGTCACGTGGGCTTTTTAACCGAAAAATAAAGTGATGAATGTGATTATTATTATCATACTATGTGATTTTTAAATTTATTGACTTGCCATTTTATCTGAGTTTTGGTAGGTTTAATCATCTACTTGAGTCATTAATTCTCCTGTGTAAGACAGAGACACACGTGTTGTTGTTGTTAATTGTTTGACATGACTGTGAGCCTTGCTTCGGTTAGGCCAGTCGCAGTGTTTGAGAAAGAGGTCTACTTCTCGAAACAAGAGATTATGTGGTAGATTGATTCATACCTGTTATATATATATATATATATATATATATATATATATTACTGCTTGCACAAGCACTTTTTTAAAAGTGAAATGATTTTTCTGCATGCACAAGTTAACTGTTTTATAACTCTAACACTTGTGATGCAGCAAGAGAGGCAAGTTCAATTATATAGCTCTATCGAGCAATGTTTTAAAATATTTTAGCATGTGTTCACTGAGTATGAAGTACTCAGCCCTGCATGTATTTCTAAACTTGCAGGTTAGCTGGATGGCGATGGCGGACGGTGATCGGCGGTGTGTTTATTTGAATAAGAGTCGAGTCTGTTTTTGGTTTAAGCTTGCAGTTACATATCTTCATATATGTAACTGTGGAACTTGAGGATGTTATTCCGCTGAAAAACAATGTTTTATTTGTTTTCTAAACTCTTACTCTGATATTTGGTGTCAATACAATGAGCGTAATGCTCGAAACTATTATCTATTTCCTTTTTTTTCTACTTGACTTGGATATGAGAACTAATGTTTAATTCCGACACTTGAGATTATTATCAATGCGCGTTTGTTTAAGTTTGGAATTGGATACATGTTCTTATTTGTTATCACTTTCAATCTATATTTCCTTATTCCCGAGCATGATCCCTTAATTGACTTAAGTTAGTTTAGTGTGTTCTTGTCATTTTCGTCACCCTCGGGAGTCGAGGCGTGACATGGTGGTATTAGAGCAGTTCGACTGCTCTTAAGCTTTAACTTTCCTGTACGTCCAGTCTAGATTTAATTTCCTAGACTTGTTTTGGTTAGTAACACACCGAGCATTTCCCTATCTCATCCGGCAATCAGGTACGAATATTTTCAAAAGCTTTAACTTTAAATTATTTGAGTTATTAAGTTTGTTATTTGTGCTCGTCTAGAGATAAAAACTTGGTAAATAGTTGAGTAACTAGATTGCTCTAGAATGCTTTTCCCTAATTCCGTGTTATGTGTGGAAATCAAAAAGGATGGAACGTTTGTGCAAATGTTATCGTGAAATGGAAATGCCAAGTACCCTGAGCACTAAAACCTCTTTGGAACGCAAAAACGAGTATGTGGAAATGGAAATTCAAACGCGATTGATTAACTGTTTAAGTGAGCTTAATCGTTTAAAAATCTATATAGGATGGACGATGAGGGCAATTGGCGATGATGCAGGAATATTTGCACATTAGGAAGTTGTATCACGAGACGATTGCTGAGTTTTTAGCACGGTATCATAAGGTATGGAAAACGGTGAAGTATCTTGACGTTAGTGCACTTTACGGTATGGTTCATCTACTTTAGGCTCTTCCTCGGGAGTGGCACGATTGGACAGTGTCGCTAGTACCGAGATTCATTGGACGTCAGTACCTAGGCGTCTATCTTTACGGCGATTGCAATGCGTTCATTGCTACTATCTCAGGCCAGTTTATAGAGTACGGTGCTCCACCTCTAGGATCGTTTGACCTTATCCTTCCAGCAGTGCCAAATGGTATTCACGTTGAGCCTCAGCCTCAGTTTTCTCTTAGAGACGGACCAGTCCCTCATAGAGTCCCCTCTCCGCCTCGCCGCGAGCCGAGAGCTGCCTATCAGCACAACCCATTCTCTGGAGACGTTTTACCTATTCATTCTTTCAACCCCTCCACCTCGTCTAGTTCAGCAGGGACTCAGTCAGCAGGTCCTTACGACTCTCTTAGAGTTTTGCATCCCTCGCACAACCAGCTAGAGGAATTCATGCACGGAGACTGCACTTTTTCTCCAGTTCAGCCCGTAGCCGAGCCTTCTAGGCCGACGCGTACCGGCGATAGCGATGACGACGAATTCTTCGAGGATTCTGCAGCCGATGCCACACTGGGTAGTGGTTATCTTCAGGCTTTGTTGAGCGATCACTTCTCAGTTCTGTATTCGTCTTCTCAGACCCTAACAGTAAGGTCCGATCAGGGATGTGAGCTAGAGTTTGATAGTACAGTCGATGTAGCATCTTACTTACGACGTGATGACAGTGGCCCCAAGACGCCCCCGTGGGACGAGTCAGAGTTGGAGGATGTCAACGCTCGATTTGAGGACGAGCAGATTGGAGACATGACCGACGTGTGGAAAGTTCCCGAACACACCTACGGCGACTTCATAACATCGTTAGCAACAGCTGAGCATCGGAGTAGTGACATGGACGAGGAAGATCCAGATGAGGATCCAGAGGAGGATCCCGACGAGGAGCAGCGCAGAGATGACGACTCAAGTGACGACGGTTCCCATGTTTAAGGACTAGTTCAGGAAAGTTGTGGAAAACCCCGTACGATATTTACTTTTCTGACGAGAGTTGAACTCGTTTTATTTTCCATAGTGATGTATATTATACGACTCGATGCATAGCTAGTTAGTAGAGCCTGACGCGAAGTAGAATTCCGTGTTTAGTGCGTTTTTCAGATATAGAACGTCTTGTAGACGTGTATGGAATTTTCTGATGTGAATATTTATCCCTTTTATTTTGGTATAAGTCCTCAGAAGAGGCCGTCATTCCAATGATATGAAAAGAACTTGTTAGATTATTAAAATCAACTTTGAGTCTTTTAATTGCTTTGAGTATTGTCTGTCTTTAGGATGTGAGCAAGAGAGTCGAGTTATTAAATGATTGTTGAGATGTGAAGTTGTGAATGAAAATATCTTCTATGTATGTTTGATGTATATGAGAAATGATTGAGTATGATGTGATGTGATGTGATGTACTGAGATTTATTGATTGATTGATTGATTGATTTTATTATTGAAGCATGCTATTACTTGATTGCTTGTGTTAAGTTAAACTTGAGAATTATTTAAGAACAAGAAGAAACCTACTGCCACCAAAGGAAAGAACAAGTTCACCTTAGCTTGTCAGAAGTACGAGAACTTCTCTCAGCTAACCAGGGAGTCCATCAACAAGATGGAGCTGAGATTCACAGAGGTCCTCATGGACATTGAGAGTATTAGGAAGGGCAAATACTCTCAGTGTGAGATGAACTTGAAAGTTCTCTCCACACTAGGCGAAGATTGGGCGGTCTACAGAGTCATCCATCAAAATTAGAGTGACCTCAGTTCGATGACAACTGAGAAGTTGTTCTCTATGCTCAAGGCGAATGAGTATGACATCTTCTGACTGAGGCAAAGCAAGCTTTAGAAACTAGAATAGGCCGAGCATAGCTTAGGTGCCAAGCCAGTGGCGCTTAGAGCTGAATCAGACAGATCCAAGTTCGCCAGACCCTCACGGTCTGCTGACTTATTAGCTAAGGAACGACTGAGCAGGTCCGAACTTCAAAACAAGGTCGATGAAATGACCAAACAAGTTGCATAATGTAAAGAGCTTCAGAGAGAGTTTGACATCATGAGCAACGAGCTGATCATGAAGAATCATGACATAGGAAAACTCGTGGAAGAAAACGAAGACTCCATGAAGAAGTTGCTCAGTCAACCAACGGTCAGGTTATCAACTTGATCAACATGAACAGGACTCAGGTGGAATATATCTCTCAGTTGCAAATGGTGCTGAAGTTTGCAATTGAGAAGTTAGTATTCCTTCATGCCTCGAGCTCAGCTCTAGAGAGCATGATAAGCCACCAAAGACCTCCCAAATGCGTAGAAAGTCTTGGATACAATCCAACAACGGACACTGGAGCTCAGACAGCTCAGTTCGTCAAGGCAACTGGATCACCGACCGAGGCACCTCAAGTTCAACTGAACTCAGTCAAAATCACAGTTCAAGAGACTCCAGTCATTCCTCAGACTGTCGAGACTCCTGTGAAGGATAAAGAAAGAAGGTTCTAGCTGAAGAACCTAAGGAGCATGAAGCTGGCACATCAAAAGATGCTGAGAGATCCTCAAGGAAGTCAAGACCCCGAGGTCGCAGAGTGAGGGGGAATAGACGAAGTGGACCTTCGCAACCAAGGTAGAATCGGCCCAGGCACAGGCCAAACTACTCAGCTCAGCATCAACATCAAAGGCATCCACACTTCTACCATCAGACGCTCCCGGTGCCTCACCACTACCAGCAAGCATATCAACGACATGGAAACTTCAGAGATCAGTTCAATGGACCAAGTTATCCACAGTTCGGGTATGCCCATGGAGCTAGACAGTTTGGGCACCCTCCCAGACAATTCCTATCACGGAAGAATCGATCTTCTCAGCAAAGTCGATACCGTGCTCCACAAAGACAGAGATATCCACCAAGAAATTGGACTGCTCACGCCTCAAGACCAACTCAGTTAGTTGTCTATGTAGATAAAGGGGGAAAAGTAATTTGAACAGATCCCTCAGTTTGAGTCTTCAAGGAAACCAAAGTCACTAACCATGCGGAACCCAACTGAGTGTGGGTACCTAAAGTTCTTCTTGTGTCTTGCAAGACTAGGATGAATTGAGGAAGAGAAAAGCTGCAAAGTCAGTCTGGATGCTGGACAGCGGATGCTCCAGGCACATGACACACTAGAGAAATCTTCTCACAAACATCAAGATTCAAGATGGAGGTATCGTTACCTTTGGTGATGACTCTCAGGGAAAAACCAAAGGATCCGGTACATTGAAAACTCATCTAATAACTATTAAAAATATTTCCTTGGTCGATGAATTGAAGTATAACCTGTTTTTCATAGGCCAACTGTACGATAATGGTTTTTTTGTGAAGTTTGATGCACAGGGATGCAGGGTGAAAGACGTCAAGACCAAACAAATTCTGTTATATGGTAGACGATTTTCATCAGGTGGAGTCAACTACGCAGACTGGTCGAGTAGCTCACCAGAAATGTGCCTTGTATCTAAGAGCAGCTCAGAGACAAGCTGGTTGTGGCACAAGAGACTCAACCACCTCAACTTCAAAACCATGAACAAGTTAGCTCGCCAACAACACGCAGTTGGAATAAAGGATTTGAAACACAGTCCGACGCATCACTGCA
This sequence comes from Schizonepeta tenuifolia, assembly GCA_029490685.1. Lineage (NCBI taxonomy): Eukaryota > Viridiplantae > Streptophyta > Magnoliopsida > Lamiales > Lamiaceae > Schizonepeta > Schizonepeta tenuifolia. The sequence continues at coordinate 41,002,413 of CM055959.1, read as the reverse complement.
GTGCATGTCAGCTTAGAAAGTTGGCTAGAGCATCATTCCGTCTTAAGATGATGCCTTCCACAGATCGTGTTCTGTAATTGATCCACATGGATCTTTTCGGTCCGGTCACCCCAGTAAGTGTGAGTGGAAATAAGTACACGCTCGTAGTTACTGATGACTATTCGAGATACACCCGGGTGATCTTCATAGCGCGCAAGAATGAGATGAAAGAAGAATTGCCTAAGCTGATGGATAGACTTGTGAATCAACAAGGGAAATCTATTATCTCCATCAGATCTGATCGTGGAACTGAGTTTCTTAATAAAACCATCATTGAGTATTGCGAAAAGAAAATGCATCACTCATCAGACCTCAGCTGCAAGAACTCCACAGCAGAACGGAGTAGCTGAGAGGAGAAATCAAATGCTGAAAGATACTGCAACCTGCATGCTTACAAGCTCAGCCCTGCCAAAATAATTTTAAGCTGAAGCAGTCAACACAACGTGCTACACACAGAACTGCTCCCTCCTCACAAAGAGACAAGAAAAAACTCCATACGAACTATGGAGAAACAGGAAGCTCAATATCTCTTACTTTCGTGTACTCGGTTCTAAGTGTTATATCCATAATAATGGAAAAGCTCAGTTGAAAACCTTCGAGCCAAAATTTGTTAAAGGCATATTCATCGGATATGCTGCAAAGATTAAAGCTTATAGAGTTTTCAACACCAGCACCAAAATTGTAGAGGTAACACCTCATGTTATTTTTGATGAATCTACTTTTGAGTGTAGGGAACAGGCTAAACTGTAGGCAGTTGAAGGAAGCACACCGGCACAGCCAGCTGAGACCAGATCTCAAGCAACGACTGAAGAATCTTGCAGAGCCGCTTATCTGGTCAACTGAGGAAGAAGAAGTATATTCCTCTGGCGATGAGACTGAAGATCCCTTCACAGATCAAAGGGGAACTTCAGAGTCGACATACCAAGTGCCACCTCCAGATGACGCACAACCAGCATCAGCAACTGACCAGCCTTCCAGTCCAGGACCTTCCACTCCAAGACTAGCTAACTTCCCAGTTCATCCTTCATCTCCAACTGAGGATCAAACTACACCAGAAGTCAGAACACCAAGCTCGGCACCTCCAACATCTCCAAGACAAGATTAGTCCATCACAATACTCGACTTTACTAAGCAAGCACGGAAGCATAAATGGTGGTATGAAAGCCACATCAAAGATTCCGTGATAAGAAATCTGGAAACCGGTGTTCGAACCAGAAGTTCAGCTCAAGTTGTAGATCCCACAGCTTATGTTCCGACTCAGCTAACTCAGTCAGGAATCTCAGCTGATGATGAACCAACTTTGGAAGCACACTATGCTAACAAGCTCAAAATACTAGGAAAGCTAGAACAAGCAGTGAATGTAAGCATAATTGCATGATTTGTAGCAGACGTGCCAGAACCCAAGAACATCTTGGAAGCTTTAGGATGCATCCACTAGACTCAAGCCATGCAAGAAGAGCTAAATGAGTTCTTCAGAAACTACGTGCAAGGAACTTGTTGAAAGACCTGAAAGAGTCAAGGTGATTGGCATGAAGTGGATATTCAAGAATAAGCGAGACGCCTTTGGATGTGTAGTGAGAAACAAGGCAAGACTGGTAGCTCAAGGTTATTGCCAGCAAGAAGGAATAGATTTTGAAGACTTCTTCTCTCCAGTTTCTCGTCTGGAAGCAATTCGGATTTTCTTAGCCTACGCCGCTTTCCACAAGTTCAAGGTGTATCAAATGGATGTGAAGTGTGTATTTCTTAATGGCGACATTAAAGAAAATGTTTATGTAGCACAACCTCTCGGTTTTGAAACTGGTGACGACAGAGTCTACAAACTGAAGAAAGCTATTTTATGGACTGAAACAGGCTCTACGCGCATGGTACGAAACTCTATGCAGCTTTCTACTGGAGTCAGGATTCATCCGAGGCTTGGTCGACAAAACTCTATTCACCATCAAAATTGAAGAAGAAATCCTGTTGGTGCAAATATATGTCGACGACATCATCGTTGGATCCAAATCCGAAAATCTGTGCAAGAAATTCTCCCAACTCATGAAGAAAAAGTTCGAGATGTCCATGATGGGAGAGATGAATTATTTCCTTGTGCTGCAGGTAAAGCAGTCGCCAAAAGAAATTTTCATCAATCAGTCCAAGTACACAAATGAGCTAATCTCCAGGTTTAGACTAAACTCAAGCCAAACAACAAAGATCCCAATGAACACCAACTGGAAGATCAGCCTTGGCTAGGAAGAGAAGCTTGTCGATGCAAAGATGTACAGAGGGATTATCAGCTTGCTGCAGTATCTAACTGCTAGTCGACCAGACATCTCCTACACAATTGGAGTCTGTACAAGATTTCAAGTTGAGCATAGGGAAGCTTACTTGCACACAACTAAGAATATCATCAAGTACCTTAAAGGAACAGTTCATATGGGACTCTGGTACCCAGCTGATGATAACATCGAACTGACCGGCTACTCAGATGTAGACCTAGCTGGAGACAGGGTTGATAGGAAATCAACTTCAGAATACTGTTAGTTCATGGGAACCAAATTTGTTTCCTGGTTTTTGAAGAAACAAGTGTGTGTTGCCACCTCCACAACTGAATTGGAGTACATGGCAGCTGGAAGCTGCTACATGCAAGTTCTCTGGCTGAAGCAACAGCTGAGAGACTATGAAGTGGAGATAGGCTAAGTACCCATCTTCTGTGACAGCTCAAGTGCTATAGTCATCACGATGAATCCAGTTCACCATTCCAGAACTAAGCACATCGATATTCGACATCACTTCATCCGTGATCATGTCGAAAAGAAGGACGTCATTGTTGAGAAAATTCACACTGACATTTAGAGAGCTGATATTTTCACAAAGCCTTTTATGGAAGCTCGATTCAAGATAGAGATCACAAGTTGAGGAGAAATCTCAACTTGAGGGGGAACTGAACAAGTTCACAACCTTATTCAGTCCAGCTGATCGATGGAGTCAAACCTTGACTAAACTGACGACTTGAGTCAGTCGAGTGTAAGCTAAGTAAAGGAGACAGTCGAGATCCACGCCGACTGAGCGGTACTCTATGTTAACTTGTTCCTTTTTTTAAAGGCTGGTGTTTTGAAATTAATTCAAACATTTGTTTACAAGTTATTCACATTGAATTAGCCAAGCGGTCACAGTCTCTGAAAAGCTAGTCTAAATCTATAGACCATGCTTTTAGATCCTGAATGGGCTAACATAGTGTTACCTACTCTCTTCACGTGTGGGAGTGTTCCTCACCGTCCTTGACGTGTTCCATCACTGTCATTCCTGGGAGCAGCTTTTTCTGAAATAACGCATTGAAATCTGTCGTTTATCCTGAAGAAACTGCACGATTCGATATGATCTGTTGATTATGATCTTATCCCTCCTATAAATAGGGGGTCTTGCAATTCATTTTGCATACCAACAGATTTCGTATCTCAACAACTCCAAGATTTTCTGCCTTTTCTCATGAAAATTTTGCTTTGTGGTTTCCTCTCTTGCTAGGGTTTATCTTCCTCTTTAGAAAATCCTACCACATCGAGAATATGCCTTCCCACTTTGCAAAGATGTTCTTTCCTTTCGCAAGCCCTGAATCTGTGAAATAATCGGTTCAGCAAGAACACTATGTTCGTGGTTACATGAGACGCAGACGCCTCAAAGGTCGACTAATGATGTAGGGGCTTCGTGATGTAAACCAGCTAATGCAGCTCCCTGAGATGTTCTTCTAATTGTATGTTGGGTTGAAGATCTGCAATCCCACGTCACCAGAGCAGGTCGTTCGTTACCTGTCCATCAGAAGCCACGCTCAGCCCTAAGCATTACCTCCTAAGATTGCTTGGTGCAAGGCTATTTTTTGTTGACAAGTTCTCTTCAGCCGAGTAGTTTTCTTCAAGGCGGTGAAGAAGACATAGATTTCCGCTCTCTAGCGAGTTTATGATGTAATGCCTCCTGCGTAAGCTTGTACTTGATCTTCTTTTTGTTGATGCCAAAAAAGGGGAAGAAGTGCAAGTATCACCTCAAATAGGTGGATACGCAGGATCAAAGAGGAAACAGGCTGAGAAGAAGAAGACTAACAAGGGATCAGTTGCCTCCTTTTGTTTGAGGTTGGTATTCAGCTGGATATATACCCTCAATTGATGTCAACCACACCAGCTTTGCGGCAGCAGAAAAAATTTTGCAAGGCTATTGAAAGAAAGGTTGTTTAAAGTCAGAGAAGGGATGACTTCAGCCTCCAGCCTTGCTAAAGATGACTTCGAAGGAAGAAAAAGGTGGAGGAAAAGAAGACGAAGACCCTAGAGTAGGTTAGAATGTTTCGATTGAGAGTAGGTTAGAATGTTAGGATCGTAGTTTAGAAAGAACTCAGTTGTAACTGGAATCTCTCCACAATTTGTTGTCTATAATAATTTGTTGATGGTTATTAAAGGTCTTCAGTTGTTGATCTCACTTGATGACAACCATATCGTTGTCCAAGTTTGAGGTCAATCTTTTTAATTTTATATGTTATCTTGTGCTAACCCTTTCCTCCTATAGACTAAAATTGAGTTTATCTTTTAGTCTTTTTGGTATCAGTTTATGGTATCAGTTTATGGTATCAGTTAGGAAAATTAGGTGGTGCCAATTTAGAGTTTTGGCATCATCAAAAAGGGAGAAATTGTTGGGAAAATTAGTAAAGGTTTTGAATGATACCAAAACCCCAACTGGCCCCAACCGAGTAGATGAATACCTTCTGTCTGAACTTAGCTAGAGTTCATTGTTTGAGCATAGGGATTTTATCTTTACAGGTTTCAAGCAGAAGAAGACAGCCGAACTAAAGAAGATAGTTCGTGAAGAACTCAGCTGAGGCCAAAATTCAGCTGACCCTCAAACTCAGTTGAGACCTCAACCTCAGCTGAAGCATGGACTCAGTTGGACAGCAACTCGGTTGACTTCTCAACTAAGCCATGCAGCTGAAGCGTGAAGAGAAGTTGTGTCGAAGTCAGACGTCGCAAAGCTAAGAAGAGAAGAATTTGAAGACGTTGAAGGCAGAAGAGTTGTAGCCCAGATTCAAATCTACTCGGAAGCACAAGTCAGCTGGAGAACTTACTATAAATGGGCCGACAACAGTGACATGCATAAAGCAAAGGTCGTAGTTACCATTTTAGGAAAGTTTCCAGAAAAGCAGGTGGAGTGCCATGCTTTTGGCAGAGATCAAATGGCTCTTTCCAATGGCTAGTTAGATCTTCCTCTATAAATAGAGGTCTCCACACCAAAGCTCGTGCGCAAACACAAGCACGCAGAAGTGCCAAGATAGACAAAATCAAGAGTGAAGAAGCAACTACAGACAACCTCTCTCTCCAGCAAGAAGACCTCAGTTGAAGACCAGTAGAAGTCGAGTGTCCAAACCTCCTCTTGTTCTTCCATCTAGCCTTTCAGAAAACTCTTTCTTTGATCGAGTTTAGAATGTAGGTTCTTGCGAATATTGTGTTTTACCAGACTCTCTCTCAAAAGATCAAGTCCAAAGCCTTAGGATGAAGCCTCCACTTCTCTATGTGTAGAAGGCTTCTTAGTTGGAAAATTCCCCCAACCCTCAAATCTTAGGTCCGACTTTGAATCGCAATCAAAGTCACTAGGTCCCTTTGAACCCGTAATCAAAGACCAGGTCCCTTGGAACCCGAAATCTAAGACTAGGTCCCTTGGAACCCACAATCTAAGACTAGATCCACTTAGAATCCGTAATCTAAGTCCAAGCTATACACTTGCCCGGAAAAGTATTGTAAGGTCTTGTTCGAACTCGTAATCGAACTGGTTAGGTTGCTTGGTACCCGAAAACCAAGTGGAACTTTTGGTAAGAATGCCTAAACTTATCTAGTTTATTACTTCCCCTAAAAGGAAGTCATAGACGTAGGAGATCAATCTCTGAACCACGTTAAATAATGTATTCTTTACTTTCTGTATTTACATTCAGTATTTTATTTTCTTTACAAACTGCATACAAACTGCACTTGCACACAACTGCACTAACTTTGGGAACTTGACCTTCCCCATTTTCACAAAGGTTTCAGTTTATGTAACAAGCTTTTAATTCCACCATCTTCCGCTTACGCTAAACTGTTTAAAACCTCAGTTGGACTACACAGCTGACCCTTCAGTTAAAGAGGTCAGCTGTGCACCCAACTGTGTGATCACTTGGAACCAACTCAGTTGTAGAGGCGCTCCAACTGACTTTCATAGTTGTTGAACAAACTGACCTGAGCAGTTAACTCAATGAAAAGATTTTAAAGCAAGAAAAATTGCTACTAGTGTATTCCCCTCCCCCCCTCCATACACCAGATACACGTTACTGGGACCATCACTCATCTACCCTCACAATATTATTATTACCCACTCTCAATTTCTTAAAACCTTTTTTCATTCGGTTCGGAGTCTTGCGGACGACGAAAACATAATACTACTCCACGTAGGCAGTGGATACTATATATCGGTATTTATCCCTTATGGGTACAAACACATCAATATCCACATAGGCAGTGGATACTTAGGCTGTGGGGAGCGGCGATCTTCATGATCGCACGTGCCCAATAGCCACGTTAGGGCAAGCTCGTGCACTCGCTTGGGTTGTAACGGCGAGCTCGCCCGATTTTTGTTTTCTGTTTGTTTTTTTATTTCTTTTTTTTTAATTATTAAAATGAATAACATAATTATTAATAAATTACTTAATTAAAACTAAATTAACATAATTAAAGAAAAATACAACGTCATAATTAAAAAAAACCCTAGGAACTAAAAAAATCGGGCACATCCTTCACGAGGTGCCAAACCGCCAAATGTTTGAACGGCTACCCGTGCATGAACGCCATTCATTGAGCGTCGAGTTCAGCAGCATCTCCGTAGTGACGCTAGTCGGAGCTTGACTCCAGGTAGTCTGGTACAACGCGTTGAATAACCCGCAATTGCTCCTAACTCTGGACCAGTGGTGATGCAACTGCGTCGAGTTGTACTCCGGACAAAAACTGTAGGAGATTTCCGTTATAGCGAGTCTCCACTTCGGTCCAAAATGGCCCCGTTGCCACCACCGCCGTTGTGGACGTATATCCACGCGTGCGCTAGTTCGAGTGTTTCGCCATCGTTGTAGGGATGAGGAGCCATCATAAGAAGACCGCCGGAGATCGCCTATAAGAGAGAGAGGGAGAGAAGGAGAAGGAGAGGTGTGATGTTTGAGGGAGGGGATGAGAGTATTTATAGGGAAGAAAATGGAGGAAAAAAACTTCAAAATTAAACTGTTGCGATTGCCAACGGTCGCATGACGATCGTTGTGCGATCACTACATGTCTAAAGGTGGCAGAGCACGTGCGATAAACGGCGATTGCTCGAGCGAGCACGTGCGCGCAAACGTCGCGCTTGATAATGGTGGCAGCGCGCGATGTCACAGCCCGAAATTCGGTGTGTAGGAACGACTAGACTCCATTGGAGTGTGAAGGTGAAACTATCAAATAAAACAAACCACTTATGTCTCAACTCAACTTTATCATTAACCCGAATGAATTAAAAATGTGAAACCAACAAATAAAACTCGACTCAACAATGAATCGATCAAGGGAAAATAAGGTTTCAACATGACATGAATATAAAAAAACTTTCATCATATAGTTTAACGATGAACGAGTTTAATAATTTACAAAGTTTCTCAAAAATAGGGTTAAGTGTAATGACATCATGTGGTTCAAAAGTAGGGTATGTAAACGAAATTCAAAGCATTGTTTTGAGCACACAGCTCATTGTTATCAGAGTTAAAATATTAACATATCAAAAGATTGCTAAGCAGCGGAGACATCACTTGCTCACAACAATTACATGTATGAAGACATGTAACTGTCGACTCAGACTTTCCACAGATTAACACACCACCAAGACCATCCATACCATCCTCATCCGTAGCTAACCTGCATGTTTAGAAATACAGGCAGGGCTGAGTACTTCATACTCAGTGAACACATCGCCAAAAATAGTTTAAAAGCTTGCTCTTAGAGCTATATAATTGAACTTGCCTTGCCACTGCATCACAAGTGTTAGAACATTTGAAAACATTTTACTTGTGAATGCATAAATTATTTTATCATTTTCAAAATCACGACTGCGCAGTCAAAATATATATATAAACAGGCATGAATCATCTACCACATCAACTTTGTGTTGAGAAGTAGGCTTCCTTCTCAAACACTGCGACCGGCTAAACCGACGTAAAGCTCACAGTCACCATCATCAATCAATTAACCACACGTGGGTTCCTGCCTTTCACAGGATAATATAACTTATGTAGATGATAAAGCATACCAAACTCAGATAAAATGGCAAGTCAATTAATTTTAAAAGCTCACATAATAATAATCAAATAGTAATAGCATTCATCGGAGTTTTGGTTTCAAAAAAGCCCACCTCGCTTCTGGTCTTTTGAAGTTGGGGTTGCTTACTTTACGTTTTTTCCGATTATTTCGTAGTCCCGCTTGGCCCTTCAATAACATCGATTAAACTCGAACATATCGACTCAAAAAAAACGTATAATAGACTTATGGCTCGGCTGATGGACTTCTACTTGAGTCGGGTTCTTCTTAACTTATCTAAACTTTTCTATGTCAATAACTTTCTCGTTTTCTCGTTCTCAAATCATCGCCTTTACTCGGTTTCTAATTAATTCTCGAACTCTGATTCACGTTTCTAATATATAAACCTTCATGTAAATTGATAAGTTACTACTTAACTCGTCTCAAACTTCTCATAATTTCAATTTACATGAACTCGGCAAATCATATCATCAAATCTCAACTATTTTCCACATATATTAATCATACGCAGTTAAGCACTTATTTTAATAATTGAATACTCACATCAGAGATCAAACATTCACATTTTAATCACGTATTCACATCGACACTCAAACATCGTTATCATACTCAAGCATCAATATCAACATCTCAAACACTTATATTAAATAAGTAATTATCTTACTAGAGAGGTTAATCATACTTAATCGTTTAATCATGCTCAAACATCGAAGTTTATATAAACAACTCACGTCTTAACATAATCACATAGTCAAGTGTTAAACTTCCATAACTATCTTATATCTTAGACATAATCACTTAATAACTTATAACTTAATCATATTTTCATCATAATGAGTTATTGCTCGACTTTTAGTTTTTAAAGCTCACAAACTTCGACTCTTTAACGAAAATTATTTCGTTAAACTCATATAATAATAATCATTTTTGAATTTAATAATCAAACTTATACTACGTATTTCTTGACTTAAAAATACGTCATTATTATTTTCTCAAAATACGTATTCATATATGTTATCATTTTCTTCAAAATACGTACTCATATACGTACAAAATAATCAACTAAATACTTAGAATAGAATAATTATTATCTTATATTTTTCTTTATTAAAAGCTCAATTTTCGTTTTTATTTAATAAAAACTCGGCTTTTCTTGTAAAAAACTTTACTGGTCGATAACTTCTACATCTTAACTCCTTTTTAAGCGATTCAAAAAGCAAACTTGCTTAATTCTACTCAATTATCATCATGGAATCACTTAATACATCATATAACATCAATTACTCATCATAAAAATATTTTAAATATTAAAAATATTATTTTTCTCATATAATATAGTTATTTTTCTCGTTTTTCATCTTCTACTACTTTTCTTACTCGATTAACATTCTATCACATCAATTAAGAATTCAAAGCACACTTTAAAGACATAAACAATCATCTTATAATTCACATCATTCAAACATTTTCATTTCTAATGAAAATATTCCATTTAAATCAACTATTCCTTTATTATTATTAGTTCTTTAATAATAATTCTTTTAGCTTCTCGTTTGAAATAACGAACTCAAATATGAACATCTTATCTCTTAATCTCATACTCATGCCTTCTATCTCATATTACCTTATAGAAATTTCATTTTCTTTTATTCTATTTTTCTTTTTATCCTCAAATATTAATATTATTATTAATACTATTTTTCTTTCAACACTAACATCCAATTTCACATCATATTTTCATTTGTCATCATTCCAACATTATCATCAATCAAAGAAATATTTTTCTTTAGACTTATACTTTTATTGACTTCTTTTTCTCATTATTCCCTTTTTATTATATATATATATATATATATATATATATATATATATATATCTCAAAATACATAAAAAATTTGTAAGACTTTATTTTCTACTCAATTCATTCAAAATAGACTTAACATCTCATTTATTCCTCAATTTCATTTTTATTTAATGAAATTTCTCATTATATATATATATATATATATACTCATTTTTCGGAATATATATATAAAAATAACTATTTTTCTAATTAATTTATAACATCTTCAAATCTTCAAGTTTTTCTTATGAATATGAAGAACACATCTTCAAAAATTCATTTTAACATCAAGAACATCATATCTTATTTTAAACCTATTTCCTTTATTATTTCTTCGAATTTACTCATATAAATTCCATAAAAATACTAAAAATCATATTTCTCAATTTTCATGCTCAAAATTCACTCATAAATTTTCTAACACATCTTAACATCATAATAATTATCATATTTCATCAAAAATCATCATAAATTATTTTTTTCTCATAATATCACATATTCCAGTTTTTATGTAAAAATTCATAAAATTCATATTATAACTTAGAAACACATCTTGATCATATCTTTATATACCATCATGCTCATAGACATCATATATTTCATAAAATTCATAAATCATAATTTATCCATATTTTCTCTATTTTTCACCAATTAAATTCAATAAATTCACCAAAAATTATCATCAACACATATATGCACATAAATTACACGAAAAATCATAATAAGCATATATCATCATCATATCATCAAATAAACATCAAAACTCATCAAGATCTCATTTTTCCTAATTTTCTCATTTTAATCGATTTAGGGCTTTTAACCTATCTTAGGTTCTTTCATCTTTTTAATTCCTAAATCATGTTTTAAACCTCATCTTGATCATCATCTCATCATCACAACCCTAAGGTTTGCCTATGCATAAAGTAAACATGCATCTTTTCCTTATTTTCTTGGTTTACATTTACATATATACAACTTATGAATGAAATGAAATCATACTTAAATAAATAACTTAAGCTCTTCTTTGGCTTGGATTTTGGCTTGCTTGGAGGATGAAAGATGATGGATTGTAACTCCTTTCCTTGCATGAAAAAGGTATGCAAGATATCAAGATCATGGTTTTGAAAAATAAAGATCAAAACCCTTATTTTCTTTTCAAGAAAATCGATGGAATAGGGTTGGAGATCTAGCTTGTTTCAAGCTTTGAAATGAATGAAAAAGGATAGAACTTACTTCTTAAATGATCATGGAAATGAAGGAGATGATATACATCATAGAATCCTCAAGCTCAAAGCATGATTTCATCGATGAACTAGGTTTATGCATGAAGAAATCTTCGAACTGTTACTACTGCAAATCAGCTATGATGTTCAACTTTTGCAGTTGTTTTCTTCAAGTTGTAAGGCTTTGGATGATGATGAATATGTAGTAGATGATCTCTATGATGTTATGGTGAAGATAGGAGAGTGATGAAAGGGTTAAACAAGGTGAAAATGGAGCTGAAAATCTGCTGCTATGGAGCTTCGAATTTCTGCTTCTCTCGGCAAGGTTGAAGCCGAAGGAGAGAGAGAAATGGAGCTTTGCTTGTTGCTTGTGAGGATGGAGAGAGATGTGAGGTGATAGAGAGGATGATGTAGTGTGAGATAAAAACATAAGTGGATGCATTTAGCATGTGGGAATCTTGCAAGATTTAGAAAGATTAGAGAGAGAAGAGAAAATCGAGAGAGAGAGATTTGAGAGAGAAGAAGAGGACATGTTGTGGATGAATGAGAGGGAGAGTGGAGCACACTCTCTCTTTAGTGAGAGTGGTGGAGGATATTAGTTACTGTTTTAGATAGGTATGAGATTTTTATCTGTTAATTATACCCGGAAATAGAAGTTTTCCGGTAGAAAATATCCTCGTCAATTTTATTCCCTCAAACCTTTAATAATCCTTCTTGTCTCTTTCTCGTCGTAGGCAGTGGATACTATATATCGGTATTTATCCCTTATGGGTACAGACACATCAATATCCACATAGGCAGTGGATACTTAGGCTATGGGGAGCGGCGATCTTTACGATCGCACGTGCCCAATAGCCACGTTAGGGCAAGCTCGTGCACTCGCTAGGGTTGCAACGGCGAGCTCGCCCGATTTTTGTTTTCTGTTTGTTTTTTTATTTCTTTTTTAATTATTAAAATGAATAACATAATTATTAATAAATTACTTAATTAAAACTAAATTAACATAGCGAGTTGTCAAGCAATTTATTTTTAAACTTCACTCAAATGATCTCGGAAAATTCTCCGACTTATCTCAAAGGTCGTAAAATAAATTCTAGATTCCAATGAAACTAATTAGACTAAATTCGGAGTCGGTTGATGAATAGGGATTTCTCGATTTACTTTACTATTCATCTAAAAATAAAAGTTCTCAGAAAATTCCGAAATTCATACTCAAGCTTAAACTCATATTAATAAGCTCAAACAATTCATCGCAAACTCAATTCGAATAATCGAAATGAGAAAAATTACATTAGAGCACATAAGAGCATCTTCGTCATTTCAAAGAAAAATTTATTTTCGTGAAAATTTTTAGCACTCAAAACTCATCATATAAGCATATTAATCACGTTAATACGCACATAAGAACTTAGAAAATTTTAAGGTATTACATGCGATCCTCAAGCTCGCTTGGACAGTGAGTACGTCATTACCCATAGTCTTATATTATTCGAGGTTGGAAATTGGAATCAAAATCATCATCTTCATCCTAACTTAAAATCATGCGATGCATGTGGGCGTGGGGTATGGGCTCCCTCGGCTTGTACGCTGTCGTATTGACAAATTATTGGTTAGAGAAAATCTAACGGAGAATCAACCTGGGGTTTGGGCTGGCAGTTCAATTCCCGAGCTGAATAATCAAACAAACGTAGCACGCATTTATTACAAACCTTTTTATCACATTCAATTTAATTTATTGTTTTCCCAAATATGAACCCTTATACACACTGGTATGGCAAAATTTACCCATTATTATTTATTGCCAAGATTCCGATACAGAATTAATAATTTTCATACAGATTCAGTACTATACTCAATTTCCGGTTTCCTTCTGTCCATCATTAGCTGTTGGGGTTCATGCTGTTGCTGGTAATTAATATGAATTTGTGGTCATATTCTCTTATTTCAAAGTTTATATTTCCTCTGTATGTTTCTTGAAGTTTCCGCTTCTGTTTCATGAAGATTATGTATAGTTCATATTTCGATATGCTTGATTTTGTTATTTCTCTGAGAAATTGAGATACCCTTTTGTTCGTTTGTTGTAAAGTTTGAATCTTTGGTGGAATCAGGTAGAATTCCAATGAGAAATGGCGTGCCACGATGTGCAAATGTGGAGTTTGAGTGGTTTGGTGGCTGCTTTTCTTGATCTTACAATAGCATACTTGTTGCTCTGCGCATCAGCTGCTGCTTACTTAGCGTCGAAATTTCTCGGCTTTTTTGGGTTGAATTTGCCATGCCCTTGTGATGGAATGTTCATCAATGTTCATAGTAGAAGTTTGTGTTTCAATAGGTTATTAATTGAATTTCCTATTGAGAAATTGTCAGATGTTCAGCTCTCCGTTAGGCAGAAATTCCCATTTGCTAATCCTATATCTCCCAGAAAGTATGATCATAGTGTTGTTGGTGATAACTGTGGTTATGGGATTATTGAACTAGAAGGTGAGGCGTCGTGTAGTTCTTCAGTATCAGATGCTAAAGGGTCAGCTGATGTGGTTAGGAGGGAAATAAGTTCAAGGACTGGGAAGATTGATATGAAGGGGAAAGGGGTTTTGGGTTATAGGCCGAAGAGTCGACTGCGTCACCGGAAAGGGGTTGGTGCCCATGGAAAGAATTCATCTCCTTTGAGTTATGATCCTCCTGTTCATGAGAAGGTCACAGATTCACAGACTTATCATCTTTTAAGCTCGAACAAGAGGGGAAGCTGGTGCACCGGAGATGGCTCACTACCAACTGATAATGCTGGAGATCATAATCTTGAATGTGAGTTATACATCTTGAATTCTGTTTATTTTTATTTTTTTAATACAGTCAAGTTACTTGATTATTTCAAGGATATCTTATGTTGATATTTGTTAAAGGAACTGCTTTCTCTTGGTCCCCTGATCTTAATTGGTTATGGTTAGTCCAATTTATTAACGAGTTAAGAATGGTATACCTATATTTCCAACCACTATATCTTATATAATTTTTCAGACTCATCATTACTCATTTCTAAAATCATTTAATTCCAACTTGATTTATGAGGGCCTATATTCCTTGTCCGATTATGACCTACAGAGTACGGACCAATTTCTAGGATCAGCGTTTGTCAAATTTGGACCATCACTTTATAGGATTAGATTTTGTAGTGTGATGTAACTTCAGTTTCAGATTCTTGATCATTCACTTTATGTGTTACATTGACTTAGATGGATTTAGTGGATATGTTTTAACAAACCTTCAACCTTTTCAATTTCAATAAATTCTTTGAATCACTTGTAAGTTGGGTTCTTATGTTTTTGATTTAGTGGATATGTTTGTTCTGGCTTGCCAACATTGTGTGGTTCTTCGACGCTGATTAACTAATGCATAAGGTCTAAGAGCCATGAGCAGCAATTATCTGATTAGAAATCTGGCATTAGTTTGAGTGTGATATTTGGAGCAGAAAAACAAACAAAAATAAAAATAAATGGAAAGACACATTTTTGCGCATATAGCCTAAGAGAACGTGTTTTCTTCCCACTCAGCTGTTATAGATGTTTAATGTTTTATACCCATTTTGAGTGCTGAAGATTCATTTATGCTGCTGTTGTGCCTCATGAAATTATGGTGTTATCCCTTCTCTATAAGCATTTCTGCTCTAGGTCAGTTGCTTGCATAGCTCGCGCCAGTTATTTGTACAAAATTTTGGCATGCAGTGCAGCTTTTGCTTTCCCCTACTTCTGTGCGACACCTTCTCCTAGTAGGTATGCATATCACGTCTCGGTTTCCACGAATACTCTAAAAGGCAAATGTGTATGAAACTTTATTTTTTTTCTTTTTTCTTTTTGTCCAAAAGCGGTCAAAAGCAAGAGATATTAGAAGATTTTATGCTGTAATCCAGATTCTTTATTTTTTTTTTATTTTCATTTCTTTTATTGGTGGTACAATAGATTTCATGAATTATGCTATTCAAATCGCTCAATCTAAAACAAATTGATATTGAAGGATCTTAATGTGAAATTGAATTTAGACTTCACTTTCCAGAATTAATTTTCTAGATTTTGTGAGTGGATATAAATTGAACATTTCAATAAAGATCATACTTTGGTGCTTATTCTTAGACTCGACAGTGATCTGAAGAGTGATTTTCGTTCGTATTTTATTGTAACTTTATTCAAGGCCTTAAATGTTGGTTTGTAGATGATAAAGCTCCCAAGAAAATGAGAGGGAGGCGGACAACTCTCAGCAGAGATGAAATGAATCTGTCTGCTGATGAAGATATGTACATGAAGGAAAGCATGGTATCTGGTGACGAGCTACAACATAGTCAACAAGGGGTTCAAAGTAGTGGTGGAGATGAGAATAACAAAATCAGGCACTTAGAACAAGCACTCGAAAGAGAACGTGCTGCTCGGGCTGCCCTTTATAATGAGCTTGAAAAGGAGAGAAGTGCTGCTGCTAGTGCTGCAGATGAGGCTATGGCTATGATTTTGCGTCTTCAGGCAGAAAAAGCATCCATAGAAATGGAAGCTCGGCAGTATCAGAGGATTATAGAAGAGAAGTCCGCTTACGATGATGAAGAGATGGACATTCTACAAGAAATTCTTATGAGAAGGGAAAAAGAGAAACTCTTTCTAGAAAAGGAAGTTGAAGCATATAGGGAGATGGTTTCTCGGGGTAATGAACAATTGGTTGGTGATTTATCAGACAACAATGATACTAGACAAGTATTTGGTCTTCTAAATGATTCTAATGACGATCTAGCTCGAATTCAGCTCCAACTTGCTGCGTCTACTGACAATGAGGTAAAAACAGAAAACACAGATGATGTTTTTGAGAATAAATTCAAATCTAAACTTTCTTTAGGAATAGAATCGCCATTTCACATCCAAGATGAACAATCTAGCTCCGAAAGACTTAGTAGTTCTGGCAAGATGGATCTTCAGAAGGAGGTTATATCTTCTGGTAAAGAAATACAAGTGATGCCAAAACCCCCTCCAGAGTATAAGAAAGCCATCTCCGGTGTTACTAAAGAGTTTGAGCAAGCTAAAGAGATGAACGAAGAACATAAACTCGCTGAAAAGGTTATTAGAACTTGTCATGGAATTGAGAAAGGTAATCTGAATTACGATCCAAGTTTGAAGCAGCAGGCAAAAGATGCACCTCTTGAATACTTGAGTTCATGCGATCCAACACCAGATAAAGATCCTCTTGTTTATGATGTTCATGTTGTTGGTGATGGAATCAACCTCCATGGTGAGGCAACTACAAATAAAGGTGAGCAGCTTCCAGTCGGCAGTTCTCGAAAATTACGCGAGAGAATAAATGTTGTCAATGATTCTCCAATTGCATGTCGTCTGGAAACTGATCCTGTTGTGAAGAAAAGCAGTTCAGAGGTAACTTTTTGTCTTCCACCCATTGCACGGAGAGGTCAATCTCACAGCCTGCGACGTAGTTCCATGTCTGCTTTGGATACTGAAATGTTAAAAATTGACACTGAAATCGTCCAACTTCGAGAACGTTTAAAGGTTGTTCAAGAAGGAAGAGAGAAACTTAGCTTTAATTTGGAAAATCGAGAAACTAAAAATGTACAGTTAAATATATTGGAAGATATAGCATGGCAGATTCAGGAGATTCGGCGTTTAACTGATCCTCAAAAATCTGCAAGACATGCGTCTTTGCCACTTCCAACTTCTAAGGTGCCACATTATTCTTTCTCTATCGATGTTCTGTGTTTGGGTGACTTCTTTGTTGATTTAGTTATAGTCCACGTCAAGGTTAGATACAGGTTCTTGGTAAATGCTTTTCCTTTACATAATTGGATTTCCTTGGCATCGTGACAAAAACTCTGATCATTGTTTCTATTTCTTTTTTCCATACGAATTTATGTTGCCATAGAGATTGCAGTTGTTTTAATGGACATGCTAGAAAATGTATATTGTTGAATATACATGCCTAAGAAAAATAGTTACAATGAATTGGCCTACCCTCCAAGATTTACTGTTGGCTAACATTGAGAAAAACCTGCAGTAAATTTCTCTTCGGTCTATTATTTAGAACTTGAACATGTCACTAGTAGGTTATGTTACTTGAAGATTCTCTATCAGCCTACTCTTTAAAGTCATTGGCAGGATTCTCTGGGTTCTCCCAAAGAATAGCACGTTGCAAATACACAATGATGAACTGCATGAAATATTCTTGGGAGTTTACCAAAGGAGATTCACCTGTTACATCCAAACTATATATTCAGAGTGGATAACCCCTTTTTTAGGATGTACTTAACTTGTGATATTTAGTTATAGAAAGATGAAGTGCTCTTCTTGTTTTCCACTCATATTGTAATTCACCTTTGTCAATTATATATACCAACGAATCACTCTACTGATTTTGCACTATATAAACCCTCATTTACCAGTGTGCCTGCTGGAATGCTTCAAAATCAAGCTTCGTTGTAAGTCGTAATAATAATTTCTTTACTCTTGAGTATACTATGTAATAAAATGATATCCTTAGATCACAATTGGTTGACACAGAGGATGGTTTTTATTTGGTCATAGATAGAACTTGCGTATAATGAGACACAGTGAGTATAATAGAGTTTTTTTAGGTTGCATTTGAATTTGAAATTGTTTGTTTTGAGGGAAGACATTGATAATTATTGTGTTTTTACTTGTGCTTTATCAGATATAAAATCCATCGGATATACACATCATGTATATTCTTGTATTTGAGAGAAGAAATATGATATTTATCATTGACGAAGAAAAATGTTTAGCATCTCATAGGTGAGAAGTCTTTGGCCACATTACTCGAACTTCTTTGCCTAAATTCTGTTTTTATCTAGCCACGAAAATTGCAAAAAGAACTTAACAGGATCCATCTTTCTTGGTTATTCAATTAAATTACTGAAAATCAATGCCTTGAGATTAGATGAATACTTAATTGTTGTCTTCTGCGAGAAGTTGAGTTCACATTGCGTATCATCATGTGTGCAAGGTTTCAATAATCTAAAGAAGTATTTTTGAAAGTTTTCTTTAGTTGCAGTATTATCTTTCCAAACCTCTTTATATCATGTATACTAACTAGCAAAAAATTCGTTGTTTTAAATGTTTTTTCTCTAGTAAAGCTTTATGACGACTCTTATATAACGAGTTGCTATTTAATGTAGAAAAGGCTCATTATTAGAGTTTATTTTGCTTGTTGGAAAAGCCGTGGATATATTAAAATTACCAGTTAATATACATTCATGTGAAGTCAAGTCGAGCAATCCAATTTCTTTAACTAATTACCCGTGTATTCCATGACCTGACTCCTATCTTCTCTTAAAAGAAATGCATGAATTCGTATTGGTGCTGCCACCTTTCTGATTGCGGTAATTCTCTACAAGCTCGTTCTAGATATTTTGTTTGCGACGACATGATATTTGTTATTTTAATTAATGTAGATGTCTTGATAGCACTAAATTTATCATATGATAGGGTTTATCCAAGAGAAGGAGAAGCAGGAGTGTGTCTTCGGGATTCCAGATGAGCTCTGAAGGTATGAGTTAGTAACTTCGAAGCGAGTATTGAATATCGAATGACATTGTTAATCTATGACTACTAGTATTTGCAAAATTGCAATATTTGCTAGGACTTGGTATAAAATGTTACTGAAATTAATCCTCGTCTTATCCAGGATGATAATCGTCTAAAATCTGGAACTATAGACAGTACTATGAAGAGTTGCCCCGAATATAGGGAGCGTATAGAGAAGGAATTCTCCGGTTGCAAATCAAGGTATTGTTTTAGCTTGACTGCAGGTAGAAATGGTAGGAGAAGATGACAGTTTTTAATAGCTTTGTAGTATTTGTATAGCCATATTCAGTTTGTAGTGAGCTTATGTAAATAGAAGTTCTTGTTTTGCTCCTCTACTTGAAACCTTTTGTGCTACTGAAAGTTTTCTTTTGACATATTCAGATAGATTGTTCTGCCTTATTAAGTTAATATAACATGAGTTGTATGCTTGCTTATGTCATGATGTAAAACTGAAACTCCATTTAGAATGTCGCCATATTTGAAGTAATTCGATCTGCGGTTAATCTATGTCAGCCCGAGGGCTGTTGATGGAGGCGGGAGTGGGGCGTAGAAGCCCGTGGAT
Organism: Schizonepeta tenuifolia; assembly: GCA_029490685.1. Taxonomy (NCBI): domain Eukaryota; kingdom Viridiplantae; phylum Streptophyta; class Magnoliopsida; order Lamiales; family Lamiaceae; genus Schizonepeta; species Schizonepeta tenuifolia. The sequence continues at coordinate 40,982,851 of CM055959.1, read as the reverse complement.
GGTCTGCCGTTGGCGAAGATTTCTTGTTTTCTTAGAATTTGGATGATGTTATAAATGTGTGCATGGTTTGTTTTCTTAGAATTTGGATGATGTTATAAATGTGTGCATGGTGTGTTCAGGCAGAATGAAACACGAAATGTAAAACGACAATATATAGATTGATTCGAATGGCTTTAGTTTGCGCTACTTCATTTCGTTATCCTTGCTGACATACTCTCTTTTTCTGATTATATAAGTTGTTCATTTTGTAAAAGAGTCGGCGAATTACAATTTTTTTATTAATATATGTAATCCTGACTGAGTTTTTGAAAGAGTTGCAATGGAGAATGTGGTGGAATTTTAGACTCGTTGCTTTTACTGAAAAATACTTTAAGCGCGACAATTAAGTTTGCAAATACTTAGTGCAATTTTGTAAAGATAATTTTATGCTGGTCAGTTGGTTAGTGAACTGAAATATAAATACTGAAAATAAAATGACAATATTTTTATGTGGTTTAGAGATGAAATTCTACGTCCACAACTAGCTTTTCGGGTTAGCAATTTACTAGATAAGTTTACGCGTACTTATCAAACGTTAGCTTTGGTTTGCGGGCAACAAACAACATAGAGAGTTCGATTGCGGATTCAAACTAAACCTACAAACACTTTTACGAGCAAGTGTAAAGCTTATCTTAGATTGCGGGTTGTAATAGACCTAGGTTCTTTGATTACGTGTTCAAAGAGGACCTAGAGAGTGGGGTTGGTTGTTTTTCCAACTAATGAAGCCTTCAATACTTTTCGGTTGAGGCTTCCTTTTAAGAATTATAGACTCGAACTATTTAAGTAAATTTACTTAGAAATAACAAGGAAATGGGATTTTAGACTCAATCAAGAAGGGGATTCTAAGAGGCTAGAAGGAAGAACATGAGGAGATGTAAACACTCTACTTCTACTGGTTCTTCGACTGGAATTTTTCCTTGCTTTTGCGAGAGAACACTTTGATTTCTTGAATGCTTGAATATTTTCTCGTAGTTTCAATAGACTTCTCGCAATGGGGAAGACCTCTATTTATAGAGAGGGAGATCAAAGAGCCATTGGAAAGAGTCGTTTGACCTCTACCATTAAACATGACACTTCACCTACTCCTTTACAAACTTTCCCAAAATGGTAACTACGAGCCTTGCTTTATGGATGTATTTGCGGTCGGTCCATTTTAGGAAATTTACAGGTTGTCTTATACTTCTGAGCAGATATGAGTTTTGAATTCAAGTTCTTCTTCTTCCTTCGTCTTACAAGTCTTCTTTCTTCGATTTACGGACGTCTGACTTCGACAGAACTGCTCGACATGCATGAACTGCATAGTTCAGTTCCGGAGTCAGCTGGGTGGTGATACCAACTCAAAGTTGAACTGTCTATCAGTCTTGAGCTATCCTCTTCAGTTTGATTCATGTAAAGATAAAATCTTAGCGCTCAAATAGTGTGAGCTCTAGCTAAAATCAGACTAATGGCTCATCTACTCATTTGGGATCAATTGGATTTTGATAGAAATCAAGACCTTTACTAATCCAACAAAGAGTTATACAACTTCTGCCAATTTTTCCTTCTCAAATCAATCATATGTACGTCATCTTCTCCAATTTTTATTTTTAGGTGGACTTGGGTCCACTAGTGCACAGTATAAAACAAGTTTGACCTAGAAAAATCCGACCTGCGCGTGGCTGGCCGTCACACACGGTATATGCACCTCACGCGCCTTTCTTTTTCTTTTTTTTTTCTTTTTTTTTACAGCGCTACACCTAATATATTACTACTATTATTTTTAGTAAAATAACAAATATTGGCTGTAGCCTAATGGTTGAGGTCATCGCATAAACCTTAGACTACCAACAGTGGTAGTGTCTCTAAGGAGTGTTTCTAAGAATTTTTTGGAGATAGAGACAGTGAACTGCAGTGGGACTGTCTCTTTGAGGTATCTCTATCTAATTTCTGAATTTATATTTTGCATTTATTTTAATAATTTTAAAAATTACTACATTACTAGACAAAAAAAATACATTACTAGAAATAAAAATAAATTACATTACTAGAAAACAAAAAAAAAACTGAAGAAGAAGAGAAAATGAAGAAAAAGGGAAAAGAATGCAAAGAAAAAAAAACTGAAAAAGAAAAAAAAAATGAAAAACAAAAAGAAAACTGAAAAACAAAAAGAAAACAAAAAGAGAACAAAAAAAAATTGCTCCCAAAAGGAGTCGAACCTGCTTCCTTCACTATGAGGTGAGATACCTCAAACACTAGGCCAAAGTCCACAAGTAATAAATTTAGCACATTTATTATTTAAACAATTAACTTTCGTTTTTTTTAAGTGCTCGAGACAGTCTTGTCGGAATGAGATGGGCTCGAGACACTCGACCCTGCAGCGGGGTGTCTCGTCGCCGTGGGTGTCTCGAGACCCCTGGCGAGACACCCACTACCAATAGTCTTATCTCCACTTGAAGGAGATGTGTCAAAGCCCTCTACTTTCCTTTTCTTTTTGCTTTTATTTTGCTTTTCTTTTTTATTTTTTTCCGCTTACGACGTTTTATTTTTGTATTTGTGTTTTCAATTTTGATTAATGACCTAATTTTTTTAATCTTTTTTTTTATTTTTATTTTACTAATAATTATTTGACAAAATAACATATTTAAAAAAAATAACCTTTGTTGTGAAGAAAAATAATAAGTTTGAAACATTACTTTTCTTTAAATCAATGATTTTTTTTCATTACGACAATAATTACTTGACCAAATAAAAGTACAAGTTGTTGTGAACAAAAATAAATATTGTTGTGAAAAAAAATAATATTTTTGAAACATTACGTTTGTTCATGTCAATAATTTCCTTTTATTACGACAAAAATTACTTTACCAAATTACTAAATGTACAAGTTGTCGTGAACAAAATTAACAATCGTCATGAACAATAGTACTCCCTCTGTTCGGGTTTTAAAGTCTCATTTCGCCCATTTCAAATGTTCGAGTTTAAAAAGTCCTACTCTCATTTTTATACTATTATATTCTTCTTACTTTTGAGAATTACTACCCTTTGTCATTTAAAACCCCACCCCACATCAACTTTATTTCTACTTTTTTATCATCCCAACAATTTTATTCTTACTTTTGGTTAATACCACCTTTTTTGTCATTACCACTATTTTTTGTCATTATTCATTACCCCTACTTTCTAACTTTTACCTTACTCAAAAATATTTTATCAATTTTTTTAATCCTCGTGCCCATTTGAAATGGGACTTTAAAACCCGAACGGAGGGAGTAATATTTTTGAAACATTACCTTTCTTCATATCAACAATTACTTTTCCTTACGACAATAATTACTTGATCAAATAATTAAAATTACAAGTTCTCGTGAATAAAAATAACAATTGTGGAGAAGAAAAGTAATATTTTTGAAACATTACATTTCTTCATTTCAATAATTATTTTTCATCACGACAATAATTACTTGACAAAATAATTAAAAGTATAATTTCTCGTAAACAAAAATAACAATTGTCGTTAAGTAAAGTAATACTTTTGAAAAAATTACTTTTCTTTATATCAATAATTACTTTTCATTACGATAATAATTACTTGACCAAATAACTAAAGGTACAAGCTGTCGTGAAGAGAAGTAAACATTGTCATTAAGAAAAGTAATAATTTTGAAATATTATTTTTCTTCATATCAATAATTACTTTCCATCACGACAATTATTACTTGACTAAAAAACTAAAAGTACAATTTGTTGTGAATAAAAGTAAACATTGTCGTTAAAAAATAAGTAAAATCACTGAGTAGAAAGTAAGTTTTAGTAAGCTAGGTTTTAAACACAACATTAACTTTAGGGAATTAATATTTCGTGAACCTTTGCATAAATGTCAAAATCTCATTAATTAATAGTTTCTCCTAAGCTGCAGTCTACAATTATACTATCTTTAAAATCATCAGCATTTGCTCCTTAAAAGTTAAGTAAAAGTATTGACTCACAATCTAAAGATTCATCGTATATGATTGTTAATTGTGGTGTATGTCAGATCATCTTGTTATTTTTCTAATTGTTTCTTCATAATTTGCCTTCGATCTTAAAAATTATACAATCATTTCTTTTAAGTTTGAATAATCTCGTCCAATTTAATAATAATAATGTTGGGAAAATTAGTAAAAGTTTTGATTTATTCCAAAACTCAACTGACCCCAACCGAGTAGATGAAAGCCATCAGTTTGAACTTAGCTAGAGCTCACTGTTCGAGCGTAGGGATTTTTATCTTTATAGGTTTCGAGCAAAAGAAGTCAATCAGACTGAAGAAGGCAATTCGAGTTGAACTTGATCAGTCAGACCACAACTCAACTGACCGCATAATTGAACCATGTAGTTGGAGTATGAAGAGAAGTTGTGTTGAAATCAGACGTCACAAAGCTGAGAAGAGAAGACTTTGAAGATGTTGAAGACAGAAGACTTGAAGTTCAAATTCAAATATACTCGGAAGCACAAGACAGCCTGGAAACTTACTATAAATTGACCGACTACAGAGGCACGCATAAAGCGAAGGTCACAATTACCATTTTAGAAAAGTTTGCAGTGGAGCAGGTAGAGTGTCATGCTTTTGGCAGAGATCAAACGACTCTTTCCAACGGCTAGTTAGATCTCCTTCTATAAATAGAGGTTTCCCTATTGAAGAATGTAGAGAGATTAGCAGGGAGATTACCAGGGAGAAAAACCAGAGACCACATATATGCAAAGCAACAGACAATTAAGTTGAATCTCTCTCCTGAACAAGAATACCCAAGTTGAAGAACTACTAGAAGTCGAGTGTCCACACCTCTTCATGTTCTTTAATCTAGCCTCTCAAAAAGGGTTTGATTGAGACTAGAATCAAGGTTCTTGCATAGTTCTAAGCGGACTCTCTTCCAAAAGATCGAGTCTCTAAGCCTTAGGAAGAAGCCTCCACTTCTCTCAATGTAGAAGACTTCATAGTTGGAAAACCCCCAACCCCAAAACACCAGATTTGTCTTTGAACCCGCAATCAAAGACACTAGGTTCCTTAGAACCCGCAATGTAAGGCTAGGTCCCTTAGAACCCGCAATCTAAGACTATGTCCCTTAGAACCCGCAATCTAAGACTAAGCTGTACACTTGCCCGCAAAAATGTTGTAAAGTTTGGTTCGAACTAGCGAACTGGTTAGGTTGCTTTGTACCAGCAAACCAAGTGGAACGTTTGATAAGCACGCGTAAGCTTATCTAGTGGATTACTTTCTCGAAAAGGAAGTCATTGACGTAGGAGGTCGATCTCCGAACCACGTAAAAAAACTGTGTTATTTACTTTCATTATAGTATATTACAGTTATCTAATAAACAAGCTGCATTTATACAAACTACACTATATTTTGGGAACTTGACCTTCCCTGTTTTCATAAGGTTTCAGTTTAAGTAACCAGCTTTAAATTTCCACCAACTTCCGCATAGCCCAACTCTTTGAAACCTCAGTTATATTACACAGCTGACCCTCAACCAAAGAAGTCAGTAGTGCACTTGACTGTGTGATCAACTCTAACTTCCTCTCTCAGTTGTTGAGCGAACTGACGTGAGCAATTTCCTCAGTGAATCGATTTCAAATTTGAAAAAATGCTACTGGTGTATTCCCTTCTCCCATACACCAGTTAATCGTTACCAGGACTATCTAGTGGTATCAGAGGAGTGGTTTAAAAGACTGCTGACTCTGGTTCACAAGGTATGGGTCAAGTAATTTTTTCAGTGGTCAATTGATCAGATCTTTTTTGAAACCTTTAGTGCATTCTGCTGCATATTTGTTTGTTTCTTTCTGTTGGTGTGCAGGTATCATGAATCCTACTCTACTCGGAAGTTTGCCAAACTTCTTCGTGGATGATTATTCCACCTGGAGATTTAGACTGCAGATGGCTCTGAGAGCTAGACATCACAAGATGTGGGAGACCGTATCAAATGGTCTCATCCGTGTGACTTAGTTCATCATAGCTTCTTCCACAGATCTAGGAGATGGAACTGTCACCATGAAGACCGAGGTGAAGGACCCCGAGTTCTACGCCAAGGAAGAAAGAGATATCGTGCAGCTAGATAACATTGCAAAAAGTGTCATCTCATCCACTGTCGGTAAAGCCTACCTACCGAAGATCATCTATTGTTGCACAGCAAAAGAGATATGGGATGCCTTAGCTGCACTCTATGAAGGATCTGATGAGATTAAGGAGAATAAGTTCACCTTAGCCTGTCAGAAGTACGAGAATTTCACTCAGCTCGTTGACAAGTCCATCAACAAAACGGAGCTAAGATTCACAGAGGTTATAATGGATATAGAGAGTATCAGAAAAAGGGAAATACTCTCAGCGTGAGATGAACTTAAAAGTTTTCTCCGCACTGGGTGAAGATTGGGCGGTGTACAGAGTCATCCATCAAAATCGAAGTGACCTCCGTTCGATGAAGATTGAGAAGTTGTTCTTCATGCTCAAGGCAAATGAGTATGACATCCTCCGACTGAAACAATCAAAGCATCAAAAACTAGAATAGACTGAGCAAAGCTCAGCGACCAAGCCTGTGGCGCTTCGAGTTGACACCGGAAGATCTAAGTTTGCTAGACCCTCACAGTCTGCTGACTCTTCAGCTAAGGATAGACCAAATAGGTTTGAACTTCAGATTAAGGTCGAAAAAATGATCAAGCAACTCGAGGAGATGAACTCCAAGATCGAGAAGTATAGGAGGATTAACAGACGCAGGCAGAGCTCCATTGAAACCTCCTCAAAGAATCAAAGAGAATGATGCTTTGAATGCGAGAAGCCAGGACACTTCAAGATTGACTGTCCTGACTCTCCAAGAAGGAGAGAGATGCTCTCTGAGCAAAGGCCAAGGAGAAGACCAAGGCCATGATCGTTGATGATGACATCGATGACACAGACGTGTTCACAGAATCAGAAGCAAAGGAAGTAGACTCTTCATCCAGCTCTGGGGGAAAAGACCAATGCTACATGGCACCACCAGAAGAGTCAACCGGCAAGGTAAACTCTTTTCTCCATCCTTCTCAAAATATTCCTGCCACTAACCAACCTGCAGTAGAATTAGACGAAGTTATAGAATCGTCTTGGGAAGAAGTAGAACAACTGAGCAGACTGTGCAATGCTCAAGTTAATCAGTGCAAAGCCCTCCAAGATGAATGCAATATTTTGGTCAACGAGCTAATCATGAAGGATCAAGACATAGAAAATCTCATGGAGCAGACAGAAAACTCCATGAAGAAGTTGCTCAGTTGACCAACAACCAGATTATCAACTTGATCAATATGACCAGGACACAGGCTGAATATATCTCTCAGTTGCAAATGGAGCTGAAACATGCAAATGACAAGATCGTATCCCTTCATTCCTTGAGCGCAACTCTAGAGAGCATGATTAGCAACCAACGACCTGTCAATTGCATAGAAGGTCTTGGAAACCCGGAGACGGACACTGGAGCTCAGCTAGGGCAGTTCATCGAGGCAAGTCAACCAACGACTGAGACACCTCAAGTCCAACTAGACTTAGTTGAAGTCACAGTTCTAGAGACTCCAGTCATTTCTCAGACTATTGAGACTCCTGTGATTGAGAAAGGCAAAAAAAGTTCCCGAAGATGAACCCAAGAAACATGAAGCTGGTATTTCTAAGGATGATGATAGATCATCAAGGAAATCCAAATCCTGAGATCGCAGAGCGAGGGGAAAGAAGCAAGAAGGACCTTCGCAGCCAAGGCAGAATCAACCCAGGCGCAGGTCAAACAACACAGCTCAGCATCAACTGCAAAGGCATATAAACTGGGAAAATTCAAACTTCTACCATCAGACATTCCCAGTTCAACATGAATACTAGCAAGCATATCAAGGACATGGAAACTATGGTGATCAGTATCATGGTCCTAGTTTTCCGCAGTACGACTATGCTCAAGGAGCTAGATAGTTTGGGTCCCCTCCCAAACAGTTCTCATCACGAAGGAATCGATCAAGACAGCTAGGTCGAAACCAAGCTCCTCGAAGACAAGGCTATCCACCATTGAATTGGACTGTTCGAGCTCCCAGGAACTTTCAGTCAGCAGTCTATGTGGATAATGTAGGGAAGGTGATTCGAACTGACGACACAGTTCGAGTCTTTAAAGAAACTCCTCTATCTAACCTCCCTAGATCCAACTAAGGTTGGATACCAAAAGTTCATTAAGTGTTTTTGCAGGAACAGAGTGAACAACTGAAGAAAAGATCCTGCAAGGTTGGTATGAATATCATCCTGCATTGTTGGGGAAATTCATACTAACTCAAAGAGCTGAAGAAAATGGAGATTCACAAGTTGAGGGGGAATCTCAACTTGAGGGGGAACTAAGACATATCAGTCTACTTGGATACAGTTAGATGGGAGACATCAAGGTCAAATCTCAACTGAACAGACTAACTCGAGTCAGTTGAGTGTATGCTGATCCAGTTGGGTTTTAAACCAACTGTGAAGATCCACAGATATCTTACGTCCCTTAACATTTAAGACAAGAGTTTTGAAATAAATTCAAACATCCTCTGGCGTAATGATCACAAATTAAAAATACCTGTACTTGCATTCAATGCAAAGCTAGTTCTAATCAATAAGCTATGCTTTTGAGACCGCGAGTGGGCTGACAGTGTCACTTCAACACCCCTCACGTGTGATGCAATCCAAGATTGAAGATCTGAAGATTTCATTTATTTTATTTTATTTTCATTTTTTAATTATTGTAGGCCAAAAATAAGGCTTTATTTTAGTTATTTTGGTAATTTTATATTTGATTAGGATAAGGATTAGTTTCCTTATTAGATTAGGATTCGTTTCCTTATTGTTCAGTCCTTATTAGATTAGGATTCGTTTCCTTATTAGGATACTCCATCTTTATCCAGTTCGGTTCAGATTTGGTCTTGGGTGTATACTATTCACGTCGGCATCTGCGGCTCCGGCCAGGATCGTATCAACGTGCGCGTGCACCTCACCACAAATCCCACGTTCTTTCCCACAACTTCACGTCACTAATCATGCAAATCGTCGCTCCATCTCAACGTTGATCAAGACAATGCAGGAGTCTTCAACCATTGTTGATTTCGAGCTACTCATTGGTTTATAAGGAATTCTTGAAATCCCTAATTAGTTTTTAGAATTTGATTCTTCGAAACCCTTGTAAGAATTCTCCTTCTTCGAATTCCCTCATGCCCTTAAAGAAAAGTTCTTGGAATTCCCTACTCCAGACATCATCCATCTTAAATCATGTACCTTGCGAAATCAACCATGGTTATTGATACACCCTTAGAGGATGCAAGATCATGAGTTGTCTTCAAACCCGTGTTGTCACTCTCTCAAAAAAATCACCCTATCCTTGAGAAATTTATCAACACAATTCAAGCTGCTGGTTTGAAAGAATGGGTATGTTATGAACCCATGTTTCTTCTCCCTTCTGGAGTTGCAGAGTTCTTTGTAAATCAACACAAGGATGAAGATGGAAATCTCTCCTTCTCTATTCATCTTCCAATCAGTTTTAGAATCGATGGTTGCTTCAAGAAGGAAAAACTCTAAATCAATGTTACTCACTGTTTGGAAGAAGTTTTCGACTTCCCAACTGAGGAGATGATCTCTCTTCTCTTTCAGAAGATGCGGTGCGCAAGTTCATCCAGAGCATTGACGGTGCCGAGTTTGTCATTAGGAACCCAGACGCATCAAAATACAATTCGTAGTTCCTGATGCCCACCACTAGGTACATGTAATACCTCGGATTATTCTTCCATCGTAAAATAAAAATTTAATAACTAAATATGACTTTGCACGCCTAAAATAAAGAATTTCAATTCTAAGACTAACGGTGAAATCCGTTAGTGAAAATAAATTCCATAAGCCGGTTAAACGACTACTGTATTAGGATTTTCGCGAACGAAAACTTTTTAGTTCGAGAACTTAGATCGAAAAAGCGTCGATCTTTACATTCACTATTTTTACGATACGAGTAAGATAGGAAAAGTCAGTTTTATTATTTTTTCGGGCGAATTTTGGACTGTCATGTCCAAAAATTTTTAATATTTTTGGAAGTCGAGTTATACTTTCCGAATAAGAAAAATATCGAAACTAGTGGTCAAGTTAGTTTTTGCCGGAAATGTACCCATCTAGGAATTTATTTCTCAATTTTTAATACGCGGTTTTAGACCCGTAAAATGGGATATTTTGAAATAAAAATACTCCCTCCAACCGTCTTCCCCCTAGTTAGTCGTCACTTGATTTTTATTTTCTACTTTAAGCTAAATATCCTACCATGACTCACCATATGACTCACCATCTTAATTCTTCTATTTCAGTAACACCTATTAGTATAAATACCCCCCACCACCTTATTTTTCTTCCCTTTTCTTCTCTTCATTGCCGCCAATCATCCCTCATTCTCTCTTGTTTATTTTGTTCTTCTTTTGTTCATCAAGTTCATCCAAGAAATCATCATAGCTTGTTCTTCATCAATTAAATCCTAAATCTAGATCCATATTTATCAAGGTAATACTTATAGCTTCAATTCCATCCAAGTGAAATTTATTTTCTTCCATTCTTATGATTTTCGAAAATTTTAAGGATGTAGAATTGATGTTCTTTTGTTGAATTCATGATTATGGAATGATTAGAAATGGATTATATGGATTAGAATCAAGTGAAAATAATTTCCTATAATTATTTAGTAGGACCGAAAATTGTGAAATGGAAGGGTATGATGTCTTAAGCTTGGAAACTTGAATATTTATGCATAGAATTGAATTTCTATGGTTAAGAAATAAAGAGAAATCAAACCCCCTTGATCAATGTTGAAACTGAAAAAAAATAGGGTTAGGGTTTGAATTTTTATAATTTTAATTTATGATGTTAGATTATGATATAACTTAGTATTAGTTGAATTTGTGATTAATTATAAAGTAAGAAATCAAGAATGAATGAAATAAATCAAGTTTGCAGGAAAATCAATGGAGATAAGTTCTTTAAGGTTAGTGTGTGTTCTAGGTGTTCTTGGCCAAGAACATGAAGATTTGAATATGATTAAAATTAATTATAAAATAAATAAATTAATTATTAAATTCATTAATTAATAATTTCGAAATTAAATAAAAATAAAATAATAATAATAATAATAATAATAATAATAATAATAATAATAATAATAATAAAATAATAATATTAAATAAAAAAAGAGAAAGTTATATTTAATTCATGGAAATATGGAATTAAATTTAATAAGTTAAATTGATCAATATTAAGTATAAAGGAAGAAATAAGGAATGAAGGTTAATACGTAATTGATTTGAATTAGTTGTTGACTAAGAATGTGTAAAAGAGTTAGTTGATGATGATGATGATATGAAATAAGTTATGAAATGTAAGTTAGAAATTGAAGTAAGTTTGAAATTGGTTTAGTAATTGATTAGTGAAACAACGAGGAAGTGTTTGTCGTATTATTAAACCGGAAAGGAAAAAGTATTCTCGATTAATAAGTAGGTAGGTTGACTGCCTCGTGAGTAAAGGTTCGTGAGTATAAAGTGGTGTAGTATTGATCGAACATAGAGATTTATACGTCGAGTTTTACGAGCCCTAGGGTTACACTCGGGCAGTTCTGCGACCTTTCACGGAAACTGTCATAACTCTTAGCTCGCTTAACGAAATCGAGATCCGTAAATTGGAGAGTAAACTAGACATCCGTGGCTTTCTTTTAGTTTAGAGAAAGTCCCCTGTTTCAAAATACTTTGTTCTCTATGAACTACAGAACTACTGCCTTGTGCAGAAAAGTTCAAAACCTAATTTCTTAAGTTGAATTCTTTATAATTCTTTACGAACCAATAAGTCGTTATGAGTTATCGACTTTCGTGATTAAATATTTTAAATGTCGAGTAAGGAATCGAGTTAGTTCTATTTGAGTTGTGTTCGAGTCTCGTTCCTTCGTTAATCAAGAGAACTTAGTTAAGCGTGCAAAGGCCTAAAAGACTAAAACCGATTTCGATTTTCCGTTTCTTTTATCGTTACGATCTAGATTTAAAGTTTGTATATTTGCGATGAAAGGCGGAGGTCAGCGTCAAGGATAGGACGGAAATTCAAAGACGGAAGCTCGTGTAGTTGTTCTGTAATCGCCTAAGGTGGGCTTTCTATATAAAAAACAAAATGAGCGATGCTCGAAAATGTTTATTTACAGCTTTGATAACTGTGATTTGAAATGATTATCAGGGCATGAAATGATTTGTTTTATGTGAGTTCGTTTGTGCCTTTCTGAGTTAATCAAATGAGATTAACTAAATCGATCGGACTCTGAGTTAACCGTACGGGGTTTTTCAGAGTTAGTGTACACGGTAACCGGTGTGTGTGGTACCCTGTTGAGGGGTAGCCAGCCGCGGTGAGTTGAACGTTCGCGGAAGAAGTATACTCTTCCCCGACGTTGAAACAGAAGTTGGGCAAATTGAACGCAACATGTATAAAATGCTTGGCCAAGCTATTGTGAAAAAGGAGAAAGAAAATGTTTAGTAAGCTCGGGTCTTTATTGAAAAACCCCGGAGCGTTACTGTTTGAGATGCCTGATAATCAATACTATTATGATATGTTTTCGGCAATATGCCCACTAAGTGCTTTATGTACTTAGCCTTGCATATATTTCTAAATGTGTAGGTTGAGCAACGAGCGAGGTGGAGGTTGAGTAAGGATGTAGATAAAAAAGACAGTAGTGTATTAGTTTACGTTTTTCCGCTGCCAAACACTTTCAGTTAATGTATAACTTATAAGTCTAAGTTCCATACTTAGAACTTAGTTTGTTTTTTAGATCAACTTATCGAGCGATCCTTCGAGGTCGACTCTCTTTTAATTTAATGGAATCAAGTACATAGTATTAAGCTGTTAAATGTTTGTTTATTTATTTATTCCCTTTTCTTTCCTGCTTCTTTAATCCAACCCCTAGTCGCACCCCGGCTTTTCCGTCCCTTGGGATTTGGGGCTGTGACAGTACAACTAGGGTAAGTATTCAAGGTCGAACCAAAGGGAGGTAGGCTATGATGACCTCGGTGTCACTGGACAGGATTTTAGGTTTGGTTTGAAACACTCACAACGTGAACTAGAAACAAAGACTGAAAGAAAACATGAAATAAATCAAATATAGAGGGCATTCTTGAGTTGGTCTTGACTTGATTCGGTGTGTGCGTGTGCGTGGTTGGACCCTAGGCCCTCAAATAGTTACTGCATGGGCACGTCTCTCGGTTATAGGGTCTCGACACTCACGCCCCTTTATTGTCACCATGTCACGCACGTGAGCATTTCTACCCCAGCTCTTTCTTTTAGTATCGAGCCCTCCAAGTTACCTCGAGAGCCCATCTTATTGTCCACAGAACTAGCTCGCATCTGGAAATGTCACCAATTGAGCCCTCTGCGTCAGCAGCCTTTGGATCTAGAAGGCCCAAGATGGCTAGAAGCATGGCTTGCGCTATACACCACTCTCCAGTGCCTGCAACACTACCGGTGGTGAGGGAAACCCCTACACCTTTGCCCAATATTGTGAGGAATTTTGCCTCCGCTGCTCCTCCGTTGGCCACCGCAGGAGTTTTGGAGGCTCCACCACTTTGGAATCAAGCCCAGCACTTTAGGAACAGATCCAGCAGCTCTCCGGCGAGCTTCCAGCCTCACCTTTCTCACACAAAACACTCACACCTCACCGCATCTCAACCAACCTATGCACAAATAACTTAGCTAGACATGTAAATAAATGAACAAGCAACGCAAATGATAAATGAAAGCATCATCAACATTTAAACCAAAAAATAAGTGTTTGCCTCTCAAAGGTCTTGACAGAAAACGTAAAGAGTAGTATTGTTTGTGCTGAAAACTAAATTGCAGAGAGAGAGTAGAGTGTGTTTAGTGTTCTTCGATGATAATGGTGTTGGAGAAGGGATTCTTATATATGGCGGCTCCCAAAGTGGGTAGTTGCTTCCAAGCCTTTCAATCTGTCCTTTAATCGAGTTTGGAGTCCGACATCCCTTTGGTAGGTCAAACTTCACTTTCAGTCTCATGTCCTTGCTCTCATCCCATTGGTCACTGCTACTGTTGTTGTTGGAGGTTACCGTTGAAGAAGTTGTGATCCTGTGAGAGCTTATTCTTTCCATTTCCGGCAAAGTTTTGACTTTTACCGCACGGAGTCTTCGTGGCTTTGCCATTTGTTGTCGTGATCACCACCAAGCTCCTTGGGACCTCCAGTGCCCTGCTGCATTCCATCCTCTTTTATGCCCTTTATCCACTCCATTGTGCTCATTTGCAGGAATGTTGTGCCCCTGCATACCAGTGTATCCTCCCTGACACAAAAGACCCAAAATAAAAGAAAAAGAGACTCGATCTAGACCTCTACAGATACTAAAAATAGCACAAAAATAGGGCTCGTCAAGCATCACTATTGGACAGGAGCCCTTCAAAAGCGGAATGATACGGTGAAAGTTGGAACCAAAGCCACAACTGTTGTATGACATTGTTGCAAATTGCATTAACTTGTTATCTGGTTCCAAGGTGGATGTAAGTAAACCAAAGATGAGACCAACAATGGCTATCTACACAAGGCGAGAGACAGATTGGATGACTACTATATCAGGTCTTCTACTGATAGATGCTGCTAAAGTGGATCAAGAACTAACTCCTCATGTTGCAACTAATCAAGTAACTGAATTAGAGCAACTGAGAGAATCCTCGTCTCAGGCAAACGAGGTAGCAGAAGAAGAGGTATTTAAAGGACTTGATTCTCTGCTGCTGGAGAATTTTGAGGACAGAGTTCCATTGCTCACTTGACAGAGAAATTGAGCGTAAGGCAATTTTCGATTGATTTGAAAGAGTTTATCTTAATGCCTACCAGAAAGCGTTGACATTGTTTCCAGGACTGAGACATTGCCTCAACACTCTCAGCCTTCTGGTCGAACTTTATGTCTACATCTCTGTCACTTTGGGCGACTACTACATCCTTGTTGACTTCCTGGAATTCCGTAATCGCAAAACTACAAGCTAATGAAGGAGAGTTGAAGAACGCTTTCAAATTCGACACCAAGCTGGAACTAATCCAGAATCAGGACAACCTAATCAGGGCTTATCTTGAATACCGCTCCAATCTTAGGAGAGAAGTTCCATATCCTGAAGAGCTTACCCTCAAGCTACAAAGCATCGTCTTCAATTGCTCTATCTGGATGGAATTTCTCCACTTGAACATTCCACATCAGCAGGATTCGTCATAGAAAAGGTTGTGGCAGAGCATCGTGAACCTATTGATCCTTCTGTTCCTCAGCCTGGAAATCAACATGAACTTACTCCAAGTCAAGCTCTGGTAATTAACTCCACTGAGACTCGGATTAATCATCCTTCTACTGATCAAGATTCGACTGAAGAGCTATCTCAACTCCGGACTTCTATTAAACAACTAAGCTATCAATATGATTAGTTAAAAAAGGAACTTGGGTCATCCTCAATCCTTGTTTGACAAGACTTCAACGAGAAGTTTGAGTCTCTTAAAAGCAAATTAGAGTTGCTTGGTCAAATCAAAACTCAGCTCGAGATGCATGTCGAGAAAACTGCAACGAATTTCGACAAGTATAAACACAAGATTGCCAGTGAATGAAAGATTGTTGATCAAGAACGACTTTCATCGTATGGCAGAAGACATTCAAGACATTAGAGGAATGGTTGAAGATCATGAATCCGAATTGCAACTCTATGATGAAAAGTTTGTTGAGTTGAAGAATATGTTGCAAGAACTCTAAGCCCAGAATTCTTTTCTGGTGAATGAACGCGAGTCCTCACTTCAACTTGATGCAGACAAATCCCTTAAAAGTGAGGTAGCTTAGACCAACAGGGACCAGGAGAGAGTTGCCTTACGCTCCTTGAGGGCGGTAACTCTCAGGTTGAACTTGGGCGGAGCCGATCAAAGTATACTGGCACTGGAATAAAGTTGGAGCAAGATCCTCATATCTCATAGGGCCGGAACGGGTTCGTCTAGTGCCTAAAGCTGCTTGTTTCAATCTTTGCCCCTTGAGGAATGCTCGGGGGTGGGTTAGGCAAGTTAGGAAGCCTGGTGTGGGAATGCCATGCAGGATTCACAAGTAAGGACGAGCTGGACAGATCGTAGATGTGGGCGTGACAACGTGACAGTAGGACCACGATGTGGTTTGCCTATAACCATTGATATACATGCGTACCATATATCCTTGCATCGATGAAGATGTCTTGTTTGTGAAATTGACTCAATACCTAAACTCAGGTTTGTCTTTATCTTTTATTTTATGCTTTAGTTTAGATATATTTTCCTGTTTGGCCAAGACGAGTCCGTGCAAACCCGAAAACCTTTGGATGACCCATGACCAAAGAGAAAGCTACACCAACTCCTCGTGGGATTGAACCTATACTTACTGCTAGCTTATCCTGGCAGTGGGAAATAGGAGAATTATAAATGTATTTTGTATGTGACTAAACGACGTTCGCGTCAAAATTGGCGCTGTTGTCGGGGAGTTGTGTTTCAAGTAGTTTTCTCTTTTGTTTGCTTGTTTAGTCTTTTTTGTGTGTGTACCGAGCTACCGTGCAGGACAACTTCGTGAGTGACTTTGGGATTAGGATGAATGGATAGTGACCAAGGTGCACCTGTAAAGAGGGTAAGACAAGTGAACAAGAGCCCATCTGATAGTCAAAGGACAAGTTTAGCCTACTCTGGGCATGACACGGAATGAAAAGTGGAGTTTCCGGGACTCCAAGATCCAGTCGACTAAAAGATGGAGGCCATGTCGTGCCTACGACGTAAACTAAGATGCTTGCCAGAACGCAACCTAGTACCGATTTTTTTTATTTTCTTTTTCTTTTTATTTTTTGTTTAAAATCCTATACTAGGTAGTATTTTTGTAGGATGTATGGTTTGTTCATGAAGTGCAGGAGTTGGGGCACGGAAGAAATGATGGAAAAAAATTCAAAAGCGAGGGCATGACCACCATTGAGACTACTTTCCCCAAACTTTGTACGGAGCAAGAGGAGTCTGATATCCTTGAGCTGAAAGGCACTTACATTTACCACCTTGGGCGAGTTGAAGAAGGATGTTGTCGCACACAACGAGATGTTGCTGAGGATGTCACGTGCCCGAGCCAAAGAAGATGAAGGTGTTCAATGAGTTTAACATGATGAAGAAAGAAATCCCTTCTACAAGTCGCCAGCAAGGGCACAACATGCCTGCAAAGACTTCCTCTCCAGAATAATCAGTGGCGGGTAAGACGTTGCTAGCCTAAGGATCAAGGAACTACAGTTCTTAAGAGCTTGACCAAATGGGAAGAATAAGTCAATGCAACGTGGAGACCTTCGCGCCATTCACAATGCCCAAACTTCCAATGTTGAATACACCAAATTCAAGTGTCATGTTAGACCTCCTTCATAATTGTTTCCTCCCAGTTTTTATTAGTTTTAGGTTTTTGTTTTGAGTCTTAATTGAGTTGGACCTTTGATCGACCTACTTTACCGAAAGTAAAGTGTGTGGGTGGGAGGATCGTTTTTGATTTGTGTGTCTTTTCTTTTCTTCTTTGAGTCTATTGTTGGTCTGCCCTTATCTTCACTGACTATGTCCAAGGCAAAGCGTGTGGGAATTAAGGTTGTTGATGTTGTTTTTTTCGTTGAGTTTGTACCTCTCGCCCACTTTGCCGAAAGTAAGGTGTGTAGGAGGAGCGTCTTCTTGTGTGTATAGGTTTACATGATTAGGATAATATGATGATGTTGAGCATAATCTAATTCTGAGTTATATGATGTAAGCATGTTTGTATTTTAGTTTAAACATGATCGTATGTGAATAGGGATGACGAATGAATATTTGAGCATGTCCCTTTGAGGTTTTGAGCCTATACTGCATATCATGACCAAGCAGTTTTCTTTCTTGTGAGTTATTTGATGTGTTCAATTTCATTTTGAAGTCACTAGAACTTGTCTGCTTACTACTTGAAATCTATTTAACTTAGGTTAAAAAGAACTTAGATAAATTAGGCATTTTTCTTTCAATAGCCCAAATTGAGCTAAATAGCCTACCCGACTAAATTTTCCCTTGTCAAGCCCCTTTGAGCATTAAATTTCTTTGATCATATATGCAGCTTAAACACTTTTTACTACCAAGTCAATAAGGACTTAGAGCAGAAAATATAAAACGGGAGAAGGAGAAAAATAGAAGGGTCTCAAGAGAAGAATTGGGCAAGACACCTATACTAAGGGCAGAAACTGCCCAACTAAGGAGTGTCAGAAAAAGAATAAAAGACTTAAAAAATGAACAGAAAAAAAATTAAGAAAATTGAAAAGAAAAGTCCTAGGTTAAATTTTGTGTTAAGACTCGTAAGTAAAGGCAAGAAGATCTGAAGAGATGGGTAGCAAATCGCCCAACCAAGGGCAAGGTAACGCCCAATCACCAATCCAGAAAGAGATGGGCAACAAATCGCCCAACCAGGGGAAACATATCGCCTAGTCCCAAGTCCTTAAGACCTTAGCTTCGTTCTATAAATTCCTACCCATGTCTAAAGCCAAGCTACAACCCAGAAAAGACCTAAAGATGAGTACTTTGAAGTCAGTCTAAACAATAGAGAGTTTAGAAGACAGGCAAGCTTATGGTGTGGCCAAGAATGACATGTCCCAAGCGTATACACTAGTCTAAACATAAGAGTGAGAGTGTTGGTGAGGAATAACTTTGAAAATTCTCGAATGTTTATTTTTGACCTATTTGATGATTGTGTGGACTGATTTATTTGCCCAATATTATATGCGAATTTTATTATACTCAAGTTCATCTATTGTATTGGGCATTGCTAATCTTTACCTAGTCGTTTGAGTCTTTTATTTTCTTTTTTTCTTTTCGGTCAAGTTGTACTTACATGCTTGAGGACAAGCATGATTAAAGTGTGTAGGCATGATGAGACCAATTTTTGTATGATTTTCGAGTCTTGTTTTAGGTGTAGATCGAGTCGTTTTGTGTATTTTTGTTTGTCTTTAGTGACACATTGTGAAGGCAGGGACGAACAGGGCAAACCATGACAAAACTGGGCAGAAAAGGGCAAGAAATGACCAAATTCCGTAAAAGACATTTTGGGCATAGATACGAAGCACTTTGGGCAAGGAAATGATGCTCGCAGCTTGGCCAAGAAAGCAGACATTCAAAACTAAAGATGCTCGCTTCACAACCTGACCAAATCAAGTACCGTGCGAGGATCAAGTCATTTGGGCAAGAGAAGATGCAAAAAGACCAAGGCGAAAGGCAGAGCAAAGAAGAGAGGAAGAAGTGCACGTCTTGGGCATGAAGGTCTGCGACAGTCCAGCTTATCGAGAAATAGTGCAGAGTAAGAAAGAGATCAACCTACAAGGAAAGAGTGCAGAGCAAGAAATAGATCAACCATATCCAAGCAGCCGATAAGGAAGGAATTATTCCCTTCTTTATCTATGAAGATTCGTCCATATCAAATCTGCTAAATAAGAAAAGTCTCTAGGTCAACAGAAGCTGCTGGAAGGATTGACAGCTGGACAGCTCGCCCAAACCTAGCTGCTACCGACTTACCTAATGGGCTGAGCCTCCAAAGACCTACAAATTTCACATCTATAAATACTCCTAGATAGATATGTAACTCTTGATATCTTTAATCTTTTGAATTTCTTATCTTCTTTAATCTAGGATTTTCTTTCTGGTGTTGAGAGTTTCCCCCTTCGAGGGCAAACTAACTTTTGTAATTTGTTTCCGGCGATGTTGGTGTCGTCCGGTTTTATTTTAATTAAGTTCTTTTTCTAGTTCGTTCTTTCTTTTCTTGTTCTTTACTTTATGCCTAGGTAGTTATACGAATCTGAGTTTGGGTAAGATGACATTGCATAAGCATTAAATCGTGGTGCTGATTTGGGGAAAGGGGAAAACTATATATATATTTATGTGTATATATATATATATGTGTGTGTGTGTGTGTGTTCCTGAGATGTTAGGCAATGATTCCAAAGTGTTTTGTCTATCCCAAGAGGTTATCCGGTCGGCGGGCAATTGGATGTAGACAAATCCCTTAAAAGTGAGGTAACTTAAACCAACAGGGACCGGGAGATAGTTGCCCTACGCTGCTTGAGGGCGGTAACTCTCAGGTTGAACTTGCGCAAAGCCGATTGAAGTACGCTGGTGTTGGTGTAAAGTCAGAGCAAGATCCTCGTATCTTATAGGAATGAAATGGGTTCGTCTAGTGCCGAAAACTGCTTGTTTCAATCTTTGCCCCTTGAGGAATGCTCAGGGGTGAGTTGGACAAGTTAGGAAGCCTGGGATGGGAATGTCACACAGGATTCACAAGTAAAGACAAGCTGGATAGATCGTGGATATGGGCGTGACAACGTGACAGTAGGACCACGACACGGTTTGCCTATAATTGTTGATGTACATATGTACCATATATCCTTGCATCGATGAAGATGTCCTGTTTGTGTAATTGACTCAACACCTAAACTCAGGTTTGTCTTTATCTTTTATTTATGCTTTAGTTTAGATTTATTTTTCTGTTTGGCCAAGACGAGTCTGTGAGAACCCCAAAATCTTTGGATGACCCGTGACCAAAGAGAAAGCTACACCAACTCCTCGTGGGATCGACCCTATACTTACTGCTAGCTGATCCTGATAGTGAAAAATAGGAGAATTATAAATGTATTTTGTACATGACTAAACGACGGTCGCGTCAATGGGTTACACACTAGTTATAATATATTGGGAAACAAGATTACATATGTTGTGCAATACCTAACAAAAATAAAAATAAAGGTAGTTTATTTTACACTAATTACCCAATTATTTTTCTAGTAATAATAAGATTGATTGTGTGTGAGGGTTTTTTTTAACATGTGTGTTAGGGGAGTATATGTCACATCCCGGTTCTCATAAACCGAGGTGCGACAGAGGGGAATAAAGAGGCGGGAAAGAAAGGGGCTTACTTTTTGCACATATAATAATTTATTCATATATTTCACATATATATAATAAGAACATTATTCAGAGCTGCACATTTAAATAACATAGTGGAAGTACATAATAACTACACAACAACAACCTATGCCTCATGACCTGAAAGCATTTTGAAAACATTTTGGACTGAGTACTAGTGTACTTAGTGGGCATTTGCCATTTTGAAAAAATATTTGGAAACATAGCATATTATCCATTTAACATGGTATGTCTCAGAAGGGTTTTAAAACAGAAAACCACTCCTGACCATACAAAACATACTTTTGATCCATGATGTGACGTTCGATCTTTATACTCTGACTAGGCACCATAGCTATGGTTACCATAGTCCATTTGACTTGTATTCAGGACAGAGTCCGTAATGTGACATAGTCAACATTAACATAGGTCAAGAGCCTTAGCTCAAGACCCCTAGCTACAATACAGATGAAGATCAACTCATTGCATTGTAACGTGGTGTGCACAATACTCAGCTAGTACCTGTGTATTCACTAAGTATCTCGATCGATAAACATATAGTATGTCACATAGAATGCACATGAAAACATTTTATGGATAATTATATTTTTATGTTATTCTAGAATTTATTAACTTAAACATAATTTTGGAAAAAATTTCCCACCTTTATCAAGAAGATTGAATACTTCGCTCATACTAGCAAGAATTGTCTAGTTATTTGTTCCTTCATCTCTAATTTTTCCTTAGTCGTCCGTCTACTTTTTTCCTAATCTTGATCTTTCTATCTTTACTAGGTCGACTGAATTGGCGAGGAAAGAGAAACTTTATTTTTCTAGAAAACGATTTAGGAAATTGATGTTCACAGATCAAATTTCGTCTAATATATAGCAGAAGAATAAGCATGACTCATTAAACCTATAGCATAACTAGGTTCTATATTTTCATCAATCTCCTTCGGCTTCTCTCGTTCGAATCTTGACCAAAGAAGAAGCGGCAAACTAAAAAACGAAGAAGCAAACAAAAAAAAGGGGGAAAATAAATCTAATTTTTTTTAAAAATATCGAAAAAAAAAAACCCTAAAAATCTAGTGCATCTCAATGCACTAAGTGGTGCATCTCGTTATATAGTGTGGTGCATCCGAATATGTGAAATAGTGCATATGAGTTGACCCTAAAAAAAAATTAAAAAGAAAGTTCTTAAAAAAAAAAAACTAGTGCATCTCAATGCACTTAGTGGTGCATCTAGTTATGTACAGTGGTGCATCCGAATATGTGAAGTGGTGCATGTGAGTTCACCCTTAAAAAAAAATCGAAAAAAAAAGTCAACGGGTTGACCGGGTTGACTGGGTTGACCCGGGTTTGACCTGCTTTGATCAGGCCAAATCTTGACCCTTCATCACCCATAAATCTATGGTGGAGATCTATTCTCATTTCTTAGAATTATATTTATTCTCATATGATCTCTCTCCTACATATATATATGAACTAGGAAGAATTAACTATTAGCTAAGACGAAGAGAATTTAGAAGAACATTTTCTTCATTGCTTCAAAGGTGTTATGTATGTGGTGTTGTGTGTTTTACAACAAAGAGCTAAGCTCTTTATATAGGCTTTCGTAATGAGCTATTACTAACACTATTACAAACTATATATATATATATATATATATATATATATATATATATATATATATGAGAAGGCCCCTTAAAGTGAGAAATAAGAATTAATCTCCACCATTGATTATATCTATATGGAGGGTCAAGATTTAATCTGGTCAAAGCGGGTCAAATCCGGGTCAACCCAGTCAACCTGTTGACTTTTTTTTTCGATTTTTTTTAAGGTTCAGCTCATATGCACAACTTCACATATTCAGATGTACCACTCTACATAACGAGATGAACCACTAAGTGCATTGAGATGCACCAACTTTTCGATTGTTTTAATTATCGATTATTTTTAGGATAGTGCTATTTAGACATACTATGTCTAGACATACTATGATAAAAATAGGGATTTGACGGATTTTTTTAACTAATAATTTAATTTCATAGTTTTGACAGTTTGGTTATTAATAAACATGCACCTTTTAAATTTTAATTATAAAGTTTCATCCCAATTTAAATTCACAAATTTAATAGTTGGGTGTAGATGAGAGTAAAATTTGGGAGAGCATGTATGTGAGATCGATATTTCGGAAGGGGGGTTGAGTAGGAAAGAAATTTTGAAGGTAATCGGACTTTTTTTCCTATTTCAAGCACGTATGTTCAGACATAGTATGTCCGAATAGAATTATTATTTTTTTATTACGGTCAGGTCATATGCACCACATCATGTATTTATATGCACCACACTTTATAACAAGATGCACCACTAAGTGCATTAAGATGCACTAGTTTTGTTTTCATTTTTTTTTTTAATTTCGTTAAAACATTGTGCATCTAATTACACTATGTAGTGCATCTAGTTACACTATGTGGTGCATCTGATTACACATTGTGGTGCATGTCCGATTTTTTCCAGTCTTTTTTTTTCAGATTTTTTTCAGATTTTTTTTTTCAATTTTTTTTACAGATGTTTTTTAACAGCCCCCGCCTTCGGCTCTGCCTTCGCTCCGATTACTAATATAAGGATAATCGTCGGGCAACAATTTGGACTTTTTCGGCTCGCTCCGAGGCCTTTGGCTTCCCTCGTTCGAATCTTGACCAAAGAAGAAGTGGCAAACTAAAAAATGAAGAGCCAAACAAAAAAACGAGGGAAAATAAATCTGAAAATTTTAAAAAATATCGAAAAGAAAGAAATAAAAAACCTGAAAATCTAGTGCATCTCAATGCACTAAGTGGTGCATCTCGTTATATAGTGTGGTGCATCCGAATATGTGAAATGGTGCATATGAGCTAACCCTAAAAAAAATAAAAAAAAATCTAAAAAAAAAAACGAAAAGCTAGTGCATCTCAATGCACTTAGTGGTGCATCTTGTTATGTATAGTGGTGCATCCGAATATATGAAGTGTGCATATGAGTTCACCCTTAACGAAAAAAAAAAGAATCAACGGGTTGACTCGGGTAGACCCGGGTTTGACCCGCTTTGACCAGGCCAAATTTTGACCCTTCATCACTCATAGATTTATGGTGGAGATCTATTCTCATATGATCTCTCACACACACACACATACACACACACACACACACACACACATATATATATATATATTATATGTATCCTATTTTATAAAAATATTTTGTTTTCTAAAGATTAGCCATTTAGAAATTCAGAATATTACAATATAACTTTTAAGTACTCCTTTCGTCCCGTTTAATATGACTTTTTTTTGGATTTTTCCGTTTAATATGATATGTTTTCTTTTATTGAAAAAACTAGAACTTACTTTAAGTTAAATATGTACTTTATTAGTATTTTATTGACTACAAAGAACAATATCAACGAAAAAATATTTTATTAATATTTTATTATTCCTAATTTTTTTTAATTTCCGTACCGAAATGAACTAGGTTATATTAAATGGACAGAGCACTAATGCACATAAGGATCAAATACTTCTGGTGAAATGAACGAGATAATCATCAACAACTAGCCTCCACTTCTAGATATATGATGTATGTTGGAAATAAATAATATTAATTGAATCTCTAATTATTAGTGCCATCCTTAATATAATAGAAAGTGTGAGATATGTTTATCATATAGGGAGTGATTCTAGTGAAAAGGCTTCTTAAAGTGAAAAATAGGGATGGATCTATACAACACATCGCATAGGAGAAGACGGGCGTGTGTATCTTACGCGCCAATATTTTTTTTTTCGGTCTGATTTTTTTCATAAAGCATGATGCATTTGATTACATTGTGTGGTATATTTCGTTACACGTTGTGGTGCATCTCGTTATATAGTGTAGTGCATGTACAACATTTTTTCGATTTTTTTTTCATTTTGTTGTTGTTTAAGGTTTGATTTTTCGTAAAGCATGGTGCATCTAGTTTCACATTGTAGTGCATCCCGTTATATAGTGTGGTGCATCTCATATTTTTATTTTGAAAAAGATAATATAGTCTTTGAAAATGAAAATATACCCTAATTGGAGAATCTAAATCCTAATTGGCGATTCTAAATCCTAATTAGTAAATCTTAGGTGCATAACAATACACCTACTAGTACATCTCATTACACTGTGTCCTGCATATCAGTACACGTAGTGGTGCATGTCATGAACCGCAATGTGGTAGATGTACCATACGTTGAAATGATATGCACCCTGTTTTACGGAAAAATCAGACCTTAAAAAAATGTTGAAAAAAAATCGAAATTAAAAAAAAAACTTGAAAATATGTTTTACATGCATCAAACTGCATAGCGAGTTGCACCAGATGAGTGGTGGAGATTTATACGCATTAGTTAGGATAAACATCATTATTATATGATCTCTCTCCTATCATATATATGGGGAAAATTTTAAATGCACCATTTGAAGAGTGTAAAATGAAAAATACACCACGTCTTAAAAAACAATGAAATATACACTTGGGGGAACACAATTGAAAAGGTATCATACCTTTGAGTCAAATCGTGTTGACTCTCCTGCATCTTTTTTTAATTTGTATATTTGGGTTTTGTCGGCCATGTCACGAGAGCTGACAGTTATTTTGTTTTGCCTTACTTTAATGTTTTGTCGCCTCCCACACCCCCACCTCTCATTTTTAATATTAACTCCACATCTCCACATCCCGCTCACACCAACCTCCCGCTACACTCTCTTCTCTCTCTCTAAGTTAAGAAATCTCGCTCACTCTCTTCTCTTTATGAACCAAAAAATTCCGACATCAATACCGTGCAGTCGACAGCATCATTTTCACTTGTTATTTTTCACAATATGGCTAATTATGGAGAGGTTAGTATTTTATAAATTTTTTCATGCGTTTGAATTTTAATCTGAAATTTCATCTGTTAATTGCAAAAATTATTTAGTATGTATCTATATAAAATCCCGCTCGAGAAACCTTAGATTTCTGTATATTCCGTTCGAGCGGGATATTTCTTGTACGAGCGGGAAATTCTTTGTTCTCGTATTTAATTAATAATAATAGTGTATAACCTTCCATAGATCTCTAATTTGCTAAATAGTTCATATTTCGATTGCTTAATGTTGAATCTATACTAATAATTGTGATTTGGAAGACTGTTGAATTTTTTGAATGTGTAATTTACTTGTAAATTTTCCCTTAATTTTCACATGTTAATTACATTAAATCCCGCTCGATTAATTGTTGAGGGCCTAAATCCCGCTCGAGCGGGATATAGGTTGTCCGAGCGGGATATTGTTATTTAATTGTCGAAATTATTCTATATGCTTTGTGTGTCATTTCACGCTCGACGTAGTGATATTTGGCTTGATATCCCGCTCGAGCGGGACTTGTTAATAGCGAGTGGGAAATTATTTAGTGAACTGTTTAATACTGTGTATAGTTTGATTTTATTAATTTTTTTTTAAATTTAAATTTTTATTCGTGTAGATTATTTTGAAGAGGCCTGAGACTATTAACCGGAAGTCCACGGTTAGCACGTCCTACAGGCACAACGTTTTAGAAGACGTTGAGTCTACATTGATGTAGGTTGGGGGACAGGATCTCCTGGAGAGGTGGCTTGAAGGTTGTTTTGGCCACTTTACTTACTGGCAGCCGGGGCAGAAGTGCGGTATGAGCGTGCTTCACGTATTTTCCCGTCAGATTTCGATTCAATGGGGCCAGGCACACGACATGTGGTTTCATATCAACGGGGCGAACCTTCATTTTTCTTCTGCGGAGTATGCCCTTGTTACCGGATTGTCATTCGACTCGTCTGATTTCCGACCCTCAGACAACCACGACTTACGGGATGTGCAAGTATATCGGCGGTTTGCCAACGGCTTGCCGATTAGTGTAGGGTACCTCCTGGATCGTTTTGCCTGAGGCACGTGACAAATCAGAGTGGACAGCTGTACCTGTAGGTCACGCACGTGTTAGTTCTGTATATGCTGTTATTTAGTCTTGAACAGAAGAAGTATGTTGCGGATTGGGTGTGGAAGCTGGTGGACGATCTAGAAGTATTTTCTCGGTTTCCTTGGGGCACATACACGTATTTGCATCTGAAGCACTACGTGGATAATATGCAGCAGACGAAAAAGTACCACTTCTACGGTGCAGCCTGGGCTTTCCACGTTTGGTCGTTGGAGGTGCTGCCAGACTTAGCCACTGCAGTTGCGGTCATTGACAACCCGGATGCACGGCCCAGATGTCTTAGATGGAAGTTCAAGAAGATAAGTGGAACAGAGCTTCAGCCTTTATTTTCTTTGCAGGTAAATTTTAATTTTTTCATTGCATGTAGTTCTCTGTATTTGTTTTTATAATTGTATTTGTGTTTGATAAAATTTTTTGCGATGCAGGTTGGTCGATTCAACCCTTTTGTACCGGATGATGCTGAAATGGAGACTTTCTACTTCCGATCCAGTCAGTATCCAAATGCACTTGGAGTGGACTTTGTAGTGCCGCGCAATCCGTTACGTGCCGGAGAACAGTTCCCCCGCCAGCCACGCCAGGCCATAGTAATTGATGATGAAGACCAAGAAGAGAGACATCCTCGAAGGAGAGCACAGAGACACCCTGTTACCAATGAGCAGCGAGAGGCGAAGGCAGAGGGAGAAGCAGAGGAAGAGGCAGAGGATCGCGATCCTGAGTACCGAGAGCCACCCCGCCGTTGAGATCACAGAAAGCGTGTTCGTCAGTTAGAATTTTCATCCTCCAGTTGTGGGGCAGATCACATCCTACGATCCAGTGATCAACGCTGGATTGGATCAGAGATTGTCCTTGCAGAGGATCGCATTGTAGAGAAAGTGGAGCGGAGACTGTTCCCCAAACTCAAATCTTAGATTGAGGGCTTGTTTGACAAAGCCCGATGTGGATCTACACGCCGATCTCCTGGACGTCAGCCCACCCCGTGGTCCATGCCTACACCGACACCACGCCGCTCCTCAGTGAGAGACCCTCCAGCTCAATTATTTACAACCGTGTTCAATTTTATGACGCACGTTTTGATGCACTTACAACTGTGTCTCATGTTTATTGCAGCTCCAGCTCAGAGGTGATCGGCATAGGCAGATTTTGAGCCTAGACATCGAGCGGGAGCTTAAGGGATCGTGGGGCACTTATGCTGACTATGTGCCTCCAGTGAGTCTACTATATGGAGCGCATGGAGCAACGACAGCCGATCGAGAGGGTCTTTACACCAAACGACCCGATTTCTTTGGTGCAACCTCGTAAGTGGGCGCACTTTAACAGTTACTTGATGATTCTCTTACGAGTAATGATATTAATTGTTCGTTTGATGCATATGATTGTTGTGTGCAACATTGACAAGCATTACGTAGTAGTCCGAATTGATTGCAAGAAGTGGGTGGCTGAGCTCTATGACTCAAATGAATTATTATGTTGAAAGATGCGCACAATCGGGCCGACGCGCGAGCCTAGAGCCACTACTGAAGCTTTCGACTCGAGTTCTTACATGCTCGTTTTACTGGAGGCACAACACAGTTGGAGCGACCCCCGATGAGAGGCCCCTAATGCTCACAGTCATTCCAGCTGTAGATCAATTCAAGCAACGCGACGGTGTTAGTAGTGGTGTATTTGCAATGATGACGATTGAACGTTTAATTAGTGGTTCACCCTCTATTCCGTGGGGCAACACACACATAAAGGAATATCGGAGAAGGGTTGCCGCCGCTATATTTAGTCTTTGTCTTACACCGGATGGAGCGGATAGGTACAGATATGATTTACAAGAGAGGCGTAGACCGCAGCTATTGTTGTTGATCCTGCGGAGTCTATACTTCGAATCAATGGATTAGATCTTTCTATCCGGATAGATTAATAGGAAAGTTGGATCTACATTGGATCTCACCCGAATCGCCCCATCTATCCTCCTGAGGATGGGTTTGGTTTCAAACCCCGGTTCGAACAGGAGGAGTACGCCATGCTAATGTGCCTTGGATGATCCACATCTCAGGGTCAGGCGCCGATGAGCACATTGAACTATCCATGTGGCTGAGAGCCCTCACAGCCCAGGCACAACGACGCAATTATCAGGGGCGCGCTCTACCACTGAGCTAATAGCCCGTCGTGCGAGCCTCCCGCTGGGGGCCCGCTATGTCAAAAGCGAGAGAAACCCCACCCCTCTCTTTCCTTTTTTCGCCTCCATGTCCCCACACGGGAGACATGGGGACGTAACAAAGGGGATCCTATCGACTTGTTCCGACCTAGGATAATAAGCTCATGGGCTTGGTCTTACTTCACCGTCGAGTGGGTGATCTCTTCTTTGTAATTTATATTGTATGAATATTGAATATTTAATTGTAATAATTTGAAACAATTTGAGTATGACTTTATATTAATTGAATAATATCCGCTTGTTTCTAATATTACTTGAAGCACATAAAAAACATACATTCATTACAATCATGTTTTTCATCCTAGATCTCGATTATGCATTGCACGAGTATGTCCATATTCATGACACACACTACATCTCCAACGTGGTTGGCTTTCTGTGGGAGCTCGACGCCGACTTAGTCTCGGACAACCTGGTAGAGGTGTGATTTTTGGAGGCAAGACCAATATGTTATCCACTTTTATTGGAATAGTCCAATCTTCAATATGAGAAACACGATTTATAGGATTTTGATAAACTTCGCTCCAAGCTTCTCGTGTGCAGTAATACTGAACGTAATCATATATTTGATCACCACTTTTCCTGCAATTTAACATTCAAAAAATAATCGTATGAAAACATCAGTATTTTCATATAAAGGACAAATGAATAAAGTGTCAAGTGTACTTACAGTATTGCAATAATGGCATGAGAACAAGGGAGCCCATCAGCTTGAAATTCAATGCAAGTGCATGTCTTCGTGTCAAGGTCCACTTGGAACGATCTTTTAGCATCACGGACATTGAAGATCGACCCCATGTCCTTTCTTGCAGTATACCTCAAACCCTTATTCATTTCTGCAGTCAGTTTGGCTACCGCCTCAGCAGTCAATATAGCGTCATTGCCATGAGCATCATTTTGTCTTTCTTCGAACCACTCCTCGATGACATGTCTGATTGCATCAAGCATTGAGCATATTGGTAGCCGTCGTGCCCACTCCAACCGCCTATTCCATTTTTCGGCTGCATTTGATTTCAGCTGACTGTAACGCGGTAAAGGACAGTGAACTCGAGACCACTTCTCGGGTCCGACACTTATCAATTTTTGGTAAGAAGCTTCGCTCTCTCGGCGGAGGATGTCCATTGCTTTATCAAAAATTGCTCGGCGATATGCAAATGCAGTTTTTTTAAACAATTCCGTAACTGTTTTTCCGTAACGATTAATCTTTTGCAGCAAGTGATAGCAGTACAAACCATGAACTGCATTCGGAAAAACCTCCTTCACAGCATTATCTATCGAGGGATGGGCATCAGATACAATTAATATATCATTCAATTCTCCATACGCAATTCTAAATCGGTTGAGGAACTACTTTCAAGAGATATCATTCTCAATAGGGCCAACGCCAATCGCTAGAGGAAAGGTATGCTCGTTGGCATCCTTAGTGACAACAACAAACAAGATACCTCTATTCTTGCCCTTTAGATGAGTGCCATCAATTGCAATCACATGCCTCATATTCAGTGGATAAGCAAGCCTACATGCGCCGAAAGCTACAAACAAGTGATCGAACTTCCCATCAATACCAACTTGCAAATCAGTAATTGTACCTGGATTTCATTGCCTTAGCATGTGAAGATAGCCTGGCAACATTCGGAAGGAATTTACATATCCCCCGTAAATGCTTTCTATCGCTGTATGCCGTGCTCGTAGGACCAAATCATAACAAATGGTGAACCCAAATTCACTTTGCACCTCTTCCATAATGGCCTTTGGCTCTATTATTTTACACTCCCTTCGTATTTTCTGAGCAATGTAGGCTGCAATAACATTCATGTGAACTTTTCTATGACCAATACGTCCTAGCTGGCGTGTGCATGCGTGATCGCCCGTAAACTTGGTAATTCTCCAAGCTTGTGATCTTTTACTTGATCTTGCTTTCAGCTCGAACGGACAAGATTCCATACGCCTGCATATCTATCTGAGACGCAGGCTATCAGAGCCATCAACTTTGTATTCTACTCCAATCTCCATGTGCCACAAGCCTGCTGCTACATTTAGAGCTGCTTTACTTTCAAAAGCAGAACCAACAGATAAATCACCATCTTCTAGCGGGCCTTTTCACGTACAACGATTGAATTCGTTGCATTCAAAGGAATCACTGGACCTAACCAACTGCCTAGATCAGTGGCTTCGTCATCTTCTTCACCGCGAATCCATGCTTCACGCTCCAACATAGCTGATTTTATCATGGTGTTTCATCTCTTCCGATGCATCATTGTTGATTTGCAACTCATATTCTTTATCCTGAGGACCAACTGCCTCTTGATCTTCGTCATCACCATCTACCTCTTCACCATCGTCATCACCATCTGCATCTTCATCATCGCCATAACCCTCTGCTGTCTCTGGAACTTAAGTCGACATAGATCCGAAATAATGTGTGGATGTCGATGCATAATTACTCCCAGCGGGGTATGCATCATCACTAAAAGTGGAGGAAAGCATATGTGTTTGGATACGATCCGTTTCTTCATAATAATCAGCATCAAATTCAGGCACATATACGTTCGTGTATTGGTGAGTCACGTACACAGTTGCTCCTAGCTGAGTCACGCACAAATGATAAATTTCAGCATCGGTGCTTAATGGGCACTTTAAAGTACGTCCCCTCTCATTCTTCGATAGATAATGCAACTCGTACTGTGTGCTAAAGGAGTTTGCACTCAATTGATAATCGATGTTGTACCTCAGGCCGACGAGATTTCTTTCGACATCTACGAATTCATATCGGCCCGATTACGTACAACCAAACCATATTCCTCCGTATTTGATAATAAAATAGTGATCCATCTACACAAAAGTACAAACACTTAAAAATTAATAAAAATAACACAAAAATACAAAATCTCGCTCGCCAACCACATCAATTTTCCGCTCGAGCGGGACTACAATTATCAAGCGGGATATTGCAATTTCGAGCGGGATATGCTAAAATCCAAATTCTAGAATTTTTTTTAGTCCTAATATACAAAATCCCTCTCAACAGACCTATATCCCGCTCGAGCGGGAAATTTAAATTTCGAGTGGAAAATGATAAAATCCACTTGCTATGTAATCTATACGGCATTCATATAAATTTCAATATTTTGAATATTAAAGAGTCTCATTTTCTAATTCATCACGTACAATCAAAATTAAATGGACTCTAGAGAAAAATTACAAGGTCAGAAAGATACCTCAAATGATGAATTTGAAAGGATGTTATTTGAAAGATTGCTGCCCACTTTCGAATGTGATAAATTTGAAAGGATGTTATTTGAAATATTGTTGTCCACTTTCGAATGTGATGAATTTGAAAGGATGTTATTGTGGGTGCGTAAAAGAGACGTGTGAATGGTAAAATATATAGAGTTGTGAATATTATACAGATTTTTTCCGCATTTCACGTGAAAATGTACTGTCTCATGTCTGCACAAGCAAGTAAATTCATGTCAGGCACCAATTAGCCATCATTCTGTACATTGACCAACTTTTCTGCCATTTCCCGCTTTTCGAACAGAACAAAATCCTGCTCGCCACATGTCAAATCCCGCTCGAGAGGGATTTGACATGTGGCGAGCGGGACTTTATTCTGTCCGAGCGAGATCTATATTTATGTTCGTTTAATGCCTATTAATAATTTTTCGACTTAATTTAGTACATACTTAATCCCGAGTAGTGATATATAAAATAATTAAATTACATAATTATTGGCTAATGATTGTCAAATAATCACATAATTATCACTAAATCATTGGAATGTCATATACTTTATATCACATCTCTTACACATGTGTAAGAGATGTGATATAAAGTACTTGACAAGATGGCATTTTATATATGAAATATTCAAAAGTGTGTAAAATTCATTGTTTTTTAGACTATGGTGTATTTTTCATTTTTACATTGTGAAAGGGTGTATTTTTATGGATTGTCACATATATATAGGGATAAGATCGTATAGGAACCACATTTTATATAGGAACTAGGAACAAATCTTAGGCATACATCCTATAAGATCAATGGATATGATTTAATCTTATAATTAGCTAGTCAAACCCGCTTTTTTGGTCAATCCTGTGTCTTTTACTTGAGTAGGGTTAGAATAGTAATTTTCGCTATTTTTGCAGTGCAAAATCGTATTGCATTAAATAGTATAAAGCGATGCATAAACTAGTTCATAGTGATGCATAAATGCATATTAATTATAAAGAACAAATAAAATTATAAAAGTGTGTACTTATAGAATTAATGCATTACGTATATCGTTATTTGTATTCATATTCGTATATGATATCATAACTAATTCAATATGTACATTATTTTCGTATTTATTATTTGATGTTATGGGAACAATTTTATAATGCATTAATACGATTTATGTGATGCATCAATATGAAACTGTAAATGCACAAAAGACTGATTACTACAATTAATGCATTACATATATGATATTTGTGCATTACATTCTTTGCAATTATGCATTTGTGTTGTCACCAAAAATACATTTACCAACAACAAAATCTTTATTCCTATGTTCTAATTTCTGCATCCAAAATATACCAGAGAGTTCTCTGATACGTAATTCTAACCCATTTTGATTTCATCAACAATTCGAATTATTTGCCCAAATCATAATAAAGTAAATTTCAGAATTGTTGAACATGGAACATAGAATTTAAGGAACATCGACAAGATCTTGTTGCCGGATTGCGGTTGGTGATCTCGGAGTTGCCGTGATGATGTCATACAATGTCGAATCGATCATGGATCCGGATTGGTGTGGTGCGATGCATATATATCTACAGATTTGAAGGGGTGATGGATGATGCCAACGTACCGAATTAAGAAGAGAGAAATCGGATCTTAGCAATTGAGGGAAAAATGGCTGATGTAAATGGACCGGAGAGAGAGAGTGGGAGGGGGGGGGGGGAGGGGAGGGGGGCAGAATTTATGCAATTTCTATTTGTAAATCACATAATTTCTCCAAAGTTCGAATAACCATGATGATGGTGGTGTCCAAGTGGGATGACGACGATGTTGTTTGCCGGCGGTGGCTACAGTGTTGTCTGACCATGGCGGAAATGGCAGCTATGGCTGTTGATGGTGGTGGTGAAAAAGAAAAATGAAGAAGAGCGAGAAATAAATGAACAAGAGAGAGAGAGAAAGTCTGTGGCTGAAACACAATTTCCAAATTTATCCCTCCCCATTTATTTTATAATCCATGTTAGATTTTAAGATTTAATCCTAGCCACACAGTCTTTCAAATGAGTGGCTAGGATTAGTTCCTAGTTCTCATATAAGGAGTGGTTCTCACCATATCCACACTATATATATATATATATATATATATATATATATATATGTGTGTGTGTGTGTGTGTGTGTATGTGAGAGAGAAACTTTAGCAACTCTAGCACTTCTTATATTGTAAATTTAAATTATAGCACTTTTTATAAACCCTTAAAATTTTAGCACTTGTTACAATTTTAGCACTCACTCTTATTTTCACATCCTTTTTTCAGTTTTCCCTTAAGCAGACCTAATTTTCACTAGTGGCAGCAACCACCTCACCGCTGCCGCCACCTCGCCGCCGATGCCACGGCGCTGCCCAACCATCACATCTCTAGCGACGCCTCTTCCCTGCTCTATCTCTCCCACTCTTGCATTTCGTGCTCTCCATAGCCGCTCTCAAATCTTACCCCTCCACCGCTGCCACGACCGTAGACGACACTTGCTACTACGAGTTCAATGTCTCGGTGACGATGTCTTCCACCGCTGCTGCCTTACCAAAACACATGACCTCCGCCGACGAGTTGTTCTTCAACGGCCAGATCCGGCCGATGAAACTCTCCACTCACTTCCAGCGCCCTCAGATTCTCGATCCGCTGATCGAATCGGACGACGTCGTCTTCGATTGCGACCACACCTTCGCCTGCGGTAGGGATTTGAAGCTCCATGACGGATCCCTGCGGCAGACCAAATCCATATCGTCGGATCGCGGTCAGCTATAGCAATTTTTTCCGTGTTGATCGTTGTCGTGTCGTCATGACGACCGAAGAAGTTAAGAAATCAGCTGCGAAGGCGAAGCTTGTTAAGGAGAAGAAATCATCTAAGGTGGCACCAAAGGAGAACAAGGCCCAAACTGAAAAATCCACCAAAACCGCTTCACATCCTCCTTACTTTGAGGTTTGTTTTCTAATTTAGAATTTCTAATCCACAGCTCATCATTAGTTACTTCAATTTTTTATGTCTATGCTATTAAATTATGCGTAATCAACAAAATTATGTTCTAAATTTGATTATGTTCAAACTTTTGCAGATGATTAAGGAGGCGTTGGTGGCACTGAATTAGCGAAGCGGCTCGAGCCCTTACGCAATCGTGAAGTTCTTAAATCTAGCTCTAGGTTTATACATGTGAGATTGTTGTTAAAAATTTCATGATTTATAGTGTAGATTTGACGAGCTTGTTGGAGAGGATGCCCGATAAAATGGTGGTGGCGGTGGTAGGGTTTTTGAAGAAGATGATTATTCTACAGTTTTCCCGACTTTTCACGAATATTTGTATGTGCATTCACAAACTTTTACATTTTGAGACGTTAACACTTTCACTATGTTAGAAAACTTATGTTCATTCACGCAAAACATTTTGTGATTCACAAATAAAGTTTTGTGATTTCACAAATAAATTTTCATGATTCACACTGTAATAAATGTGTTTTTTCAATTTTTTATTTTGTTCACATCGAATTTGTTATAATTCACAGTGGATACTTTTGTGATTCACAGCTAAATTTTTTAGATTCACAATTTTTTTTTTGGTTAGTCACAATTTTTTGTAACTAGGCAGTAGAGAATAGGCGGCGGTTTTTTTTGTGTCACATTATTTTTTATATCACCGGCGCCGGTGGAGGTAGCGACGACGACAGGGATGGTGGCGGCGGCGCAACAGTTTTTTTTTTGGTGAGTCACATTTTTTTTGTGATCGCCGGCGGCAACGATGGTGGCGGTAGCGCAGTAGCCGAAAAGCGGTAGGGGTGACGGTGGAAAGACTTGAGGTTGGAGTTGAGAAATCTGAAAAACTATAAAATCACCAAATATTTTTTGTTACTTGGTATGTGTGGTAATTTGATAAAAGATGTATTGGCATAAGAGTCAAAAAGTGCTAAAATTTTAAGAAACTAAAAAAGGTGCTGTAATTTAAAATTATAATATCAAAAGTGTCATTATCCTTACACCTATATATATATATATATATATATACAAAGAGAGAGAGAGAGAGAGAGAGAGAGGAAATACACCCATATTGTAATACCCCAGAAAAATTCTACTGTCTTTAAAAATGAAAGTAAATAATAATTATGGCTTTGTACGCCTAAGTTAAGGATTTTCGATTCTAAGACTAACGGTGAAATCCGTTTCAGAAAATAAATTCCAGAAGTCGGTCGAACGACTACTGTATTAGGGTTGTCGCGTCCGGTAAATTTTTCGTCCGAAAACTCAGAATTAAAATCTGTCAGAATTTACATTCACTTTTTCTTCGATACGAGTTCACCGGAGAAAGTTAGTTTTTATGATTTTCCGGACGAATTTTTTAGACTATCTAATCCCGACTTTTTCTCGGATTTTGAAAAACGAATTAGGTTTTCCGAGTACGTGATTTATTTTCAATCTAACGGACGAATTAGATTTCGTCGAATTCGTAACCAACTAAGAAATCATTCCTCGACTTTTCGACGTTTAAAGCCGGAAACGAGACATTTCCGTCTAACAAATCCTCGCCAAACACACCTTAGCGAGTCACTATACTTTAGTTAGATTTTTCTAACACTTTATGTATCTAAGAATGACTCATCATCTCTCTCATTCATCCCTTCATTGCCGCCACACACACACCTCCATTCTATCTCATTTTCTTCTCATTCTCCTCCATTAAAACTCCAACCTTCAAGCTTTCTCAAGAACACAAGATCTTCATCTACCAATCAATTCCATTTCTGAGTCCATATTACGCAAGGTGAGAACTTCGTCTCCAATATGAACCGAACACAATTCCTTTTCCATCATTTTCTTTTTTTTGAAATATAGGAGATGGAATAGCATGTTGTCTTTTAATTGATTCATGTTCTAGTATGTTTAGAATCGAGTTCTACGGATCGAATCATGAAGAAAATCACTCCCCTTTATTTTCTTTAATTACCGAAAATTTTAGAGGAATTACGGGTTTTTCGTAGTTCAATTTCCTTGATGTTTGATCGATAGATTAGTGATCTACATGTTGTTAATTGACTATAGGAATTAATTTAGATTTTTCTAAAAATAAAAGTTGAAGGATAAGAGATGAAGATTGGTCGATTTAGTATAGTAAATGTTATGATATGCTCGATTGATTAATAGAAATGAGATATACGATGTATGAGGATGATTATATATTTAATTGGGATTTTTCTAAAAATAAATTGAAAAATGTAAGAGACGAAAACGCATCGTTAAGTTGAAGCTCGATAATGTTTTGATAATATGGTTTGCATATTAGTGATGCTCGTTAGGTGATGATCGTTTTTGTAAAATTTGAACGAAAACGGAGAACGTAGGATTTTTAGTAAGAGACGAACCATCGACAATAAGTCGAGCATGAATAATATTTTAGGTTTGTGATTCGAACCTTTGTTAATCTTGATAGTTAATGAACGTAACCGTAAAGTTTCAACGAATTCTAAGAAGTTTCGATTTTGAATAAGAGACGAAGAATCGAGTTTAAGAGCCGGTAGAAAAGTCGAATAAGGAAATCCCTTTTAATAATAATGATTGTTATTGATTGACGAACAATATTGTAGTTAACGACTTTTCCATCCGAGAAACGACACGTTATGAGATATAGTTAAGAATCGAGAAGTTGTTGAACGAAATAGAAATTGAAGTTTGTTTTGGTATAGTAAATGGTTAGTTGGAAACGACGAGGAAATGCTCGTCGTTTGTAAATCAAAAGTCGTGATTATGAACCCGATTATGAGATACTGTATGTAGACTGCCTTAAGATGAAAATTTCGTGAAAATAAAAGTGGAATAACATAAAACGAACCTAGAAACCCGTGCGTCGATTTATCGAGCATTAGGGTTTCACTCGGCAGTTTTGCGACCCTTCACGGAGACTGTCATAACTTTTAGCTCACTTAATGAAATCGAGATCCGTAAATTAGAGAGTAAACTAGACACCCGTACCTTTCTTTTGGTATAAGATTCATCCCCTGTTTTCGTATGCTCTATTCTGTACTGACTTACTGACTTGAGCAGTGAGTATCCAAAGCCTAGTTTCCTAAGTTGAATCCTTTTCAACTTCGTTCCTTGTGAACTTTTAAGTCGTTCTAAGTTATCGACACCCTTTTACCAACTGACCTAAGGGTCGAGAAATGAGCCGAGTCAGTTTGTAGACGAGAATTGATCGAAGTCTCGTTTATTAGTTAATCAAAAGGAAGTAGTAAAGTGCAAATGCCTAAAGAACTAAAAACCGTTTCGATTTCCTGTTTCTTTTATCGATTGCGTTCAAGTTGCTTAAGTCTGTTTATTTACGATAAAAGGAGGAAGTCGGCACTGAGGATAGGACGGAAGACCAGAGACGGAAGCTCATTTAATAGTTCTGTAATCAGTCAGGTGGGCTTTTATATATATGATATAAAATGAGCAATGCTCGAAAACCTTTTTCTTTATCGCTTTGATAATCGTGTTTTCAAAGTGATAATCATGGCATGAACTACTTGTTTTATGTGAGTTCTCTTGTACCTTATGAGTTAGCCAAAAGGGGTTAACTAAATGATCGGACTTTGAGTTAGCTAACTTGCTTTCCAAAGTTAGTGTACACAGTAGCCGTTGAAGTATGGAACCCTGTTGAGGGGATGACCTGCCGCGGTGATAAAGTAGCCGTTGAAGTATGGAACCCTGTTAAGGAACGACCTGCCGCGGTGATAATTATTTGGTCAAGATTGAACGTAACATCTATCAGAAAAATGCTTTGCAAAGCTATGTTTATGAAAAGAAAATGTTTAATATGCACGGGCTTTTGAAAGAAACACCCCGATGCGCTATAAAAGAGATGTATGATTTATCAATACTTATTGTATGTTTTCGGCAAAGTGCCCACTAAGTGCTTTATGTACTTAGCCCTGCATATGTTTCTAAATGTGCAGGTTGAGCGACGGAAGCGGTGATGGTTGAGTAGGATAGTGATAGGAAAGAAGAACAGAGTCACATTCTACGTTTATTCTGCTTCCAAACTCTAGACGCTCTTATGTTATATTGTAAATCACTGTTGGTCTAAGTTTCTGTACAATAACTTAATTTCCTTTTGAGAACTTGTCGAGTGATCCTTCGAAATCAACTCTCTCTTTTATCAATGAAGTCTTATTCATAGAAGTATTTCTGTCATTAAATGTCTGTGTATTCATTTACCCCCTTTCTTCCCCGCTTCTTTAATCCAATCCCTACGCACCCTGGCTTTGCCGTCCTTCGGGATTTGGGGATGTGACACATATATTATTAGGGTACATGTTTTTATCAAATTTTGTCAAAAGTGCACTTTTGACAAAAAGCAGGAATGTTAGATCCAATTGGACAAAAATACCCTTACATTTCCACCTATTTTTTCTCTCTTCTTTTTCTCTTTCTTCATTTTTCTCTCCCCTCCCTCTCTCATTTCTTCTCCTGTGTAAGTCTCTTCTCTTTCCTCTCACTTTCTCTCTTCTTCCATTCTCTCCCCACCACCACCATTGTCACCTTCATTCTACCACCACTGTCGTCGCTCCATTCCGCGTTGCCGCCGTCGCCATCGTCTTCTTATTCTCGTCATTCATCTACCACGATTTCTCCACATTTTGAATGTTTATATGTAGATTTTCTCTCTTTTCTTCTCTCTTCTCTTCTTCTCCGTTCTTCGTTCAACCCCGCTCATTCCCGCCGCCGTCTGCAACATCCAGAACCA
Organism: Schizonepeta tenuifolia; assembly: GCA_029490685.1. Classification (NCBI taxonomy): domain Eukaryota; kingdom Viridiplantae; phylum Streptophyta; class Magnoliopsida; order Lamiales; family Lamiaceae; genus Schizonepeta; species Schizonepeta tenuifolia. Next base: position 40,942,660 of record CM055959.1, on the reverse strand, counting down.
CCACACCGACTATTATCGCTGGAAATTCATAGATCTCTCCGAAAATTCATAGATCTAAAATTAGGGTAAATGAGTTTATTTGAAATTTTTTCAATTTATGATTTTTTTATACTTATATTTAGTCATTTATAGGTTTTCCGTATAGTTTCTAATGATTTCTAGTGTATTTGGGTTGAATTCTGAGCAATTTGGATGTATTTGTGCAGAATTCTGGTTTGTTTGTGTGATTGCAGAGGCTGCTGTTTGCTATAAAATTCGTCGGTACGCAGTACATATTTCTAAATGCATATTGCTTATCTGGTAGGCATTACACATTTATAAATACGTACCTAGTTTGAATTAGGTGTACCAATACGTTTTGTGCAATATGTACTGGTACATACACATCTTTGATTTCTGACAATTTAGTTTATAATTGGGGATGACTCATTATTGGTTTTCTGAGATTATGCATGGTGAATTTTTGCATTCGGTTGATGTGAATGTACGCATTTGTATGATTTTTTGTGAATCTGGCATTTGTTTATGCGATTGTATGATTAAACTTGGTACGAATTTATAAATGCGTACCTAATTTTGAAGCATATAAGTTGGAATGAGGTACGCATTTGCAAATACGTACAAAGTTACCAAGCATATTACTGGTACACTTGGTACGCATTTGCAAATACGTACAAAGTTCTCAAGTATATTGCTGGTAAACTCAGTACGTTTTTGTAAATACGTACCGAATTATCAAGTAAAATACACGTACACGTGGTACGCATTTAAATGTGTACCTAGTGTACCAGTAATATTTTTGTTTACTATTATGTGATTGCAAATACGTACATATTTTACAAGTACACTTGGTACACATTTGCAAATACGTACCGATTGTACCAGTATTATATTTGTTAAATTGGTACGTAATTGCAAATACGTACCTATTTTATTTGCATTTTGCATTTCGAACCTAGTGTACTTAAATTTTTTGAGCTGACTTATAATTTGTTTTTGTTTATGTAGGAGGTCGTGGCAGGAAGCATCTATTTTTGTAGCATGGATGAAAAGAACACTTGTAATAGCATTGACAACCACATTAAAGATTAGTGAATTTCTAGTTCTTCCAAGAATGCAGGTTTCTCTATTTGTATATTCTTGATGGGGATAGAAAATACAGAGAATTGGTGTACCGTTTCTTGGGGACCAGACCCCTATTTATAATTGATTGTGCCTCTTCGAAAGGATGCTTCCGAAGAGACACAATGGTTAGGAAATAACTTCTCATTCCTATCCAATAAATTATTACTATTTATTATTTGGCCCATCATCAAATAATAAGTATAACATTTACCACATATATTATAATAGCATATACATTAATTATATATTTGCCCACATATTATTGGATTTAATCCAACAATCTCCCACTTGTATAACTTTATGAGCTAGAAACTGCTATCATAGAAAGTATGTGCCTTAACAATCTCGTCCATTAACTACATTCACATAGGATCAAAGTAGTTTTCGTCATATTAATCATGACTAAACTTGTAACACCCTAATTTACTTTTTCAGCAGAATTAACTTAAATAAATTAGCCCATTTAAAAAAATTTCTTTTCTAAAACTCTTTAAAGTGGAAGCATATTTATATAATAGTAGAAATTTAGATTCTTTTAAAAAAATAATTTCTAATATACAAATCAAACAAGTCCTCGTGCACCACCTTTTCATATAAAAAATTTAATATAAACTCAACAAATTATGAAACTACTAACTCTAGCTGTCCACACACCATATCACAATTTCAACTTGACCAAAATTCTTGAATCTACTTAAGGTAATCAATTTCCAATAAGAAATATTAAACGTTAAATAAATAACCAACACCCCGTTTTCTTCCACGCAGCTCCATGCTCAACTACCTAAAAATATTTGGAAAGCGAAGGGTGAGTACTCATAAAACGTACTCAGTGGTGGGTTAGTCATGGAATCTTTTTCTTTCTTTAACCAACAATGTATGTCGTAGGAAGTGAAACATAATTCTTCAACCATAGTATGCACATAACTCTTGATATCAAGGCACATATGGGACATAACATTCTTCAACCAAAACAAGCACTTTACTCTTGGTATCAAGGCTGTTATGGGACATTTTCTGATCACTGTGCACAAGACACCCTTTTACATATAACCCACAAGAGCTTGAAGCATTCAAAGCGATTGTATGCATCATTCTCATTTCACATCACACATTCCATACGATATATCACGTCAGACATAAAACATTTGCAAACATCATTCTTTTTCATTTAAAACACTTTGATCCATAAGCATAAAACACTTTCTTCAGTTTAGAAGAAACTTTAACCACATAACATAGTAAATCACAACTTTTGAGTTTAAAAGAAGTTTACCCACCTCAAAAGCTAAACACAAATGATTCAAATAATCAAATATGGACAAGAATCCTAATTGTGCCGCACCTAATCAAATAAATACTTTATTTTAATAAGAAAATAAGAGATCCTTCTAAGTCTTAGTAACAAAACGATTAATAAGAACTTTAAATCTGACGTAACAATCTTTAACTGTAATAATATAACTAAGTTGTCATTAAATTTATTAATTAAGCCCGATCGACAAACCATTTAACTTATCCGACAACTAACTCTCTTTCACTTTTCGTCTTCTTTTCGATGAAATTTCACAAATTGAATTACATAAACCTTATTTTAAAAAATCATTAGAATATTATACACTTATATACTCCAATCTGATAGTACCGGCCTCTTCTTGGGCCTGACCTAAGGCCCAATCTAATTGAGCCTCTATAGTAAGCTCGGCCCACAGAACTAGGCCCAGACGAAATTACTAACTGCCTTGAAGACCAACCAACGAAACTTTACCTTGGAGAAGAAGGAATCCTATTATGAAGGAAATTCGGATATGTATGAGGAATCCTAGTAGGATTAGGGTTCAATTCAAGGCCTATATATAGATGTTAGATTAGGGGTGTAAATACGTTCAAATACTCATTGTACTCTCAAGCAATAAAAGCTAGATATTCTCTCCCGTGGACGTAGATCGCATTGATCGAACCACGTAAATCCTTGTGTCATCGCATTGTTATTATTTTCAGCTACCTTTGCAAACCCTAGATTTATCATTGGCGCCGTCTGTGGGAACGCAATCGACGGTTCTTTGGTAGCTGATCAATGATAGTAACTCGATCACAAAGCGTGCGGGAGGCCCAAAGCCAACATGGGAATCCCAACGAAGCAGAAAGTCACCCCTCGGATAAGGGTAATCGCCATAAAGGCAGTTCGACCTTGAAAGAGGGACGTAATAATCACCACTCAGAAGAGGATCCATACAAGGGGATGCCCGAGCTAGAAGACATCCCTCGGAAGGATCCACCACAAAACCCGCGTCGCAGGAGCGAGACTCCAGAAGGGTTTGTCGAAGTGAGCGACGAATCCAAACAAAAGGGACCCGAGTCGAAGAAGGGAGATGATTTCCTCAACGACTTCGATCTCGCTACCGCCTATGCCGCAACTGAATTCGCTAGAGCGAATAAGGAGAGATTCAAACGCCTCACGACAGCTCGGATGCCCTCAATACCCAAAGCTAGGGAGAGTTCCACACGGAAATCTATACCCAAAACTCCTCACCACTCCAAGACGCAGGAGCCCGAGCTGAGGGGAAAGCACGACACACGACGAAGCCCACTCCGCCGCCGGAGTTCTAGCCCACGTCGGAGTCCCAGGCGACACCACCTCCCAAGGCGACATCGGAGCCCCAACAGGCGCCGAAGTCCGAGCTATTCCAGGAGTCTCAGCCCTCAGGAACATCGACACCGACGTGAAACGGGACCAACCCGACTTGTCAGCACGTTCACTGACGAACTGCTTGACGCTAAGCTTCCTGCGGCATACAAGTTGCCCAACATACCACCCTACAATGGGTTGGAGGACCCCCTCAATTTTCTGACGCGTTTCAAGTACAGCATGCAACACCAGGGCCTTAAAGAAGAACACATGTGCAAGCTGTTCCCCGAGATGCTGGTCGACTACGCCCGAACTTGGTTTGACGGACTGCCGACTGGCAGTGTAGGGTCCTGGGCCTACCTCGAAGGAATCTTTAAACAAAGATTCCTTATAAAGGTCCAGGCTCGCCGAGACACGGCCTATCTTCTGTCAGTAAAGCAAAAGGATAAAGAGACTATAAGGGAGTACGCCTCCCAATTTATGCAAGAAAGCTTGAAAGTCGATAAAATTGACGACGTCTTCCTCATCTCGGCTTTTCGAAATGGGGTCGCTCCTGGATCCCTGAACCAGGAGCTCGCTAAACAGAAACCTGAGACAGCTCAGGAAATGTAGAGGATTGTATACCAGTTCGCAGATGGCCAAGATGCGGACCGGTTGAAACGAGAAGAAACCGAGAAGAAGAGGACTGAAGGTGATCGAGGTCGGAACGATCGTGATCGGAGGAGTGCTCACGAACGTCTTCATCGAGGACCCATCCAATCCCGGCTCGGACCAGGACCTATCCAGTCCCGGCTCGGACTTCGAATGGGACCAGAGCAATCTCAACGACCTCCTTTTGTGAAAACAAATGCGGAGATCTTCGCGCTTCATGAGGACTGGTTTACCAAACTACGTCCTATGTCAGGGTCAAAACCTCGAGATAGAAATAAACATTGCTCCTTCCATGGCAACCATGGACATCACACGGAAGACTGTCGCAACCTCGAGGAACAGATAGAAAGGTTGGCCCAGGAGGGAGCTCTAAAGAAATACGAAGCTGGGGGGAGGAAAAGCAGAAAAGGAAAGCGGAAATGAGGACAGGGTCGCTGTGCTCCAGACAATAAGCGAGCTAAGGTCGATCACGACGAGGAGGATGATGACCCTCAGCATGATGCACCACAATACGACGGGGTGGTTTCAACCATCTTCGGGCTGCCCCCAGGTGTGACGAAAACTAAGCTGAGGACAGAAGCCCGCAGACCACAGACAAAAAAGAGGTTCAAGAAAAGTGAAACCGTCACATTCTCCGAGGATGATCCTGTACCTACAGCTACGCCCCATAATGACGCCCTGGTGATACAGGTCGGAGTGGCCAACAAGATGGTCCACCGCGTATTTGTTGATGGTGGAGCCAGCGTGAGTATCATCTTCCAGCATTGCTTGGATAGGATGGGACTCGACCCAGCTCGAGTTAACTCTACGCCCCTGCCCCTCAAGAGCTTTACACAGCATGAGACGTGACCTGAAGGGATCATCGCGCTTGACGTCGCCATTGGCAGCCCGCCAACCAGCGTCAACAAGTTAATCCAGTTCTACGTGGTCAAAGCGAACTCCCCCTACAACATCATATTAGGTCGGGATTGGCTGAATGCAGTCAGAGCCATCATCTCGCCATATCACTTTTTATTGAAGATCCCAACCTCGGGCGGAATCCTAACTGTCCGAGACGACCAGAAAAAGGCCAAGGAGTGCATGCAGGTTGCTCTTCGAGGTCAACCGCAAGCATAGTAATTAAAGTATCCCAAGGATTTGGAAGAAACGACGTCGATCTCAGACACCTCGGCGGAACAGGTTCCCTTATCCGAAGTAGACCCTGCAAAAGTTGTCAAGGTCGGCTTTGCGGGGGGACCCCAGACCCGCCTGCAGGTAATCTAGCTCCTTAGGGAATATCAAGATGTCTTCGCTTGGTCGCCAACAGACATGACCGGGGTATCATCAGATATCATTACGCACAAACTCAACATTAACCCGAACTCAACCCCGGTCAAGCAGAAAAGGAGGACATTCGCTGCCGAACGGAATCAAGTTATCTGCGATAAGGAGGAGAGTGGAGGATGTGTGTGGATTACACTGACCTCAACAAAGCTTGTCCAAAGGACTGCTATCCTCTCCCCAACATTGACGAGAAGATTGAATCCTTAGTGGGATACGAGGTATTCTGCTTTCTTGATCTCTACAAGAGGTACTATCAAGTTCTAATGGATGAGGGAGATACGATCATGACAGCTTTTGCCACGAGCTTCGGTGTCTTTGCATTCAAATACATGCCCTTTGGGTTAAAGAATGCCGGAGCGACTTACCAACGAATGGTCGACTTCCTCTTCCGAGATCACATTGGCAAGATTGTTGAAGTATATGTAGACGACATTTTCGTCAAAAGTAAGGAAAAGGCTTCAGAAGTGGGCGACCTACGAACGACGCTCAACGTACTAAGGCAGGCGAACCTCAAGCTGAACCCCAAGAAGTGCACTTTCAACGTGCGATCTGGAAAATTCCTAGGGTGCTGGATCTCGCCGGAAGGTCTCAAAGCCAACCCGTTGAAAATCAGAGCCGTGCAGGAAATGAAGGTACCCCGAACTATCCGCGACGTGCATAGGTTGACAGGCTGCATAACCGCACTAAGTCGTTTCCTCTCCAAAGCTGCCGAAAAACAACTTCCGTTCTTCAAAATTCTCAAGAAGGCACCGGAATTTGGATGGGGACCGAAGCACGAGCTAGCCTTTGAGGAGCTCAAGCGCCACCTCGGTGACTTACCAACTTTGTCAGTCCCCAAAAAGGAAGAATCCCTCTCCCTGTACCTCGCAGCATCGGAGGAAGCAATAAGTGCAGTGTTGGTCCGAGATGAAGGAGATCGACAGCTACCTGTGTACTTTGTCAGCAGAGTCCTAAAAGACCTAGAGACAAGGTATCAGCCCCTCGAGAAGGTCGCTCTAGCCCTAGTAAATGCAGCTCGTCACATAAAAAACCTTATTTCCAAGCTCACCCAATACAAGTTCTGATCGACCTACCACTCCGGCAAGTCCTCACTAAGCCGGAAGCCTCAGGAAGGATCGCGAAATGGGCAATCGAGCTAGGAGAGCACTCCATATCATTCTGTCCCCGCCGAGCTATAAAAGGACAAGCTTTGGCAGACTTCCTTGCAGAAGCTCAATACAATGTCATCGACGAGCCAAAAAAGTCTGCAGCCAAAACCGAACTCCAAGAAATCCCAGAGAAGACACCCCCCGACTGCTGGGAGATGTACATGGATGGAGCCTCGGGAAAGAAAGGAAGCGGAGCTGGCATACTCCTAATCAGCCTGGAGAAAAATGAGTTGACATACTCGCTGCGATTTGAGTTTCCCACTACGAACAACGAAGTGGAATATGAAGCTCTTATTGCTGGACTACGTCTCGCACAAACCCTCTAGGTACGAGCTATCCAAAACTACTGTGATTCCCAAGTTGTGGTCAACCACGTGCTGGGAAAGTACGAAGCGAAGAGTGAGAAGCTAAAGAAATACCTAGAGAAGGTCAAGCTCCTAGAACAATCCTTCCCGTTCTTCAGAATAGTTCGCATTCCCCGAAGCCAAAATACCCGAGCTGACGAGCTAAGTAAGCTGGCGAACTCCACAACTAGCTCGACTCTAGTAGAAGATGTCCGGAATCGGAGTATAGAAGAGGCGGAAATCAATGCAATCGAAGAAGACGAACCGAATTGGATGACCCCTCTAAAAAGATATTTAGAGAGCGGGGAAATTCCCGAGGATAAGGCGGAAGCTAGAAAAATTCAAGCTAGATCCACGCAGTACGCCCTTGAATGAGGAATCCTTTATCGAAAGTCATATTTGCAGCCTCTCCTAAAGTGTGTCGGACCAAGGGAAGCGGACTACGTACTAAATGAAGTACACACTGGATCGTGCGGAAGCCACATCGGAGCTCGGATGCTAGCCCAGAAAATCATGCGGTGGGGGTACTATTGGCCAACAATGGCAAAAGATGCGGAAGAATTCGTGAAAAAGTGCCTGAAATGCCAGCTGCATGCCAAGGTGACGAGGGTACCCCAGACCGACCTCTCTACTATACAGAGCCCGTGGCCATTTGCGAAATGGGGCATTGACATCGTAGGACCCTTCTACCCGGGCCCTAAATAAAAACGATTTCTAATAATTGCAGTCGACTACTTTACCAAGTGGGTCGAAGCCGAACCTTCCACAAAAGTCACAGGTGAGAAAGCCGTCGACTTCGTTTGGAAGAACATCGTGTGCCGGTTTGGAGTTCCAAGAGTCCTCATCTCGGACAACGGGACGCAATTTACGAGCAGAGAATTCCGGGAATTTTGTGAAGGACTCAATATCCAGCAAAATTTCACCTCGGTCCACCGACCTCAAACTAATGGACAGGCCGAGGTCACCAACAGAACAATAGTGAACGGACTCAAGGCCCGCCTAGAGAAGGATAAAATGGAATGGATCTACAACCTCCAGAACGTCCTATGGTCGTACAGGACTACACCCAGAACTTCAACGGGAGAAACCCCGTACCGTTTAGTATACGGGTCAGAAGCGGTCATACCCGTAGAGATCGGGGCACCAAGCCCCCGCACCATCAATTTCTCAGCTGAAGTAAATGAAGAGCAACGCCGAACCGACCTGGATTTACTCGAGGAAAAGCGGGAACTAGCCAGCATAAAAGAAGCTCGGTATAAGCAACAAATGACCCGATATTACAACCAAAGGGTCAAGCCCCAGCAGTTCCAGGTTGGTGATCTTGTGCTTAGAAACAACGAAGTAAGCCATTCGGAGAAGCTCGGCAAACTAGAAGCCACATGGGAAGGACCCTACAGAGTGCACGAAGTTCTCGGCAAAGGAGCCTACAAAATCGCCTATCTTTCGGGCGAGCTGATACCCAGAACGTGGCACATCGCCCACCTAAAGAGATTCTTCGTATAAGCAGCGAAGTCTTGCATACAGAGTCTTAAGTTTTTTTGTCTTTTTTTTCTTTTCTTTTCGAGTCTTAATGTTTTGTTTTTAGCAAGCTCGTCAAAACCTTTATTTGTTTTGGTCCTTCTTTAATAAAGTTTCTTTTCGTTTTGCATATTCTCGTGTCTTTTAGTTTGCTTATACGAAGTATCCAAAAACGAAGTCCCCTCATAAGGTCGAACTAAAGTTCCCTTCCGAGGTCAATAATGAGCCGACATGGGGTACTTATATCCTAAGAAATGCGCAAAGGAAACCCTTTTCGAGGTCCGAGCTCGTCTCCCTCCAAAAAGGAAGATCCCATGAGGTCCGAGTCAAACTCCCTCATCAAAAAAAAAAATCTCAACTAGGGTCGGAACCAAGTTCCCCCGGGAGAATCATACTACGAGCTCTGAACCATGGTTCCCTTGTCATACAGAGAGATCCGAGTTCGACTCCCTCCAAAAAGCAAAGCACGAATGAACCAAGGAAGCATTCCTCCCGAAGAACTGGAAGTTCAAAAAACACAATATATATTACTTTATTTCTAACTAATTAGAACGTTGTATGTACATAAATTACAGGAGGAATCGAGCTAATCTATGGAGAGGGATTTGGTCTACTAAAGTTGAGCCATCGCTCTACGAATGGAGTAGGTCCCATAAGGTCGTCAATGGAAATACGACCTCATCCCCGACCTCGATTTCTTTCAAAAGAAAAACTCCGACCTCACGACGCAGCCGGACTCCGCCCCACAGCCCGGCCACCTCGGCTCGGACCGGCTTGACGTCCCTGAGAAGCAGCTTTCACCTCGCGAGCAGGCATCGTCCGAGAAGAAGACGGAGCAGATGCATCCGTACTATTGGACAGAAATGCATGAAGTTTAGGACGACGAGACAACACGCATTTATACATGTTCGTGCTTTCTTTGAGCATCTCACGAGCCCCTTGAAGCTCCCAAGACTCGGGGCCGCATGCTGCTTTTAAATCGAGATACTGCTCCAACAGTTCCTTCGTCTTTAATTCCGCCTCGGATATGGTGATACCGCCATTGCGACGGATGATATCTTCATATTCAGCATGCTCCTTGACGATTTTCTCATGATCCTTCAGAACACGCCCAGCTCGACCTCGGGCAACTTCCAACTCTTCCTCTGCCTGGAGAAGCTTGGCCTGAAGTAAATCGGCATTCTCTTGACCAGCGAGCTGCTTGACCTCAGCCTCCACGCAGAGTGACTCAAACTTCCCCTGCAATTCCTCAAGCTCGGATTCTTTTAACTTCAACAAAGCACACTTTTTATCAAAAAGTGCCTCAGCTCGGCAACATCTCTCCATCCATAGCTGAGCCAGGGATCGTTGTTCTGACAGATCTTGAGAAAGAAGACTCATTCGCTTGTGTAAAGAAGGTATATCAAGAGAATCCAAAGTCTACACACAGAAGGAAGTGCAAAATTCGTTTATTCAAAAACGTCTGAGTACAAAATTACATATATACAAAAAAAAAAAAAAAAAAACTAAGGATCGTCGACCTCCTTGTTTTGAAGAGGTGGCTGCCCGGAATGGAGATCCCTGGAAGAACCATCAGCGCTAGCATTCTTGGGATCCTCCGAACTCTTGTTAGAGTTCGGGTCTTCATCAGCCACGGCCTCACGCTCCTCTTCCTCTCCCTTGTCTTCTTCTTCTTCCTCGTCGGGAAGGGAATCGAAGACTGCGTCGAGGGTGGGGTCCCGATATGTCGAGCAAGCAGCAATCTGCTCGGCGGATAGGAGCACGGACGAGCTGGCAAGGTCGTCCAAAACAGGTAGCTGGCCGAGGTGACGTCGGATCACTTTGGCATACTGGCCAAGGAGAGCCTCATCCTCTAGGCGCTTGTAACCATATTTAGACGCGTCCAGGTCGGGGAAGTCCCTGGCGGCCTCCTCCAAAGCACTCAAGGTGTAGTTTCCATTGATAAGCCCAGCCAACTCATTGGCTAGGCCGAAGAAACTCTCCGACAATAGAAGCCTCTTTGTATAGGCCCGCAGGATCTCGCCTTGACCAGCTGCCAGCTTGGTCTTCATGTCCTTAGCTACACTCAGCTCGGCCTCAAACCTTTTCTGAGCTTTTTCGGCCTCCACCTTGGCCTTCGCAAGCTGAGCGCCCAGCTCGGACTTGACGGCCTTCACTTCCTCCTGGGATTTGGCCAACTACCCCTCAGATTTCTTCAGCTTGGCCGTGGTCGACATCAGCTTCTCAGAGTACTGACTTTTCTCGTCCTCGTGTCTCGCTGACATCTCCCCGACGCCACTCTTGAGCCATCCCATGAACATATCAATGCCCTGCGAGAAGGAACGCAGTTAGCTACACATAAGCAAGAATTACAGAAAATTAACGAAAACAATAAATCTTCACCTCAGGAAAAGGCAAATCCCCCAGCTGGGCGGGAGGAGCAACCGACCTCGCGTCACCACTCGAGATGTCGACTATCTCCACGTCGACCTTAGATTTTTTGAAAGAAGGACTGCCAGAAGGAGAAAGAACATCCATCGCAGCAGCCCCTACTACCTCGGTTCAGCGAACCGAGGATCCTCCGAGCTGACCCTGGTTAGTTAAGGATGCAGATCGTCCTGACGACCTCGGCCTCTTGCCCCCGCGAGCTGCGGCCTTGGCATCGGCTCCCTGTATCTTCCCGAACTTCACTGCAAATGCAAGGCAAGTAAAGGGGTTAGGCAATGGATCAACAAACAAAACAATCCTAACAGCACTAGCGGGGCCTCACCCATTGCAGGATCCACCATATTTTGGGGCTCAAACGGGCTTAACCCCGCTTCAGCTAGAGAGTCTTCGTTGTAGCTCTCCTCGAATGGGCCAAAACTCGCTATCGCCCTCGCAATACCCTCCAAGCCCTCATCCACCTCGTCTGTCACCCAAACACGAGGCTTGCCCGACCTCCACATCAGGTCGACTACGCTATCATGCCGACAAAAAAAGAATTTCCTATGCTATTTCTCCACCTTGTTCTGAGTTCTCCCTTTAAACTCAGTGCGAGCAGTGGCATAGTACCAACCCGCAGAAGCTTTGAAGGCAAAGAGCTCGTGGATGAGCTCGGCAGATAGTGGGTAATTGTGACGAATAGCCGCTATGCCTAGGTCGGCAAACTGCCTAAAAGCGTTCGGTGTTATCTGCCCCAAGGCTAAGCCGAGCCTCTTTTGGAGCTCGAAAAAAGGCGCAGGAAGGGGTAGACGAAGGCCGGAGTGCAGGCTGTCCTCGTAAATCGTGACAAATCCCATAGGGGGTGTGCACGCCCTATCCTCCGGACGAGGTTCTATAAGTTCAACGTCGGGGGGGAAATTATAGGACCGGGCAAGAAATTTTATCCTAGACTCATCTAGGATTGAAGAATATTCGGCTACCTTCCCCTCTACGCAGCGGGGCACAACTAGAGCCTCCATAGTAGGAGTGGGGGATCATAATGAAAAAAATTCTAAAATTGACCCTTCCGTCGGCAGAATCGGCCGGAGGACATTCGCTATCGCTACTAGATTGAGAGTCGCGAGAATGGGAAGCCATACTTACTTGTGAAATTACGATTGAAGGTTCCGGAGCGGTTGTGAACGGAAGCCCCAACGGAGAGAGAACGGCGGCACAGTGGTCCGAAAAGTTGAAGACTTTGTGAACAGAGAAGGGGGAGAGAGAAGAATTTCTGGGCACAAAATCCCTTTTGCTATAATGGCGAATGTGGAAAAGCGTGATATGCAAAAAGATGTTTCAAATCCCGCAATATATGTTTGATCCCGCCGTTACGCATTACACACGTGTGAGCGTGGGCCCGTCTTTCTCGGAACGTGAACCGTTTCTAAAAAATTTCAAAAAAAACAGAGCCCACTGACTTTCCCTCCCCACTAGTTCGGATATGGGCCACCTGCATAACCGAACCAGGAAGCTACATGCTAATCTCGTTCTACCTGCAACTTGAGCTCGAGAGATAAGCTCGCTAATTCAGCTCGGGAAAGGTGATCTGCGCGATTGATCACCTCGGAAATTCGACCTCGCCGTCTACATCTAATGTCTTCTTTCCTCTTTTTTTGGGGGGGGGGGATGTGATAGTACCGGCCTCTTCTTGGGCCTGACCTAAGGCCCAATCTAATTGAGCCTCTGTAGTAATCTCGGCCCACAGAACTAGGCCCAGACGAAATTACTAACTGCCTTGAAGACCAACTAACGAAACCTTACCTTGGAGAAGAAGGAATCCTATTATGAAGGAAATTCGGATATGTATGAGGAATCCTAGTAGGATTATGGCTCAATTCAAGGCCTATATATAGATGTTAGATTAGGGGTGTAAATATGTTCAAATACTCATTGTACTCTCAAGCAATAAAAGCTAGATATTCTCTCCCGTGGACGTAGATCGCATTGATCGAACCACGTAAATCCTTGTGTCATCGCATTGTTATTATTTTCAGCTACCTTTGCAAACCCTAGATTTATCACAATCCCTTTCACTAAGCCATACGTCTATAATTATGTAAATATATATATTTTTAGTTTAATCAAGAAACAGTCATTAATTAAACAAAAGAATACGCTGGTTAACTTAAAATTATATTTATAACCTTTTCCCTCAAATTCTCGTCTGACACGACAACCCCATCAATTATGATTCCACACTTAATTAACTTTCCCTTTTCCTTGAAATAGATCTCTTAATTAACGTATGCCCTTAGAAAGTATAAAATAATTACAAACTTAGATCCTTAATTACCAATTGTCCCTCTCTCTGTGACCAGACTTGAAGAAACAACTAGGAGTATATTTCTCTATATCATCTACTTGTCTCTTTCTTGTTTCTCTATGTCAGCAATTTATTAAATTTGGCAATCTCTTGCCCAAAACTAGAACTTGACTCGGCACACTCAATTCAAAGGCCAATGGAGAAAACAAAACCCTACGTTTTCCTATGTCTCATTGTTCTTGAATCATTTTACTTTACAAGATTTGAAATTGTAGCTCCGACCAACATCATTAATTCAATTGTGTAAACTTGTATACTAACCTGGCTATTTTCCATAACATGTAAGTGTTAGCGTGTGAATTTGGAAAGAAGACTTCTATGTTGACATTTAAAAGTTACTAAAAAAAAATTATAGATTATGAACAGATTTTAAGGGTCTAAATATTTTGCACTAGATTAACGACAAAGGACAGATTTCCCCTATTAAAACCCAAAATAAAAATCAATCTATAACTCAAGGATTGAAGAACTAACCGTTCGTATTTATCATCCTAGATTCTTTATAGTCGATCGAGATTGTGATCGTAACAAGAAGATCTACTTCCTTGAGATTTGCAGAACTTCAATGATAAAATCTTGCGTGGGGTAAAACTTTGAGTTGAGAAGTTCGTTTGGGTGAATAAGGATCTCAAACTTGGAGTTGGGAAGATTAGAGTTGGTTTTTGAAGGGATTTCTAAGTGATTAAAAATCAGGAGAGAGGTGACAATCGTGATGGCGTGCAAATCTAATTTCTAGTTAATCCATAATATAAATCCTAATCCTAATTATCTCAAATTATAATTGATTTCTCATGGGCTTTCAACATATAAAACTAATTCTAAACTAATCACGCATCTATTAAAATAAAGACCAATATATACCCATTTATTTGTTTTGCAATATTTGAGAAATAATAATAATAATAATAATAATAACAACAATAATAATAATAATAATAAATCTTAAGGCCCAAGACTTCAATCTAAACAAGAATTTTCTTCTACAGCGTAACTACAAACTCCTTCAAGTTCAAAGTATAGCTAGTTTTTAGTTAGAAAGAGCCGAAATATTTCTATTATATATAACAATGTAGAAACAAAATATAAGTCCAGCTTAACAAAAAAAATGCGGGGTGTTACAAAACTCATCAGTGGTCACATATACAAATATAGCTACAAATATAGCTAAATGACATAGATTAATGGTAACTCGAAAATAACACGCAATATTAGACAACGTGTTTATTTCGACTGGTCCTCCTTAAACTTAAGTGAGGTCACTTTAGTAGAGTCAAAGTACTGAATATTGAATACTTTATTTCTGCAGAAAATAACTGAATACATAAGTATCTGGAATATTGAGCAAACATAAATACAAACTTCTACTAAACTATGATATCATCAAATGATACAACACCCATACGAGCAACATGCTCGTGAAAGACCCTGGGTGGTAAACCTTTTGTGAGCGGATCCGCTATCATGGAGTTTGTCCCAATATGCTCTATAGATATCTCTTTGTTTTGCACTCTTTCTTTCACAACAAGTGTCACAGCCCCAAATCCCGAGGGACGGCAGAAGTCGGGGTGCGACTGAGATTGGATTAAAGAAGCGGGGAAGAAGAGGACTGACTAATTAAACATACATAAAAGACATCATACATTCAATGAACAAGACTTTACTATTAAAAAGGAAGAGTTAATCGCGAAGGATTACTCGACAGAAAGTACTCGAAAGCATCTAAGTTAAAGATTACAGACTTAAACTACAGTGATTCACCAAATGTACATAACATCAAAAAGGTCTAGAGTTTTGCAGCGGAAAGTAGGTCATAAGCTAAAGACTTCCTAACAACTCAACTCAACTTCAACCACCGCCGCTCTCGTCACTTTAACCTGCACATTTAGAAAACATATGCAGGGCTAAGTACGAAAGTACTTAGTGGGAACGTTGCCGAAAACATAAACATAAGTATAGATAATCTGGCATTTCATAATTTGTAGCACATCGGGGATTTGTTAAAAATAGTCCGTGTCTACTAAAATATTTTCTGACTCATTTTCATAATTTGGCTTGATCAAGCACTTTTTATAGATGTTACGTTCAAATCTTGACCAATTCTCATTCACCGTGGCTGGTTACCCCTCAATAGGATACCACATACACCACAGGCTACAAAGTGCACAAACCTAGGAAAGCATATAGCTAACTCAAAGCCGATCGATAGTTAACATCCTAGCGGTTAACTCATAAATTCTGGAAAACACGAATGTTAACTCAGATAGGTACAAGAGAACTCACATAAAACATAAGACAGTTCATGCCATAATTATCACTTTGAAAACACGGATATCAAAGCGATAAAGAAAGGTTTTCGAGCATTGCTCGTTTTGTTTTATATATAAAAGCCCACCTTAGACATTAAAACTTAACTCGATTATGCATTTCTCTTCATAAAGGCTCAAACTATTTACTCTATCTTTTCTTATTTTATAGACAACGCTTTGTTCTAAATTCGTTATCTTATGAGGTATTTTATAACTTTTATAAATTCTCTTCAATTATCATTAAACTCTTATGAAATTAGAATTTCTTATTCATTTCTAATTCGATTCTCATTTCTTAACTCGACTATTATTTTTCTAATTATTAACTCGGTAATTTCTCTCGGTTTATTTTTAATTCGCTTGGTTGAACACAATGACCTCAATTAATTATTTTTAATTAACTTCTTTTAACTCATACTCGATATCTTATTATTATTTTCTTGATTAACTTATACGAGTATCTAACTTAACTCGTCTAGCATCTTTTCTCCATTCGATTAAAACTTCCTTTTTATTTCTTCTCGATTAATTCTTTTAAACTCGGTTTTCTCAATTCTTGCTCATTTATTTAATAAATTCTTCTTCTTTTGTCTTTATCTTTTTAAACCACTTTCTTACTTAACAATTTCTTTGTTATTCAATAAACATTTTTGATGGTCCCGAAACGAGTTACTGGTGTATGGGGGGGGAATACACCAGTTAGGATTTTTCGACTTTCGAAAAACTTAACACTTGAAAATAACTTCAACTGAGTAAAAGGACTCAGGTGGGATCTCACAGCTGAGTAAGCAAACTCAGCTGGAAGAGCGGTGCTGTGCGGAATGTGGTGGAAAATAAACTCGTTAAAAACAACTCACGCAAACCAGCTCGGTTGGTCAAGAACCAAAACAGCTCGGTTGAAAAAGTGCAAAAGAGGTTTGAATGCTGGTTAGTTCGGTCAGTTGAAATGCAATATGGACTGAATAAAAATAAACACGACACACAAGATTTACGTGGTTCGGAGATAACTCCTACGTCCACGGGGAGATGTGAGTGCACACACCTCAGTCCAAGTTCTTCTGGACAGAACCACTCAGCTTACGCGGGCTGAGTAACCGTTACAGTTTAGTTTCCGGGCACTAAACAGCCTAAGTCAAGTTTACGGGTACTTGAAGACCTGACTACTCAATTACAGGAAGAGTAAGGTCCTAGCACACTTTTTAGGGTGTGAGAAAGGGTAGGATTTCCAACTACAGCTCGATCAAGAATGAGAGCTGGATCTAAGGCTTGAACGAATAAACACTCAACCTAAGATCAAAAACAGTTTCGAATTCTAGGAACCCTCAGCTACTAATGTTTTCTCAAATTGGAACTCTCAGCTGCTGATGCTCTTAGATGATGATTTTGCAGATTTGCTTTGATTTCTCTCGAGAAAGCTTTTGAATTTTTCGTCATCTATGTGTCTATCTGCATCTCTCCTTCTCGAATGAGAGGATGCCTCTATTTATAGGCGGAGAGAATCAACTAGTCGTTGGAGGAGCAGTTGATCTCTGATCGGTTGAAAGCGATGGCTTGTCTCTCATCTCTGCAGACTTTCCCGATATGGCATCTGTGCTCCTCTGCTTTCCATCTGAGACAGCCTTGTGTTGGGCCAGATGGGGTAATGACTGAACGGTCAAACCCTCATGTGACTTCCTTTTGAAATTCAAATCTTTGACAGTCAACTTCGGTTTGTCAGTTGAAAGTCTTGACCTTCATCTGAGTGATCTTCAGCTGATGTTCTGATCTGTCGAGTTCTCAGCTGACTTTGAACTTCAAAACAGTTGAACTCCTTGTTCAGATTCTATAACTGAGGTTCTGAAACTGAACCCTCAGTTGTCTTCCACTTCTTTACTCAGTTGGGTTTGAACCCTCAGATGATTTCTTTTTCATCTGATGTTCTCTTCCTTTCAACTGTTTCTCATTTGATGAACGCTCAGTTGGTTTCCTTCAACTGATGTTCTGAAGACTTCCCCTTGTTTACATCTGAACAAATGAACTCTCAGTTGTCTTTCTTCACAACTGATGTTCTGTCTGAGTGACGCCTTGTTGCCATCTTCAGCTGGAGACCTGTAAAGATAAAATCTTAACTTTGCTCAAACAGCGAGCCTAAATTCTAACATTAGGTACTAGCAACATCTACTCGGTTGGGGTCAGCCGGTTTTGGAATTCATCAAAACTTATACTAATAAATTTCCCAACAATTTTTATAAACTAGTTCATTTTATTAGTTAAGTTACAAAATATCTTTTTGTTGTAGTTTATTAAAAATTCATGTCTTTAAGTTTTAATACAAGGAAATTTATTAACATATCTTTTATGCATTCTTCAATTCTTAACCATTGAAAAAGCTTTTGAACTTCAATCCTTGAAGGCTAGCCTTGGGTCTTCAGTCGAGTAGACTTTCCTGTAGTAGAAGTCATTGACGAACTCATGCTTGAACTGTTCCCAGTCATCGTTCCACTCCGCATTCATCCACTTGTCAACATGTGGGTATCGAGACGGGAGCGGAGCGTTCTTCTGCAGCTGATGCATCGACTTTCTAGCCTCAGCCTTCATCTGGTGCTTGTTGATTCTTCGCACACTCCGGCTGGCTTGGTTTCTGTCGACGTTCTTCTCCACCTTGGCGAGCTCCTTCTCGAACTTGGCTACCTTTTTGGCCTGATCGGCAGCGAACTTCTTGATCCAAGAGGGATTCAAGTACTTCTCCTTAGGCACCTCCATAGCTTTGGCAGCTTCGATACAGTCTTCAACGGATATCCCGTCAAGTTCTGCATCGAGCTCGGCTGTGAGCTCGGCTACGAGGTCGTGGGAGACTTCCAGTTCGGGCTGCGACCCTTCAGCTTCAGCTTCAGCTGGCACTCCTTCTCCTTGCTGGAGAACAGCTTTCCCTTGTCCATCCCCAGCTGCCGGCTCCTTGTCTTCCCCAGCTGCTGGCTCCTTGTCTTCCCTCTTTTTGGCATCATCCAAAAGGGTGGCAACAGTGCCATCCAGAGAGGTCAACTTGGCTTCAGCTTGTTGAATGCGGGAAAACAGCTCTTCAACAACGTCCTTCTCTTCCACCTTCTTCGCCAATTCCAGGTCTTGGCGCTCCTGCTCAGCTCGCTGCACAGCTGCAAATGTCGCAGAGACCTCTTTGTGGAGGGAGACGAACTCAGCTCGGAAAGAGGCGAACTGAGCCATCCACTCCTGGTCCTGAGTCTGCTGGGACTTTGCGAGGTCAGATTCAGCAACGGTCTTGAACACGTTGAAATCCGAGCTGAGACTCTGAACGGCCTTCCTTAGAGCCGAGACCTCTGAGCTGGAAGAAGTGGAGAGATCTTCGAGCTTGTGCTGCAGAGAAGAGGAGAGGTGATCTAGCTGATTCTTCAGGCTGGCATTTTCTGCCATCAGCTGCTGCATCGTGTCAGCTTCTTCCTCCTTGCCCAGCTGGATCTTGGACAGCATCTCCGTCCTCAGCTGGTTGACCCTCTCTGAGATCAGCTCGCAGATGGCGTCAGTTGAGAGAGCTGGCTGATCGGAGGGTCCGAGCAGAAGCTGTGGTTGTAGCTGGGCAATAGACTCCGCGACAACCATGGCAGATCTGCTGGCGAGGTAGGCCTTGAGCTTGTCTTCTTCTCTCTTGGCCGCCTCATCAGCTGCGTCGACGTCGTCCATGAAGGAGGCATTTTTGGCGAGCATGTCATCAAGAAAGTGAACAGCTTCAGGGTTATTGCACAGCTCCCTGGTGTCTGTCCCTTCTTGGATGCTTTTGTCCAGACGTCGTCGGAGCACAACCACCTTTTGGTTGTAAGCCACCTCCAGGCTCTGGTAGTCGAAGTACTCCCTCAGGTTAGACTCTTCGACCTTTAACTTGTCCCAACCATGGATCCTGAGGGTCTCCTCCTTCACGTACCAGTAGCTGAATATGACACTGAACTGGTATAGAAGTTCTGTCCCGAGAACAGAGAAAATGGGCATCGATGTTGCCTCGGGGAACATACCAATCAGCTTGCGGAAGCAGTAGCTGAGTCTTCCTTCATACTCAGCCAGGATCGCCTGGCGGTTGGCTTCTTCATCGATCTGAGGGGGGTCGATATCGAAAGTTATGGGTTCGATGGTTTCATCAACGTTGGCTGAAGAAGTGATCACAACGTTGGCATCGAGCGAGAGGCTCGGAATATCTGACTGGGGACCAGTTGAGAGAACTGGATCCTCTTTGGATGGAGAGTTGGCTGGCTGGAGGATTTCTTCAGTCACGGGTGGGTTAACCTGGCTGGCATCAGCTCTAGACCGACTGTCGTGGGACTCCTCAGATGAAGAAGAGTCATCTGAGGAGGAGCTGGCATCCACCACTTGGATCTCCACGTCTCCACCTGCCTCCTCAGCCACGTCCTCCTGGCGAGGTTGAAGAATAAACCCAGCTGGGTCAACCGATTGACTGGATTCGGTTGACTCCTTCGCCTCAGCCGGCTTGACCACCACTGGACTTGTTGTGTATGGTTGAGCCGCTGGCTGGATGATCCTTATCCTTGGCCTCTTCTGCAGAGGTTCCTCCTCTTCCTCCTCTTCGTCTTCTTCCTCCTGAGCTACCTCTTCCAGCTGGCGCTTCGCCGACTTAGTCCTCGAAGGGCGACGAGCAGCTGCCTCCACAGCTGGCTTGGGGACACCCTTGGGGGTGTAGACAGCTTCTACAACATCCCTGGCCTTCTTGGCTGAGGGGAACAGTGACAGCTTGCTGACTGGAGTGTCCTCACTCCCTTCCCATGTCAGCGGCAGACCCTTTGTGGCTTGGAGGATGAGGGCTGATATCTTTGTCCCGAAGTTGAGAGTCACCTTGACACTCAACAGAACATCTCCGGACTCAGCTGTCGTCTCGGATATCTTCTGCTTCTCCGACAACAGCTGGCTCTCTATATATCCCAACCAGTCGACCTGGTGCATCTCTTCCAGGGCCTTCTGCTGCTTGAGCTTAGGACGGCTTATGTCCCCGAAGGCTCCACCATATGCGAAGATGCATTTGGAAATTACATCGAAAAGAAGTCGGTGCTCCGGCTTCAACTTTGTCCTTTGCATGCTCCCCTTCAATGGTTCGGGAACAAGAAGAATGGTTTGAAGGAAGGCATCAGCTTCCTTGTCAGAAAAGTTTCCCACCACGTCTGTGGCTTCACGGTTTCTGGGGATGAGCTTCTCCAGCTCCTTCGACACCTTTATCTCCACAACGGAGTCTTCTACTGTTCGGGAGGTTCTGTGGCGTTGCTTGCACGGGATGATCGTGACAAGCCCGTCATTTGCGACTCAATGCAGATTCCGGTAGAAATGTACGATCTGCTTCCTGAGCAACAGGGCCGGAGAGAGGGTGGCCCAATCAAGCAGATGGTGGTCGGAGAGGATGGTGGCGACTGGAGCGAGCTCAGGCGATGAGAGAGCCGCTCTGGATAATATCTGTTCGAAATGAATCTTCGACATCACCATGTTGAACGATTCCTGAAACGTTGCAGGCTCTGAGGAAACCATCTTTTTAGAAGCTTTTGACTTGGGCGCCATCTCGAGGAGATATATATGCAAAGAAAGAGTGAAAGACTTTACTGGAAATGGCGAAACAAGATTTGAGAAGATGATGAATAGTGAGTAAAGATATGCACGAAAAGAGAAGGTAAGGATCACTTCCTGATTTGCCGTATTATATAATCTTTGACTCGGATAAAATCAACGGCTGGGGTTAAATCGCGCGAATCTATTAACGGCTGTGATTTCGCGACTGTTGAGTAATTTTGACTGATATACCACGCGCGCGAGTGAGAAGGTGAATAGTTTGAGGTGTCAGCCCAGTCGCACTATAAAGTAAGGCTATAGGTGTTCAGCCAGACTTTACATTAAATGCGATATGATGGCTTGTTTAGTCTAGCTGACATGTTCAGGAATGTTTGAATTTATTTCAAACTTTCTCATTTAATATCATAACACCTTCAGTCATAAATGATACCTGCCAGCTGATGTCTGAATCAGCTGTGTTCATTTGTTGAATTCCTCAGTTGCCGCATACCATCAGCTGACTCGAGTTCGTCTGTTCAGCTGACGTCTGTTCCATTGTTGCAGCATACCATCAGCTGACTCAAGTTCATCTCCTCAGCTGACGTTTGATGTCCTCAGTTGGCAATTCGTATCTGATATTCCCCTTTCAGCTGAGCTTCCCCCTTCATCTGAGCTTCCCCCTTAAGTCGATATCCGATTCTTTAGCTCGGATGAATCCTTATCAGCTCGGATGACTCTTCTGCTCGGATGACTTTTCAGCTCGAATGAGTTTTTAGCTCGGATCCAAAAGTCCTAGAAGATCACACAGCATCTTGAACCGGGCTTCAGGAAGAGGTTTGGTGAGGATGTCAGCTCTCTGAATCTCAGTTGGGATCTTTTCCATGGACACATCCTTCTTCTCAATATGATCTCGGATGAAGTGATGACGAATGTCGATATGCTTAGTCCGAGAGTGATGAACAGGGTTTAGAGAGATAGCTATGGCACTCGAGCTATCACAATGTATGGGAACCTGTCCAGTTGAGACTTCATAATCTCTCAGTTGCTGCTTCAGCCACAATACTTGCATGCAACAGCTTCCGGCAGCCATGTACTCTGACTCGGTTGTCGAAGTAGCAACACACGCTTGTTTCTTGGAGAACTATGAAACCAGCTTGCTTCCCATGAACTGACAGTGTCCAGAAGTAGACTTTCTGTCCAACCGATCTCCTGCTAGGTCGGCATCTGAGTATCCAGTCAGCTGGATATTGTCATCAGTTGGGTACCACAATCCAACATTGACAGTTCCCTTCAGATACTTAATGATATTCTTTGCTGCCAACATGTGTGCTTCTCTTGCTTGGACTTGAAAACGAGCACACACTCCAACTGCGTATGAAATGTCTGGTCGGCTGGCAGTTAGGTAGAGCAGCGAACCGATGATCCCTCTATACTGGCTGGCATCAATGAGCTTTCCCTCAGCTCCTGGTTTGATCTTCCAGTTCGTGTTTATAGGGATCTTGGTTGTCTTACTTGTCTGCAACCCGAACTTGGTGATGAGCTCCCTTGTATATTTGGACTGGTTGATGAAAATCCCTTCAGGTGACTGCTTCACTTGTAATCCAAGGAAATAATTCATCTCGCCCATCATTGACATCTCGAACTTTTCCTTTATAAGATCGGAGAATTTCTTGCGCAGCTCCTCCGACTTGGACCCGAAAATGATGTCATCGACATAAATTTGCACGACAAGTATATCTTCACCAACTTTGATGGTGAACAGAGTTTTATCAACTGAACCTCGTTTGAACCCCGAGTCTAGAAGAAATCCACAAAGAGTGCCATACCATGCTCTTGGTGCTTGCTTTAGACCATAGATAGCTTTCTTCAGCTTGTACACTCTTCCATCTCCAGTCTCAAAACCAGGAGGCTGTTCAACATATACATCTTCTTTTATATCTCCATTGAGGAATGCACACTTCACATCCATCTGATATACTTTGAACTTGTGATGTGCGGCATAAGCTAGAAAGATCCGGATGGCTTCCAGCCTTGCAACTGGTGCAAAGGAATCTTCAAAGTCAATTCCTTCTTGTTGGCAGTATCCTTGAGCTACCAACCTTGCTTTATTCCTCACAATGAATCCAATGGCGTCTCTCTTGTTTTTGAAAATCCACTTTAGTCCAATCACCTTGACACCATTTGGTCTTTCTACCAACTCCCATACACAGTTGCATAGAAACTCATTCAATTCTTCTTGCATGGCTGTTGTCCAGTGGACACAGTTGAGAGCTTCCCCAACATTCTTCGGTTCTGGAACATCAGCTACAAAGCAAGAAATCATGGCAACATCTCCAGCTTGCTCGAACTCCTTTAGAACTACCAATTCCTCAGCATATTGGGCATAAGAGTTGGATTCTTCCTCGTTTGATTCTGGATTTGCAACTCTGCTCCGTATGCGCACACCCTCGATTGGATCTCCGATGATGTCGTTGGTGGAATGAACTTCATACCATCTTCGGTTGCGTTTTCCTTCTTCTTCCAACAGTGGCTGTTCAGACATCTGAGTTGGAGTCTTCAGAGCTGGTGATTGATTAGCTGTTGAGTCTGGATCCTCAACATTTACAATAGATTGAACTGAGTTCGGTTGGGCATCGGATGCTGATGCAGTTGGAGGGACATCAGCTGAAGTTCCCCCTAGGGACGAGCTGAGGTCTTCGCATTCATCTTCAGATGAGTATGGGTCCTCATCCTCAGTTGCCCATACCAGTGGTTCAGCTCGGTTCTTTTCCCGAAGAGCTTGCGATCTGGTGAGAACTGGTAGAACAGCTGGATCCGCGTGTTGTTCCTTTACCTGTTCCCTGCACTCGAAGGTAGATTCATCAAAACTAACATGAGGTGTTATTTCCACAACACGAGAGCTGTTTTTGAAAACTCTATATGCCTTGATCCGAGCTGCATATCCAAGAAATATGCCCTTCGAAGCTTTGGCATCAAAAGTTTTCAACTGAGTCTTCCCATTGTTGTGAATATAACACTTAGATCCAAAAACACGAAAATAAGAAATATCTGGCTTTCTGCGTCTCCACAGCTCATAGGGCGTCTTTCCCAACCGCTTGGTGAGAAGAGATCGATTCTGTGTGTAGCATGCTGTGTTGATCGCTTCAGCCCAAAATCTCTTAGGCAGTGTTGAGCTCGCTAACATGGATGTGGCTGCATCCTTCAGAGTTCTATTTCTTCGCTCAGCTACGCCATTCTGTTGTGGAGTGCGTGCGGCTGATGTCTGATGGGTTATGCCATTCCTTTCGCAATACTCAATGATGGTTTCATTTAGAAACTCCGTTCCACGATCTGATCTGATAGATATGATCTTCATCTCTTGTTGGTTCGATATTCGATCCATTAGCTTGGGCAGCTCATCTCGGGTTTCACTCTTGTGGCGCATGAAGATGGTCCACGTATGTCTTGAGTAGTCATCAGTTACAACCAAAGTATATTCGTTTCCATTAATGCTTTTTGGTGTAACTGGCCCGAAGAGATCCATATGGATCAGCTGCAACACTCGGTCGGTTGAGGGAGTTGACTTCAACCGGAAGGAGGTTCTAGCGAGCTTTCCCAGCTGGCATGCACTGCAGATGTGTGTTGTTGAAAACACTCGGTTAGGTATGCCTCTTGCATGTTCTTGTCTGGCAAGTCGGTTCATCGTCTTGAAGTTCAGATGGTTAAGCCTTTTGTGCCACAGCCAGCTCACATCCAAACTGCTCTTTGACAACAGGCAAGTGTCAGGGAGGCTGCTGTTCCAGTCAGCGTAGTATACATTCCCTGTTGGAGATCGATTTCCCAACAATATCACCTGCTTTGATCCGACATCTTTAACTCTGCAACCCTGTGCATCAAACTTGACAGAGAACCCATTATCCCAGAATTGGCTGATGGAGAGCAGGTTATGCTTCAATCCATCAACAAAAGAGACATTAGAAATTGAAACATGATTGGTTTCAAGGGTACCGTAACCTCTGGTATAACCTTTTGAGTTATCACCAAAAGTAACTGATGGACCTTCTTTCTCCACGAAACTTCCAAGCAAATCCTTCAGATTTTTCATGTGTTTCGAGCATCCACTATCCATCACCCACATTGTTGTAGACGCCTTCTTCTTCCTCAGCTGTTTCTCCTGTACCTGCAAGGAGAAACTCGCTTATCCACTATCCATCACCCACTTTTCTCTGTACACTCGAATAGCCTTGTCATTCCAAATGATCTGCCCATTTTCATCAATTATAACAACACCCCGGTTATCCTTAGGCTTGTTGTTTGAAATGATGCTCTGTTTCTTGGGAGGAGTTGGATTTCTCCCATGTTGGGCTTTAGGAGGTGAGGCTTTCCCCCTGTTTTGATGGCGATTCTTATCCTGTTGAGTTTGTCTGTGAGGTCGGACGCCATTGTGGAATCTTCTTGGCTGATTCTGATTCCATTGCCTTGGCTGTTGACGATGGATGTTCATGCCCGGATGTTGATTCATGTTGTGGCATGAGTAACCATAGCTGTCGTAACTTTTCCACATAGGTTGACTCTGTTGGAACCTCTGATTGTTGTGGTGATGGAACCGTTGTTGATTATATCGGTTGAAGCTTGGTCGGTTCTATTGGTTCCATCTCTGTTGTGGTTGGTTTGTTGGTCGGTTATCACTTCGGTTCTGAGCTTGGATATGTTGTCGATTTTGAGCTTGATTGCAACTCCGACATCTCCGGTTCCTCCGTTGAGTCTTGGAACATTCCCCCTCGGTTGTAGACTCCAGGGACTGTTTCGTTGGTGCTCCATCTGCAACTCCTTTGCCTTTCTCAGCCGTAGTTACCTTTATCGGTTGTGAGGGTGTTTGTTCAGTTGCATACTCAACTGTGTTAGGTTTGGCAACCATGACTTCCTCAGCCCTGGTGAAGGTAGCTGGTGGAATTCCAGTGTCCTTTGCCACGTCGTATCTGAGTCCAGACACATCATCCGTTTGCCGTCTGTATTTGATGAGATTCTCGATGATCTCGGATGACTGATATAGCTTTGTCAGGTTGTTCTTCTCAGTTTGAAGATCCTTGAGAAGAACAGCTATATGCTCGGTTTGGGCATCTGATGTCTTCATCAACTGGTCGATCTGAGCCTCTTGCTTGTTCAACTATTCGTTCTGTGCCTTGATCTGTTCTTTCAACTGTTCATCGGTTGAAGCCTCAGTTTGGTTGGCTGTACTCAGTTGACTTTTCAGCTGGTCAATTTCTTCAGCTTGTCTCTTGATCAGATCGTCCTTTTCGGTTAAGGAATCTTCAAGCTTGGCGAACTGGGCTTGAAGACTCTTAAACTCAACCGACTGCTGATGCAGTTCCTCACTGAGTTCTTGAAAATCATTCCAGGAGGGTTCCAACTCATCGTTCATAGATTCCTGCACGTTAGAAGTATTGGAAGAATTTAAGCGAGCAGGATTAGATTGTACCTCAATATCATCTTGGTCGATTCCAAGTGCCATGAGGTATTGATCCGGACTGATGACTTTGTTGGTAGAGGTCAGATCATCCTCATCTTCAGTGTCTGTGAACATGTCCATATCGTCAGCTGCCTCTTCAGCTACCATGGCCTTATTCTTTGCAGTTTGCTTCGCCCTCAGTGCTTCTCTTTCCTTCTTTGAGAGGTCTGGGCAATCAGCTTTGAAGTGTCCTTCCTTGCCGCATTCGAAGCAACCATTGGTGACTGGCTTTGAATTGTCTCGAGTTCGGTTTGATTTATAGAAACGTTTATATTTGCCAAACCGAGTATCCATATCGGCTAACTTCTTTGACAACGCTGCAATGTTCTGTTGCAGTTCTTCTCTGCTCGGCTCCTTTGCAGTCGTGTCAGCCGACCTGGTTGGCCTTGACGATCTCAACTTTGAGAGTCAGCTCGGAGGGCAACTGACTTTGATGCTGAGCCGACGTCCTCAATTCTATTTGTCTGACTTGAGGGCTGCGACCTCCTTCTGTTGACCTTATACTCATTTCCTTTCAAGATTGAGAACAATCTTTCAGTTCCCATTTCACCTAGGTCAGCTCGGCTCTCGTGGATATTTGTGAAAGTATCCCACTCAGCCGGTAGAGCTTGCAACACTTTGAGGTTTATCTCTCTTAGAGTGTATTTTCCTTTCCGGATGGATTGGATTCTTCTGATGATGTCCATAAACTGGAGCTCTAGCTGATCTATAGTCTCATCAGGTCGCAGACTGAAATTGTCAAAATCTTAACATGCATGCGAGAACTTATTTTCCTTTGTCTCGTCGCTTCCTTCACTTAGCGAGGCCAGGATGTCCCACATCTCTTTTGCGGTCTCACATTCCTCTATCCAGGGCAGATAATCTTGTCCAACCGTGGACATTATTGTACTCTGAGCCCAGATATCCAGCTGGCTCACCTTGGCCTCCTCCGGAGTGTAGTCCTCTGGCTGTTTCTCCACATACTCCACCACTGCATCTCCATCGTTGGGATTTGTGGGAGTGCGAAGTATTCTGTCTCGTATGACGATTGGTCCAGATGTGAGAACTTGTTGCATCCTATGATGCTTGGACAAAAGGATCTTCTTCATTCGAGTTCTCCATGATGTATAGTTGACAACAGAGAACATGACTGTGATCTTGTCCTTGACGTCCATCTGCACAAACAAAAACAGGAGAACAAAAATGCGAGCAAGAATGCACTAGCGTGAAAAGATCTGTTCAGTTGACTACTGAAGAAAATTCTCGAATTCACACCTCGTGAAACAGAGTCAGCAGTCTTTTGAACCACTGCTCTGATACCACTTGATGGTCCCGAAACGAGTTACTGGTGTATGGGGGGGGGGGGAATACACCAGTTAGGATTTTTCGACTTTCGAAAAACTTAACACTTGAAAACAACTTCAACTGAGTAAAAGGACTCAGGTGGGATCTCACAGCTGAGTAAGCAAACTCAGCTGGAAGAGCGGTGCTGTGCGGAATGTGGTGGAAAATAAACTCGTTAAAAACAACTCACGCAAACCAGCTCGGTTAGTCAAGAACCAAAACAGCTCGGTTGAAAAAGTACAAAAGAGGTTTGAATGCTGGTTAGTTCGGTCAGTTAGAAATGCAATATGGATTGAATAAAAATAAACACGACACACAAGATTTACGTGGTTCGGAGATAACTCCTACGTCCACGGGGAGATGTGAGTGCACACACCTCAGTCCAAGTTCTTCTGGACAGAACCACTCAGCTTACGCGGGCTGAGTAACCGTTACAGTTTAGTTTCCGGGCACTAAACAGCCTAAGTCAAGTTTACGGGTACTTGAAGACCTGACTACTCAATTACAGGAAGAGTAAGGTCCTAGCACACTTTTTAGGGTGTGAGAAAGGGTAGGATTTCCAACTACAGCTCGATCAAGAATGAGAGCTGGATCTAAGGCTTGAACGAATAAACACTCAACCTAAGATCAAAAACAGTTTCGAATTCTAGGAACCCTCAGCTACTAATGTTCTCTCAAATTGGAACTCTCAGCTGCTGATGCTCTTAGATGATGATTTTGCAGATTTGCTTTGATTTCTCTCGAGAAAGCTTTTGAATTTTTCGTCGTCTATGTGTCTATCTGCATCTCTCCTTCTCGAATGAGAGGATGCCTCTATTTATAGGCGGAGAGAATCAACTAGCCGTTGGAGGAGCAGTTGATCTCTGATCGGTTGAAAGCGATGGCTTGTCTCTCATCTCTGCAGACTTTCCCGATATGGCATCTGTGCTCCTCTGCTTTCCATCTGAGACAGCCTTGTGTTGGGCCAGATGGGGTAATGACTGAACGGTCAAACCCTCATGTGACTTCCTTTTGAAATTCAAATCTTTGACAGTCAACTTCGGTTTGTCGGTTGAAAGTCTTGACCTTCATCTGAGTGATCTTCAGCTGATGTTCGGATCTGTCGAGTTCTCAGCTGACTTTGAACTTCAAAACAGTTGAACTCCTTGTTCAGATTCTATAACTGAGGTTCTGAAACTGAACCCTCAGTTGTCTTCCACTTCTTTACTCAGTTGGGTTTGAACCCTCAGATGATTTCTTTTTCATCTGATGTTCTCTTCCTTTCAACTGTTTCTCATTTGATGAACGCTCAGTTGGTTTCCTTCAACTGATGTTCTGAAGACTTCCCCTTGTTTACATCTGAACAAATGAACTCTCAGTTGTCTTTCTTCGCAACTGATGTTCTGTCTGAGTGACGCCTTGTTGCCATCTTCAGCTGGAGACCTGTAAAGATAAAATCTTAATTTTGCTCAAACAGCGAGCCTAAATTCTAACATTAGGTACTGGCAACATCTACTCGGTTGGGGTCAGCCGGTTTTGGAATTCATCAAAACTTATACTAATAAATTTCCCAACAATTTTTATAAACTAGTTCATTTTATTAGTTAAGTTACAAAATATCTTTTTGTTGTAGTTTATTAAAAATTCATGTCTTTAAGTTTTAATACAAGGAAATTTATTAACATATCTTTTATGCATTCTTCAATTCTTAACCATTTAAAAAGCTTTTGAACTTCAATCCTTTTATTACAAAACTTCTATCTTTATTCATAAATTAAACTAGTACTTATACACACATTATAACACTTAAACATTCAATCTTTTCTATATTATCATAAATTATTTCTTCCAAAAACTCAACATGCAAATTAATTTTCTTATCTTAACAACATGTATGATTTTATTAACATATCATACAATCATCTCATGATCAAAACATCACTCAATTCATCAACAAAATCAACAAAATAAATTCTCTAATTTCTTCAAAAACACACGGCAATGCATACATATTTTTATGCATTTTGTTTCTCAATTTTTCATGCATATAATCTCATTCTCAACATGATAAAGATAATAAATCAAACATCAAAGTATCAATAACTCAAAGGATCCACATTTTCCTATTTTTCTCTATAATTTCGGTATTCATCGTATTTTTAGGGTTTTAAATTCTTTTACTTCTCTTAATTCACCGATTAAAACCTAATGTTCGATTCTCCTAACGATTTTTTCTCACTCGATTATCACAAGCATAACCTAAGTTTGCCTAAACATAAATAAATAACATGCATGCATAGCTTCTTTCTTTTAGGACTTAGAGATATACATATATACAACTAATCAAATGAATATCATACTTTAAATTAAATGAAATTTCTTCTCTTGGCTTCTTGGAATCGAAATGGAAGAAAATGGAGCTTCAAAGCTTGAACTTGAATGGAAGAAAGAACTCTTCTTGAATCCTCAAAGAAAAGAATAACATAAGATTAATCATCCATCTCTTTTTGGGCTTAAGAGCCAAAATGAAGAAAATAGGGATGATGATTTGAATTTCAATTCAAGAGCTTGAAGGATTATTACCTTTTTTTGAAGATATGAATGAAATGGATAGAGGATGATACTTTCTACTTCATCTCCATGGATGATGATCTTGGATTCATGGTTGCATGGAAGAAAAATCAAATGTAGGTGTGTGTATGTGTGTGTGCCGTGAGTTTGAGAGAGTAGAGAGGGAGAGAGTTTTCTTTTTCTTCTTGCTTGAGAGAGAGTTCGAATGAGAGAGAGATTGTAGTGTGGATGAATGAGTTTTCTCTCTTTTGAATAGGTTGCATGCAATTTGAAATCAAACATAGAGAATAAAGTGTGATGGCAAGTTGGTGTTGGAAGTTGTAATTGTTTAAAGTGATTGATAGATGGATGATTTGATGTAGTTTGCATGCAACTTTTGGTAATGTCATGTAGAAGACATAATCATTATATTTAATCTTGGAAATTGGAGAGAGATGGGAGAGAGGTGTGAGGTGGCGTGAGAGGGAGAGAGGTGTGTCGACACTTGTCTTCGTCGTGTTGTTACGAGTATTAATTACCCGGTCGTAAAGGTTTTTCGGATAAAACGATTCGTATTAATTCCTTTTTATGCTATAAACGAGTCTAACCTCTTCTCGTCTCACTTTTGACACTAAATCATCTCAATCCTATTTCACGTCTCAATTAAAAGATTAACGAATTCGATCATTTAGTCTTTTAAATCTCAAAGGAATTTAGTCGGCTTATTAATCCGTTTATTAATCCTTTAAAGATCAATTCCTCATTACTATTCTCAATTCTCAGATAAGTTCTTACCCTATCTCAGTACCTTAGAAGCAATTCTAGGTTCAAAGATTCTAATTCAACTCTATTCTAAGTTCATCGGTATAAATAAATTTCTCGGCGATTCTCATTATTCTATCTCAATTAAACAAACTCTTCGGGTTTTTTTTTTCTGAAATTTAATCTTATACTCATTTTCATATAAATAACCCAACAAGTATATCACATCATCATTATCTCAGATAAATAGAACAGATAAATTCACACAAAACTTACAAAGCATTCTAAACGTTTTACTCAATTATCTTCGTTTAGAAAAGAAAATTCTTATTCCTAAATTCTCATCTTTTAACTCACTCGATTAATTATTACGCTCTCTAAAGATATAAAAGCTAGGGGTATCACATTATCACTTTGAAAACACGGATATCAAAGCAATAAAGAAAGGTTTTCGAGCATTGCTCGTTTTGTTTTATATATAAAAGCCCACCTCGATGATACAGAACTATTAAACAGGTTTCCGTTCTTCTGTTCTTCCGTCCTTTCCTTAGTTCTGGCTTCCTCCTTTATCGTAAAATAATCACACTTTAAATTCGGTCGTAAAAGATAATCGAACATGGAAATTCGAATTAGGTTTTAGTCGTTTTGATTCTTTAGGCATTTGCACGCTACTAGTTTCTTTTTAATTAAACGGGAACGAGACTTGAACAAATCTCATTTAGAACTCGAAAGGTTTCATACTCGACTCTTAGGTCAGTAAAGAAGATAATCGTTAACTTGTTGCGACTTAAAAGATCGAAAGAAACTAAGTTGCGAAGAAAACAACTTAGTAAAACAAGTTCTGAAAATTTACTGCACAATGCAGTAGTTCTGGAGACTGCCCAGAACAGAGGAATTGGAATCAGGGGATGTTCCCTATTTCGTTAGAAAGCTTGGGATGTCTAGTTTACTCTCCAATTTACAGATCTCAAATCCGATAATCGAACTAAGAGATATTACGGTTTTCGGGAAGGGTCGCAAAACTGTCGCGACTAACCCTAGTTGCTCGATAGAATCGACGTATAACTTCCTAAGTTCGTTCTATGTTATCGAACCTACGTTTTCACGATTTTAACACTTCCAAGCAGTCAACACGTACTCCCGTACGTGAAGGACTCCTTTCCGCCGTTCGTCCAATAGCACGACGTTCTAAACATCGGCTTTCAAACTAACAAGTACTATACCAAAATCAAGTTAACAATTCTCGTTTCTAGTTCTCGATTATAACTACAACTCATTATATAATAATCCGGATGCTCATGTCGTCAACTACAAAGTCGTTCTTTAGTTCATAGTAAGCATTATTATCTAGTTAAAATCCTTACTCGACTTCTCGATTATTATTTATGTTCACTTGTTCGTCTCTTACAAAATTTCCAAAGTTATCGGAATTCATTCATTTTCTACGACATTAATCATGATCTAACGAGATTCATTATTATATACATCATCACCTCATATCATTACTTAGTTTTATTTAAAAGTTAGCCCGTGTCTACTAAACATTTTCTGACTGATTTTCACAATTTACTCGGCCGAGTATTTTCTGGTATGCTATGTTCAATCTTGACCAATTCTCATTCACCGTGGCTGGTATCCCTCAACAGGATATCACATACACCACAGGTTACAAAGTGCACTAACTCTGGAAAGCACTTAGTAGCTAACTCAGAGCCGATCGTTAGTTAACCTAGTTAGATTAACTCTAAATCTGGAAAACAAGAATGTTAACTCAGATAGGTACAAGAGAACTCACATAAAACATAAAACAGTTCATGCCATAATTATCACTTTGAAAACACAGATATCAAAGCGATAAAGAAAGATTTTCCGAGCATTGCTCGTTTTATTTTATGTATAAAAGCCCACCTTGAAATACAGAACTAAAAAGCACTAGCTTCCAATCTTCTAATCTTCCGTCCTTTCTTTACTGCTGGCTTCCTCCTTCATCGTAAAATAATAACACTTAAAATTGGATCGCAAAAGATAATTGAACATTGAAAAATCGAAAAAGGTTTTAGTCGTTTCATTCTTTAGGCATTTGCACGCTCACTAGATTCATTTTACTTAAACGGGAACGAGATGAGGTCTCGTCTCATTTAGCACTCAAGGCTCCTTTCTTGTCACTGGGGTCTGTAGGAAGATAGTCGGCAAGTTATTACGGCTTAAACGATCGAAAGAAACTAAGTTGCGAACGAAACAACTTAGAAGAATGAAATCTGAAAATTCACTGCGCAAGGCAGTAACTCTGGGGACTACCCAGAACAGGGAAACTGGAAACAGGGGATGAGCCTTGTACCATTGGAAAGCTTGGGATGTCTAGTTTACGCTCCAATTTACGGATCGCAAATCCAATAAATGAGCTAAAAGTTATTACAGTTTCCGGCAAGGGTCGCAAAACTGCCGTGCTAACCCTAGATGCTCGATAGAATTGACGTATAACTCTTTAAGTTCGTTCTAAGTTCTCGAATTCGATTTCTTAAGAAACTGGACTCTCAAGGCAGTCAACACGTACTCCCGTACGTGATGAACTCCTTCTCAAAACTCGTCCAATAGCACGACGTTCTAAACGTCGGCTTCCAACTATCAAGTACTAAACCAAACAAGTTATCAATTTCTCGTTCTAGTTCTCGACTATCACTATAACTCATATTATATTAGCTCGAAAGCTCATGACGTCAACTACAAAATCATTCTCAAGTCCATAATAAACAATATTATCAAGTTAGAATTCTCATTCGACTTCTCGGTTATTAATTACGACTAATTGTTCGTCTCTTACACAATTTTAAAAGTTATCGGATTTCGTTCATTTTCTACGTCATCAAACATCATCTAACAAGATTCATTTTCATGCATATAAACACTTCATATCAATACTATATCTCAACTTACATCGAGATCTTCGTCTCTTACCAATTCAATAATTATTTTAGAAAATTTTAATTAAATTCATAACATCATCTAATGTCATTAGAAACCATATTCCATCATCATTTCATCAATTAAACCAAGCTATATCAAACCCCTAATTAACACCTAAAAATCGGTATTTACACAAGGATTAAGAGAGTGATTTTCTTCATTAATCAACACCATTTAACTCTTAATCATACTATTATATCATCAATTGATCAAATGAAATCCAATTACACATTAAAATGCAAAACCCCCAATTTCAAACCCTAAACCCTAGAACTCGGTTTCAACAAATCAAAGGGCTTTCGATTTCTTTTTGTTTTAAACCCTAATCGAACACTTCCTAAGCATGATTATAACATCAATTGAATAATTCCAAAAACTCTACACAAACCCCTAAATTTCGGTAATTACATAGTGTTAGGGTTCTTGGGTTTTCTTCAATTTTAATCCTAGAATTCATATCCAAACACTTCTAATTTCACTAATCCAAGATCAAAACATCTAGTTCATCATTCCTAAATTTTCGATCCAAAAAGAAAATAAAAAGAAAAGGATTTTGGATGGATAGAAACATAGAGGAGAGGATTACCTTGAAGTTTAATGAAGGAAGGAATGAAGTTTGATAGAAGGATGAAGACTTGTGTGATTTCTTGCTCAAGATCTTGAAGCTTCTTCAATGGAGAAAATGAAATGAAGATGGTGTATGCAATGTGTGTGTGTTCGGTTATGGGAGGGAAGAAAAGGGAGGATGCTGATGACTAACACATTTTGAATAGTTACTACCTAAGGTGTAAAGGTTGAATAGTAAAGACATTAGGTGTAAAGTAAAAACTATATAAAAATGAAATATCAACTAATGTGTGTGTGATGATGTCGGCTAGAGGGGGAGGGAAAAGAGAGATTACACACTTTTCCGGCGTGATACGACGTTACGGAAATCAAACGACGAAAAACGTAGCTCGGCACAAAATTGTCACGATCCGATTCGTCCAAAAATTCTAACGTATTAAACTTAATTGGAAAATAATATTTAGAAATTTAATTCCGACAAAAACTTGGGACGACACAGTCCGAGTTTCGTCCGGAAAATCATAAAAACGAACTTTCTCGGGCGAGTTCGTATCACAATTTCGTGAATATAAAAATCAGACGGTTTTCCGTGCTGAGTTCACGAACTAAAAACTTTTCGTACGCGCTAACCCTAAATACAGTAGTCGTCTAGCTGACTTCCGTAATTTATTTTCGGAAACGGATTCGACCATTAGTCTTAGAATTCAAAATCACAAACTTAGGCGTGCAAAGCTATTTATTTTATTAACTTTAAAATTTTGAGATCGTAAGGAATTTTCGGGGCATTACATGTGAGTAGTAGCACCAATGAAAAATGAGCTCATTTAGAGACCATTTCTCTTTTTGACATTTGTAACTAATTTTAAATTGGTTAAACTGTGGAGGAAGCGAAACCAAAACCATAAGAACGAGCAATTCTTCAGAAAGCTTGATCTTAAGTGTCTTAAGTTTTGAAGTAAGATGGAACATTTCCATAATGTACTCCCTTGCATTTCCTTGACTCTTATACTTCATAGACATCAAAGAAGTCAGAAGTGATGTCATTTCAACCTTATCGTTTTTCTCAAAACGTTTCTCAATTTGGTCAAGGAAACCTTTAACATCTATAAGTTCCTCAGAATCTGGCCCTCTAAAGGCATCCAGAATACTGTGCTTCATGATTATTAGACTCATGCGGTTAGAACATTCTCATCTCTCAAAATACCTTTTAGCATCAAGGGTGCTTTCTTCAGTGAGAGATGCAGGTTGTTTACCCTAAGAGCAATGTCTAATTCCATGCAGCAAAACACTATCATTAAGTGTCTTTTCCATTCCTTGAAATTAATCCCATTAAGCATGAGTACCGAATTGATGTTAGAAGATATTGTGGCAACTGATGATGAATTTGCTGAATATTGAACAAAAGAATAAAACAAGTTCACATCAATAAACATACTTGAACCATAAACACATAATAATGGTTAATCTCATCCCAATATACCAAACACAACATTAATATTATATCTTTGGATAATAATATTAACTGTAAACGATACTCTTGTCGCGGTAATCAAATATTGACAATAAGGTATGTCAAACAATAGATTAATCTTGGATTAATGTATTACAAACATATAAAGCTTTATAATTGTCACATATTTACTACCACAATTATGTATGAAATTCTGCCAAATATTAATTCACCTTTGGGTGAAATTTAATAAACGCATGAATATCATACACACAACCGTTATATGTACATTAAATAAATTAATCTACGCAAAAGAGGTCACTTTGGCAACATTTTGTTTCAATTAACTTACTTAATTTCCAGAATCGATATTATATATTGGGAGACGATCCTTACGATAAAATTAATTTCTATCCCAAAAGGGAGGAGATCCTTAAGAAATTAATTCCATCTTCCCAATATAATATCTCTTGATGAAAACAAACTCGTATAATATGAGAAATTCATCAAAAGAAATACCCGAATTTGAAATTGGCAAAAAACCGAAAATAAATAATCTCAATTCATACTTTAATTATCCACATTATAATTTCAAAATTTAACAAGATATGCACCGATAATATCAACATGTGGATAAACAACTAAATTTCAAAAAAAAAAATGAATTTTGACAAATCCAAAAGCAAAGTGAGGCGCAAGATTTCCAGAAAGTCATTTGAATAATTTCTTAAAGAAAGCAGCAATTAATCATCTACTTAATTAAAAATAACTTTTCCCTCAATTATCATGCGCCTAAATAAATCAGAAATTACCGATTTCAACAGAAATTCAAAATTTCAAAGTATAAAACATATAATTTCAATTGCTTACGCAGAATTGAAAAATTATTCCATTTCTCAGAGAATCATCAATAGAGTGGCTCTGATACCACTTGTAGGAATAAAATAATTCACATAATATAGGACATGCTTTAATTATAACTCAAGTCCTATATTCAACTTTATGATAATAATCTGAAAAAACTTGAGTAAAGCGGAAGCACTAACCTGAAGCCATAGTTGAACATTGCCCGGAGGTCGATCTTCCAAGAATGCAGGTTTCTCTATTTGTATATTCTTGATGGGGATAGAAAATAAAAAGAATTGGTGTACTGCTTCTTGGGGACCAGTCCCCTATTTATAATTGATCGTGTCTCTTCGAAAGGGTGATTCCGAAGAGACACAATGGTTA
This sequence comes from Schizonepeta tenuifolia, assembly GCA_029490685.1. Taxonomy (NCBI): domain Eukaryota; kingdom Viridiplantae; phylum Streptophyta; class Magnoliopsida; order Lamiales; family Lamiaceae; genus Schizonepeta; species Schizonepeta tenuifolia. The sequence continues at coordinate 40,905,006 of CM055959.1, read as the reverse complement.
GGAAATAACTTCTCATTCCTATCCAATCAATTATTACTATTTATTATTTGACCCCTCATCAAATAATAAATATAACATTTACCACATATTTTATAATAGCATATACATTAATTATATATTTGCCCACATATTATTGGATTTAACCCAACACGTACCATTAAAGAAAACTGGAAAAAAAAGAGAAAGAAGGGAGAAAGAGAGAAAAAAGACAGAAACAAAAGAGAGAGTTGAGAGAGAGAGAGAAAGAAGACAAAAAAAAAGGGAATATGCTTGAGGAAAGAGAGAGAAGAAAGAAGAAAAGATAGAAATGTGTGAGAGAAGAGAGAGAAAGAAGAGAGAAGAGAGAGAAAAGTCAAAAAGCATGATAGCGAATGTTGTTAGATATAATAAAAGGACAAAAATAAGGGCAAAAATATCCAAAAAGTAAACTTATGACAAAATTTGATAAAATTCAAACTAGTGATAGATTGTGATATGAGATAATGGCTAATGACATATCACCATTTGCCATATATATATATATATAACACCCTTTAAGTAAGAACTAAGAACAATATCTAGCTATTAATAAATCATCATCCAATGGTTAGATTTGAATGTGAAATTTAATGCAGATATTCCAAAACAACTAGCGTATAACCCGTCGAAAATCGACGGGAAATTATAAAAATTAATAAAATTATTAAATAGTACTAATATGTAATAGATTAAAATAAATATTATTTATTAATTATTTTAGCGTTAAATAATTCGATTATGCAATCTATTAAACTCGCTTATAATTTATATCCCTTGAACACATCTCAAACTCAATTAAAAAGTAATTTTACCACATATTTACGTCTTAAACACATATAGTTATATTTGTTAAAAATTATAACTAATAGATTCTCATTACTTTCGATAATTGTTAAAGCTCTATTCTTCTACAAAACCGATGTGAGCAAAAATATATTTCTCTCTCAAAGGAAAGCAAAATTTTTTTAACTTTTTATTAAGAAAAAGAGGCAAGAGAAGGAGCGGGTAGTGAGAGAGAGAGAGAGAAGAGATATATAGATAGCGAATAATACTATAGATGTTAAGATTGTCTATAAGATAAAAGTGACCCAAAATACCCCACATTATGAATTCTACACAAGATTAAGATAAAAAAAAAAAAAGTTAAACCACCGCTTCACAATCATCCTATCTACCCCGACGGTTCCGACCTGAAACCGGCCTATTGACTACAATACTGATTTTAAATTATATAAATAATCGTCTTCCAAATATATTAACAAAAAAATTAATGATGACATTTGTTTTCTTTTCATCTAAAATTAATATTTAATTATATACATAACTATATTCCAAAAATATTCACACAATATTTAATAAATAAAAATTTAATTATAAATTGTAGTATTATATAAATAATCATCTTCCAAATATATTCATAGAAAATAAATGATGACATTCGTTTTCTTTTTTACCAGCTTCGAGAATAACTTTTTTAACTCAGAATAGAACTTCAAGAATTGTTTCACTATGTACTTAGTAGTTTTTCCTTTTTACAAAACTTTATGTGGAATGATTGTGATTCATATAATTATTTATTCAATGATATAAGATAAAAGTTGACCATGAATATCCTTAATTTTATGAGTTCAAAATTATATATTAAAAAAAAAATTGTCCCGCAAGTACTGAATTGACCCATCTACGCACATGATTCTTGATTCTTGGTCGGAATTGACTCGTTGATAAATTGTTAGTAATTTTTCTGCCAATTTTCCTACATATTCTACGTTTTCCAACGGAGACGATTAATAAAATAATTTGAGATGATGTGTTTAGGATTATTTAAATTTGTTTGAAATTTGTATACTCATATTTGTTTAAAATCCAATTAAAAAATTAGTCATTTGTGTTATTTTCTGAAAAAAAATCCGTATATTAGTCTACCGCCACAATTCTGCATCGGAACTGGCCCGTTGACCACGACAATTTATAAAATTTATTTAGAATTTATATAGATCCAAAAATTTAATAAAAATAATGATTGTACTATTCGTTAATCGTCCTTAATCGTAAAATGAAAAAAATACATGAAAATGTGTCACGTGGGAATTGTTCCCGAGTTGAGGTACCGGTCACGTGAAAAAAATGAATAAAATGAAAATTTTAAAATTAATAAGAATAAAGAATGAAAATGTATCACGTGGGATCCCGAGTTGAGGTACATGGGAATTGGTCTGTCTACCTAATTAATTGACAAATTAGAAATTACTTATTTTTTTATCAAATTAAATAAAAAAATATTAGACTATTTCCAAATTTAATTCGGTCAACCAATAAATTATCCAAACTATTTTAGAACTATTTATTCTGTCAACTAATAAATTGGTTCCCTAATAAAAATAATTATCTATTCGGTCAATTAATAAATTGACCAAAATAAAATAACTTAAACTATAAAAATATAGCAGTTATTTATTCGGCCGATTAATAAATCAATTGGCCAAATAAAACTCCTACAAAAAATAATTATCTATTCAGCCAATTAATAAATTGATCAAATTAAATTAAATTAAACTATAAAATATAGTTATTTATTCGACCGACTAATAAATAAATCGGTCAAATAAAACTGGTTGAGCAAAAGATGAGAAAATACACATTGATTCTAGGTATTTATAGGTTTTTCAATAGGTGAAGTTTCATTGAGAGACCGATGTGGGACACAAGATTTTAGTATAGATATTTAAAATCTATTATTTTACATTTAAAAATTCAAAAATTTGAGAATTTAGATAAATATGAATGGAGGAATATAAGGAGTGTCACGTAGGATTTTTTCAAAGTAAGAATCGTTTTCCTTTTAGTAATATAATGATGATTTATAAGTGCGTAATTTATAAAATTTATTTGAAATTTATATAGATCCAAAAATTTAATAAAAATAATGATTGTACTATTCATTGTCGTCCTTAATCGTATAATAATATTCGTTAATTAAAATTATAAATTATGCAAAGTTGGAAACCCAACTACAAATAACGTAAAAAATTATTTCATGGATGTCGATTATAGATTTTAGAAAATACATGAGAAAAAAAGCAAAAAATAAAAAATTTCTGAAGTGTCGGTTGAGAATCAGCTCATCTATCGCCACGGTTCCAGGTCAGAATTGACCCATTGATCACGATTTTGATTTATAAATGCATAATTTATGACGATTCTAAATTTTAGAAAATATATGAAAAAAATGAATAAAAGAAAAATTTTAAAATTAATAAGAATAAAGAATGAAAATGTGTCACGTGGGATCCCGAGTTGATGTACCCGTCAGTTGGGAATTGGCCCGTCTACCTAATTAATTGACAAATTAGAAATTACTTATTTTTTTATCAAATTAAATAAAAAAATATTAGACTATTTCCAAATTTAATTCGGTTAATCAATAAATTATTCAAACTATTTTGGAACCATTTATTCTGTTATTTTGGAACCCTAATAAAAATAATTATCTATTCAGCCAATTAATAAATTGACCAAAATAAAATAACTTAAACTATAAAAATATAGCAGTTATTTATTCGGCCGATTAATAAATAAATTGGCCAACGAAACTCCTACAAAAAATAATTATCTATTCGGCCAATTAATAAATTGACCAAATTAAACTAAATTAAACTATAAAATATAGTTATTTATTCGGCCGATTAATAAATAAATTGGCCAAATAAAACTGGTGGAGCAAAAGATGAGAAAATACATATTGATTCTAGGTATTTATAGGCTTTTCAATAGGTGAAGTTCCATTGTAAAACCGATGTGAGACACAAGATTTTAGTATAAATATTTAGAATCTATTATTTTACATTTAAAAATTCAAAAATTTGAGAATTTAGATAAATATGAATGGATGAATATAAAGAGTGCCGCATAAAATTTTTTCAAAGTAAGAATCGTTTTACTTTTAATAATATAATGATTCCTCTAACAGTTAAATCATACAATTAAGGGTACGACAGTACAAATAAAAATTACCAAATCAAATGCAGCGCAATTCCGCAATTTAGGAGCAAAACATGTGAATCATACTTTTAATCTTTTCTTAATTTTTCGTCTTATTCTTAGTGGGTTTTGGGATTCAAAATTTTCACCAATTATTTAATATAGCTTAACTTGTGATGGTCCCGATATGAGTTCTGGTGTATAGGAGGGGAATACACCAGTAAAGACTATTAAAAACAACCCCCTAAAAATAACACAACTGAGTAATGCAACTCAGTTGGAATCACAACTGAGTAAAAAACACTCAGCTGGAAGTGAAGTGCTGTGCGAAATGTGGTGGAAAATAACTCGTATAAAATCAACTCACGCTTAAGTGCAAGGTTGGTCAATAACCAAAACAGTTGATATGGAAAAATGCAGTTTGTATGTTGGTTAGTTGGTCAGTTGAATATGCAATAAGATAACTGAATAATAAACACAACACGCAAAGATTTACGTGGTTCGGAGATAACTCCTACGTCCACAGGGAGTTGTGAGTCCACATAACTCAGTCCAAGTTCTTCTGGACAAACCACAAAGCTTATGTGGGCTTTGCAACAGTTAAGATATGTTTACGGGTACTTATCAACCTTACAGATAAGTTTACAGGTACTTATCAACCTATCTACTCAATTACGGGAAGATTAGGGTCCTAATAACCTTTCAGGAGTGTGAGAAAGTGGGTTTCCAACTAATAGCTCGAACAAGAAGTGAGCTATGATCTAACACTCTACGAACTCTCAACTAGTGTTGTTCTCAAGGTTAGATCAGAAGACACTAAGACAGAATCTAACACTCTAGAACTCTCAACTAACGATGTTCTTAGAGATTGAATGCAGTTCAGCTCGTGTGAAGTATTTGGTTCTTTCTTTCGCTCTTTGGTCTCTTCTCACACTTGTCTGTCTCGTCTCACTTCTTGAATGAATGAAGGCCTCTATTTATAGGCGGAGAGAATCAACTAGCCGTTGGAAGAGCTGTTGATCTCTGTTCTTTGAAAGCGATGGCTTGTCTCTCATCTCTGCAGACTTTCCGGATTTGGCAACTGCATGCTTCTGCTTTCCATCTGAGACAGCCTTGTGTTGGCCCAAATGAGGTAATGACAGAGAGTCAAACCTTCACGTGACTTCCTTATTTGAATTTCAAATCTCAACATTAGTCTTTCAACAATGGATGATCGGTTGAGAGTTTCGATCTTTATCTGACTTATTCTTCAGCTGATGTTCTATCTGAATGCTAACAGTTGAACTCTCAGCTGACTTGAACTTCATGATGTTGATCTTCTTGGTTCTAGTCCTACAAATGATGTTCTGAATCTGAACGCTCAGTTGTCTTTCTTGTATCTGATCAGTTGGCTTCGAACGCTCAGTTGTCTCTCTTACAACTGATGTTCTCTTGCATCTTCTCCCTTTGAATACTTAGCTGTTGTTCTGAGACTTGAACGCTCAGGTGTTTTTCTTACACCTGATGTTTTATCCGAGTGAAGCCTTGTTGTCATCTTCAGCTGGAGTCCTGTAAAGATAAAATCTTAACAATGCTCAAACAGCAAGCCTAACTACAAACATTAGGATCTGGCAAACATCTACTCGGTTAGGGTCAGTTAGTTTTGGAATCAATCAAAACTTTAATAAATTTCCCAACAACTTGTATCATTAGATGGATTTGATTTTTCAAAAAAATTTCGGACTATATACACATGAAACTCATATTAAAATAATATTTATTACAATGTGTATAATGAACATTGCATTAAAAAGATGACGTTTGTGCATTTGATTATAATGTAGTATATAATTATTGCATTTAAAAATTGATGTTTGTGCATTTACAAAACCAAGTTTGTGCATCTCAAATAGCTTAAAAAAATGTTTTTTGTCCATTTGATTATAATTAGCTAATGCATATGATTCTTGCATTTCAAAACAATGTTTATGCATTTATAAAATGATGTTTGTGCATCTCGGATTATATATACATGAACGTAGTTCACATTTAATTAATATTGATTATAATCTACTATACAATTAATATTGCATTTAAAATTGATATTTGTGCATTTAAACATTGATATTTTTGCATGTCGAATTAAATGAAGGTGAGTGGAATGAATGTTGGTTAAGGATACCATAAATAAAAGATATGTAACCTCACAATCATGTAAGTAAACGGTTACAAAAAGCAAAAAAATTACTATAGTAACCTTCATGATTAATAACCTCATTTTAATTAGAAAAAAACGTATAAAATTCTAGTCATTGATCAATGCAAATAGATGGTATAGATTTGTTCTTATTTCTTATATAAGAATGTGTTCTTATTTGATCCAATAAATATAAACAAATATATATAAAGATTTACACACACAAAAAAAAATCAATCTACAAAGAAACTATCCTTTTTGTCATCCTTAATATAATAAAAAATGTGAGTTATGTTTATCATATATATAGATGAAGATTACACAAAAAAGAAAAAAAGATATCGATCTACAATGGAAACATCTCTTTTGGGCTGAAAGTAAACATTTAGGGCTTGAATATTATATAAGAAGATTTAATTTCGTTGAGAAAATTGAGGCACTGCATATGATGATATTATTATCTCTAGGTATTCGTTGAGAGCTTGTTTTGTTTTTGTGATAAATACGTGTGTTGTGTGTCATATGCCGGTGGTGACAGTGGAAAAAGGGACTGTCAAAAGTTGATAGAGCATCATAATTTTTAGTGTAAGTTCCTTGACATATCTGCTCCGTGATGGTGGATTATTTGCTTTAGTGTGCCTCGACACAAGTGTTTTACTCTACTTGTGTTGATTTAATGTTTTACGACTATATATTTGCACAGCCAAATACGAATTTGTTCCATACTTCATGAATTTTTTCGAGTATATATGCCGGTATTTAGTTTTCAATTTTGTAATACAAAAAATAAGTGCTATTTAAACACACTGTGGTAGCCACATAAGTTAAAAATAACAATATAAATTTTGAAAATGGAATATACCCTAATTGAGAAGTATAAATCTTAGAGGGAAAATGTGATTATTTGCATTTTTACAGTTAACTTTCCTTTTCATTACGCGTGTGACTACCCACCGTGTTATCGAATAGTTTTATTGTTTATAAAATTAGTTGAGAACGAAAATTCTTTTTATACACCGATTTTAACTTTTATAACTATTAGAAAATTAGGCAAATTCTCCCGTGCATGTGAGACCGGGACCCGGGTAGATCTGGTTAAACCATTAACTTTGAATTTTTTTACGTTCAAATGGTGTGCACCACAATGTGTATAGTGAGATGAGATGCAGCATAAGTGTATTGGGATACACTATTTTTTAATTTTATTAATATTCTTTTGCAATACTTTTTGAAATGCACGGCCGTGCATTAATTAACATTAATGAGATGCACCACAAATTATATTGAGATGCACCATTTTTTAATTTTATTAATATTCTTATTTGTTATTATTTTTAGATGCACCACTAAGCATTTTGAGATACATCACATAGTGTATGCAGATGCACCGCCATGTATAATGAGATGCACGCACTGAGATACACAACAATGTAGTAGATGCACCACAACGTGTAAATGAGATGCACAACATAGTATAATGAGATACACCACACTTTATAAAAAATAAAATTATCAGGCACTCGCGTGCAGTGCACGCACCACGCGCTCGTCTCATAGTGTGGGACCGCAGGTTGTATGAGAGTTATGCTCAAATAATTATTACTAGTAATTACTATAATTTTATTCGAACACCCTGAAATTAAGTATAGATTTTTTTATGTCTAAATTTATAAATTATTTTACATCTTTCCAGGTAAAGTGGATACTAGTATAGCAGAGCAAAAAAATCCGAATAACCTATTAGATTCGAGCATGCAGCTCAATCAAGTTGGCTAATTTATGTATAAGTTCATCAGACTGAAAAGTTGCAAGATGTGCTAATACAGAATGGAGTTTCTGTTCTTCAGTCTGAGCTAGAGTTTTGTGGAACAGGTTGGAACAGATTCGAAAGATTCTTTCCATAATTGAGTGGATTTTGTGGAGATCTTTTCCCTATCCAGTATTGACGCGGAGAAGATCATATCTGGCGAATATATTGTTTGTTCCACAAGATAAGCCTCCAAAGGGAAGTTTCTATCTACAAGGAAACTAGGGCAAATATTTGAAGATCTTATCTAGAGTTTCTCAAGACCTATATAAGTTGACTTCAACACCATCTTGGAGGCTGCCGCTGCATTAGCTATATTTCATGTTTTGATAGCTAGTATACTTCTTGTGAGAGAGTATTTTTCATATTGTACTTAAGAGTGTTTATTCATACAAAAACACTTGATAGAGAGGTGAGTGTTGGGTTATGACTCAAGCTTAGAGTGTTCGAGTGCATCTTGGGCATTCGTTGGTCCACGTGGAGTTGGGGAGTGTGTGAGTTAGGAGATTTCATATGGTTGACGAACTATATGTGTAAGAATCTGTAACTACAACTTTCAATAGTGATTGATTCTCTCTTGGGCAGGAAGGCCCCCAAGACGTAGGTTGTCTAACCGAACTGGGTTACCACTTCTGTGTGTTCTTTACTTAGCATACTTATTGCTTTCTTTGCTAATCTCTGTGCTAAGTTTTGCAGTAACGAAATACAATTTACATGTAGAAATTGTTGAGTTAAGTATTTCAATTGGTACCAGAGCGGTACACCGACTTCACAGGTGTTAATCCCGGGACAACCGCAAATCTCTGTTGCTGCATCTGACCCACAATGACTACTAATGGTCATGCTATGATGAAACTCCCATTGCTGGATGGAAAGAACTACGGTTACTGGAAAGTGAGAATCATGTCTCACATAAGATCCATTGATGAAGCTGCATGGTACGCGGTAGAAGAAGAATGGAAACCTCCAGTCAAAGCAGATTCCACAGATCTCAAAATACGAAAGGAGTGGAACGATAAAGAGATCAAATGGTCAGGGATGAATTAAAAGGCCCTGAATGCAATTCAATCGGCTGTGAGTGTAGAGATCTTTGCTTTAATCTCCACTTGCACATCTGCCAAGAAAGCATGGGACATTCTTGAGACAGCCTTCGAAGGAAACAATTAGGTGAAAGGACAGAGGCTCCAACAACTGACTTCACAATTTGAAAATATGAGAATGGAGGAGACTGAAAATATTGGTGAATTTCAGTCAAGACTGCTAGCTCTTGCCAACGAAAGTTTTCATCTAGGAGAGGAAATCTCCAATGAGAAGCTTGTCAGGAAGGTTCTTCGATCCCTTCCAAACATATTTGAATATAAGGTGACTGCCATAGAGGAAGCCAAAGATGTCTCTGAACTCAAACTGGATGAGTTGATAAGCTCCCTAAGGACATTTGAAATGGGAAAGCAGAACGAGAATTCTGAGAAAAGAAATGGAGTTGCCTTTGCAGCTCACAACTGGAATCCTGATCCAGCTTCTGAGCCATCAAGCAAAACCAGTGGAGATGAAGTTTTGGCCCTTCTTGTCAAACATTATGACAAGATATTCAAAAGGCCCATGAAAAGGAGTTCTAACAGCAACTCATCCAGAAAGGAATCTTCTAACTCCTCTTCTAACTCCTTCTCAAGAAACAAAGGGGTGAAATCTCGCACTGAAAAATCTGGTCCAAAGTGCTTTGAATGTGATAGCTATGGACACCTTCAAAATGAATGTCCATGTTTCCTCAAACGTGAGAGCAAATCCTATGTTGCCACACATAGCGATGAAGAAAATGATGATAGTGGTAGCGAGGAAGAGTCAAATGTTGTAGCTCACGTAGCAATCTCATCTGAGGTTTCAAAACAATCTCCACCTGAGCCAGAAGAGGTGGATGAAGAAAGTGACGAAGAAGAAGTGGACAAGGACACTCTAGTGAAGATCTACGAAGATCTCAAAGCTAAATGCGAGGAAGTTGGAGGCGCCAACAAAGAACTCAATTCCAAGATCAAGGAATTGGACGAGGAAAGTAAGCTTGTTAAATCTCAGCTAGTTGATGTTCGTCAAGAAAGAGATCAGTTGAAGGCTCTAAACATTGCGTTGCTTCTAGAGTATTCAAATCTCAAAGAAGATAATGTGTTCAAAGCAAATGAACTCATTCATGTCAACAAGGTAGTAAGGATGATGACCAACAGTACTGCTCAACTCGATCAACTTTTGGAGGTTGGTCAACCAACCACAAGCAAAGTTGGCTTGGGTTATCAAGGGAGTAAGGTTTGGAGACCGGTAAACACAGGAATCAAGACATCCTTCATTCCTGAAAAGGAAAAGCAAGCTGAAGGAACCAATGACAACAAGAAGCACGAGGAGGAGATTCCAAAGCAAGCTATCAAAAGGAACCATCACGGAAAGCACCAACAGCAGAGGCGAGCTCGGAAACTTCCTACTGTGCCACAGAGACAGAGTCAAGTGTTCAATAAATAAGGATATAATGGTTATTACTCTCCAGTTTGCCATTACTGTGAAAGACCAGAACACATTAGACCTAATTGCAGGTTCTACATGGCAGATCGACGAAGAACTATGAATCATAGCACTAGAAGGCCTAGCAACGGAAGAAACTATATGGCTTATGTATCTCTGACGGCTCTATGGGCAAGAGCTGATAATAGATGGTACTTGGACAGTGCTTGTTCATGGCATATGACTGGAAATCCAAAGTTCTTGAAGGAAATCAAGAAAAGCTTTAATGACACCGAGTGATGGATCACAACTAAACATCATTGGTAGAGGAACACTTGATATTCCAGGATTTCCTCCCTTAAAGGATGTTTTTCTAGTGGACAGAATGAAGGCAAATTTGATAAGCATTGGGCAGCTATGTGATCAAGACCTGGATGTGAGATTCACCTTATCTCACTATACTGTCATGACGAATGGAGAGAATTATTTGATAGGGGATAGATCAGCGGATCAATGCTATCTTGCCAGAGCTCAGCCAATGTGTCTCCGTGCCAGCTCATCTGTCACAGAAATTTGGCATCAGAAACTGGGACACTCAAGCTTCAGAAACATGAAGAAACTGATTAAAGTTGAAGCTGCAAGAGATCTTCCCTCCATGCAGATTTTTGAAGGAAATGTATGTGGTCCATGTCAAGTTGAAAAACAAGTGCATATCGGTCACAAAAAGGTACAAAGTATTACTACCTCCAAAGTTATGGATTTAATGCACATGGATCTCATGGGTCCCATGCCAACTGAAAGTATAGCCAAAAGGAAGTATATTCTAGTTTGTGTGGATGATTTTTCAAGATTTACTTAGGTCGAATTCCTGTGTGATAAGAGCGAGGCATTCGATTATTTTAAAGTCCTTTGCTTAAAATTAGATGTAGAAAAAGAAACTCCTTTAAAGCGCATAAGAAGTGATCATGGAAAGGAGTTTGAAAAGGGACCTTTCGAGGAATTCTGCAATGAAAAGGGAATTGTTCATGAATTCTCTGCCCCCATAATTCCACAATAAAATGGAGTTGTAGAAAGAAAGAATCGCACACTTCAAGAGATGATGCGAACGATGATGAGTGCTCAAGACATTGCTGAATGGTTCTGGGCTGAGGCAATGAATACTGCCTGCTACATTGTAAATAGAGTCTATATTCGACCCAAGACGGACACGACCGCCTATGAATTATGGAAAGACAGAAAACCCAGTTTCAAGTATATTCCTATCTTTGGTACGGTTTGCTACGTTCTAAATGACAGGATTCAAAGAAAGAAGCATGATGATAAAGGAGTTGAGGCAATCTTCTTGGGGTATTCTAGAAATAGCAGGGCTTTCAGAGTTTTCAACAAAACCACAAAGACCGTGATGGAGTCGATTAATGTTGTATTCACTGATGATAATGTTATGTCTGCTGAACAGGATGAAGACGATCAGCTGGAGTCATCCGTGCCACCTACTGAGCCAGATAAACATAATAATCTGGAGCAATCTGATCCATCTGTAGCAGCAGCTGAGGAGGGGAATTCAAATCTACAACCTGCCTCAGATGATTTCAATCAAGGTAGTGCTCCTATCTCTTCGACACAGAATGCTATTGTTCTCTTCACTCCGCCGAGAAAAGTCTCAAAGGATCACCCCATCTCCAATGTCCTTGGTGATCCTAGAGGTGGACGAACGACACGCAATGTTAAACGAGATTATGCTAAAATGGTGGCCAATCTTGCCTATGTGTGTTATGTTTCGACTATTCTTCCAAAGAATGTCAAGAAAGCCTTGCAGATTGAAGAATGGATCGCATCTATGCAAGAAGAACTTATTCATTTTGTACGATGCAATGTGTGGGAATTGGTCCCTCGTCCCATTGATGTGCTGGTTATTGGGACCAAGTGGATATTTCGCAACAAGGCCAATGAAGAAGATGTGATTACTCGGAACAAATCACGTCTTGTGGCTCAGGGATACTCACAGGAAGAAGGTATTGATTTTGAAGACTCATTTGCTCCTGTGACAAGATTGGAAGCTGTCAGATTACTATTGGGTATGGCATGCTGTTTGAACTTCAAACTGTATCAAATGGACGTCAAGAGTGCATTTCTCAATGGCATTCTTCATGAGGACGTATATGTGGAGCAACCATCAGGGTTCGTTGATCTAGACTATCTTGACCATGTGTACAAGCTCCAAAAAGCTCTTTATGGCCTCAAGCAAGCTCCAAGGGCGTGGTATGAGACTTTATCCAAATATCTCATATCCAAATGATACATACGAGGCAGATCAGACAAGACTCTGTTCTACAAAAGAGACATCAAAGGTATAATCCTTATCCAAATTTATGTTGATGACATCATATTTGGGTCTGTGTCGCAGGAACTGATCCAGGAATTTGTGGATCACATGACCAATGAGTTCGATATGAGCTTATTTGCCGAATTGCATTATTTTCTGGGACTTCAAATTAAGCAATCCGAGGAGGGGATATTTATATCTCAGTCGAAGTATGCCAGAGGCTTGGTAAAAAAATTTGGCCTTGAGAATGCTAAGATTCGAAGGACACCAATGGGGACTTCAGTCAAATTGAGCAAAGATAAGGATGCAACATCAGTAGATCAGTCCTTATATAGAAGCATGATTGGTAGTCTATTGTACTTGATTGCAAGTAGACCGGACATTAGTTACAGTGTTGGTGTCTGTGCCAGATTTCAAGCTGATCCAAAGGAAAGTCACTTGGCTGCAGTGAAAAACATCATCAAATATGTGAAGGGCACGAGTGATTATGGTATTTGGTATGCAAAAGATAGTACTACATCTCTTGTTGGATTTAGTGATGCAGATTGGGCAGGTAGTCCTGATGATAGAAAGAGCACCTCGGGAGGATGTTTCTTCTTGGGCAAAAACCTTGTTGGGTGGCATAGCAAGAAACAAGTGAGCATCTCACTATCCTCTACTGAAGCAGAGTATATAGCAGCTGGATCAGCATGTACTCAACTTATGTGGATGACTCAAATGCTAGAGAATTATGGAATTGAAGCAAAGGGATTCACGTTATATTGTGACAACAAGAGTGCCATCGACATATCCAAGAATCCAGTCCACCACTCGAAGACTAAACATATTGACATTCATCATCACTTTATAAGGGAGTTGGTTGAAGATAAAACACTTAATCTGGAGTTTGTCACTACGGAGAAGCAATTGGCTGATGTGTTTACAAAGGCTCTAGATGGTTCGAGGTTCGAATCATTAAGAATGGCTTTGGGAATTTGTTCCTATGATTTATTTTCAGAGGGAGACCCTTCGCTTGGGGTTCTGGATGGCAAGCATGGTTTAGGATGGATTTCTTTGGTTTTTCTGGTTTTCTCTATTCGCTTTGGAATTCTGTTATTGAATATGTGCCAGATTATGAAGCTCAGTGTGTGGATCAGAAATTCAAATCTGGGCAACGGTATGATGACGTCATAAAGCTGCAACGGTCATCTCATGCAGAGCCTCTGCGTATTCTGACTTTCTATTCTGCAATATTGATTTTTTTCTGGCCGTTTTAATATATTTGAATTCAAATAATGATGTTTATCCCATTCTTATTTTCAAGGGATTTGATTTTATCCCTTAAGAGAGAAGATATATCCTTCCGTATATATATTTCCAAGTCGGCTTATTTGAGGGTTTTTATATCTTCTTCAAAACCCTAACTGTTGTAATTCCTTTCTAATCGTCTTTCTCTCTTTTGATAATCTATCCATGACATCTCAACGATCATCGCAGTCTCCAGCCTCTCAACAATTCTCCGATGACTCTCATGGTGGAGACACATTCGTTCTCGACCTTGGACCACCTCCCGCTTCTCATCCAAAGCCAAGAAGGAAATTGGTGCTTTATGATGAAACTCTGGAAGCTTCACCGGAACCTTCTCCGGTGAAAACACTGTCGCTCACGGTGGCTGCCGACTCGGAGGAAGAAGCAGAGACGGTGGGAGAAGAGACCTTGAACTCTCCTCTTATTAAATTCAAGGAAAGAGCAATTGCGAAAGACAAAGCAAGGAGGACTCGACGTGGTGATACTCCCTACCCCACGCCTCAAAAGAAAGGATCCTTATTCCGAAAACCCGCCGCATCCGCTTGGGGGTCGCAAAAAAAAACGTCCTCTGTCAACAAGGATGGAAGAGATCAAGAGGAGGAGCCTCAGAAAGATGATGCTGATCAACAGAGGAATGTCTCTGTTCCTGCTGCTGCTGCTGCAAAGAAGAAGGCAGCCAAAACTACTGAGGCAAAGAAGAAGGCAGATGTAAAGGTTGCCCCCAAGAAGAAACCTGCAAAGGAAGGCAAAAATAAAAAGCTAACCAAGGAAGCAGAGAAGAAGAAGATGGCTGAAAAGCCAACGAAGAAGACGACGGTCAAGGAGACCGCACAAAAGAAAAGGGGAGCCGATCTGCCACCTTTGACCATCAACGAGCCCAACCCTGCCATGCATACTCGAGCTCAGTTGAGGAGACAGGTTGGAAGAAGCCGCTGCAGCCATGGGAAAAGGCAAAGAGAAGATGTATGAGGTCCAAGCCAAAAGGAAGAGAGGACACGAGCCAGCATTCAAAGAGCCCATTGATATTGACTCTGGTTCTGACAATGCATTCCATAGTGATGCTGGGAACTCGAGGCATGTTTCTCCCAAGTCTGCTGGAGAGGCTTCCAAAGCTCCAAGAACTCACAATCCTATCGTGGTGGATGCCCTGAAATTCAAATCTGATGAGCACCAAGAAGTTTGTTGTGGAGAAATTTGTGAAGCCTCACTCTTTGGAGGCTACCAGATTGCTGAAGTTGCTTAAGGATGCAAGGTGGGATTAGACTATCCTTCTAGTGCAACGGTTCATGCCATCAATCGTCTTGGAGTTCTATCGCAATCTCTCCAAGAGCATCAAGAATCCCATCTCCAGTAAGTGCTTCAAAGCTTATGTGAGAGGTCAATACATTGATTTTTCTCCGGGTATTATAAATGCTTTTGTGAATCGTGATGACTATGATGATGAGGATGTGGAAATTTCTATTGATGAGGTTGCTAAGGGTTTGACTGGTGGGTTTTATCGTCGATGGCCTACCAATAGTGATAGCATAAGTGGGATTCATCTCACTATGAAATTTGATGTGTTGCATAAGATTGTTGTGTTCAATTGGCTTCCCTCCGGTCATACCTCTACGGTGGGAAAACATCTTGCTACAATTCTGTACAAGATTGGGCAGTTCAAGAATTTCAATTTCGGAAAAATTGTGTTTGAGAATGTGACAAACCATGCGGAGTAGTTGGAGAAAGAAAGATGCTTGGGATATCCGGGCTTGATCTTTGGGATAATTCAATCCCAAATGCCTGAGGTAGTTCGTGATGGTGATATCTGGGCCAAGTATCCAAGCCCCTTCATCTTCAACAACAAGTTGTTCAATGAGGTGCATCACTTTCGTGATATTGAAGGTCCAGTCCAGAAGCTTAAGACTCGATACAAGGCATCTGTGCCAATTACTGAGCTTCCCTTCTGCTCCTGTTTCTGAGGTTGGTGAGCCTTTTGGAACGAAGGTTGCTGAGGCTGAGCAAGAATCTGACCCTCATGCTCAATTTGATGATGAGCTTGAGAAAATGCAGAAAGAAGTGGAGGATTTTGATGATTATGCAGAAGAAGAAGAGGCTGAAGAAGAGGATGAAGAGGAAGAAGATGAGGAAGAAGACTCAGCTGCTAATAGCTTGGAGCGCAATGCAAAGCGTCACAAGAAGGATGGATCCAAATCTCCTTCTATTTAGCTGCTCCTGTTGATCATCTATCCCTCCTTTTGTCATTTTGGCAATCATGTGAGACAAAAAGGGTGGGTAGTAACTGTTGTTTTTGGCTGTTTTTGGCTTTCTCTGGATTTCTGTTTTTGGTTTTCTGGATTTCTATGATGTTAATATGTTGTCGTTTCCGCTGCTATAAGGAGTTTCCATCTCCTTTAATGAAATGAAGTTTTTTTTGAAGTTTCCTATTGTTTGTGATAAGGGAGTTAATTTCCAAGCAATTCCCCAAGTTCAGTTTGAGGGGGAGTTATGTTTTTGGAAGCTAGTTCGTAGTCTCAAGATCAGTTTAAGGGGGAGCTTCCACACCATCTTCATTTGTGCTTGTTCTGTTTGATGCTAAGTTTGAAGATGATTAATACTCTGATTTTTTATTGAATGCTTGGTTTATGGTTTTGTCTACATAAATGCCAAAGGGGGAGATTGTTAGATTCGAGCATGCAGCTCAATCAAGTTGGCTAATTTATGTATAAGTTGATCAGACTGAAAAGTTGCAAGATGTGCTAATATAGAATGGAGTTTCTGTTCTTCAGTCTGAGCTAGAGTTTTGTAGAACAGGTTGGAATAGATTCGAAAGATTCTTTCCATAATTGAACGGATTTTGCGGAGATCTTTTCCCTATCTAGTATTGACGCGGAGAAGATCATATCTGGCGAATATATTGTTTGTTCCACAAGATAAGCCTCCAAAGGGAAGTTTCTATCTACAAGGAAACTAGGGCAAATCTTTGAAGATCTTATCTAGGGTTTCTCAAGACCTATATAAGTTGACTTCAACACCATCTTGGAGGCTGCCGCTGCATTAGCTATATTTCATGTTTTGATAGCTAGTATACTTCTTGTGAGAGAGTATTTTTCATATTGTACTTGAGAGTGTTTATTCATACAAAAACACTTGATAGAGAGGTGAGTGTTGGGTTGTGACTCAAGCTTAGAGTGTTCAAGTGCGTCTTGGGCATTCGTTGGTCCATGTGGTGTTGGGGAGTGTGTGAGTTAGAAGATTTCATATGGTTGACGAACTATATATGTAAGAATCTGTAACTACAACTTTCAATAGTGGATTGATTCTCTCTTGGGCAGGAAGGCCCCCAGACGTAGGTTGTCTAACCGAACTGGGTTACCGCTTCTGTGTGTTCTTTACTTAGCATACTTATTGCTTTCCGTGCTAATCTCTGTGCTAAGTTTTGCAATAACGAAATACAATTTACATGTAGAAATTGTTGAGTTAAGTATTTCATAATCGAATCGACCGACTTACCGAACCGAGACCGTACAGATAAAGTAGTTAACCGAACTGAATGGTTAGTTTTTTTTTCTATTTTGGAAGACCGAGGGTAGCGGTCCGGTTACGGTTTTTATGTCTTAAAAACCGACGGTTAACCGATCGAACCGGTATCCACTAAATAAATATTTTTTTATTAATTATATATATATATATATATATATATTATATTTGATTCAACTTTATATTCTTACCTATTACGAAAGCCAAATTCACTTTTTTGAGGATTTTATAGATATACGTACGACTAGAAGCAAAATCTTATTCAAAAGCTTAAAATGGGATTACAAAATGGACAAACTGAGTATAAATGCGTAAACTTGCATAGAATTGGTTTAGTGAATGTAGAGTGAATAAGTTTGTATTCTAATGAGAAATAGATTAGATGAGATCAGCTCATTATATTTCTATTGAGGAGAATCTGGAATGAATTGAATTATTGAACTTGAGTAAATTTCTTTCAACTCATTGTTTGATAAGTATATTTCAAATCTGTTTTGCTTGATTTCATTAACAATTTTCTATTTATTTGTTTTCGTAGAAACTTCTTGTCTAACTGAAGATCACTACCTTTTAAGTGTTGATGACTAGCCACAAGTCGATAAACAAGTGATGAAAGCTCGATTATTAGTTTATATAGATGAGAAGTTTATTCTATTTGGATTGTTGGAGGTTTTTTTTTTTTTTTTTTTTTTTTTTTTTTTTTTTTAATCAGTTTATCATTTGTATAAGCAAGAGATAGTAAATGTAATTAACTCTTTAAGAGGGACTGATGAGTGATTTGTTATAATTTCAGAATAGAAACGTCTTTAAATTTCCTGGGAAAGTGAAGCGGGTTCGCCATAGTTCAAATTTGGGGGAATTTAAACTTCATTTCAATCTTCTGCAGTGCTCTGTCCGAGAGACCACAACTTTCATTTTGAGGTAATCTTCGCAACTTTTGATTCGCATTTGAGTTAGTGGATGAACATTTAAGTGTTGCACACTTAATTATGTTTCAGAAGTTTTGATTTTGTTGATCACGAGAACAAAAAATCAAAGAGACCGGTCCGACTCAGTTTTGATCAAGTGTTTTTGGCGACAGAAACCGTGAGAACGAAGGGTTCATTTCAATTTGAGGTAATCTTCGAGAATTGGATTTGTGTTATCGCGTCAAATATGTTAGGGTTCATTTCAAGTTGTTGATGCGCATTTGTTTCATGGATTCCTAATTTTGTTTCAGAGGTTTCTAGTTTTGATTCATGGATCGACTTAGTGCGTTGCCCGACTGTGTAATATCTCATATATTTTGGTTCTTGCCGATGAGTGATGTTGGTAGGACGTCAATTCTAGCCAGTCGCTGGAAGGACCTTTGGACCACCATCCCCTCCCTTAATTTCGAGAATTATACTATGAGGTTTCATCAAATAGATGGACTTATAAATTTTGTTAAACGGGCTTAATTCAATGGAATGGGGTAAGGATTCAGAAATTCAAGGTTGAGTCGTGTTATGAGCTTCGGAAATCAATATATACTGATATTGACTTGTGGGTGCGTTTTGCCATGAAGCGTAAAGTTGAAGAATTATACTTGCATATGCGGTTAGAAAGTCTTGAGTATGGAGTGTATGATCCTAAGGAAGGAGTTTACTCGGTGCCACAGCGTCTGTACTCATCCTGCCCATCTCTTGAAGAGTTATCATTCAAACATTGTCGGTTCACAATTAATCGGAATGTGCAGTGGAATCAACTCAAGCGTTTTACAATCACTCAAGGTTTTTGGCTCACTGAAGATATGGTTAACAAAATATTGTGGGGTAGCCCTAAGTTGGAAGTCTTGATCTTATCTTTTCTAGAAAGTGGTGCAAACTTGAGTATCCGATTTCAGAGTTTAAAAGAGCTGTACATTGATAAGTATTTGTTTGATCATAGTTACCTATCTAAGTCTTCAAAGCTGGAGAAACTTAAAAACTTAAGAATCGAAGGAACGCCATAGAGTAAGTGTTTGCTGGCGGTTGTCTCATCTCTAACCCATGCAACTCTTGGGTTTTCTGGTCTACATGATCATGACTGGGACGAACGGTTGGATCATTCTGAGGATGAGTATGGGTCTTTTTCTGGGCCAGATTTTGTTGGAGACGAAATTAGTCAAATTCTCCAAACTATTCAACTGGTTGAAAATGTCACACTTTCATGCTGTTACATCAAGGTTCGGTTTGGGTTGAACTATCATCTATGGCATACATTTATTATAGATTTAATACAGACTAACAATGAGGATGAATAGATCACATTAACTCCAATCATTCTAGCATACTTGTGTCCTGTTCTCTTCTAACATCAATGGTGTGCATGTCTACTTGGATGGCGTGGCGGTGTTTGTAATTTGTATGCTTTCTTTGTTGCATCCATGGCTTCTTTAGTGACTCAATTTTATTAAGGTTATAAGTTATCACGTTTAAAAAAGCAATGCACTCCTAATTTTTTTTTGAGATGGACTTCCATGCAACTGGTTGCATACTACGCAATCGGTTTGATCTATACCCATATACCCATACCCGCCACCCCAGTCTACAACCCAATCTATATCCGCTGCCGGCTCAAGCCCAAGGTGTTTGTAATTTGTATGCTTTCTTTGTTGCATCCATGGCTTCTTTAGTGAATCAATTTTATTAAGGTTATAAGAGTGATCGTGCCTTGTTCCTTTCTACTTTACGTTATTTTCCTCTGGTGGTGCCCTCGTGGGCACGTTCCTCTCTGGGTGGGTCTGGTCTAATTGAAGTCAACTGACTCACATGGAATAGGGGTGAGTTTTCACCGAGCTGGTCGCTTGAGTCTATAGGCTACCTCTCCTATCCGCTTTTCTACAAGGTCTACTTTCAGACCGGGCCAAGCCTTTAGGTTGGGCAGGTTATCCATATTGGGCCCCTCTAAGAGTTAAATATGGATGTAAGAGTATCAGAATGTGCCCGCGGTGCTGAATTCCTGGAGTTATCACGTTTAAAAAAGCAATGCACTCCTAATTTTTTTTTTGAGATGGACTTCCACGCAACTGGTTGCATACTA
Source organism: Schizonepeta tenuifolia (assembly GCA_029490685.1). Taxonomy (NCBI): domain Eukaryota; kingdom Viridiplantae; phylum Streptophyta; class Magnoliopsida; order Lamiales; family Lamiaceae; genus Schizonepeta; species Schizonepeta tenuifolia. The sequence goes on along the minus strand of CM055959.1, from coordinate 40,884,375 downwards.
CGCAATCGGTTTGATCCATACCCATATACCCATACCCGCCACCCCAGCCTACAACCCAATCTATATCCGCTGCCGGCTCAAGCCCAACCATGTGTAGCCTCCATTTAAAAAAAATAAGAGCAGCGGCGCTGCCTCCACGATTTGAACATGAGACGTGTAAACTCCATGCATGGCTTTATGCCAAGAGAGCTATCACTAGGCTACAAATCTCATTATGATATATTATGTAGGTACCTTTATTTATACTTAATATACGCGGCTTTTAAAAGTATCATTCACTTTTAGTTTTTTTTTTTCGTTTCTTTTTTTAATTTGCTGTATTTATTATGTTGTCCTATATATTATTCATTTTATTTATTTTTTCAGTTTTTTAAATTTTTAAAAAAATATATTTATATTACCTATTTTATTAAAGTATTTTCATTTTTCATTTTTTTCGTTTTTTTCTTTTCATTTTTATTATGTTGTGTCATATGATTCATTTAATTTATTCTTTTCAGTTTTTTCGATTTTTCATTTTTATTTTTATTTTTATTTTCGTTTTTATTATATTGTATGTCCTACCTAATAATCAATTTATTTTATTTTCAGTTTTTTTAATTATTTATTCATTTTCTTTTTTCTATAAGGATTTTTTATTAAAAAAAATTAATAAAAAATATGCTTTGCTTAATAACAATATTTACTTTTATTAACGAGAACGTGTATTTTTAGTTATTTGATTAAATAATTATTGTAGTAACTAAAAATAATTATTGATATGAAGTAAAGTAATGTTTCAAAATTATTACTTTTTTTCACAATGATTGTTACTTTAATTCACGAAAATGTGTACTTTAAGTTATTTTGTCAAGTAATTATTGTCGTAATGAAAAATAATCATTGATATGAAAAGATGTAATGTTTTACAAATATTACTTTTCTTTACGATAACAATTACTTTTGTTCACGATAATGTGTACTTTTAGTGATTTGGTCAAGTAATTATTATCATGATGAAATGTAATTATTGATAGTAAGAAAGGTAATGTTTCAAAATGATTACTTTTTTTCACAACTATTGTTACTTTTATTCACGACAACATGTACTTTTACTTAGCAGAACTCTTATTTTTTAATTTGAGAGAACTATCGTTGCATTCGTTTGAATCAATTCTTGGCCTTTATATTTCTTAATCTTTGCTTCAATCAGCACCCCATCTTATACTGATCTTATGGTAATACCAGGTGCTTGGAGCTATTGAAAAGAGATGTTTTCCTAATGTCAAGCTCTTAAAGATAGGATATTGTAACGACGACATTGAACAATTAGTAGGTATTCTTGAGAATTTCCCTCAATTGAAGAGATTAATCCTTCAACATAGAGAAGATGACTGCCACCTAGATGATGAAGAGGAGGACTCAATCAAGTTAGATTCCAAGAGTTACCTGAATCTTCCAAAGTCCTTTCTACTGCAGCTGAGGACAGTAGATGTTACTTGGGCTGAGGGTGACAACAACATATTTCCATTGATAGAGGTTTTGTTCAAATATGCACGCAATCTAGAAAAGATGGTGTTCCGAGTAGAAAAAAGTGAGCCTTCAACTTTAAATATAGCATCACAGAAACTGCGGGGAATGCCAATATCTTCGCCGAGCTGCACAATTGACCTTTAGTCTGATGTTACCAAGTTATGTCTTCAATCATAGGATTTTCACTTGATTCCAGGTTAGTAACTAGCTTTCCTGTGCGTTTCCTTTCAAATATTTTGCAATAACGGCATTATGCTTCGAGCTTGGGAGCTCGATAATGACCAAGTCTTGTATAAATGCATATTCTCAACTTACTTTCATTGTGTTGACAGAGTAGATGGAAGCTTGGTGCTACATCAGAAGCAGTGCTGATGATCTATGGAGGGAGTACAAAACAGTGTTAGGAACATCAACAGTGACTTTTCTTTTTGGATTTCTTGCACCCTTAGCTTTCCACTTAACTGCTGACAGTGTGATTAACGATGTTTAATGGTGTTATGGTGTCCCTTTACGTCTCAACCCTTCAAACATAAACCTCCTCTTGGGATTTTTGCTAGATGAGATTCTTGATAAAGCTGCACTGGGTAATGTAAGTAAGCCTACTTTGTTGCTTCTTATGTGCTTTGTTAACTTGATGATCCTTGACTGCGTATGCACGTAACAATTAAGATGCTATTAGAGCTCTTGAAAGTTGAAAACTAAAGAAATGATAAGAAAAATGAACTCCGATTTCTGAAAATTTGAATTTAAACAAGTTGGAATGAAACAGTCTTGATTTTTGCAGGTGGCAAGGATAATAGTTAGTTTCGAGTTCCTGTGTTTTATGGAGTAATATATTATTCAACTTTGTAGTGTTAGATTTGATTTTAAAAAAAGTTTTTGACGCCATCACTTTGTAATGAGTGGAGCTCTCTCTCTTATTGGTTGATTAATTTTAGTGATTTTTTTTCCAAACGTTGGAGTGAAAAGTCTCCCTGCCTTAGTTTATGTGTTAACAATCGCAACTTAATTTGTTGGAATTTTGCCACCGGTAGCAGATACTCATTATTTGATTTGTTGTATTCTAAATTTTTTAAGTATCTTGACATTTTTATCAACACTCAAATTCACATATGAGAATATGACACTTACCTTAAAAAATGAATTAGCCTTAGAAATAAGGAATTATGGTTTAGCTCGAATGTAATTGAATTATATATGCGTACTGTATATTGTTACATCTCCCTTGACGATGCAACCCACGATGAAAAGGAATAATGATTTGCTTGAAATTCATCATTAACAGTGTAGTAATGTTATAGATAATTTTAGACTTTTTGAAGCTACATTAAATTGTGTTTGGATTTAATTTGGGTTATGTTTTCTATTCAAAATATATAACATCCATATGCAAATATGTGTTATTATACATAAGCAAAAACTTGCATACAACCGGGTCTTTTTGACCCGGATCCGTCCCTTCAAAACCTTTTTACATTCGTATGACAATAAATTGTGTGTTGGTGCAGTGTGGGTGAGCGCCTTACGCCATTCCAAGGGGACGGAAAACAATCCACTCTGGCAACACAATGCTTCCTTCTTTTTTTTTTTTTTTTTTTTTTTTTTTTTTTTTCTCTTATGAGCAGAGAGATATATGTGTTGCACATATTAAAAAATATTGTAATATAGTACTCCTTCCATCCCATTCAATTTGTTCCATTTTGTTATTTTGGGTGTTCATTCAACTTGTCTCATTTCCTTTTAAGAAAATAATTAAGAAATCACTTTATTCATTTTATATCACTTCAAAACAACTTTATATCACTTTACGTCATTTCAAAAATATTTTATATCAATTTATCAATTAAAAATTACTTCCTCCGTATTCATATAAATGTCCTAGTTTGACCTGGCACGGGTATTAAGAAAGTTGGTAAAGTATTGAAAAGTATGGTAAAAGTTAGAAAGTAGGGGTAGTGAGGTAATGCCAAAAAAATTGTGGTAACGACAAAAAGGAGGTGGTATTGACCAAAAAGTAAGAATAAAGTTGTTGCGATGATAAAAAAAGAAATAAAGTTGATGTGAGGTGGGGTCCTAAATGACAAATGGTAGTAATTCTCAAAAGTAAGGAGGGTATGATGGTAAAAAAAATAGAATAAGACTTTTATAGAAATACATTAGAAATGAGTAAAATGGGACATTTATAAAAATACGGAGGGAGTACTTTATATCACTTTATTCACTACACTAAACACACAATTTATCATCTAATACTTCTTTTCTTAGTCTTCGTGCCGATCCCAAATGGGACAAGTTCAATGGGCGGAAGGAGTATATTATTAATTTTGATTATTATTAACTTCAATAATTATTAGCAAGTTGGTGCAAATAGGAATGATAATGGGTCTACTATTGTCACACCCCGACTCCCGAGGTGCGACTTACGAATACTAACATTACTAAACATTCATCAACTCAACTCAAGTAAGGGAATCATATTAGGGAAACAAAAGAATATTCGACTGAAAGTGATTGACAAGTAAGAACATGCTTCCAAGTCCCAACGAAAATATCAACCAAGTATGGATGATTTACATAACAAACCGAAATGACATAAGTATTCCCGATTCTCAAACACGTGAACCAACAAAAACCTTAATAAAAACGAGCACAATGCTCTTAATCAACAGAATATCAGGTTCGGTTCAACAAATAACAACAGATATTGTTTATCGAACATAGCAGCGGAGACCTCAACTCAATCCCAACAACCACATGTATGAAGACATGTGATTGCCAGTCCAATTTCCGACTCAAAGAAACACACCACCAAGCTGTCCTCGCCATCCACATTCTGCTAACCTGCACGTTTAGAAATACATGCAGGCTGAGTACTTCGTACTCAGCGAACACATACCGAAAACATTTGAAAACTTGCTCTTAGAGCTATATTAATTGAATTTGCCTTGCCGAAGCATCACAAGTATTTATGCAATTAAAAACAGTTTTACTTGTGAATGCAAAAATCATTTTCTTTTTGAATAGACAGCGCTGTCAAACATATTATATACTCAAACAGTATGTATCATCTACCACATCCATCCTTTGTGCTGAAAAGTAGGCCTCCTTCTCGAACACTGTGACCGGCCCAACCGAAGCAAGGCTCACAGTCACCTCAAACAATTCATATACCACACGTGGGTTTCCTGCCTTTCACAGGATAGTAATATCTCAAACAAGCAGATGATAGCACATACCAAAACTCAAGTAAAACGGCAAGTCAATTGAACTTTAAAAACTCACATAATAATACTCAATAATCATAATAGCATTCATCGATAGTTTTGGTTTTAGAAAAGCCCACCTGACATCCGAAGACTAGCTAGGCGGCTTACTCTTGACTGTCCTCGCTACTTATCCGTCCCGCTCGGCCCTTCATATTTGGCATCGATAAAAGAATTAGGACTCGACGCGTAAAGACGTAAAGTAGATGTTTGTCTCGGTTGGAGAACTTCTACATGACTCGTCTCTCTTTATTCTGAGTTTATCTTTTCTAAGTCGATCTCTCTTTCGACGTTCTCGTTCTCGATACGCCAACTCTACTCGGTTACTAATTACTCGTTTCACATTCTCGTTCTAAATCATTCTTATCGTTAATCAGTAGTGCTAAGGCTTTTCTCACTAATTAAGGAAATATCATTTATTTCAACTCCATTACTCGAATTCTTACTCGTCTACGTCATATTAACTCAATCATGTTGCACATAATAGCATTCTCAACAATTTGAGCAAATCATAGCATCATAAATAAAATATGATTGTCTCACTCAACACAGGCTCATTTAGGTTTAATCATTTATTCAAGCACTTAAGCATAGTAAATTCACATAGAAATTCAAACAATCATGAAATCTTGACACGTTTCATATTTTATACTTAATCAACAATCACTTAATAATTGTTCAACTCTAATTTTAAAACTTCAATCTCATAGAATAGATCCTCGTCTTTTTAATAAAATGAACACAAGTTCAAAAACTAAGAATTTAAAACTCAAATAATTATTTAGTATTCTAGACTCAATCTACGACATTATTTTCAAAATACGTCGTCTTTTTTCAATTTCATATATGTATACAAGAACATACTATTATATTTTTAGTTCATTATCTCAACAACTCTTCTCGATTTAATTTTAATCCAAACGGTTTTGAAAAAGAACAACCTTCTTAATTAATTTAATCGATTATTCTCAATCTCATTTCTCGATGTCTCACTCATATTTTATTCTACTATTTTTTTATTCAATTAGGCATTTTCTCAAGAACTTATCTATTTTAGTTACTTATTCTTAATTAATTCTTTAAACTCGACTCAGTTAATATCCTCATAATTAATCACTTCTTGATTAGTAAAGAAACTATTATTATTTACTTCTCTATATTTCTCGATTAACTACACGAGTATTTAAACTTAACTCGTCTAAGACTTTTTCTTAACTTGATTAAACTTTTAATCTCAATTAATTTAACTCGATTTATTTAACTCGATTATCTCGACTCTATTTATTTAACTAAGAAATTACTAATTTAAGACTCATTTCTTAATTAATGAATCTTCTCCTTCATTTTCTATTTAATCTCTATCTCAATAAAAATCTAGATTATTTTATTAATTTAATTACCAATTTCCTTTTTGATTTAATTTTATTGAAACTCAAATCTTCAAGTTCTTACTCAAGAGCACCTAGAACACCAAGAACACCTACTTGATGTCCTTCCTTATAAATTTCGATTTTTCCCTTCTTTTAACTAAAAAAAAATTCTCTCTTTTTGCACATCAAATCCTATCATACAAGGATTTAAACCTAATACTCAAATTCACTCAACATCACTAACACTAAAAACACCCCAAATCATTCATAATCATCCATAATCATTTTTCATCACAATTTCTCACATAACTCGATTTTTACACCATTAAATACATCAAAAATTAAATCATCACATCTAATATAATCTCAAGCTCAAACATCAACTAGATCATCAATTAATTCAACAAAATAATTTCTCTTCCTCACCTCATAACTCACGGTGTTCACCTAGATTTTAGGACAATTGATTTTTCAACTTTTCAAGCATAATACTCCATTCACAACACATTAAAAGTCACAAATCCATCATAAAAATAACAATAACTCAAGAAATTCAATTTCTCCTAATTTTGCCTAAATTTTCGGTATTAATCAAATTTTTAGGGCTTTCATTTTCTTTTTCTCTCTTAACTCATATTTTAATCTCTAGGGTTCGATTTACCTAACGAAATTCTCACTCGATTCCTAAATCGATAAATCCTAGGTTTGCCTAAACATAAAATAAAATCATGCATGCATTGTTTCTCTTTTCTTTATGGATTTAGGGATACATATATACAACTAATCAAATTAATACCATACTTTGAAATTTTTAAACTTGATCTCTTCTTCTTGATCTCCTTGAGGCTGAAAATTATAGGGGTTTGGGCTCAATCTTCTAGCTTGGATTCATCATGGAAGAACTCACTTGAATCCTCAAGAAAAATATAGAGAATAATTAATCATCCATCTAGGGCTTAAGAGCCGAAAATTATAGAAGAATAAGGATGATTTTTGAAGATTAATACTCAAAAATTAGGAAAGATCAATACCTTTAAGATTAGGGTTTTGGAAGCTTGATAATGAATTTATCTTCACTTGATCTTCATGGAGGATTAGAGCTTGATTCTATATCTCAATGGAAGAAAACTTACTATGTTTAGTGTGTGTGTGGTGTTTCGGCCGAGAGAGAGAGAGTAGGGGGAGAGAGATGATGTTTTCTCTTCTTTTTTTTTTCTTTCTTGTGTGGAGAGTCACGAGAGAGAGAGAGAGTAGATGGTAAGATATGAGAAGATTTTTCTTCTTGAATTTTAGAGAATGATCGAGAGAGAGAGAGAGAGAGAGAGAGATGATGATTTGATGGTGAAGAGACAATACAAGATAACTATTAGATATTATCTGCATTTAGAATCTCATCATTAAACCTAGTTAGTAGGCTTTGAAAATAGGGTGAGAGAGAGTGAGAGAGAGTAAGTAAGTGATTTGATGTTGATAAGATGGTTGCATGCCATCTTGTCTCTTGCTTGTTAAGATGACTAAAATATTATCATTTAGGGAATATCATGATTACGCCTAATTAGTAGGTGTTGAAAATAGGTTTGGGAGAGAGAAAAATTAGAGAGAAATAGGGAGAGAAGTCGGTGGAGAGGGAGAGAGATGAGAGGGATTTTTCCGTTATTTTACTACAGATATTATTTACACGGTTGTAAAAACTTCCCGGATAAAAAGTCCGCATTATTTAATTTATGCAGAAAACGGATCTAATCTCTCCTCGTCTCGTTTCCGACACTAAAAATATCTCAAACCTATCTCATATCTCATTAAATAACTCAAGGATTCCGATTATCAAATTTTTAGGTCTAAATTCCAAATAACGAAGAAAACCTAAAAATTAGTCGGCTAATTAACCCGTTAAGGATTAAAATCTTATAACTCTCTCAAGTGATCTCGGATGAACTTCTAACATATCTCAATGACCTTAGAATTAATTCTAGGTTCAAAAGACACTAATTAGGTCTAATTTTGAGTTCGTTGGTGAATAGTGTTTTTTTCGGTTCTCGTTACTATTCACTGAAAATAAAAGTTCTCAGATTTTACTGAAAATCATACTCATGCTCAAACTCATATAAATAAACTCAATAAATGCATTACATCCTCAACTCAAGCAATAAAAACAAATAAACTCACGTCAAAGCATACAGGGGCATTTTAGTCATTCTAAGAAAATATCTTTTCTTGAATAATTTTAATCACTCCAAACTCATTAATTAAGCTCATAAACTCATTTAGGGCATACTTAAGGGCTTATGAAAGTTCGGGATATTACAACTATCTCCCATCAATCATTTTTATCAAATTCAAATTTGTCTAAATTATCTGATGGTTATTTGTTAAAATAAACACTACTCCATCCGTTCGGGTTTTAAAGTCCCATTTTAAATGGACACGGGAATTAAGAAAATTGATAAAGTGTTTTTGAGTAGGGTAAAAGTTAGAAAGTAGGGGTAGTGAATAATGACAAAAAAACAGTGGTAATGACAAAAAAGAGGAAGTATTGACCAAAAAAAAGAATAAAGTTGTTGGGATGATAAAAAAGTAGTAATAAAGTTGATGTGAGGTGGAGTCCTAAATAGCAAAGGATAGTATTTCTCAAAAGTAAGAAGGGTATAATGGTATAAAAATGAGAGTAGGACTTTTAAACTCGAACATTTGAAATGGGCGAAATGAGACTTTAAAACCCGAACGGAGGGAATACATAAAAAGTAAACAGTAGCAATGAATAATAGAAGTCATAATTAATACATAAAAATTAACATAATTTTTGTTACAATATAAATATGTACTAAGAAAATTTAACATAAATCAATCTATAACTTCGTCATCTGATCATGTATGACGAACAAACCTTCATATTTAAAGGGTGTGTTCACTTGAGAATATAAATTTGTACCTCTAAATGGAGGGATAATATTATGAGGTATAAATTTATACTTCATTCTGGGGATCACAAGTTTTATATCTTGTTTGTGTGGATGGATAATATACTTATTTATACGCTTTAGGGGGACCACAATGTTTATATCTTGTTACTAGGGATGAAATTGATGGATAAAAGAGGAAATATCTAAAACACATGAGAGGTATAATATTATACCTCTATTTTGGAGGTATAAATTTAAACTCCGGGCAAGATAAAAGGGGCTGTCCGAAAATTTATACTTCCTGCCCGGATTTTTCAAATCGCAACCAAACAAGATATAAGGGAATAAAATAATATTATACCTATTTTTACCTCATTTTACCCCCAAGTAAACACATCCTAATCTTACAAGTAAAATTAATAAAAAAAAGAGGAAGTAATGACCCTAGTCATTTCAACTTTTGTCATAACCTTCCAAATTATAGCATATTTTATTAGAAAACAAGTTGATGTTAATATTTATACCAAGTATGAAAATTAGAAATAAATTAAAGTAAGCAAGAACGATAAGAAATGTATAAAAAGAAAAAAAAACTATGTAGACCTTAAAGTAAGCAAATTCATCTATAATTTAAATATATCTTCTATTTTGTGTACATTTTAAAAAAATTATGACGGCGGTAAAGAAGATCTATTACTATAATTTAACTAATTTGATTAACAACCTTATTACTTACTTAGAAGAATCAAAACACACATTATGATATTCCAATCATATGTAGAAAAGCTGCCTTCGATATTGTTTGTGAAAATAATATTAAATCACAAACCATAATATACGACTCGTACTATGAAAGTGAAAGAGAATTATTATAATAAAATATTTTTGTTTGAATTTCCATTTACAATTAACCAACAAAATATTTGAATATTGAAATATTAACAATAAAGAAAAAAATGTTAAATATTGTGTTATTTGATGATTAAATTAAAGTATTATTCTAAAATATTATGTTTAATCACTTTAATAGTTCTTATATCTATATAAATAATTTTATAATACATAACGATAAGGGGTATAATAATTTTTAAGTGTCCTAAGTATCAAGTTTTAATTTCTCATACTCTTTTTCATTACCTCTAGTTTCCTTTTCAAGTCTAGTATATATGTATATATATTTAATTTCCATTATATTTACATATATTCATAATTATTTATTAAGCTTGAATTGTTTAGGGTATTACTGATGCATCTTCGACTTTTGGGCCAGTTGACCTTATTTTTTCCTGTCTTTTGTTGTTCGTGGGAAAGAAGCTCCGTCCAAGGCAAACAGAGGAAAGATGGTCAGAATGAGCAGTATTGGAGTATTTTCAATCAGTTGCAGGAATATGACTGCACTAAGGAGCATGCAGCAGGAAATGAAGCGCAGCTAAAGCATGAGGCGAGGTTGAAAGGAGGATTTCATGTGAACCCTGAAGCTAAGTTATTGTTCATCACTCGCATTCGTGCTATTAACGTAATGCAACCAACAACAAAGAAGATCTTGCAGTTGCTGTGTCTACGAACAGAACCTTGGTACGAGACTAACCAAAGCATATGCAACTGTATGACCATTACCGAAGTCAGCAGTCAGCCGCCGAAGCTAAAGAAGGAAAGATGCGTGGAAAAGATTTGCACAATATCCTGCGGAACGTCCGTGTGCAGAAGATTCTGTAAGCCAGTTAATCACCCTCAATCCATCAATCGGAGATTGCCAATCATCAGTCTACTCAATCACTATTAAAGCAAGATCAAGCTAAACATGGAAAGAATCAATCATGCCGATTCAGTCTACCAGCGGAGGGTTTCAATTGCCGTCATCTCAGCTATACAAGTCCAGCAAGTGTGGCTGGCACAACGTTGGTTACCCCTACCATTCGATAATCTTCAGTCCGAGAAACACTTTTACTTTTAGTTCTTTTACAGTTTACGCATCAAACAATTTATCAGCTTTCATTTTACATTCCGCTGTGAAGAACAAATCCAAGGCAGTTTGCCTTAGGTACCCTCTTAATTCAGTATTTCGTATTTTTTGCTATTCATGTATTTATTTATCTTCGATATTATGTATTTCATTATGTGTGAGTAATTCTCTTGGTGAGATTTGGGTGGGGGAAATGATTGATGGTTGATATGTGAAATATTCGTGAGGCATTTGTGCCTTCGGTTGGGTCCAGTAGTTCCGGAGAGATTTGAGCAAAATTCATGGGTAGTCCTAACCTGACGGGTGATCTCCGTTCGGTTAGAGCTGTACCATGCCAAGCAAAGGCTAGGGCATGACAGACGGCAACGTCCAGTATGCCTATGACCGAGTAGCTGAGCAGCATCTTCAATGATGTTGTAGATCTGGATGGCGAGGAACGGGCAAGGAGATACTGCGTCCTTCCTCGGTCTTGGGCTTCTCTAACAATCACCCACCAACTGTGACGAGGCATCAAGCCATGGTTATTGACTAAGGGACTCATCTTGCGCATCGTAGATATATCGACGACCGGTTGGACGCGTTACCGGAAATGTATATCCCGCGAGTTATGTCTACTCTGAAGGTGCGGAGCCGGGAAGCTTGGAAGATAAGGTTGGTGAGGGTCATACTTGGAGGGATCGGGTATGACTACCATCTAAGGAGGAGTGAATTACGGCCTTGTGACCGGGGTGAAGCGTGACCTTCGGACCAAGTGACTGCAAGGGATTCAACCATCCCAAGTGTGAAGTGTAAATTCTTGAAACGCCCCAATGTCTTTGGGCCACGCCTTGAGTTTATACAAAGCATGTACGGATCTTCAGTATGCCCATGACCGAATAAACATATCAACAATGATCATGACCTATCCCAAATCTTACCCCTTTTATATTTGATTGTTTCCAAGTTATTTTGTGCAGATAAACAGGATTGGATCGTGACAACCAAACTTGTGCACCTGAAGAGTAAACTAGTTCCTCACTCTTCGTGGGATTGACCCTAGCTTACCGCTATGACTAGCCAGTCCGGTAGTGGGCATAGGAGCGTGTATTGTCCGTCTGGGGCATTCACAGGTATTTTGATCGTACCACATGACGGGTGCGTGTCAAAATTGGCACCGTTGCCGCAGAGTGACGCGCAACAATTTTACTCTTCTCATTCCATCTTCCGCTACTAGTGTATGCGTAGAACTCGTCGAGTACAAAGAGCATTGATTTTTGATCCGAATATTGACCGAACTGAACGACGACTACGCGCACTTGCACGGATAGCAAGACGCGATGCTATGGTAGATTGACAGCAAGCGCAGACCCTCAAACAGTTGGCATACCCAACTAATCTGAATCTCAGGCCGAATGGGATCACTTTACCAGCAAACCCTTTCAACCCTGAGCGGGTTGACCTCAAACCAACACTGATATAGGTCTTACCGAAATTTAATGGATATGCTGGGGACGACCCCCATACTCATCTCCAGGATTTTGAAATGACAGTGATGCATTAATGGAACGAAAACCAACAGGAGTACGTGAAGTTGGTGTTCTTTCCATTCTCGTTGGTGGATCGTGCAAGGAGATGGTTATATAATCTACCCAAAGGAAGTGTTACTTCTTGGGCAGAAATGCAACAATGCTTCTTAGAAGAATTCTTTCCAGCAACACGAGTTGAGAGAATGAGATGGGAAATCAGAAACATCAAACAAGATGGGCTGGAATCCTTCTATGAGTATTGGACTCGATTTAAACAGCTCCTGAGCAACTGTCCGCACCATTAGATCACACCTAAGGACCAAGTTGAGAGCTTTGTAAAAGGCATGCGGAGGAATGACCGAGGATTGGTGTTAGCTGCATGCAATGGGTCATTGATGGCCAAAACTCCTCAAGAAATTTTCAAAATATTGGGAACGATGGTTGAGGAATCAAGAGATGATGGACATGAAAAGAGTAGGGAGTTGCCAGCTAAGGAAGAAGACAAGGATAAACTGAAAACTTTGAGTAAAGAAATGAAGGAGATCAAAGCACTGCTGAGTGGTTTGACCATACAGAAGAAGGTACGACAGTGTGGCCTCTGCGATGCAACCCCTAATTTTGGTAAGGACATAATGGATGTAAATGCTATGGGGGGAAACGAAGGATTTCATAGGAAACATGATCCCTTCTCTAACACTTACAATCGAGGATGGAGGGATCATCCTAATTTCAGATGGAAGCAAGATGGTCAACCCCAACAGCATAACAGCATAACACAGGCATACCAGAATCTTCTCAACAGTATGCCCAGAACTAATAACAGCCACAGTATCAAGGAGGACCACTACAACAACAGGACTACCAACCACAGCAGCAACAGGTTTATCAACCGCCTCATCAGAGGCGAGCACCGTGGGAAGAGGCCATTGAGAATATGGCCAAGAAAAGTGAGAAATTTCGAAATGAAGTTCGAGCTGGTATGAATCAGACCAATGTACAGATTGGTCATTTGGCAAAAGCATTGGCCAAAGTGGAAGAAAATACAGGAAAGCTTCCCCCTCAGGGAATTAATCACAAGGAACAAGCACAAGTGATAATAACAAAGGTGGAGGATGAGCAAGCTGAGAAAATTTTGGCTGAAGCAGAAGTTAGTAGAAAAAGAGATGAGGGGACCAGTCATGGGTTTACTGGAGAACAGCTTGGTAATGATCAAACTTAACCACCTTATCCGGGCAGACTGCGACAGAAAGCCAAAGAAAAGGAAGCCATCGAGATGATGAAAATGTTTCAGAAAGTGGAACTTAGCATACCGTTACTGGACGCAATCAAACAAATTCCTAAATATGCTAAGTTCCGAAAGATCACTATTCAAGGAAGGTGAAAGTGGAAGAAGATGCTCGGTATGTGATGGGGGAAAGTGTGTCAGCGGTGATTCAGTAGAAATTACCCCCAAAACGTAAAGATCCTGAAATGTTCATCATTCCTTGCAACATAGCAGGAAGAAATATGGATAAAGCCATGATGGATCTAGGGGCTTCGATAAATGTGATGCCCTTAGCAGTTTTCAACAAGCTTAAGTTGGGAGAATTAAGGAACACTAGAGTGGTCATACAACTGGCAGATCGGTCCAATGCATATCCGGCGGGAGTGATAGAGGATGTGCTAATCAAAGTGGGAGAGTTAATCTTTCCAGCCGACTTCTATGTGTTGGATACGTGGTCAGAAGCGAAAGAGAATTCCATCTTATTGGACAAACCATTCATGATGACTGCCGGAACAAAATTGGATACGAACACGGGCATACTGTCTTGTGAATTCGATGGAGTTGTGGAAAAATTCAATATATATGAAGCAATGAAGAGGAAACCAGAGATGGAGTCTGTAGAGATGATCGACATATTTGAACCTCTAGTACAAGAACAAAGCTTGGAATTTAGCGCTAGTGACTCCACAGACAAAGTGATACAAGCTAGCCTCACCGATCGAGATGCTATTCAAACAGGAAATGTTGAGGTAAGAGAGGCTATTATGGAGCTATATTCAGTCAAGGAGAGCACATTGGAGGCAGAGTTAGAGCTGGATAAAAAGATCAGAGAAATTATTTTGGAAGTATACTCAGTTGGGGGATCAACAGAGGGCAAACTGGAATTGTTTTCTCAGTATGAACAGCACGAAAAGTTACTTCCTTCAATTGTGAAAGCACTGATCTTGGAATTAAAGAAGCTGCCCAAACATCTGCAATACGCTTATTTGGGATCTGAGGAGACTCTTCCAGTAATCATCAGTGCAGATCTGACAATGGTGCAAGAGGAAAGATTGGTCAGGATCTTACGGAAGAATAGAGAAACCATCGGTTGGACCTTGGCAGGTCAGGATCTTACGGGAGAATAGAGAAGCCATCGGTTGGACCTTGGCAGACATTAAGGGAATCAGTCCAACTTAATGTATGCACCATATATACCTGGAGGAAAGAGCTCGACCAGTGCGAGATTCACAGAGGAAAATGAATCCTATAATGAAAGAAGTGGTGCTTAAGGAGATTTTGAAACTTCTAGAGTTAGGAATTATCTTTCCTATTTATGACAGCCAGTGGGTCAGCCCAGTCCATGTCGTACCGAAGAAATCAGGGATTCAGGTGGTAGAAAATGATAAAGGAGAGCTAGTTCCCACAAGATTGCAAACGGGATGGAGAATTTGCATAGATTACAGGAAATTGAACATGGTCACACGGAAGGACCACTTCCCGCTACCCTTTATCGATCAGATGCTCGAACGGCTAGCCGGTAATGCCTATTACTGCTTTCTAGATGGGTACTCGGGATACATGCAAATTTTTGTGGCGCAAGAAGACCAAGAGAAAACAATTTCACATGCGTGTATGGGACATTTTCCTATCGAAGAATGCCCTTTGGTCTGTGCAATGCACCGGGAACCTTTCAAAGGTGCATGATGAGCATTTTCTCTGACTTATTGGAGAATTGCATCGAAGTGTTTATGGATGATTTCACGGTATATGGAGACTCATTCGACACATGCCTTAACCATCTAGAATTGGTATTGAAAAGATGCGTGGAGAAAAGCCTAGTGCTTAATTATGAGAAGTGCCATTTTATGGTAAAAGAAAGTATAGTGCTGGGACATGTCATCTTAGAAAGGGGGATCGAAGTGGACAAGGCAAAAATCGATTCCATTGCCAAATTGCCTTATCCAACTACGGTCAAGCACATACGGGCATTCCTTGGTCATGCAGGGTTTTACCGGCGATTCATCAAGGACTTCGCAAAAATTGCTCAGCCCATGACTCGACTGTTGCAACAAGATGTTCAGTTTGACTTCGACGATGACTGTAAGGAAACATTTCTTAATCTAAGGGACAGATTGATGTCAGCCCCTATTATACAGCCCCCAGATTGGGAGATACCTTTCGAAATTATGTGTGACGCCAGTAATCATGCGGTTGGAGCTGTACTGGGACAGAAGAAGGGAAAGGAAAGCTATGTCATTTATTACGCCTAAAAACCCCTCAATCCAGCTCAGTGCAGCTATACCACAACCGAGAAAGAATTGTTAGCAGTGGTGTTCGCCATAGAGAAGTTCAGATCATATCTTTTGGGCACTAAGGCAATTATATATACCGACCATGCAGCCTTGAAGTATTTAATGGCGAAGAAGGAATCTAAACCACGACTCATCCAATGGATATTACTGCTACAAGAGTTTGACATCAAAATAAGGGATAAGAAAGGAGCTGCCAACCTTGTGGTAGATCATTTGAGCAGGCTACAAATGAGCAAGGATGATGGAGAGCCCATAGAGGACACTTTTCCTGATGAAAAGCTGTATCCTGTATATGGTCAAACAGAGATGGAGACTCTGTATGCCTTGACCAATAAGGAGCCATGGTTTGCAGATATAGCAAATTATCTGTTTACAAAAAAAGTGCCATCAGGGAAGACCAAATTTGAAAAGCAGAAATTGGTCACACAAGCTCGTTCCTACTTTTGGGAAGCACCGCATTTATGGAAGATAGGGACAGATCAAGTCATACGGAGGCGTGTTCCTGAGGATGAGCACGCTCAAATCTTGGAAATGTGCCATGGTACTGCATGCAGTGGACATTTTGGTGGAAGAAGAACAACACTGAGGATCTTGGATAGCGGATTTTATTGGCCTTCAATATTTGCCGATGCAAGGAAATGGGTACAGGGCTGTCCGAAGTGCCAAATGGTTGGGGGCATTACCGCAAGGGATGAGATGCCTCAAATGCCCATTATGCATGTGGAAATTTTCAACGTATGGGGAATAGACTTTATGGGACCATTCCCTAAGTCTGGACATTACGAGTACATATTGGTAGCAGTCGATTATGTATCTAAGTGGGTCGAAGCTAAGGCTATAACAAGTAATGATGCTCATACGGTAGTTGAATTTTTGAAGGACCAAGTGTTTAACAGATTTGGAGTTCCAAAGATTCTTATCAGGGACTAGGGATCTCATTTCTGTAATGCTACTATCAAGGCACTCACTAAGAGGATGGGGGTGAAACATAAAGTGACAATTGCATATCACCCCCAAGCCAATGGGCAGGCTGAAATCTCGAACAGAGAGATCAAGGGCATATTGGAGAAAGTGGTCCAACCCAACCGGAAGGACTGGAGTAATTATTTGGGGGATGCGTTATGGGCATACCGAACTGCCTACAAAACCCCAATAGGGATGTCACCCTTTAGGCTTGTGTTTGGAAAAAAGGTGTCACTTACCTGTAGAAGTGGAGCACAAAGTATATTGGGTCATCAAGAAAAATCAATTTTAGTATGACTTTGGCCGGAGAAGAAAGGAAATTGCAGATGAGTGAGTTAGAGGAATTGCGGTTGGAGTCATACGACAATGCAGTTTTATACAAGGAAAGGACAAGAAAAATTCATGATGCAAAAATTCGCAAGAAGGAATTCTGGGTTGGACAAAAGGTACTACTCTTCAATTCTCGATTTAAGTTGATGAGTGGGAAACTCAGATCTAAATGGGGAGAGCCATACATCGTGAAGGAAATATTTCCAAATGGAAGTGTCGAGGTATACGATTTAAATGGAAGTGATACATTTGTGGTGAATGGTCACCGTTTGAAACCTTACTTCGACTACTTTGAGATGAAGAAAAGCAAGGAGAAATGCTCTCTCTTAGAACCTGTCTACCAGTAAAACCAGATATGGGTACGTCGAGCTCAAGACAATAAACAAGAGCGCTGACTGAGAGGCAACCCAGGAGTGGTCGTCGATATGACCACAACCGCTATATTCATCCGTTACTTAGAGGTTTTTATTTTATTAAGTGATCTTGGACTAAATCAGAGCTTGGGGAAAATGGGCCAGAGAAAATAGAGGCCCAAGGTAAATGTTGAACCCACTTTGCGATACAAAGTGTGTAGGTGGAGGCCCATGGTATTGTTTCATCTGGGAGAGGTCTAACCGAGGAGTGACGTGGAAGCGTGTCTGACACAGTCTGCGTGGGAAGTGACTGTGCCGCTTCGAGTTTTGTACAATATTTGAATTTCAAATATGGTAATGATTTCATACCTTAATCATTCCTCAGCTTCCATAACCGTTATCTCCACCCTCTCATCGATTAGACACTCCCTCATTAAACCACCACATCCTCCATAACTACTACACATTACACCCACTCTCCCCACTTCGCTGCAACCGCCATTCGGAATACTCAATTTAAGAAGTCAGTTTTGCTTTCTCCACACACCCAATCATTCACAATCCAAAAACCCTAATTTTCCAACCTTCGCATTCACCATGGCTAGAGTCAAATTACCTGCGAATAGAAAAAGTACCAAGAGCAACGCCACCTCCGACAGCACGCAGGCCACTACGGGGAAGAAAAGCACAACTGCTATAAAACCTGCGCTGACAGTGGGAAAGAGGAAGATGCGCAGCGCTACCTCAGAAAAAACTCCTACGCAAAGCACAGAGAAAATTACAACTCCTCTGGTTGTTGAAGAGGAAAAAATGGAGCAAGTTCATTCGCCGGAAAAGCAAACCTAGGGAGGTGGAAGAAATTCAAGGACAGGATCAGGCTGAGGAAGAGATGGATGACCAGCCACCTAAGAAGAAAGAAAAAAAGAAACCTACAGCTAAAAACACCATGACTACCACCGCAGCGAAGAAGAAAACCTCTGCAACCACTTTGAAGAAAGCAGCCCCTGTGTCGCAAACCCCACCAAAAGAACCAACTCCCGAACCCATCCTTTCTCGTTCCAACTCTCAGTCAAAGGAAGATGGTCAGACCGCCTCCGACGACGAGGAGGAGGAATAAGAAAACAAACGGGAGGAGGAACAAGCTATGGAGGAAGAAGGAGAAGAGGGAAATTCTCCTGTGCAATCTCAAGGCGAACCAGCACCACAGAGCAGGGAGAAGGGAGTAGGGGCCAGGAGGAAGCTGGATGTCTCAAAATCCCATTTGCCACCCAAATCCAAACAAAGCAAAGGGGGGAGTAAGACCAGCACCACGAGCACGGTGAGGAAGGCTACTGCTGGGGAGAAAGGAAAAGCAAAAGAAGGAGAAGTGGAGAAAGAATAAGAGAAAGGGACAGAAGAAGAAGAGAAAGAGGAAATGGAAACTATGGACAACTCTGACTCTGGAGAAATCCCCGCCCCGGTGAAATCTACACCAAGCATCGCCACCAAGAAGGCTAGAATTAAGAAGAAAGGTTTGGTGTGATCTGCTTCATCTGGCATGATCATACCAAGAGACAGTCGACGGTATGCTATCCTTCAGAACATGGAAATTATCCCTTGGTATTTCCTGCTCACGGAGAGCTTGGAAGGTTTTGGAATCAAAGAGAAGGTGGAGGGGTATTTCGAAGGAATAGGCTGGGGGAATGTGTTGGGATGGAATTACCCAGCCTACAAGAAGCTGTCGGAGGAGTTCATGGGGACGGTCGAGTTCAAACCCCATGGCAACTACACCATCGAGACCCCGGGTACCCTGCGCTTTCAACTGCGGAGTAAGATGTTCCCTCTCTCTATCAATGAGTTGAACATCCAACTCGGAGTACTCAAGCCACGGGAGGTGTATGAGGATGAGTACAAGGAGGCAGAGACAGTGGCCTCCTCCGAATGGAAGTCTCGGATTGACTACTACTGGTCCTCTATCTCCACCAAGGACAAGTATGTGAAGAATAGCTGAAAATTGAATGAGATTCAAGATCCAGCCCTGCAGATATGCCACAGGTGGTTGGCTTACAACATTTATGGCCGTCTGGAGGGCTCGAATGTGGTAACTCAGCAAGAGCTAAACCTGCTATGGTGCATGGCGAAAAAGAAAAGGGTGAACTTCGGGTTCATTGCAGCCTTGCAGTTTCAGTTTGGAGTGACCCACCACAACAAGTACCTCTCTCTCTGCCCGTTGGTGACAATTCTTGTGAAGAATCTCACCAATTTTAATTTGGAGAAGCCATATGATCTTCCAGTTGCTGACACTAGATTTTTGGATCAAGGGCGCTTCGTGAGATGGAGGATTGTTGAGGTGGATAAACATGGAAACTACTCATTGGTCTACCCAGAAGGAGCAGCAGATAGAGCCGAACCGCGCAAGGTAGGAGAGTAGGCGGTACCGAGCTTTACCGATAGCGAGGTAGCAACCATGGTAGCAGAACTGAAGGAGCTGCGTAAGGAAGTTGCATTGCTGAGAGATGAGATGGCAGTGATGCATACAAACATGAAGACTGGTTTCGAAGCGTTTATGGCAAAGGCTAAAGTGGAGGAAGAGGATGCCTCCGACCAAAACGACTAAGTTTCTACTCCCTACTTTTAGATTAGGTTTTGTTTTTCATTTTTGATTTTTATGTTTTGTGTCATTGTGTCAGTTGGAGTCTGGTGTTGATTAGGTTTTGTGTGTGTGTTGCGCAAGTTATATGAATTGGTGTGAAGTATGCATGCTGTTTGGTTTGACTGGTATGATTGGTATGATGAGCATCATTGCATTGATAGCAGTAGAGAGCATATTGAAGTCCATGCCTATGAGAATTGAGCCGTTATGCATGTATTTGGTGTGACTATGTTGCTTAGTGATCTTAGAACTTGTTAATGGATTCTAGCTGGTTGGTGCAGTTTAGAGAATTAGGGCAGTTCTTTCATGATTAGAAGCCCCAGACTTACTAAGTTGAAACATAATTAACTCTTGCTAACCACTTTGAGCCGAAGTATTTCTTTCATAAGCCTTTGATTTGATGTTTAATTAAGAGTGTGCCTCCCACATTATACAAAAGAGGAAAGGTAGATCAGTACTTAAAGTGGAAAAGCATAATTGAGAAAAGAAGGCTAACCGCAGAAAGAGGGGTAGAACATTTGTTTTAAGGGAAGACATAAGTTGAAGAAAAAAAGTAAAATTCTGAATGTTGATCAGAACATAATATATGCCTAAGAAAAGAAACAACCCCAGGACAAGCGAAAGAAAAGGTTGAGTGGGAGCACTAGTACTGAAAAGATTAGTCGATATGACTGGAACCAAGTTTTAAACTACTATCCAGAAATTCCTACCTCTGCTCCGAATGCCCCCTTATAACCAAATAAAAACCCTTTGATAATCTGCACCAAATTAAGTATTTACCATGAATCCATGAACAAGCCTATAGGAGAGTTAATGCAGCATAAGACGAGAGTAAAACACTAGCCACACACTTGAGTGTGTGAGGGAGAGCTGCTAAAAGTGTTATGTGATGTATTTGCTCAATAGTTTTGGGGAATGTTAATATGGTTGATGCATGCATGCTTAAACTGATTCATGTGACTGCGCAATCTCGTGTCTTGGAGTTTTATTCCTTTTTGTTCATCTCTCTTCTTGGCGTCTTCTGTGAATCCACCTACATACTTGAGGGCAAGTATGGTTTAAGTGTGTAGGTGTGATGCGTCTTCAACTTTTGGGCAAGTTGGCCCTATTTTTCCTGTCTTTTTGGTGTCTTTAGTGTCTGTATAGGGAAGGAAGCTTTTGTTCGTGGGAAGGAAGCTCCGTCCAAGGAAAACAGAGGAAAGATGGTCAGAATGAGCAGTGCTGGAGTATTTTCAATCAGTTGCAGGAATATGATTGCACCAAGGAGTATGCAGCATAGGAAAGGAAGGGCAGCTAAAGCATGAGGCGAGGTTGAAAGGAGGGTTTCATGTGAACCCTGAAGCTAAGTTGTTGTTCATCACTCGCATTCGTGGTATTAACGCAATGCATCCAAAAACAAAGAAGATCTTGCAGTTGTTGTGTCTACGAACAGAACCTTGGTATGAGACTAACCAAAGCATGCAACTGTATGACCATTACTGAAGTCAGCAGTCAGCCGCCGAAGCTAAAGAAAGAAAGACGCGTGGAAAAGATTTGCACAATATCCTGCGGAGCGTCCGTGTGCAGAAGGATCTGTAAGCCAGTTAATCACCCTCAATCCATCAATCGGAGATTGCCAATCATCAGTTTACTCAATCACGGATAAATCAAGATCAAGCTAAACATGAAAAGAATCAATCATGCCGATTCAGTCTACCAGCGGAGGGTTTCAATTGCCGTCATCTCAGCCATAAAAGTCCAGCAAGTGTGGCTGGCATAACGTTGGTTACCCCTACCATTCGAAAATCTTCAGTCCAAGAAACACTTTTACTTTTAATTCTTTTACAGTTTACGCATCAAACAATTTATCAGCTTTTATTTTACATTCCATTGTGAAGAACAAATCCAAGGCAGTTTGCCTTAGGTACCCTCTTAATTCAGTATTTCGTATTTTCTGCTATTCATGTGTTTATTTATCTTTGATATAATGTATTTCATTATGTGTGAGTAATTCTCTTGGTGAGATTTGGGTGGGGGAAATGATTGATGGTTGATATGTGAAATATTCGTGAAACATTTGTGCCTTCGGTTGGGTCCAGTAGTTCCGGAGAGATCTGAGCAAAATTCATGGGTAGTCCTGACCTAACGGGTGATCTCCATTCGGTTAGAGCTGTACCATGCCAAGCAAAGGCTAGGGCATGACAGACGGCAACGTCCAGTATGCCTATGACCGAGTAGCTGAGCAGCACCTTCAATGGTGTTGTAGATCTGGATGGCGAGGAATGGGCAAGGAGATACTGCGTCCTTCCTTGGTCTTGGGCTTCTCTAACAATCACCCACCAACTGTGATAAGGCATCAAGCCATGGTTATTGACCAAGGGACTCATCTTGCGCATCGTAGATATATCAATGACTGGTTGAACGCGTTACCGGAAATGTATATCCCGCGAGTTATGTCTACTCTTTAGGTGCGGAGCCGGGAAGCTTGGAAGAGAAGGTTGGTGAGGGTCATACTTGGAGGGATCGGGTATGACTACTATCTAAGGAGGAGTGAAGCACGGCCTTGTGATCGGGGTGAAGCGTGACCTTCGGACCAAGTGACTACAAGGGATTCAACCATCCCAAGTGTGGAGTGTAAACTCTTGAAACGCCCCAATGTCTTTAGGCCACGCCTTGAGTTTATACAAATCATGGACGGATCTTCAGTATGCCCATGATCGAATAAACATATCAACAATGATCATGACCTTTCCCAAATTTTACCCCTTTTATATTTGATTCTTTCCAAGTTATTTTGTGTAGATAAACAGATTGGATCGTGACAACCAAACTTGTGCACCTGAAGAGTAAACTAGTTCCTCATTCTCCGTGGGATCGACCCGAGCTTACAACTAAGACTAACCAGTCCAGTAGTGGGCATTGGAGCGTGTACTGTTCGTCTGGGGCATACACAGGTATTTTGATCGTACCACACGACGGGTGCGTGTCAATTACATTGATAACAATCAATTTATTTCAACTTAAATTTGGTTGAGTCTATGTTTACCAATAAATATAGATTTAACTACATTAAAAATCATATTTTTTACACCAAAAAGTCATTTTTATCGTTTTCATGTAATGTTGATGGTCCCGGTATGGGGCGGAGAAATACACTAGTAAGGATTTTAAAAACTTTTTCTAACTTAACTTAGTTAGCTCAACAACTGCGAAACTTAATTGGAGCAGTCGCTCAGTTGGGATGCAATTGACTTCTTTAACTCAGGATCAATTGTATCACTCGAACTGAGGTTTTACAGAGTGTGTGTGGAAGTTGGTGGAAATTAAGTTCTCGTTACTTTAACAGAATATCATTTTGACAAAAGTCAGTTTGCAAAGACTTAGTGTAGTTTTAAGAAAACTTGTTTTATGCAATTGGCTTGGTTAGTGAACTAAAAACAATAACTGAAGTAAAAATAACATAAGTATTTTTACGTGGTTCAGAGAAGACCTCATACGTCCATGACCAACTTTTTGGGTTGGTAATTCACTAGAGAAGTTTGGGCGTACTTCCCAAACGTTAGTGTTTGGTTTGCGAGCACCAAATAAACTTGTACAGTTCAATTGCGGGTTCGAACAAGACCTGGAGTTCAGTTACGGGTTTGAACAAAATCTAACTTGTGATTACGGGTTCACAATGACCTAGATCTTTGATTTCAGGTTCAAAGGGACCTAAGAAAGGGGGTTGGGGTTTTGTTTCCAAGTTAAAAACCTTCTATACTTTGCAGTGGAGGTTATCTACTCTAAGATTTAGAGACTCAAACAAAAATTGTGAGTCTACTTAGATATAAGCAAGGTAAATGACATATAAATTAGATCAAAGAAATACTTCTTGAGAGAAAAAATGGAAGTTCAAGGGGGACGGAAGAACTCTCTACAACTTGGCTTCAATTACTCTAACAGTTTCTTGTTGTAAGAGACGACTTTAATTTTTCTTGCTCTGGAAATTTATGCGCTCTCTCAATCAATCTTTTCACAATGAGGGAAGTCTCTATTTATAGAGGGGAGGTCGAAGTAGCTGTTGGAAAGAGCTGTTTGACCTCTACCACAAAGCATGACTCCTCACCTGCTCTAGGTAAACTTTGCATAAATGGTAACTTGCGAGCTTTGCTTTATGCATGTCTTCGTTGCCGGTCAAAAATGAAAAATTCCAGCATGTTTAGTACTTGACAAAATTTGAATTTCGAATTCAAGTTCTTCTTTCTTCATAGTCTTCTAACTCTTCTCTTTTAAACTTCTGGACTTGTGACTTCAACAGTTCTGAACATGCATGACTGCATGGCTCAGTTTTGGAGTCAACTAAGTTAGCTTCTGACTTGATTAGGATTGCCTTGATCTTCAGCTGACTTCTTCAGTTTGATCCTGTAAAGATAAAATCCCTAAGCGCAAACTGTGAGCTCTAGCTAAAGACTAACCGAAGGCGCATCTACTCAATTGGGGTCAGTTGAGTTTTCGTATAAATCAAAATCTTACTAATTTTCCCAACAGATACTTTTAAATTTATGAAATTAATTTATCAATCAAAAATTTATATACTCCCTTCATGAACCGTAGTGGCTAAAAATACTTCATAATTTCAGAAAGAAAAATAATTTATAAGTAGATGTTAGAAAAAAAATTCATTTGTGAAAATATTTATCAACGATTAATATGCTAGTGTTCATTTGTGAGCAGTTACGTAGATAATCTCTCCACTAATCAAAGCCACTAAACTATTTACAAATCTCCAAGAACTCATATTGAACTACAAGATCACCCTTTTCATTGCAGAGGGATTGTAGCCAACATCAATTTTTTTTTTTAATTTTTACTATAATTTTTATTTTAATATTTGAGAAATTATGATAAGTATATTCAATTTTTCAAATTATGCAAAATCAAAACCCAATTGTTGAAGTACAATTACATTAGTGATGCTCGATATTTCATTCATTTTTGGTGTAGTGTGATATTATGCTTTAAAGCTATGAAATTAATTTATCAATCACTAATTTCTTGACTCGTATCATAATAACCAGGTTGCAGACCTACAGGTACTTCATAATCAAATCATATAATAATTCTAAATTAAAAAAAATTACACAAAAAAATTAATAATGTAATCTCGAGCTATCAAAATGTATGTGTCTTTTTTCTTTTACTTTTGAGTCATAGAACATGTAGGACTACTGATGGTCCCTGTAACAAGTGAACTGGTGTATTGGGGGAGGGGGAGGGGGATACACCAATAGTGATTTTTCTAAAAACTTTGCGATCAGTTCGAAATTGCTCAGTTCAAGTGGCTTGACAACTGTAAAACTCAGTTGGAGCTGTCATGCAGTTTTGTGCACATTTGACTTCTTTGACTGAGAGTCAACTGTGTAGTCCAGACTAAGGTTTTAGAAAGAGTTGCAGTGCGGAATGTGGTGGTTATTTTAGACTCGTTAATTCACTGCAAAATCTCTTTTAACGCGAAGGTTAAGTTTGCAAACACTTGGTGCAATTTTAACAAAACTTGTTTATGCAAGGTCAATCAGTTAGAATATAAACTGAAACAGAAATACTGGAAATAAAATGACACAATATTTTAATGTGGTTTATAGATGAACTCCTACATCCACGACTAGCTTTTTGAGCTAGCAATCCACTAGATAAGTTTGCGCATACTTATCAAATGTTGAAGTTTGGTTTACAGGCACCAAATAAGCCTGGACAATTAGATTTCGGGTTCTAACAACACCTATAGTTTCTTTGCGAGTAGAAACAAAACATATGTTAGGATTGAGAGTTCACAACGACCTAAATCTTTGATTATATGTTCAAAGAGACCTAAGGAAATGGGTTGGAGGTTTTTCCAACTATGAAACCTTCAATACTTAGAAAAGTTGAGGTTTCTTTCTAAGGCTTAAAGACTCAATCTATTACAAAGAATCTGCTTAGAAAATGCAAGAACGAAAACTTCTAGACTCTATCAAAGAAACATGACTTTGAAAAACTAAAATGAAGCTAAGGAGGAGGACTGAAAACTCTCTACTACTTTGCTTCAAACACTTGTTGATTTCTTGCTTGAAGATGCTATTTGCTTAATGATTCTTTGCGCGTGGATTCAATAGTCTTCTCGCAATGGTGAAGACCTCTATTTATAGAAGGAGATCAAAGAGCCATTAGAAAGAGTCATTTGACTCTGCCATAAAGCGTGACACTTCACCTACTCCTCTGCAAACTTTCCCGAAATGGCAACTACGGGCCTTGCTTTATGCATTTCTCTGCGGTCGGTCTATTTTAGGAAATTTACAGGTTATCGTGTACTTCTGAGCAGATTTGGATTTTGAATTCAAGTTCTTCTTCCTCCGTCTTCCAAGTCTTCTTTCTTTGACTTTTGAACGTCTAACTACGATAGAACTGCTCAACATGCATGGACTGCATGGTTCAGTCCTGAAGTCGGCTGAGTCATGATCTGATTGACCAACTCGAACTTGAACTGCCTAACAGTCTTGAGTTGTCTTCTTCAGTTTGATCATGTAAAGATAAAATTCCTACGCTCAAACTGTAAGCTCTAGTTAAAGTTAGATTGATGGCTCAATTGAGGTCAGTTGAGGTCAGTTGGGTAGAACTCAAAATCTTTACTAATTTTTCCAACAATTTCTCCTTTTCTGATGATCCCAAAACCTAAACTTACACCATCTAGACTCTATAATGAATTGAGTTCCAGTCTATAAGAATCAGAGGGTTAGTAAAAGATAGCCTTGGCATGCAGTGCAAACTGTTTGTAATGGCACGGGGATGACATGTCGAAGTGGAGCAGGTTCACGATGCAAGCTCCTTGGCAAACAACGACATCATGACCATTGCCCCGAGTTCGTACATTGACTAATACGTGTGCATGTTGTCCGATGGTGGATCTCTACACACTGGTGCACACCGATGCGATAGAAGCTCATGATTCCTAATAGGGAAGTCCCCCGTGCCCATTGATCTCCTCAAATTCCAAAAATTCCAACCTAAAGGCCAACCTTGGCGTGGTTTGTTGGGAGTTGGCAAGTCCCGCATTTCCCTAGATAGCCTTGGCATGCAGTGCAAACTGTTTGTAATGGCACGGGGTTGACATGTTGAAGTGGGTCAGGTTCGCGATGCAAGCTCCTTGGCAAGCAACGACATCATGACCATTGCCCCGAGCTCATGCTTTGACTAATACGTGTGCATGTTGTCCAATGGTGGATCTCTACACACTGGCTCACACCGATGCGATATACGCTCACGATTCTAATAGGGAAGTCCTCCGTGCCCATTGATCTCCTCAAATCCCGAATATTCCAACATAAAGGAAAACCTCGGCGTGGTTTGTTGGGCGTTGGCAAGTCCCGCATTTCCCTAGATAGCCTTGGCATGCAATGCAAACTATTTGTAATTGCAGGGGGATTGATATGTCGAAGTGGGTCAGTTTCGCGATACAAGCTCATTGGCAAGGAACGACATCAAGACCATTGCCCCAAGCTCTTACTTTGACTAATACGTGTGCATGTTGTCCGATAATGGATCTCTACACATCGACACATACCGATGCGATATACGCTCACGATTACTAATAGGGAAGTCCCCCGTGGCCATTGATCTCCACAAATCCCAAAAATTCCAACCTAAAAGCCAACCTCGCCATGGTTTGTTGGGAGTTGGCAAGTCCCGCATTTTCCTAAATAGCCTTGGCATGCAGTGCAAACTGTTTGTAATGGCACGGGGATTGACATGTCGAAGTGGGTCAGGTTCGCAATGCAAGCTCCTTGGCCAGCAACAACATCATGACCATTGCCCCGAGCTCGTGCTTTGACTAATACGTGTGCATGTTGTCCAACGGTGGATCTCTACACACTGGTGCACACCGATGCGATATATGCTCACGATTCCTAATAGGGAAGTCCCCCTTGCCCATTGATCTCCTCAAATCCCGAATATTCCAACATAAAGGCAAACCGCGGCGTGGTTTGTTGGGAGTTGGAAATTCCCGCATTTCCCTAGATAACCTTGGCATGCAGTGCAAACTATTTATAATGGCACGGGGATTAACATGTCGAAGTGGGTCAGGTTCGCGATGCATGCTCCTTGGCAAGCAACGACATCATGACCATTGCCCCGAGCTTGTGCTTTGACTAATACGTGTGCATGTTGTCCGATGGTGGATCTCTACACACCAGCGCACACCGATGCGATAAACGCTTACGATTCCTAATAGAGAAGTCCCCCGTGCCCATTGATCTCCTCAAATCCCGAAAACTCCAACCTAAGGCGAACCTCGACGTGGTTTGTTTGGAATTGGCAAGTCCAACATTTCCCTAGATAGCCTTAGCATGCAGTGCAAACTGATTGACATCTCGAAGTGGAGCAGGTTCACCATGCAAGCTCCTTGGCAAGCAACGACATCATGACCATTGCCCCGACTTCGTACATTGACTAATACGTGTGCATGTCATCCGATGGTGGATCTCTACACAGTGGTGCACACCGATGCGACAGATGTTCATGATTTCTAATAGAGAAGTCCCCTGTGCCCATTGATCTCCTCAAATTCCAAAATTCCAACCTAAAGGCCAACCTCAGCGTGGTTTGTTGGGAGTTAGCAAGTCCCGCATTTCCCTAGATAGCCTTGGCATGCAGTGCAAACTGTTTGTAATGGCACGGGGTTGACATGTTGAGGTGGGTTAGGTTCGTGATGCAAGCTCCTTGGCAAGCAACGACATCATGACCATTGCCCCGAGCTCATGCTTTGACTAATACGCATGCATGTTGTCCAATGGTGGATCTCTACACACTGGCTCACACCGATGCGATATACGCTCATGATTCTAATAGGGAAGTCCCCCGTGCCCATTGATCTCCTCAACTCCCAAAAATTCCAACCTAAAGGCCAAGCTCGGCGTGGTTTGTTGGGAGTTTGCAAGTCCCGAATTTCCCTAGATAGCCTTGGCATGCAGTGCAAACTGTTTGTAATTGCAGGGGGATTGATATGTCGAAGTGGGTCAGTTTCGCGATGCAAGCTCTTTGGCAAGGAATGACATCAACACCATTGCCCTAAGCTCGTGCTTTGAATAATACGTGTGCATGTTGTTCGACAATGGATATCTACACACCGGCACATACCGATGCGATATACGCTCACGATTACTAATAGGGAAGTCCCTCATGCCCATTGATATCCACAAATCTCAAAAATTCCAACCTAACAGCCAACCTCGCCATGGTTTGTTGGGAGTTGGCAAGTCCCGCATTTCCCTAAATAGCCTTGGCATGCAGTGCAAACTGTTTGTAATGGCACGGGGATTGACATGTCGAAGTGGGTCAGGTTCGCAATGCAAGCTCCTTGGCAAGCAACAATATCATGACCATTGCCTCGAGCTCGTGCTTTGACTAATACGTGTGCATGTTGTCCAACGGTGGATCTCTACACACCGGTGCACACCGATGTGATATACGCTCACGATTCCTAATAGGGAAGTCCCCCTTGCCCTATGATCTCCTCACATCCCGAATATTCCAACATAAAGGCAAACTTCGGCGTGGTTTGTTGGGAGTTGGAAATTCCCGCATTTCCCTAGATAACCTTGGCATGCAGTGCAAACTATTTGTAATGGCACAGGGATTGACATGTCGAAGTGGGTCAGGTTTGCGATGCAAGCTTCTTGGCAAGCAACAACATCATGACCATTGCCCCGAGCTTGTTCTTTGACTAATACGTGTGCATGTTGTCCGATGGTGGATCTCTACACACCAGCGCACACCGATGCGATAAACGCTTACGATTCCTAATAGAGAAGTCCCCCGTGCCCATTGATCTCCTCAAATCCCGAAAACTCCAACCTAAAGGCGAACCTCGACGTGGTTTGTTCGGAATTGGCAAGTTCAACATTTCCCTAGATAGCCTTAGCATGCAGTGCAAACTGTTTGTAATGGCATGGAAATTGACATGTTGAAGTGGGTCAGGTTAGCGATGCAAGCTCCTTGGCAAGCAACGACATCATGACCATTTCC
Organism: Schizonepeta tenuifolia; assembly: GCA_029490685.1. Taxonomy (NCBI): domain Eukaryota; kingdom Viridiplantae; phylum Streptophyta; class Magnoliopsida; order Lamiales; family Lamiaceae; genus Schizonepeta; species Schizonepeta tenuifolia. The sequence goes on along the minus strand of CM055959.1, from coordinate 40,854,009 downwards.
CCAAGCTCGTGCTTTGACTAATACGTGTGCATGTTGTCCGATGATGGATCTCTACACACCGGCACATACCAATGCGATATACGCTCACGATTACTAATAGGGAAGTCCCCCGTGCCCTTTGATCTCCACATATCCCAAAACTTCCAACCTAAAGGCCAACCTCGCCATGGTTTGTTGGTAGTTGGCAAGTCCCGCATTTCCCTAAATAGCCTTGGCATGCAGTGCAAACTGTTTGTAATGGCACGGGGATTGACATGTCGAAGTGGGTCAGGTTCACAATGCAAGCTCCTTGGCAAGCAACAACATCATGACCATTGCCCCGATCTCGTGCTTTGACTAATACGTATGCATGTTGTCCAACGGTGGATCTCTACACATCGGTGCACACCGATGCAATATACGCTCACGATTCCTAATAGGGAAGTCCCCCTTGTCCTATGATCTCCTCACATCCCGAATATTCCAACATAAAGGCAAACCTCGGCGTGGTTTGTTGGGAGTTGGAAATTCCCGCATTTCCCTAGATAACGTTGGCATGCAGTGCAAACTATTTGTAATGGCACAGGGATTGACATGTCGAAGTGGGTCAGGTTTGCGATGCAAGCTCCTTGGCAAGCAACGACATCATGACCATTGTCCCGAGCTTGTGCTTTGACTAATAGGTGTGCATGTTGTCCGATGGTGGATCTCTACACACCAGCGCACACCGATTCGATAAACGCTTACGATTCCTAATAGAGAAGTCCCCCGTGCCCATTGATCTCCTCAAATCCCAAAAACTCCAACCTAAAGGTGAACGTCGACGTGGTTTGTTCGGAATTGGCAAGTCCAACATTTCCCTAGATAGCCTTAGCATGCAGTGCAAACTATTTGTAATGGCATGGAAATTGACATGTTGAAGTGGGTCACGTTCGCAATGCAATCTCCTTGGCAAGTAACGACATCATGACCATTGCCCCGAGCTCATGCTTTGACTAATATGTGTGTGTGTTGTCCGATGGTGGATATCTACACGCCGGCGCATACCGATGCGATATACGCTCACAATTCCTAATAGAGAAGTCCCCCGCGCCCATTGATCTCCTCAAATACCGAAAATTCCAACCTAAAGGCCAAGCTCGGCATGGTTTGTTGGGAGTTGGCAAGTCCCGCATTTCCTTAGATAGCCTTGGCATGCAGTGCGAAATGTTTGTAATGGCAGGGGGATTAATATGTCAAAGTGGGTCAGTTTCGCGATGCCAGCCCCATGGCAAGGAACGACATCAAGACCATTGCTCCAAGCTCGTGCTTTGACTAATACGTGTGCATGTTGTCCGATGATGGATCTCTACACACCAGCACATACCAATGCGATGTACGCTCACGATTACTAATAGGGAAGTCCCCCGTGCCCATTGATCTCCACATATCCCAAAACTTCCAACCTAAAGGCCAACCTCGCCATGGTTTGTTGGGATTTGGCAAGTCCCGCATTTCGCTAAATAGCCTTGGCATGCAGTGCAAACTGTTTGTAATGGCACGGGGATTGACATGTCGAAGTGGGTCAGGTTCGCAATGCAAGCTCCTTGGCAAGCAACAACATCATGACCATTGCCCCGAGCTCGTGCTTTGACTAATACGTGTGCATGTTGTCCAACGGTGGATCTCTACACACCGGTGCACACCGATGCGATATATGCTCACGATTCCTAATAGGGAAGTCCCCTTGCCCATTGATCTCCTCAAATCCCGAATATTTCAATCTAAAGGCAAACCTCGGCCTGGTTTGTTGGGAGTTGGAAATTCCCCCATTTCCCTAGATAACCTTTGCATGCAGTGCAAACTATTTGTAATGGCACGAGGATTGACATGTCGAAGTGGGTCAGGTTCGTAATGCAAGCTCCTTGGCAAGCAATGACATCATGACCATTGCCCCGAGCTCATGCTTTGATAAATATGTGAGCATGTTGTCCGATGGTGGATATCTACACGCCGGCGCATACCGATGAGATATACGCTCACGATTCCTAATAGGGAAGTCCCCCGCGCCCATTGATCTCCTCAAATCCCGAATATTCCAACCTAAAGGCCAAGCTCAGCGTGGTTTGTTGGGAGTTGTAAAGTCCCGCATTTCCCTAGATAGCCTTGGCATGCAGTGCAAACTGTTTGTAATGGCAGGGGGATTGATATGTCGAAGTAGGTCAGTTTCGCGATGCAAGCCCCTTGGCAAACAATGACATCATTACCATTGCCCCGAGCTCGTGCTTTGACTAATACGTGTGCATGTTGTCCGACCCTGGATCTCTACACACCAGTGCGCACTGATGCGATATACTCACGATTCTTAATAGAGAACTCCCCCGTGCCCATTGATCTCCTCAAATTCCAAAAATTCCAACCTAAAGGCCAACCTCGGCATTGTTTGTTAGGAGTTGGCAAGTCCCGTATTTTCCTATATAGCCTTGGCATGCAGTGCAAACTGTTTGTAATGGCACGGGGATTAACATGTCGAAGTGGGTCAGCTTCGTGACGCAAGCTCCTTGGCAAGCAACGACATCATGACCATTGCCCCGAGGTTGTGCTTTGACTAATACGTGTGCATGTTGTCCGATGGTGGATCTCTACACACCAGCGGTCACCAATGCGATAAACGCTTACAATTCCTAATAAAGAAGTCCCCCGTACCCATTGATCTCCTCAAATCCCGAAGAATTCAACCTAAAGGTCAACCTCGACGTGGTTTGTTAGGAATTGGCAAGTCCAGCATTTCTCTAGATAGCCTTGACATGCAGTGCAATGTGTTTGTAATGGCACGGGGATTAACAAGTCGAAGTGGGTCAGGTTCGGGATGCAAGCTCCTTGGCAAGCAATGACATCAAGACCACTGCCCTGAGCTCGTACTTTGACTAATACGTGTGCATGTTGTCCAATGGTGGATCTCTACACACTGGCTCACACTGATGCAATATACGCTCATGATTCTAATTGGGAAGTCCCCCTTGCCCATTGATCTCCTCAAATCCTGAAAATTCCAACCAAAAGGCCAACTTTGGCGTGGTTTGATGAGAGTTGGCAAGTCCCGCATTTCCCTAGATAGCCTTGGCATGCAGTGCAAACTGTTTGTAATGGCATGGGGATTAACTTGTCGAAGTGGGTCAGGTTCGTGATGCAAGCTCCTTGGCAAGCAACGACATCATGACCATTGCCCCGAGCTCGTGCTTTGACTAATACGTGTGCATTTTGTCCAACGGTGGATCTCTACACACCGGTGCACACCGATGCGATATATGCTCACGATTCCTAATAGGGAAGTCCCCCGTGCCCATTGATCTCCTCAAATCCCAAAAAATTCCAACCAAAAGGCCAAGCTCGGCGTGGTTTGTTGGGAGTTGGCAAGTCCCGCATTTCCCTAGATAGCGTTGGCATGCAGTGCAAACTGTTTGTAATTGCAGGGGGATAGATATGTCGAAGTGGGTCAGTTTCGCGATGCAAGCTCCTTGGCAAGGAACGACATCAAGACCATTGCCCCAAGCTCGTGCTTTGACTAATACGTGTGCATGTTGTCCGATGATGGATCTCTACACACCGGCACATACCGGTGCGATATACGCTCACGATTACTATAGGGAAGTCCCCCGTGCCCATTGATCTCCACAAATCCCAAAACTTTCAACCTAAAGGCCAACCTCGCCATGGTTTGTTGAGAGTTGGCAAGTCCCGCATTTCGCTAAATAGCCTTGGCATGCAGTGCAAACTGTTTGTAATGGCACGGGGATTGACATGTCGAAGTGGGTCAGGTTTACAATGCAAGCTCCTTGGCAAGCAACAACATCATGACCATTGCCCCAAGCTCGTGCTTTAACTAATACATGTGCATGTTGTCCAACGGTGGATCTCTACACACCGGTGCACACCGATGCGATATATGTTCACGATTCCTAATAGGGAAGTCCCCCTTGCCCATTGATCTCCTCAAATCCCGAATATTCCAACCTACAGGCAAACCTCGACCTGGTTTGTTGGGAGTTGGAAAGTCCCGCATTTCCCTAGATAACCTTGGCATGCAGTGCAAACTATTTGTAATGGCACGAGGATTGACATGTCGAAGTGGGTCAGGTTCGTAATGCAAGCTCCTTGGCAAGTAATGACATCATGACCATTGCCCCGAGCTCATGCTTTGACTAATATGTGTGCATGTTGTCCGATGGTGGATATCTACACGCCGGCGCATACCGATGAGATATACGCTCACGATTCCTAATACGGAAGTCCCCCACGCCCATTGATCTCCTCAAATCCCGAAAATTCCAACATAAGGCCAAGCTCGGCGTAGTTTGTTGGGAGTTAGAAACTCCCGCATTTCCCTAGATAGCCTTGGCATGCAGTGCAAACTGTTTGTAATGGCAGGGGGATTGATATGTCGAAGTATATCAGTTTTACGATGCAAGCCCCTTGGTAAGCAACGACATCATGACCATTGCCCCGAGCTCGTGCTTTGACTAATACGTGTGCATGTTGTCCGACCCTGGATCTCTACACACCGGTGCACAGTGATGCGATATACTCATGATTCTTAATAAAGAACTCCCCCCTGCCCATCGATCTCCTAAAATTCCAAAAATTCCAACCTAAAGGCCAACCTCGGCGTTGTTTGTTAGGAGTTGGCAAGTCCCGCATTTCCCTAGAAGCCTTGGCATGCAGTGCAAACTGTTTGAAATGGCAGGGGGATTCATATGTCGAAGTGGGTCAGGTTCGCGATGCAAGCTCCTTGGCAAGCAACGACATCATGACCATTTCCCCGAGGTTGTGCTTTGACTAATACGTGTGCATGTTGTCCGATGGTGGATCTCTACACACCAGCGGTCACCAATGCGATAAACGCTTACGATTCCTAATAGAGAAGTCCCCCGTACCCATTGATCTCTTCAAATCCCGAAGAATCCAACCTAAAGGTCAACCTCGACGTGGTTTGTTGGGAATTGGCAAGTCCTGCAATTCTCTAGATAGCCTTGACATGCAGTGCCATGTGTTTGTAATGGCACGGGGATTAACAAGTCGAAGTGGGTCAGGTTCGCGATGCAAGATTCTTGGCAAGCAACGACATAATGACCATTGCCCCGAGCTCGTACTTTGACTAATACGTGTGTATGTTGTCCAATGGTGGATCTCTAGATACTGGCTCACACCGATGTAATATACGCTCACGATTTTAATAGGGAAGTCCCCCATGCCCATTGAACTCCTCAAATCCTGAAAATTCCAACCAAAAGGCAAACCTTGGCGTGGTTTGATGAGAGCTGGCAAGTCCCGCATTTCCCTAGATAGCCTTGGCATGCAGTGCAAACTGTTTGTAATGGCACGGGGATTAACATGTCGAAGTGGGTCTGGTTCACGATGCAAGCTCCTTGGCAAGAAACGACATCATGACCATTGCCCGAGCTTGTGCTTTGATTAATATGTGTGCATGTTGTCGGACTGTAGATCTGAACACACCAGTGCACACCGATGCGATATACGGTCACGATTCCTAATAGGGAAGTTTCCCGTACCCATTGATCTCCTAAAATCCCGAAAATTCCAACCTAAAGGCGAACCTCGATGTGGTTTGTTGGGAATTGGCAAGTCCAGTAGTTCCCTATATAGCCTTGGCATGCAGTACAAACTGTTTGTAATAGCACGGTTATTGACATGTTGAAGTGGGTCAGGTTCGCGATGCAAGCTCCTTTGCAAGCAACGACATCATGACCATTGCCCTGAGCTCGTGCTTTGACTAATATGTGTGCATGTTGTCCGAAGGTGGATCTCTACACACCGGCGCACACCGATGCGATATACGCTCACGATAACTAATGGGGATGTCCCTCGTGCCCATTGATCTCCTCAAATCCCGAAAATTCCAACCAAAAAGCTAACCTCGGCGTGGTTTGTTGGGAGTTAGCAAGTTCCAGATTTCCTGAGATAGCCTTGGCATGCAGTGCAAACTGTTTGTAATGGCATGGGGATTGACATGTCGAAGTGAAGCAGGTTCACGATGCAAGGTCCTTGGCAAGCAACGACATCATGACCATTGCCCCGAGCTCGTGATTTGACTAATACGTGTGCATGTTTTCTGATGGTGGATATCTACATACCGGTGCACACGGAAGAGATATAATCGCGATTCCTAATAGGGAAGTCCCCTGTGCCTATTGATCTCCTCAAATTCCAAAAATTCCAACCTAAAGGCCAACGTCGACGTGGATTGTTGGGAATTGGCAAATCCAGCATTTCCCTAGATAGTCTTGGCATGCAGTGCAATCTGTTTGTAATGGCACGGGGATTAACATGTCGAAATGGGTCAGGTTCGAGATGCAAGCTCCTTGGCAAGAAACGACATCCTGACCATTGCCCCGAGCTTGTGCTTTGACTAATACGTGTGCATGTTGTCCGATGGTGGATCCTACACACCAGCGCACACCGATGCGATATACGCTTATGATTCCTAATAGAGAAGTCCCCCGTACCCATTGATCTCCTCAAATCTCAAAAATTCCAACCTAAATGCGAACCTCGACGTGGTTTGTTGGTAATTGGCAAGTCCAGCATTTCGCTAGATAGCCTTGGCATGCAGTGAAAACTTATTATAATGGCATGGGGATTGACATGTTGAAGTAGGTCAGGTTCGCGATGCAAGCTCCTTGGCAAGCAACGACATTATGACCATTGCCCGAGCTCATGCTTTGACTAATATGTCTGCATGTTGTCTGACGGTGGATCTCAACACACCGGCGCACAACGATGCGATATACGCTCAAGATTCCTAATAAGGAATTCCCCCATGCCCATTGATCTCCTTAAATCCCGAAAATTTCAACCTAAAGGCCAAGCTCGGCGTGGTTTGTTCGGAGTTGACAAGTCCCGCATTTCCCTAAATAGCCTTTGCATGCAGTGCAAACTGTTTGTAATGGCATGGGGATTCATATGTCGAAGTGGGTCAGTTTCGCGATACAAGCTCCTTGGCAAGGAATGACATCATGACCATTGCCCCAAGCTCATGCTTTGACTAATACGTGTGCATGTTGTCCGACGATGGATCTCTACACCACCACACACCGATGCGATATACGCTCATGATTCTTAATAGAGATGTCCCTCGTGCCCATTGATCTCCTAAAATCCCAAAAATTCCAACCTAAAGGCCAACCTCGGCGTGATTTATTGGGAGTTAGCAAGTTCCAAATTTCCCTAGATAACCTTGGCATGCAGTGCAAACTGTTTGTAATGGCACGGGGATTGACATGTCAAAGTGGAGCAGATTCACGATGCAAGGTCCTTTGCAAGCAACGACAACATGACCATTGCCCCGAGCTCATGTTTTGACTAATACGTGTGCATGTTGTCCGACGGTGGATCTCTACGCACCGGTGCACACCGAAGAGATATACTCACGATTCCTAATAGGGAAGTCCCCCGTGCCCATTGATCTTCTCAAATTCCAAAAATTCCAACCTAAAGGCCAATCTCGACGTGGTTTGTTGGGAATTGGCAAGTCCAGCATTTCCCTAGATAGCCTTGGCATGCAGTGCAAATTGTTTGTAATGGCACGGGGATTATCATGTCAAAGTAGGTCAGGTTTGCGATGCAAGCTCCTTGGCAAGCTACAACATCATGACCATTGCCCCGAGCTCGTGCTTTGACTAATATGTGTGCATGTTATCCAACGGTTGATCTCTACACACTAGCGCACACTAATACGATAAACGCTCACGATTTCTAATAGGGACGTCCCCCGTGCCCATTTATCTCCTCAACTCCCGAAAATTCCAACCTAAAGGCCAAGCTCGGCGTGGTTTGTTGGGAGTTGGCAAGTCCCGAATTTCCCTAGATAGCCTTGGCATGCAGTGCAAACTGTTTGTAATTGCAGGGGGATTGATATGTCGAAGTGGGTCACTTTCGCGATGCAAGCTCTTTGGCAAGGAACGACATCAACACCATTGCCCCAAGCTCGTGCTTTGAATAATACGTGTGCATGTTGTTCGACAATGGATATCTAAACACCGGCACATATCGATGCGATATACGCTAAAGATTACTAATAGAGAAGTCCCCCGTGCCCATTGATATCCACAAATCCCAGAAATTCCAACCTGACAGCCAACCTCGCCATGGTTTGTTGGGAGTTGGCAAGTCCCGCATTTCCCTAAATAGCCTTGGCATGCAGTGCAAACTGTTTGTAATGGCACGGGGATTGACATGTCGAAGTGGGTCAGGTTCGCAATGCAAGCTCCTTGGCAAGCAACAACATCATGACCATTGCCCCGAGCTCGTGCTTTGACTAATACGTGTGCATGTTGTCCAACGGTGGATCTCTACACACCGGTGCACACCGATGCGATATACGCTCACGATTCCTAATAGGGAAGTCCCCCTTGCCCTATGATCTCCTCACATCCCGAATATTCCAACATAAAGGCAAACTTCGGCGTGGTTTGTTGGGAGTTGGAAATTTCCGCATTTCCCTAGATAACCTTGGCATGCAGTGCAAACTATTTGTAATGGCATAGGGATTGACATGTCGAAGTTGGTCAGGTTTGCGATGCAAGCTCCTTGGCAAGCAACGACATCATGACCATTGCCCCGAGCTTGTTCTTTGACTAATACGTGTGCATGTTGTCCGATGGTGGATCTCTACACAACAGCGCATACCGATGCGATAAACGCTTACGATTCCTAATAGAGAAGTCCCCCATGACCATTGATCTCCTCAAATCCCAAAAACTCCAACCTAAAGGCGAACCTCGACGTGGTTTGTTCGGAATTGGCAAGAACAACATTTCCCTAGATAGCCTTAGCATGCAGTACAAACTGTTTATAATAGCTTGGAAATTGACATGTTGAAGTGGGTCAGGTTCGCGATGCAAGCTCCTTGGCAAGCAACGACATCATGACCATTGCCCCGAGCTCATGCTATGACTAATATGTGTGTATGTTGTCCGATGGTGGATATCTACACGCCGGCGCATACCGATGCGATATACGCTCACAATTCCTAATAGAGAAGTCCCCCACGCCCATTGATCTCCTCAAATACCGAAAATTCCAACCTAAAGGCCAAGCTTGGCGTGGTTTGTTGGGAGTTGGCAAGTCCCGCATTTCCTTAGATAGCCTTGGCATGCAGTGCAAAATGTTTGTAATGGCAGGGGGATTGATATGTCAAAGTGGGTCAGTTTCGCGATGCCAGCCCCTTGGCAAGGAACGACATCAAGACCATTGCCCCAAGATCGTGCTTTGACTAATACGTGTGCATGTTGTCCGATGATGGATCTCTACACACCGGCACATACCAATGCGATATACGCTCACGATTACTAATAGGGAAGTCTCCCGTGCCCATTGATCTCCACATATCCCAAAACCTCCAACCTAAAGGCCAACCTCGCCATGGTTTGTTGGGAGTTGGCAAGTACCGCATTTCCCTAAATAGCCTTGGAATGCAGTGCAAACTGTTTGTAATGGCACGGGGATTGACATGTCGAAGTGGGTCAGGTTCGCAATGCAATCTCCTTGGCAAGTAACAACATCATGACCATTGCCCCGAGCTCGGGCTTTGACTAATACGTGTGCATGTTGTCCAACGGTGGATCTCTACACACCGGTGCACACCGATGCAATATACGCTCACGATTCCTAATAGGGAAGTCCCCCTTGTCCTATGATCTCCTCACATCCCGAATATTCCAACATAAAGGCAAACCTCGGCGTGGTTTGTTGGGAGTTGGAAATTCCCGCATTTCCCTAGATAACCTTGGCATGCAGTGCAAACTATTTGTAATGGCACAGGGATTGACATGTCAAAGTGGGTCAGGTTTGCGATGCAAGCTCCTTGGCAAGCAACGACATCATGACCATTGCCCCGAGCTTGTGCTTTGACTAATACGTGTGCATGTTGTCCGATGGTGGATCTCTACACACCAGCGCACACAAATGCGATAAACGCTTACGATTCCTAATAGAGAAGTCCCCCGTGCCCATTGATCTCCTCAAATCCCGAAAACTCCAACCTAAAGGTGAACCTCGACGTGGTTTGTTCGGAATTGGCAAGTCCAACATTTCCCTAGATAGCCTTAGCATGCAGTGCAAACTGTTTGTAATGGCATGGAAATTGACATGTTGAAGTGGGTCATGTTCGCAATGCAATCTCCTTGGCAAGCAACGACATCATGACCATTGCCCCGAGCTCATGCTTTGACTAATATGTGTGTATGTTGTCCGATGGTGGATATCTACACGCCGGCGCATACCGATGCGATATACGCTCACAATTCCTAATAGAGAAGTCCCCCGCGCCCATTGATCTCCTCAAATACCGAAAATTCCAACCTAAAGGCCAAGCTCGGCATGGTTTGTTGGGAGTTGGCAAGTCCCGCATTTCCCTAGATAGCCTTGGCATGTAATGCAAACTGTTTTTAACGAAATGGGGATTTACATGTCAAAGTGGGTCAGGTTCGCGATGCAAGCTCCTTGGCAAGGAATGACATCATGACCATTGCCCCAAGCTCGTGCTTTGACTAATACGTGTGCATGTTGTCCGACGATGGATCTCTACACACCGGCACAGACCGATGCGATATACGCTCAAGATTTATAATAGGGATGTCCATCGTGCCCATTGATTTCCTCAATTCCCGAAAATTCCAACCTAAAGGCCAACCTCGGCGTGATTTATTGGGAGTTAGCAAGTCCAACATTTCCCTAGATAGCCTAGGCATGCAGTGCAAACTGTTTGTAATGGCACGGGGATTGACATGTCAAAGTGGAGCAGATTCACGATGCAAGGTTATTTGCAAGCAACGACATCATGACCATTGCCCCGAGCTCATGCTTTGACTAATACGACTGCATGTTGTCCGACGGTGGATCTCTACACGCCAGTGCACACCAAAGAGATATACTCACGATTCCTAATAGGGAAGTCCCCCATGCCCATTGATCTCCTCATATTCCCAAAATCCCAACCTAAAAGCCAACCTCTGCGTGGTTTGTTGGGAGTTGGCAAGTCCCGCATTTCCCTAGATAGCCTTGGCATGCAGTGCAAACTGTTTGTAATGGCATGGGGATTGACAAGGTAAAGTGGAGCAGATTCACGATGCAAGGTCCTTTGCAAACAACGACATCATGACCATTGCCCCGAGCTCATGCTTTGACTAATACGTGTGCATGTTGTCCGACGATGGATCTTTACACACCGGCACACACCGATGTGAAATACGCTCACGATTCATAATAGGGATGTCCATCGTGCCCATTGATTTCCTCAATTCCCGAAAATTCCAACCTAAAGGCCAACCTCGGCGTGATTTATTGGGAGTTAGCAAGTCCCACATTTCCCTAGATAGCCTTGGCATGCAGTGCAAACTGTTTGTAATGGCACGGGGATTGACATGTCAAAGTGGAACAGGTTCACGATGAAAGGTCCTTTGCAAGCAACGACATCATGACCATTGCTTCGAGCTCATGCTTTGTCTAATACGTGTACATGTTGTCCGACGGTGCATCTCTACGCAGCAGTGCACACCAAAGAGATATACTCACGATTCCTAATAGGGAAGTCCCCTGTGCCCATTGATCTCCTCAAATTCGTAAAATCCCAACCTAAGGGCCAACCTCGGCGTGGTTTGTTGGGAGTTGGCAAGTCCTGCATTTCCCTAGATAGCTTTGGCATGTAGTGCAAACTGTTTGTAATGGCACGAGGATTGACATGTTGAAGTAGGTCAGGTTCGCGATGCAAGCTCCTTGGCAAGAAACGACATCATGACCATTGCGCCGAGCTTGTGCTTTGACTAGTACGTGTACATGTTGTTCGATGGTGGATCTCTACACACCAGCGGTCACCGATGCGATAAACGCTTACGATTGCTAATAGAAAAGTCCCCCGTGCCCATTGATCACTTCAAATCCTGAAAATTCCAACCTAAAGGCCAACCTCGACGTGGTTTGTTGGGAATTGGCAAGTCTAGCATTTCCCTAGATAGCCTTGGCATGCAGTGCAAACTGTTTGTAATGGCACAAGGATTAACATGTCAAAGTAGGTCAGGTTCGCGATGCAAGCTCCTTGGCAAGCAACGACTTCATGACCATTGCCCCGACCTCATTCTTTGACTAATATGTGTGCATGTTATCAGACGGTGGATCTCTACACACTAGCGCACACCAATACGATATACGCTCACGATTCCTAATAGGGATATCCCTCGTGCCCATTAATTTCCTCAATTCCCGTAAATTCCAACCTAAAGGCCAACCTCGGCGTGATTTATTGGGAGTTAGCAAGTCCCACATTTCCCTAGATAGCCTTGGCATGCAGTGAAAACTGTTTGTAATGGCACGGGGATTGACATGTCAAAGTGGAACAGGTTCACGATGAAAGGTCCTTTGCAAGCAATGACATCATGACCATTGCTCCGAGCTCATGCTTTGACTAATACGTGTACATTGTGTCCGACGGTGCATCTCTACGCACCAGTGCACACCAAAGAGATATACTCACGATTCCTAATAGGGAAGTCCCCCGTGCCCATTGATCTCCTCAAATTCCAAAAATCTCAACCTAAGGGCCAACCTCGGCGTGGTTTGTTAGGAGTTGGCAAGTCCCGCATTTCCCTAGATAGCCTTAGCATGCAGTGCAAACAGTTTGTAATGGCACGGGGATTGACATGTTCAAGTAGGTCCGGTTCGCGATGCAAGATCCTTGGCAAGCAACGACATCATGACCATTGCCCCGACCTCATTCTTTGACTAATATGTGTGCATGTTATCCGACGATGGATCTCTACACACTAGCGCACACCAATACGATAAACGCTCACGATTTCTAATAGGGACGTCCCCCGTGGCCATTTATCTCCTTAAATTCTAAAAATTCAAACCTAAAGGACAACCTCGGCGTGATTTGTTGGGAGTTGGCAAGTCCCGCATTTCCCTAGATAGCCTTGGCATGCAATGCAAACTGTTTTTAATGAAATGGGGATTTACATGTCAAAGTGGGTCAGGTTCGCGATGCAAGCTCCTTGGCAAGGAATGACATCATGACTATTGCCCCAAGCTCGTGCTTTGACTAATACGTGTGCATGTTGTCCGACGATGGATCTTTACACACCGGCACACACCAATGCGATATACGCTCACGATTCATAATAGGGATGTCCATCGTGCCCATTGATTTTCTCAATTCCCGAAAATTCCAATCTAAAGGCCAACCTCGGCGTGATTTATCGGGAGTTAGCAAGTCCCACATTTCCCTAGATAGCCTTGGCATGCAGTGCAAACTGTTTGTAATGGCACGGGGATTGACATGTCAAAGTGGAACAAGTTCACGATGAAAGGTCCTTTGCAAGCAACGACATCATGACCATTTCCCCGAGCCCATGCTTTGACAAATACGTTTACATGTTGTCCGACGGTGCATCTCTACGCACCAGTGCACACCAAAGAGATATACTCACGATTCCTAATAGGGAAGTCCCCCGTGCCCATTGATCTCCTCAAATTCCAAAAATCCCAACCTAATGGCCAACCTCGGCGTGGTTTGTTGGGAGTTGGCAAGTCCCGCATTTCCTTAGGTAGCATTGGCATGCAATGCAAACTGTTTGTAATGGCACGGGGATTGACATGTTAAAGTAGGTCAGGTTCGCGATGCAAGCTCCTTGGCAAGCAACGACATCATGACCATTGCGCCGAGCTTGTGCTTTGACTAATACATGTACATGTTGTCCGATGGTGGATCTCTACACACCAGCGGTCACCGATGCGATAAACGCAACCGATTCCTATTAGAAAAGTCCCCCGTGCCCATTGATCACTTCAAATCCCGAAAATTCCAACCTAAAGGCCAACCTCGACGTGGTTTGTTGGGAATTGGCAAGTCTAGCATTTCCCTAGATAGCCTTGGCATGCAGTGCAAACTCTTTGTTATGGCACAAGGATTAACATGTCAAAGTAGGTCAGGTTCGCAATGCAAGCTCCTTGGCAAGCAACGACTTCATGACCATTGCCCCGACCTCATTCTTTGACTAATATGTGTGCATGTTATCCGGCGGTGGATCTCTACACACTATCGCACACCAATACGATATACGCTCACGATTCCTAATAGGGATGTCCCTCGTGTCCATTAATTTCCTCAATTCCTGTAAAATCCAACCTAAAGGCCAACCTCGGCTTGATTTATTGGGAGTTAGCAAGTTCCACATTTCCCTAGATAGCCTTGGTATGTAGTGCAAACTGTTTGTAATGGCACGGGGATTGACATGTCAAAGTGGAACAGGTTCACGATGAAAGGTCCTTTGCAAGCAATGACATCATGACCATTGCCCCGAGCTCATGCTTTGACTAATACGTGTACATGTTGTCCGACGATGCATCTCTAGGCACCAGTGCACACCAAAGAGATATACTCACGATTCCTAATAGGGAAGTCCCCCGTGCCCATTGATCTCCTCAAATTCCAAAAATCCCAACCTAAGGGCCAACCTTGGCATGGTTTGTTGGGAGTTGGCAAGTCCCGCATTTCCCTAGATAGCCTTGGCATGCAGTGCAAACAGTTTGTAATGGCACGGGGATTGACATGTTGAAGTAGGTCAGGTTTGCGATGCAAGCTCCTTGGCAAGCAACTACATCATGACCATTTCCCCGACCTCATTCTTTAACTAATATGTGTGCATGTTATCCGACGATGGATCTCTACACACTAGCGCACACTAATACGATAAACGCTCACGATTTCTAATAGGGATGTCCCCCGTGGCCATTTATCTCCTTAAATTCTAAAAATTCAAACCTAAAGGACAACCTCGACGTGATTTGTTGGGAGTTGGCAAGTCCCGCATTTTCCTAGATAGACTTGGCATGCAGTGCAAACTATTTGTAATGTCACGGGGATTGACATGTCAAAGTGGTACAGGTTCACGATGAAAGGTCCTTTGCAAGCAAGGACATCATGACCATTGCCCCGAGCTCATGCTTTGACTAATACGTGTACATGTTGTCCGACGGTGCATCTCTACACACCAGTGCACACCAAAGAGATATACTCACGATTCCTAATAGAAAAGTCCCCCGTGCCCATTGATCTCCTCAAATTCAAAAAATCCCAACCTAAGAGCCAACCTCGGCATGGTTTGTTGGGAGTTAACAAGTCCTTCATTTCACTAGATAGCCTTGGCATGCAGTGTAAACTGTTTGTAATGGCACGGGGATTGACATGTCAAAGTGGAACAAGTTCACGATGAAAGGTCCTTTGCAAGCAACGACATCATGACCATTTCCCCGAGCCCATGCTTTGACAAATACGTTTACATGTTGTCCGACGGTGCATCTCTACGCACCAGTGCACACCAAAGAGATATACTCACGATTCCTAATAGGGAAGTCCCCCGTGCCCATTGATCTCCTCAAATTCCAAAAATCCCAACCTAATGGCCAACCTCGGCGTGGTTTGTTGGGAGTTGGCAAGTCCCGCATTTCCTTAGGTAGCCTTGGCATGCAATGCAAACTGTTTGTAATGGCACAGGGATTGACATGTTAAAGTAGGTCAGGTTCGCGATGCAAGCTCCTTCGCAAGCAACGACATCATGACCATTGCGCCGAGCTTGTGCTTTGACTAATACATGTACATGTTGTCCGATGGTGGATCTCTACACACCAGCGGTCACCGATGCGATAAACGCAACCGATTCCTATTAGAAAAGTCCCCCGTGCCCATTGATCACTTCAAATCCCGAAAATTCCAACCTAAAGGCCAACCTCGACGTGGTTTGTTGGGAATTGGCAAGTCTAGCATTTCCCTAGATAGCCTTGGCATGCAGTGCAAACTGTTTGTAATGGCACAAGGATTAACATGTCAAAGTAGGTCAGGTTCGCGATGCAAGCTCCTTGGCAAGCAACGACTTCATGACCATTGCCCCGACCTCATTCTTTGACTAATATGTGTGCATGTTATCCGACGGTGGATCTCTACACACTATCGCACACCAATACGATATACGCTCACGATTCCTAATAGGGATGTCTCTCGTGTCCATTAATTTCCTCAATTCCTGTAAAATCCAACCTAAAGGCCAACCTCGGCTTGATTTATTGGGAGTTAGCAAGTTCCACATTTCCCTAGATAGCCTTGGTATGTAGTGCAAACTGTTTGTAATGGCACGGGGATTGACATGTCAAAGTGGAACAGGTTCACGATGAAAGGTCCTTTGCAAGCAATGACATCATGACCATTGCCCCGAGCTCATGCTTTGACTAATACGTGTACATGTTGTCCGACGATGCATCTCTAGGCACCAGTGCACACCAAAGAGATATACTCACGATTCCTAATAGGGAAGTCCCCCGTGCCCATTGATCTCCTCAAATTCCAAAAATCCCAACCTAAGGGCCAACCTTGGCATGGTTTGTTGGGAGTTGGCAAGTCCCGCATTTCCCTAGATAGCCTTGGCATGCAGTGCAAACAGTTTGTAATGGCACGGGGATTGACATGTTGAAGTAGGTCAGGTTTGCGATGCAAGCTCCTTGGCAAGCAACTACATCATGACCATTTCCCCGACCTCATTCTTTAACTAATATGTGTGCATGTTATCCGACGATGGATCTCTACACACTAGCGCACACCAATACGATAAACGCTCACGATTTCTAATAGGGATGTCCCCCGTGGCCATTTATCTCCTTAAATTCTAAAAATTCAAACCTAAAGGACAACCTCGGCGTGATTTGTTGGGAGTTGGCAAGTCCCGCATTTTCCTAGATAGACTTGGCATGCAGTGCAAACTATTTGTAATGTCACGGGGATTGACATGTCAAAGTGGTACAGGTTCACGATGAAAGGTCCTTTGCAAGCAAGGACATCATGACCATTGCCCCGAGCTCATGCTTTGACTAATACGTGTACATGTTGTCCGACGGTGCATCTCTACACACCAGTGCACACCAAAGAGATATACTCACGATTCCTAATAGAAAAGTCCCCCGTGCCCATTGATCTCCTCAAATTCAAAAAATCCCAACCTAAGAGCCAACCTCGGCATGGTTTGTTGGGAGTTAACAAGTCCTTCATTTCACTAGATAGCCTTGGCATGCAGTGCAAACTGTTTGTAATGGCACGGGGATTGACATGTTGAAGTAGGTCAGGTTCGCGATGCAAGCTCCTTGGCAAGCAACGACATCATGACCATTGCGCCGAGCTTGTGCTTTGACTAATACATGTACATGTTGTCCGATGGTGGATCTCTACACACCAGCGGTCACCGATGCGATAAACGCAACCGATTCCTAATAGAAAAGTCCCACGTGCCCATTGATCACTTCAAATCCGTAAAATTCCAACCTAAAGGCCAACCTCGACGTGGTTTATTGGGAATTGGCAAGTTCAGCATTTCCCTAGATAGCCTTGGCATGCAGTGCAAACTGTTTGTAATGGCACGGGGATGAACATGTCAAAGTAGGTCAGGTTCGCGATGCCAGCTCCTTGGCAAGCTACGACATCATGATCATTGCCCCGAGCTCGTGCTTTGACTAATATGTGTGCATGTTATCCGACGGTGGATCTCTATACACTAGCGCACACTAATACGATAAACGCTCAGGATTTCTAATAGGGACGTCCCCCGTGGCCATTTATCTCCTTAAATTCTAAAAACTCCAACCTAAAGGACAACCTCGGCGTGGTTTGTTGGGAGTTGGCAAGTCCCGCATTTCCCTAGATAGACTTGGCATGCAGTGCAAACTGTTTGTAATGTCACGGGGATTGACATGTCAAAGTGGAACAGGTTCACGATGAAAGGTCCTTTGCAAGCAACGACATCATGACCATTGCCCCGAGCTCATGATTTGACTAATACATGTACATGTTGTCCGACGGTGCATCTCCACGCACCAGTGCACACCAAAGAGATATACTCACAATTCCTAATAGGGAAGTCCCCCGTGCCCATTGATCTCTTCAAATTCCAAAAATCCCAACCTAAGGGCCAACCTCAGCATGGTTTGTTGGGAGTTGGCAAGTCCTGCATTTCCCTAGATAGCCTTGGCATGCAGTGCAAACTGTTTGTAATGGCATGGGGATTGACATGTTGAAGTAGGTCAGGTTCGCGATGCAAGCTCCTTAGCAAGCAACGACATCATGACCATTGCGCCGAGCTTGTGCTTTGACTAATACGTGTACATGTTGTCCGATGGTGGATCTCTACACACTAGCGCACACCAATACGATAAACTCTAACGATTTCTAATAGGGACGTCCCCCGTGCCCATTTATCTCCTTAAATTCTAAAAATTCCAACCTAAAGGACAACCTCACCGTGGTTTGTTGGGAGTTGGCAAGTCCCGCATTTCCCTAGATAGCCTTGGCATGCAATGCAAACTGTTTTTAATGAAATGGGGATTTACATGTCAAAGTGGGTCAGGTTCGCGATCCAAGCTCCTTGGCGAAGAATGACATCATGACCATTGCCCCAAGCTCCTGCTTTGACTAATACATGTGCATGTTGTCCGACGATGGATCTCTACACACCGGCACACACCGATGCGATATACGCTCACGATTCATAATAGGGACGTCCCCCGTTCCCATTTATCTCCTTAAATTCTAAAAACTTTAACCTAAAGGACAACCTCGGTGTGATTTATTGGGAGTTAGCAAGTCCCACATTTCCCTAGATAGCCTTGGCATGCAGTGCAGACTGTTTTTAATGGAATGGGGATTTACATGTCAAAGTGGGTCAGGTTCGCGATGCAAGCTCCTTGGCAAGGAATGACATCATGACTATTGCCCCAAGCTCGTGCTTTGATAATACGTGTGCATGTTGTCAGACGATGGATCTTTACACACCGGCACACACCGATGAGATATATGCGCACGATTCATAATAGGGATGTCCATCATGCCCATTGATTTTCTCAATTCCCAAAAATTCCAACCTAAAGGCCAACCTCGGCGTGATTTATCGGGAGTTAGCAAGTCCCACATTTCCCTAGATAGCCTTGGCATACAGTGCAAATTGTTTGTAATGGCACGGGGATTGACATGTCAAAGTGGAACAGGTTCACGATGAAAGGTCCTTTGCAAGCAACGACATCATGACCATTGCTCCGAGCTCATGCTTTGTCTAATACGTGTACATGTTGTCCGACGGTGCATCTCTAAGCACCAGTGCACACCAAAGAGATATACTCACGATTCCTAATAGGGAAGTCTCCTGTGCCCATTGATCTCCTCAAATTCCTAAAATCCCAACCTAAGGGCCATCCTCGGCGTGGTTTGTTGGGAGTTGGCAAGTCCCGCATTTCCCTAGATAGCTTTGGCATGCAGTGCAAATTGTTTGTAATGGCACGGGGATTGACATGTTGAAGTAGGTCAGGTTCACGATGCAAGCTCCTTGGCAAGAAACGACATCATGACCATTGCGCCGAGCTTGTGCCTTGACTAGTACGTGTACATGTGGTTCGATGG
Organism: Schizonepeta tenuifolia; assembly: GCA_029490685.1. NCBI lineage: Eukaryota > Viridiplantae > Streptophyta > Magnoliopsida > Lamiales > Lamiaceae > Schizonepeta > Schizonepeta tenuifolia. Next base: position 40,834,547 of record CM055959.1, on the reverse strand, counting down.
TGGATCTCTACACACCAGCGGTCACCGATGCGATAAACGCTTACGATTCCTAATAGAAAAGTCCCCCGTGCCCATTAATCACTTCAAATCCCGAAAATTCCAACCTAAAGGCCAACCTCGATGTGGTTTGTTGGGAATTGGCAAGTCTAGCATTTCCCTAGATAGCCTTGGCATGCAGTGCAAACACTTTGTAATGGCACAAGGATTAACATGTCAAAGTAGGTCAGGTTCGCGATGCAAGCACCTTGGCAAGCAACGACTTCATGACCATTGCCCCGACCTCATTCTTTGACTATTATGTGTGCATGTTATCCGACGGTGGATCTCTACACACTATCGCACACCAATACGATATACGCTCACGATTCCTAATAGGGATGTCCCTCGTGCCCATTAATTTCCTCAATTCCCGTAAATTCAAACCTAAAGGCCAACCTCGGCATGATTTATTGGGAGTTAGCAAGTCCCACATTTCCCTAGATAGCCTTGGCATGTAGTGCAAACTGTTTGTAATGGCACGGGGATTGACATGTCAAAGTGGAACAGGTTCACGATGAAAGGTCCTTTGCAAGCAATGACATCATGACCATTGCCCCGAGCTCATGCTTTGACTAATACGTGTACATGTTGTCCGACGATGCATCTCTACGCACCAGTGCACACCAAAGAGATATACTCACGATTCCTAATAGGGAAGTCCCCCGTGCCCATTGATCTCCTCAAATTCCAAAAATCCCAACCTAAGGGCCAACCTTGGCGTGGTTTGTTGGGAGTTGGCAAGTCCCGCATTTCCCTAGATAGCCTTGGCATGCAGTGCAAACAGTTTGTAATGGCACGGGGATTGACATGTTGAAGTAGGTCAGGTTAGCGATGCAAGCTCCTTGGCAAGCAACGACATCAAGACCATTTCCCCGACCTCATTCTTTGACTAATATGTGTGCATGTTATCCGACGATGGATCTCTACACACTAGCGCACACCAATACGATAAACGCTCACGATTTCTAATAGGGACGTCCCCCGTAGCCATTTATCTCCTTAAATTCTAAAAATTCAAACCTAAAGGACAACCTCGGCGTGATTTGTTGGGAGTTGGCAAGTCCCACATTTCCCTAGATAGACTTGGCATGCAGTGCAAACTATTTGTAATGTCACGGGGATTGACATGTCAAAGTGGTACAGGTTCACGATGAAAGGTCCTTTGCAAGCAAGGACATCATGACCATTGCCCCGAGCTCATGCTTTGACAAATACGTGTACATGTTGTCCGACGGTGCCTCTCTACACACCAGTGCACACTAAAGAGATATACTCACGATTCCTAATAGAAAAGTCCCCCGTGCCCATTGATCTCCTCAAATTCAAAAAATCCCAACCTAAGAGCCAACCTCGGCATGGTTTGTTGGGAGTTAACAAGTCCTTCATTTCACTAGATAGCCTTGGCATGCAGTGCAAACTATTTGTAATGGCACGGGGATTGACATGTTGAAGTAGGTCAGGTTCGCGATGCAAGCTCCTTGGCAAGCAACGACATCATGACCATTGCGCCGAGCTTGTGCTTTGACTAATACATGTACATGTTGTCCGATGGTGGATCTCTACACACCAGCGGTCACCGATGCGATAAACGCAACCGATTCCTAATAGAAAAGTCCCCCGTGCCCATTGATCACTTCAAATCCCGAAAATTCCAATCTAAAGGCCAACCTCGACGTGGTTTATTGGGAATTGGCAAGTTCAGCATTTCCCTAGATAGCCTTGGCATGTAGTGCAAACTGTTTGTAATGGCACGGGGATGAACATGTCAAAGTAGGTCAGGTTCGCGATGCAAGCTCCTTGGCAATCTACGACATCATGATCATTGCCCCGAGCTCGTGCTTTGAATAATATGTGTGCATGTTATCTGACGGTGGATCTCTACACACTAGCGCACACTAATACGATAAACGCTCAGGATTTCTAATAGGGACGTCCCCCGTGCCCATTTATCTCCTTAAATTCTAAAAACTCCAACCTAAAGGACAACCTCGGCGTGGTTTGTTGGGAGTTGGCAACTCCCGCATTTCCCTAGATAGCCTTGGCATGCAGTGCAAACTGTTTTTAATGGAATGGGGATTTACATGTCAAAGTGGGTCAGGTTCACGATGCAAGCTCCTTGGCAAGGAATGACATCATGACCATTGCCCCATGCTCGTGCTTTGACTAATACGTGTTGATATTGTCCGACGATGGATCTCTACACACCGGCACACACCGATGCGATATACGCTCACGATTCCTAATAGGGATGTCCCTCGTGCCCATTGATTTCCTCAATTCCCGAAAATTCCAACCTAAAGGCCAACCTCGACGTGATTTATTGCGAGTTAGCAAGTCCCACATTTCCCTAGATAGCCTTGGCATGCAGTGCAAACTGTTTGTAATGGCACGGGGATTGACATGTCAAAGTGGAACAGGTTCACGATGAAAGGTCCTTTGCAAGCAACGACATCATGACCATTGCCCCGAGCTCATGCTTTGACTAATACGTGTACATGTTGTCCGACGGTGCATCTCTACGCACTAGTGCACACCAAAGAGATATACTCACAATTCCTAATAGGGAAGTCCCCCGTACCCATTGATCTCTTCAAATTCCAAAAATCCCAACCTAAGGGCCAACCTCAGCATGGTTTGTTGGGAGTTGGCAAGTCCTGTATTTCCCTAGATAGCCTTGGCATGCAGTGCAAACTGTTTGTAATGGCACGGGGATTGACATGTTGAATTAGGTCAGGTTCGCGATGCAAGCTCCTTGGCAAGAAACGACATCATGACCATTGCGCCGAGCTTGTGCTTTGACTAGTACGTGTACATGTTGTTCGATGGTGGATCTCTACACACCAGCGGTCACCGATGCGATAAACGCTTACGATTCCTAATAGAAAAGTCCCCCGTGCCCATTGATCACTTCAAAGCCCGAAAATTCCAACCTAAAGGCCAACCTCGACGTGGTTTGTTGGGAATTGGCAAGTCTAGCATTTCCCTAGATAGCCTTGGCATGCAGTGCAAACTGTTTGTAATGGCACAAGGATTAACATGTCAAAGTAGGTCAAGTTCGCGATGCAAGCTCCTTGGCAAGCAACGACTTCATGACCATTGCCCCGACCTCATTCTTTGACTAATATGTGTGCATGTTATCAGACGGTGGATCTCTACACACTAGCGCACACCAATACGATATACGCTCACGTTTCTTAATAGGGATGTCCCTCGTGCCCATTAATTTCCTCAATTCCCGTAAATTCCAACCTAAAGGCCAACCTCGGCGTAATTTATTGGGAGTTAGCAAGTCCTACATTTCCCTAAATAGCCTTGGCATGCAGTGCAAACTGTTTGTAATGGCACGGGTATTGACATGTCAAAGTGGAACAGGTTCACGATGAAAGGTCCTTTGCAAGCAATGACATCATGACCATTGCCTCGAGCTCATGCTTTGACTAATACGTGTACATGTTGTCCGACGGTGCATCTCTACGCACCAGTGCACACCAAAGAGATATACTCACGATTCCTAATAGGGAAGTCCCCCGTGCCCATTGATCTCCTCAAATTCCAAAAATCCCAACCTAAGGGCCAACCTCGGCGTGGTTTGTTAAGAGTTGGCAAGTCCCGCATTTCCCTAGATAGCCTTGGCATGCAGTGCAAATAGTTTGTAATGGCACGGGGATTGACATGTTGAAGTAGGTCAGGTTCGCGATGCAAGCTCCTTGGCAAGCAACGACATCATGACCATTGCCCCGACCTCATTCTTTGACTAATATATGTGCATGTTATCCGACGATGGATCTCTACACACTAGCGCACACCAATACAATAAACGCTCACGATTTCTAATAGGGACGTCCCCCGTGGCCATTTATCTCCTTAAATTCTAAAAATTCAAACCTAAAGGACAACCTCGGCGTGATTTGTTGGGAGTTGGCAAGTCCCGCATTTCGCTAGATAGACTTGGCATGCAGTGCAAACTGTTTGTAATGTCACGGGGATTGACATGTCAAAGTGGTACAGTTTCACGATGAAAGGTCCTTTGCAAGAAAGGACATCATGACCATTGCCCTGAGCTCATGCTTTGACTAATACGTGTACATGTTGTCCGACGGTGCATCTCTACACACCAGTGCACACCAAAGAGATATACTCACGATTCCTAATAGAAAAGTCCCCCGTGCCCATTGATCTCCTCAAATTCAAAAAATCCCAACCTAAGAGCCAACCTCGGCATGGTTTGTTGGGAGTTAACAAGTCCTTCATTTCACTAGATAGCCTTGGCATGCAGTGCAAACTGTTTGTAATGGCACGGGGATTGACATGTTTAAGTAGGTCAGGTTCGCGATGCAAGCTCCTTGGCAAGCAACGACATCATGACCATTGCCCTGAGCTCATGCTTTGACTAATACGTGTACATGTTGTCCGACGGTGCATCTCTACACACCAGTGCACACCAAAGAGATATACTCACGATTCCTAATAGAAAAGTCCCCCGTGCCCATTGATCTCCTCAAATTCAAAAAATCCCAACCTAAGAGCCAACCTCGGCATGGTTTGTTGGGAGTTAACAAGTCCTTCATTTCACTAGATAGCCTTGGCATGCAGTGCAAACTGTTTGTAATGGCACGGGGATTGACATGTCAAAGTGGAACAGGTTCACGATGAAAGGTCCTTTGCAAGCAATGACATCATGACCATTGCCTCGAGCTCATGCTTTGACTAATACGTGTACATGTTGTCCGACGGTGCATCTCTACGCACCAGTGCACACCAAAGAGATATACTCACGATTCCTAATAGGGAAGTCCCCCGTGCCCATTGATCTCCTCAAATTCCAAAAATCCCAACCTAAGGGCCAACCTCGGCGTGGTTTGTTAAGAGTTGGCAAGTCCCGCATTTCCCTAGATAGCCTTGGCATGCAGTGCAAATAGTTTGTAATGGCACGGGGATTGACATGTTGAAGTAGGTCAGGTTCGCGATGCAAGCTCCTTGGCAAGCAACGACATCATGACCATTGCCCCGACCTCATTCTTTGACTAATATATGTGCATGTTATCCGACGATGGATCTCTACACACTAGCGCACACCAATACAATAAACGCTCACGATTTCTAATAGGGACGTCCCCCGTGGCCATTTATCTCCTTAAATTCTAAAAATTCAAACCTAAAGGACAACCTCGGCGTGATTTGTTGGGAGTTGGCAAGTCCCGCATTTCGCTAGATAGACTTGGCATGCAGTGCAAACTGTTTGTAATGTCACGGGGATTGACATGTCAAAGTGGTACAGTTTCACGATGAAAGGTCCTTTGCAAGAAAGGACATCATGACCATTGCCCTGAGCTCATGCTTTGACTAATACGTGTACATGTTGTCCGACGGTGCATCTCTACACACCAGTGCACACCAAAGAGATATACTCACGATTCCTAATAGAAAAGTCCCCCGTGCCCATTGATCTCCTCAAATTCAAAAAATCCCAACCTAAGAGCCAACCTCGGCATGGTTTGTTGGGAGTTAACAAGTCCTTCATTTCACTAGATAGCCTTGGCATGCAGTGCAAACTGTTTGTAATGGCACGGGGATTGACATGTTTAAGTAGGTCAGGTTCGCGATGCAAGCTCCTTGGCAAGCAACGACATCATGACCATTGCGCCGAGCTTGTACTTTGACTAATACGTGTACATGTTGTCCGATGGTGGATCACTACACACCAGCGGTCACCGATGTGATAAACGCAACCGATTCCTAATAGAAAAGTCCCCCGTGCCCATTGATCACTTCAAATCCCGAAAATTCCAACCTAAAGGCCAACCTCGACGTGGTTTATTGGGAATTGGCAAGTCCAGCATTTCCCTAGATAGCCTTGGCATGCAGTTCAAACTGTTTGTAATGGCACGGGGATTAACATGTCAAAGTAGGTCAGGTTCGCGATGCAAGCTCCTTGGCAAGCTACGACATCATGACCATTGGCACTAGCGCACACTAATACGATAAACGCTCAGGATTTCTAATAGGGACGTCCCCCGTGCCCATTTATCTCCTTAAATTCTAAAAACTCCAACCTAAAGGACAATCTCGGTGTGGTTTGTTGGGAGTTGGCAACTCCTGCATTTCCCTAGATAGCCTTGGCATGCAGTGCAAACTGTTTTTAATGGAATGGGGATTTACATGTCAAAGTGGGTCAGGTTCGCGATGCAAGCTCCTTGGCAAGGAATGACATCATGACCATTGCCCTAAGCTCGTGCTTTGACTAATACGCGTGCATATTGTCCGACGATGGATCTCTACACACCAGCACACACCGATGCGATATACGCTCACGATTCCTATTAGGGATGTCCCTCCTGCCCATTGATTTCCTCAATTCTCGAAAATTCCAACCTAAAGGCCAAACTCGGCGTGATTTATTAGGAGTTATCAAGTCCCACATTTCCCTCGATAGCCTTGGCATGCAGTGCAAACTGTTTGTAATGGCACAGGGATTGACATGTCAAAGTGGAACAGGTTCACGATGAAAGGTCCTTTGCAAGCAACGACATCATGACCATTGCCCCGAGCTCATTATTTGACTAATACGTGTACATGTTGTCCGACGGTGCATCTCTACGCACCAGTGCACACCAAAGAGATATACTCACGATTCCTAATAGGGAAGTCCCCCGTGCCCATTGATCTCCTCAAATTCCAAAAACCCCAACCTAAGGGCCAACCTCGGCGTGGTTTGTTGGGAGTTGGCAAGTCCCGCATTTCCCTAGATAGCCTTGGCATGCAGTGCAAACTGTTTGTAATGGCACGGGGATTGACATGTTGAAGTAGGTCAGGTTCGCGATGCAACCTCCTTGGCAAGGAATGACATCATGACCATTTCCCCAAGCTCGTGCTTTGACTAATACGTGTGCATGTTGTCCGACGATGGATCTCTACACACCGGTACACACCGATGCGATATACGCTCACGATTCATAATAGGGTTGTCCATCGTGCTCATTGATTTCCTCAAATCCAAAAAATTCCAACCTAAAGGCCAACCTCAGCGTGGTTTATTGGGAGTTAGCAAGTCCCACATTTCCCTAGATAGCCTTGGCATGCAGTGCAAACTGTTTGTAATGGCACGGGGATTGACATGCCAAAGTGGAGCAGATTCATGATGTAAAGTCCTTTGCAAGAAACGACATCATGACCATTGCCCCGAGCTCATACTTTGACTAATACGTGTGCATGTTGTCCGACAGTGGATCTCTACGCACCGATGCAAACCGAAGAGATATACTCACGATTCCTAATAGGGAATTCCCCCATGCCCATTGATCTCCTTTAATCCCGAAAATTTCAACCTAAAGGCCAAGCTCAGCGTGGTTTGTTGGGAGTTGGCAAGTCCCGTATTTCCCTAGATAGCCTTGGCATGCAGTGTAAACTGTTTGTAATGGCAGGGGGATTCATATGTTGAAGTGGGTCAGTTTCGCGATGCAAGCTCCTTGGCAAGGAATGACATCATGACCATTGCCCCAAGGTCGTGCTTTGACTAAAACGTGTGCATGTTGTTCGACGATGGATCTCTACACACCGGCATACACCGATGCGATATACGCTCAAGATTCCTAATAGGGATGTCCCTCGTGCCCATTGATCTCCTCAAATCCCAAAAATTCCAACCTAAAGGTCAATCTCGGCGTGATTTATTGGGAGTTAGCAAGTCCCACATTTCCCTAGATAGTCTTGGCATGCAGTTCAAACTGTTTGTAATGGCACGGCGATTGACATGCCAAAGTGGAGCAGATTCACGATGTAAAGTCCTTTGCAAGAAACGACATCATGACCATTGCCCCGAGCTCATACTTTGACTAATACGTGTGCATGTTGTCCGACAGTGGATCTCTACACACCGATGCAAACCGAAGAGATATACTCACGATTCCTAATAGGGAAGTCCCCTGTGCCCATTGATCTTCTCAAATTCCAAAAATTCCAACCTAAAGGCCAACCTCGGCGTGGTTTGTTGGGAGTTGGCAAGTCCCGCATTTCCCTAGATAGCCTTGGCATGCAGTGCAAACTGTTTGTAATTGTGACGCTCGGGGCCGAAGTACGGAGTGATCGCCGATGCAAAGGCACGGACAAGGAGCGGCTCCGATAAGACTTCCAAGCGGAGGGGGGCAGGGATGAACCGGAACATACCCGAACGAGAGGGATTCCAAGAATATGTCGGAATGGGACGACATACTCAAGGAGAGCTTAAAGGAATTGATAGGTCTACTCATACCATCAAGATGCAACTTCTTTTCTGGTGCCTACCGTGGAAGAACTCCAAAGTTAAGTGTGGTTGACTTGGAGTAGTACTAGGATTGGTGACCTCCTGGGAAGTTTTCCTAGGAAGCGTGCGAGTGAGGACAAAACACGCTAGAAAGGACTTGTGATGGTTTGTGGGGTCAGCCGTCAATCCGGAAGCCGGGCTGTTACAGTAATGGCACGGGGATTGACATGTTGAAGTAGGTTAGGTTCGCGATGCAAGCTCCTTGGCAAGCAACGCCATCATGACCATTGCGCTGAGCTTGTGCTTTGACTAATACGTGTACATGTTGTTCGATGGTGGATCTCTACACACCAGATGTCACCGATGCGATAAACGCTTACGATTCCTAATAGAAAAGTCCCCCGTGCCCATTGATCACTTCAAATCCCGAAAATTCCAACGTAAAGGCCAACCTCGACGTGGTTTGTTGGGAATTGGCAAATCTAGCATTTCCCTAGATAGCCTTGGCATGTAGTGCAAACTATTTGTAATGGCACGGGGATTAACATGTCAAAATAGGTCAGGTTCACGATGCAAGCTCCTTGGCAAGCAACGACATCATGACCATTGCCCCGAGCTCGTGCTTTGACTAATATGTATGCATGTTATCCGACGGTGGATCTCTACATACTAGCGCACACCAATACGATAAACGCTCTTGATTTCTAATAGGGACGTCCCCCGTGCCCATTTATCTCCTTAAATTCTAAAAATTCCAACATAAAGGACAACCTCGGCGTGGTTTGTTGGGAGTTGGCAAGTCCCGCATTTCCCTAGATAGCCTTGGCATGCAGTGCAAACTGTTTTTAATGAAATGGGGATTTACATGTCAAAGTGGGTCAGGTTCGCGATGCAAGCTCCTTGGCAAGGAATGACATCATGACCATTGCCCCAAGCTCGTGCTTTGACTAATACGTGTGCATGTTGTCCGACGATGGATCTCTACACACCAGCATACACCGATGCGATATACGCTCACGATTCCTAATTGGGATGTCCCTCGTGCCCATTGATTTCCTCAATTCCCGAAAATTCCAACCTAAAGGCCAACCTCGGCGTGATTTATTGGGAGTTAGCAAGTCCCACATTTCCCTAGATAGCCTTGGCATGCATGCAGTGCAAATTGTTTGTAAAGGCACGGGGATTGACATGTCAAAGTGGAACAGATTCACGATGAAAGGTCCTTTGCAAGCAACGACATCATGACCATTGCCCCGAGCTCATGCTTTGACTAATACGTGTGCATGTTGTCCGACGGTGCATCTCTACGCACCAGTGCACACCAAAGAGATATACTCACGATTCCTAATAGGGAAGTCCCCCGTGCCCATTGATCTCTTCAAATTCCAAAAATCCCAACCTAAGGGCCAAACCTCGGCGTGGTTTGTTGGGAGTTGGCAAGTCCCGCATTTCCCTAGATAGCCTTGGCATGCAGTGCAAACTGTTTGTAATGGCATGGGGATTGACAGGTTGAAGTAGGTCAGTTTCGCGATGCAAGCTCCTTGGCAAGGAATGACATCATGACCATTTCCCAAGCTCGTACTTTGACTAATACGTGTGCATGTTGTTCGACGATGGATCTCTACACACCGGCACACACCGATGCGATATACGCTCACGATTCCTAATAGGGATGTCCCGTGTGCCCATTGATTTCCTCAAATTCCAAAAATTCCAACCAAAAGGCCAATCTCGGCGTGATTTATTGGGAGTTAGCAAGTCCCACATTTCCCTATATAGCCTTGGCATGCAGTGCAAACTGTTTGTAATGGCACGGGGATTGACATGTCAAAGTGGAGCAGATTCACGATGCAAGCTCCTTAGCAAGCAACGACATCATGACAATTGCCCGGACCTCGTTTTTTGACTAATATATGTTCATGTTATCCGACGGTGTATCTCTACACACTAGTGCACACCAATACGATAAACGCTCACGATCTCTACACAACGGTACAGACCGATGCGATATACGCTCACGATTCCTAATAAGGATGTCCCTCGTGCCCAATTATTTTCTCAATTTCCGAAAATTCCAACCTAAAGGCCAACCTCGGCGTGATTTATTGGGAGTTAGCAAGTCCCACATTTCCCTAGATAGCCTTGGCATGCAGTGCAAACTGTTTGTAATGGCACAGGGATTGACATGTCAAAGTGGAACAGGTTCACGATGAAAGGTCCTTTGCAAGCAACGACATCATGACCATTGCCCCGAGCTCATGCTTTGACGAATACGTGTGCATGTTGTCCTACGGTGGATCTCAACACACCGGTGCACACCGAAGAGATATACTCACGATTCCTAATAGGGAAGTCCCCCGTGCCCATTGATCTCCTCAAATTCCAAAAATCCCAACCTAAAGGCCAACCTCGGCGTGGTTTGTTGGGAGTTGGCAAGTCCCGCATTTCCCTAGATAGCCTCGGCATGAAGTGCAAATTGTTTGTAATGGCACGGGGATTGACATGTTGAAGTAGGTCAGGTTCGCGATGCAAGCTCCTTGGCAAGCAACGACATCATGACCATTGCGCCGAGCTTGTGCTTTGACTAATCCGTGTACATGTTGTCCAATGGTGGATCTCTACACACCAGCGGTCACCGATGCGATAAATGCAACCGATTCCTAATAAAAAAGTCCCCCGTGCCCATTGATCACTTCAAATCCCGAAAATTCCAACCGAAAGGCAAACCTCGACGTGGTTTGTTGGGAATTGGCAAGTCCAGCATTTCCCTAGATAGCCTTGGCATGCAGTGCAAACTATTTGTAATGGCACGGGGATTAACATGTCAAAGTAGGTCAGGTTCACGATGCAAGCTCCTTGGCAAGCTACGACATCATGACCATTGCCCCGAGCTCGTGCTTTGACTAATATGTGTGCATGTTATCCGACGGTGGATCTCTACACACTAGCGCACACTAATACGATAAACACTCACGATTTCTAATAGGGACGTCCCCCGTGCCCATTTTATCTCCTTAAATTCTAAAAACTCCAACCTAAAGGACAACCTCGGCGTGGTTTGTTGGGAGTTGGCAAGCTCCGCATTTCCCTAGATAGCCTTGGCATGCAGTGCAAACTGTTTGTAATGGCGGGGGTATTCATATATCGAAGTGGGTCAGTTTACCGATGCAAGCTCCTCGGCAACGAATGACATCATGACCATTGTCCCAAGCTCGTGCTTTGACTAATACGTGTGCATGTTGTCCAACAGTGGATCTCTACATACCGGTGCACACTGATGCGATATACGCTCACGATTCTTAATAGGGAAGTCCCCATTGCCCATTGATCTTCTAAAATCCTGAAAATTCCAACCTAAAGGCAAACCTCGGTGTGGTTTTTTGGGAGTTGGAAAGTCCCGCATTTCCCTAGATAACCTTGGCATGCAGTGCAAACTGTTTGTAACGGCACGGGGATAGACATGTCGAAGTGGGTCAGGTTCGCAATGCTAACTCTTTGGACAACAACGATATCATGACCATTTCCCTGAACTCGTGCTTTGACTAATAAATGTACATGTTGTCCGACGGTGGATCCCTACACACCGGCGCACACCTATACGATATAAGCTCACGATTCCAAATAGGGAAGTCTCCCGTGCCCATTGATCTGCTCAAATCCCGAAAATTCCAACCTAAAGGGCAACCTCGGCGTGGTTTATTAGGAGTTGGCAAGTCCCGCATTTTCCTAGAAAGCCTTGGCATGCAACGCAAACTGTTTGTAATGGCATGAGCATTGACATATCGAAGTGGGTCAAGTTCGCAATGCAAGCTCCCTGGAAAGCAACAACATCATGACCATTGCCCCGAGCTCGTGCTTTGACTAATACGTGTGCATGTTGTCCTACGGTGGATCTCTACACACCGGTGCACACCGATGCGATATACGCTCACGATTCTTAATAGGGAAGTCCCCCTTGCCCATTGATCTCCTAAAATCCCGAAAATTCCAACCTAAAGGCAAACCTCGGTGTGGTTTGTTGGGAGTTGGAAAGTCCCGCATTTCCTTAGATAACCTTGGCATGCAGTGTAAACTGTTTGTAATGGCACGAGGATAGACATGTCGAAGTGCGTCAGGTTCGCGATGCAAACTCCTTGGATAGCAACGATATCATGACTATTTTCCTGAACTCGTGCTTTGACTAATAAATGTGCATGTTGTCCGACGGTGGATCTCTAGACACCGGCGCACACCTATACGATATAAGCTCACGATTCCTAATAGAGAAGTCTCCCGTGCCCATTGATCTCCTCAAATCCCGAAAATTCCAACCTAAAGGCCAACCTCGGCGTGGTTTATTAGGAGTTGGCAAGTCCCGTATTTTCCTAGATAGCCTTGGCATGCAACGCAAACTGTTTGTAATGGCACGGGGATTGACATATCGAAGTGGGTCAGGTTCGCGATGCAAGCTCCCTGGCAAGCAACAACATCATGACCATTGCCTCGAGCTCGTGCTTTGACTAATACGTGTGCATGTAGTCCAACAGTGGATCTCTACACACCGGTGCACACCGATGCGATATACGCTCACGATTCTTAATAGGGAAGTCTCCCTTGCCCATTGATCTCCTCAAATACCAAAAATTCCAACCCAAAGGTAAACCTTGGTGTGGTTTGTTGGGAGTTGGAAAGTCCCGCATTTCCCTAGATAACCTTGGCATGCAGTGCAAACTGTTTGTAATGGCACGAGGAATGAAATGTCGAAGTGGGTCAGGTTCGCGATGCAAACTCGTTGGCAAGCAATGACATCATGACCATTTCCCTAAGCTCGTGCTTTGACTAATACATGTGCATGTTGTCCGGCGGTGGATCTCTACACACCGGCGCACACCGATACGATATAAGCTCACGATTTCTAATAGGAATGTCCCTCGTGCCCATTGATTTCCTCAAATCCCGAAAATTCCTACGTAAAGGCCAACCTCGGCGTGATTTATTGGGAGTTAGCAAGTCCCACATTTCCCTAGATATCCTTGGCATGCAGTGCAAACTGTTTGTAATGGTACGGGAATTGACATGTCAAAGTGGAGCAGGTTCACGATGCAAGGTCCTTTGCAAGAAACGACATCATGACCATTGCCCCGAGCTCATGCTTTGACTAATACGTGTGCATGTTGTCCGATGGTGGATCTCTACACACCTACGGTCACCGATGCGATAAACGCTTATGATTCCTAATAGAGAAGTCCTCCGTGCCCATTGATCACCTCAAATCCCGAAAATTCCAACCTCGAAGTGATTTGTTGGGAATTGGCAAGTCCAGCATTTCCCTAGATAGCCTTGGCATGCAGTGCAAACTGTTTGTAATGGCACGGGGATTAACATGTCGAAGTAGGTCAGGTTCGTGAAGCAAGCTCCTTGGCAAGCAACGACATCATGACCATTGCCCCGAGCTCGTGCTTTGATTAATATGTGTGCATGTTATCCGACGGTAGATCTCTACACACTGGCGCACACTGATACGATAAACGCTCATGATTTCTAATAGGGACGTCCCCCATGCCCATTGATCTCCTCAAATACTAAAAATTCCAACCTAAAGGACAACCTCGACGTGGTTTGTTGGAAGTCGGCAGTTCCCGCATTTCCCTAGATAGCCTTGGCATGTAGTGTAAACTGTTTGTAATGGCGAGGGTATTCATATGTCGAAGTGGGTCAGTTTACCGATGTAAGCTTTTTGGCAAGGAATGACATCATGACCATTGTCCCAAGCTCGTGCTTTGACTAATACGTGTGCGTGTTGTCCGACGATGGATCTCTACACACCGGTGCACACCGATGCGATATACGCTCACGATTCCTAATTGGGATGTCCCTCGTGCCCATTGATCTCCTCAAATCCCGAAAATTCCAACCTAAAGGCCAACCTCGGTGTGATTTTTTGGGAGTTAGCAAGTCCCACATTTCCCTAGATAGCCTTGGCATGCAGTGCAAACTGTTTGTAATGGCACGGGAATTGACATGTCAAAGTGGAGCAGGTTCACGATGCAAGGTCCTTTGCAAGCAACGACATCATGACCATTGGCCCGAGCTCATGCTTTGACTAATACGTGTGCATGTTGTCCGACGGTGGATCTCAACACACCGGTGCACACCGAAGAAATATACTCACGATTCCTAATAGAGAAGTCTCCCGTGCCCATTGATCTCCTCAAATTCTGATAATTCCAACCTAAAGGCCAACCTCGGCGTAGTTTGTTGGGAGTTGGCAAGTCCCGCATTTCCCTAGATAGCCTTGGCATGCAGTGCAAACTGTTTGTAATGGCACGGGGATTAACATGTCAAAGTAAGTCAGGTTCGCGATGCAAGCTCCTTGGCAAGATACGACATCATGGCCATTGCCCCGAGCTCGTGCTTTGACTAATATGTGTGCATGTTATCCGACGGTGGATCTCTACACACTAGCGCACACTAATACGATAAACGCTCACGATTTCTAATAGGGACGTCCCCCGAGCCCATTTATCTCCTTAAATTCTAAAAACTCCAACCTAAATGACAACCTCGGCGTAGTTTGTTGGGAGTTGGCAAGTCCCGCATTTCCCTAGATAGCCTTGGCATGCAGTGCAAACTGTTTTTAATGGAATGGGGATTTACATGTCAAAGTGGCTCAGGTTCGCGATGCAAGTACCTTGGCAAGGAATGACATCATGACCATTGCCCCAAGCTCGTGCTTTGACTAATACGTGTGCATGTTGTCCGACGATGGATCTCTACACACCGGCACACACCGATGCGATATACGCTCACGATTCCTAATAAGGATGTCCCTCGTGCCCATTGATTTCCTCTAATCCCGAAAATTCCAACCTAAAGGCCAACCTCGGCGTGATTTATTGGGAGTTAGCAAGTCCTACATTTCCCTAGATAGCTTTGGCATGCAGTGCAAACTGTTTGTAATGGCACGGGGATTGACATGTCAAAGTGGAGTAAGTTCACGATGAAAGGTCCTTTGCAAGCAACGACATCATGACCATTGCCCTGAGCTCATGCTTTGACTAATACGTGTGCATGTTGTCCGACGGTGCATCTCTACGCACCGGTGCAAACCAATGCGATAAACGCTTACGCTTCCTTATAGAGAAGTCCCCCATGCCCATTGATCACCACAAATCCCGAAAAATCCAATCTAAAGGCCAACCTCGACGTGGTTTGTTGGGAATTGGCAAGTCCAGCATTTCCCTAGATAACCTTGGCATGCAGTGCAAACTGTTTGTAATGGCACGGGGATTAACATGTCGAAGTAGGTAAGGTTAGCGATGCAAGCTCCTTGGCAAGCAACGACATCATGACCATTGCCTCGAGCTAGTGCTTTGACTAATATGTGTGCATGTTATCCGACGGTGGATCTCTACACACTGGCACACACCAATACGATAAACGCTCACGATTTCTAATAGGGACGTCCCTCATGCCCATTGATCTCCTCAAATTCTAAAAATTCCAATCTAAAGGACAACCATGGCGTGGTTTGTTGGGAGTTGGCAAGTCCCACATTTCCCTGGATAGCCTTGGCATGCAGTGCAAACTGTTTGTAATGGCACGGGGATTAACATGTTGAAGTGGGTTAGGTTCGCGATGCAAGCTCCTTGGCAATTAATGACATCATGACCATTGCCCCGAGCTCGTGCTTTGACTAATACATGTGCATGTTGTCCGACGATAGATCTCTACACACCAGCGCACACTGATGCAATATATGCTCACGATTACTACTAGAGAAGTCCCCCGTGCCCATTGATCTCCTCAAATCCCAAAATTTCCAACCTAAAGGCCAACCTCGCCATGGTTTGTTGGGAGTTGGCAAGTCCCGCATTTCCCTAAATAGCCTTGGCATGCAGTGCAAACTGTTTGTAATGGCACGGGGATTGACATGTCGAAGTGGGTCAGGTTCGCGATGCAAGCTCCCTGGCAAGCAACAATATCATGACCATTACCCTGAGCTCGTGCTTTGACTAATACGTGTGCATGTTGTCCAACGGTGGATCTCTACACACCGGTGCACACCGATGCGGTATACTCTCACGATTCCTAATAGGGAAGTCCCCCTTGCCCATTGATCTCCTAAAATCCCGAAAATTCCAACCTAAAGGCAAACCTCGGTGTGGTTTGTTGGGAGTTGGAAAGTCCCGCATTTCCCTAGATAACCTTGGCATGCAGTGCAAACTGTTTGTAATGGCACGGGGATAGACATGTCGAAGTGGGTCAGGTTCGCGATTCAAACTCCTTGGACAACAACGATATCATAACCATTTCCCTGAGCTCGTGCTTTGACTAATAAATGTGCATGTTGTTCGACGGTGGATCTCTACACACTGGCGCACACCGACACGATATAAGCTCACGATTCCTAATAGGGAAGTCTCCCATGCCCATTGATCTCCTCAAATCCCGAAAATTCCAACCTAAAGGCCAACCTCGGCATGGTTTATTAGGCGTTGGCAAGTCCTGCATTTTCCTAGATAGCCTTGGCGTGCAACGCAAACTGTTTGTAATGGCACGGGGATTGACATATCGAAGTGGGTCAGGTTCGCGATGCAAGCTCCCTGGCAAGCAACATCATCATGACCATTGCCCCGAGCTCGTGCTTTGACTAATACGTGTGCATGTTGTCCAACGGTGGATCTCTACACACCGGTGCACACCGATGCGATATACGCTCACGATTCCTAATAGGGAAGTCCCTCTTGCCCATTGATCTCCTCAAATACCAAAAATTCCAACCCAAAGGCAAACCTCGGTGTGGTTTGTTGGGAGTTGGAAAGTCCCGCATTTCCCTAAATAACCTTGGCATGCAGTGCAAACTGTTTGTAATGGCACGGGGATTGAAATGCCGAAGTGGGTCAGGTTCGCGATGCAAACTCCTTGGCAAGCAATGACATCATGACCATTTCCCGGAGCTCGTACTTTGATTAATACATGTGCATGTTGTCCGACGGTGGATCTCTACACACCGGCGCACACCGATACGATATAAGCTCACGATTCCTAATAGGGAAGTCTCCCGTGCCCATTGATCTCCTCAAATCCCGAAAATTCCAACCTAAAAGGCAACCTCGGCGTGGTTTATTAGGAGTTGGCAAGTCCCACATTTTCTTAGATAGCCTTGGCATGCAACGCAAACTGTTTGTAATGGCACGGGGATTGACATGTCAAAATGGGTCAGGTTCGCAATGCAAGCTCCTTAGCAAGCAACGACATCATGACCATTGCCCCGAGCTCGTGCTTTGACTAATATGTGTGCATGTTGTCCGAAGGTAGATCTTTACACACCAGTGCACACCGATGCGATATACGCTCACGATTACTAATAGGGAAGTCCCCCGTTCCCATTGATCTCCTAAAATCCCAAAAATTCCAACCTAAAGGCCAACCTCGCCATGGTTTGTGTCACACCCCGACTCCCGAAGTGCGACTAATGACACTAACACTACTAAACCATCTACTAACTCAACTCACGTAAGAGAATCATGCTCGGGAAATAAGGGGAAATCTCAACTGAAAACGATAACAAACAAGGCATGCTTCCAAATTTAAACGGAACAACCAACGAGCATGGATAATTTACATATCAAGTCCAAATCGGAATAAGTATATCAAGTTCACAAGAAACGAGAATAAAGGATAAGCAGCAAATTGTATCGAGCACATCGCTCATGAATTAGAACATGTATCAGAGTAATACTCAAAAACATAACAAAAGACTTCAAATATCATATCATAGCAGCGGAAATCTCGACTCAATCCCAACAACTACATGTATGAAGACATGCAATTGACAGTCCACTTTCTACTCGACCAAAACAAACACACCACCAAGCCATCCACGCCATCCACATCCCGCTAACTTGCACGTTTAGAAATACATGCAGGGCTGAGTACTTTGTACTCAGTGAACACATGCCAAAAATATTTGAAAACTTGCTCTTAGAGCTATACAATTGAACTTGCCTTGCCGAAGCATCACAAGTATTAATGCAATAAAAATCGTTTTATTTGTGAATGCAAAAATCATTTTATTCCTGAATGGACTGCGCAGTAAAAACATAATATATACTCAACAAAGGCATGTATCATCTACCACATTAACTATGTGCCGAGAAGTAGGCCTCCTTCTCAAACACTGTGACCGGCTAAACTAAAGTAGAGCTCACAGTCACCTCAAACCATTCAAATACCACACGTGGGTTCCTGTCTTTCACAGGGCATTAATATCTCAAGCAGATGATAAAGCATACCAAACTCATGTAAAAATGGTAAGTCAATTGAACTTCAAAAACTCACTTAATAATAATACTCAACAACAATAATAGCATTTATCGGAGATTTTGGTTTTAGAAAAGCCCACCTGACTTCCGAAGATTCTAGCTAGGCGATTTACTCTTTTGAACGTCCTTACTACTTTCCCGTCCCGCTTGGTTCTTCACAATTTGACATCGAAATAAAGATTAAGACTTCCGATGCGTAAGACGTAAAGTAGATTTTGGCTTCGACTGAAGGACTTCTACTTGACTTGTCTCTCTCTATTTTTATCTTTTCTAAATCAATATTCTTTCTCGACTTTCTCGTTCTCGACTCGTCGACTCTACTCGGTTACTAATTATTTCGTCTCACATTCTCGTTTCTAATTTACTTCTACTTAGCAATTCTCACTAGTTAAGGGAATATTACTTGTCTCGACTACATTACTCAAATTTTTCCCGTGAATTCTCGATTCAACTAACATCATTTCAATCAATCATGCTGCATATATAAGCATTCTCAACAGCTTGAACAAGTCATTTCATCATAAACGAAGTACAACATTTCATGTAAATACTTAGATTCAATCAAGCATAATAAATTCTATATAGAATTTAATCAAACACATTATCTCAAACATCATTCACACTTCAAATTCAATTAGCAATTACTCAACATTGCTCGACTTTAGTTTTGGAAAAGACGTTAACTTCGATCTCATAAAATAATTTCATGTCTTTTCAATAAAGAGAATAAAAGTTCAAGTAATAAGAATTTAAAACTAATAATCATTTAATATTTCTCCACTCAATATACGACATTATTTCAAAATACGTCGTCTTTTCTCAACTATGTATACGTACTCGCATACGTACTATTATTTTATTTACTTATTCTATTATTATAATTTATCTTTTTCTTATTCTTGATTAACTTTTATTTAATAGAAATTCGTTTTCTTTTCTTAATATTCAAAACTCGATGACTTCATCGACTTATTTCAAATTAAAACGATTTGAAAAGCAAACTCAATCAATTTCTCTCAAGCGTCATCAATTATTCAATACTCTACATACTATCAATAAACGAGCTTTTAAACACTTATCATTTAATAAACTCGGTTCTCATATCAAAAACAATTTTTTTATTAAATTTTCTTCTCTCGTTTTTCTAACACTTCTTATTTAATTTAATAATTAAACATTAAAAACTTACTCAATTTATTTTTGCTAATTTAATGAATAACTCTTACTCGACCTTATACTCATGAGCTTCTCTTACTCGACTTACCTATTCATATATTATCTAAGCTCATTTTTTTAACTCGTTATTCTCATATTCTATTATTTCTTATTTTATTAAGAAATTATTTTACAATATTTAATTCTATTATTTTTATTTCAAAACTCTTTTATTAATCTCGTTATTAAACGAGTAAACGAACTCGAACTCGACTTAATTCTTTACTAAATTTCTTATGCTCGACTATTCAATAATTTTCTCCTTAAAAGAGAATTTATTTAACTTAAGATTAATTCCTTATTATTTCTCGTTCGATTGAACGACTCAACCTCGACCAACTCGTTTCAAATTTTATACTCAACTTTTAACTTTATTTTCTTATCTCGAACTCCTCTTTTTTTATTTCTCAACTATTATTATCCTTTCTAATCTCTATTATTTAATTCACTTAATTTTCTCCTCTTAAATTCTAATTATCTAACAAAGAATTATTTTTCTTTGTGTTTACTCAATTCCATGCTTCATAATTAATTTAATAATTTTTCTTTTTATTTTCTTTTTGAATTTTATTCTCAAAATTTCTAATTATTTTATTAACTAAATAATTAATTTAATTTATTTAATAATTAATTTTAGTGTTCTTTAAATCTTCATAAAAATACCAAGAACACCTAGAACACCAAGAACACTCATTCAAATCTTCAAAAATACACTAAGAACACCTAGAACACATACTAGGTATTCAAACTCATTTTCTTCGATTTTTTTTCATGTTTTTGTTACTCTTCCTTACCCTCTTCTCGATTCCAAAAACTACAGTCGGCTCTTCTCTAGGGGGTTGAAACGAAATCTGCCTCAGGTCATATCGAATCATCGCAAAATTCTCGATTAACCAATCCATTCCTAGGATTATGTCTACATCCCACATTTGAATCAGATTTAGGGATTTCTCTAACAACTTACAACTTCCGAATTCGAATTCTAAGTTCGAGCTAACACGCAAAATTAACGCAGATTTACCTAAAGGGGTAGCGACTCTAAGAACCTGGTTCGATTCTTCTACACTCAAACCTAAATTTTCTACGCAAGCACTAGATATAAATGAATGCGAAGCGCCGGTATCAAACAAAACGATAACAGGTATGCCGTTAAGCTTTCCCATACCTGCTAGGTTTCCTTGGTCTTTAGCTGACAGTTTCTG
The DNA here is from genome assembly GCA_029490685.1 of Schizonepeta tenuifolia. Lineage (NCBI taxonomy): Eukaryota > Viridiplantae > Streptophyta > Magnoliopsida > Lamiales > Lamiaceae > Schizonepeta > Schizonepeta tenuifolia. Next base: position 40,813,545 of record CM055959.1, on the reverse strand, counting down.
CTCAATTGCAAAGGCTCTTTGGAAATGTGGTGGCTCTTGCTGAGAAGGTTGCTGCTTTGGCTGCTGTGGCTTATGTTGATGCTGAAGAAACTTTTGCGGTCGAGTTGCCTCAACTGCTTTCATCTGTGAAGGCTGAAACTGATTTGTCCTTCCGCCACTCATTCCTTACTGCTTACTTGGGCACTGGTTCGAGAAATGACCAGGTTGTCCACAAGTATAACAGACATTACTTCCAATTTTACAGATGCCTTGATGCATCCGTCCACACTTCGAACAAGGGGGGAGTCCTTTCGGTCCTACAGACACATTGCTTCAATTAGCCTACAGAGCTCTCACTTTCTGGGGTTGCTGAGATTGTTGTTGTCCTTTTCCTTGCCAAGGCTTCTTGCTTGGGTGGCCTCCACCACTCCACTTTCCCTTTCTCTTTGCATGCTGACCGAACTGAGACTGATGGGTAGTTACGGTCATCGTCGTTTGGCTTTGGAACTGAGGATTCGCTGAGGAATGCGATCCTTTTTCTGGCTGCATAGCCCACTCCATGTCTAGGGCTCGATTAAGGGCTTCTGCGTAAGTTAGACCACTTTGACTGGCAAGAACTACTCGAATATCTTGCCTCAATCCTGCTCGGAACAGCTCACACATTTTCTCGTCGGTATCTACCTTATCAGGTGCAAATCGAGCTAATTCACAGAACTCTCGGTCGTACTCAGCTACAGTCTTCTTTCCTTGCCTCAGGTTTGCAAATTCGTTTGCCTTCTGCTTACGGTAACTCCTTGGCACATACTTTTTATACAACGCTTCCTTCAATTGCTCCCACGTCAAATTTTCTCGCTCTTCTGGAGTATACATCCTCTGTCTTGCTTCCACCCAATAGTCGGCGGTTCCTTTCAATTGATACGTCATGCACTCGAGACGTTCGCGATCGGTGCAACGAAGAAATCTAAAAATCCGCTCAAGAGAATGAATCCAGTTTTCGGCTTCTGCCGGACTACCTTTACAATCGAAGGTTGGGGGATTTTGGCGAAGAAAAAGTTCTTCTACTTGACGTTCATTTGGAGGGGGCGGAGTAAGATCTCGCTGCCCCTCTTCCTCATTTCTTACGTTTCTTCGTCTTGGCGGCATTCTAAAGAAATGCAAAAGAAAAATTTAAGCCACTTGAAATGAATAAATTATCTCACTCGAATCCTTTCTCGATTCTGAAAATGTTTCCCTTTTTCAAGAGGAATATGATTCTCGATCGGTACTTATCAAACAAAATGAATTTAATAATTGCTGCAAATAATTCAATCATCTTAAATTCACATATCTCAAACAATTCAATTCTCAATTCAAAATTAATCAATCATCATAAAGGAGAACAGGTATTCACAGCATCATCATATATATATCTTCTCAAAACAAATATTTCTCAACATTCAATCTCAATCATAATCTCAAACATCATCACATCAATATCCACATATTCTCAAATTAATTTTTTCTCAATACTCAAAGCAATCATGCATTCTCATGCTATTATTTAGCTCGCATATATCTCGTTTACTTTTACTCAAATTTTATTATTTATTGCTAAGGAATAGCTTATTCAACTTTACTCAAATCTGATCTCGTCACTTGTTCTCGTCTCCATCATAAGTTAGGAATCTCGAATTTTCAGATTAATTTAATTGCTTGGGAGACTCAAAGTTGATTTTAACGGCCTAACGGCTCTTCTTGCATATCACCCGATGATGGCCTCTTTTGAGGACTTATAACAAAATAAGGGATTAACTTTTACATAGGAAAATTTCCCACACGTCAACACGACGGTCTACAACTCAAATCGAACTACACGAGCTATCACTTCGCGTCCGATTCTACTAGCTAACCAAACATCAAGCCATAATATATACATCATTGCGGAAAGGTAAAAGAGTTCGACTCTTAGACGTAAAAGTAAAGATTGTTCGAATTCCTCCACAGCTTGCTTGAACTGATTCTAAACATTAGAATCACCCACACTCGGGCCGTCATCATCATACTGTTCTTCGTCATGATACTCCTCTGGGTTATTCTCCTCTGGGTTCTCTTCCTCCTCGGGATCCTCTTCTAGATCCTCCTCCTCTTCTGGATCGGGATCCTCCTCCTCCTCTTATGTCCGTCATTTATGATGTTGAAACGCTCGAGTTCGGCTGCCCTCATTTTCTCTTCATAGTCATGGAAGGTGTAGTTGATTGCTTCCCAAGGGTTCGTCATGTCTCCTGTATCCTCGCCTTCAAAACGAGCATTGACATCCTCTAGCTCTGACTCGACCCATGGGGGCGTCTCGGGATTATCTGGCGAAGATAGGATGCCATATCGGCTGGAGTGCCATACTCTAACTCACGTCCGTCATCAGGCCTCACCACTGGGGTAGGAGCAAACGTGTATGGAGCGGGGAAATAGTCGTTCGGCAGAGCTTGGAGATAACTACTTTCCACGGTAGCTGCGGCTGTCAAATTCTCGTCATACTCGTCGCCATTGCCGTCGCCGAAACGGGCTGGCCTAGAGGGCTCGGCTACGGGCTGAACCAGAGAACAAGTTTGGTTACGACGCGTATACTCCGCAAACTGGTCATTCAAAGGTGGCAAGGCTCCATTAGGATCATGAAAACCATTCGACTGCACGGGCGTCGAACTAGATGAGGCAAAAGGATCATAGGCTCGAATGGGGAGTACACCACCCGAATAAGGATAGTCCTGGTAAGCAGCTCGAGGGTCTAGCTCAACACGAGGCGGTGAAGGGACACGGAGAGGAACTGGGCCATCTTGGAGCACAGACGGGGGACTATGAACAAAACCATTTGGCTCGACAGGGAGGTCAACATCATACGGGGCTGGAGGCGGTTCACCATACTTCATATACTGTCCAAAAATAGTGGAGATGAACGCGTTACAGTCGCCATAAAGATAGCCATCGAGATAGCGATATCCGAAAAATCGGGGCACCAGCGAAGCTGCCCAATCTCGCCACTCACGGGGCAAAGCCTGAATCAAGTGTATCATTCTGTCTAACGCTCCTATGTCCATGTACTGAACCTTTTCCCAGATCTTATGTTAACGAGCTAAGAATTCCGTAATAGTCTCAGAGTTCATCTTTCTCAGATGCAGGTACTCCTGCATCCACTCACGATCGTCCATCCTATACGAATTTTTAAACAAGTTAAGCACACTAAAATAGTTAAACGAGCATGCTAGAATTTCCAACCACCACATACTCATTCTTGCTTTCCATAGGGGTATTATCGAAATCGTTTGAGTTTTAAATTCTTATTACTTGAACTTTTATTCGCTTTATTGAAAAGACATGAAATTATTTTATGAGATTGAAGTTAACGTCTTTTCCAAAACTAGAGTCGAGCAATGTCGAGTAATTGCTAATTGAATTTGAAGTGTGAATCATGTTTGAGATAATATGTTTGATTAAATTCTATGTTGAATTTATTATGTTTGATTGAATCTAAGTGTTTACGTGAAATGTTTGTATTTCATTTATAATGAAATGACTTGTTTAAATTGATGAGAATGTTTATATATGCAACATGATTGAATTGAGATGACGTTAGTTGAATCGAGAATTCACGGGAAAATTTTGAGTAATGTAGTCAAAATAAGTAATATCTCCTTAACTAGTGAGAATTGCTAAGTAGAAGTAATTTAGAAACGAGAATGTGAGACGAAGTAATTTAGTAAGCGAGTAGAGTCGACGGGTCGAGAACGAGAAAGTCGAGAAAGGATAATGACTTAGAAAAAGATAAAAATAGAAGGACCCGAGTCAAGTAGAAGTCCTTCAGTCGAAGCCAAAATCTACTTTACGTCTTACACGTCGGGAGTCTTAATCTTTGTTTTGATGTCAAATTGTGAAGGACCGAGCGGGACGGAAGAGTAGGTACGCTTTATTTTCTAAAAGCAATCAAGTTTAAAATGATAATTGAGTTATTGAGTTATTGGGTTTATTATTTGCGCTCGTCTAGAGATAAAAGTTTTATAAGTAGATTAAATAACTAGATTGCTTTAGAATGCATTCCCTAATGCATTTTTGTGTGGAAAATCGAAAAGGATGGAACGTTTGTGCAAACGATTTCGTGAAATGGAAATGCCAAGTACCCTGAGCATTGATATGTTTATTGAAGTCTTTTGTTATGTGTTTTAGTATTACTCTGATACTTGTTCTAATTCACGAGCGATGTGCTCGATACAATTTACCGTTTATCCTTTATTCTCATTTCTTGTGAACTTGATATACTTATTCCGATTTGGACTATATGTAAATTATCCATGCTCGTTGGTTGTTCCGTTTAAATTTGGAAGCATGCCTTGTTTGTTATCGCTTTCAATTGAGATTTCCCCTTGTTTCCCGAGCATGATTCCCTTATATGAGTTGAGTTAGTAGATGGTTTAGTAGTGTTAGTTTAGTCACACCTCGAGAGTCGGGGTGTGACATAGTGGTATCAGAGCAGGTTTGTCTGCTCTGGAGTCTAATTTTCTTTGATGAATCGAGTCTAGATTTATTTCCTAGACTTATTTAAGTCAGTAACACACCAAGCAATCCTCCATCTCATTCGGCAACCAGGTACGCTTTATTTTCTAAAAGCTTTCAAGTTTAAAATGATAATTGAGTTATTAAGTTATTGGGTTTATTATTTGCGCTCGTCTAGAGATAAAAGTTTTATAAGTAGATTGAATAACTAGATTGCTTTAGAATGCATTCCCTAATGCATTCTTGATTATTGAGTTTTAAATTCTTATTACTTGAACTTTTATTCGCTTTATTGAAAAGACATGAAATTATTTTATGAGATTGAAGTTAACGTCTTTTCCAAAACTAGAGTCGAGCAATGTCGAGTAATTGCTAATAGAATTTGAAGTGTGAATCATGTTTGAGATAATATGTTTGATTAAATTCTATGTTGAATTTATTATGTTTGATTGAATCTAAGTGTTTACGTGAAATGTTTGTATTTCATTTATAATGAAATGACTTGTTTAAATTGATGAGAATGTTTATATATGCAACATGATTGAATTGAGATGACATTAGTTGAATCGAGAATTCACGGGAAAATTTTGAGTAATGTAGTCAAGATAAGTAATATCTCCTTAACTAGTGAGAATTTCTAAGTAGAAGTAATTTAGAAACGAGAATGTGAGACAAAGTAATTTAGTAAGCGAGTAGAGTCGACGGGTCGAGAACGAGAAAGTCGAGAAATGATATTGACTTAGAAAAAGATAAAAATAGAAGGACCCGAGTCAAGTAGAAGTCCTTCAGTCGAAGCCAAAATCTACTTTACGTCTTACGCGTCGGGAGTCTTAATCTTTGTTTTGATGTCAAATTGTGAAGGACCGAGCGGGACAGAAAAGTAGCAAGGATGTTCAAAAGAGTAAGCCGCCTAGCTAGAATCTTCGGAAGTCAGGTGGGCTTTTCTGAAACCAAAATCTCCGATAAATGCTATTATTGTTATTGAGTATTATTATTATGTGAGTTTTTGAAGTTCAATTGACTTGCTGTTTTTACATGAGTTTTGGTATGCTTTATCATCTGCTTGAGATATGAATGCCTTGTGAAAGACAGTAACCCACGTGTGGTATTTGAAAGGTTTGAGATGACTGTTAGCTTTACTTTGGTTTAGCCGGTCACAGTGTTTGATAAAGAGGCCTACTTCTCGGCACAGAGTTAATGTGGTAGATGATACATGCCTTTGTTGAGTATATATTATATTTTGATTGTGAAGTCTATTCAGAAAGAAAATGTTTATGCATTCACAAGTAAACGATTTTTAATTACATTAATACTTGTGATGCTTCGGCAAGGCAAGTTCAATTGTATAGCTCTAAGAGCAAGTTTTCAAATGTTTTTGGCATGTGTTCACTGAGTACGAAGTACTTAGCCCTGCATGTATTTCTAAACGTGCAGGTTAGCGGGATGTGGATGGCGTGGACGGCTTGGTGGTGTGTTTGTTTTGGTCGAGTAGAAAGTGGACTGGCAATTGCATGTCTTCATACATGTAGTTGTTGGGATTGAGTCGAGATTTCCGCTGCATTGATATGTTAATTGAAGTCTTTTGTTATGTTTTTTAGTATTACTCTCATACTTGTTCTAATTCACGAGCGATGTGCTCGATACAATTTACCGCTTATCCTTTATTCTCGTTTCTTGTGAACTTGATATACTTATTCCGATTTGGACTTGATATGTAAATTATCCATGCTCATTGGTTGTTCCGTTTAAATTTGGAAGGATGCCTTGTTTGTTATCGCTTTCAATTAAGATTTTCCCTAGTTTCCCGAGCATGATTCCCTTATGTGAGTTGAGTTAGTAGTGTTAGTGTCGTTAGTCGCACCTCGGGAGTCGCAGTGTGACAGATCTCCTCAAGTCCCGAAAATTCCAACCTAAAGACAAACCTCAACGTAGTTTTTTGGGAGTTAAAAAGTCCCACATTTCCCTAGATAGCCTTGGCATGTAGTGCAAACTGTTTATAATGGCACAGGGATTGACATGTCGAAGTGGGTCAGGTTCGCGATGCAAGCTCCTTGGCAAGCAAAGACATCATGAGCATTGCCCCGAGGTCGTGCTTTGACTAATACATGTGCATGTTGTCCGACGGTGGATCTCTACACACCGGCGAACACCGATATGATATAAGCTCACGATTCCTAATAGGGAAGTCCCCCGTGCCCATTGATCTCCTCAAATCCTGAAAATTCCAACCTAAAGGCCAACCTCGGCATGGATTGTTGGGAGTTGGCAAGTCCCGCATTTTCCTAGATAGCCTTGGCATGCAGTGTAGACTGTTTGTAATGGCACGGGGATTGACATGTCGAAATGGGTCAGGTTCGCGATCCGAGCTCCTTGGCAAGCAACAACATCATGACCATTTTCCCGAACTTGTGCTTTGACTAATATGTGTGCATGTTGTCCGACAGTGGGTCTCTACACACCAGCGCACACCGATGCGATATACGCTCACGATTCCTAATAGGGAAGTCCCCCGTGCCCATTGATCTCCTAATATCCCAAAAATTCCAACCTAAAGGCCAAGCTCGGCGTGGTTTGTTGGGAGTTGGCAAGTCCTGCATTTCCCTAGATAGCCTTGGCATGCAGTGCAAACTATTTGTAATGGCAGGGGTATTGATATGTTGAAGTAGGTCAGTTTCGCGATGCAAGCTCCTTGGCAAGGAACGACATCATGACCATTGCCCCAAGCTCGTGCTTTGAATAATACGTGTGCATATTGTTCGACGGTGGATCTCAACACATCGGCGCACACTGGTGCAATATACGCTCACGATTCATGATAGGGAAGTCCCCCGTGCCCATTGATCTCTTCAAATCCCGAAAATTTCAACCTAAAGGCCAAGCTCGGCATGGTTTGTTAGGAGTTGGCAAGTCTCACATTTCCCTAGATAGCCTTGGCATGCAGTGCAAACTGTTTGTAATGGCAGGGGGATTGATATGTCGAAGTGGGTCGGTTAGGCGATACAAGCTCCTTGACAAGGAACGACATCATGACCATTGCCCCAAGCTCGTGCAATGACTAATACGTGTGCATGTTGTCCGACGGTAGATCTCTACACACCGGCGCACACCGATGTGTTATACACTCACGATTCCTAAGAGAGAAGTCACCCGTGCCCATTGATCTCCTCAAATCCTGAAAATTCCAACCTAAAGGCCAACCTCGGCGTAGTTTGTTGGGAGTTACCAAGTGCCGCATTTCCCTAGATAGCCTTGGCATGCAGTGCAAACTGTTTGTAATAGCACGGGGATTAACATGTCGAAGTGGGTTAGGTTCGCGATGCAAGCTCCTTGGCAAGCAACGACATCATGACCATTGCCCCGACCTCGTGCTTTGACTAATATGTGTGCCTGTTGTCCGATGGTGGATCTCGACACACTGGCGCACACCGATACGATATAAGCTCACGATTCCTAAGAGGGAAGTCACCCGTGCCCATTGATCTCCTCAAATCCCGCAAGGCCAACCTCGGCGTGGTTTTGTGGGAGTTGGCAAGTCCTGCATTTCCCTAGATAGCCTTGGCATGCAACGCAAACTGTTTGTAATGGCACGGGGATTGACATGTCGAAATGGGTCAGGTTCGCAATGCAAGTTCCTTGGCAAACAACGACATCATGACCATTGCCCGGAGCTCGTCTTTGACTAATATGGGTGCATGTTGTCCGACGGTGGATCTCTACACACCGGCGCACACCGATGCGATATACCTCATGATTCCTAATAGGAAAGTCCCCTGTGCCCATTGATATTTTCAAATCCCGAAAATTCCAACCTAAAGCCAAGCTCGGCGTGGTTTGTTGGGAGTTGGCAAGTCCTGCATTTCCCTAGATAGCCTTGGCATGCAGTGCAAACTATTTGTAATGGCTAGGGGATTGATATGTCAAAGTGGGTCAGTTTCGCGATGCAAGCTCCTTGGCAAGGAATGACATCATGACCATTGCCCCAAGCTCGTGCTTTGACTAATACGTGTGCATGTTTTCCAGCGGTGGATCTCTGCACACCGGTGCACACCGATGCGATATACGCTCACGATTCCTAATAGGGAAGTCCTCCATGCCCATTAATCTCCCCAAATCCCAAAAATTCCAACTTAAAGGCCAATCTCGGCATGGTTTGTTGGGAGTTGGCAAGTCTTGTATTTCCTTAGATAGCCTTTGCATGCAGTGCAAACTGTTTGTAATGGCATGGGGATTGACATGTCGAAGTGGGTCAAGTTCGCGATGCAAGCTCCTTGGCAAGCAACGACATCATAACCATTACCCCGAGCTCGTGCTTTGACTAATACGTGTGCATGTTGTCCGACGGTGGATCTCTACACACCAGCGCACACCGATACGATATGAGCTCACGATTCCTTATATGGAAGTCCTCCGTGCCCATTGATCTCCTCAAATCCTGAAAATTCCAAACTAAAGGCCAACCTCGGTGTGGTTTGTTGGAAGTTGACAAGTCCCGCATTTCCCTAGATAGCTTTGGCAGGCAACGCAAACTGTTTGTAATGGCACGGGGATTGACATGTCAAAATAGGTCAGGTTCGCGATGCAAGCTCCTGGGCATGCAACGACATCATGACCATTGCCCCGAGCTCGTGCTTTGACTAATATGCGCGTATGTTGTCCGATGGTGGATCTCTACACACCGGCGCACACCGATGCGATATATGCTCACGATTCCTAATAGGGAAGTCCCCCGTGCCTATTGATCTCGTCAAATCCCGAAAATTCCAACCTAAAGGCCAATCTCGGCATGGTTTGTTAGGAGTTGGCAAGTCCCGCATTTCCCTAGATAGCCTTGGCATGCAGTGCAAACTATTTGTAATTGCAGGGGGATTGATATGTCGAAGTGGGTTAGTTTAGCAATGCAAGCTCCTTGGCAAGGAACGACATCATGATCATTGCCCCAACCTCGTGCATAGACTAATATGTGAGCATGTAGTCCAATGATGGATCTCTACACACTGGCGCACACTAATGCGATATACGCTCATGATTCCTAATTGGGAAGTCCCCCGTGCCCATTGATCTCCTCAAATCCCAAAAATTCCAAACTAAAGGCCAACCTAGGTGTAGTTTGTTGGGAGTTGGCAAGTTCCGCATTTTCCTAGATAGCCTTGGCATGTAGTACAAACTGTTTGTAATGGCACGGGAATTGACATGTCGAAGTGGGTCAGGTTCGCGATGCAAGCTCCTTGGAATGCAACGACATCATGACCATTGCCCCGAGCTCGTGCTTTGACTAATTCGTGTGCATGTTGTCCGACGGTGGATCTCTACACACCGGCGCACACCGATACGATATATGCTCACGATTTCTAATAGGGAAGTCCTTCGTGCCCATTGATCCCCTCAAATTCCAAAAATTCCAACCTTAAGGCCAATCTTGGCGTGGTTTGTTGGGAGTTGGCTAGTCCTGCATTTCCTTAGATAGCTTTGGCATGCAGTGCAAACTGTTTGTAATGGCACGGTGATTGACATGTCGAAGTGGGTCAGATTCGCGATGCAAGCTCCTTGGCAATCAACAACATCATGACGATTGCCCCGAGCTCGTGCTTTGACTTATACGTGTGCATATTGTCCGACGGTGGATCTCTACACACCGGCGCACACCGATGCGATATACTGTAATTGCCCGTTACCCGGCCTATGCAGATCACCGGACTGTCACTTGAAACCGTAAGATAAACCGTTGACTTACATAAAATGAGTTTACAAGGAATGGAGATTTCAAACAAGCTTGGCTTCAAAGGGAAATGACGAGACTTCGTCAACTTGACAATACCCTAGCTTGATCGTCTTGGGGTCAAAGTATGAGGACTTTGGCCCCGCACTGCGGAAGCGTTGATTGAGACTAACCGCAATCGGTTTAGTCGGAGTTTGTATTAACGTTGAACTTGTACTTGAAATTTAACTAAACAATCATGCATTCAATAAAAGGGGACATGACGATCCAAGTGATCGTCATCCGGAACATCTTCGATTCCAACACACCTCCATCTCAATCTTCACTCAACCTGTTTTGAAAAAGAAAACCTTTTGGGCTGAGTACTTTTGGTACTCAGTGAGGTTCATGCCCTTTTCTGAAAAACATTTTACAGAAATATTTGAAAGATAAATCATGCTCATTTTGTATACAAGGGCAATAACTTTAAAAAGAAAACATTTAACCATGCATACGTCAAAACAGTTTAACTTAACCTTGCGCGCATCATAGCTCGCCTACCGTGTTACCTTCCCCAGTTCTTCGAGTGGGGAGCCACTCCTACTCTCCGAACTGTCATAGTACCTGTGTGCACACTACCTTGGGGTGTACGGGTCCCAAGGCTGATCGAAGCCAATAACATCATATATGGTAAACACGAGTAGTGAGCAAAAACATTTAGCATGCATCATCACTTTTTCATGAAAGCAGTTAGGGCTTAATAACCCAAAAGTTACTTCCGTAGGGCTTATAATCCACAGTTTGAAAATAGAACCCACCTCTTGTCCTTGACGTGTGGATTTTCTCTTGCGTCCCTAGCTCTTGGTGTCTCCTACATAATTAACCATGTATAATATCATATCTTACTTATACAATTAAACTCATGCATACGTGTCATATCATTTAATCATGTCACATTAAATTAGTGTGCTTCAACAAGTATACTTAATATAGCATGTATTTTTCATCATATAATTAGTTAATTAACCACCATTAATTAACACACATATAGGTAATTAATCAACTCATGATTAATTAGTACATAATTAATTAATTAAAAAATTTAATTAATTAATAGCATAAAAATAATTAATTAATAATTAATTATTAATCATGATTAATCAAGTCACACATAAGTGTATGCTAATAATTGAATCATAAGTTAATTAAATAATTTAATTAACCTTTAAGAAATTCAAATCATAAAACACTGGTCTCGGACTATTTAATAATTAATTAAATAAATTGGTTAGGCAAAAGTGGCCCAAGCCCAAACACATAGATTCAAGAAATAAATATTAATCTTATTGGGCTTATTAATCATAAACATATATGTCACATAAATATCTAGATTGGGCTAGCACATAAAAATCATATTGGACTTTATTAAATAGAATTAAGTATGGTTCATTAGTCACATAATTATTTTAGTCTTGGCCCATAACAAATAATTAAATAGGTTGGGCCTCTTAAGGAAGAAATTATTTAATAAGAAAAATATGGCCCAAATTCATGTTGATTAAATAAATCTAGCTAAAGCCCAAATCACATAGTCCACATGTTCAATTAATTAATTTGGCCCAAAAAAGACATATTAGTAAAATCTGAAAAATCCGGCCCAATAACTTAAGTCCAAATCGAAAATAATTAATTTGGCCCAAAACTTAGTAATTGAACCCAAATTTATTAAATAAGCAATTTAACAAAAGAAATAAATCTACAAAATTTCCGATTAAAACACACGTCATCATAACATCTTAGAAAATTCCTTAGCACGATTTTGAAGGTACACATACGCATAATTTTTAACAAAATTCGAATTTAGGCACCAAAATAGGATTAGACATTTTTCTGGAAATTTTCAGTGGGACGCCTAGCACCGTAAAATCAACAATAAACAGCAAACAATCACCAATCGACTTGAAATTTTTACTGGGGACTCCTAGTATGTTCATCTTGTTCTAGAAATTTTCATAATCTGAAAATATTAAATTTTAATAGACCAAACGGGGCTCCGTTTACAGAACAGTTAATCTGCCAAAAGTTGGAATTTTGCTGCACAACAGTTCACTTAGAAATTCGATATAAAATCACTCGTTTGACTACTCGAGATGAGAAATATCAATTTGGAAACCTTAGGATGTTTAGTTTTAATTTGTAAAAGGAAAAGCTCCTAAAAGTTTCGAATCAATGGGGAAGCAGCCCCAAACATTTTACTGCGCAGATTTTTGGTTCCAAAACGAGACAGATTTGAAATAAATTCAGCGAGGAAGCTACACTACTCGGATTGACTTGATTTTTGAATATGAACTCAAAATATCTTAATAAACAACATGTTAAAATATGAGCTCAAAACTCAAACTCTAACCTTCACCCGTTGCACACGATCCACATTAAGATTCTTATTTTCGACCCCAAATACCCCTATATCAGCAACACACAACGAGTTCACAACCCCAAGCATGCTCATACATCGATCATATCATTCATAGAAGCAAAAACATGCTAGACCCTACTGCATCCTTTTCCTTAACACACAATTTCGTATACACAATCTAAAAGGCATCGAACGTACACAAAATCGAACCATCATTCAAAATACCGTGGGTTCTTCATCACACACGAAATATTTCAAGCATCATCATCCTTATAACAATACCATGAGTTTATCCTTCTCTTTCCTAACTACTCCTAAATAATAGAAAGGTGGAAGAAGAAAAACAAGGATGGAGATTAGAACTTTTATACCTAGCCTCTTTTTCCTTCGTTTCTTTCCTTTCTCCCAATTTCTCTTGCTCTCCCGTGCACTCTCCCTCTCTCAGCAGCTTCTCCCCTTTTCCGGCATGGTGACTACTCCTCCGAGGCGGCTCCGGCGGCGGCATGAACGGTGGCGGCGGCAGAAGGAGGGTGGCAGTAGGCCTCGGGTTTGGGAAAACCCTTGTTTTCTCCTTCTTTTGATTGTCTCTCTCTCTCCCCCGTACGCTCTCTCTTTCTATCTCGAACGTCCTCCTTTCTTTCTTCTCTTGGAGGGCCAGTGGTGATGGTGATGGTTCAAGGAGGCAGTGGCCGGCGGTAGTAAAGGCGACAGAGGGTGGAAGGAGGGGCAGGGGTTTTTGGGGTGGCTAGGGTTTGAGGAAACCCCTCACTTTCTTGGATAGGGATGGAGATGGAAGGAGATGATTGTAGATGATGAAGGTGGTGGCATGAGATATAGGGAGGAGGGAAAGAGTGAGAGAAGACAGCTTGCAGAGAAATCATTAGTCTCTGCGTGATTTAATTGGGGAAAGGGGGTTAGCAGATTTAATCGGGATTCTCTTTCCCTCTCTCTCCCACGCGTTTCCCCTTTCTCATCTTTATTTTATTTTATTTCCCTTAATTCAATACTGTTATTAGTTCTCTCATTCATATCGCGATATCTTAACAGTCTGGTCCGTACGCAAATTAGCCCAATAAAATTCCTTATCGATTAAATCCTAATAATTCGCATTAACTAAAAATCACATAAATAAATATAAATTATTTATTTTCTTTAAGCTGGCCTAATTAAATACGCGACGCCGTCTAATTTATTTCATACAGTTGAGCTTAACCGGTCGGCTTCAAAATTACGCGACAATTAATTCGCAAATAAATCACATCAATAATTTAATATCATCTAAAATGCAACACGTAGGATGCCATGCTATGAATACAAAAATTTATGCTCGTGATCGTTTTAAAAATATGATAAATGAAATTATTCGAAAACGAATTTAGATTTTATTTTAAATAAAATCTCTTTTGGACTTTATAAATAAAGTCTTCATTTTTCTAAATTAAAGAATTTATTTTCCTTCGAAAATCTCCATATAAGGACCTATCTTAAAAAGTTTTAATTTATTTGGATTTTTCATTGACCGGTTTTAGCGGGTGTTATATATATGCTCACGATTCCTAATAGAGAAGTCCCCCGTGCCCATTGATCTCCTCAAATCACAAAAATTCCAACCTAATGGCCAACCTCGGCGTGGTTTTTTGGGAGTTGGCAAGTCCCATTTTTTCTTAGATAGCCTAGGCATCCAGTGCAAACTGTTTGTAATGGCACGGGGATTGACATGTCGAAGTAGGTCAGGTTTGCGATGCAAGCTCCTTGGCAAGCAACGACATCAGGACTATTGCCCCGAGCTCGTGCTTTGACTAATACGTGTGCTTGTTGTCCAACGGTGGATCTCTACACACCGGTGCACACCGATGCGATATACGTTCACGATTCCTAATAGGGAAGTCCCCTGTGCCCATTGATCTCCTCAAATCTCAAAAATTCCAACCTAAAGGCCAACCTCGGATTAGTTTGTTGGGAGTTTGCAAGTCCCGCATTTCCCTAGATAGCCTTGGCATCCAGTGCAAACTGTTTGTAATAGCACGTGAATTGACATGTCGAAGTGGGTCTGGTTCGCGATGCAGGCTTCTTGGCAAGCAACGACATCATGACCATCGCCCCGAGCTCGTGCTTTGACTAATACGTGTGCATGTTGTCCGACGGTGGATCTCTACACAACCAATGCGATATATGCTCACGATTCCTAATGGAAATTTCCCCGTGCTCATTGATCTCCTCAAATCCCAAAAATTCCAACCTAAAGGCCAACCTTGGCGTGGTTTGTTGAGAGTTGGCAAGTCCCGCATTTCCCTAGATAGTCTTGGCATGCAGTGCAAACTGTTTGTAATGGCACGGGGATAGAAATGTCGAAGTGGGTCTGGTTCGCTATGCAAGCTCCTGTGCAAGCAACGACATCATGACCATTACCCCGAGCTCGTGCTTTGACTAATACGTGTGCATGTTGTCCATTGGTGGATCTCTACACACCGGCGCAGATCGATGCGATATACGGTCACGATTCCTAATAGGGAACTCCTCCGTGCCCATTGATCTCCTCAAATTCCAAAAATTCCAACCTAAAGGCCAACTTCGGCGTGGTTTGTTGGGAGTTGGCAAGTCCCGCATTTCCCTAGATAGCATTGGCATCCAGTGCAAACTGTTTGTAATGGCACAGGGATTGACATGTCGAAGTGGGTCAGGTTCGCGATTTAAGCTCCTTGGCAAGCAACGACATCATGACCATTGCCCCGAGCTCATGCTAACCTCGACCTCGTTGGAGTTGGCCAACTTCAGCTTAATAAGCATGGAGTCAGCAAATGTAAAACCCTTACGACATCAAATTTTCCCCACATTTATGATGATATTGGGAGAACTAGTTCCTCTCAACACAGACACCAGAGCAGAATTTCATAGCGCACTGATTCGTCATCTTCTTCCCCAAATTAACCTTAGCTCGCTATATGTTATGTTATTTATGGCCCAATTTAGCCACCCACTATTTTGTCTCTATTGTTCGTTGGGTCTGTTTTGCCCTTCATGAAGGGGATGAATACAACCGCCGTCTAGATGCTTGCGATTAATCAGAATCTGAAACCAGACATTGGGATTCAACTCGGAATATTCATCCAGTGGGACCAAATGCAAAAACAAATACAATACAAAACAATACAGGAGGTATTTTTGTCAAATAATTTATTCTTTCAATGTTCTTTGTAAATTGTAAATTGCATAATATAATCTCTGTTAGGATATTTATGTTAGAGATACTTGGAGATCTATTAGAATCGGTATTCGGTGTAATTGCATTTCAGATTAGGGATTAATCGATTTTGAATTTAAGCTAATGGATATCGATTTAAATTTGTCCCTTAAAACTGAGAGATTAAAAGGTATTGAGGAAGAGGATTCATGTTCAGATGAAAATGATGATATAGCCAGTAATAGTGTCGAACTTGCAGTGGGTGCAGTTTTTCCAGACCTGGATGATGTTTATGTCGTGTATTGCGAGTACGCTCGCAGTAAGGGATTTAGCATTAAGAATGGAAGCCAAAATTACTTCAAGGACACAAATATTGTCAGGTAGAAAGTGTTCATGTGTTCTTGCAAAGGACAGGCAGACCCAAGGCGTTGTGCAGATAATGATAAAATCCCAACATATAGAAGACAGGTGATCTGGAGCAACTGCAAGGCGAGGATTCGTGTATTCCGAACTGAAGTAGACGGTCCGTGGAAAGCTTCAGTATTTGTCGATGACCACAGCCACGAGTTGATTCCACCAAATGACGGCTATCTGCTTAGATCAGCTAGAAGGATGACACTGGCTAAGTCCGCACTTTTGAAAACATTCAGCAGGGCTAGTATTGGAGTTGCTAAATGTCATGCCTTCATGTCAAAACAGGTAGGAGGGGAGGAGAATGTGGGGTTCTTGAGGAAGGATGCTTACAACCATCTATCAAGACAAAGGCCCAAAAATAAGGGAGTGGATAGCGATGCTGCAGGACAAATGGAGTATTTCATGAACAAGTCGAACGGCTCAATTGGATTTTACTATAATGTTAACACTGACGACGAGGGTAGGCTGACGGCGTTTTACATGAGAGACAGTCGATCTCTGATAGATTATGAATACTTTGGTGACGTCATTTCGGTGGACACTACTTACAGGACCAACATTTATCATTTGTATTGTTTGCCAATTGTAGGGATGAATCATCATCGGCAAACTGTGGTGTTTGGACTTGGGTTTTTATCGGATGAGACCACAGACTCATTTGAGTGGATTTTTGAACAATTTTTGAAATCTATGAAGGGTAAGGAACCTGAGGTTATATTCTCTGATCAATACCAGGCATTAATGAAGGCTATTGATAGTACATTCAAAACTGCAGCTCACCCGATTGTGCCAATGGCAAGTCAGTCGAAACACTCCTTCAAAATTTGGGAAGCTAAAAAGAGACAAAGGGTTTAAGACCGTGTTTAATCATCTGATGAATGACTGCCACGATGAAGATGAGTTCAATGACGGGTGGGGAAAACTTCTAAAGGACCATGGGGCTGATATGTCGAAGAAGTCGTATTTTACAACCATATGGAACCTGCGGGAAAGTTGGGCGTCGGTGTTCACCATGAATAAGTTCAACGGCGGTTTACACTCAACATCCAGAAGCGAAAGCATAAATAGTGCTTTGAAAAAAAAGTGCTCCTCTAAGACAACACTTTGTGAATTCTTGGAGGCATATGAAGAATTGTTAAGGGAGTGGCGAAGAAAAGAGGCTGAGGAGGATGTTGCCAACCGAGGGTTCTGTCACGGCCCGACTTCTAATGTATTAAAACGATTAGAATGCAAGGGGCAGTGAGATGGAATAACTGACTTATACTCAAGAAACGTGCTTGATAATATAAGAATAACATTAACAACCAAAACATGCTCACAATAATGTGGGTTATCAATTAGTGATTTCTCAAGAAACGAACACTTGTCAAGATGTTGGATATCGATCCAGTCAAAGGATTAGGTTGGTTATCAATAAATGTTGCATTCAAAAAGTGGTCCATCTTTGATTTTTAATTATCAAATGGTGGATAAGGAAATACGAAGAGTCGTATTTTAAATCTCAAACGTTTTGAAGGAATTCAGAAAGGATTTAAGAAATTAATTGAGCTCACGGGCTCTTTCATCTTTTAGGGACCGAGCATGCAAGGCGAGGTTATTTTAAAATTATCGACTTAAAATCCCAAGGTTATATGTGTGAAGACACATAACCTCAAGCTTAAATATTAATTTAGGAAGTGGTTAACAACGAGCCACCCAAGCACACCGCATCATTCCTCATCCGAGCTAACCTGCACGTTTTAGAAATAACATGCAGGGCGTGATTACTTCGTACTCAGTGAACACATGCCAAAATATTTTGAAAACTCGCTCGATAGAGCTATATAATTGAACTTGCCTCTTCTGTTGCATCGCAATCGTTAGATAAATTATTTAAAGGAATTTACGACTTGTGGCAGCTAAAAACTTTTTCGTTTATTTTCTGAAATCGGTTGCAACCATTTATATAGGTACAAATCCATCTGTTGGGAAATTTATTAAAGTTTTGATTAATTTCAAAACCAACTACCGAGTAGATGTTGCTAGATCCTAATGTTAGTGTTTAGGCTCGCTGTTTGAGCAATGTTGAGATTTTATCTTTACAGGACTCCAGCTGAAGAAGGCAATAAGGCTTCACTCCGATAGAACATCAGGTGTAAGAAAGACAACTGAGCGTTCAAGTTTCAGAATATCAGTTGTAAGAATGATAACTGAGCGTTCAAAGGAGAAGATGTAAGAGAACATCAGATGGAAGAAAGTCATCTGAGCGTTCGAGCCAACCGTTCAAGATTCAAAACATAAGAAAGTCATCTGAGCGTTCGAGCCAACCGTTCAAGATTCAGAACACAAGAAAGATAACTGAGCGTTCAAGATACAGAACATCAGTTGAAGGACTCGAACTGATAAGATCGATAACATGAAGTTCAAGACAGCTGAGAGTTCAACTGTACCAATTCAGACAGAAGGTCATGAAGATAGCGATCAGATGGAACATCAGCTGAAGACCAATCAGATGAAGATCAAACGACTCAACCGACTAACCAAAGTTGAGAGTCAAAGGTTGAAATTTGAATTTCAAATAAGGAAGTCACGTGAAGGTTTGACTCTCTGTCATTTCCTCATTTGGCCCAACACAAAGCTGTCTCAGATGGAAAGCAGAAGCACACAGTTGCCAAATTAAGAAAATCTGCAGAGATGAGAGACAAGCCATCACTTTCACTGAACAGAGATCAACGGCTCTTCCAACGGCTAGTTGATTCTCTCCGCCTATAAATAGAGGCATTCATTCATTCACCAACACTAACGATACAAGACAGAAGACAGAAAAGTGCAAGAGCAAAGAGTTAGACGAACGAACATCACCAGTTGAGAGTTCATAACGCAAACGAGCAAAACTGCAATCAATCTCTAAGAACATCACTAGCTGAGAGTTCCTAAAGTGTTAGATTCTGTCTTGGTGTCTTTCGATCCAACCTTGAGAACATCACTAGCTGAGAGTTCATAGAGTGTTAGATCCTAGCTCATTTTCTTGTTCGAGCTAGTAGTTGGAAAACCCACCCTCACACACACCCCTAAAAAGATTGTTAGGACTCTACTCTTCCCAGAATTGAGTAGATAGGTTGATAAGTACCCGTAAACTTATCTTAACGGTTGCAAAGCCCGCGTAAGCTTTGTGGTTTTTGTCCAGAAGAACTTGGACTGAGTTGTGTGGACTCACAACTCCCCGTGGACGTAGGAGTTCTCTCCGAACCACGTAAATCCTTTGTGTGTTTGTGTTTATTATTCAGTTAACTTATTGCATATTCAACTGACCAACTAACCAGCACTCAAACTGCATCTTTACATCTGAACTGTTTTGGTTATTGACCAACCTTGCATCTGAGCGTGAGTTATTTTATACAAGTTGTTATTTTCCACCACATTCCGCACAGCACTACACTTCCAGCTGAGTGTTCTTACTCAGTTGTGATTCCAACTGAGTTGCATTACTCGGTTGTGATAATTTTCAGGGGGTTGTTTTTAAAATTCTTAACTGGTGTATTCCCCCTCCCCCATACAGCAGAACTCGTATCGGGACCATTAAGTGGTATCAGAGCAGTGGTTCAAAAGACTGCTGACTCTGTTTCATGAGGTGTGAATCGAGGTGTTTTTCTTCAGTGGTCAACTGAACAGATCTCTTTTTCACGCTAGTGCATATCTGCTTGCATCTGTCTTTTGTTTGTGTGCGCAGATGGATGTCAAAGACAAGATCGTTGTCATGTTCTCGGTTGTGAACTATACATCCTGGAGAACTCGGATGAAGAAGATCCTACTGTCAAAGCATCATCGAATGCAACAAGTGATCACATCCGGACCGATCACCATCATGGAGAAAGTCACTCGCACTCCTACAAATCCCAATGATGGGGATGCAACTGAGGTGATGGTTGAGAAAAAGCCAGAAGACTTCACTCCAGAGGAAGCAAAAGTGAGCCAGCTGGATATCTGGGCTCAGAGCACTATCATGTCCACAGTTGGATAAGACTATCTTCCATGGATAGAAGAGTGCGACACAGCTAGGGAGATGTAGGATATTTTGGCATCTCTCAGCGAAGGGAGTGACGAAACCAAGGAGAACAAATTCTCCCATGCTTGTCAAGATTTTGACAACTTCTATCTACGAGCTGATGAAACCATTGATCAGTTAGAGCTTCGGTTCATGGATATCATCCAAAGGATTCAGTCCATCCGACGAGGGAAATATACTTTGAGAGAAATCAACCTCAAAGTATTACAAGCCCTACCAGCTAAGTGGGACACCTTCACCAACATCCATGAGAGCCGAGCTGATCTTGGAGAGATGGGAACAGAAAGACTGTTCTCAATTCTGAAAGGAAACGAGTATAAGGTGAACCGACGAAGATCTCAGTCCTCGGTTCAGACGAGTCGACATGAGGATGTTGGTTCAGCCACAAAGACAGTAGCACTTCGAGCTGACTACTCCAAGCCATGAACATCAAGGCCAACAAGATCTGCGGACACAGCTACGAAGGAGCCAAGCAGAGAAGAGCTGCAACAGAGCATTGCCGCCATGTCAAAGAAGCTAGCGGACATGGATGCTCGGTTCGGAAAATACAAGAGGTTCTACAAATCTAACCGAAATCGAGATAACTCAAAGCCTGTGAACAACGGTTGCTTTGAATGCGGCAAAGAAGGACATTTCAAAGCTGATTGTCCAGACCTTTCAAAGAAAGAAAGAGAAGCGTTGAGGGCCAAGCAAAGTGCAAAGAACAAGGCCATGGTTGCAGAAGAAGCAGCTGACGACATGGACATCTTCACCAACACTGAAGATAAGGACGAGCTGACTTCCACCAACAACGCTATCGGATAGGATCAATGCCTCATGGCACTTGGAACCGACCAGGATGACGCTGAGGTACATTCTAGTCCAGCTAATTTAAATTCTTCCAATATTTCTAACATGCAGGAAACAGTAGAGGAAGAGTTGGAACCCTCCTGGGGTGACTTTCAAGAACTCAGTGAGGAACTACATCAGCAATCGGTTGAGTTTAAGAGTCTTCAAGAACAGTTCGCCAGACTTGAAGAATCCTTAACCGAAAAGGACGATCTGATTAAAAGTCAAACCGAAGAGATTGATAATCTCAAAAGTCAACTGAATGTGGCCAACCGAACTAATGCTCCAACCGATGAGGAGTTGAAGAAGCAGATCTAGGAGCAGCATGATCAGTTGAACAAGCAAGAGGCTCAGATCGACCAGTTGATGAAGAAGTCAGATGCACAGACCGAGCATATAGCTGTTCTCCTCAAGGAGTTGCAAACTGAGAAGGACAACCTGATAAAGCTATATCAATCATCCAAAATCATCGAGAATCTCATCAGTTATCAAAGACAGATGGATAATGTGTCTGGACTCGGTTACGACATGGTCAAGGACTCTGGAATTCCACCCGCAACCTTTGTCAAGGCTGTGGATGTGACGGTTGCCAAACCTGACTCCCCAAATTAATCCAACCTCCACTTCTCAGCAAGCTCAACCGACCAAGGGAACCTCAACTGAGAAAGGAAAAAGAGCGGTGGAAGGAGAACTGAACATTCCATCGGTTGGGACATCAACCGAGGGGGAATGTTCCAAAAGTCAGAAGAGGAACCAGAGGCGTCGGAGATACAATCAGAACCGACTTCAGAACCGACCTCTGAACCGACTTCAGAACCGACCTCTGAACCAACCTTAGAGCCGACCCCTGAACCGACCACAGAACCGACAAGGATTCAACCATCTGAATCAACATCGGTTCCATCAACAGATCAACCAGAGGTTCCATCAGAGTCAACCGAAGTGGAACAGTTTCAACAGCTGAAGATACTAATGCCAGAACATGAATCAACAACAGGGCATGAACAGCTATCATCAACAGTCAGGACCAAGGAATCTGACTCAGTCACAAAGATTCCAACATGGCGTCCGACCTCATCGACAAAACCAACAGGATAAGAATCGCCATCAAAACGGGGGGAAAGCCTCTCCTCCGAAAGCTCACAATGGGAGAAATCCATCTCCTCCCAAGAAACAGAACATTACTACTAACAACAAGCCTAAGGATGACCCAGGTGTTATTATAGTTGATGGAGAAGGAAAAGTGATCTGGAATGATAAATCTATCCGAATCTACAGGGAAAAGCGACTCACAGTTCAAGGGGGAACTAGTTCTAACCCTCTAGGACCCAACTAAAATTGGGGACCTAAGCGTGTTTCTCTGTGCAGGAACAGGAGAAACAGCTGAGGAAGAATAAAGCATCATAAATCATGTGGGTGATGGATAGTGAATGCTCGAAACATATGACAAATCTGAAGGATTTGCTTGGAAGTTTCGTGGAGAAAGAAGGACCATCGGTTACCTTTGGTGACAACTCAAAAGGTCACACCAAAGGCTACGGTACCCTTGAAACCAATCACGTGTCTATTTCAAATGTTTCATATGTTGATGGATTGAAGCATAACTTGCTCTCCATCAGTCAATTCTGTGATAATGGTTTCTCTGTCAAGTTTGATGCACAAGGATGCAGGGTTAAAAATGTCGGAACAAAGCAGGTCATATTGTTGGGAAATCGATCCCCAACCGGGAATGTCTACTATGCAGATTGGAACAGTAGTCCTCCTGAAACCTGTCTGTTATCAAAAAGCAGTTCAGATGTGAGCTGGCTGTGGCACAAAAGGCTCAACCATCTGAATTTCAAAACAATGAACCGACTTGCAAGACAAAAACATGCAAAGGGCATTCCGAACCGAGTGTTTTCAACAACACATATCTACAGTGCATGTCAGTTGGGAAAGCTCGCTAGATCCTCCTTTCAGTTGAAAACGACTCCCTCAACCGACCGAGTATTGCAGCTGATCCATATGGATCTCTTCGGGCCAGTTACACCAAAAAACATGAATGGTAACGAGTATACCCTTGTTGTTACTGACGATTTCTCTAGGTATACGTGGACCATATTCATGCGTCACAAGAGTGAAACCCGAGATGAGCTACCCAAACTAATGGATAGGATATCGAACCAACAAGAGATGAAAATCATTTCTATCCGATCAGATCGCGGAACCGAGTTTCTAAATGAAACCATCATCGAGTACTGCGAGAAGCACGGAATTACTCATCAAACATCGACTGCGCGTACTCCACAACAGAATGGAGTAGCTGAGCGAAGGAACCGAACACTGAAGGATGCAGCTACATCCATGTTGACAAGCTCAGCTCTGCCAAAGAGATTTTGGGCTGAGGCAATCAACACAGCCTACTAAACCCAGAACCGGTCTCTTCTAACCAAGCGGTTGGGAAAGACTCCATATGAGCTATGGAGACGCAGGAAGCCAGATATTTCTTATTCTCGTGTTTTTGGTTCTAAGTGTTATATTCACAACAATGGGAAGACTCAGTTGAAAACTTTTGACGCCAAGGCTTCGAAGGGCATATTTCTCGGATATGCCGCTCGGATCAAGGCTTATAGAGTTTTCAACAATAGCTCTCGTGTTGTGGAGATAACACCTCATGTTAGTTTTGATGAATCTACTTTTGAGTGCAGGGAACAGGCTAAAGGACAACAAGCAGACCCACATGTTCCACCAGTTCTCACCAGATCGCAGATTCTAAGGCAAAAGAATCTAGCTGAATCATTGGTATGGGCAACCGAGGATGATGATCCTTGTTCCTCTGAAGATGAATGCGAGGACCCCAGCTCATCTCAAGGAGGAACTCCAGCTGATGTCACTCCAACTGCATCAGCATCCGAAGCCCAACCAAGCTCAGTTCAAAATATTGTCAATGTTGAGGATCCAGACTCAACAGCTGATCAATCACCAGTTCTGAAGATTTCAGCATCTCCCACAGCTCAGGATTCACCATCAGTTGAAATCCTGGAACAGCCACTGTTGGAAGAAGAAGGAAGACGCAACAAGAGATGGTATGAAGATCATTCCAAGGACAACATCATTGGAGATCCAACCGAAGGTGTGCGTACTAGGAGCAGAGTTGCAAATCCAGACTCAGCTGAGGAAGATTCCAACACTTACGCTCAATATGCTGAGGAGTTGACAGTTCTTGAGGAGTTCGAGCAAGCAGGAGATGTTGCCATGATTTCTTGTTTCGTAGATGATGTGCCAGAACCGAAGAATGTTGTGGAAGCTCTCAACTGTGTTCATTGGACAACAGCCATGCAAGAAGAACTGAATGAATTTCTACGCAACTGTGTATGGGAGTTGGTAGAAAGACCAAAGTGGATCTTCAAGAACAAGAGAGACGCCATTGGATTCATCGTGAGGAACATGGCAAGGTTGGTAGCTCAGGGATATTGCCAACAAGAAGGAATCGATTTTGAGGACTCCTTCGCGCCGGTTGCAAGGTTGAAAGCCATCCGAATCTTTCTAGCCTATGCCGTATTTCACAAATTCAAGGTCTATCAGATGGATGTGAAGTGTGCCTTCCTCAACGGTGATATCAAGGAAGATGTATATGTTGAACAGCCTCCCAGTTTTGAGACTGGAGATGGAAGAGTGTATAAGTTGAAGAAAGCTATCTATGGCTTGAAGTAAGCGCCTAGGGCTTGGTATGACACTCTTTGTGGTTTTCTTCTGAACTCGGGGTTCAAACGAGGGTCAGTTAATAACACATTGTTCACAATAAAAGTTGGAGAAGATATACTTGTTGTGCAAATCTATGTTGACGACATCATATTCGGTTCCAAGTCAGAGGAGCTGTGCGAGAAATTCTCAACTCTCATGAAAGAGAAATTCGAGATGTCGATGATAGGCGAGATGAATTATTTTCTTGGGCTACAAGTGAAGCAGTCATCAAAAGGGATTTTTATCAATCAGTCCAAATATACAAAGGAGCTCATCACAAAGTTTGGTTTGCAGTCAAGTAAAACCACAAGGATCCCGATGAATACTAACTGAAAGATTGAACCTGGAACTGAGGGAAAACCTGTGGATGCCAGTAAGTATAGAGGGATTATCGGTTCTTTGCTATATCTAAGCGCCAGTCGACCAGACATATCTTACGCGGTTGGAGTATGTGCTCGGTTCCAAGTTCAACCGAGGGAAGCACACATGTTGGCAGCAAAGAACATCATAAAGTATCTGAAGGGTACAGTTAATGTTGAGTTGTGGTATCCAACCGACAACAATATTCAACTGTCCGGATACTCAGATGCGGATCTAGTCGGAGATCAGTTGGACAGGAAGTCCACATCTGGACACTGTTAGTTCATTGGAAGCAAGTTAGTCTCATGGTTCTCCAAGAAACAAGCATGTGTTGCCACCTCTACAACCGAGTCAGAGTACATGGCTGCCGGTAGTTGTTGCATGCAAGTGTTGTGGCTCAAGCAACAGCTGAGAGATTATGAAGTTGCAACTGGACAGGTTCCCATTCATTGTGATAGCTCAAGCGCCATTGTTATCTCTTTGAATCCTGTTCACCATTCTCGGACGAAGCACATTGACATCCGACATCATTTTATTCGAGATCATATTGAGAAGAAGGAAGTTTCCATGGAGAAAATTCCAACTGAGATTTAGAGAGCTGATATCTTCACCAAACCTCTAGCCGAAGTGTGGTTCAAGATGCTATGTGATCTACTTGGATTGTTGGATCCATCAGATGAGGAACCAGCTGAGGTGAAGAGATAGATATCCATCTGAGGGGGAAGCTCAGATGAAGGGGGAATCTCACATGCGGATCGCCAACCGAAGACATCAGACGTCAGCTGAACAGACGAACTCGAGTCAGCTGATGGTATGCCGCAACATTGGATTAGACGTCAGCTAAACAAACGAACTCGAGTCAGCTGATAGTATGCCGTAACATTGAAACATAGCTGATTCCGACATCAGCTGGCAGGTGAACACAGCTGATTCCGACATCAGCTGGCAGGTAACATTTATGGCTGAAGGTGTTTATGTCTTAAATGAAAATGTTTGAAATAAATTCAAACATTCCTGAGCATGTCAGTTAGACTAAAATAGCCATCATAGCGCATTTAATGTAAAGTATGGCTGAACATCAATAGCCTACTTTATAGTGCGACTGGGCTGACATGAACAACAGTTCACCTTCTCACACGCTGCTTGGAACTCGGATTGCGACGTCAAGTCAAAGCTAGTCAACAGTCGCGAGATCTCAGCCGTTGATGGATTCGCACCATTCAACCCTAGCCGTCGATTTCAACCGAGCCACTAACCTATAAAAGGCGGAAAATCAGGAAGTAATCTCTTACCTTCTACATTTGTGTTTATCTGCAGTAACTGTTCATCATCGTCTCTAATTTTGTCTCACTATTTTCTGCAAACTCTTATTTCCTTCTCTCTTATATAAACCTCTCTGCATTATTAAATGGCATCAAAAGGAAAGAAGATGGCATCCTCTGGACCTTCCCTAGTCCCTACATCATACGAAGAATCTTTTGAGATGCTGCTCTCCAAGATCCACTTCGAGCAGATTCTATCAGAGGATGAACTGGAATCACCAGTATTGTCTCCCCTCGCCAAAATTCTCAGAGAGAACGACCTCCTGGACTGGGCGACGCTTTTCCTGTCCCACCTTCTCAGGCGACAGGTCGGGGAGTTCTGCCTGAACTTGCGATCACCCATTGACAGCCGAAATGGCCTCGTCACAGAAGTTTCTTGTCGACAACGGGATGTTCCTTCCAGAACGATCCGCCAGATCACCGTCCCCATTCAAGTTTCTGACATTCTACACCAAAACATTCCCCCAAATCATTCCGCCACAGACACCATCGACAACATCACTGATGCGGAAGCCGATGAATTTCTGGAGAGTGCTCTCATCACTCCAGAAAAATTAAGGAGCAATATGCAGCGAACAAAGTTGAAGCCGGAACATCGACTTCTGTTCGATGTTGTGTCCAAAGTTGTCTTCGGCTACAACGGGGCCTTTGGAGACATCAGCCGACCGAAGCTCAAGCAACTGATTGCTTTGGAGCACAAACACAAACATGACATCAACTGGTCCCAGTATTTTGAACACCAGTTGACTCTTGAGAAGCAGAAGATCTCCGAATCCACAACCGAATCCGGAGAGAAGTTGTTGAGTGTCAAGGGAACTCTCAACTTCGGTTGCAAAATCTCTACTCTGATCCTTTTTGCAACAAAGGATCAGAACATGGTCTGGGACGACTGTGAGAAGACTCCTGTGAAGAGGTTGATACTGTTCCCAACAGCTAAGAAGGCTCAGGATATGATCAAGAGCGTTTACACTCCCAAGGATAAGAGGGAAGCTGTAAAAGATACAACTGAGGAGCCACCACCAGCTGTCGGCCGCACTTCCAAGTCCACAACTGCACGCCGACAAAGAGCTGAGTCGGATAAGGAGAGAGAGGAAGAGCCAGCCAAGAAGAAGATGAGGCTGCGTATCAAGAAGAAGTCGGTTGCCACACCAGCTGAGGAGGCACCAGCTGAGGAGTCACCAGCTGTGGAGGCACCAGCTGAGAAAGCACCAACTGAGGAGCCATCTGAGTCGAGTCACTCAGTTGACAAGGATGCGTTCGTGATCGTTCCTCATGCAGGTGGAACAGATGAGATGGAAGGGATGGAAATGGATCTGACCTCGGATGCATCTTCTTCATCTGAGGAAACCAAGGATATTCCAACCTCCCCTACGGTAGGAGCTGATGCCGTACCACCCTAAGAGACTCTCTCAACCGACACACAGCCAGAAATTTCAAGCTCTCTGCTCGATGCCAACATTGAGACCACTCTTTCGGCCAATGTTGATGAACCTATTGATACCAACCTCCCTACAGAATCCGAAATTCCGAGCTGCCCTCTCGATCCCAACGTTGAGACCACTTCTTTGGTCAACGTTGATGAAACTCTTGAACCAATTCCATACGAAAATCTATCTCCCTCCCCCATCGATGACGAAGCTAATCGTCAAGCCGTCGTACAAGAACATGAAGGCAAGCTGGCCTACTGTTTCCAAAAGCTAATTGGAATGTTCCCTGAAGCGCGCGACATGCCGATTTTTGCCACGCTTGGAACCAAGCTGCTGTATCAGTTCAATTTAATCTTCAGCCACTGGTATGTGAAGGAGGATACCATAAGGATACACAGCTGGAACCAGCTGAAGGCAGATGAATCGCGCATTAGAGACTACTTCAACTACACCAACCTGGAGGTTGCATACAACAATAAGATCGCTCTGCTAACTCGGCGACTAGATATCAGCAAAGCTGAAGGAAGAGATACGAGAGAAACAGCAGAACAAGACTGTATCAATTTCCTGGACAACATGCTGACGAAATCTGCTGATTTTATAGTTGATCTTGATGCAGCCGCAGCAGCCGCCAAGAAGGAAGAGGAAGAGCTTCAACAGTATCTGGCCAATCGCCAAGCTATGGTCACTGTTGAACTGCCAGCACCAGCTGACCAACAAGCTCCAGCTGATCAGCCAGCACCCTCAACTGAAGACATATGCGAGCTGATAGCTGAGAGGGTCAATCAGCTACGGACGGAGATGCTTGCCAACATCCAACACAACAAAGAAGATCAACTGAGGATGATGGAAGCACAGGTGGAGAAACACAAGAAGCTGCGAGAAGAGAATGTTTCACTGAAGATAAAGCTGGACGAATTCTCAACATTCACCAGCCAAGACATCAATGCACTGAGGACAACCGTTCATGAAATCAAATCCGATCTGAACGTGTTCAAGTCTATATCCGACTCCAACCTGGCCAAATCTCAACAAACTCGGGATGAAGAATGGGACTCTCGATTCGAGTCAAGATGGGCTAAGTTCGTTGCTTTCCAAACCGAGGTCAATGAAACATTCGCTGGACTGAGAAAAGCCGAGCAAGAGCGCCATGACTCTGAACTGGCAAAGAAGGTTGAAGTAGAGTGCGCAGTTGAGGAACTCTTCAATAGAATCCAACAAGCCGAACAACAACTCACCTCTCTTGATGGCTCAATTGCAAGCCTTGTTGCTGATGCCAAAAAGGGAGAAGAGGTGATGCAGCATGATGAGATGCAGGGGAAAGATGTGATTGGGGTAGATGAGACCTAGGCTGAAGAAGAGATGCCAGCAGAAAAGGAATCTCAGCTGAAGAAATCCCAGCCGAAGAAGACAGCTAAGAAGAAGTCCGCTCCAAAGAAAAAGCCAACCGACAAACAAGAACAGCAGAAATCCAGCAATGTCGGAGGAGATGAAATGGCAAAAGACATTGAGCTTGCCAAGGAGTATGGAGTTTCCTACTACTCCATAGCCGAGATTGCAGCCGAGCTTGATGCGGAACTTGACGGTATCACAACCGAAGAGTGTATTTCTGCTGCCAAGGCTATGGATGTTGCTGAAAAGGACTACATGAATCCAGAGTGGATAAAGAAGTTTGCTGCTGACCAAGTGACAAGAGTCAACCAATTTGAAGAGGAGCTTGACAAGGTCACCAAGAACCTGGACAGGTTTGTTGCATCCCGCAGCCGATGCCGCATAGAGAAACACCAAGTGAAGGCTGAGGCAAGGTTGAAACAACAGAGACTGCCTGGGAACATCAAGCTTCAAAGCCGATTCAGGCACGTTGATAAGTGGATGCCAGCCGAGTGGAACGAAGACTGAGAATCATTCAAGTAGGAGTTTGTGAATGATTTCTACTATAGAAAGGTATACACAACTGAGGATGGAAGAAGAGCCTTCAAGGAAGCGCTGACCGAGCTACACTCTGGGGATCCGGGCATGTTCAGCCAGTTCAGGTGAGCAATGATAGATGCAAAACTGGATATGAACACTGTCCCCGTCCCTCAGAAAGTTACCTACCTTCCTTCATTCCTTCCGGACTCTAGAAACCCCAACCGTCAGAACATAGCAGCTGAGGCAAGACAAGTTTGTCGAGAGCATGGGGTTGACATTTCAAAGGAGTCGGATGCGAAGAGAGAAATCTTTGTTAGAATTTTTGGGAAGTATGGGCTGAAATATTAGCCGAGTTAAAGTTTTTGAGCAACTAATGTATTTTAACTTTTTGTGTATAATTTTGTAACCATCAGTTGTAATGAAAACTTTCATCAGTTATCCGATTCACCTTGACGTACAATATCTCGTTGTCCAAGCTCTGAATCGCAAAGTTATTTCAATACCATGTTATAACTGTGCTAACCCTTTGATGTTTTAATCTTATCGACTGTCTAGAATTTCAGCTGAGATTTTAGATAGGTCAGTAGAATTTAGATCAGTTTGATTTGTAAGGGTTTTGGCATCATCAAAAAGGGGGAAATTGTTGGGAAATTTATTAAAGTTTTGATTGATTCCAAAACCAACTGACTCCAACCGAGTAGATGTTGCCAGATCCTAATGTTAGCGTTTAGGCTCGCTATTTGAGCAATGTTGAGATTTTATCTTTACAGAACTCCAGTTGAAGAAGGCAACAAGGCTTCACTCGGATAGATTATCAGTTGTAAGAAAGACAACTGAGCGTTCAAGTTTCAGAACATCAGTTGTAAGAATGACAACTTTCAAAGGAGAAGATGTAAGAGAACATCAGATGGAAGAAAGTCATCTGAGCATTAGAGCCAACCATTCAAGATTCAGAACACAAGAAAGTCATATGAGCGTTCGAGCCAACCATTCAAGATTCAGAACACAAGAAAGACAACTGAGCGTTCAAGATACAGAACATCGGTTGAAGGACTCGAACTGATAAGATCGATAACATGAAGTTCAAGACAGCTGAGAGTTCAACTGTTCCAATTCAGATAGAAGGTCAGATGAAAATAGCGATTAGATGGAACATCAGCTGAAGACCAATCAGATGAAGATCAAACGACTCAACCGACTAACCAAAGTTGAGAGTCAAAGGTTGAAATTTGAATTTCAAATAAGGAAGTCACGTGAAGGTTTGACTCTCTGTCATTACCTCATTTGGCCCAACACAAGGCTGTCTCAGATGGAAAGCAGAAGCACACAGTTGCCAAATCAAGAAAGTCTGCAGAGATGAGAGACAAGTCATCGCTTTCACTGAACAGAGATTAACGGCTCTTCCAACGGCTAGTTGATTCTCTCCGCCTATAAATAGAGGCATTCATTCATTCACCAACACTAACGATACAAGACAGAAGACAGAAAAGTGCGAGAGCAAAGAGTTAGACGAACGAACATCACCAGTTGAGAGTTCATAACGCAAACGAGCAAAACTGCAATCAATCTCTAAAAACATCACTAGCTGAGAGTTCCTAGAGTGTTAGATTCTGTCTTGGTGTTTTTCGATCCAACCTTGAGAACATCACTAGCTGAGAGTTCATAGAGTGTTAGATCCTAGCTCACTTTCTTGTTCAAGCTAGTAGTTGGAAAACCCACCCTCACACACACCCCTAAAAAGGTTGTTAGGACCCTACTCTTCCCGGAATTGAGTAGATAGGTTGATAAGTACCCATAAACTTATCTTTAAGGTTGATAAGTACCCGTAAACTTATCTTAACGGTTGCAAAGCCCACGTAAGCTTTGTGGTTTTTGTCCAGAAGAACTTAGACTGAGTTGTGTGGACTCACAACTCCTCGTGGACGTAGGAGTTCTCTCTGAACCACGTAAATCCTTTGTGTGTTTGTGTTTATTATTCAGTTAACTTATTGCATATTCAACTGACCAACTAACCAGCACTCAAACTGCATCTTTACATCTGAACTGTTTTGGTTATTGACCAACCTTGCATCTGAGCATGAGTTATTTTATACGAGTTGTTATTTTCCACCACATTCCGCACAGCACTACACTTCCAGCTGAGTGTTCTTACTCAGTTGTGATTCCAACTGAGTTGCATTACTGGGTTGTGATAATTTTTAGGGGGTTGTTTTTAAAATTCTTAACTGGTGTATTCCCCCCCCCCCCCCCATACACCAGAATTCCTATCGGGACCATCACCATCTATGCATTTTGTCTTCTTGTGGTGTCGAGAAGTAGGCCTTTTCCTCGAGGACCATGACCGGCCCAATCAAGCAGAGCTCACAACCTTTACATAATCGGCCTAGTGAGGCTCACAGTTATTTAACGACCGGCTAGGCTGTAACAAGGCTCACGGTCACCTAATATAATGCATGCACCGTCCCGTCTTGTGCAGGGCTTAATCCCGTGCATTCACATAATATTCTCACATAATATCAAGTAGAGAATTACTTACCAAAACATCAAACTTAGGCAAGTCAATCAACTTTAAATAAAAGTGCACGTACAAATAAAATAAATTGCGCATTCATCGCTGAGTTTCGTTTCAGAAAGCCCACCTGGAAAGTGGCTTAGCCCGATTATCCTTTTCCTGCTCGCTGTCCTATTTTCCACTCCACTCTTGCCTTCAAAATTTATTTTATATGAGGACGAGTTTTACGTATTCGGATAACAGCGAAATCTTAAGTCGTTAGACGGACTTCTACTTGACTCAGGTTCTAAGTTCTCGATTCAACTTCTTAAACTCTCGATTCTTATTTTCTACCCATGTACTATACCAATTAAATTTATCGGCATATGATTTCGTCACTTATACTTGTAATTGAGCATTCAAATATTGGGATTAAAATTTTATTATTCTTTTAAACTCTAATTTCTCGATTTTCTTAACTCAAACAATTTTAAATAAGTACAAGATCTATTCTCGTTCACATATTTCACACATCAATCATATTTGCCTCATTTCACAATCACATTGAATTTTCACAGACAATTTGCTCAGATATATCATGTTGCTCGTTTTTCAACTTAAATAATTTTTCTCGGTTTTTGATAGACTTAATTTTATTTCTCTTAGGAAAATTCAAAGATTTTAAATTTAAATTCCTTTCTCATTCCGACTTTTCTTATAAAATTTCTCGAGCTATTATTTGGCACGTTCTTCGAGGAAATAAATTAGCTTAGTCGGAAAAATTCGTATCTTTCTTATATTTTACTTAAAATAATTTCTATTGAACAATTTTCCATTCAATCTCAATCCTTAATTTATAGTCGTGAAAAATTCTTTTTATTTTTCTCTTTGATTTCGGCAGTTACCAACTTTTAACTTTTAGAGTTCGTTTTTGCTCGTTTCAAATTCTATTATGCGTTTCTTATTTACTCTAGCTCTTATACTTCTTTATTTATTCATTTACAATCAATTTCTCGTAAGTCATCTTGTTATTAGAAAATATTGATTTCTTCGTAACTTTCTCATACGAATTTCAAATCTAGTGATTCAAGTGGCAAATATGCTCGTTTTTCTCTAAATTTTACGCTATTAACATCAATTA
The DNA here is from genome assembly GCA_029490685.1 of Schizonepeta tenuifolia. Classification (NCBI taxonomy): domain Eukaryota; kingdom Viridiplantae; phylum Streptophyta; class Magnoliopsida; order Lamiales; family Lamiaceae; genus Schizonepeta; species Schizonepeta tenuifolia. The sequence goes on along the minus strand of CM055959.1, from coordinate 40,780,094 downwards.
CATCTTTTACTCAATAAAAATCTCATAAATTTCCAGTTAAATTTTCTGCCCAGATTTTATTTTCTAATTCTTGATATATTTCATAAATTTCAAGTTCTATAGAACTTATAAAAATTCCAATCGCTCGATTCCTTTATCTATTTCATCTTTTAATCTCATTTACTCAAAAATTATACTTTATGCCTCATTTCTTTCTACTAACTTGGAAGTTTCTTTATAAAATTTTTATCTCTTTCTTTTTAGAGCAATTTTTATGCCTTAATTAATCATATTCTTAGTATTTCTCATTCAATTCATCAATTTTTCCAAAAAGTTATAGGAACTAAAATTCCAAATTTTTATATATTGCGAAAATATATATTTATTTATATTAACTCATTTCTTTCTTTTGGTGGTATTTTTATCCATAACTTTTATTGGATTTCATTTCCAAGCCACCAATTTATCAAATAACTCATAAAAATCAATAAGTCACATATATATATATATATATATATATATATATATATATATATATATATATATACGGTTTTCATCACACATTCATCAAATAATTTGAAGCTTCATTTTAATTTTATAGAGTCATGCTTCTCAACCCTCAAATTGATAAAATCCATATCAAATTCATCATAAAACATATTTATCAATAATTTTTATTTTTCACTATTCATCGTCTTCTCCAAATTTCCCCTTCTTATTAACATGGTTATTTCTTCATTTTCATCATTTAATCATACTTATAATACCTTCATATATCCCATATAAAGCATCAAACTCATGAAAAAATCAAAACACACAAAAATCATTTCAAGGTCATAAACCATCGAAATTTTTATATTTTCATGCATAATGATTTATTTTCTTGATTTAATCTAACAGGCTTGAATATATTTTTAGAACACATAGAGATCATCAGAATCAAGTTATAACTTAAGGCACAAAATCTCATATTTTTTTCTTAACCACACTGCATACACATATATGTTTCATAGATTTTTCTTTCTCATCTCTTAGCATGGAAAACTTGTTTAATCATGGATTTATGCTTAAAGACACAAAACTCAAGTCCTTTCTCCTCATACCCATATATTTCGGTCCTAGCAAGAAAGAAAAATAAGAAGTTCTTAGGCTTAAAAGGGTGAATCATTACTAATTCTTCCTCAATCGATAATCACCACTTCATTCCTCGCAACTCTAGCTTCCTCTCCTCGATTTTCTTGAAGAAAAATCGATGGCTATGAAGATGGAGAAAATCGGCAGCTTTTAAGGGGAAAAAGAAGGAATTTTACCGATCTTACTTCGTAGTTTGAAGGAACAAGGATTAGAGCTCGACTTCTCTTATACTTCTTGATCCTTTTAAAGCTTGAATCAAGGAAAAATATGGTGATTAAAGAGATGGAAGGGCAGTTGCTGTTCTTAGAAGGAAAATGGAAGGAAAAATATTACTCTTACTCGATTTTTGGAAAAACAAGGATGAAAACTTGATTCTCTTCGGTTGCTATCTTCTTCCCTTGATTTTTTGATGAAGAAATGGAAGCTTTGGAGCTTCAAAACCAGCAGCCATGGAGGATGGTGATGACGGTTTTGAAGGTGGAAGAAGAAGAAAAAGATGATGATGATCAACCTTTGAACTGTCGAATATTTAGCTTCAATTCTTGAACTTCATAGAAGAAGAAATGAAGGCTTAGAGATGGTGAAGGGCTGCTGCCATGGAGCTTCTTGGTGTGAGGGAGATGACCGAGAGAGAGAGTTGGGAGAGAGAGAGCTTGTAGAGTGAGAGAGATGAAACTTTGGTTGCAAGTTTAATTAATTGAGAGAGAGTGAAATCATTTGCCATTTGTGAGAGTGAGGAATACTTGAGGGTGAGAGAGAGGGGAGGTCGGCTGACTTGGGGGGAAGGAATCCTAATTTTTCTCAGATAAAAATCCCCGGAAGAAAAGATTTTATCCGTATAAACTTTATTCCCTCTTTTCGGCACTCTCTCGACTTCGGATTTCACTCTCGTTCGCACCATCCCTCACGAAATAATTTATAGATTCTAACAAGCCCAAATTCCATATATAAGTTCCAATGACGAAGAAAGTCAGAAATCTCGACTATGCGTCTTCGTCTCCGCTCTTATGTGTAGCTCAAAACTCGATTTATAGAACTCGAATTTCTCTCTAACTTGCGTCATTAGTCACGAAATAATTTCTAGATTCGGAAACACCCAACTTTTATAGGTAATTCCCAACTAATGAAAAAGTCGTAAAAAGTCGTGACGAGTTACTATTCATCTTAGTTGCGTTTTCAAAATAAATTCAAACTCGATTCGAATGACCTCAGAAGATTCTCAAATTTGTTTCATTGGTCTTAAAATATATTCTAGATTCCAATGACACTGATTATTCTAAATTCGGGGCTCGTTAACCGATGGTTGACTTTTTCAGTCAAAGTTACTATTCACTAAAAGGCGACTGTCTCGAAATTATTCGAAATTCAAACTCATACTAAATCTCGCATTCTTGAACTCACAAAATTCTTCCCATATTTATTTCGAATTCCCGAAACGAGAAAATTTCAATTTTGCCCATCAGGGGCGTTTTGGTAATTTCACACGAAAGTTTATTTCTAGGAAATTTTTATCACACATAATCACATATAATAACATACTGTAATACCCCGAATTTCTATACCTTTTTAGAGAGCGTATTAAATTAACCGAGTAAGTTTAAATGATGAGATTTGAGGAATAAAAATTTTCTTTTCTAAATAAACAGAAATGAGTGAAACGATTGGGATGCCTTATGTGTTTTTGTGTGAAATTATCTGTTCTATTTCTTGAGATGATAATGTGACGTATATGTTGAGTTGTTTATATAAGAATGAGTATGAGTTTAATTTTCAGAAGAACCCCGAAGAGTTTGTTTAATTGAAAAAGAATAATGTTGATCGCCGAGAAATTTCTATGCGCCGAAGAACTTAGAATAGAGTTGAATTAAAATCTTGAAACCTAGAAATTCTTCTAAGGTCATTGAGATAGGATAAGAGCTTATCCGAGATAATTTGAAAAGAGTTATGAGGATTTAACCTTTAAAGGATTAATAAGCCGATTAATAAGCCGACTAATTTCTTTTAAGATTTAAAAGACTAGATGATCGGAATCATAAATCTTTTAATAAAATGGGAATTAGGTTTGAGATGTTTTAGTGTCGAAAACGAGACGAGGAGAGATTAGACCCGTTTATAGCATAAATGAAATAATACGGGTCGTTTCATCCGAAAAACCTTTACGACCGGGTAATTAATACCCGTAACGACACAACGAAGACAAGTGTCATCATCTCTCTCCCTCTCACCGCCACCTCACCCTACCTCTCTCCCATCTCTCTCCAATTTCCTATGCACTATAATCATTATGTCTTCACCACAATCTTAGCAAAAGATTGCATGCAAATACAATCACATCAATTCTCCATCACACTTAAGCATACCAATTTCCAATACTAATTGTAATCATGTTTATTCCCTTTGTTGGACAAATGCATGCATCCATCTCTCTCTCTCTCTCTCCATATAAAAGGAAATTTTCTCCATTCAAGCTATTCTATCTCTCTCTCTTTCGAAACCCTCCAAGAGAACAAGAAAAAAGAAAAACTCTCTCCCTACTCTCCCTCCCTCTCTCGGTAATACACACACACATCACACACATTTGATTTTCTTCCATGCAAGCTTAGTATTGAAGCTCAAAATCCATGGAGATGAAGTGAAGATCATCATTCTCCATCTAGTTCATCCATACCTTCAATACAAAGGTAAAAATTCATCAAGTTCTTAAGTTGAAATCCAATAATCATCCCCCATTTTCTTCATTTTTGACTCTTAAGCCCTAAAAAAAATGGATGATTAATTTTGTGTTGTATTTTCTTTGAGGATTCAAGAGGAGTTCTTCCTTACATCCAAACTCAAGTTTGAAGCTCATTTTTCCCTTCAATTCGATCCCAAGAAGCCAAGGAGAAGAGATCCATTTTTAATTTTCAAAGTATGATAATTCATTTGATTAATTGTATATATGTATATCTCTAAGCCCTAAAAGAAAGAAAACATGCATGCATGATATTTATTTTATGTTTAAGCAAACTTAGGTTGTTAATGTCAGATTTAAGTGAGAAAAAATCGATAGGAGAATCGACACTAGGATCTAATCGGTGAATTAAGAGAAGAAAAAGGAATTAAATCCCTAAAATTTTAGCTAATACCGAAAATAATAGAGAAAAATAGGAAAATGTGAATTTCTTGAGTTATTGTTATTTTGATGCTTAATTTATGATTTTTATCATGTTTTGAATGGAGTTATATGCATGAAAAATTGAGAAATAAATTGCCCCAAATGATGCATAATTGCCGTGAGTTTTAGGTGAAAAAGAAGGATTTATTTTGTTGATTTTGTTGATGATTTAAGTGATGTTTTGATCATGAAATTATTATATGATATGTTGATTTATCTTGCATGTTGTTAAGTAAAGGAAAAACAAATTGCATGTGAATTTATTAAAGAAAAGAATTTGTGATAATTTAGAAGATTTGATGATTTTGATAATATATTGTGTATTAAAATGTTAGTTTGAATCATAGATGAAAATAGAAATTTTGTATCAAAAAGAATGAAGTTTAAAAACTTTTAAAAGTGTTAAGAATTGAAAAATGCATAAAAAGATATAGCTAATAAATGTTCTATAATAAAACTTGAAGATTTGAAATTTTGTTAAATTAAATCAAAAAGAAATTTTGTAATTAATTTAATAAGATAAGCTAGTTTTTATAAAAACTAAAATAAAAGAAGAATGTTAATTAAAGAAATTGGTCTTAAATTAAGAACAAAGAAGAAAAGAAGATTAATTAAATAATCAAGAGTCGAGAAAATCAAGTTAAAAAGAATTAATTAATAAGGAAATAAAAAGAAGTTTTAATCGAGTCAAGAAAAGATGTTAGACGAGTTAAGTTTAAATACTCTTATAGTTAATCAAGAAAATAATAGAATGAGATGTCAAGCAATGATGTAGAAAGAAATTAATTAAAGTTAATTGAGTAAATTTTTTTTTTCAAACCTTGTGGATTAAAAATAAATCGAGAAGAAATGCCGAGTTAATAATTAGAAAATAATGGTTGAGTTAAGAAATAAAGAATCGAGTTAGAAATGGAAAGGAAATTCCAATTTCATAAGAAATTAATATAAATTAAAAAAAATTTACTAATTGAGTAAAAGTTTATAAAATGCTTCATAAAATAACGGATTTGGAAAAGCGTTGTTTATAAGCCGAGAAAAGACAAATTATATCATTTGAGTTTTATGAAAAGAAATGCATAATCGATTTAAGTTCTAAGGTATAATTGAATAAATGTTAATGTGTCTTGAAATGCGTTTGATTTATTTGGATTTGTTATGTAATTGATTAAATGTTTGAGTGCATGATATTAATTGTGACGTGAAGAATTACTAAGTTATTTGTATGCAAAATGATTGAGCTATTGATTTGTTAAATCGAGAATTAATTTAGTTTTTAAAAGAAAACTCGAGTAATGGAATATAGATAGATGACGTTTCATAATTAAAGCATTAACCAACCACCGAGTAGAATTAATGGTTTAAAGACAAAAATGCGAGATCTCTTAGAAAAGATAAAGCGAAGAGAAAAACGACTCAAGTAGAAATCCTTCAGTTGAATCCAACGCCTTTTATCCGTCTTTGCGTATCTTGTTTCTCTTTATCGATGTCGGTCTATGAAGGATCAAGCCGGACGAAACGTTAAGCGAGGACGAATAGCCCTTAAAACCGCCTAGCTAGAATCTTCGGAAGTCAGGTGGGCTTTTCTGAACCAAAACTAGCGATGAAGTTATTATGCTATTGAATACTTATATGTTTTTAAATGCGATTGACTTGCCGTTTTTATTGAGTTTGGTATGTGTTATCATCTGTTTATATGAGATGTTATTATCCTGTGAAATGCGGGAAACCCACGTGTGGTATGTTAAATGTTGAGGTGACTGTGAGCCTTGCTTCGGTTAGGCCGATCACAGTGTTCGAGAAGGAGGCATACTTCTCGGCACAGTGAGATTATTTGTGACAGATGATGCATACTATTGATATATGTTATATTTGACTGCGCAGTCTATTTCAAAGAAAATGTTTTAGCATGCACAAGTAAAACTGTTTTAAGTTGCTTAAGTACTTGTGATGTTTCGGCAAGGCAAGTTCAATTGTTATAGCTTTTAAAAGCATCTTTTTCCAAATGTTTTGGCTTGTGTTCACTGAGTACGAAGTACTCAGCCCTGCGTGTATTTCTTAACGTGCAGGTTGACTGGATGGTGATGGCATGGACGCTTGGTGATGTGGTGTTTGTGGTTGAGTCAAGTAGAATGTCGGACTGGCATTTGCACGTCTCCATACGTGTAAATGTTGGGTTTTGATGCAAGTTTCCGCTGCAACCCTTTTTTTTTTAAACAATGTCTGTTGATATACTATGACACTTGGTTTTTGATTCCGAGCAATGTGCTCGATGACCTTGAATACTTGTTGAACTCTTAATTTCGTTAACTTGAAAAACTTATCTTACCTTTGTTGGAATGTGACTTTGAAATGCTCGGTTATTGCTTCATTTTGCCTTTAAAGCTTCATTCGAATATTGTTGCGTTTTATTGATGATTTCCCCGAGCATGTTCCCCGTATTTGAGTTGAATGTTAGTGATTAGGTGGTGTTGTTATTCGTAAGTCGCACCTCGAGAGTCGGGGCGTGACACATACACTTTAAAAGCACTCAAGCACGTATAATCACATTTAAGACAATCAATTAGAGTTATAAAGATTCGGGGTATTACATGTTCCTTGGGATGCTTGGTGACAATAGTTTCTTGAGCAGTGTGGCCAAATTTTACACACGCGAAATGATGAAATTGTATAAAGAGGAGGCAATTTTATGTTTGGAAATCCATACAATTACTGAACCAACAGATAACAGCGCAGAGGAGGCAGTTTTCGAGCTGAATGCAAGATCGGGGTCGGAAAAGATAAGGACAGTCACATTTAATAGAAGAGCACACCGTGCAGCATGCACTTGCCACATGTGAGAATCATGTGGCATCTTGTGCCACCATATATTGAAAGTTTATTACAACAACAAAGTCAGCACAGAGCAGTATGTGCTACGTCGTTGGACCAAAGCCGCAAAGGACCGTATTAAGGATGTTGCATTAATCAACAGCCTAAATCCGAAAGATTGCAATTCAGTCAAAAACATACCCTTCGTCAGTCGTAATGCGAGATTAATATTTGATATCGCAAACGAGTGCCAGGATGATGAAGAGAGCTGCAAGATTCTAGATAAGGCCGTTGATTCCGCTGTTCGCCTGGTTAAAAAGAGGTTGGCGCAAACCAAAAAATCACCTGTTGTTAATGGTACACCGCGTAAGAGTTTCCGTGATCCAAAATTGCCCAACTGGAGGATGAACAAAGCCGATAAACGATTTCGTCACCACTTTGATTCACCAAGATCGAAGGCATGAAAAAAAGGTGAATATTATTTGGAAATTAATTCTTAATTAACTCGTAATTGATGTTAAATGTTCGGTACATGCAGCGCGGAAAACATCATGTTCACATCCGCAAAACAGCCAAGAGCAGCAACAGGCAGAGAGGAACTCATCATGTTCACAGCGTCAAAACAGCTTGGATTCTCGGTCGAGAGACAGGAGTCCAACTCACTCAGCTTCTATAGCTATGGCTAAATCAGAATCAGCGTGTGCATTAGGGAGTGGCTACATATTAGGCATATCATCTCCTTCTTGTAGTGGCCAATCATAGCTGCCTAGTAATTCGCATTGTGGCATTTTGAAGGTAATCACCGTAGTAAGCTTCCTAACATTGTTATGTTTTTAATCATGTAATCACCACTTTTGTGGAATTTGTTGTGTACACTTTTCAAGTGGGAAATTTGTTGAATTATGAGCTAGCGCCCTTATTTGGCAGTATTGTCATCTCGCCCTCAACCACTCATTACTGCCTTGCATGTGACGGGTGAAGTAATAATGCAGTACTAGGCTTAGTTGGCTATCTGGTAAAAAAAATAGTTTTTGTAGTCACATGTTTCGTTTGTTTATGAATACTAGAATGAATAAATACTCACATTTGTGATAAATAAACAAACCAGGAGCAAGCCACACCACATTTGCCAAATGGCACCACCGGTGCCAATTTCACAAGATTAGGTATTTTATAGCGTTCCTTGGACTCGTGCGCGTGAAACAGCTATTTTGCAGAAATTGGAGACGTAATTCCTGTTCCACAACTGGTGGCCGAGCAACGAGCAAAGTACACAATCTGTTATCCTGAAGATAATGGATGAAATGCGTCTAAATCATCAGCTAGATGTCCCGCTACAACATTACTTGTGGAAGGTGGATCAATGGCTCAGTCGTTGCTCTAATTTCGAGGATTTACTGCGCTATGAAGGTATTCATTACTACAATATCTCAAACACCGTTCATGCGGACCGGGCCTTGTGGGAATCTATTGCCATGGTATTTTTTTCTATTATATGATCTATGATTTCCAATTTAGGGATTGGGTTGTATGCTATTGTTATTTATGACAAAAAAATATTAATAATTCAGAGCCATCCGGAGCTGCCTGTGTACATGGACGAAGGAGAGCTGAACTGGAAGATAATGCAAAAACTCTTCTCTGAGAGTGCTTCGGTTCGGGCAACATTTATCGGAGGGCCATCTATTGGAGGAAGAAGGGAGAAATATAGTACCGACATAGTGCATTATGACATGGAAGGTTCCTCAGAGATTTGAGACAATGTCATCTGTTATCGGCAAGTGAAAGTTATGTTGAATTGCATGCGCCTGTTTTGTTATTATTATTTATTTTTTTAAGGTAGTGTTGTTGTTATTGGTATTGTTGTGTTGTTGTTATTGTTGTTATGTTGCTATTGCTATTGCTATTACCCTAAACATACACCCATAACTCAAAACACAAGTGGAAACACTACCACCACTATTACATATCATGACAGGTCGACCGAGAATACTCCCAAAGCTGTAAACAAAATCTCCTTCTCATGTTCGCACCAATTACTGCTTTACACTTCGTTAGCTCGGAGGGATCAATACCAATTGCCAAACATTCGAGGATTTTTGCCGTATAAATGCCACAATCTGAATTGTTTGCTTGTTGAGGGCAATTGACTGTAGGAACCACCTCCCATTCAGTCCGCGGCGTCGTGGAGAAGCCCATCCTATCCCAAAGTCCATTCCTACTCAAAATAGAGGGAACTGCAAGCCTTATTTGCTCGAATGCGGGACTAATGATCCCCCATTTGTATGAGGATGAAATCGTAAACTGTGATTCGTTGCTCCGGAAAAGAGATGACGTATGCAACCCAATGTCCAACAATTCCTATTATAACATTTGCAAAACGAAATACTCGCTTGAGGCGTTCCCATGCAACTGGGTGGAGCTCTGGGGATTTGCCTGTGACGAAGGGCATCACATACTTGTCTAATGATTTCAAATCTCCTCGACGAAGTTCGCACTTCATAAAGTTCAGTGGAGTTAATCAGTTAAGATATTGGTCCGCACCAAATAAAAATAAAAGGAGAAAACGAAGTTCTGTATATTCATACCTCTGTCGCATAGTGGTTCAACACACCCCAATCACATCTCTCCTTTGTTGTTGCGCTGGCATGATTCTTGAATTTCCATAGGAACAAGTATATCAGGTATCAATGCTGCACAATATCCATATCCACTTAACTTAACAACAATGGCTTTTATTAAGTACAATATAAAGTCAATGATTTATAAAAGAAACTACTCACATCATCTCAGAGCCAACCCTTAGTTGAGTAGATAATATCCAACCACTTGGCATCTACCTCGTCCTTATTTGGCATCTTAACATGTTGGGGGCTAAAAACACAAATGCATTAAAACAGAACCACAATTCAAATATTTCATAAGTAGCTAGTATTATTATGGTTTGTTTAAAAATTAAACAAACCTCGCTGTCCCATTCAATGAAGTCGCCTGCCATATATGAAGCTCCTTCAGTTCGGCAAACTGAACCGTTTCAACATTTAGAGGATTTAATTTGCAACCCTCATTTCCATCAGCATGCGCCACCGCGTTGACACTTGCCCTTTCCTGTTATTTTTGGGAGACTTCTTAGGAGCCTCTTGGCAACACAAAGCAAGAACATATTTAGGTTCGACAGGATATACAAATGTGGATGGAATCTTATCCGCTTCATCTTCATCCGTCAATGTCCTGGATTCAAATTTTTGGGGGACGGGTTCAGGTGTCGGTTCGTGATGTATTTCATCTGCATCATCGAATATACCAGAGCTAGGATCCAATACAGGTATCTTCCCAATCTTTTCTTTGAACGCAGGGTATTTTGTAATAGTACCGAAGCCTAGATCAGGATCAATATATTGCTCAACCACCATAAGTTCTTTCCCCAGATGAGACCTGGTTGTATTCTTCTTTGAGGAAACCGATGGTGATGGATAATTCGTATCACTTGTTGCATCAGCGTCACTTGCATTTTCTTCTGTTCCATTGCTACGCCCATTCCTATCTCCAAATTGTTGAAGGACATCTACAAGAAGATACTTTACTGCCAAAATCTCACCTTCAAGAGCAGCATATCTTCTTGTGTGGACCTCTTCCATCAGTTGCATGCAGGTCCGAAGCTCGCTAATAATAGTCTTCAAATCCGAAATTTTGTGACTCAAATTAATACACAATTGTATTTTGGGCATCTTAAATTGAAAGTCACGGTTAAACTAAAAGCAACTCACATCTCTGTACTGGGATTTTTCCTCTGTTTGTATATCAACTTTACAAGGTTCCTCAGGTCTCTTATTCCTTCTCGAACTACGTGCTCTTTCTTCTTGTTTCCAGCTTCCTCCTTCTTCCCAATAACATTATTAACATCATCAAACTTACGCTTACGATTTCTTGAGGCAAAATCACTAGGGGCTCCAACTGTAGAGGGTGAGTAAGAGATCCCCAATGCGGACAAACTTTGTATCTCCATCTCACTGGGAACCATAGCCACCTGCAAATGAGAAATGCACCCAATAAGGTCAATCAATTGCAGGAAACTGTAAAAGAAACGTTAAGTCAAATCAAAATACATTATCTTACAGGTGATGACTTGAAGAATCTCTTAAGGTCCTCATAGCCAAAGTACTTTTGTGCGTTCCATCGAGCTATCATAATCCGATTATCTGTACCTTCAACTCGATGTGCAGCGTGGTCACCTAACCCCAGAATCACTTTTTACGCCCAAGCTTGGAGGGCATGGACAAAGCCTTTTACCTCACAATTTCGAACATTTTTGGGCAGGGCATCTTTACCAAGAGGTTTCAAAAGGGTAGTTCTGGCTGCATGAATGTTCTGAACAAGATAATCATATGCGACACGCCCCCAGTTAAATTCGTAAAAGTCCTTTAAATTATCTATCAAATGGAAATAGAGCATGTCTATGCCTTTCGAGCCCATATCCTGTACCAAAAGTAGTGAGTACACCAAATAAAGGCTGCCCAACTTCAGGGAATCAAGAGATTTACCCTTGCTCTTCCGGCACTTCTTTTTTAATCGTTGGAGAATATCATTCACTACAATTTTCCTTGCACCGCCAAAATGCTGAGCATGTAATGAACTGCTACCGGGAAGCGGCTTTATAGGTGACCTAAAGCTCAATCCGGTGATTAACGCAAACTCCGTAGGCCCAAACTCAATTAATTGTTCATTTATTAGGAAAACTAATTTACCACGGTTGCAGGCGCTTAAGAAGGTGGTGCAAAATCTAGCCTTGAAACTAAGAGTCAGGAACATCAAAGAGATCGCCAAAGCATGAAGCCCCAAGTATATACATATTCTCGGTGGATAATTTTTTTTGTAAGATTGTTAAAATAGATCAAATGACATCTAATGGAGATCACATCACCTAAAACAGAATAAGGAAGTAAAGATTTCAATGATCATATCATGCTTCCAAATTGCAAATATGAAATAAATTTTCCTGCATCCTCACAAACAAACAAATAAGATAAGAGCAGAGCAATGACAATAACAACATAATCCCAATTTAATACTAAACCGCACTAGCCACAAACGACTAACACAAAACAAATTGGAGAATAATCTCAATGAGGACTACCATGCATGCCATAAAATTCAATTCAATGTAATTCACATTCACAGGCTGAGATTGTTATCATTAATTGGTGAGAACAATCAAAATTAAAATTTTACCGCTTCTCTTCTCTTCTCCTCTCCGAAGCAGATATGATATGTACTTGTAAATTAAAATTGTAATTATGAATGTATTCGCCCAATTCAATTCAAATACATCATATACTTGGCCCTTTCAACGTAACGATGTTCGTGTGTCGTAGTTGTTTTTTCTTCGAGTCAGGGCAACTAGCGACGCCGTTGTTGCCGTCCTCACCATCGCTCATAACCAGGTTCCAGCTGCTATCGTCGCGATTATCTTCGACACTATACACGACTTTATCTCCGACTTCGACATTATCGCTCGTATCCCCCACATAAGTCATTTACAACGATGAAATGAAAATACAACAACCAGATTCTTAACCTTTTTCAAAATTTAGGTCAATCAAAGAGAAGGGGTAAAACACGGAAGGAAAAATTGTTGTAAAGCGTGTGGGAGTAGTTGTCGAGATCCGGTCGAAAATTTCGACTCAGAATCAGTACCTTCGGTGACAATAATTCTATCGTCGATTGTAACAATAATTCATAAATATAGGCAATGAAATACATATCTTCGTCGATTCAAAAAATTTCAAAACCATAACAAGCGTTTTTGGTACGATACGGGGTCGATAAAGAAAATCGGTCGGGCTCCCATATCGAGGCAAAATCACTAAAAAAAATCAACAAACAACTCCTTGTATCTGGTTTTACACGTGGCACGCGTTCGTGGCTCGGCGCAAGACTCCCCCAAGAATTTCTGGTCGATATGTCTTCTGCGCTCCATTTTATTAATTTTTTAACATTATTCCATGCGAGTGTCCTTTTCTCAAATCGGTTTCCGCCCCCAAGAAATGATTTACGAGTGACCGCCTAAATCTAATGTAGTTTTGCAAGGTATTTAACTTTTTGCACCAGCAGTTGAAATTTCGAGTTATCATATTCGCTACTGCATCTGATGTTTTGATGCCATTATAATATTTTTGTTTACAGAAGTTTGTTGTCCATTCATGTGTACATGTGATCGGATTTTGGGTTTTGATTTGTTCTATGTATGAGGTGTGAGGGCTTGTATAAAGGAAAAAACATACAATTTTTTGACTTTTATATATTAAAATGATAATATGTCACACGGATCTTGTCTTGAGATAATTTATTTCATTGCTTATGGATTGAGTACATGTTTAGGATCGATTTTGGCTTGAAATTGGAAAAATTAATGAGAGCTTATATGATGTAGCTTGGCCAAGTGAATAAGTTTGAGAAGTAGCTAGGGTTATTGTTGCTGCCAAACCTTGTGCATAATTTTACGAACTAACACAGGTATATGTAATTCCACTTTTTGAGAAGAATGTCTTATGCTATTTGTATTATAAATTTGTAATTGATAAATAGCAAAGGTTATTGATTTGAGAAAAGAGTGCAGCCTTCCACTGTTTCAAGATTCCTTTGAATGGAGAATTCCATCACTTCTATGTTTCTTGTTAATGTTTTGGGATCTGGCTTGATATACAGGTTTGATTGATCCGGAAGCTCTACTGCCTTTTGTTACGGGTCCCAAATTATGGATGGTGAAATGTGTTGTTGACAATGAACTATTGGCTAAGCTCCATTCATTATACGGCATATGGATTAATTACAAGATTTATCTTATATAAATATATTTGTTGTTGTTTACAGAATGGGCGTGAAGCGGAGGTGGTTATTTGCTCTGTCGTAGCACTCGATCAACTGATTCTTATCTCATTTTTTTTTTTTACTGTGCGATATATATAACAACTTCCCTACTTCGTTTTCCTAATAAGAAAAATCCATACTTTATTTTAAAAAATGGAAGAAGAATTAGGTGGTTTTGGTCTCGAAAAAAAAATGAAATAGACGGTGTCAGTTTTGAGTTCCAGATTGACTTCAATTAGGCAGACAATGCATTCCTATTTTTGATCTATTCAATTTTAGTAATTATTTCATTCCCCCCCCCCCCCCCTTTTTTTTGAGATTGATACAATGGACAATCACATTACCAATCATATGTAATAATGTAAATAGTTCTATATAAAGCACAATATCATCACTATACTAACAAATTAGTATAAATTAAACAAGGACCATATAAACTAACAACCATAGGCCTCTTGGATGCGAATAAAAGATGTTGAGACAACCGGTCCTTCCAAATATTGGAGAGATATGTGGATCGCAACTCCCTGCCTTAATTTTACTGCCCTATCAACGATATGGTTGCCATGTTATAGATGACACATATTTTAAGAAAATAGTGGGTAGTAATGGATAGTAGTGGGTAATATTGTGAGTAGAGTAAGAGTCTCATTATAAATGTAAGTGGAGTGGTGAGAAATATAAAATTAATGGGGTGTATCAAATTCAGATTCGATAAGATTTTTTGTATTACAAATTTTTATATAGGTATTCAATTCAGATTTTAAAAAGCCCCTGAAAATATGTTGGTATTCAATTGTGATTTTTAAATATCCATCTAAATCCAGTGATATTGAAAACTTGATCGACTTATAAGAATTCTACTCCTTCCGTCCAAGAAAAAGATGTCTATTTTGAAAGGCACGAGATGTAATGAAGTGTGTTGTTGGTGGAGTAAGGGTCCCACTTACAATAGTAGTTTTAAATTGATTTTAAAGGATTTTAAATAATGGTTTGTGTGTGGGTGAGTGGAATAAAGGACCCACTTGAATTGAGCGGAGGATTAAATTAAAGTAAATTATGTGGACCAACAATGACAAATGAGTGTATAAGTAACAAAGTAGAGGTAAATGTTATGAGAAAACTTATCAAAAATAGAACAGACATCTATTTCGTGGACAGACGAAAATAGAAAAACATGCATCTTTGTGGACGGGGAAGTAATATTCTATGGACTTTGTAGGATTTTTAGTGCTCTTATATAAATACAGAACCCCTATAGAAATCCCACCTCACCATAAGAGATTTTCAAGTATTCTTATCTCTATCGCCACCATAGGCCTACTGCCGTTTCCACTCTCTCTAAACTCAACGACAACAACATTAGAGACAAGAACGGAGTCGGTAGCAAATTTGGTGGTGGATCGGCAATGGCGGTGGCGGAGGAGAAACATAGGGGAGAGTGCGAATGATGCAGTGCTTATGAGATGGAGGTTGGAAGACAATGGTGGTGAATCCAAGGAGAAAGATGGCGGCGGCGGCGCATCTGTAGCAACGATGCCGACGGCGGTGGAAGGTGCAGAGGCAGTGAGAGAGAAGGTGGTGGAGCAAGAGACGAAATTAGGATGGGGTGGCGTATGTTTAGTTCACTTCTTCAACGGGGGATTTGTTGGAACCGACTTTTGAAGGTCGGTTCGTGTGCCCACAATCCATTCCGGATGTCTAACGAGTACATACAAAATTCTTTCTTTAAGCATGCTTTTATCGAGAAGGAATCAAGGAGTACCTGTGAAACGAGAAGTAATCGACTGCAGAGTGATCTTCTGTTTGTTTTCCACGGCAAGACTCGTCGTTGGGTGACAACGACTTTAAGTCCTCTCCACTGTATGAAGCAGCCGACCCTCTTTCTCTCACTCTCTAGGTTTTTCTGTTTCTCTTTTACGTAAATCACACAAGTGAACTAATTAATAAGCATACAAGTTATTTATATTAGTAAATAACAAGCCCATTAAGAAACAACCCAACTAAAGCCTGAAGACTTAAACTAGAGTGTATAGGGTTGGACAAAAATACCGAATATGCCGTATACCGAAATTACCGAACCGAAATTTACCAAAATTACCGAAATTTTCGGTATACCAAAATTTACGATACGGTATGATATCGTACCGAATACACACGGTACAACAACGGTATGATATTCTGTATACCTGCAGTATACCGTACCGTACCGAAAATTCGGTATATGCCGAAAAGACGGTATATACCGAGAAATCAGTATATACCATATCGTATATACCGTTAATACCGAATTTATTAAATAAAATAAAATTAATATTATACATTTATACTTATAATATAATTAATATTATGTTGAATATTTGAACTGTTGCTAAATTGTTGGAGACTTGGAGCTTCTTGACTTTTAAGGTAATTGTTTTTTAGATGTTTAACTATTGGAGCTTCTCGACTTTGTTCGTTAATTATTTTTTAGATGTTGATTAATTATTTTATGGATTACAAGGTGAATATTTTATTTTTATTTTCGGTATACCGTAAAATTTGGTATGCCGAACCACAATGCGGTATACCGGAAAAACGGTATGATAACGGTATATTAAATTATGATACCGAAAATTTAGTATACCGAAAAGTTCGGTATAGTAATGGTATGAACTTTCTCATACCGATATTTTCGGTATGGTATACGGTATGACGACAAAAATTCGGCATACCGTACCGATCCACCCCTAAGAGTGTAGATTCCGACTGAACCACATGGAGCTAGGCCTTGATTGGGCTAAATGGGAAGTTACTAGCTCGAATAAAATATTGGTCTCTCAGTGCTCGATTTTCATATTTAGCCCAAGAATATAAACCAAGACACAAGCATTAATTTATTCCACTAGAAAATTAATACTGAATTACCACTTTATTCGTTAGGTAAGTCGGGGCTAGCATTTGACTTAATTAATCTCCGTGTTTAAGATATTCAATATCCATTAATTAATTCATTCATCTAACAACCAATTAATTAATTACTAAGTAACTTAATTTTAAACAACATCTCTAGTGCTAACACTTAAACTTATTATCGTATCGGAACCGATTTCACCTGTAGGATTTAATACACTAAACTTATTAAGTTCCTCGAGATGATATTACCAGCCTGTCATACCCTTAGGCCCATCACCATCTTCAAAATTTATTGGGCCGGTAATCAAAGCCTACCAACGCAGCAACCCAACACATATAGCAGCCTAAGCCTAAAACCGGGTAATCATCGACGGAATGGATCCGTCGATGAACACCGACAGAATATCAATGTATAAAATATCAATGTATACAAACATAAAAGGCTTGTTTTCAGTATCGAATTCTTCAGGATCTATCCATCGGCTACGGTGCAGATTGGAAAGCCAAGTGTAATGGAAATTGAAGAAGAAAGAGAATGAGAGGAGAGAGAGAAAGAGTAGGAAGGACCAATGGGTGGAGAGAGAGACAAGCAATAGAGGGTTTTTTCTTTCGAATTTTTATTTTATTTTTTATTAAATATTTTATTAAGGGTATATAAATAAATTAACAAGTATTCGTTATGAAAAAAAAAAGATTTTTTTTTTATGATCAGGGAGTATTTGGGATTTCAAATAAAGAATGGTAATTTTTGCCTATTTTCCCTATTTATTATATCATATGTTTATTTGAAATTTTTTTATTATATCAATCCATAGACTTATAAAGTCTATGAAAGCAAAGATAAATCAATATATGAGATCTATCAAACTTTACATAGAATTAAAACAATCCATTGAATTAGTAGAATCCACATATTATTAAAAGTCTGCTAAAATCTTTTAAATTCTGAATTGAATATACCCCCTAAATATAATGTATTATGCAAATCTTACTACTATAAATAGAAATGACAACTATATTGTGGATGAATCTAAATGAAAAAAGTGACAACCATACCATGGACAGAGGGAATATGTTAAAGATAGTAACTTTATTCGTTGGACTCTTAAGTTACTGCTTCACATCTAAAATTTGAATTCTGTTGCACTCCCATTGGCCAACTAGCCAATTAATGAAGTGACAATTTTGTGATTTAAGAATTATATATGAACTCATATTTACATTTGTTTTATACCAATCTAAAGAAATAGTTGCGGGTAAAATAAGTAATTTAACTAAACATGAATAATGGTACCAATCAAAGACCTACCCGATGGAACTTGCAAAATTGATCTTTCGATCGACTTATTAGGTTACGTATAGGCCAACAGGCCTGTAAATTCTTGAACTTATTGAAAATTCTGTTCTAGCAAGCGTCAGATCGATTGAAGCCAATTTAATAATAAACTTTCGAATGTGATTCAATGTGCAACTCCCATAAGTCTCTAGCGAAGAGCATTTGGGGATTTTTCTTATGCGAGTCTGTGACATATTTACTTCTAGTAGGCACATATGTGGCATGAACGTGGAAATAAATTAGACTTTGCAAACAAAACCACGTCATTTTGTTGAAATGTAAATAAAAAAATAAAAAAATTCGAATTGAAAATCTAAATCATCTTCTCCTCCATCTTCTCTCTCTCATCCATCCCTTCTTCTCCCTCCCGTTTGCGAATCTGCAAACCCAAATTTACTGACGGAACCGCCATCGGAAGCATTGACTGGGCAGATTCCGTCGTGTGTGGCTGTGACGATTACTGACAAAAATTTCCGTCAGTAATTACTGACACAATCTTTACTGACGGATTGCTGATGAAATTTCTGGGCCTAATACTCCTTCAAGCCATCCCAAAATGGTTGAGCAAAGTATTTCGATCTTGCTTTGTCATTTTTATCTTCCAACTAGTCTTCTCTTCACACATCATTGAGTGGTACCTTTTACGTCCCTTGGTCAACCAAAAGGCATGCACCTCCTCATCCCATTCAGATAGCCACCAAAAATATTTCTGTTGAACAAAACAATTAAGTTAATCAATTTGTAAAAACAAACGAGATATAATACATAGTAGTGTGAAATAATATAACCATATTACCTTAAATTCTTCAAAGAACAAGTGCTGGACTTCTGGGAAAATTCTACAAGAATGAATGATTTATCACATATTCAACAGAACTCTTAAGTCCTCGTTGAAATGCAAGACGATCATGATATCTCCAATACATCCATTGTCGATTATCACTCATTCTTGTAAATTATAAAACAAAATAAATATATTAATTACTTGAATCAAACAAAATTTCGGCAGTATAACCCCACTATCCTAACTACCAAGTGCTCGACTCTACTAGCTATGTTAACCATAATGGTTCTAATTGACTAAGTCTACCGCCCTCCCAAATCTAAAGCAATACAATATATAATCCATCTCTTACTCGATCAGTATACGAGCGTACATTGATTCATGTAACAGCCCGCTACCCGACCTGTGCGGATAATTGAACTGTTACTGGGAATCGTACAATAAATCGTTGACTTTACAAGTTGACTTTACAAAAGATACAGCTACAAAAGGCTTGGCTTCAAGGAACTCGAGGGAGCTTCGTCAACTTGTCTTCATTACCCTAGCTTGATCGTCTTGGAGTCAAAGTATGAGGACTTTGGCCCCGCACTGCGGAAGTGTTGATTGAGACTAACCGCGATCGGTTTAGTCGAAGCGTGAAGAAAGATAGGCGTCGAAGAGTTTGTATTTGGATTAATCAAACAAATATACAATTGAAGGAAATGGGAGATGACGATCCGAATGATCGTCATCTAGAACATCTTCGATGCCAACACACCTCCATCTCGTCCGTCACTCAACCTGTTTTGAAAAGAAAACATTTTGGGCTGAGTACTTTGGTACTCAGTGAGATCCATGCCCCTTTTTGAAAAATGCTTTGCCAAAATCATTTGAAAGATATAGCATGCTCACATTCATATACAAGGGAGACACTTGAAAAGAAAACATTTTTATCCCATGCATATGCGAAAATATTTTTATCATACTTTGCCGGCACTTCGCCTACCATGTTACCTTCCCCGGTCCTTCGAGTGGGGAGCCACTCCCACTCCAAACCGTCATAATAACCTTGTGCGCACTACCTTGGGATGATCGGGTCCAAAGGCCGATCGTAATAACATTTGGCATAAAGTCCATTCATAATGGTAAACACGAGTAGAGAGCATAAAACATTTTAACATGCATATCACTTTTTCATAGAAAGTAGTTAGGGCTTATTAACCTGAAATGTTACCTCCGTGGGGCTTATAACCCACAGTTTAAAAATAGGAACCCACCTCTTGTCCTTGTCGTATTGTGGAGTATCCTCTTGCGTCCCTAATACTTGGTGTCTCCTACAAGACAGTCTATACACTTAGGCGTCATACTAATCGAGGTTAATTATCCTATTAACATAAAAGTCAACCTATTCCCGGTCTTTATCATTTGGAGTTGAGAATCCATCAAGGCATCGCCTTGAGGTTTTTAATTTAGAAAAAATGGATCAACGATCCTTTATTAAAAGCATGCATCTTAAATTGTTATTCAAAACTTGATTTTGAAAACATGTCGTGTCATGATATGCCATGTCATGCTTCATCGTGATTCATATAAGTATGAATGCCACATTATTCCTCATATAAATCATTCATACTATACTTATGCAATTAATACATGCCTACATGTCATATCATTAAATCGTGTCATGCTTTAACATATATACTTAAGCAATTAAGCACATATAGCATCATATAACTTAGTTAGTTAATTTTTATTAATTAACAATCTTCATTAGCAAAACCATGAACAATTGATCATATAATACCACGTCATTAAGCTTGGGTAATTAATCTAATCATGATTAATTAATTACATAATTAATACTTTAATTAATTAATTAATAATTAATTAGCATACGTTAATCAACATACTTAAGCACATTATATTTAATCAAATCATGTCACATAAGTACATGTTAATCATCATGTCGTATATTCATACTTATACATACACATTATTTATATAACATGCATCAAATAAATATCTCATTATCAATTACTTAGGCATTTAAATCTAATTAATTAAATTAATTAACATTAGTGGGTCAAAGACCATTGACTAATTTAACTTAGTCAAGTTAATTAACACATAAGTCATATATGGCCCGTAGGCCCATTTAACAAGCCCAAACATTTTAATGAATCTCAATTAGGCAAATAAGAGCACACATAACCAAACAAGGTATATGGGCCTAGATATAACATATTTAATCAATTAATAAATTAGGCCCGACACTTTAAATTCTACTGGCCCAATCCAACATGCAAGTCCATTAGGACAATAATTTAAAAAGTCCAACCTTAATTTCTTAGAAAATAGATATTTTAATTTATGAAAACTCTTTTCATAAAATACTAACTTATAATAATTTATAAGCTGACTTTTTAAAGATAAATAATTATATATAATTTTAAGAAAACTTTTTATAAAATAGTAATAATAAGGAAATTCTTTGGAAATTATTTTAGTGCATCAAAAATACAAACGAGCTTTGTAAAAATAGCAAACGACCTTCGGTCGATTTGCTCTTTTGAACTAACATCCTAAACTGACCAAATTACTACTTTCAAGTGGTAAAAATCATTTTGAAGATATTTAAATTAAGCAAAATACGTTTTTTGGGCAGATTGCAAAATGCAAGATTTTCTGGAAAATTTCTGGAAATTTCTGCACAAGGGCTCCACAAGAAAATTCATAAAGGATGCATCACTAGATGAAAAATTGACTTCTTTATATCATTGAAAACCTTGAGATGTATACTATATGATTCTACAAATAAAAACATGAATATCACAAAGAATCAAGGAGATAATAGCTGATGAAATGAAACTGTCCAGTTTTAGAAGGATGCGGACAATTGAGCGTGTAGAGCGAGTTTGGCTCAATGAAAAATTCTGAATTTTAGATATGTTATACTAGACATCATGATATACAACATGTTAAAATTTCAAGTCAATCGAAGTTAATTTGATAGGGGTTTTACCTTCTGTTCTAATTCAATTTAACAAAAATCATGCTGAAAATTTCTAACACTTGGAGATCTAATATCTTTGCATCTCAAACATCATAAATCTTACTTATAAGCCCTATATCTACACATACATAATGCTTATAACATAAAATTCAATTTAAAAGTAAATCTTAACATGCAATTTATCTAGAACACACCTAAAGCATAGAAATGCATAGATATCAAGAAATCAAGTAATAATCATCAAACCCCATGGAAAATTGAGAGCTAAACCTCTCTTTTGACATTATTCATGCTTCAAAACTAACATGCAAATACTTCTACACCCTTTAACATTATTTTCCTAGGAGGAATTTAAAGAAGAAAGCATAAAATTGAAGATTAAGTGTGATACCTAGCTTTCCCCCTTTCCACTCTCATTTTCGGTTCCCTTTCTTTTGTGCCCTTCTAGATCCTTGATGGGGCTCCTCTTCCTCACAATAAACTCTCCTAGATGGTGAAGAAATGGTGGTGGTGATGGGAAAAAATGATGGAGGAATGGGGTGGTGATGAAGCTTTGTTCTTGAGGGAAAAATTGATGATGGAGAAGATGAATTATTGATCGTGAGAGTGAAGTGGAGGGGCTGTAGATTTTTGGGAGTTTAACTTGATGGAAATGAAGGATTGCTTGTATGGGTGAGTGTGTGTGCAAGAGGAGGGGAGGCATGCATTGGCCAATTTCAAAAGTAGAAGACAAATAGGTTGTAGATATAATCATAGGTTGTTGCATGGAGATGTCTTTGTGCAAGTTGTCATCCTCTCTTCTCTCCCTCTCTTCTCTATACGCATACATCTCCCTCTCTCTCATATTCTTTATCTGTTGGGAAATTTATTAAAAGTTTTGATTGATTCCAAAACCAACTGACCCCAATCGAGTAGATGTTGCCAGATCCTAATGTTAGTAGTTAGGCTCGCTGTTTGAGCAATGTTGAGATTTTATCTTTACAGGTCTCCAGCTGAAGACGGCAACAAGGCTTCACTCGGACAGAACATCAGTTGTGAGGAAGACAACTGAGCGTTCATCAGATGAGCATTCAAGGAGGAAGATGCAAAAGTCAACCAAGTATTCAAAAGGGGAAGTTGTAAGAGAACATCAGATGGAAGAAAGTCATGTGAGCGTTTAAACCCAACCGATCAGATACAACAAAGACAACTGAGAGTTCAGATTCAGAACATCAGTTGTAGGACTCGAACCAAGAAGATCAACAGCATGAAGTTTAAGTCAGCTGAGAGTTCAACTGTTAGCATTCAGATAGAACATTAGCTGAAGAACAAGTCAGATGAAGATCGAAACTCTTAACCAACCACCCCTTGTTGAAAGTCTGATGTTAAGATTTGAATTTCAAATAAGGAAGTCACGTGAAGGTTTGACTCTCTGTCATTACCTCATTTGGCCCAACACGAGGCTGTCTCAGATGGAAAGCAGAAGCATGCAGTTGCCAAATCCGGAAAGTCTGCAGAGATGAGAGACAAACCATCGCTTTCAAAGAACAGAGATCAACAGCTCTTCCAACGGCTAGTTGATTCTCTCCGCCTATAAATAAAGGCCTTCATTCATTCACCAAGACTACGGGAATACGAGACAGACAAGTGAGAAGAGATATTCAAGCGAAAGAACAACTTCATTCTGCACTCAAGCAAAACCTCTAAGAACATCATTAGTTGAGAGTTGTAGAGAGTTAGATTCTGTCCTTGTAGTTTTTGATCCAACCTTGAGAACATCACTTGTTGAGAGTTCGTAGAGTGTTAGATCTTAACTCACTTCGTGTTCGAGCTATTTAGTTGGAACCCCACCCTTTCTTTCACCTGAAAAGGTTTTTAGGACCCTACTCTTCCCGTAACTGAGTAGATAGGTTGATTAGTACCCGTAAACTAATCTGTAAGGTTGATAGGTACCCGTAAACTTATCTCAATGGTTGCAAAGCCCGCGTAAGCTTTGTGGTTTGTCCAGAAGAACTTGGACTGAGTTGTGTGGACTCACAACTCCCCGTGGACGTAGGAGTTCTCTCCGAACCACGTTAAATCTTGTGTGTTGTGTTTATTTTCAGTTACTTATTGCATATTCAACTGACTAACTAACCTTCATACAAACTGCATTATTCCATATCAACTGTTTTGGTTTTTGACCAACCTTGCATAAAAGTGTGAGTTGATTTTATACGAGTTAATTTCCACCACATTCCGCCCAGCACTTCACTTCCAACTGAGTGTTTCTTACTCGATTGTGATTCCAACTGAGTTGCATTACTCGATTGTGTTATTTTTTTAGGGGGTTATTTTAAAAAGTTTTATCTGGTGTATTCCCTCCCTATACACCAGAACTCGTATCGGGACCATCATTATCTTTAATTTTATTTCTCCCATTTGTCTTATTCATCCACTTGCAAGCAAACATCTAATAATTTATTATTTTTATAGTAAACCATCTTGCAAGTAATTTCATACACGTATACATACACACATAACTAACATGTATAGGTACACAAATTTCCTTCATCTCGTGTTATTCATCCGGGCACGATCTATCTTCATCAACACGTATTTTATTAATTGAGCTAAGGAATTATTTAGCGAAATATATGCTCATGTTTTAATAAATAAAATTGCAAAGTATGAGATGAAAATTACATTTAAAACATATGTCGTGTCATGCTCATGCTCGTGCTCGTTTGTGATGGTCCCGATACGAGTTATTGGTGTATGGAGGGGGGGGAATACACCAGTTAGGATTTTAAAACTAAACTCTTGAAAATTACTTCAACCGAGTAAAAAGACTCAGTTGGAATCTCATAGCTGAGTAAGCAACCTCAGCTGGAAGAGTGGTGTTGTGCGGAATGTGGTGGAAATTAACAACTCGTAAAACAACTCACGCTTTTGTGCAAGGTCGGTCAAAAACCAAGACAGTTGACAATGCTAAGATCAGTTTGTATGCTGGTTAGAAGGTCAGTTGAATATGCAAGAAATAAACAAAATAAACACTAGCACACAGAGATTTACGTGGTTCGGAGAAACCTCCTACGTCCACGGGGAGTTGTGAGTCCACACAACTCTATCCAAGTTCTTCTAGATAAACCACTCAGCTTACGCGGGCTGAACAACCGTTAAGGATAAGTTTGCGGGTACTTATCAATCTTACAGTTTAGTTTTCGGGTACTAAACAACCTATTTACTCAGTTGCAGGAAGAGTAGGATCCTAAACCTTTTCAGGTGAAAGAAAATGGGGTTCCAACTAAAAGCTCGAACACGAAGTGAGCTATGATCTAACTCTCTACGAACTCTCACTAAGTGATGTTCTCAAGGTTCGATCTAAAGACACAAAAACTAACTAACTCTAGAACTCTCAACAAGTGATGTTCTAAGAGATTAAATTCAGCTCGTGAAGAATATTGCTTTTTCTTTTGCTCTCTGGTTTCTTCTCGCGTGTGTGTCTACTCTTTTTCGAATGAATGAAGGCCTCTATTTATAGGCGAAGAGTATCAACTAGCCGTTGGAGGAGCTGTTGATCTCTGTTCATTGAAAGCGATGGCTTGTCTCTCATCTCTGCAGACTTTCCCGATATGGCATCTGTGCTCATCTGCTTTCCATCTGAGATAGCCTTGTGTTGGGCCAAATGGGGTAATGACTGAACGGTCAAACCCTCACGTGACTTCCTTTTTGAAATTCAAATCTTAACAACAGACTTCCAACAAGGAGTGGTCGGTTAAGACTTTCGATCTTCAACTAACTTGTTCTTCAGCCGATGTTCTATCTGACAGCTAACAGTTGAACTCTCAGTTGACTTCATCTTCAAGCTGTTGATCTTCTCGGTTGAGTTCTACAACTGATGTTCTGAAACTAAACACTTAGTTGTCTTCCTTGTATCTGATCAGTTGGGTTCGAACGCTCAGATGGCTTCCTTTCATCTGATGTTCTCTTCCCCTTTACTGCTTCTCATCTGATGAACGCTCAGTTGTTTTCCTTACAACTGATGTTCTGTCCGAGTGATACCTTGTTGCCATCTTCAGCTGGAGACCTGTAAAGATAAAATCTTAACAATGCTCAAACAGCGAGCCTACCTATTAACATTAGGTTCTGGCAACATCTACTCGGTTGGGGTCAGTTGGTTTTGGAATTCATCAAAACTCTTACTAATAAATTTCCCAACAATTTCCCCCTTTTTGATGATACCAAAACCACTTACAACTTTAAACCGCTACTGATCTAAACCTTACTAACTTATCTAAAATCTCAGCTGAAATTCTAGACAGTTTATAAGATAAAACATCAAAGGGCTAGCACAGTTATAACATGGTATTTAAAAGACTTTGTGATTTAGAGCTTGGACAATGAGGGATTGTTCATCAAGGTGAATCGAATATATATACTTGAAGTTTTCATTACAACTGATGATTACACAGATAGGCACAAAAACCAAAAATTACAACAGTTGCTTGAAAACTAACTGAGCTAAAATTGTAGCCCATACTTACTAAAGATCCTAACAAAAATCTCTCTCTTGGCAGGTGACTCCTTAGAAATGTCCACTCCATGCTCCTTGCAAACCTGCCTCGCCTCAGCTGCGATCTTCGTGCGGTTCGGGTTGCTAGAGTCTGGGAGAAGAGGAGGCCGATAAGTAACCCTCTTGGGAACTGAAACTGTGTTCAAGTCCAGGTTGGCGTCAATCATAGCCTGCCTAAATTGACTGAACATGCCCGGGTCTCCTGAGTGCAACTCGGTCAGCGCTTCCTTGAACGCTTTCCTCGGGTCATCAGTTGCGTAAACCTTCCTATAGTAGAAGTCGTTCACGAACTCCTGCTTGAACAACTCCCACTCTTCATTCCACTCGGTCGGCATCCACTTGTCAACATGCCTAAACCGACTTTCGACCTTGGACTTTGCTGGCAACCTTTGTTGCTTCAACCGAGCTTCCGCCTTTGATTGAATTTTGTTGATGCGGCGTCGGCTGCGGGAGGCAACGTTGCGGTCCAGGTTCTGGGACACCTTTTTCAGCTTATCCTCGAACTGGTTCACCCTCCTCGCCTGGCTGGCGGCAAACTTCCTGATCCAGCTCGGGTTCATATAATCCTTCTCCTCTACATCCATAGCCTTGGCAGCTGCAATGCACTCTTCGGTTGTTATGCCGTCGAGTTCAGAATCCAGCTCGGCTGCGATCTCGACTATGGAGCTGTAGGAAACTCCAATCTTCTCTGCCTGCTCCAAGTCTTTAGACATCTCAGCTCCACCGACTTCGGTTGACTTGGGAGCAGCAGACTTCCTCTTCCTCAGCTGAGATTTTGATGATTGAGCAGCTGGCACTCCTTGATCTTGGGTCTCTTCTTCTTTCTGTGCCTCAACCTCCGTCTCCTTCTCTTCCCCCTTTTTGGCATCATCAACAAGGCTTGCTACCGAACTGTCCAGAGAGTTAAGTTTATCCTCGGTTAGTTGAACACGGTTGAAGAGTTCATCGACCGCACATTCCAGCTCGACCTTCTTCGCCAGTTCAGAGTCCTGGCGCTCTTGTTCGGCCTTCTTCAATACAAAAAGGTTGTCAATGACCTCTGTCTGAAAAGCAGCGAACTCAGCCCAACGCGACTCGAACCTGGACTCCCATTCTGCATCCTGTGTCTGTTGGGACTTGGCAAGATTTGAGTCGGCCAAGGATTTGAAGACGTTGAGCTCCGACTTCAATCCCAACGAGTGGACTTCAAATCCGACACTTCTTGACTGGTGGACGAGGAGAATTCATTCAGCTTGGTCTCCAGTTCAACATTCTCCTCCACCAGTTGTTGGTGCTTAACTTCGTGCGCTTCCAACGCCCTCAGCTGGTCATCTTTTTGGTACTGGAGGTTGGCAAGCAGTTCAGTCCTCAGCTGGTTGACCCTCTCAGCTACCAGCTCACAGATTTCTTCAGTTGAGGGTGCATGCTGATCAGCTGGAGGGGCTTGAGTAATCAGAGCAAGAGGCTCAGCTGTGACCATGGCTGGTCTGTTGGTCAGGTACAGCTTCAGTTTTTCTTCTTCTTCTTTCGTAGCTGCGGCGGCTGCATCGACATCCTCAAGGAAATCAGCTGATTTAACCAACATGCTGTCGAGAAAGTCGACGCACTCCTTTCCAGCTGCTTCCCTGGTGTCCGTCCCTTCAGCTCGACTCTGGTCCAGCCGACGAGTGAGCAGTGCAATCCGGTTGTTGTAAGCCACCTCCAAGTTGGAATAGTTGAAGTAGGCTCGGATGCGGGACTCATCAGACTTCAGCCTGTCCCAGCTCTGCACCCTGATCGTATCTTCTTTGACATACCAATGGCTAAAGATCAGGTGGAACTGGTACAAGAGCTCGGTTCCCAGAGTGGCGAAGATGGGCATGTTGCGAGCCTCAGGGAACATGCCTAGCAGCTTTTGGAAGCAGTAGGCCACCCTTCCCTCGTGCTCCTACGCAACTGCCTGAAGGTCCTCCGCTTCATTTATTGGGGAGGGGGTAAGATTATATGGCTGAGGTTCAAGAGGTTCATCGATGTTGGCCAAAGAGTCGGTCGCAACATCGGCATCGAGCTGAGAGCTCGGAATTTGGGATTCGGTTGGGAGGGAGGTTTCAATGGTTTCCTCAACATCGGCCGAAGGAGCGGTCACGATGTTGGCATCGAGTAGAGTGCTCGGAATATCTGGTTGAGAAGGGGTAGAAAGAGCAAGAGGCTCTGGGGGCGGTACGGCATTATCTCCTGCCGTGGGGGAGGTGGGAACATCTTCAACGTCCTCAGATGAGGAGGATGCATCCGACGACACGTCAGTCTCTATTCCCTCAACCTCATCAGCTCCGGTATGTGTCGACTCAACTGGTGTATCTTCTTCAACTGGAGCTTGCTCCTCAGTTGGCATTTTCTCCTCAGCTGGCGCAGACTCGGCCGGTGCCTCCTCCTCAGCTGGAGCTTGTTCCTCAGCTGGCTCAACAGCTGGCATATCAACTGTCTTCTTGGTCGACTTCTTGAACCGTACCCTCAACCTTTTCTGGGCAGGTTCCTCAGCCGACTCCTTCTCCGACTCATCTCGTCGGCGTGCAGCTTTGGACTTGACGGGGCGGGCGGCAGTTGGTTCCCCCTCAGCTGTTGACTCAGCTGTCTTTCCAGACTCTTTCTTTTCCTTAGGAGTGTAGACACTCCTGAGCACCTCCTGTGCTTTCTTGGCTGTCGGGAACAACAGCAACTTCTTCAGTGGCGTCTCCTTGCAGTCTGCCCAGACCATGTTGCGGTCCTTGGTCGCGAGCAAGATGAGGGCAGAGATCTTGCAGCCGAAGTTGAGTGTCCCCTTTACACTCAGCAGCTTCTCTCCCGACTCGGATGTTGTCTCAGTGATTTTCGACTTTTCCACCATCAACTGGTTCAGGAAATATTGAAACCAGTTGATCTGGTGTTGGTGCTCCAAGGCCACCAACTGCTTTAGCTTGGGTCGGCTGATGTCGCCGAATGCGCCACTGTAATCGAACACCACCTTCGACACAGCATCGAACAACAGGCGATGTTCTAGCTTCAGCTTAGTCCGTTGCATGTTGCTCCTTAATCTCTCCGGCTCGATCAGAGCATCCTGCAGAAACTCATCCGCCTGCTCGTCGGTAATATTCTCCAGGAACTCGGTGGTGGTGTGGTTGATAGAAATGATGTACCGGAACATCTCTTTGTCGGCAGGACACCTCCGTAGATACTCCCTCTGTACTGTCAAGGGGGCGGTTGAAGTTGACGTAGAATTCCCCGACTTGTCGCCTGAGAAAGTGGGAGGGGCAAAGCTTGGCCCATTCGAGAAGGCCATTCTCTCTGAGTGTGTTGGCGAGCGGGGCCAAGACCGGCGACTCCAGATCCTCGTCGGAGAGGATTTGCTCGAAGTGTATCTTCGATATTAGCATATCGAACGATTCTTCATATGTGGTAGGGACTAAGGATGGTCCGGATGAAGCCATTGTCTTACTTTTTGGTGCCATTTATGATCACTGCAAAGGGAATATATAGAAGAAAGGAAAGAAAATCTTTTGCAGAAAAGGGTTAGGCAAAAACTGTGAAGACGATGAACAGTTAAATCAGATATGCACGAATGAGGAAAGTAGGAGATTTCTTCCTGATTTTTCGTCTTACATAGGTCTTTGACTCGGATGAAATGACGGCTGGGGTTAAATGGCGCGAATCCATCAATGGCTGAGATTACGCGACTGTTGACTATCTTTGACTTGACGTTTTGATCCGAGTTCCAACCAGCGCGTGAGAAGGTGTACAGTTTATCTTGTCAGCCTAGTCACACTATAAAGTAGGCTATGGATGTTCAAACCGTACTTTACATTTAATGCGACATGATGGCTATTTTTAATGTAGTTGACTAGTTCAGGAATGTTTGAATTTATTTCAAACATTTTCATTTAAGAACATATCACCTTCAGCCATAAATGTTACCTGCCAGCTGATGTCGAAATCAGCTGAGTTCCCATGTTGCAGCATACCATCAGCTGACTCGAGTTCGTCTGTTCAGCTGACGTCTGATTCCTTCGGTTGGCAATCTGCATCTGATCGGCATACCATCAGCTGACTCGAGTTCGTGTGTTCAGCTAACGTCTGATGTCATTAGTTGGCGATCCGCATCTGAGATTCTCCCTTCATCTGAGCTTTCCCCTCAGATGGATATCTATATCTTTTCCCCAGTTGACTCCTCATCTGATGGATCCAACAGTCCAAGGAGGTCACATAACATCTTGAACCGTGCTTCAGCTAGAGGTTTGGTGAAGATATCAGCTCTCTGAATCTCAGTTGGAATCTTCTCCATGGATACATCCTTCTTCTCAATATGATCTCGAATAAAATGATGACGGATGTCGATATGTTTTATCCGAGAGTGGTGAACAGGATTCAAAGAGATAGCTATGGCACTCGAGCTATCACAATGAATGGGAACCTGTCCAGTTACGACTTAATAATCTCTCAGTTGTTGTTTTAGCCATAACACTTGCATGCAACAGCTTCCGGCAGCCATATACTCTGATTCGGTTGTAGAAGTGGCAACACATGCTTGTTTCTTGGAGAACCATGAAACCAGCTTGCTTCCCATGAACTGACAGTGTCCAGAAGTAGACTACCTGCCCAACCGATCTCTGGCTAGATCTGCATCTAAGTATCCGGTCAGCTGAATGTTGTCGTCGGTTGGATACCACAACCCAACATTAACAGTTCCCTTCAGATACTTGATAATGTTCTTTGTTGCTAACATGTGTGCTTCCCTTGGTTGAACTTGGAATCGAGCACACACTCCAACTGCGTATGATATGTCTGGCCGGCTGGCAGTCAGATATAGCAAAGAACCAATGATCCCTCTATACTTACTGGCATCCACGAGCTTTCCTTCAGTTCCAGGTTCAATCTTCCAGTTAGTATTCATTGGGATCCTTATGGTCTTACTTGTCTGCAATCCGAATTTGGTGATGAGCTCCTTTGTATATTTGGACTGATTGATGAAGATGCCCTTTTCTGACTGCTTCACTTGTAGCCCAAGAAAATAATTCATCTCGCCCATCATCGACATCTCGAACTTCTCCTTCATGAGGTTTGAAAATTTTTCACACAGTTCCTCCGACTTAGAACCGAATATGATGTCGTCAACGTAGATTTGCACAACAAGTATTTCATTTCCAACTTTGATGGTGAACAGTGTTTTATCAACTGACCCTCGTTTGAAACCCGAGTTAAGAAGAAAACCACAAAGAGTGTCATACCAAGCTCAGGGTGCTTGTTTTAGTCCATAAATTGCTTTCTTCAACTTGTACACTCTTCCATCTCCAGTCTCAAAACCAGGAGGTTGTTCAACGTATACATCTTCCTTGATATCTCCGTTGAGAAATGCACACTCCACATCCATTTGATAAACCTTGAACTTGTGATGTGCGGCATAGGCTAGAAAGATTCGGATGGCTTCAAGCCTTGCAACCGGCGTGAAGGAGTCCTCGAAATCGATTCCTTCTTGTTGGCAATATCCTTGAGCTACCAACATTGCCTTATTTCTCACGATGAATCCAATGGCGTCTCTCTTGTTCTTGAAGATCCATTTTAATCCAATAACTTTGACACCATTTGGTCTTTCTACCAACTCCCATACACAGTTGCGTAGAAACTCATTCAGTTCTTCTTGCACGGCTGTTGTCCAGTGAACGCAGTTGAGAGTTTCCCCAACATTCTTTGGTTCTGGCACATCAGCTACAAAGCAAGAAATCATGGCAACATCTCCAACTTGCTCGAACTCCTCTAGAACTGCCAACTCCTCAGCATATTGGGCATAAGTGTTGGAATCTTTCTCGGTTGAAGCATGTGTCACAACTCTACTTCTTGTACGCACACCTTCGGTTGGATCTCCGATGATGTTTTCAGTGGAATGGACTTCATACCATCTTCGGTTGCGTCTTCCTTCTTCTTCCAACTGTGGCTGTTTCATAATATGAGTTGGAGTCTTCAGAGCTGGTGATTGATCAGCTGTTGAGTCTGGATCCTCAACATTGACATTAGTTTGAACCGGACTCGGTTGGGCTTCGGATGGCGATGCAGTTGGAGAAGCATCAGCTGAAGTTCCCCCTTGAGATGAGTTGGGGTCTTCGCATTCATCTTCAGAGGAGTATGGATCCTCATCCTCGGTTGCCCATACCAGTGGTTCAGCTAGATTCTTTTCCCTTAGAGCTTGTGATCTGGTGAGAACAGGTGGAACTTGTGGATCTGCCTGTTGTCCTTTAACCTGTTCCCTGTACTCAAAAGTAGATTCATCAAAACTAACATGAGGTGTTATTTCCACAACACGAGAGCTGTTGTTGAGAACTCTATAAACCTTGATCCGAGCGGCATATCCAAGAAATATGCCCTTCGAAGCTTTGGCATCAAAAGTTTTCAACTGAGTCTTCCCATTGTTGTGAATATAACACTTAGAACCAAAAACGCGAAAATATGAGACATCTGGCTTCCTGCCTCTCCATAGCTCGTATGGTGTCTTTCCCAACCGCTTGGTCAGAAGAGACCGGTTTTGAGTGTAGCATGCAGTGTTGATGGCCTCAGCCCAAAATCTCTTTGGCAGAGCTGAGCTGGTTAACATGGATGTAGCTGCATCCTTTAGCGTTCTGTTCCTTCGCTCAGCTACTCCATTTTGTTGCGGAGTACGCGCGACTGATGTTTAATGGGTAATTCCATTCTTCTCGCAATACTCGATGATGGTTTCATTTAGAAACTCAGTTCCACGATCTGATCGGATAGAAATGATCTTCATCTCTTGTTGGTTCGATATCCGATCCATCAGCTTGGGTAGCTCATCTCGGGTTTCACTCTTGTGGCGCATGAAGATGGTCCACGTATATCTTGAGTAGTCATCAGTTACAACCAGGGTGTACTCGTTCCCGTTCATGCTCTTTGGTGTAACTGGCCCGAAGAGATCCATATGGATCAGTTGTAACACTCGGTCGGTTGAGGGAGTCGACTTCAACCGGAAGGAGGATCTAGCGAGTTTTTCCAACTGACATGCACTACAGATGTGTGTTGTTGAAAACACTCGGTTTGGAATGCCCTTTGCATGTTCTTATCTTGCAAGTCGGTTCATTGTTTTGAAATTCAGATGGTTGAGCCTTTTGTGCCACAGCCAGCTCACATCTGAACTGCTCTTTGATAACAGGCAGGTGTCAGGAAGGCTGCTGTTCCAGTCAGCGTAGTAGACATTTCCGGTTGGCGATCGATTTCCCAAAAATATGACCTGCTTTGATCCGACATCTTTAACCCTGCAACCCTGTGCATCAAACTTGACAGAGAAACCATTATCACAGAATTGGCTGATGGAGAGCAAGTTATGCTTCAATCCATCAACATAAGAAACATTAAAAATTGAAACATGATTGGTTTCAAGTGTACCGTAACCTCTGGTGTAACCTTTTGAGTTGTCACCAAAGGTAACTGATGGACCTTCTTTCTCCACGAAACTTCCAAGCAAATCCTTCAGATTCGTCATGTGTTTCGAGCATCCACTGTCCATCACTCATATTGTAGCAGACGCTTTATTCTTCCTCAGATGTTTCTCCTATACCTGCAGAGAGAAACTCGCTTAGGTCCCCAATTTCAGTTGGGTCCTGGAGGGTTAGAACTAGTTCCCTCTGGAACTATGCGTCGCTTTTCCCTGTATACTCGGATGGATTTATCATTCCAGATCACTTTTCCTTCATCATCCACTATAACAACACCTCAGTTATCCTTAGGCCTGTTGTTAGTAGTGATGTTCTGTTTCTTGGGAGGAGTTGGATTTCTCCCATTCTGAGCTTTCGGAGGAGAAGCTTTCCCCCTGTTTTGATGCCGATTCTTATCCTGTTGAATTTGTCTGTGAGGTCGGACGCCATGTTGGAATCTTTGTGGCTGATTCTGATTCCAACTCCCTGAGTGTTGTCTATAGCTGTTCATGCCTTGTTGGTGGTTCATATTGTGGCATGAATATTTCCAGCTGTTCGACCTGTTCCTTGTTGGTTGACTCGGTTGGAACCTTTGGTCGAACTGATGTTGGAACCGCTGTTGATTCAGATGATTGAACCCTTGTCGGTTCTGCGGTCGGTTCCATTCTTTCTGATGTTGACTCTGAGGTTGATGCAGAGGTCGGTTCTGATTCTGAGTACGGTTGCGATTATGCCTTCGATGCCTCTGATTCCTCTTCTGAATTTTGGAGCATTCCCCCTCGGTTGATGTCCCAACCGATGGATCATTCTGTCCTCCATCTACTGCTCCTTTTCCCTTCTCAGTTGTGGTTGCCTTGGTCAGTTGAGCTTGCTGAGAGGTGGGGGTTGAATTACTTTGTGGTGACTCAGGTTCCACTGTATTAGGTTCGACAACCTTGACCTCAATAGCTTTGATGAAGGTTGTTGGAGGAATTCCACTATCTTTAATCACATCATAACCGAGTCCTGACACGTTATCCATTTGTCTGCTGTAACTGATAAGATTCTCGATGATCTTGGATGACTGATACAACTTGATTAGATTATCCTTCTCAGTTTGCAACTCTTTGAGGAGGACAATTATCTGCTCGGTTTGTCCATCTGACTTCTTTATCAGCTGGTCGATCTGAGCCTCTTGATTTTTCAACTAATCTTGCTGCTCCTTGATCTGCTTCGTCAACTCCTCATCAGTTGGAGCCTTAGCCTCGTTCAGTTGACTCTTGAGATTTTCAATCTCCTCGGTTTGGCTCTTGATCATATCGTCCTTTTCGGTTAAGGAATCTTCAAGTTTGGCGAACTGAGCTTGAAGACTCTTAAACTCAACCGATTGTTGATGCAGTTCCTCACTGAGTTCTTGAAAGTTACTCCAGGAGGGTTCCAACTCTTCGTCCAGAGATTCCTGCATGTTAGAAGTATTGGAAGAATTTAACTTAGCAGGATTAGAGTGTACCTCAGTATCATCTTGGTCGGTTCCAAGTGCCATGAGGCATTGATCCTGACTGATGGCGTTGTTGGTAGAAGTCAGCTCATCCTCATCTTCAGTGTCAGTGAAGATGTCCATGTCGTCAGCTGCTTCTTCTGCTACCATGGCCTTGTTCTTTCCAGCTTGCTTGGCCCTCAACGCTTCTCTCTCTTTCTTTGAGAGATCTGGACAGTCAGCTTTGAAGTGTCCCTCCTTGCCGCATTCAAAGCAGCTGTTTGTCACAGGCTTTGAACTGTCTCGAGTTCGGTTTGATTTGTAGAATCGTTTGTATTTCTCGAACTGAGTGTCCATGTCGACTAGTTTCTTTGACAGGGCTGCAATGTTCTGTTGCAGTTCCTCTCTACTTGGCTCCTTTGCAGTTGTGTCAGCTGATCTGGTTGGCCTCGATGTTCTCGATTTGGAGTAGTCAGCTTGAAGAGCAACTGATTTTGAGGCTGAACCAACATCCTCAAGTCGACTCGTCTGAACCGAGGACTGAGATCTTCTTCGGTTCACCTTATACTCATTTCCCTTTAAGATTGAGAACAATCTTTCAGTTCCCATTTCACCAAGGTCAGCTCGGCTTTCGTGGATATTGGTGAAAGTATCCCACTCAGCCGGTAGAGCTTGCAACACTTTGAGATTGATTTCTCTTAGTGTGTATTTTCCTCTTCGGATGGACTGGATTCTTCTGAGGATGTCCATAAACTGGAGCTCTAGCTGATCAATTGTTTCATTTGTCTTCAGACAAAAATTGTCGAAGTCTTGGCATGCATGTGAGAACTTGTTCTCCTTCGTCTCATCGCTTCCTTCACTCAGCGATGCCAGGATATCCCACATTTCTTTGGCAGTCTCACACTCTTCAATACAAGGGAAATAATCTTGTCCAACAGTGGACATAATCGTGCTTTGAGCCCAGATATCCAACTGGCTCACCTTGGCTTCCTCTGGAGTGTAGTCTTCCGGCTGCTTCTCAACAAATTCCACAACTGTATCCCCATCGTTGGGATTTGTAGGAGTGCGAGCTATTCTTTCTTTGATGACGATCGGTCCGGAAGAGAGTACTTGTTGCATCCTATGATGCTTCGACAGTAAGATCATTTTCATCTGTGTCCTCCAGGATGTATAATTTACTACCGAGAACATGACAACGATCTTGTTCTTGACGTCCATCTGCACACAACAACAAAACAAATATGCAAGCAAATATGCACTAGCGTGAAAAATAGATCTGTTCAGTTGACCACTAAAGAAACTTTCTCGAATTAACACCTTGTGAAACAGAGTCAGTAGTCTTTTGAACCACTGCTTTGATACCACTTGATGGTCCCGATACGAGTTACTGGTGTATGGGGGGGGGGATACACCAGTTAGGATTTTAAAACTAAACTCTTGAAAATTACTTCAACCGAGTAAAAAGACTCAGTTGAAATCTCACAGCTGAGTAAGCAACCTGAGCTGGAAGAGTGGTGCTGTGCGGAATGTGGTGGAAATTAACAACTCGTAAAACAACTCACGCTTTTGTGCAAGGTCGGTCAAAAACCAAGACAGTTGACAATGCTAAGATCAGTTTGTATGCTGGTTAGAAGGTCAGTTGAATATGCAAGAAATAAACAAAATAAACACTAGCACACAGAGATTTATGTGGTTCAGAGAAACCTCCTACGTCCACGGGGAGTTGTGAGTCCACACAACTCTGTCCAAGTTCTTCTGGACAAACCACTCAGCTTACGCGGGCTGAACAACCATTAAGGATAAGTTTGCGGGTACTTATCAACCTTACAGTTTAGTTTTCTGGTACTAAACAACCTATTTACTCAGTTGCAGGAAGAGTAGGATCCTAAACCTTTTCAGGTGAAAGAAAATGAGGTTCTAACTAAAAGCTCGAACACGAAGTGAGCTATGATCTAACTCTCTACGAACTCTCACTAAGTGATGTTCTCAAGGTTCGATCTAAAGACACAAAAACTAACTAACTCTAGAACTCTCAACAAGTGATGTTCTACGAGATTAAGTTCAGCTCGTGAAGAATATTGTTTTTTCTTTTGCTCTCTGGTTTCTTCTCGCGTGTGTGTCTACTCTTTTTCGAATGAATGAAGGCCTCTATTTATAGGCGGAGAGTATCAACTAGCCGTTGGAGGAGCTGTTGATCTCTGTTCATTGAAAACGATGGCTTGTCTCTCATCTCTGCAGACTTTCCCGATATGGCATCTGTGCTCATCTGCTTTCCATCTGAGATAGCCTTGTGTTGGGCCAAATGGGGTAATGACTGAACGGTCAAACCCTCACGTGACTTTCTTTTTGAAATTCAAATCTTAACAACAGACTTCCAACAAGGAGTGGTCGGTTAAGAC
The DNA here is from genome assembly GCA_029490685.1 of Schizonepeta tenuifolia. NCBI lineage: Eukaryota > Viridiplantae > Streptophyta > Magnoliopsida > Lamiales > Lamiaceae > Schizonepeta > Schizonepeta tenuifolia. The sequence goes on along the minus strand of CM055959.1, from coordinate 40,742,350 downwards.
TTTCGATCTTCAACTAACTTGTTCTTCAGCCGATGTTCTATCTGACAGCTAACAGTTGAACTCTCAGCTGACTTCATCTTCAAGCTGTTGATCTTCTCGGTTGAGTTCTACAACTGATGTTCTGAAACTGAACACTCAGTTGTCTTCCTTGTATCTGATCAGTTGGGTTCGAACGCTCAGATGGCTTCCTTTCATCTGATATTCTCTTCCCCTTTACTGCTTCTCATCTGATGAACGCTCAGTTGTTTTCCTTACAACTGATGTTCTGTCCGAGTGATACCTTGTTGCCATCTTCAGCTGTAGGGAGTACATCATTCTTAATAAATTATGAATCACTACAATTGATTAGTCAACATTTAACTCGATCACTTTATTTTCTTCTATTCTCACAGAAGTTATTAACTAATTATTCGATAATTGACCATACATCGATCAAGTAACAATTAGATCCGTCAATCAATTAATTACTACATTAATTGATCGATTCTCATGTTATATTTTACATGTCTTGTCATAATAAAAAATTGAGTTTTCAAACCCTAAACCCTCGAAACTCTTTAACGTTGTTATGATCACATGCATCATATGAGAAACGACATCGAGTTAAATTAAGATTATTGATGGGCAGAGCCCTCAGTAATTACTGACGGAAGTTAACAATCGTCAATAACTATTGACGGATTCAGATTTCCACTAGTAATTACTGACGGATTTAAGTTTCCGTCAGTAATTATTGACTGAATTTCTAACAGAACTTTTAATTTTTATTAAATATTATTATTAATATGTTTCTGACGGAACATGTCGTCACTAATTACTGACGGAAACCGATTCGTCAGTAATTAGTGATGGTAAAGTCCGTCAGTAAATCAATTTCTGATTTATTTTTATTTAATAAAACATTACTGATGGAATATTCTGTATGAAAATTTACCGACGTCGATTTCCGCCAGTAAATCCATTAGTAATTTGGGCTAGAATAATCCCGTCAATTTTCCGTCAGTAATCTCTTAATAATCTGTTAGTAATTCTGTCAGTAAATGACCTTTTTTGTAGTGTATATTACCATTTTTAACTTGTATAGCCGGCCACAGTGTGTACAAATAGCACTACCCATTTCAAAATTATTCTAAATAAATATATTCACTACTTACATGACAAATTGGAAATATAGGTTCATCGTTATTGAATAGACGTGACAACTTGAATAAAAAAGAAATTGAAGCTACAATTTTATTTTTATTTAGGGTTAATTGCACCTAAATTCATAACGTTTGACCAAATTCTCAAATTGCACACAATTTTAAAATTACTCCCTCCGTCCACGAATCAAATACTTACTTACCCTTATTTTTTTGTCCACAAATCAAATACCTACTTACCTTTTTGTACAACTATACCCTCCTACTTTTCCTTTATTTACTACCCTTTGTCATTGATGGCCCCACATTCCAACAACTTTATTCCTACTTTTTTATCATCATAACCACTTTATTCCTACTTTTTGGTCAATACCACTGTTTTTTTTTTGTCATTATCCTACTACCCCTACATTCTAACTTTTACCCCACTCAAAACAACTTTATCAGTTTTCTTAATCTCCGTGCCGAAACCCAAATGGGTATTTGATTTATGGACGGAGGGAGTATGTTTCTAAAATACACGTTTCAACTTTTGGCAATTTTACTTCGGTGTCCGTTTTTGCCCAAGTTAAATCCTCCATGGCAACCGGAGTACTTGTCATGTTGGACTTGTCAGACGGCTAACGCAACAACGTCATTTTAGTGCACGAAGAAAACGACATTGTTTTAAAGAAAGGAACATTGCGTTCTCAATTGTGAAGAGCATAAAACAACGTCGTTTCCTTTATGCACTAAATCGGCGTCGTTGCGTTGGCCATTCGATGAGTCCAACGTGGTAAGTTTGGGTGCCACGCGGGATTTAAGTTGGGCGAAAACGGGCACCAAAGTAAAATTGCCGAAAATTGAAACGTTGCGTGTTTTAGAAACATAATTTTAAATTTGTATGCAATTTTAGAATTTAGTGAAACATTATGAATTTAAGAGTAATTAACCCTTTTATTTTTGAAGAGAGGCTACAATTACTTAAAAAAAAAAAGAGAAGCTACAATTTTTGATATGACAAAAACTCCTAATGCTTTTTACCCACCATAGTTATCGCTTTATCGCGTTTAAATTTATTAATTATTTTTAAAATTGATAAGTTATACTCCATCCATCCAAAAATCATCTTCCTATTTACCTCTTTTTTTGTCCACAAATCATCTTCCTACTTACCTTTTCGTACAACCATATCCTTCTACTTTTTTTTTATTTACTACCATTTGTCATTGGTGGCCCCACCTTACAACAACTTTATTCCTACTTATTAGTCAACACAACAATTTTATTTCTACTTTTTGGTCAATACCACCATCTTTTTGCCGTTACCACTGTTTTTTTATCATTATCTCACTACCCCTACATTATAACTTTTACCCACTCAGAATAACTTTCTCAGCTTTTCTTAATCCGCGTGCCAGGACTCAAATGGGAACATGATTTTTGGACGGAGGGAGTACTAGTAAGTTATTACTACTCCCTTCGTCCACAAATCAAATACTCATTTGGGTTCCACGGAGATTAAGAAAACTGAAAAAGTTTTTTTGAGTTGGGTAAAAGTTAGAATGTAGGGGTAGTAGGATAATGACAAAAAAAAAAACAGTGGTATTGACAAAAAAATGGTGGTATTGACCAAAAAGTAGGAATAAAGTTGTTATGATGATAAAAAAATAGGAATAAAATTGTTGGAAGGTGGGGCCATCAATGGCAAATGGTAGTAAATAAAGGAAAAGTAGGAGGGTATGATTGTACAAAAAGGTAAGTAGGTATTTGATTCGTGGACAAAAAAATATGGGTAAGTAGGTATTTGATTTGTGGATGGAGGGAGTAGTATATAGTGTAGTACTGCTCTATTACCTTAAAAAAAATGTTACTACTATATAAATCTAAATTGGTAAGCTAACTCTTTTAGAGGGACTGAAATGAAAATATTTATGGAATACTCCCTTCGTCCCACTTAACTTATCTCACTTTTTATTTTGGGTGTTCCACTTTACTTGTCTCACTTTCCATTTAAGGAAATAATTAAGAAATCACTTTATTCACTTTATATAACTTCAAAATTACTTTATACTCCCTTCGTCCACAAGAAAGTTGTGCATTTGAGATGGGCACGGAGATTAAGAAAGCTGGTAAAGTGTGTAGTGAGTGGAATGAGAGTCCCATTTTTAGTGTGATTTAATAGAGTGATTAAATTGTTAAGTAAGTAGGCCACCTTTATTGACAAACCATCCCTTGCTTGTTGATTTTTATACATAGATCCCATTTGTTTTTATTTTCTATTTCGTTTTTTTTTCCTGTTTCTTTTTTTTTCGTTTTTTAGCATTAAACACATTTCTAAAATCATGAGACACTGTTATTCAACTAAAGAGTACAGAATTAAAGGACAAAACAGTAAAGAATTAAATACACAAAACAGTAAAGAATTAAAGGAGGGAAATCTGCATTAGACTAAAAAAAGGAGGGAAATCCATTCTAGATTACATAAATGTCTAATAAAGTTGCCACCTTTACAAAATGATGTGATCAAAAAAATAGGAGGGAAATTTAAAAACAACCACTAAATGAGCTTCTCTCCTCCATAAATACAACAATATTACTGCAGATTCATTATACAAAAATCTGAGAATCCAAAAGGAGCATTAAAGGAGAAAAAAAAACTGCATTTTTAGAACATTTAAAGAGCAGCATGGTGCAGCCAAAAAGACGGCTCAACTTGACAGATGATGAATGTGGTGGCTTAATGGCTTCTTCAAAATAGCTCTGAAAAAAAGGTAAGACATGGAACATTTTCTGAGGCTGCTACACTGTTTGGATGTCACAGGAATACCATCCAAGCCATCTGGAAAGAGGGAAGTCAGCAGCTGGATTTAGGAGGCCCTATCCAGCTGAAATTAAAAAAAAGGCTGTGTTCATCAAAAGAGAAAGCATATGGATGTGGAAAAAATAAAAAGCCTAACACTGTTAGAAAGATCATCCTACAGAAATATGGCAGAGAAGTTAGATGTCAGCAAGTCTTTAGTTGGAAACTGGATCAAACAAAAGAAGTTAAGGCTTCATACCTCTTCAATTAAGCCAATATTGACAGATCAAAATAAATTCCAAAGACTGCAATGGAGCCTCAAGCAATTGGATCCAACAATTAAAGATGACAAACTGAAATTCAGAGATATGAAGAATGTAATCTACATTGATGAAAAATGGTTCAATCTCACCAAGACCACAAATAGGTATTACATGCTGCCCAGGGAAGAAGAACCACATAGAACATGCAAGTCTAAGAGGTTTATAGAAAAAATAATGTTCATGGCTGTGGTCAGCAGGCCACAATATTCAGAGGATGGGGAGTGCATATTTGATGGGAAAATAGGAATCTTTCCCTTCACTACATTGGAGCCAGCTCAGAGAAATTCTAAGAATAGAGTAAGGGGCACACTAGTCACCAAAACACTGCAGAACATAAATAATGCAGTGATGAAGGATATGATGATAAACAAGGTAGCATTTTTAGTTTCATAACTATTAGAATGAAAGAGTTTTTCATTCATCATTTAGTCTTTTTTTTTACAGATTATACCTGCCATAATAGCCAAATAGCCAGAATCTGCAAGCAAACATATCCTCATTCAACAGAATAATGCCAAACCCCACATCAAGCCCAATGATTCAGACTTCCTAAAGGCAGCTAATGCACATGGATTCCACATAGAATTGGTCAATCAACCAGCAAATTCTCCAGATACAAACATCAATGACCTTGGGTTTTTCAGAGCAATACAGACACTTAACCACAGAAAGATGGCAAAGGGAGTGGATGATTTATTGAAGAATGTCACTGATGCATTTGAAGAGTTTGAGCCATACAAGATAAACAATGTTTTCCTCACTCTACAAGGATGCTACACTGAAATAATGAAGCAAAGGGGAGGCAATAACTACAAAGTGCCACACATGAATAAAGAAAAACACATAAGGGAAGGGACTCTTCCAGAATGTCTTGAAGTGGACCGGTCACTTGTAGAGGAATGCATAGACCATCTAAACCTACTTGCCACTACATATGAGATGTTACAGGAAATTGAAGACCTAATCACTGCTTTCAATGAGATGAGAATGCATGAATAAGAGCAGCAGGCAAGTGTTTTTTGTTTTGGACAGTTTACAACATAAGCAACATACATTCACTTGTAAGGTTGTTGTTTAGGATGTAAACATCATTTTGGTATCTATTTTTGCATCAGGATTTCTCTTGTACAGTCTCAGCAATGAATTGAAAGATATTTTGCATCATTGACTTGCAATTGGGACAATTTATGGTCAAATTAACACACTGACTGCCCACAAATGAGCCTCAAAACTTATTAAGTGGTGGCATCAAAAGGGACAGAGGCATTTTTGCCCTGAACATCAGAGTAATCTCATCATCTGTTCCATGATTCAGACCAAATGCAGCATCACAGTTCATACAGTTTCATAATCATCAATCCAAGCCATCAAAATCATCATAGTTTCATAATCAGCATAATCAACTCATCAAAATCATCAACCATAATCAAAATCCAAGGCTTCTTGATGGGGAGTTCATACAGTTTCATAATCAGACATTCATAATCATAGGTTCATCTCAAGAATCATCACCTCAGAAGCATCACACTTTCATAATCAGCAATCATCAATCCAAGGCAACAACAATCATCAATCCAGGCCATCAGAATCATCATAATTTCATAATATGCATAATCAACTCATCAAAATCATCAAGAACAGAATAGAGACAGTAAGAAGAACAACATGTGAATCACCGTATAATCATAGATTAGGCACAGAAAAACCTGATCGAGCAGCCTTGATACTGAAGGAAAAAAAATTGCCAGCCATTCTAGATAGTCACTTTCATCTCTCCACAGAGCAGGAGTTTCCGGTGCAGAGATCTGAGGTGGTGTCTCCGGCACCACCGATTGAGATTCAAGAAGTCTCAACACCGAGGGGAAAAAAATTCCCAAATTCTACAGATACTCGCGCTCGTCTCGCCAAATAGAAGGTGGAATCGGTGCAGGAATCTGTGGTGGTGTCTCCGGCACCACTGTTTCAACATACAAATCCGCCGAAGGTGATTGAGAGTCCTGGACTACAAGTTCAGATTCCGGCATCATCATCGAGGATTCAGGCACCATTGATTCCGACGAAGTGGAACCATTCATCATTTCACAGATTTATGTGAGGCGGCGATTTGTAGGGTTTGGAGATGGGGAGAATTGAGAGTATTGGGGAAAACCGAAATGAGAAAGGGAAGAGGAAGGGGGGGGGGGGGGAGGGGACTGATTTAGTGGGTAGGTTAGGGATTTTAGGGTTAATGTTAATTGTGCAATATTTTATTCATAAGTGAGAGGGATTAATTTTTTAATGTATGTCCAATAATGACAATGTTGTAAATAAATAATAAGATGTAGGGTAAATGTTGGGGAACAACTTACTAAAAGTAGAAATGCACAACTTTCTTGTGGACGGACGAAAATGGCAAAATGCACAACTTTCTTGTAAGTGGAGGGAGTATCACTTTATTAATTAAAAAATACTTTATATCATTTTATTAATTACAATAATTATATCCTTTATATCTAATTTTTTTTTCTATTAATTTCTGTGTTGAGAGCCAATGGGACAAATAAGGTGTGACAGGGGAGTAAAATTTTACTCGGAAAACCGAAGCTGGGAAGCGGGATCGCCATTGTTCAAATTTGGGGGAACTTCAAGTTGATTTCAATCTTCTCCAGCGCTATGCCTCCTTGAGTTCTGTGTGTTTCTACTTTATCCTTTTGAGTTCTGCGTGAATTTCAACCACAAACGAGGGCTTTTAGCTGCAGCAACCGAGACCGAAGCGTTCATTTTGAGGTAATCTTCGAAAATTTTGATTCGCATTCGAGTCGTGGACGCGCATTTAATTCTTGGATGGTTAATCATGTTTCAGATGTTTCGAATTTCTTGATTATGAGAGGGCAAATTGAAATCACTTTTCGATCAAGTTTTTGGCGGTAATCTTCGAAATTTGATTTGCATGTGAGTTGTGGATGTGCATTTAATTCTTGGACGCTTAATTTTGTTTCAGAGGTTTTGATTTTGTTGATTACGAGAGGAAGAATCAAATCAGTTTGTGATCAAGTGTTTTTGGCGGCAGCAACCGAGAGAACTAAGGGTTCATTTTATTTTGAGGTAATCCTCGAGAATTTGTTTCGTGTTGTTGCGTCGAATATGTTTAGGGTCGATTTTAAGTTGTGGATATGCATTTAATATATGGAATCTTGATTTTGTTTCAGAGTTTAAGCTTTTAATTCATGGATCGACTCAGTGAGTTGCCCAACTCTGTAACACATCGTTTGTTTTGGTTCTTGCCAATGGATGATGTTATTAGGACGTCAGTTCTATCCAAACGCTGGAGATACAGTTGGACCACCCTCCGCTTTCTTAATTTCGAGAATTATACTTCGGAGTATCATGAAACAGATAATTTTCAAAATTTAGTTACTCGGGCTTTAGCTCGCTGGAAGGGGGTAAAGATTCTGAAATTTAAGGTTGAGTCGTGTTTTGAGCTTCAGAAATCGATACATATTGCTATTGATTCTTGGGTGTGTTTTGCCATCAGGCATCAAGTCGAAGAATTATACATACATATGTTGTTGGAAAGTCTTACTTAAGGAGATTATGATCCTAAGCAACGAGTTTACCAGGTGCCAGAGCTCTTGTGCTCATCCTCTTGCGAATCACTTAAAGCGTTATCATTCAAACATTGTCAATTCATAATTAGTCGGAATGTGCAGTGGAATCAACTCAAGCGTTTAACAATCACCAAAGGTCTTGGGTTTACTGAAAGTGCGGTTGAACATATATTGTCTGGTAGCCCTCAATTGGAAGCCCTGGACTTGTCCTTCATTGCAAGTGTTGCAAACTTGAATATCCAGTCTAAGAGTTTGAAAGAGCTCTCGATTTGCAAGTATTTGCTTGAGCCTGATGATATTCGTCCGGATTCTGAGCTGAGAGTTTGGACCCCAAATCTTGAAAGACTAAAAATTGAAGGAACTCCATATAGTAAGTGTTCGCTGACGGTTGTCTCATCTCTAACTCATGTAACTATTGGGTTTTCTTGTCTACATTACATTGATCGGCATGGTGACGACTTTAATTGGGAAGACTGGGATGATCCTGTTGATTCTGCACTAGATTTCGTTGCAGAAAAATTTAATGAAGTTCTTCAAACCTTCCAACTGGTTGACAACATCACATTACTCTGTGGTTGCATCAAGGTTCTGTTTCTTTGAACTATCTTCTGTGGCTTACAATTATGATAAATTTAATGCCGAGTAACGATGAATATGATTAGATCACATTAATTCCAATCGTTTTATCATGCTTGTGTCCTGTACTCTTCTAGTCCAATCTTTCTATCATACTTGTGATTGTATGCTTTCTTTGTTGTTTTTGTTGCTTCTTTACTGAATCAATTTTGTTAAGGTTCTCATGTTTATCAAGTAACAAACTCCAAATTTCTTCTTTATTTCCCTTTTGAATTCCATTTTTATATCTAGTTGGTAACAACCATAAATGATATGGAACTATTGACATTCTTTTAATTTGAGAGAACTACTTACATCTCTTTGAATGAATGCTTGGCTTTTACCTTTCTGAAGCTCCACCTATCATAAAGTTATAATGATCTTATTGTAATACCAGGTGCTTGGAGCTATAAAGGAGAGATCTATGCTTTCATCTTTTCATACTATCACGTCCTTGAAGATCAGATGTTGTTACGATGACTATGAACAATTACTAGGTCTTCTTGAGATTTTCCCTCAATTGAAGTGGTTAGTCTTTCAACATGAAAAAGAGGACTACTACCAAGATGACCACAAGTCACTCAAGTTTAATGCCAAGAGCTACGTGAATCTTCCAAAGTCCTTTCTGCTACAGCTAAGGACAGTTGATGTTACTTGGGCTGAGGGTGACAACATATCCCCATTTATAGAGGTTTTGTTCACATATGCGAGCAAGCTAGAAAATATTGTGTTCCGTGTAGGAGAAAAGGAGCCACCTGTACAGAAACTGCGAGGATTCCAAGAGGCAAGAGCTTCGCCCAGCTGCAAAATTATTTTTCTGTGAATTTTGATGTTACTAAGTTATGTCTTCAGTCATAAGAGTGCTATGTGATTCCAGGTAACTAGCTGATCATCTTCTTAAAAGAATAATAGCTTTTCTTGTACATTTCCTTTGTAGTGATGGCATTATGCTTTGGAGATCGATGTCCCTTTTCTCTGTCCGGTTACGTTTTTTGTTTCAATTATTCTTTCCTTGTATGTGTCATTTTGGGGATTATATTTGCTTATTCAGTGCAGTCGAGCAATCTCACACTTTTGGATTAAGTTGATTCTCTTTTGATTTATGGCACAATTGTTAGCTTATCGAAACCTAGATTCTTATTTATCTTGCTGCACTTCCCAAATTATTCAGATTCATGTAGTGCTTTAGATGTTAGTTTGTAAAAAGGAATAAGAAAAAATGTTAAATTTTTGGGAAAAGCTAACTTGATGCTACATGTTATCAGAAAAAATCAATGTAGGCAGAGAGGTATGCGGACAAAATATGTGAGGCAGAAAAATTCCTTGACAAGAATAGAATTAGTTTTGATGTGCTTGAATAAGCAATGATATTCATTCTAGACCTGGTTTTGAGTAGTTGGACCGACGTACACTTGTTCGCATGTAGTAAAACATGGAAGGAGTGCGTTTAATGAAGTAACAGTGCTACAAATTATGTTGAGTTTGTGCTATATTATAAATTATTCATAACTATGTAAGCTTGAACAAGGTTAATGATTTTTTCGTCATAGTTAGACATTATGTTCTTCTCTGTTTACCTCAAATTATATTGTTTTTGTTCTGTGTTTGTCAATAGAAGATTGACTATTCATATGGAATACGATCGAGTCAGATGTGATGCTTCTTTTATCTGAGTGTAGCTATCATTGTACAGTCTCTCCCTCTCTTCGAAAAAAAATATTTATAGTTTATTTTATCCGAATATTTGAAATAGAGCTTTTGAATATCTGATATTGCCCTTTCTTGACGTGTTCTTCCCCTGCTCTGTCTGTTTACCTGTGTTTGTTTGTGTGTTTTCTGACATGATATACTCTTGTGGTTTTAGCTGCTTTGTTTGATTTCATCATTCTCTCATTTCTTTATTTCTATTCACCTTATTGTCATTTTAAGCTATGGAATCTTCAATAATAGATTTAATCTTCAACAATCATATAGATATGTGTTTTTTTTTAATGAAAAGCATGATAAGCATGTTGACTAAAGTCATGTATAAATGCCTATTCTCAACTTGCTTTAAATTAATTGACAGAGAAGATGTAAGCTTGGTGCAACATCAGAAGCAATGCCGATCTCTGGAGGAGTACAACACGTGTTAGGAACGAACATAACAACAGCTTTTATTTTTTGGATTTCTTTGATCATGAAAGGATTTTCTTTTCTTCTGTTTTCTATTATTTGCACGGTTGCAAGCTTACGCTGACTGAATGATCAAAGATGTTGATGCCGTTAACTGTGTTTGTTTACATCCCAACCCCTTACGCTTCACATACTTAAACCTCTTCTTGGAATTTTTACTAGATGGGGTTCTTGTTTCAGCTGCATTATTGTGTGCTGTAAGTAAGCCTACTCTGTGTCGGTTTTCTCGTTTTCTGCTTCTTCTCTGCTGTTTGTTATCATGATGATGCATAACTGGGTATGGACATAAGATGCGATGATACCAATTTCTGAATAATTGAATTTAAATAAGTTTGGAATGAAACTTGATTTTTGGAGGCGGCCAAGGAAAATAAGTTGTCTATCTTCTGCTATCTTGTTTGTTTCTGTGTTCTGCTATGGCTCTCTACCTTTGTCCTACACACACACATATGATGTATATGTATACACATATTTTTAAATCTTGGTTTTCAGAGACATCGAAAAATTATTTGAAAATTCTATAAATGGGGGCTGTAAGAAAAACAAGCTAGCTTACACATACATATTAGTTCGTTAAATTTTTGTTATAAGAATATACTGTATATGCCAATGTGCAAACTTTATTATTAAAATGATAAATAAAACTTGGTATTATGTTTTGTTTATATTAGTGGTGCTCGGTAGCACTCCAATCAACATTTTTTAGTTCAAGAGAGCTAAATGAAGACCTTCATTTGCTATGGTTATATTAAAGAGCTTATGAGTTCCTATGCTTTAATATATTATTCCCTCCAACACATTGATAATGTCCCTCTTTTCTTTTCCGCCCGTCCCGTTGATAATGTCATCTTACTATAAGTGGAAATATTTAACCCTTCAAAATGGATGGGACCTACTATTTTTTCTCTTTTTACTCTTGCTTCTTAATCATCGTGCCCATAAAGTAGAGGACATTATCAATGGGTCGGAGGGAGTATTAAACTGTATAGAATGTTAGATTTGATTTTTTTTTTGTTTGTTTTTTAAAGAATGTTAGATTTGATTTTAAAAATAAAGTTGTTGACATAACTTTGTAGTGGTTCTTGGGGGTGGTGGGATGAAGTCATGGAGTTATATAAGCTCTTTCTCTTATTCGTGAAATAACTGATTTTAAGAAGACATTTGAATTATTTTAACTATGTAGGATCGCGTTGCCAAAGTTATTTTTGTCAGATATTGATTTTTTTTTATTGTTTTAAATATTAGTTTATGTTATAAAATAGAGAGATATAAGAGAAAGACGAGAGAGTAGAGTATGAGAATTGTGTGTATGTCATATGAGGACTAAAAGCCTCTATTTATAGTAGCACATAGAGCATGTTTAGGGTTCGTTACTTGATTATCAAGCAATTCGAATCTTGGCCATTAAGGAACTAATTACTTGGTCACCAAACAACCCATTTGCTTGAATGTCACTCAACTTAGATATTTACGACACTCCCTCTTGAGTGACAGATCCCTAAAATAGATGTTGCCGCATTGTTTGCTATTAAAATCCACTGGGACAAAACCTAGTCGAAAAAAAGACTACAACTGCTCCCCCTGATCTTGAGATCATTGTAGATCTTTGAGTCGGCGCATATCAATCTTGTGTATCAAGTTTCTGAATGTTGATGTTGGTAATGCTTTTGTGAATAAGTCCGCCAAATCGTCACTTGAGCGAATATGTTGATCATTGATATTGCCACTCTTTTGGAGATCGCATGTAGAAAAACTTTGGGAGAAATGTGTTTCGTCTTATCACCTTTGATGTAACATTCCTTGAGTAATTGTGCGATGCAAGCAACATTGTCTTCATACAAAATAGTTGGTTTGGCCTTGAATGAAGCTTAACCCGCACGACTCTTGGATATGGCTTGTCATATTTCTCAACCATACACATTCTCGACTTGCTTCATGGATTGCAATAATCGCAGAATGATTTGAGGATGTTGCAGTCAAGGTTTGCTTCACAGATTTCCATTATATATCAGTTCCACCACTTGTGAAAACGTAGCTAGTTTGAGACTTAGCTTGATGTGGATCGGATAGATATCCTGCATCTGAATATCCCACTAGAGATTGATCGGAATTTTCTGAATAAAATAATCCAAGATCAATGGTACCCTTTAGATACCGTAGAATGTGCTTAACACCATTCCAATGTCTCAAAGTGGGTGCACAACTATATCTTGCGAGGAGATTTACAAAAAAGCTATATTCGGTCTAGTGTAATTAGTCAGATAAGCCAATGCTCCAATTGCACTTAGATACGGTACTTCAGGACCAAGTATCGTTTCACTATTTTAAATAGGTCGAAATGAATCTTTCTTAACTTCATTTTTCTTATTTCTCTTTCTAAGAAAGACCCATTTGTATCCAACAGGGATTTCAGATGCTGGAGTTAGGACTATAGGTCAAAATATTTTCCGGTTATCACAGAATTCAACTGGCACCAAGTTCAGCTCAATCATTCTTTTCTCAGTTCACAAACAAAAATTGAATGTGAACTGGACCCGCATGGACATGGAAGCACTAATTGAAAGGAATAAGTTGTTCAGCTCACAACGCAACATCAAGGAAATCTTCTCTTTGGATGTCAAGAGAGAATCACAATCAAAGAAAGGTGTGAAAAGGCATCAGACAAATCAGCCTGAATCAACAAAGCTGGAGCTAGGAGTGAAGAGAATTGAGACCCCAGTTGAGACTGTCTCAGACAAGGCTATGATGACCTCCTATCAGAAAAAGAGGCAGAAACTTGTCAAATCTAGAAAAAGTCAGCCTGAAATTGGAGAATTCAACTAGTACGGAACTCTGACGACAAGTAAGACTGTTCGGGCTGAGCCTGACAAGGTAGCTGCAGGAAAACAAGGAGCAGCTGCATCAAGTTCACCATCCTTTGCGTCAAAGTCATTCACAGAGGAACTGGCTCGCAAATTAACTTCTCCACCACAAGTTCCGTTCTCTAAGGATGTGAGCTCAGACCTTCCCAAGGGACATATGGGCGCATATGCTAGAACTGCCAATGTCCTTCAATGCAAAGAAGGTGACAAAGCTAGATTTCATACCAAGAGAAGAACCATCCAGGAGCATGGTGAAGACAAAGTTCATGGTATTGATCCAAATGCACCAGTAGTTGAAGATTGGAAAGAATCTGAAGATGACGACCGAGAAGATCAACCCATCGGAACGGTAGAGAAAGAGTCAGTACAGGAGAAACTGAGTGCTCAGCTTACTATTGAAGTGATTTCTCCTGATCAATCATCTGAACAAGAAAAGGTTCAAGATATAAAGCGTCATGGTCCAACTGAGAAGGTAGCTCAAGAAGACGGATCAAAATCTTTCTTAATGCTCTTTGATCACCTGGAAGAGGTAGGTTTAGTTCTCTCCGATGAACATATTGAACTCAAGGTGATCAATGCCTCCTTTGAGAGAGTATATATTTCATCTCTAATGAAGGGACTGACGAAGTTCCCTGAACTGAAAGATCTTCCAAGCACTCTCACCAAAGTTGTGGATCTTTTCATGTACATTTCAGTTAGTCCGGGAGACTACTATGTCCTGGAGGATTTCTTGAAGCTTCACAAGATCTCTAAGCTACAAACCTCAGAAGGGATTCTGAAATGTTTGTTCAAATTTGATACCAAGCTAGAGCTGATTCAACACCAAGATGAGCTCATCTGAGCATTTGCTTGAAGACCAGGCAAGCAAAAGAGCAGCTGATCCCTCGTTAGAAGATGTTTCCCACAGTGATCTAAAATCTCTTCATGAGAACATTGAGAAATATGGATGGAAACGGCTTCTTCAAGATCCTCCACTGAACGCTGTCTCTTAGCCAATCATTCCTGATGAAGATCTTACAGTCAATACAGTAACTGTAATCCAACCAGCAGATTCGACATCTCCACAGCTCCAGACTTTACGTGAAGAAGTAAATCGCATCAACAAGACTATCGAGCATTTGGCAAGCTAGCCATCTTCAATCAAGGCAAAGCTTCTCTCTAACCAGGTAGAGATTCAGAAGGACTTCTCAGAAAGTTCAATGAACGGAAGAGGCTCACTCAACTTCTGGAAGAGATCAAGATCAACCTTCAAGATTGCATTTAGAAAATTGCTGATGACATGGCAGATGTCCATGAAAAATTTGTTGTTGAAGCAAATGCAAAACATGAGGTGCAACTGTCTCAGATTTGCAGCCAAGTTGATGATTTTGCTCAGACATTTCCATCTACAGAAGAATTTCAGAGCATAAAGACAAGACTCAACATCAACACACAGATTTCCTAGCATCAGGGGTCCAAGATGAAGGCCATGGACAAAATCATTGAGTCCATTCAGCTGGACCTCAAAGACGTTAAACCTCAGGAGTCTTCAAATGGATTGGAATTTTCTAAAAAAGACAAATAAAAATTGGCCAAAAGTACTAGCTAAGAAAACATTTCCTCCTCCCAAGACTTCAGGAACTAATCAGATTGCTCTCTGACTGATTGAAATGGAAGCTGAGAGACTTGCTATCAAGCTTAACGGTGACTCTGTCCAAGATCCCGTGAATTTCCAGAAGTTCAGAAAGCACTTCTACGAGAAGTATGGATTGACTCTTAAGGAAGATCAAGAAAAGAAGACATAATGCTGCGAAGAGAAGATAATACAACTGATGCATTTAGGTTTTAATGTTTTGAATTCATAGAATCAGTTGTAATGTAATCTCCCCTTCTTATTAGTCTTTTTGAGTTTATCTTTTAGTCTTATGGTATCAGCTAGGAAAGTTAGGTGATGTCAGTTTAGAGTTTTGGCATCAAAAAAGGGATCTTGTTGGAAAAATTAGTAAAAGGTTTTGAATGATATCAAAACCCCAACTGACCCCAACCGACCCCAACCGAATAGATGAATGCCTTCAGTCTGAACTTAGCTAGAGCTCACTATTTGAGCGTAGGGATTTTATCTTTACAGGTTTCAAGCAGAAGAAGACACGTGGACTGAAGAAGACAGTTCGTGAAGAACTTAGCTGAGACCCAAACTCAGTTGAGACCTCAACCTCAGCTGAAACACGGACTAAGTTGGACAGCAGCTCAGTTGACTCCTCAACTAAACCATGCAACTGAAGCGTGAAGAATTGTTGTTGTGTTGAAGTCAAACGTCGCAAAGCGGAAAAGAGAAGACTTTGAAGACGTTGAAGGTAGAAGAGTGGCAGTCAAGATTCAAATCTACTCGGAAGCACAAGTCACCTGAGAACTTACCATAAATGGGCCAACAACAACAACGTGCATAAAGCGAAGGTCGTAGTTACCATTTTAGGAAAGTTTCCAGAAAAGCAGGTGGAGTGCCATACATTTGACAGAGCTTAAACGGCTCTTTCCAACGACTAGTTAGATCTCCCTCTATAAATAGAGGTCTCCATATCCAAGCTCATCGACACAAAGCTGAAGTAGCAGCATCAGTAGCAGACCACCTCTCTCCTTAGCAAGAAGACCTCAGTCGAAATCCAGTAGCAGTAGAGTGTTCATACCTCCTCTTTTTCTTCCATCTAGCCTCTTAAAAAGCCCCTTCTTTGATCGAGTCTAGAGTTAAGGTTCTTGCTTAATTTGTGTCCCAACAGACTCTCTTCCAAAAGATAGAGTCTGTAGCCTTAGAATGAAGCCTTCACTTCTCTCAGTGTTGAAGGCTTCTCAGTTGGAAAATCCCTAATCCCCAACTCTTAGGTCCGACTTTGAAGTCATAATCAAGGTCACTAGGTCCCTTTGAAGCCGTAATCAAAGACTAGGTCTCTTGGAACCTGGAATCTAAGACTAGGTCCCTTAGAACCCGAAATCTAAGACTCAGGTTGTGCACTTGCCCGAAAAAGTGTTGTAAGGTCTTGTTCGAACCCGTAATCAAACTGGTTAGGTTTGTTTGGTACCTGGAAACCAAGTGAGATGTTTGGTAAGCACGCTTAAGCTTATCTAGTGGATTACTTCCTCGAAAAGGAAGTTGCAGACGTAGAAGGTCAATCTCTGAACCGCGTTACTGTGTCCTTTACATTCTGTATTTGCATTCAATATTTTACATTTAGTTTCCTAACCAACTGACTTGCATACAAACTGCACTAATTTGGGAACTTAACCTTCCCCGTTTTCACAAAGGTTTCAGTT
Source organism: Schizonepeta tenuifolia (assembly GCA_029490685.1). NCBI lineage: Eukaryota > Viridiplantae > Streptophyta > Magnoliopsida > Lamiales > Lamiaceae > Schizonepeta > Schizonepeta tenuifolia. The sequence goes on along the minus strand of CM055959.1, from coordinate 40,725,580 downwards.
TTTGTAACGAGTCCACCAACTTCCGCAAGACAAAACTGTTATAAACCTCAGTTGGTCCACACAACTGACTTTCAAGCATTGGAGCCAGCTGTGAATCCAACTGTGTGATCAACTCCAACTGAGCTACTCAGTTGTAGAGCCGCTCCAACTGACTTTCCCAATTATTGAGCAAACTGACCTGAGCAATTTAACTCAGTGAAAAGATTTCAAAAGTGTAGATATCGAAATTTTATAGAGAATTTTATTAATTTTAATATCTTATTTTATTATGGAATCTTATTATATCCATATTAAAGTAAGTTATTTAATTGATAAATATGTCTTTATGTGATGATAAATATCTATTTCTTTGGCAACAAGCAAATGATATACATCAATATTTAAGAGCCAATGAGATTGTGCCACCTCATCCCTCAAGCCCATGATGGAGCCCAAAAGCCCACCAAGTCCACCATATTTTTTTCTATCAATAGAGGTCTCCACACAACTTCAAATCACAACTAAAAATCATCTTCAAAAGCTCAAGAATTGAAGAGAGAAATTCTCTAAGATTTCTCTCTCAATATTCAAGGTGTCCCGATGAGATTCAAGGCGTTCTTCGAAGAAAGCAACGCGTACTTCGGCGAAAATATCTCAAGTGGCGTTTGATCTGGAAATAAGACAAAAGCCATCCAAGTTAACGTTATAAAGCTCGACGCTTAACGTTACTTTGGAAATAAGGCAAACGTCCTCCGTATCAACACCATCAAGTCCAAAGCTCAAGTTAAAGATCAATTCAAAGCAAGGCGAACGTTTACTTCAGAAGGAAGGTGAAAGTCATCCGCGTCAACATTATAAAGCTTGAAGATAAAGTCCAAAGAGATCAATGAGTCATACTTCTTATCAAATCTCAAAGTCTATCAAGTCTAAGGAGGTCAACGAGGGATACTTCTCCATCAAATCTCAAAGACTACTTAAAGACCATTCGAGAGTCAAAGTGAAGAGAAGAATCGGAGGATCAAATAGAGATTGAACCCGCATATTTGAAATTCTTACATTTGTATAAAATCTTATATTTATTTGAATAAATACAATTTTTTGTTTACATAAAGTAAAATGAAAATTGCTATAGGTGAATTCCCCCCCCCCCCCTCATACACCAGATACCTGTTACCCGGACCATCACCGATTATTTGAGAGAGTAACATACTCCCATCAAGATTGAAAACAAAACATACATAAATGGAAGTAATTGAGATTTTTATACAAAAAATAAATTCGTACCTTGTTGGAAAGACACGATTCTTCTCTATGGCATACCTTCAATTTAATTTAATTGGTTAGAAATTCGTGGCCAAGATTCGTGCTTCAACTATCGAAGGGGAGGATCGAGAGAGATAGAGCTTCATGCTAATAACGTGTTACAAAATAGAGAGAGATAAGACAAAGATGAGAGAGTAGAGTATGGGAATTGTGTGTATTCTATATGAGGACTAAAGCCTCTATTTATAGTAGTACATGGAGCATGTTTAGGGTTCGTTACTTGATCATCAAGCAACTCGAATCTTGTCCATCAAGGAGCTAATTACTTGGTCACTGATGAGTCTATATTTTGAGTCTGTTTTAGGTAGTTTAGATCGAGTATTTGTTTGTGTTTTGTTTAGTTTTAGTGTCTAGGAGGACATATATTGGGTAGGTGATGGTCTGTTGCCTGGCAGGTGGATTCTGGGCAAAACAGGGATGGAAAGCTGCATTTATGGAAAATAGGCAGGGCAGGACGGAATTGGTCAAGATGACGGAGTGCTTGGGGCAACTGGCGATGTTTTCCTTGTAGGTCTAGAAGGATAAGGAAAAGATGATCTAACTTAAATATCTTTCTTTATCCGACTAGAATTAGGATCCGAAAGGGATCTTTTGAAGATAGATGTGACATGCCATGTTGGGGTCGTGCTTATCAAGTAATTACTTGCATCCCAAGGTAGCTCATGGAATCTTTCGATGTTAAGAACCAGGGGCCCAAACCCTAGCGCTCGCTTATAAATATTCGACGCCTAGTTGCTGTGGAGCGTGCCGTCTTTTAGGCTTTCATCTTTTGTTTACTTTGAGAGTTTGTGAGGAAAAGAACAAGTCCTATGAGCAACGTTTTATTTGTGTTTATTCGTACTATTTCCGATCGGCACTTTTGGCGGAGTTATTTTCTCTTTGCGTACTTCGTAAGTTTTAATACAGTTCTTATTATAATTTCTTCAATTTATTGTGTTCGTATATTTACATTCATGTCTAGCTAAGTTTCTATACTTGATCTGGGCAAGACCATTTTGTGAATTCCAAAGCTTGAGAGGTCTAAATCGGGCTTGATAATTGCATGCATGTTTATTCCAATATGGTGTAATACGATTAGGAGGTTAATAGGTCATTAATCACTTAAGACATATTAGATCACTAATCAATTGAGAAGTAAGAGTGTTTTCCATAACTTATCTTAGTTAAGATCGATTGACATTAGAGGAAGGTATCTACCCTGTTGGGCAAGACGTGATGATTCCTTGTTGGGTCTTTCTAGTAATTAATGCTCCTTGGGCAAGAAACTGAATAATGACTCCGACAAAGCTATTGCCAAGGTAGGGAGCCGGCAGTGCATCGCCAACTAAGTAAGGATAGGTTAGGGAAGGGTTTGTTGAGAGCGTGACGAATAAAATGGATCTCAACATTCAAGTCCTATAACCAACGATGCATGCATGTGATGAATATATTTGCACCAATGACCAAGCTAGAGTTTTCACTTCACAATGTCTTTGTCCAGATCAAGTTCTTTTTGTTATTGATCAAGTTATCTATTTCTTTTCAGTGTTTATTTAGTTCTCGTGTTGGGCAAGAGAGCCCCAGTGACCAAAATGTCAAAACCACGTTTTCTTATTAGATGGAGGAGGATTCAAGAGATAGTAACAATTAACTCCTTGTGAATTGACCCTGTACTTACTTGCTAACTATATAGCTGTGAGGATAGGTTACAAATTCATTTTGAGAGTGCGAATAACAATCTTGTCAAAATTGGCGCCGTTGCCGGGGAGCTAATTTTGTAGAAATGCGCACGAGTGGAGGAAAGACTGGCGAGTGACGGGGAAAGGTCACCACCATAAACTTCAGATAGTGAACAGTTTGAAGAAGGAGAGATGAAGCAGCATCGACAAGTTGATCGTGAGAAGACTCTGAAGGAAATCATGTTTCCAACAAACGTCAATTTGAATCCAGCGGGCATCAATTTGCTTGCTATCTCTAAAAGTTGGGAGATGAAACACTCTGTGATACAGATCATGCCTAAGTTCAGTGACTTGCCTGGAGAGGATCCGCAGCGCCGAATACGATCATGAATTTTCTGAGTTAGCCCGTTACGCACCCAATCAGGTGGATACGGACGAAAAGATGTACGAGCTATTTTGCGCCGGCTTAAGACAAGACATTCGAGTAGTCCTTGCGAGTCAAAGTGGTCTGACGTATGCTGAAGCCCTCAACCGAGCACTAGATATGGAACTGGCTATGCAGCTCGAAGAAGGAACACATTCCTTAATGATTTCCCAATCTCAAAGCCAAGTAACGGCAAACGAAAATCCTTAAACCTTTCATCTCGGCCAAAACAGGAAAAGAAAAGAAAAATGGACCGGAGGAAGTCACCTGAGCAAGAAGCCGTGGTTTGAGAAAGGACAACAACAACCGCAACAACAACCAACTCAAGCTGAAATGATGAAACCTCAAAGCATTGAACAAAGTAGTACGTCTTTTGTACCCCGAGAAATTCTTCCTTGTTTAAAGTGTGGCAAAATGCATCAAGGCGTCTGCAGAGAAGGAAGCGGTGTCTGTTACACTTGCGGTCAACCTGGTCATTATTCGAACCAATGCCCGAATAAACAACAAAGACTAGGAAATGAACGATCGAATCAAACTCACTCTTCACAACTACGAGCTATAGAAAGAATTCCAATTCAATATCAGACGCAGCAACACAAAGAGCAGTCTTTCCGACCGGAGCAATCGTATTATAAAGGAATGTACGTAATGGAGTCAAAAGCTGAAGACGATGACCAATAGAATGTCGAAGGTACAAAATTTAAAGGTGTATTGTAATCGTTTGCAAATATCGTTGGTCTATAATAAAAGAATAGAAGTGCTGAATTAGGAGAATGAGACGTTAATCCCTTTAGATCACTGTACGTTGGTTTGCTTGAACTTAGAAAATTAAATTTCGAAGAAAGGAAAGCATAAATTGAGATATATCGGACCGTACGAAATTTTAGAACGAGTTGGTGTCGTTTCTTATAAGTTAATTTTGTCTATGAGTTTTGACAATTTGCATAATTTTTTCACGTTTCTCGATTGCGAAAATACGGTTATGATCCGAAATACATAATTCATCACGATGATATAGCCCTCGAGCTAGATTTGAGTTACGAGGAGCGACCCGAAGCGATCTTGGATCGTAAGATTCAACAACTCCAAACGAAGACGATTCCGCTAGTCAAGATTAAGTGACGATATCATGAGTTTAAAGAAATGATGTTAGAGTTTTAAGATAAGAAAATGAAGCCGTTAGGATGTTAAAATCAACTTTGAGTCTCTTAATTGATTATGATATTTTAAGTATCCAAGATCTCAAATATTTTGAGATAAGAATGAGTTAAAGAGTAAGAGAAGAAGCAAGAATTGAGTTAAATGAGTTATTCTTTTGAGAATGTTTTGTTGAGTTAGAATCTGAGAAATGAGAACGAGATGTATGTGATGACTTTTGATGTTGAGAATGATTTAATTTGAGAATATGTGAAATCTTGAAGAAAAGATGAGAGCGAAGTAATCCGAGCTATTTTCTTAAAGTTAGCAAATTTTGGGACGAAATTTTTTTTAAGGGGGTGAGGATGTAATACCCCGAAATTTTCTGAGTTCCTAAGTACGTATTAATTAAATTAATATGTTTATATGATGAGTTTTGAGTGCTAAAATTTTTCGCGAAAATAAATTTTTCTGTGAAATGACGAAAATGCCCTTATGTGCTATAATGTGATTTTTCTCGTTTCGATTATTCGAATCGAGTATGTGATGAATTGATTGAGCTTATTTATGTGAATATAAGCTTGAGTATGAATTTCGGATTTTTCTGAAATCTTTTATTTTTAGATGAATAGTAACGTAAACCGAGAAAAAATACTATTCATCGACAGACTCAGAATTTAATCTAGTTAGTTTCATTAGAATCTAGAATTAATTCTAAGACTTTTAAGATAAGTCGGAGAATTTTCCGAGTTCGTTTGATGAAGCTTTAAAAATAAATTGCTTAACGACTCGTTTAGTCGAGCCGTTTTTAATAAATTATTTATTAGATAGAATCTGGATATAAAAATGATATCATTAGATTCCTAAAAATATTTGAAGAGATATGAGACGAATTAGAGAGAATTTGGACGACGAGAAAGAGACGAGAAGGATTTTAAATGAATCGAGGGATTAAAAGTGAGACGACGGGGATAATTTCTACCGGAAAATTTATTTAACTGAGCGAAATTAACAGGACTAATTTTTGAGCTTATCCACAACTAATGAGCCTTAAGCCATTTCACTCTCATTAGAGAGAGTGAAGGCCACTCTCTCCCTCATTTGGCCAACACATAGATTCTCTCTCTCTCACTATAATCTCTCTCTCAATCTCCTCTCTCTCTCTCTCCAATCTTGCATATCTTTCTTACATGTTAGATACATTCCCCATTCCACCAACATGAATTCATTCTTATCTCTTACAACTCTTCCATCAGAAGCAACTCCATCTCTCTCTCTCTCTTCGAAAACTCTCTCTCTTTGCCGAGAGCATACCAGCAGCACTAAGCTGTAATTTTCAGCCTTGTTCTCCATGATTATCACCTCCAAATCATCCTAAACTTCACCTTAATAAACTAGAGATCATCCTCTATCTATCCATCATCATCCAAAGTCGTGAACTTGAAGAAAACCAGCTGCAAAGCCGAGTTTTCCATCGAGAAAAACAGCAGCAACAGTTCGATCTTCTTCCATGCACAACCCTAGTTTTCTTGGTGAAATCATGCCTTGTGCTTGAGGATTCCATGATGTATCATACCTCCTTCATGTCTAAGATCATTTAAAGAGTAAGCCTTCAACTTATTCTTTCATTTTTGGAGCTTGAAACAAGCTTAGATCATCACTCTATTCCATCGATTTTCATGGAAAGAAATAAGGGTTTGTTCCTTATTTTAAAAGAAATGATCTTGATCCCCTTGTATATTATTTCATGCAAGGAAAGAAGTTCTAATCCATCATCTTCCATCCTCCAAGTATCCAAAAATCCAAGCCAAAGAAGAAGCTAAAGTATTTATTTAAGTATGATTTCCATTTATTCATAAGATGTATATATGTAAATCTAAACCAAGAAAAGAAGGGAAAGATGCATGTTTACTTTATGTTTAGGCAAACCTTAGGATTGTGATGATGAGATAATAATTAAACTAAGGATTAAAATCATGATTTAGGGACTAAAATGAAGAAAATGCCTAAGATAGGATTTAACCCTAAAAATCGATTAAACGAAAAAAATTAGGGAAAATGAGTTCTTGATAAGTTTTGATACTTATTTGGTGATATGATGATGATATATGCTTATTGAGATTTTTCATGTTATTTATATGCATATATGTATTTATGTGAATATTTGGTGAATTTATTGAATTTTTATTCGATTTATTTGAATAAAAACAGAGAAAAATCAAATAAATTGTGAATTATGAATTTTCTGGATTATATGGTGTTTATAAGCATGATTATACATGAAAACATGATCTAGATGAATTTTATGATGAAATATGAATTTTTATGAATTTTGATATATTTTTCGAAAAATGCCTTTTATGAAGAAAAATGATTTTTGTTGATTTTTGATGAAATATGATGATGTTGATGATAATTATGATACTAAGTTATGTTAGAAAATTTTTGAGTAAATTTTGAGCATGAAAAATGAGAAATATGATTTTTGGTAATTTTTATAGAATTTATTTGGAATAAAATCAAAGAAAATAAGAAAGAATAAAGATATCCGGCCACACTGTGGCCGGCCACACGCGTAAAAAAAGGAAAGTTGACTATAAAAATGGAAATAATCATATTTCTTCTTTAGGGTTTATGCTTCTCAATTAGGGTATATTTCCATTTTAAAAACATATATTACTATTTTTAGCTCGTGTGGCTGGCCACAGTGTGGCCGAATATCATTACCCAATAAGAAAATAGGTTTTAAAAAAAATATGGTGTTCTTGATATTGATATGAATTTTTGAAGATATGTTCTTCAAGTTCATGATAGAAACTTTGTCATAGCCCCAAATCCCGAGGGACGGCAGAAGTCGGGGTGCGACTAGGGGTTGGATTAAAGAAGCGGGGAAGAAGGGGGAATTACTATGAACAAGACTTTATTATAATAAAAGAAAGAGTTGATCTCGAAGGATCACTCGACAAGGTTTTCAAAAGAAACTGAGTTAATTGTACGGGGTTTAGACCCAACAGAAAGATACATTATCTTCAAAAAGAGATTGGCAGCGGAAAAACGTAAAGCTGAATACAAGTTCTTATTCTAATCACGACTTCATAACTCAACATCAACCACCACCGCTCCCGTCGCTCAACCTGCACATTTTATAAAACATATGCAGGGCTAAGTACAAAAGCACTTAGTGGGCACGTTGCCGAAAACATAACATAAGTATAGATAATCAGACATCTTATTTCTGTAGCACACCGGGGTTTTTCAATAAAGGCCCGTGTCTACTAAACATGTTCTTTTCTCATAAATCACTCGCGCGAGCATTTTCTGACTGATGTTACGTTAAATCTTGCCCAATAAATATCACCGTGGCTGGCCACCCCTCAACAGGGTTCCACACACAACGGCTACTGTGTATACTAACTTTGGATAGCAGGTCGGCTAACTCAAAGTCCGATCGTTTTAGTTAGCAGGTCGGCTAACTCAGAAAGGGTACAAGAGAACTCACATAAAAACAAATCATTTCATGCTCTGATTATCACGTTTGAAAACTGTCACACCCCGACTCCCGAGGTACGATTAATGACACTAACACTACTAAGCCATCTATCAACTCAACTCAATCAAGGGATTCATGCTCGGGAAAATAAGGAAAAATTGACTGAAAGCGATAACAAACAAAGACATGCTTCCAAGTCACAACTAAACATCAAACGAGCATGGATAATTTACATATCAAAACCAAAACGGCATAAGTATTTCAAATCCACAAGAAACGAGAATCATCAAAAACCATAAACTGCATCGAGCACAATGCTCGTAAACTAACAGAATTTCAGAGTAAAATTTAAAACATATCAACAGACAATGTTTTGCATAGCTTTGCAGCGGAAACCTCGACTCAAATCCCAACAACTACATGTATGACGACATGTAATTGCCAGCCAACTTTCGACTCTATCAAAAGAACACACCACCAAGCTGTCCACGCCATCCACATCCTGCTAACCTGCACGTTTAGAAATACATGCAAGGCTGAGTACTTCGTACTCAGTGAACACATGCCAAAACATTCAAAAACTTGCTCAATAGAGCTATATGATTAGACTTGCCTCTCTTGCTGCATCACAAGGGTTAAATATATCATTGTTTAAAAACAGTTACCACTTGTGACAACCATAAAAACATTTTCATACTTTTCTGAAATCGGTTGCAACCTTTTATACTTATACTTAGGTATGAATCAATCTACAACTTATCTTTTTGTGGTGTCGAGAAGTAGGCCTCCTCCTCGAACACCGTGACCGGCCCAACCGAAGCAAGGCTCACAGTCACCACTACTAATGCATGTATTGTCCTGTATCAGGACCATTATCCCGTGCGTCCACAGGATCTTTATCCCATGTTTCCATAGGAACAACTTTAATACGTAGATGATTACATACCAAAACATTTAAATCATTTAGGCAAGTCAATCAATTTAAAAAGCGTATGTAATATATAAATAGCAAGCGCATTCATCATTTGAGTTTGGTTCAGAAAGCCCACCTGTCCTTTGTCGTTTAGCTAGGCGGCTTACGTGCTATTTGTCCTCGTTTACTTCTCCGTCCCGCTTGATCCTTCATAGTCGATATCGATAAGGAAAATAAGATACGGCGTAAGACGGAAATTATATGTTGGTCTTGGCTGAAGGATTTCTACTTGACTCGTCTCTCTTTATTCTTATTTTATCTTTTCTAAGAAAATCTAAACTCTCGGCTTTCTCATTCTCGGTTCTTACTTTGATCGGGTACCCTTTATCAAGTCTCATATTCTCGTTTCTAGGTTATTATTACTACTCGATAATTGGTTAATATTACTAACCAATCTTAGCGTTTCTCGATTTACTAATGAATCGTCATCTAACTAGGCTCTATTACTCGAATTCTCAATCAATCTTTAGCTTGATTAGTAACTCATTAACTCAATCATTTGCATACAAAGCATACTCAATCAATCATTTATGTCATTATCGAGTGATAATGCTTCACTGAAACACATATACTCATGCGCACAACATCTTAAAATCAAACACATTGTCACGTTCACGAACACACTTCAAGATACATTAGACATTCTCGACTTTTAATTTTTGAAAAACACTTGTCTCAAATTTCTAATATAATTTCTCTTTTCTTAATTAAATTCAAATAATATGAATTAAAACTTAAATAATAAATCTATACTTCTCGACTCAATATACGACACTATTTCAAAATACGTCGTCTATGTATACGTATTCACATACGTATTATTATTTCTTACTCAACTATTATTATCATTTCTCTTTTAATTTTAATAAACCCTTAAGGAATAGAAAATTCGTTTTCTATTTTTTTTAACTCGACTTGCAACCTCGTCTCAAAACTAAATTTTAAATTATTAACTCGACAACTCTTCTCTTCGTCTATTTATACTCAACTCAATATTTATGACTCATTATTTTCCTTATTACTCCTTGATTACTCAAACGACTACTCTTAATAACTCGACTTATAATTATGCTCGTTTAATGATTCTATTCTCAAATTTTACCTCGATTTCTACTTCTCATTTATTAACTCCTATACTTCTCCTCGATTAATTCTCAATTGCAACCGTCTCTATTTTTCTCGATTCATTTAACTCGATTTTCTTAACTCGGTTTAATTATCTCAATTAATCCTTTTTCTCGACTCTAATGATTTAACTAAGGAAATTATTTTCCTTTATTAATTTCTAATTCTATGACTCATTTCTCAATAAATAAATTTCTCTTTTATTTTTCTATTTAATTTTATTCAAGGAAAATATCTTGAATATTTTATTATTTTTATTACTAATTTCTTTTTGATTTAATTTAATCAAAACTCAAATCTTCAAGTTTGTGCTCAAGAACACCTAGAACACCTAGAACACCTACTAGATGTTCTTCATTTTTTTTTTCGAATTTTTTTCTCTTTTTAACACAAAAATTTATCTTTTTAGCTCTTTAAACCCTATATTCTAGAATTTAATTTAACACTTAACATACTCATTAAATCTATTAACATCTAAATCATCAATATAACTTCTAAATCATCTATATTCATTTTTCTTCTAAAATTCTCACTTAAGCTCGATTTTCACACAATTAAACACACAAAAGATTAAATCATCACAAAAATCACAAAATAAACTCCTCCTTCCTTGCCCCATAACTCACGGTATTGATACAAGAATTTGGGTAATTGATTTTTCAATTTTTTTCAAGCACACAAAGCAATTCTCAACATATTCAAAAGTATAAATCAAGCATAAAAATAACCATAACTCAAGAAATCCAAATTTTCCTAATTTTTGCCTAATTTTCGGTCCTAGCCAAATTTTTAGGGCTTTTGTTTTCTTTTTCTCTCTTAACTCATTATTTAATCCCTAGAGTTTAAATTTCTTAACGAATTCCTCACTCGAATCTTGAATCGATAACCCTAGTTTTGCCTAAACATGAATTAAAATCATGCATGCATGGCTTTTCCTTTTCTTTATGGCTTTAGGGATACATATGTACAAAAATCAAATAAATACCATACTTTTAAATATTTAAATGGATCTCCTCCTCTTGATCTCTTGGAACCGAAAATATGGTGGAAATTAGGGCTCAACTCCTAGCTTAGATTCACCATGGAAGAACTCATTTTGAACCTCAAGAAATAATATAACAATAATTAATCATCCTTTCTAGGGCTAAATAGCCGAAAATTTCAAGAAAATAATGGATGATTATTTGATTTTAAACTCAAGAATTTGAAGAATAAATACCTTTCTCTTTAAGGTATGCATGAACTAGAAGGATAATGATAATCTTCTCTTGATCTTGAGGCTTGAAGCTTGAGAATTTGGATGCTTCAATGGAGAAATCTCTAGGTATGTATTGTGTGTGTGCGCTACGGTAGAGAGGAATAGGGAGAGAGTGATAATATTTTTTTCTTGTTCTCTTGGAACATCACGAGAGAGAGAGAGTAGTAAATAGAGGTGAGATGATTTTCTTTCGTTGCTTATGAGAGAAGCATCGAGAGAGATTGAGAGTTGATAGGATAATACAATGTATCTTGATAATAATGTTAAGTTAGGATAGATTTTTTTCCAACATTAGGAACATCATGATTAATACCTAGTTGTAGGTGTTCAAAATAGGAAAGATAGCTTTTCCAACATTAGGAATATCATGATTAATACCTAGTTGTAGGTGTTGAAAATAGGAAAGATAGCTTGGGAGAGAGGGAGAGAGACACGTAGGAGAGAGGGAGAGAGATAAGAGAGATTTGGATAAATTTATTTTATTGCGGATATAACGCACCCGGTTGAAAAAGTTTTCCTGATATAAATCCGTTTTATCTCATTTATGCTATAAATGATTCTAATCTCTCCTCGTCTCGTTTCCGACACTCAACACGTCTCAAACCTACCTCATGTCCCACTAAATAAATCAAGGATTTCGATTATCAAATTTTTAGGTCTAAATTCCTTATAACGAAGAAAACCTAAAAATTAATCGGTTGATTAATCCTTTAAGGATTAAATTCTCATAACTCTCTCAATTTATCTCGAATAAGCTCTTATCATATCTCAATGACCTTAGAATAAATTCTAGGTTCAAAAGATACTAATTAGGTCGATTTCTAAGTTATCGGTGAATAGTGATTTCTCGGTTATCGACACTATTTACATAAAATAAAAATTCTCAGTTTCTACTGCAAATCATATTCATGCTCAATCTCACATCAATAAACTCAATATAGGTATCACATCATCAATTCGAGAAATAAAAACAGATAAATGCACGTTTAAACACGTAAGGGCGTTTTAGTCTTTTTACCCATTTTCATTTAATTAGAAAATAAAATTTATTCTCTCAAGTCTCGCCATTTAGGCTCATTAACTCATTTGGGACGCTCTTAAGGACTCATGAAAGTTCGGGGTATTACAAAAACACAATTATCAAAGCTTGTAAACAAAGATTTTCGAGCATCACTCATTTTAGTTCGTATATAGAAAAGCCCACCTGACTGATTACAGAACTACTATTCGAGCTTCTGTCTCTAGTCTTCTGTCCTATCCTCGGTGCTGACTTCCTCCTTTATCGTAAATAAACAGACTTAAGCAACTTGAACGCAATCGATAAAAGAAACAGGAAATCGAAACGGTTTTTTAGTCTTTTAGGCGTTTGCACTTTACTAATTCCTTTTGATTAACTAATAAATGAGACTTAGATCATTTCTCGTCTACAAACTGACTCGGCTCACTACTCGACACTCAGGTCAGTAGGTAAAAGGGTGTCGATAACTTAGAACGACTTAAAAGTTCACAAGGAACGAAGTTGAAAAGGATTCAACTTGGGAAACTAGGCTTTGGAAACTTACTGCACAAGTCAGTGAGTTCATACAAAACAGAGCATACGAAAACAGGGGATGAATCTTATACCAAAAGAAAGGTACGGGTGTCTAGTTTACTCTCCAATTTACGGATCTTGATTTCGTTAAGCGAGCTAAAAGTTATGACAGTTTCCGTGAAATGTTGCAAAACAGTCGCGCGAAACCCTAATGCTCGACAAATCTCGACGCACGATTTCCTAGGTTCGATTAATGCTATTCCACTTTTATTTTCACGAAATTTTCATCCCAAGACAGTCTACATACAGTATCCTTTAATCGGGTTCATATTCACGACTTTTGATTAACAAACGACGAGCATTTCCTCGTCATTTCCAACTAACCATTTAATATACCAAAAACGAATTTCAATTTTTATTTCGTTCAACAACTTCTCGATTCTTAACTATATCTCATAACGTCTCGTTTCTCGGATGGAAAAGTCGTTAACTACAATATTGTTCGTCAATCAATAACAATCATTATTATTAAAAGGGATTTCCTTATTCGACTTTTCTACCGACTTTTAAACTCGATTCTTCGTCTCTTATTCAAAATCAAAACTTCTTAGAATTCGTTGAAACTTTATGGTCACGATCATTAACTATCAAGATTATCAAAGGTTCGAATCACAAACCTAAAACATTATTCATGCTCGACTTATCATCGATGGTTCGTCTCTTACTAAAAATCTTACGTTCTCCGTTTTCATTCAAATTTTACAACAACGATCATCATCTAACGAGCATCACTAATATGCAAACCATATTATCAAAACATTATCGAGCTTCAACTTAACGACGTGTTTCCATCTCTTACATTTTTTGTTTTATTTTTAGAAAAATGCCAATTAAATATATAATCATCCTCATACATCTTATATCTCATTTCCATAAACAAAACATGCATATCATAACATTTACTACACTAAATCATGCATTTTTCATCTCTTATCCTTCAACTTTTATTTTTAGAAAAACCTAAATTAATTCATATAGTCAATTAACAACATGTAGATCACTAATCTATCGATCAAACATCAAAGAAATCGAACTACGAAAAACCCCTAAAATCCTAGAAATTTTCGGTAATAACCTAAATGAAAGGGGAGTGATTTTCTTCATGATTCGATCCGTAGAACTCGATTCTAAACATACTAGAACATGTATTAATCAAAGGACAACATGATCTTCATGCTCCTATGTTTCGAAAAAAAAAGAATGGAATCAAGACTTTGTTCGGTTCATTTCGTAGGAGATGTTCTTACCTTGCGGAATACGAACTCGGAAATGGAATTGATCGGTAGATGAAGGTCTTGTGTTCTTGAGAAGAGCTTGGATGAAGAGTTTTAATGGAGGATTGGAAGAGAAGAAATGAGAGAGAGAGAGAGAGCTTGGGGGCGGTAATTAGAGGAGAAGAAGAGAGGAGATGACAAGGCTAGTTACTATACATAAAGGTGTAAAAATATCCAACTAAAGGTATGGTGAGTCGTTAAGGAGTGTTTGGCGTGGATTATTTAGACGAAAATATCTCGTTTCCAGCTTTAAACGACGATTAAAAAGTCGAGAAATAATTTCTTAGGTAGTTACGAATTCGACGAAATCTAATTCGTCCGTTAGATTGGAAATAATTTACGTACTCGGAAAACCTAATTCGTTTTTCAAAATCCGAGAAAAAGTCGGGATTAGACAGTCTAAAATTCGCCCGAAAAATCATAAAAACTAACTTTCTCCGGTGAACTCGTATCGAAGAAAAAGTGAATGTAAATTCTGACGGTTTTTAATTCTGAGTTTTCGGACGAAAAATCTATCGGACGCGAAAACCCTAATACAGTAGTCGTTCGTCCGACTTCTGGAAATTATTTTCTGAAACGGATTTCACCGTCAGTCTTAGAGTCGAAAATCTTTAACTTAGGCATGCAAAGCCTTAATTATTAATTAACTTTTTATTTTAAAGACAGATTGAACATCCGGGGTATTACAAAGTTGGAGATTTGAAGATTAACTAAATTAAATGGAAAATAGTTATTTTTATATCGAAAAATATATATGTTATATATATTGAGAAATTTCATTAGATAAAAATAAAAATTGAAAAGTAAATGAGTTATTAAGTACATTTTGAATGAATTGAGTAGAAAATAAAGTCCTATGAATTTTCTATGAATTTTGAGACACACACACACACACACACATATATATATATATACATATAAAAAGAAGGAAATATTGAGAAAAAGAAATGTCACAGCCCCAAATCCCAAGGGACGGCAGAAGCCGGGGTGCGACTGGGGTTGGATTAAAGAAGCGGGGAAGAAGGGGAATGAAAGAATAAACATACATAGAAGACAACACAATTTCAATGAACAAGACTTTGTAACAAAAGAAGGAGTTGATCTCGAAGGATCACTCGGACAAGATCTCGAAGGATTCTAAGTTATAAACAGGATTCAGGCTACAGTGATTTAAATATATACAACAAAAGTCTTAGAGTTTAGCAGCGGAAAAGTGAGATATGAATACAACTCTTTCCTATCTCTATTCAACCCTAACTCAACCGTCCACCGCTGCCGTCGCTTCAACCTGCACATTTAGAAAACATATGCAGGGCTAAGTACAAAAGTACTTAGTGGGCACGTTGCCGAAAATATAATCATAAGTATAGATAAACAGGCATCTCATTTTATAGCGCATCGGGATTTTCATTTAAAAGAGCCCGTGCCTATTAAACATTTGCATTTCATTCATAAAGTAGCTGATTAACATTTTTCATAGATGTTACGTTCAAATCTTGACCAGTCATAATTCACCGTGGCTGGCTACCCCTCAACAGGATACCACATACACCACAGGCTACAAGTGCACTAACTCTGGAAAGCCCCTTTTGACTAACTCAGAGCCGATCGTTAGTTAACCCCTTTTGATTAACTCATAAGGTACAAGAGAACTCACATAAAACACAAAACAGTTCATGCCATGATTATCACTTTGAAAACACGATTATCAAAGCGATAAAGAAAAGGGTTTTCGAGTATTGCTCGTTTTATTTGATATATAGGAAAGCCCACCTTATAGATTACAGAACAAGACACGTGCTTCCGTCTTCTGGTCTGCGTCCTAACCTTGGTGTCGACTTCCTCCTTTATCGTAAAAAAAATCATACTTTAAAGCTAGGTCGCAAATGATAAACGAATACGAAAAGAATCGGATTAAGTTTTTGTTCTTTAGACGTTTTAGGCATTTGCACGCTAACTAAACTCTTTTAGTTAAAAAAAGGAAACGAGATACTAACGCATCTCGTTTGACGCTCACTCGGTTCTGTACTCGACACTTTAGGTCGGTAGAAAGAAGGTAGTCTATAACTTGAAACGACTAAAAAGATCGAAAGAGTTCAAGTTGAGAAGAGTTCAACTTAAGAAACTACATTTTAAACATGCACTGCACGAGGTCAGTAAGTCTGTCCAGAACAGGAGATTGCGAAACAGGGGTCGAATCTTATACCAAAAGAAAGGTACGGGTGTCTAGTTTACTCTCCAATTCGCGGATCTCGATTCTGATTAACGAGCTAGGAGATATCGCAGTTTCCGTGGAATGTCGCAAAACTGCCGAGTTAACCCTAATGCTTGATAAAATCGACGCACGCTTTTCTAGGTTTGATTAAAGCTTAAACACTTTTATTTTCGCACAAAAACTGACCCAAGGCAGTCACCTCGTATTATTATACGTGATAAACCCCTTTCCATTTCTCGATTATAAACACGACGATTAAAACTCGTCGTTCAAATTATACAATTACTAAACCAATTCAAGTTCCTAATTCAATTCTTAATTTCTCGGTTTCAATTATAACCTATCATTTCATAACTCGGATTAACACGTCGTCAACTACGAACTTGTTCACTTAACGATAAGATTCATTAATATCCAATTATTTTCTTGGTTCGACTTTTCTATCGATATTTAGGCTCGTTGCTTCGTTTCTTACCAAAATTTCAACGTTATTAGAATCCGATTAAATTCTACAACATTATTCGACATCTATCAAGACTCATTAGTAAGTGATCCATATCCTTAACTCATTAACCAAACTCGGTTTATTTATGGATTTTCGTCTCTTATACTTTACCTAATAATTTTAGAATAATTCCAAATTAATATATATTCGACCTCATGTATCGTATATCTTATTTCCATCAAACAATCGAGCATTTCATAACATTTACTAACCTAAATCGAGCCTTCTTCGTCTCTTAGGTTTTGGATTTTATTTTTAGAAAAATCTAAAACAATTCATACGATTAATTAACATCATAAGGAACACTAATCTAACAAATCAACAAAGAAATCGAGCACGAATCAAAAGCTCCAATTCTGAAAAATTTCGGTATTAATTAGGGGTTAGGATTCTTGATTTTTCTTCATGATTTGAACCGTAGAACTCGATTCTAAACGTCCTAGAACATGTATCAAACAAGAAATCACATGCTAATCAATTCCCTAATTTTCGAAAAAATAAAAGATGGGGAAGACAAGGTTTGTTCGGTTCAAAAGGAAGGTGAAGCTCTTACCTTTCGTCTTATGAACTCGGATTGGAATTTGATCGGTAGATGCAAGAGCTTTGTTCTTGGAGAGAGCTTGGAATGTACTTCAATGGAGGAGAAATGAAGAAGAAAATGAGAGAGAGGGAGAGGATGGAGGTGGCGGATGGAGGTGATGACTCACCTATGGTGAGTCATAAAGCTATTAGAAATATCTAACAAAGGAAGGTGAGTCGTTAGGGTCATGTTTGGCGAGGGAAAAATTATCGAAATAACTCGTTTCCGGCTCTTAAACGCCGTTTTAAAAGTCGAGAAATACTTTTCTAGTTAGGTACGGAATTGACGAAATCTAATTCGTCCGTTAGATTTGAAATAATTTACGTACTCGGAAAACCTAATTCGTTTTTCAAAATCCGAGAAAAAGGTCGGGACGTCACAATCCAAATTTCGTCTGGAAAATCATAAAAATTAACTTTCTCCGTTGAACTCGTCTCAAAGAAAAAGTGAATGTAAATTCTGATGGAATTCGATTCCGAGTTTTCGGGCGAAAAACTTAACTGATGCGAAAACCCTAATACAATAGTCGTTCGTCCGATTTCTGGAAATTATTTTCGGAAACGGATTTCACCGTAAATCTTAGAATTTAATTTTATGAACTTAGGCGTGCAAAGCCGTAATTATTATTAACTTTGAATTTTTAATGCAGTAGAAATTTTCCGGGACACTACATTTCTACCCCCCTTACGAAAAATTTCGTCCCGAAATTTGCATACCTCCTTTAGACTGTTCGGGGTACTTCTTCCTGAAATCTTCTTCTAGCTCTCACTTGGCTTCTTCTTGCTCGTGATAAACTTATAATATCTTTACCAATCGAATCGACTTGGTTGCTTAAATTTTCGCGCTTTTCGATCCAAAATCGATATCGGCTTCTCTTCATAACTTGAGTCAGATTCAAGAACAACGTCTTGCTGACTTGTAACGTGCTTAGGATTATAGACGTGTTTTTCTTAATTGTGAAATGTGAAAACATGTTAGGGACACTTCATAGATTTGGCGGTAAGGCCAATCTATAAGTAGCGGTCCTATTTTCTCGAGAATCTTATAAGGTCCTGAGAACCTTGGTATTAGTTTACCCTTACGTTGAATCTAATGATTTCTTTTAAAGGCGTAATCTTAAGGAAAACCTTATTACCAACTTCGAAACTAAGATTGGTTCGTCGATCATCGGCGTAAGACTTTTGTCGGCTCTGGGCTTCTTTCATCCTATCTCGAATCTGTCGAACGATCTCGATCATTTCATTAATCGAGTCTGGTCCTAAGTTCTTTCTTTCACCCACTTCATCCCAATAAAGTGGTGACTTGCATTTTCTTCCATACAAAGCCTCATAAGGCGCCATTCCAATCGTCACCTGATAGCTGTTATTATACGCGAATTCGACTAAGTGTAAGATATCTTCCCAATTTACGCTTCGATCCAATACCACTGTCCTTAGCATATAACCTAGAATCTGAATCGTCCTCTCGGATTGGTCGTCCGTCTGAGGGTGAAAAGCGGTACTGAAGTTAAGTGCAGTTCCTAACTCTTTCTGCATGGTGATCCAAAATCTCGAAGTGAACTTGGCATCTCTGTCTGATATTATGGACTTCGGTACTCCGTGCAGACGTACAATTTCGCGGACGTACAACTGCGCTGACTTCCCTGACTCGTAGGTAAACTTAATCGGTAGAAAGTGAGCTGATTCTGTGAGTCCATCAATTACTACCTAGACGGCAGTGTTTCGTTTTCTGGACTTAGGCAAGCCTGTCACAAAATCCTTAGCTCTATCTTTCCCATTTCCATTCTGGGACATCCAATGGCTGCGACAATAAATACGGTCGTCGATGTAAAGCCTTTACTTGTTGATAAGCCAAACGTCTTTCCACAAACGAGGCAACGTTTCGTTTTAGTCCATTCCACCAGAAATTTCTTCTTAGATTTGGATACATCTTCATATTCCTTGGGTGCGCTGCATATGACACATCGGGAGTTTTACTGATGATATCGTATTACGTTGTTTCATAATAAACCTCTGGTACCTCCGTTCTCATCCATAGTCGTAGCTCCTTGATCAACTCGTTCTTCCTCTGCCTCTTATGAATTCTTCCTCATAATTTGGTGTAGTTACCAATGCCGCTGTTTGACCTGTGATCGTTGCTAACGTATCGAGCACTTCTATATCCATCATCTCGACTTCTCGTACAAGCGTTTCTTCTTCGATGAAGAGATACCTAAACTTAGTTGGAGTCTTACGACTCAACGTGTCTACTACGCTTAGCTTTTCCTAGATTGTAATTGATACCACAATCTTAAGTCTCATCTAATTCGCGCCATCTTCTTTGTCTTATGTTACTTCCTTCTGCTCGAATAAGTACTTCAACTCCTTATGATCTGTGAAGGTCTTAACCCTTATACCATAACGATGATGTCTCCGAATTTTCAGTGCGTGCCCAACGGCTGTAAGTTCTAGGTCATAGGTTGGATACTCGATTTTTTTTTGTGGGGTTTAAAATTGTCGTGAGACGGAGGCTATCACCTTTCCTTCTTACATCCAAAATACATCCCAATCCATTCTTCGATGCGCCAATATATATACTATGCGTTCCTTGTTTGTTTTCTGAAAGGCAAAAATTGGTGCGATAATCCATTTTCTTAAGCGTCTATAAAAAAAATATCTCGCACTCGTCGGTCCATTCGAAAGTATTTTCCTTCCGAAGTAGTTACGTTGTAGTTCTAGGACTCGTGAAATTAATTCCTCGTGTTCTTTCTCATTCTTGGAGTGAATGAGAATGTCGTTGATGAATACTATGGCAAATTTATCTAAATACAGGTGAAATAACCCTATTCATGAGATCCATGAATACCGCAGGGTATTGGTAAAAACAAATGGCATTACTAGGAATTTGTAATCGCCATATCGGGTTCTAAAAACTATCTTAGGTATGTCTTCGAGTTTGATTCCTAGCTGATGATACTCTGATTTCAAATCTACATTCGAAAAGACTCCTGCACCCTTATGCTGTTTCCGGATCTAAGTCGATCGTGAAAATTGCGTAACGATCTGGTGGCAATCCTGGCAAAATTTCTGGGAAAACATCGTCATATGCATTCACTACCTTCACATCCTGAACGGTCTTCTTAGCTCTTGGTTCTCCGCCTAGGTACACAAGGTAGGTTGTGGTACCCTTCTTCCTTTTCAACTTCGTGGCTTGCAGCGCTGATATTATTGGTACTCCTCTACCATCGAAAACCTGTAAAAGTCGGTCGGCTCTCTACCCGGCAGTTGAAAAGAGATTTCTCTCTCGTTGCAGAGAGTCGTGGCATAATTCTCTGACAACCAGTCCATCCTAGGATTATATCCATGTCGAACAATTATCACGTTCCAATTGTTTGCTATGACCTTAAAAAGACCCTAAATAAATTTTATGTTCAAGCGCAACTAAGGAAAATAATTCTCTGAGATTATCGTCACTCCCTGTAGCGTAGTTGTTTTTATTTCACGATTAGCGCGTTCTAGTTCTACTCCTAAAGGTTAACAGGTACTAATAACAACCGAATATAAAGCTCTAAAATGAAGCAAAAATTATGACGGGAATTTTTTTTTTTTTTTTTTTTTTTAAGAAAATCGTCCAATACCTGCCACATTTTCTTTGCCTTCATTTTGCTTCTCCTGCCAAACCACGGATGCCCATTCATTTTGTTGTGGTGTCGATTGTTGCTGTGATTAGGTCTAGATGGTTCCTAAGGGTTGGGGTTGACCATACTGATTTGGTTCCACCGTTGGAAACAGTATTGGGCAATTTCTCTTCCTATGCCCCATCTGTCCACATTGAAAACAATTTCTCGTGCCGGCTAGACAAACACAGTAATGTTTCTTCTTACAGTTGAGACAATTACGAACATCCTGCTTCTGTTCCACTGCTTGCAGCTGTCCTGGGCAATCCCTCTTAAAGTGCCCCTCCTATCCACAGTTGAAGCAGACACCTAGGTTCACCAGACAAACACCGTAGTGTGCACGATTGCACGTAGGACATGCTGGATTAGCATTCTTTCTTTGGTTATGCCGATCATACTGATCGGTTCCAATTGCTGGTAACGGTTTCGGGCAATTTCTTTTCACATGTCACTTCTGTCCACAACTAAAGCATCCGTCAATGTTTACTGGACAATTTCCAAAGTGCACCCAATTGCACCTAAGACAAGTAGGTACCATGATTTCTCCTTGGTTGTTCCCTCCCTGATTATTGTGATGCTGATAGCAGTCACTGCTGCTTTCTCCTTCCCATTTCCTTTTTCCTTTACAGTTGTTATTGTTATTGGAAAGGTCTTGGGTTGAAATCTGGGTCGGTATTGGTGGAAATGCCGGAATCCTTTTCTGATCCGGCATCACTGCCTCTATCTCTTGAATTCGTTCCAATAATTCTGTATAGCTTAGCCCCTCTTGGCTAGCTAATGCTATTTCCAGTTTACGTTTGAGTTCTCCTTGAAATTCCTTTGCTATTTCTTCTTCAGCAGCCACCTGATCGAATACATACCTATCATAAAACGCTCCCTTAAAGTTATTCCAGGTAAATTGAGTCGTTTGCCCCATCGGCATAGCTTCCTGTCTAGCCTTCCACCAATAGTTAACTGGTCCGGCTAGTTGAAACGCAACACACGCAAGGCGTTCCTCATCCGTACATCCTAGAAGCTCAAAAATTCCTTCGATTGATCGTACCCAAAGCTCAGTGTCGCTCGGGTTATTAGATCCCTTAAAAACCGGTGGATTTCTTCTGAAGAATAAATCCTCAATGTTACGTTGTTGTGGAGGTGGCGGAAGAAATTGCTTTGCTTGATGATTACGTTCTCCTATGTTTTCTCGCTGTCCTTGACCTCTACTGTGCCCTCTAGAATTACCAAATCCTCTTTGATTGTTACTTACTTTCGGCGGCATTTTGATTCTATAAGAAACGAGAATTCTCATTAGCGCTTGCTCTTAAGTCTTTTATTTACTTACTAAACCCCTTTCCAAACTTAACAAGTTCACGTAAGAGAGATCTGTAATAATTTCGATATTAACCTTTGTAAACTTTCAACTTTCAGAGTTAAATTAAACTCTCATTACGCGAGTTCTTTCAACGTTCTGGTTTTCATTATACAAATTTGAGGGATTTTCTTGTGGTAAAACTCTTGCACGGTCGTATATATATATATATATATATATATATATATATATATATATATATATATATATATATATATATATAAAGAATATTTATTTTGCCTCTAATGAGGACTTATGCAGAAACTAGACCACTACGATCTAAACTAGGCTGACTGCCTGTCTGTACAGTAAACCCTGTACCCACTAGAAGTGCTGGAATGGAAATGAATCATAAAATTTCGTATCCGTGGAAGTACTACAAAGGAACTAGTTACTGATCCAATTATGCACAAGGCAAGGAAAAACTACTAAGAATACTATTACGCGTCTGGTATGCTCCGCTCATCTAACTGTGGTCGTGCCAAACACTGTCCTCTGCGGCCGGTAAGCCGTCAGGGTTCTCATCCGGATCCTCCTCCGGATCCTCCTCTGGATCCTCAGATTCTAAACCGAAGACGAGCTGTAGTGCCTCGTCTATCCTCAAGGTGGTACCGTCAAGAAGTATAAGTGGGGGTGGTGAAGGTATCTCTGAACCAATCTTCTCTGCGTCTAAATCCAAACAATCGTCATTGATCACTACTGTATGCTTCTTCAAGGAAGGAAGGTGTTCAGGGATAGAACCGGACCCGTACTCGTCCCTGGAACGGACTCTGGATGGTCCTGCCTCAAACTGATCTCTATCTGTCGCCCATCTCGCACAATTCTCGTCTATTGGAGTCAAAGGTGGTGGTAGTTGTAGCGTGGCAGTAATCTCCGTATCTGACTCCTGGTACCTTCGTCCAGTCTCGAACTGTCCTCGAACCCTCACACTAGGCTCGGGTAGTAAAGGGGTAGATAATTCTAACAAGGCAGCTGTCTTTGCGTCAATCTCAACTAATCCCGGTCCTGGAACCAACTCTTCAAGTGTTCTAGATGAAAACGGTAACTGTGGTATAACTACGGTCTCCTCGTCTGTCTCTAAAAACTTTACCACTGAATCCCACTCCTCGCTAGGTACAAAATCTGTCGGGATCTCCAATAAATCGGCCATCACTGGGTCTAAGTCAAGAGACTCAGGTTCGGTAATCGCTGGAAAATGACGGTAGGAAAAGTGTGGCATAAGAGGATCTGCCATCATGAACCTGCTATGGAAGAAGCGCCTATGGATAGCTAAGGCAAAACCCTGGTAATCCCCCGTTGGCTCAATGTCATCGTCGAACAATCCTAAGTAATATCATGCGATGTCGTGCACCCAACTATGTCACTTGTCTGGTAGCTGATAAATCAAATCGGACATGGCCTGGTTCGCTGAAATAAAATGCCGTGCTGCATAGTATACGGTCGAGAAGTTGCTCACTATCTGCCCGACATCCTCCTTATCCGAGTCTGACACGTAATTATGATACTTATCCCGTATCACATCCACTAAGGTACGCTGAGGTAAGGGCTGGCTCTTCCGAGTGGTAACCATTCACCTGGCCATCTTATAGAAACATGGATCAGTAACGGTTAAGGTAATAACTTATCTTATAAAAAATCTTAAATTACAATAGAATATTCCTTATTCAATTGTAATATCGCCGACACTTAAAATAATAAACTTATCGTAGATACCTTAGCAATTTTAAAGAAAATTGCTCTTAAACAATATATAGAAATATGATTCTTTTATTATTATTCTTTTATTATTATTCTTTTATTATTATTATTATTATTATTATTATTATTATTATTATTATTATTATTATTATTATTATTATTATTATTATTATTATTATTATTATTATTATTTTTTCTTAAGGGAAATTTCCGAACGATTCTTACTTTATTAAAACAAAGTATGATTCTACTTTGTTCATGTCACTTACGCATTTATGACATTCGTTTATAAAAGACTTTGTCGTCCTCGACACTTAATGCTCGCACTCGTCGTATTCTTCGTTTAATTATGAAGTAAATAAATAAATTCCAAAAGTAGTGGAATAATAGCTAAAGAATAACTTGTGTAACACAAGTTCGGGTCGTCGACGAAATCTATTGATCGTTGAAATTTAATTAAGATTCGTACTCGATCTTAGTAAATAGAACAAATCTCCTATTGGAGTTTTAACGGAGCAAACTCCATTTGAAAGACGACTTCGTTCATGTTACTTGTACGGAAGTAACACTTATTTCTTCATTCCCTTTGATTCCCTTTATTCTGTCCTCTTCATCTCGATCGTATCTTTCTTGTTTCGAAGTCTTCTTTTCTTCTCGTTCCGATCATTTCTCGAATGATTTGAAGCCACGTTTCTTAAACGTCTAAGTTCTCAAAGGATCGGGAAGTTCTTAGAACAAAGTCTATGTTTTTCATGAATAGGGAAAATCCCTAGGATTTGTCTAGATTCTCGTGCCAAAATACTTTCAAACATAAGAAATTATTGCGCAAATAATTTCACATAAGGCACATAACATAACCAAGTATAATTTAATATACTTTCAAAATAATTATGTATTTGGCACTTTGATTTCGTCCTTAACTTACTGAATAATTATTCAAAAATTTTCTTGAAAGAAATCATTTTTCTTGAAACTCTTTCCTTTATTTCTTTCTTTCCTTCGTTGAGTCGACGTAACGGGAGGTTGAGTTGTCGTCTATATTCTTAATCTTATCTTATTGTTCTGACTTAACTTTACTTGAAAGAAGACTCAGGTATAGAGTATATACAAATATTCTATCTTACGACTCGAAAGAAGACTGGTACCACTCGGTGGTATCCCTAGAAAACAAATTAAGGCCAGAGCGGAAACGAATGCTCTGTCTTACTACTCGAAGGAAAGACTTGTATACAGAGCAGAAATGATTGCTCTGATACCACTCTGTCACAGCCCCAAATCCCAAGGGACGGCAGAAGCAGGGGTGCAACTGGGGTTGGATTAAAGAAGCGGGGAAGAAGGGGGATGAAAGAATAAACATACATATAAGACAACACAATTTCAATGAACAAGACTTTATAACAAAAGAAGGAGTTGATCTCGAAGGATTCTAAGTTATAAACAGGATTCAGGCTACAGTGATTTAAATATATACAACAAAAGTCTTAGAGTTTAGCAGCGGAAAAATGAGATATGAATACAACTCTTTCCTATCTCTATTCAACCCTAACTCAACCGTCCACCGCTGCCGTCGCTTCAACCTGCACATTTAGAAAACATATGCAGGGCTAAGTACAAAAGTACTTAGTGGGCACGTTGCCGAAAATATAATCATAAGTATAGATAAACAGGCATCTTATTTTATAGCGCATCGGGGTTTTCATTTAAAAGAGCCCGTGCCTATTAAACATTTGCATTTCATTCATAAAGTAGCTGATCAGCATTTTTCATAGATGTTACGTTCAAATCTTGACCAGTCATAATTCACCGTGGCTGGCTACCGCTCAACAGGATACCACATACACCACAGGCTACAAGTGCACTAACTCTGGAAAGCCCCCTTTGACTAACTCAGAGCCGATCGTTAGTTAACCCCTTTTGATTAACTCATAAGGTACAAGAGAACTCACATAAAACACAAAACAGTTCATGCCATGATTATCACTTTGAAAACACGATTATCAAAACGATAAAGAAAAGGGTTTTCGAGCATTGCTCGTTTTATTTGATATATAGGAAAGCCAACCTTATAGATTACAGAACAAGACACGTGCTTCCGTCTTCTGGTCTGCGTCCTAACCTTGGTGTCGACTTCCTCCTTTATCCTAAAAAAAATCATACTTTAAAGCTCGGTCGCAAATGATAAACGAATACGAAAAGAATCGGATTAAGTTTTTGTTCTTTAGACGTTTTAGGCATTTGCACGCTAACTAAACTCTTTTAGTTAAAAAAAAAGAAACGAGATACGAACGTATCTCATTTGACGCTCACTCGGTTCTGTACTCGACACTTTAGGTCGGTAGAAAGAAGGTAGTCTATAACTTGAAACGACTAAAAAGATCGAAAGAGTTCAAGTTGAGAAGAGTTCAACTTAAGAAACTACATTTTAAACATGCACTGCACGAGGTCAGTAAGTCTGTCCAGAACAGGGGATTTCGAAACAGGGGTCTAATCTTATACCAAAAGAAAGGTACGGGTGTCTAGTTTACTCTCCAATTCGCGGATCTCGATTCTGATTAACGATCTAGGAGATATCGCAGTTTCCGTGGAACGTCGCAAAAACTGCCGAGTTAACCCTAATGCTTGATAAAATCGACGCACGCTTTTCTAGGTTCGATTAAAGCTTAAACACATTTATTTTGGCACAAAAACTGACCCAAGGCAGGCACCTCGTATTATTATACGTGATAAACCCCTTTCCATTTCACGATTATAAACACGACGATCAAAACTCGTCGTTCAAACTATACAATTACTAAACCAATTCAAGTTCCTAATTCAATTCTTAATTTCTCGGTTTCAATTATAACCTATCATTTCATAACTCGGATTAACATGTCGTCAACTACGAACTTGTTCACTTAACGATAAGATTCATTAATATCCAATTATTTTCTTGGTTCGACTTTTCTATCGATATTTAGGCTCGTTGCTTCGTTTCTTACCAAAATTTCAACGTTATTAGAATCCGATTAAATTCTACAACATTATTCGACATCTATCAAGACTCATTAGTAAGTGATCGATATCCTTAACTCATTAACCAGACTCGGTTTATTTATGGATTTTCGTCTCTTATACTTTACCTAATATTTTTAGAATAATTCCAAATTAATTTATATTCGACCTCATGTATCGTATATCTTATTTCCATCAAACAATCGAGCATTTCATAATATTTACTAACCTAAATCGAGCCTTCTTCGTCCCTTAGGTTTTGGATTTTATTTTTAGAAAAATCTAAAACAATTCATACGATTAATTAACATCATAAGGAACACTAATCTAACAATCAATCGACAAAGAAATCGAGCACGAATCAAAATCCCCAAATCTGAAAAATTTCGGTATTAATTAGGGGTTAGGATTCTTGATTTTTTTTCATGATTTGATCCGTAGAACTCGATTCTAAACGTCCTAGAACATGTATCGAACAAGAAATCACATGCTAATCAATTCCCTAATTTTCGAAAAAATAAAAGATGGGGAAGACAACGTTTGTTCGGTTGAAAAGAAAGGTGAAGCTCTTACCTTTTGTCTTATGAACTCGGATTGGAATT
The DNA here is from genome assembly GCA_029490685.1 of Schizonepeta tenuifolia. Taxonomy (NCBI): domain Eukaryota; kingdom Viridiplantae; phylum Streptophyta; class Magnoliopsida; order Lamiales; family Lamiaceae; genus Schizonepeta; species Schizonepeta tenuifolia. The sequence goes on along the minus strand of CM055959.1, from coordinate 40,697,751 downwards.
TGATCGGTAGATGCAAGAGCTTTGTTCTTGGAGAGAGCTTGGAATGTACTTCAATGGAGGAGAAATGAAGAAGAAAATGAGAGAGAGGGAGAGGATGGAGGAGGCAGATGGAGGTGATGAAGAGAAGGTGATGACTCACCTATGGTGAGTCATAAAGCTATTAGAAATATCTAACAAAGGAAGGTGAGTCATTAGGGTCATGTTTGGCGAGGGAAAAATTATCGAAATAACTCGTTTCCGGCTCTTAAACGCCGTTTTAAAAGTCGAGAAATACTTTTCTAGTTAGGTACGGAATTGACGAAATCTAATTCGTCCGTTAGATTTGAAATTATTTACGTACTCGGAAAACCTAATTCGTTTTTCAAAATCCGAGAAAAAGGTCGGGACGTCACAGTCCAAATTTCGTCCGAAAAATCATAAAAATTAACTTTCTCCGGGTAACTCGTCTCGAAGAAAAAGTGAATGCAAATTCTGACGGAATTCGATTCCGAGTTTTCGGGCGAAAAACTTAACGGATGCGAAAACCCTAATACAGTAGTCGTTCGTTCGATTTCTGGAAATTATTTTCGGAAACGGATTTCACCGTAAATCTTAGAATTTAATTTTATAAACTTAGACGTGCAAAACCGTAATTATTATTAACTTTGAATTTTTAACGCAGTAGAAAATTTCCGGGATATTACAAGAAAAAAATGAAATTATGAGTTTAAAGAAAAATATTTCTTTGATTGATGATGATGTTAGAATGATGTTTAGTAGATGTAATATATGAGTTGATGTTATGATTTAAAGAGAAATAGAATATTAATAATAATATTAATATTTGAAGATAAAAAGAGAAATAAAATAGTAGAAAATAAATTTTTTTTATAAGGAAATGAGTTAGAAGTCATGAGTATAAGTAAAGAGATAAGATGTTCGTATTTGAGTTCATTGTTATAAACGAGAAGTTAAAAGAATTATTATTAAAGAAATAATAATAAAATAATAGAATAATTAATTTAATGGAATATTTCCATTAAAAATAAATATGTTTGAGTAATGTGAATTCTAAGTGATGTTATATTCCTTAAGTGTATTTTGATATTTAATTGATGTGACGAAGTATTAATCGAGTAAAGAAAAATAGTAGAAGTTTGAAAAACGAACAAAGTATATAAGTCATGTGAGAAAATGATGATATTAAGTTTTAAAATACTTTGATGATGATTTATTGATGTTATATGATGCGTTAAGTGATTTAATGATGTTAATTGAGTAGAAATAAGCAAGTTTGCTTTTTGAATCACTTAAAAAGGAGTTAAAACGTAGAAGTTATCGAGCAGTGAAGTTTTAACAAGAAAAATTGTGTTTTTATTAAATAAAACGAAAATTGAGTTTTTAAATAAAGAAAAGAATAAATAATGATTATTTTATTTTAAAGTATTAAGTTGAGATTGTATACGTATGTGAGTACGTATTTTGATGAAAATGATGACGTATTTTAGAGTCAAGAAATACGAAATAGAATTTTGAATATTAAATTCAAAATAATAATTATTATTTGAGTTTAACGAAATGATTTTCGTTAGAGTTTGAAGTTATCAGTTTTCAAAAGTTAAAAGTCGAGCAATGATGAATTAATATGTGATTAAGTATGATGCTATTAACCTATTGGTTTGGAAGATTAATAATTTATCAAACATAAGTGTTTGAATATTGATATTGATGCTTGAGTAATGTGACGATGCTTGAGTTATGATGTGAGTACATGTTTGTGATGTGAACGTTGAAGTGAACGTTTGATTGTCGACGTGAATGTCTGATTATCGAGATAAGTGCTCAACTGTGAACGAATGATGTGTGATGTTATTAGTTGAGATGTGATGTTATGATTCGCTGAAATCATATAACTTAAATTCATGAGAAGATAAGACGATTTGATTAGTAACGTATCGATTTACGTGAAGTTTGAGAAGTAATATTAAAGTAGAAGCGAGAATCTGAGTTTGAGATTTAATTAGAAACCGAGTAAAGATGATGATTCGAGAATAAGAAATCGAGAAAGTTATCGATGTAGAGAAGTTTAGATAAGTTAAGAAGAACCCGAGTCAAGTATAAGTCCTTCAGCCGAGCCCTAAGTCTATTTTACGTTTTACGAGATAGTAATCCCATTCCTATTCGATATTATTCATGAAGGGCCGAGCGAGACTGACAAGTAGTCGGGAAGCGTAAAGAGTAAGCAACCTCAACCCAATATACTAGAAGTCAGGTAGGCTTTCTGAACTAAAACTAAATGATGAATGCGCTTACTTTTATGTATTACGTGCACTTTTCAAATTGATTAACTTGTCTAAATGTTCTAAATGTTTTGGTATGCAATCATCTACGTGTTATAGTTGTTGATGGTCCTGTGGACGCATGGGATACAGGTCCTGTGGACGCACATGATAGTAAGTCCTGTCAGATATGGGACAATGCATGCATTAGGTGACTGTAAGCTTTACTTCGGTATAGCTGGTCACGATGTTCGAGAAGGAGGCCTACTTCTCGACACCACAGTAAAATCAGTTATAGATTGATTCATACCTGAGTATAAATGTCTGCAGACGATTTCAGAAAAGTATGAAAAAGTTTTTATGGCTGTCACAAGTGGTAAACTGTTTTTAAATGATTATGTAATTAACCCTTGTGATGCAGCAAAAGAGGTAAGTCTAATCATATAGCTCTAATGAGCAGAGTTTTAAATGTTTTTGGCATGTGTTCACTGAGTACGAAGTACTCACGCCCTGCATGTTATTTCTAAAACGTGCAGGTTAGCTTGGGTGAGGAGGACGTGGTGTGCTTGAGCGGCTCATTGTTAATATAAATCTATTTTAGAAGTTTAGCTTAAGGTTATGTATCTTCATACATATAGCCTTCGAACTTGATGTTGATGTTTGTGTTCCGCAGCAACACTGTTATTCTGTTGTCTTTGACTGCATGCTCGAATTTCGTAACTATGAGCTGTGTGCTCGAAACTATTCCCTGTTTGTGTTTTATTTCTCTATGACTTGAATTTCCAAAACACTTATTATATTTTGAAGCCAATGTAATTTATTTGTGCTCCTTTATTTTGAAAATCCCTTGAAAGCATGTTGATAATTGATAACGCTTATTGTCGATTACCTTATTCTCGAGCATGAATCCTTGTTGAGTTAAGTTCATTTGATGGTTTCACCTTCACACTCCAATGGAGTCTGGTCGTTCCTACACACTGGATTTTAGGCTGTGACACTCACATATGCATCTCTCTCTAATCTCCAACCCACTTATTAAATATTTCAATCTAGTTTAAAAATTATATATCCGTTCACGTCTTAAACCCGATTAAAGAAATAAACTTTAACATCAATACACATTCATAACTCATTGCGCAATATATACTAATCACCAACTCATTCGGTCAATCAATTTTTTTCTTTCGCTAAAAGTTTTCAGCCATAACGCCTTTCTTTTCTCAGTCTATTCAGGCAACCTGTCAATTTCTATTAAATTGACATCCTTACTTATCAGGCTCGTTTAGGAATGATAATAGGTTGGGTATCACTTGTAACAGCCCGCTACCCGGCCTATGCGGATAACCGGACTGTTACTTGGAACCGTACAATAAATTATTGACTTTACAAGTTGACTTTACAAAAAGATAGAAATACAAAAGGCTTGGCTTCAAGGAAATTTACAAAAGCCCATTCATAATGGTAAACACGAGTAGAGAGTATAAAATATTTTAGCATCCATATCACTTTTTATAAAAGTAGTTAGGGCTTATTAACCCGAAATGTTACCTCTATGAGGCTTATAACCCACAGTTTGAAAATAGGAACCCACCTCTTGTCCTTGTCGCATGTGGAGTATCCTCTTGCGTCCCTAATACTTGGTGTCTCTTACAAGACAATCTATACACTTAGGCATCATACTAATCAAGGTTAATTATCCTATTAACCTAAAGGTTAACCTATTCCCGGTCTTTATCATTTGGAGTTGAGAATCCATCAAGAAATCGTCTTGAAGTTTTTTTAACTTAGAGAAATTGGATCAATGATCTTGTGTTTAAAACATGCTGTTGGAAAATTTAAGTAAAGTTTTGATTGATTCCAAAACCAACTGACCCCAACCGAGTAGATGTTGCCAGATCCTAATGTTAGTTTTTAGGCTCGCTGTTTGAGCAATGTTGAGATTTTATCTTTACAGGACTCCAGCTAAAGAAGGCAACAAGGCTTCACTCGGATAGAACATCAGTTGTAAGAAAGACAACTGAGTGTTCAAGTTTCAGAACATCAGTTGTAAGAATGACAACTGAGCGTTCAAAGGAGAATATGTAAGAGAACATCAGATGGAAGAAAGTCATCTGAGCGTTCGAGCCAACCGTTCAAGATTCAGAACACAAGAAAGACAACTGGGCGTTCAAGATACAGAACATCAGTTGAAGGACTCGAACTGATAAGATCTATAACATGAAGTTCAAGACAGCTGAGAGTTCAACTGTTCCAATTCAGACATAAGGTCAGATGAAGATAGTGATCAGATGGAACATCAGCTGAAGACCAATCAGATGAAGATCAAAACTTCTCAACCGACTAACCAAGGTTGAAAGTCAAAGGTTGAAGATTTGAATTTCAAAAAGGAAGTCACGTGAGGGTTTGACGTTCTATTATTACTTCATTTGGCCCAACACAAGGCTGTCTCATATGGAAAGCAGAAGTTCACAGTTGCCAAATCCGGAAAGTCTGCAGAGATGAGAGACAAGCCATCGCTTTCACAAGAACAGAGATCAACAACTCTTCCAACAGCTAGTTGATTCTCTCCGCCTATAAATAGAGGCATTCATTCATTCACCGAGACTTACGAGACAGACAAGTCCAAAGAGTTAGACGAGCGAACATCACCAGTTGAGAGTTCATATCGCAAACAAGCTAAACTGAATTCAATCTCTAAGAGCATCGCTAGTTGAGAGTTCATAGAGTGTTAGATTCTGTCTTGGTGTTTTTGATCTATCCTTGAGAACATCACTAGCTGAGAGTTCATAGCTTAGATCCTAGCTCACTTCTTGTTCGAGCTATTAGTTGGAAACCCACTCTTTCACACATCCCCTCAAAAGGATTGTTAGGACCCTACTCTTCCCGTAATTGAGTAGATAGGTTGATAAGTACCCGTAAACTTATCTGTAAGGTTGATAAGTACCCGTAAACTTATCTTAACGGTTGCAAAGCCCGCGTAAGCTTTGTGGTTGAAGTTCTAAAGAAATTGGACTGAGTTGTGTGGACTCACAACTCCTCGTAGACGTAGGAGTTCTCTCCGAACCACTTAAATCTTTATGTGTTTGTGTTTTCAATTCAGTTATTTATTGCATATCCAACTGACCTACTAACCAGCACTCAAACTGCATTTTTACATTCTCAACTGACTTGGTTATTGACCGACCTTGCATCAAAGCGTGAGTTATTTTATACGAGTTATTTATTTCCACCACATTCCGCACATCACCACTCTCACAGCTGAGTTTTCTTACTCAGTTGTGATTCCAACTGAGTCTTCTTACTCGGTTGTGATATTTTCAGGGGGTTGTTTTTAAAATTCTAAACTGGTGTATTCCCCCCCCCCCATACACCAGAACTCGTATCGGGACCATCACATGCATATTAGATCGTTATTTAAAACTTGATTTTGAAAATCATGTCGTGCCATGGTATATCATGTCATTCTTCATCGTGATTCATATAAGTATGCATGTCACATTATTCATCATGTGAATCATTCATACTATACTTATGCAATTAACACGTATATACATGTCATATCTTTAATCTTGTCATGCTTTAACATATATACTTAAGCAATTAAGTACATATAACTTCATATAACTTAATTAATTAATTTTAATTAATTAGCAATCATCATTAGCAAAGTCATGAACTATTGATCATATAATACCATATCATTAAGCTTGGATAGATAATCTAATTATAATTAATTAATCACATAATTAATACTATAATTAACTAATTAATAATTAATTAGCATACATTAAGCAAATCATACTTAATCAAATCATGTCATATAAGTACGTGTTAATCATCATATCATTTAGTCATAGTTAAACCTACACATTGTTCATATAACATGCATTACATAAATATCACATTATCAATTACTTAGGTATTTACCCTTAATTAATTAAATTAATTATTATTAGCGGGTCAAGGACCCTTGATTAATTAACTTGGTCAAATTAATTAAACACATAAGTCATATATGGCTCGTAAGCCCAGATGACTTTCTTCCATCTGATGTTAAAGACAAGATCGTTGTCATGTTCTCGGTTGTGAACTATACATCTTGGAGAACTCGGATGAAGAAAATTCTACTGTCAAAGCATCATCGAATGCAAGAAGTACTTACATCTGGACCGATCATCATCAGAGAAAAGGTCACTCGCACTCCTACAAATCCCAATGATGGGGATGCAACTGAGGTGATGGTTGAGAAGAAGCCAGAGGACTTCACTCCAGAGGAAGCTAAAGTGAGCCAGCTGGATATCTGGGCTCAGAGCACTATCATGTCCACAGTTGGACAAGACTATCTTCCTTGGATAGAAGAGTGCGACACCGCTAAGGAGATGTGGGATATTTTGGCATCTCTTAGTGAAGGGAGTGACAAAACCAAGGAGAACAAATTTTCCCATGCTTGTCAAGATTTTGACAACTTCTGCCTAAAAGCTGATGAAACCATTGATCAGTTAGAGCTTCGGTTCATGGATATCATCCGAAGGATTCAGTCTATCCGAAGAGAAAATATACTTTGAGAGAGATCAACCTCAAAGTATTACAAGCCCTACCAGCTGAGTGGGACACCTTCACCAACATCCATGAGAGCCGAGCTGATCTTGGAGAAATGGGAATTGACAGACTGTTCTCAATCCTGAAAGGAAATGAGTACAAGGTGAACCGACGAAGATCAACTCAGTCCTCGGGGCAGTTGAGTCGACACGAGGATGTTGGTTCAGCAACAAAGACAGTAGCACTTCGAGCTGACTACTCCAAGCCGCGAACATCAAGGCCAACACGATCTGCAGACACAGCTACGAAGGAGCCAAGCAAAGAAGAGCTGCAACAGAGCATTGCCACCATGTCAAAGAAGCTAGCTGACATGGATGCTCGGTTCGGAAAATACAAAAGGTTCTACAAATCCAACCGAATTCGAGATAACTCAAAGCCTGTGAACAACGGTTGCTTTGAATGTGGCAAAGAGGGACACTTCAAAGCAGATTGTTCAGATCTTTCGAAGAAAGAAAGAGAAGCGTTGAGGGCCAAGCAAAGTGCAAAGAACAAGACCATGTTTGCAAGAGAAGCAGCTGACGACATGGACATCTTAACTGACACTGAAGATGAGGACGAGCTGACTTCCACCAACAATGCTATTGGTCAGGATCAATGCCTCATGGCATTTGGAACCGACCAGGATGACGCTGAGGTACATTCTAGGCCTGCTAATTTAAATTCTTCCAATATTTCTAACATGCAGGAAATATTGAATGAAGAGTTGGAACTCTCCTGGGATGACTTCCTAGCACTCAATGAGGAAAAGAAATAGCAATCGGTTGAGTTTAAGAGTCTTCAAGATTAGTTTGTCAGACTTGAAGAATCCTTAACCGAAAAGGACAATCTGATTAAAAGTCAAACCGAAGAGATTGACAATCTCAAAAATCAACTGAATGAGGCCAACCGAACTAGTGCTCCAACCGATGAGGAGTTGAAGAAGCAGATCAAGGAGCAGCATGATCAGTTGAACAAGCAAGAGGCACAGATCGACCAACTGACGAAGAAGTCAGATGCACAGACCGAGCACATAGCTGTTCTTCTCAAGGATCTACAAACTGAGAAGGACAACCTGATAAAGCTATATCAATCATCCAAAATCATCGAGAATCTTATCAGTTATCAAAGACAAATGGATGACGTGTCTGGATTCGGTTACGACATGGTCAAGGATTCTGGAATCCCACCCGCAACCTTTGTCAAGGCTGTGGAGGTCACGATTGCCAAACCAGATCTAGTTGAGTCTGCAACTCACCAAATTAATCCAACCTCCACGTCACAGCAAGCACAACCAGCTAAGAAAATTGCAGTTGTCAAAGGAAAATGAGCTGTGGTTGGAGAACTGAAGAATTCATCAGTTGGGACTACAACCAAGGGGAATGTTCCAAGACTCAGAAGAGGAATCAGAGACGTTGGATATACAATCAGAACTGACCTCAGAACCGATCTCTGAACCGACCTCAGAACCGATCTCTGAACCGACCTCAGAACTGACCTCAGAAGAGATGGAATCAACCGAATCAACAGGGATTCAACCATCAGAATCAACATCGGTTTCATCATCAGAACAACCAGAGGTTCAATCAGAGTTAACAAATGTGGAACAGTTCCAACAGCTGGAGATATTCATGCCAGAACATGAATCAACAACAGGGCATGAACAGCTATCGTCGACAGTCAGGAAAATAAAATCAGACTCAGCCACACAGATTCCAAAATGGCGTCCGACCTCATTGACAAAACCAACAGGATAAGAATCGCCATCAAAACAGGGGGAATGCCTCTCCTCCTAAAGCTCACAATGGGAGAAATCAATCTCCTCCCAAGAAACAGAACTCCAATAATAACAACAAGCCTAAGGATAATCGAAGTGTTGTTATAGTTGATGGAGAAGGAAAAGTGATTTGGAATGATAAATCTATCCGATTATACAGGGAAAAACGACTCATAGTTCAAGGGGGAATTGGTTTTAACCCTCCAGGACCCAACTAAAATTGGGGACCTAAGCGAGTTTCTCTGTGCAGGAACAGGAGAAACAGCTGAGGAAGAATAAAGCATCACAAACCATGTGGGTGATGGATAGTGGATGCTCGAAACACATGACAAATCTGAGGGATTTGCTTGGAAGTTTTGTGGAGAAAGAAGGACCATCAGTTACCTTTGGTGACAACTCAAAAGGTCACACCAAAGGTTACGGTACCCTTGAAACCAATCATGTATCTATTTCTAATGTTTCATATGTTGATGGATTGAAGCATAACTTGCTCTCCATCAGCCAATTCTGTGATAATGGTTTCTTTGTCAAGTTTGATGCGCAGGGCTGCAGGGTTAAAAATGTTGAAACAAAACAGGTCATATTGTTGGGAAATCGATCCCCAACCGGGAATGTCTACTATGCAGATTGGAACAGTAGTCCTCCTGAAACCTGTCTGTTATCAAAGAGCAGTTCAGATGTGAGCTGGCTGTGGCACAAAAGGCTCAACCATCTGAATTTCAAGACAATGAACCGACTTGCAAGATAGGAACATGCAAAGGGCATTCCAAACCGAGTGTTTTCAACAACACATATCTGCAGTGCATGTCAGTTGGGAAAGCTCGCTAGATCCTCCTTTCGGTTGAAAATGACTCCCTCAACCGACCGAGTATTGCAGCTGATCCATATGGATCTCTTCGGGCCAGTTACACCAAAAAGCATGAATGGTAACGAGTATACACTTGTTGTTATTGATGATTTTTCTAGGTACACGTGGACCATTTTCATGCGACACAAGAGTGAAACCGGAGATGAGCTACCCAAGCTGATGGATCGGATATCGAACCAACAAGAGATGAAAATCATTTCTATCCGATCAGACCGCGGAACCAAGTTTCTAAATGAAACCATCATTGAGTACTGCGAGAAGCACGGAATTACTCATCAAACATCGGCTGTGCGTACTCCACAATAGAATGAAGTAGCTGAGCGAAGGAACCGAACGCTGAAGGATGCGGCTACATCCATGTTTACAAGCTCAGCTCTGGCAAAGAAATTTTGGGCTGAGGCAATCAACACAGCCTGCTACACCCAGAACCGGTCTCTTCTAACCAAGCAGTTGGGAAAGACTCCATATGAGCTATGGAGACGCAGGAAGCCTGATATTTCATATTTTCGCGTTTTTGGTTCTAAGTGTTATATTCACAACAATGGGAAGACTCAGTTGAAATCTTTTGACGCCAAGGCTTCGAAGGTTGGTAGCTCAGAGATATTGCCAACAAGAAGGAATCGATTTCGAGGACTCCTTCGCGCCTGTTGCAAGATTGGAAGCCATCAGAATATTTCTAGCCTATGCCGCATTTCACAAATTTAAGGTCTATCATACGGATGTGAAGTGTGCCTTCCTCAACGGTGACATTAAGGAAGATGTTTATGTTGAACAGCCTCCTGGTTTTGAGACTGGAGATGGAAGAGTGTATAAGTTGAAGAAAGCTATCTATGGCTTGAAGCAAGCACCTAGGGCTTGGTATGACACTCTTTGTGGTTTTCTTCTGAACTCGGGATTCAAACGAGGGTCAGTTGACAAAACACTGTTCACAATAAAAGTTGGAGAAGATATACTTGTTGTGCAAATCTATGTTGACAACATCATATTCGGTTCCAAGTCGGAGGAGCTGTGCGAGAAATTCTCAACTCTCATGAAGGAGAAATTCGAGATGTCGATGATGGGCGAGATGAATTATTTTCTTGGGCTACAGGTGAAGCAGTCATCAAAAGGGATTTTTATCAATCAGTCCAAATATACAAAGAGCTCATCACAAAGTTCGGTTTGCAGTCAAGTAAAACCACAAGGATCCCGATGAATACTAACTGGAAGATTGAACCCGGAACTGAGGGAAAACCCGTGGATGCCAGTAAGTATAGAGGGATTATCGGTTGTTTTCTATATCTAACCGCCAGTCGGCCAGACATATCTTACGCGGTTGGAGTGTGTGCTCGGTTCCAAGTTCAACCGAGGGAAGCACACATGTTGGCAGCAAAGAACATCATTAAGTATCTGAAGGGTACAGTTAATGTTGGGTTGTGGTATCCAACCGACGACAATATTCAACTGTCCGGATACTCAGATGCGGATCTAGCCGGAGATCGGTTGGACAGAAAGTCCACATCTGGACATTGTCAGTTCATGGGAAGCAAGTTAGTCTCATGAATCTCCAAGAAACAAGCATGTGTTGCCACTTCTACAACCGAGTCAGAGTACATGGCTGCCGGTAGCTGTTGCATGCAAGTGTTGTGGCTCAAGCAACAGCTGAGAGATTATGAAGTTGCAACTGGATAGGTTCCCATTCATTGTGATAGCTTAAGTGCCATTGCTATCTTTTTGAATCCTGTTCACCATTCTCGAACGAAGCACATTAACATCCGACATCATTTTATCCGAGATCATATTGAGAAGAAGGATGTTTCCATGGAGAAAATTCCAACTGAGATTCAGAGAGCTGATATCTTCACCAAACCTCTAGCCGAAGTGCGGTTCAAGATGTTATGTGATCTACTTGGATTGTTGGATCCATCAGATGAGGAACCAGCTGAGGTGAAGAGATAGATATCCATCTGAGGGGGAAGCTCAGATGAAGGGGGAATCTCAGATGCGGATCGCCAACCGAAGACATCAGATGTCAGCTGAACAGACGAACTCGAGTTAGCTGATGGTATGCCACAACATTGGATCAGACGTCAGCTGAATAGACGAACTCGAGTCAGCTGATGGTATGCCGCAACATTGGAACACAGCTGATTCCGACATCAGCTGGGAGGTATTACACAGCTGATTCCGACATCAGCTGGCAGGTATCATTTATGGCTGAAGGTGTTTGTGTCTTAAATGAGAATGTTTGAAATAAATTCAAACATTCCTGAGCATGTCAGTTAGACTAAAATAGCCATCATAGCGCATTTAATGTAAAGTGTGGCTGAACATCAATAGCCTACTTTATAGTGCGACTGGGCTGACATGAAAAACAGTTCACCTTCTCACGCGCTGGTTGGAACTCCGATTATGACGTCAAGTCAAAGCTAGTCAACAGTCGCGAGATCTCAGCCGTTGATGGATTCGCGTCATTCAACCCTAGCCATCGATTTCAACCGAGCCCACTAACCTATAAAAGGCGGAAAACCAGGAAGTGATCTCTTACCTTCTACATTTGTGATTATCTGCAGTAACTGTTCATTTTCGTCTCCGATTTATCTCACCATTTTCTGCAAGTTTCTCTCTCTATATATATATCTTCACAGAACTCTAAATGGCACCAAAAGCTTCACAAGGAAGGAAGATGGCATCTTCTGGACCTTCTCTTGTCCCTACATCATACGACGAGTCTTTTGATATGCTGCTCTCCAAGATCCACTTCGAGCAGATTCTATCAGAGGATGAACTGGAATCACCAGTATTGTCTCCCCTCGCAGAAATTCTCAGGGAGAACGGCCTTCTGGACAGGGCGACGCTCTTCCCGTCCCACCTTCTCAGGCGACAGGTCGGGGAGTTCTACCTGAACTTGCAATTACCCATCGACAGCCGAGATGGCCTCGTCACAGAAGTATCTTGTCGACAACGGGATGTTCCTGCCAGAACCATCCGCCGTGTCACCATCCACATTCCAGTTTCAGACATTCTACGCCAAATCATCCCACCGAACCTGACCACTACAGACACCATCGAGAATATAACAGATGCGGAAGCTGATGAATTTCTGGAGAGTGCTCTCATCACTCCAGAAAAATTGAGGAGTAATATGCAGCGCACGAAGTTGAAGCCAGAACATCGACTTCTGTTCGATGTTGTATCCAAGGTCATTTTCGGATACAGCGGTGCGTTTGGAGACATCAGCCGACTGAAGCTTAAGCAATTGATTGCTTTGGAGCACAAACACAAGCATGACATCAACTGGTTCAGTTATTTTGAACACCAGTTGATTCTGGAGAGGCAGAAGATTTCTGAAACCACAATCGAGTCTGGAGAGAAGTTGTTGAGTGTAAAGGGAACTCTCAACTTCGGTTGAAAAATTTCTGCTCTGATCCTTTTTGCAACAAAGGATCAGAACATGGTCTGGGAAGACTGTGAGGAGACCCCGGTGAAGAAATTGATGTTGTTCCCAACAGCTAAGAAGGCTCAGGATGTGATCAAGAGCGTTTACACTTCCAAGGACAAGAGGGAAGCTGTAAAAGATACAACTGAGGAGCCACCTCCAGCTGCCAGCCGCCCGTCAAAATCCACAGCTGGACGCCGACACAGAGCGGAGTCGGAGAAAGAGAAAGCGGAAGAACCAGCTAAGAAGAAGCTGAGGGTTCGGATCAAGAAGTCTGTTGCGAAACCAGCTAAGGAGATTCCAGCTGAGGAGTTGCCAGCTGAGGAGGTTCCAGCTGAGGATGTACCAGCTGAGAAGATACCAGCTAAGGAGTCAACAGCTGAGGAGACTCCAGCTGTGGAGGCACCAGCTGAGGAGCCATCTGAGTCGAGTCACTCAGTTGACAAGGATGCGTTCGTGATCGTTCCTCGCGCAGGTGGAACAGATGAGATGGATGGCATGGAAACGAATCTCTCCTCGGATGCATCTTCCTCATCTGAGGAAATCGAAGATATTCCAACTTCCCCACGGCAGGAGATGATGCCGTACAGCCCGAACAGGTTATCCCAACCGACACACAGCCAGAAATTCCGAGCTCTCTGCTCGATGCCAACATTGAGACCATTTCTTTGGCCAATGTTGATGAACCTATTGATACCAACCTCCCCACATTGTCAGAAATTCCGAGCTCCCAGCTCGATGCCAACGTCGAGACCACTTCTTTGGCCAAGGTTGATGAAACCATTGAACCGATTCCATACGAGAATCTATCTTCCTCCCCCATCGATGACGAAGCTGATCGTCAGGCTGTCGTGCAGGAACATGAAGGCAAGCTGGCCTACTATTTTCAGAAGCTGATCGGGATGTTCCCTGAAGCGCGCGACATGCCGATCTTTGCGACGCTTGGAACCGAGCTGATGTATCAGTTCAATTTAATCTTCAGCCACTGGTATGTGAAGGAAGATACCATAAGGATACACAGCTGGAACCAGCTGAAGGCAGATGAATCGCGCATCAGAGACTACTTTAATTACACAAACCTTGAGGTTGCCTACAACAACAAGGTTGCACTGCTGACGCGTCGTCTGGACATTAGCAAGGCTGAAGGAAGAGACACCAGGGAAACAGCTGAACCAGATTGTGTCGCCTTCCTCAACAATATGCTAACCAAATCTGCTGATTTTATAGATGACATTGACGCAGCCGCAGCAGCAGCCAAGCAAGAAGAAGAAGAGCTTCAACAGTACATGGCCAATCGCCAAGCCATGGTTACTGTTGAACAGCCAGCACTCATTGAACAACCCGCTCCAGCTGATCAGCCAGCACCCTCAATTGATGAAATATGTGAGTTGATCGCGGAGAGGGTTAATCAGCTCAGAAAGGAGATGCTTGCCAACTTCCAGCACAACAAAGAAGATCAGCCGAGGATGTTGGAAGCTCAGGCGGAGAAGAACAGGAAGCTGCAGGAAGAGAATGAGGCGCTGAAGATAAAGCTGGATGACTTCTCAACATCCACCAGCCAAGACCTCAGTACTCTGAAGACGACCGTCCATGGAATCCGATCTGATCTGAACGTCTTCAAATCCATTTCAGACTCCAACCTGACCAAATCCCAACAGACACAGGATGAAGAATGGGATTCTCGGTTCGAGTCAAGATGGGCTGAGTTCGTTGCTTTCCAAACCGAGGTCAATGAAACACTCGCTGGACTGAGGAAAGCCAAACAAGAGCGCCATGACTTTGAACTGGCGAAGAAGGTTGAGCTAGAGTGTGCGGTTGATGAGCTCTTCAACAGAATTCAACAAGCTGAACAACAACTCACCTCTCTGGATGGCTCAGTCGCAAGCCTTGTTGCTGATGCCAAAAAGGGGGAAGTTGAGACTGGTGAAGATGTGCAGCGGGAAGATGAGAACCAAGGAGTTGAAGTCGAAAAATCTCAGCCGAAGAAGACAGCTCAAAAGAAGAAGTCCGCCACGAAGCCAATCGACGTAGGCGGAGTTGAAATGGCGAAAGACATGGAACATGCAGAAGAATATGGAGTTTCATACAACTCCATAGCCGAGATAGCAGCCGAGCTTGATGCGGGTCGTGTAGAGTCTTTTGAAGTAGTTTCTGCGTGCACTTTTTTGACTCTTCGACTGAGTCGGGTTCCTTGGGTCGCGTAGAGTCGTTTGGGACAATTTTTGTGCATCACGTTTTGGAGTTGTCCGTTTTAGTTTCTCCGTTTTGTTCTGTTTTGTTTTCCAGTTTTCTGTGTCTTTTGGTTGTTTCCTTGTTTGTTGGTAGTGAGTTCAAGTGGTAGATTGAGAGGATTCGATTCCTTGAGAGAGAATTTGAGTGGAAAAAGACAAGAGAGGTGAGATTATTAGAGTGAAAAGAGCCATAATTGAGTGATACACGAGTGCTGACTGAATCATTATTGAGTGATACACGAGTGCTTGTGAGGTGGTGAGGATTCTGTTTTACTAACCTTTGTTTCTTTGTCAAGATGTCAAAAGATGGTAAACAGGTTTCAGATACGGAGGACCAGCCTATTGGTGATCTAAAGGCAAAATTACTGATGGAGGCACTTACATCAGAATTGGGGAGGATGTTAGAATCAAAGATGGAAGGGGTATATAACAGACTTTACCAGATTGAGCAGTCTCAGACCAGAGAGACCAATTCCAATCGAGGTCGAGGTGGCAGAGAACGTGGTGGTCGAGGAGGCCGTATTGAGTATGAGGACTATGTGGAGGATACTGAGTTTGATGAAGATGATGAGGGCAGTTGGCGTAGAGGCGGCGCAGAAACACCAAAGATAACTATCTGGGCAACATCAATATGAACATTCCCTCTTTCCAAGGGAAAAATGATCCAGAGTTGTACCTTGAATGGAAAAGAAAGGTGGAGCTTATGTTTGACTGCCATAACTATTCAGAGATAAAGAAGGTGAAGTTGGCAGCGGTGGAGTTTTCGGATTATGCACTTGTTTGGTGGGATCAGTTGGTGACTAGTCAGCGGAGAAATGGAGAGCCACCTATTGAGACTTGGCATGAGATGAAGGCTGTGATGAGGAAGCGTTTTGTGCCAAATCATTACTACTGAGAGCTTTACAACAAGTTGCAAAATTTGAGGCAGGGAAATAGAAGTGTGGATGAATTCTTCAAGGAGATGGAGATAGCCATGATTCGAGCCAATTTTGTGGAGGAACGTAAGGCGACTATGGCGAGATTCCTAGCTGGGTTGCAGTAGGACATTCGAGATAGAGTGGAGCTGCAGCACTATGTTGAGTTGGAGGATATGGTCCACATGGCCATAAAGATAGAGAGTCAGCTCAAGAGGAGGGGGGCACCAATGGTAGCGGTCAGCGACAGAGTTCGGCCAATTGGAAACAACTCCAACCAGCCGCTAGTGATTCCTCAAGGGAACCAATGGAAGCAATAGGTGGCGCTGAGAGACCAAAAGAAACCGTTCTTTAAGCCCCGAATAGAGACTTCGAGTTCAGCCAATCCAAGCAAGCCAGTGACCCATGATAGCCGAAATTGAGACAAGAAATGTTTCCAGTGTCAAGGATTTGGGCATATCATGAGTGAGTGTCCGAATAGAAGAATCATGATTTTGAGAGATGATGGTGAAGTGGTGACTGATGATGAAGATCGTGATCCAGAGATGCCAGCTTTGGAGGAGTCCGACAAAGAAGCTAAGGAGATTTTACCTCTTGTTGGGCAGTTGTTCGTGACTAGGAGGTTTTGAGTGCCCAAACTCAACCCGATGAGAGAGAGCAGCGAGAGAACCTCTTTCACACAAGGTGCCATGTTCGAGATAAGGTGTGCAGCGTCATCATTGATGGGGGAAGTTGCACGAACGTGGCTAGCGCAGACATGGTTGAGAGATTGGGGCTGATTGCGGTGAAGCATCCCAAACCATATCGATTGTAGTGGTTGAATGCATCTGGTGTTATCAGGGTGGCGAAACAAGTGAAGGTTCCTCTCTGCATTGGGAAATATAAAGATGAGGTGTTGTGTGATGTGATTCCAATGCAGGCGAGCCACATATTGTTGGGACGTCCGTGGCAGTTCGATTGGCGAGTTACTCTTGATGACTTCACCAACAAATATACCTTTGAGTATAAGCAGAAGAAGGTATCACTTGTTCCTCTTACTCCTAAACAAGTTTATGAAGATTTAATGCAGATGCAAAAAGAGGCGGACAAGGTGAAGTCTAAGGAGTGGTCGAGCAGAAAAAGGAGTGCGAGTTGGCGTATAATTCATTTCTGGCTAGACCGAGAGATTTGAAGTGGGCCGTGAAGGAGGAGAGACCGATGTACTTGTTGTTGTACAAGGAAATTTTGCATACTGATAACGATTTCTCTTCTCTGCCCCCTTCTATTAGTTCTGTTTTGCAGGAACATGATGATGTCTTTCCTGACGAGATTCTATCAGGCTTACCACCAATTCATGGGATAGAGCATCAAATTGATTTTGTTTCCGGAGCTGTCCTTCCCAACCGAC
Organism: Schizonepeta tenuifolia; assembly: GCA_029490685.1. Taxonomy (NCBI): domain Eukaryota; kingdom Viridiplantae; phylum Streptophyta; class Magnoliopsida; order Lamiales; family Lamiaceae; genus Schizonepeta; species Schizonepeta tenuifolia. Next base: position 40,680,323 of record CM055959.1, on the reverse strand, counting down.
CAGCTTATAGGACCAACCTCGAGAAAACGAAGGAGTTGGATCGACAAATCGGAGATTTGATGACGAATGGGCGTGTAAAGGAGAGTATGAGTTCGTGTGTCGTTCCGATTTTAATCGTTCCAAAAAAGGATTCATCTTTGAGAATGTGTTGTGATTGTAGAGCCATCAACAATATCACGGTAAAGTATCGCTTTCCTATTCCTCGTTTAGATGATATGCTTGATGAGTTACGTGGTTCTTGTGTGTTTTCAAAGATTGATTTATGTAGTGGATACCATCAGATTAGGATTAAGGAGGGTGATGAGTGGAAAAGTGCTTTTAAGACAAAACTTGGTTTGTTTGAATGGTTGGTTGTGCCTTTTGGTTTGACTAATGCACCTAGTACTTTTATGCATCTTATGAACCATGTTTTGCGTGCTTTTATAGGTCGATTTGTTGTGATTTATTTTGATGATATCCTTATTTATAGTAAGAGTCATGATGAGCATGTTGACCATTTGAAGGCTGTTTTGGATGCACTTAGAAAAGAGAAGTTATATGCTAACCTTAAGAAGTGTGTCTTTAGTACGCACAAGCTTGTGTTTCTTGACTTTGTTGTTAGTGCACAGGGTGTAAAGGTTGATGAAGAGAAGATATGAGCTATCCAAGAGTGGCCTACGCCGAAGAATGTTGGAGAAGTTAGAAGTTTCCATGGACTTGCTAGCTTCTATAGGAGGTTCGTACCTCATTTCAGCAGTGTGGCAGCACCTTTGACGGAAGTTATCAAGAAAAGTGTGGAGTTCAAGTGGGGAAAAGTGCAAGAAGATGCGTTTCAACTTTTGAAGCATACCCACGCTCGAATAAACAAATGCGACGTATGAGATGAATTTCACATTTAAATATATGTCGTGTCGTGCTCATGCTCGTGCTCGTTCGTAAATGTGAGGAATGCATTTATTTGAAATCGCAAGTCAAAAACTCTTTTCATCTTATAAACAATGTCTTTATCTTATCAATAAAAGAAATATTATTTTCTTTTAAAACTCCGGGAATAAGAACCTATCTTAAAAGTTTTAGTTTACTCGAATTTTTTTTAGACCGATTTTGTGGGGTGTTACATCACTCATTAAATATTTTCTAATCCGAATAAGAATTTATTTACTTGTACTCATCTTAAATCCAATTAACAACTTTTTTGATTTGAAAAATATATACTATATTATCTTTTTATATGAATTTTTCAGCTGGTGATTTATTTGAAAATTTTAATTATTGGTCATTAATATTAGACTAATTAATATTACATTAAAAAATATAATTATTTATTTAACTAATTAATTATTTAGCTAAATTAAATTAATTTATTATCACAAAGTAATTGTTGCATGAAAAGAAACACATGATTTCTAAGTATTTATATAGGTTTTACAATAATTGAAGTATGATTAGAAACCAATGTGGACAGAAGAATAATGTTTCCATGTAAAAATTTTCATGTGCCAAATTAATATATTACTGACAAATTACAAAAAAATATTTAAATATAAAATAATTAAACTAAATCTTTGAATAGAACTAAGCATGTTAATTATAGAAACTGTAATAGAAAATATATGCGTTAGAGGACTCTTACTATGTGTGAGAGATAAATATGCATTCAATTATAGTATTAGAATTACAATAAGAATATTTATTAGCATATATACATAGTGAGATAAATATGCATTCAATTTGAGACAGACATAGATAGTGTGATATGTATATTAGTTGAGATGACCTATATATTATTAAAAAATTGAGATGTTATATATGTGATATATACATTGTAACACCCCGCTAAACCGGTCTAGGAAAAATTCGAGTAAATTAAAACTTTTAAGATAAGTCCTTATTCCCGGAGTTTTAAAAGAAAATAATATTTCTTTTATCAATAAGATGAAGTCTTTGTTTATAAAGTGAAAAGAGTTTTCGATCTCAATTTCAAATAAATGCATTCCTCACATTTACAATGAGCACGAGTATGAGCACGACACAACATATTTTTAAAATGTGAAATTTCATCTCACATGTTGCATTGATTTATTTCGTGCATGAGTATTTTACAAATTTATTTCTTAGCTCAATTAATAAAAGACGAGTTAATCAAGAGGGTTCGTACCCGGATAAATAATACGAGATGAATTATATGTGAACAAGTGCATGTGGGTATGTGTGTGCATAAATGTATAGATGATTAAATGTATATAGTTTTTTGGCCACTACTTCACTTACCAACTAATGAGACACACTAGATGACACCAATTAGGAATAAGATATTAAGAGAAATATGAATAAGAAGAGAGGAAGAGAGAGTTGTCATCCAACTCCACATGTGCAAGAATCAAATGATGATTCTAGAACTCATTTTTCAACCCATTTCAAAATGGACCAATGCATGGCCTCCATTTCTATCCTCTCCCACTTCCACACTCAAGACAACCTCTCACTCCCTCCTTATTACCCCCATGTGACTGCACACACACACACACCAAGCATCCATTTCATCTTCTCCATCATCCATTCTCTCTCAAGACAAAGCCCCATCACCACTCCCTTCCTTCACCCATTTTTCTTCCACCATCACTACCATTTCTTCACCATCTAAGAGATCTTATGGAGAGGAAGATGAGCATGACTAAGGATCTAGAAGATCATGGGAGAAGAGGACCGAAAATGAGAGAGAGAAAAGGAAAAAAGCTAGGTATAATGTTTGACCTTCAATTTTGTGCTTCTTCCTTAATATTCTTCTTTATTCTTCCAAGAAATGCATGTTAGATGGTGTGTATGTGATTTCATGTGGGTTTTGAAGCATGAGAAAATCCAAGAGAGAGGTTTAGTTTTTTATTTTTCAAGCTATTAGATGATTCTTGCTTGAATCTTTGAGATCTAAGTTTATCTATGGCCTACGTGTGTTATAAGTGAATTGCATGTTGATTTTAACTTTTGATCTATGATGTTTATGTTATAATCATGATCCATGTGTAGATCTAGGACTTATATGTTTAATTTTTGAAGCTTCATGTTCAAAGATGTTAGATCTATAACTGTTAGAAATTTTCAGCATGATCTTTGTTAATCTAATTTAGAACAGAAGGTAAAAGCCTTATCAAATGAACTTCGATTGAATTGAAATTTTAATATGTTGTAGCTATTGATGTCTAGTATAACATATCCAAAAATCAGAATTTTTTATCGAGGCAAATGCCCTCTGTAAATTGATCTTTGCCACTGCCCTGTTTCGAACCTTCAATCTGGACAGTTTCAATTCACCAGCCAATATCTCTATGATTCCTCCATATTCATGTGCTTTTCTTTTTATAATCATAAAGTAGACATCTCAAGATTACTATAGGTATAAAGAAGTCGGTTTTTCATCAAGAGATGCATCCTATATGAATTTTCTTGTGAAGCCCTTGTGCAGAAATTTCCAGAAAATTTTCCAGAAAATGTTTACTTTTGAATCTGACCAAAAACGTGTTTTTGCTTAATTTAAGTATCTCCAAAATAATTTTTACCACTTGAAAGTATTATTTTGGTCAGTTTAGGATGTTAGTTCAAAAGGACAAATCGACCGAAGGTCGTTAGCTATTTTTATGAAGCTCGTTGATATTTTCGTGCAATAAAATAATTTTCAGAAATTATTGTTATTATTTTTATGGCTTAAAAACGTTTTTCATGAATTAAAATGTGTATTTTTCTAGAAAATAAGTATTTATAAGTTAATGAGGTGATTTATGATTTATGGAATTGATTAAAGTATTTTTCTACATATAAATGTGATTAATATTGAAAATGGGCTCTTATGCCAAATTATTTGGGCTTAAATAATTATTATTTGTAGACTAAGTTGTTAGGCCCAACTTCTATAAACATTGATATACTTACATGTGGGCTTATTTCAATTGTTAAGTGTTGGGCCCAATTTATTATTTGATTAAATGTGTTAAGTCTAAGCTCATATGTCTTGTGTGATGATGTGTGCTCTTATTTATCCATTAGAGATTCATTAAATGTTTGGGCTCGTTAGCGGGCCTATGGGCCATATATGACTTATGTGATTAAAATAATTTGACTAAGTTAAATTTGTCAAGGGTCCTTGACCCACTAATGATAATTAATTTAAATTAATTAAACTTAAATACCTAAGTAATTACAAATGTGATTATTATATGATGCATGTTATATGATTAATGTGTATGCATAAGTATGATTACATGACATGATGATTAACATGTACTTATGTGACATGATTTGATTAAATATGATTTGCTTAAGTATGTTAATTAAAGTATGCTAATTAATCATTAATTAATTAATTATAGTATTAATTATGTGATTAATTAATCATGATTAGATTAATTACCCAAGCTTAATGACATGTTATTATATGATTAATTGTTCATGACTTAACTAATGATGATTGCTAATTAATTAGATTAATCGAATAAGTTACATGATGCTATATGTGTTCAATTGCTTAAGTATACATGTTAAAGCATGACATGATCCAAGATATAACATGTATGAATGTGTTAATTGCATAAACATAATATGAATGATTTACATGATGAATAATATGACATGCATACTTATATGAACCACGATAAAGCACGACATGTTTTGAAAACCAAGTTTTGAATAACAACTTAAGATGCATGCTTTTAATAAAAGGATCATCGATCCAATTTCTCTAAGTTAAAACCTCAAGGCAATGCCTTGATGGACTTTTCAGTTTCAAAGATAAAGACCGAGAATAGGTTGACCTTTAGGTTAATAGGATAATTAACCTCGATTAGTATGACGCCTAAGTGTATAGACTGTCTTGTAAGAGACACCAAGTATTAGGGACTGCTCTCTACTCGTGTTTACCATTATGAATGGGCTTTATGCCAAATATTATTACGATCGGCCTTAGGACCCGATCACTCCAAGGTAGTGCGCACAAGGTTCTTCTGACGGTTCAGAGAGTGGGAGTGGCTCCCCACTCGAAGAACTGGGAAAGGTAACACGGTAGGCGAGTTAAGTGCCGACAAAGTTATTTTAAAAATATTTTCGCATATGCATGGGATAAAAATATTTTCTTTTCAAGTATCTCCCTTGTATATGAATGTGAGCATGCCATATCTTTCAAATGCTTTCGAAAAATGTTTTCAAAAAGGAGCACGGATCTCACTGAGTACCAAAGTACTCAGCCCAAAAATATTTTCATTTCAAAACAGGTTGAGTGACGGACGAGATGGAGGTGTGTTGGTATCAAAGACGTTTTAGATGACGATCATTCGGATCGTCATCTCCCCTTTCATTCAAATGTATATTTAATACAAGTACAAACTCATCGACGTTTATATTTCTTCACGCTTCGACTAAACCGATCACGGTTATTCTCAATCAACGCTTCCGTAGTGCGGGGCCAAAGTCCTCATACTTTGACTCCAAGACGATCAAGATAGGGTAATGAAGACAAGTTGATGAATCTTCCTCGATTTTCTTGAAGCCAAGCCTTTTGTATTTCCATCTTTTTGTAAAGTCAACTTGTAAAGTCAACAGTTTATTGTACGATTCCAAGTAACAGTCCGGGTATCCACATAGGCCAGGTATCGGGCTGTTACATACATGGTATTTAATTTAGTATATTGTATATTTTTATATATGATATATAAATTAATAATGTAGAAAATACGAGAATGGAGATAAATAAGAATAGAGGACCGTGGACGTGCCACATAATGCAAACGTAAACTTCGCTATTATATATACTATATAGATTTGGCTTGCTTCTTGTTCCCGACATGCTTTCCCCTCTCTATGTATTTATTGAAGTTTTAGTTGTAATGGATAGAATATGCATTAAATAGTATATTTATTGATGTTTTTAGGCTTGCTGCAATGCGGTCTCGAGCCGTGGTCTCCAAAGGGGCTCGAGACCGGCGGAGAAGGAGACCGCCTCATTGCGAGGCGAAGCGGCTCGAGACCAGTTCGAGCATGCACGCGCTTGTCGAAAATTTAAAAATAAAAATAAAAATGAATGGTGCAAATGGTTTAAAAAATAATGCCGGCAACGGCTAAAAAATACGGCTATTTTCCTTCTTTTTTTTTTCTTTAATCCTAATTTTTACCTATAAATACTACTATTTTCCATTCTATTCTTCACACCTCATTTCTTCATTTCTTCACTCTACAACTTCTACAACTCATTCCACTCTAAAAAAAATGGATCCCAATAATCCCAACAATCCCTTCTCGTCGGCGTGGTTTCCCCACATGTCCGACGACATGTATACTTACATGGGGGTGGGCTTTGATTCAATCAATCTCAACACTCCGGCCTCCGCCAAGTCCCACCCATCCTACTCTCCCGACATCGACAGCCCACTACAACTACATATAATCGGCTAATGTTGTCGTCGCTGCCACAACCCTCTGCCATTGGAAAAAAGGGCAAGGGCAAAGCCATCGCCACCTCCACCGCCGCTGCCGATGAAGATGATACCGAAGCCAGGAAGGACGGCAAGCGTCACAACTACACCAACGAAGAGGCTACCTACATGGCACAAATTTGAGTGGAGGAGATATGCAATTCCATCGTCAAATGCGATGGCCGCCGATAAATACTTGGGAAAAGTCACCGATCGTTTCAACACGAGGTTCGGCTTGAACCTCAACAAGAAGCAGTGCAAGAGCTACTTCTGCTGCATCCACAAAGCGGTGAAGAACTGGATTGTCGCTTTCCGCAAAGTGACCGCTCGCAGGCAGAGCGGCGCCGATGACCAGATGGTGGTGGATGATGCCCAACAAATCTACAAGGTATCAACGAGAGGCCCTGCTTTCCACTATTTCCAGGCTTGGGAGATTCTGCGCATTCCTCGCCCATGCTTTCCCCGACGTCCCCTCTATGAAGAGGATGAAGACCACAGCGGAGGGCAACTACACATCTTCGGCGTCGATGCCGTCGGTGGAGGAGGCCTCCACAGAAGGAGAAATCGTGCCTCTCCGACCGCATTGTCGATATGCGGCAAGGGCAGCGATAAGGGCCAAATGAAATAAGCCGGCAGGTGAGTCGTCCTAGCTCGACTCCCTTTTGGATCAATATACCTCTTGACTAAGCTAGTTCGTCGAGGCCAAGCACGAGACCGTGAAGGCAATGCACGAATCAGCTCGGGCGAAACTCGAAGCCACCGACTTCAAAATTATCTCCAAGGATACTAGATACATGACGCCGGAGCAGCTCCACATTCACATGTAGATGGTGCAGAAGGTGAAGGAACGCCGAGGATAGGTGTAATTTTTTTTTTAATTTTTTGTAATTTTTAATTTTTAATCTTTTATTAATTAGTGTATATTTTGTTTTATTGTGAAGGCATGTGATTTTCCAATTTTCAAATATTAATGGAAAATTCGAATTAGTGTATTATTATTAATATGTGTATTTTATTTTTAATGAATGTTAATTTCCAATTTGTATTTATTTAATGGAAAATTCGAATTGTTTAATATTAAAGTTAGAGATAGATTAGAGCCTGTTGGGTTGCAGGGGTAGGTGTCTCTAAGCTATCTTTAGTGAAAAAATAGAGTTGGAGACCCCTTGGAGAGACTTAGGTGTCTCCAAGGGTTGCAGATAGCCTTAGGGGTTGGACGTTGTTTGAATTTCCTCCAATGAATTTGGTCACATTAGTGTATGTTTGAAGATTTCAATGAATGAAAAAGGTACATTTTGCACCAAATTTGGATCAGGCAGTACACTTTGTCTCCTTAATTATAGTTGTTCATTGTCTTCAATTTTCATTCCTTTATTTATTTTATTAAAAAAATTGGATAAGGTGATGATACCCATTAGGGTCTTACGCGTTTTGATATTAGACCTCCAACGTTTGATTCTAGGTATTTGCCCCATCAACGTTTTAAATAGGTACAACTACACCCTTCAAATCAGCCATCGCAAGTGAAAGTGATGAAGAAGCTGATTTTTGTAGTTTCCAAATAGCAACCGCTTCCAATGGAGCCGCGAGAGCATTCACCTCCAATGATCAGGATTCACGAGCAATCACTAGAACATGCACATCTGACAGAGAATATCCCGCCACTGAGATTACTTCGGACATGAGATTAATGCGAATTGTAGATGACGATGCCGAATCTGTCATTAGGAACTCGGACGTGCTAAAATACAATTTATATCTTCTGATGACCTCCACTAGGAATAGCTAGGGTAAGTATTTAGGGTCGAACCCAAGGGAGGTAGGCTGTGATGATCTCGGTATCACTAGATGGTAGTTGGGTTTGGGTTTGGATTCTTAACCTCCACAATGAATAAAGACTTGAATAAAATACGAAAATATCAAATAGAGAGGGTTTTCTTGGGTCAACCTCGACTTGGTTCGGTGTGAGTGTATGTGTGTGTTCAGAATCACAGGCCCTCGAATAGCCACTGCTTGAGTCCGTCTCTCAGTTATGGGGTCTCAACACTCACGCCTCCTATACTCTCACCATGTCACGCATCTCAACCCCAACATTTACTTTTTGTATCGAGCCCTCCAAGTCACCTTGAGAGCCCACCTTACTGACTTCGGAGTTAGCTCACATCTCGAAAAGTCACCATTGTGCCCTCTGTGCCAACAACTTTGAGATCTAAGGCCCGAGATGGCTAGAAGCATGACTTAAGTTATACACCACAATCCAGTGCCCGCAACATGATCGGAGGTGAGGAGAACCCCTACACCTTTGCCCAGTATTGTCAGAAATCTCGCCTGATGGAGTCCAAGGATCGTCATTGGTGCAAGATACGGTGCATGTTCCTTTGGACCAATTACAAGATCTCGAGCCAAGAAGTTCAAGGAGAGCTTGATGAGTTTAATTCAAGAAGTTTGGAATCAAGAGTTGATGAAGAATCCCATTGAAGTTGGCGAGTTCAATAAGTTATGTTAATCTTATTATGTGCGAGTGGGCGTAAGTTTGAAGACTTTATTTATTTGTGTTGAAGACACTTTATTTGTTTATTTTCGTTTGGGCTTTTATTTAGTTGGTTAGTTAGTTGGGTTATTAATTTAAGCCCGTCCATTAGTACTTTTCTTCTTAGATTAGGTTTATGATTTCACGCCTATATAAGGCTTATGTGGGACGCCATTTTTCATTAACATTGATCAATATATTTCGTGAGTTTATTTCTCTCTTGAGAATTTCGAGTTCTTCTTGGTTTTGCCAAGACGAGTTCATTTATCGGTGAATCTACGAGTCAATCATCCCTCGTTGTGTGTCATTCATCGTCCCCGAGTTGCTGTGTCGTCTTATCGTTGGGTTTTAGGAAATAGTCGTACGCCTAATTCACTTCAAGAAACTGATTCAGAGGTTTATTCTGTTCAAGTCTTCCGCGTGTGCCAAGGTTCACATCATCACCTCCATCACTCCTCCGTAGGCCTCCGTCGGAGTTGAGGAGGCCCTACCACTTTGGAATCAAGCCCACCCCGTCGGGAACGACCTTAGCAGATCTCTGGCAAGCTCTCTGCCTCACCACTCACACGCTTCACACACACACCTCACATCATGTCTACCAACCCAAGCAAGGAAAATTTAGCTAGACATGAAAGTAAAAGAAATAACAAACCAAGAGATAAAAGAAACCATACTTAACATTCAAACTTAAAATATTGTTGCCTTACGGAGGACTTAACAGAAATCGTAAAGGGTTGAATAGTATTTGTTACAGAAACTGAAATTTAGTTTGCAGAGAATATGGTGAAGATGAGAAATGAAAAGATGCCCTAGTCGATGAAGGAGGAGACCCTTATATAGTGCGGCTCCCCTTATTGGTAGTTGGAGTTTTCAGTGTTTCAAATCCGCCCCTATGAGAGTCTGGAGTCCAATTTGTCTCTTGGTAGGTGAGAGTTCACTATCAGTCCCTTGTCCTTGCTCCTCTTTCATTGGTCGCCCTTTCTGCTGCTGCTAGAGGTTGCCCTTGGAGTTGCAGTATTCCCTGTTAGAGCTGTTCTTTCCATTTTTGACAAAGAGTTGACTTCAGCGTTATGAGTCTTCATGCCTTGCTACTTTTCATCATGATCATAGCTCAACTCTTCGTGACCTTTACTTCTCTATTGCTTCTCTTACACTTTGTGCCATAAATCAGCTCCTTTGCGCCCATTTGCAGGGATTGTGGTGCCCTACAAGCCAGCGTCCTCCCAGACACAAACAGACCCAAAAGAAAAGGAAAAAAACTCTATCTAGACCTTTATAGACACTAAAATAAGCACGAAAATAGGGCTCCGTAGTAGGCCATGAGAATATCTTTGCCCCATGGCGAGAGTTTGATTAAGGTGCTACGGCGGCCTGGGAACGAAGAACTACTTTTCGAGGATTATCGCTAACAAATTCAACGGCTGCACATTGGAGAAGATTCACACGTTCGATTTTGTGGAGTGAGAATAGTTATTGATCCAAGATATAATCGTAGTGTCAAATCCCAGTTCCCGAAGAAAGGCCTGTAAGCCAGGACACGACTAGGGGGAATAAATAAAGTTAGTTGTGAACATGTTTTGGTGAACGGAGGGAGTACATTTTGAAAATATTTTAGAAATATAGCAAATTATCCATTTAACATGGTATATCTCAGAGGGTTTTAAAATAAAAAGCCACCCACAAAACTTACTTTAGATGTATGATTTGACATTCGATCTTTATACTCGTACTAAGAACCATATCTATGATTACCACAACCAATAACTAGTACTCAGGACACAATCCCTAAAGTAACATAGTCAACATTAACATAGCAAGGAGCCTTAGCTCAACACCCTAGCTACAATATTGTATTGATGGAGATCAACCCATTGCATTGCAACTGGTGGTCCTGGTAACGAGTAACTAGTGTAGGGAGGTAATACACCAGTAGCAATTTTCGGTTTGCTTAACGCCTTTTCACTGAGGTATGCTGCTCAATTCAGTTTACTCAACAACTGGAAAAGTCAGTTGGAGTAGCTCTACAACTGAGTTTCTCAGTTAGAGCTGATCACATAGTTGGCACTACAGTTGGCTCCTATGCCTGAAGTTTAGCTGTATGCACCAACTGAGGTTTTAATCAGTTTTGCGTTGCGGAAGATAGTGGAAATTAAACTCGTTACAAAAATTAAAACCTTTGTGAAAGAGGGAAGATCAAGTTCCCTAATTAGTGCAGTTTGATAAACATGTTGTGCATATGCTTAGTCAGTTGGTTAGATAAACTGAATTTAAAATACTGTATGTAAACTGCAGAAAGTAAAGTATACAATATTTTAACGTGGTCCGAAGATTAACCTCCTACGTCCACGACTTTCTTTTTGGGGAAGTAATCCACTAGATAAGCTTAAGCGTGCTTACCAAACGCCATACTTGGATTATGGGTTCCAAGCAAACTTAACCAGTTCAATTTCAGGTTCGAACAAGACCTTACAACACTTTTCCGGGCACGTGCACAACCTGGTTTTAGATTTTGGGTTCTAAGGAACCTGTTCTTGGATTCAAGGGTTCTAAGGGACCTGGTATTGGATTACGGGTTCCAAGGGACCTGGTGACTTTGATTACAGGTTCAAAGTCAGACCTAAGGTTTGAATTTGAGGGGGAGTTTCCAACAAGGAAGTCTTAAACCATTTAGGGAAGTGGAGGCTTCAACCAAAGGTATCGGACTCAATCGTTTGATAGAGAGTCCGAGGGGATACAAAACAAGAAAGGACCTATCCTCAAGACTCAATCAGGAAGAGGGGATTTCTAAGAGGCTAGAGGAAAGTATAGGAGGAGGAGTCAACCCTCTTCTATGACTAGACTTCGCTGGAGGCCTTCTTACCTGGAGAGAGAGAGAGAGGTGATGAGCTGATGCTGCTCTTTTACTCTTGATGTTGTCTCTCAGCACTTCGGCGTGCTTTTTCTCTACTTGTATCGCCCTTGTTAAGCTTTGGTGTAGAGACCTCTATTTATAGAGGAAGTTCAAACTACCCGTTGGAAAGAGCCATTTGAATTCTACCAAAAGTATGGCACTCTACCAGATTTTCTGGAAACTTTCCTAAAATGGTAATTGCAACCTTTACTTTTTGTACGTCGCTGTTGTCAGCCCATTTATGGTAAGTTTTCCAGCTGACTTGTGCTCCCGAGTAGATTCAAATCTGGACTGCAACTCCTCCGTCTTCAGCGTCTTCTCTTTTCCACTTTACAACGTGTGACTTCGACACAACTTCTCTTCACGCTTGACCGTATGCCTTCAGCTGCGTGGGTCAGTTGAGGAGTCAATTGAGTTGCTGTCCAACTGAGTCCGTGCTTCAGTTGAGGGTAAAGGTCTCAACTGATCTTGAGTCTCAACTGAGTCTGGACCTCAGCTGAGACCCAACTTAGCTAAGTTTGGACCTCAGCTGAGTTCTTCACGAACTCTCATCTTTAGTCCGGCTGACTTTTTCTACTTCAATCCTGTAAAGATAAAATCCTGACGCTCAAACAATGAGCTCTAGCAGGCATTCATCTACTCGGTTGGGATCAGTTGGGATTTTGGTATCTTTCGAAACTTTTGCTAATTTTCTCAACAGCAACATGGTGTGCACAATACTCAGCTAGTACTTGTATACTCACTAAGTATCTCGATCGATAAACATAGAGTATATAACATAGAACGCACATGAAAATATTTTATGGATAACTGAATTTCATGTTATTCTAGAGTTCATTAACTCAAACATAGTTTTGGAAAAGAAGACCCACCTGATAGAAAATATCAATGCTCGATAATAACAGTCAAACATCATAACCGCACACGTAGGTACCTCAAGCTAATATTTTCAAAAACCGAGATGAGAATAGAAAACTAAATGATGGAAATGAAATTTCTAGGCGCCTATGTATAGGATGAAACAAGTAGCTGCATATTAAGCGGCTACAATGCGGAAACAACTGAGAAGTAAGTTGCTGCACTGCACAAGTAATTGAGCAGTGCTGCAAGGCGGAAGCTGCATCGAGGCGAAAACAGTTGTGGAGCAACTTACATTTTAAAACCTTAAACGTGCATAACTTTTTAATGCGAAATCTTTTTTGAGCAAACTCAGCGCTTATAGACTCGTAATAAAATATACTACACAATGATATAAACATGATATAGTTTTTATTTTTATTTTTGAAATAAAAATATTTATTTGATGAATTATCTATATAGAAAATTCGGGATATTACACGTAGCTAACTTGAAGGGCATAATAATAATAATAATAATAATAATAATAATAATAATAATAATAATAATAAAATAATAATAATATTATTATTATTATTATTATTATTATTATTATAACAATAAAAAATAAAAAATCTAATTTTGCAACTTCAAGGGTTTAATTGTACCTATTTTAAAATGTTGAAGGGACAGATGCTCAAAGTCAAACATTAGAGTTCTAATAGCAGAAGGTGTAAGAGCCTGAAAAGTATGTGCACTTTATCCCATTTAAAATAATTATGCAGCAATAAAGAATGCTCATTTCAAAAGAATAAAAATATATCATCCTATTCATCCATCATTTCAGCAAAGGTAAAGAATGGTGTTTTTTATTTCAACACCTAAAAGATAACAAATATTAACAAATAAAAAAGTGTCATTATCACAACTAGTCAAATTATACTTTTATTCTACTTACAATAATTTTACCAACTTTCTTAAAATCCGTATAAGTACATAATAAGACATTTTTTCATGGAGGGAGGTAATATAAGTTTATGTCTAGGCATTGAACTGAGAGTCATTTTTTGGAGATATATAATGAAATAATCAAAAGCTAAAGAAAAAATAATACAACGGTGAAAAGTGTTGTCAAATCACAAAATATCAGGGAGTTTTCATCTTGTTGTAGGAGCAAAATTCACGCAAAAATAGCAGCTTTAATCTATCCAAAACTGCTGCAACTCCAGCAAATCTACCTCAAGCTTTACGACTTCACTAGTATAAACATTTTTCTTTACATTTTTTACCTCAAGGTAATACACACGAGTGCTTTAGTTACAACTGAAATAGAAATGTAGAAGATGAGACTAGAAAAGAAATTAAATTTGAAAAGGAAGAAGTTAAAACAAACTCAAACAAATGAGCGTACCCTATCCTAAAAGAAACGTGCACCCCCATCCGTATTTGGCTGCTTTCCTGCAGGTACGTACGTATCTACCTCATGGAATAGGGCTGTCAGAAGAGGGATCATGACGAAAGGAGCATGGCGAACAGTGTTGAACTCCTCTCTTTCGCCCAGAAACCCACTTCCCCAATCCTGGGATTTCGGATATCTCTAGTTCCTCCAAATTTGCAATACATCTCAATTCATCTTCAATCTTGTCCAACTTTGGACAGTGCCTAATTTCAAGCTCAGAAAGGATCGGCATGGCTCCTCCTTCAACTTTCCACTGTGTCAAATATGGCAACCCCCACAACTGAAGAGTTTTGAGCTTACAAAAGCCTGTTGCACGACAAGTCATCTGCTTCCCCACATACGAACATGGCCATAAGCACAAAGATTCTAGGCAAGGCAGCATCTCCAGTATCTGCATCGGATCATCCTCAATTTTGCAGTTTCTCAATGTCAAGAACACGAGTCTTGGAAAAACTACCCGAGTTCCAATATCTTGTTGCAGCTTCTGCATGCACACGTCTATCCACAAGGAATGAAGATTGGGGCACGTGAAGAGCTTCTTAAGAACCGGCAGCTGTTCTTCCAAAGATGTTACTAACTCACAACCACCTTTGATAATCAGTGTAGACTCTTGCAGGTTATTTCTGTTGGTGTTGAGGTCATCAATGATTTCTGATAGAGTTTCCGTATCATGCGCTGTGGCTCGAAGACGTTCAAGATTCTTCATTCTCGACACAAATTTCCAATCATGGAACAAGCTGTTGAACCCGACCAGCGTCTCCAGATTATTTAGGCAGTCCAACCTAAGCCGGAAGTTTCTTGCATTCCTGGTCTTTCCATAATCAGGAAGAAACAAGTGCTTTAGCCGAATCAGCTTTTTCAAAACATTTGGTATTTGGACATCCCATGAATGAAATAGATCTAGTGTGCATAAGTATACCAAGTTGCTGATGGAGGATGGCAATTCAGCAAATTCACAATTTCGCAAGCGCAGGTATCTAAGTTGAATCAGACTACCAATCTCATTGGGTAACTTTCTTCCTTGAAAGTTGCAACCTTCAAAAACTAACACTCTAACCAATTTGAAGTTCTGCAAATATTCAAGAACACTATTTGGGAAATTTATTTTCCTCTTTTTTGAATGACAGACGAACTTAAGAGATCGAATGTGTTTGCTAGTTTCCTCATAAGTGGTCTTAAGTAAATCATGTTCTACTTCCACTTCGCCTCTAAAATGCATTGCCAAATATCTAGTTTTAATACCCAAAATAGATGGATTCAAGAAATCAAACCTTCCACCTTGACAATCCACAACCTTGAGACGAAAGTCCTCCTTCTTCCCCTTCAGCAAACATAGGTCTCGTACCACATCATGAAGATGGCACGATACATATCGTTTCCTTGTTACAGTATCCTGCGCTACAATTTCAACCATGCACCTAGATGCCAATTCACTCAAGTAGAGTTCTGCAACATCCATCAACGTCCCCTCACTCGCTCGATTCTCAACTGAAATCAAGCCTTCTGCTATCCACAACATGTACAGATTGTCCCCATATATGAGTTGATCCTCTACAAATTGACCCATATAAAGAAAACATGGTTTCAAGTAAGATGGTAGGTCCTCATAACTTAAATCTAGTACTACCGCATTGATCTTATTTTCCTGATCTGTGCTTCCAGCACTAAACAAGTAATCATCAATATTTTGTTTAACCAATTCCCACTCCTTCAATGATTGTCTTTTGCTCAAGATCCCTCCCAGCAGTGAAATTACTAATGGTAGATGCCCACATATTTTCACCATTGTTTTACCAACTTCTTCAAATAATTCAGTTTGCGGTCCAAAGTCTGCAAGATACCAAACCATATTTATTTGTAACTTTGGAAGCATATTAGCCAATCAGTCATGGGAGAAAATATATTTTTTCTGGGCCTTTTATTTCTATATCAAAGTTCTAAATTTAGTAATACTGGTCAAGATGACTAATTCTACTGACTTGTCGTTCAACTTGGGCAGATTTTGGAAATAAACTTGCTGAATTTGATTGGCAGACAGGCTTAGAGAATAAAGATCATATCCAACATGTCATTTGGGCAAAAAATGTGATTTTTCTTATTTCATTGGCAAAACTTATGAAATTAATAGAACAATGTACATATATTTGAAATTCATAACAAATATTTGAATATAACATAATTGACAGATGATTACGATTGAAAAGAATAAATTAATGTAAACTTAGTGATCTCCGTCTACGATAATTGATAAATCTAGGGTTTGCAAGAATAGCTAAAAATAATAGTAATACGATGACACAAGTATTTATGTGGTTCGATCAATGAGATCTACGTCCACGGGAGAGAGTATCTAGCGTTTATTATACTTGAGAGTATAACGAGTATATTATTCCCCTTCTTCCTCTAATCTATTAACTATATATAGGCCTTGAATTGAGCCATAATCCTCCCAGGATTCTTTATACATATCTTGTTTCTTTGTACATATCCAAATCTCCTTCATAATTGGATTCCTTCTTCTCCAAGGTAGGGCTTCATTACTTGGTCTTCAAGACAGATAGTTTTTTCGTCTGGGCCGAGCTCTGTGGGCCGAGCTTAATATATAGGCTCAATTAGATTGGGCCTTAGGTCAGGCCCAAGATGAGGCCGGTCCTATCACATTCCCCCCCCCAAAAGAGAGGAAATAGGATATGTAGATGTAGATGGTAAGGTCGAATTTCCGAGGTGATTAATCACGCAAATCACCTTAGTGACAGGCTGAATTAGCGAGCTCATCCTCCGAGCTCGATTTGCAGGTAAAAATCAAGATAAGCAATCAGCTGCTTGGTTCTGTTATTCAGATTGCCAAGTGGATAGGGCCCCTATTCATCTGAATTCGAGAGGAGGGAAAATTAGTGGGATTTTTTTTGAAAACCTTTTAGAGACGGTTCAAATACCAAAAAACGGGCCCACGTTCATACGTGTGCTATGTGTAACGGCTGGATTTAAACATGTATTACGGGATTTGATACTACTCTCTTCATATCACGCCATTTCACATCCGCAATCATAGCAAAATGATCCTTTGTCCAAAAAATCCTCTTTCCTTCCATTCCTTGTTCCAGAAATTCTCGACTAACCGTACTGCCGTGCCGCCGGTTTTCTCGCCGTTGGGTCTTTTGTTCACAACCGCAAACCGCTCGCCTGACCATTTTTCTCAATTTAACAAGTAAGTATGGCTTCCCCAACTCACAATTCTCAATCTAGTAGGGGTAGTGAATCTCCTCCGGCAGGTTCCATTGATAGAAGGGTTGATTTTAGTATTTTTTCATTAGGATCCCCCATTCCTTCTGTTGAAACTCTAATTGTGCCCCGATGCGTAGAGGCGAAAGTGGCCAAATATTCCTCAATTTTAGACGAGTCCAGGATAAAATTTCTTGCCCGGTTATATAATTTCCCTCCAAATGTCGAACTGATAGAACCTCGTCCGGAGGATAGGGCGTGCTCGCCTCCGATGGGGTTTGTGACCATTTACGAGGATAGTCTTCACTCCGGTCTTCGTCTGCCCCTCCCTGCGCCATTTGCCGAGCTCCAAAGGAAACTTGGTTTAGCTTTGGGGCAGATAACGCCAAATGCGTTTAGGCAATTTACTGATTTACGCGTGGCAGCTATCCGTCACAATTACCAATTATCTGCCGAGCTCATTCACCAACTCTTCGTCTTCAAAACAGCGGCGGACTGGTACTATGCCACTGCCCGTACTGAGTTCAAAGGGAGAACTCAAAATAAGGTACATAAATGGCATACGAAATTCTTCTTTTGCCGACACGATAGTTTAGTCGACCTGATGTGGAGGGTGAGCAAGCCTCGTGTATGGGTGAGAGACGAGGTGGATAAGGACCTGGAGACTATTGCTAGGGTGATGGCGAGTTGTGGCCCTTTCGAGGGGGATTACGGCGAAGATTCTCTAGCTGAGGCGGGGTTGAGCCCGTTTGAGCCTCAAAGGATGGTGGATCCTGCAACGGGTGAGACCTCACTAGTGCTATTAGGATTATTTCTTTTATTTATTTGTCATCCTAACCCTTTGCTTGCCGTGCATTTGTAGTGTTGTTTGGGAAGAAGAAGGGGGCCACGGCTAAGGTCGCAGCTCGAGGGGGTAAAAGGTCGAGGTCGTCAGGCCGATCTGCTTCCTCATCTAACCAGGGTCATTCCGGGGGACCTTCTAACCAGGGTCAGCAGCTCGAGTTGACAAGGCCTTCTGCCACAGACTTCCGCTCTCCTACTGCCAGTCCACCTCACAAACTATTTAGGCATGTGGATGTTGTCGACGTCTCGTGCGGTGAGGCGAGTCCGATAGTTCCTCCAATCAAGCTAGAGGATCTTCCTTTTCCCGAAGTCAGGATTCACTGTTTTTGTTGCATAACCCTTCTGCAGTTCTTTCCTATGTTTCCTGACTCCGTTCCTTCTTGCAGAGCATCGGTAGGGTTATGAGATGGCTCGAGAATGGTGTCGAGCAGATGTCGGCTAAGCATGAGGACGAGAAGAATCGCTACTCAGATAGCTGATTTCGACTAGTGCCAGGCTGGAGAAAGCTAAGGAGGAGTTGGTCAAGGCCAAGGACGAGGTGAAGACGGTTAAGTCCGAGCTGTCTGCTCAGCTCGCTAAGACCGCTGAGGCCGAGGTGGAGGCCGAGAAAGCCCGGGACAACGTGAAAAGGTTGGAGTCCGAGCTGAATGCGGCCAGGGACAGGGAGGCCAAATCTGCGGTTTGTCAAGGCGAGGTCTTGCGGGCCTTTGCAAAGAGGCTCCTTTTGTCGGAGCATTTCTCCGGCCTAGCAAATGATCTGGCTGGGCTCATCAACGGGAACTATGCCGTGGATGCCTTGGAGGAGACGGCCAAAAACTTTCCCGACTTGGATGTTTCCAAGTACGGGTATGAGCGCCTAGAGGGAGCAGCTCTCCTTTCTCGATATGCCAAAGTGATCCGGGATCACCTCGGCCATCTACCTGTCCTGGACGACCTCGCCAGCTCGTCAACGCTGCTATCAGCGGAGCAGGTTACTGCCTGCCCGACAGATCGGGACCCCGCCCTAGATACGGTCTTCGATTCTCTTCCTGACGGAGTCGGAGAAGATGACGAGGAAGAGGAAGTGGAGTAGGAGATCGTGGCTGATGAAGATCCGATCCTCTCCAAGAGTTCCGAGGGTCCAAAGACTTCTGGAGCTGGGAATTTTGCAGAGGGTCCCCTCTCCGGGCAGCCGCCTTCACAGGATAAGGAGGTCGGCGGTTCTTAGTTTTTCCTTTACTTTGTTTTCTTTCTTGTATTTTTGTATTTGGAACCTTTGAATTAAATGGATAGTGTATCTCATTTTTTGTGCGTAGACTTCGGATTCTCTTGATGTTTCTTCTTTACGCAAACAAATAACTCTTCTTTCTCGAGATTTGTCTGAACAACGTTCTTTGACTCGGCTATGGATGGACAAATGTCGCCGAACTGAGGCGCTTGTCGATTCAAAGTGTGCTCTTTTAAAGTTGAAAGAGTTCGAGCTTGAAGATTGGCAGGGGAAGTTTGATGCATTCTGCGAGGCGGCTAAGGCGAAGCAGCTTGCTGGTCAGGAGAATGCTGATGAGCTTCAGGCCAAGCTTCTTCAGACGGAGGAAGCTTTGGAAGTTGCCCGGGGTCGAGCTGAGCGTGTTCTCAAGGATCACGAGAAGATCGTCGAGGAACATGCTGAATATGAAGACATCATCCATCGCAAGGGTGGTATCACCATATCCGAGGCGGAATTGCAGACTAAGGAACTATTGTAGCAGTATCTCGGTATAAAAGCAGCGTGCGGTCCTGAGTCTTGGGAGCTTCAGGGGGCTTATGAGAGGCTCGAAGAGTGTGCGAAAATGTATAAGTCCGTGCTGTCCCGCCGTCCGAAGCTACGCGCGTTTCTGGCCAGGAGCGTGGATGAGGCTGCTCCGTCTTCTTCTCAGACGATGCCTATTCACGAGCTGAATGTCGCTTCTCGGAGACATTAGTTTCAGGTCGGCTCGAGCCGAGGTGGCAGGGCTGTGGGGCGTAGTTCGGCTGTATTGCGAGGTCGGAGTTCTTCCTCTGGGAGAGGACAGAGTCGTGGTCGGGGACGGGGCCGGATTTTCATTGATGACATCATGGGACCTACTCCTTTCGTAGAGAAATGGCTCAGCTTCAGTATGCCAGACCCTCCTCCATAGATTAGCTCGGTTTTCCTGTAATTATTATATATGCAATGATCTAATTAGTGAGAAATGAAGAAATATATTGCGTTTTTTGAATTTCCTGTTCTTTGGGAAGGATGCTTCCTTGGTTTATTCGTGTTTTGCCTTTTCGAGGGAGTCGAACTCGGACCTCTTTGTGTTGACAAGGAAACCATGGTTCAGACCTCGTAGTGTGATTCTTCCGGGGGAACTTGGTTCCGACCCCAGTTGAAAATTTTTTATCCTTGATGAGGGAGTTTGACTCGGACCTCTTGGGATCTTTCTTTTGGAGGGAGACGAGCTCGGACCTCGAAAAGGGTTTCCTTTGCGCAGTTTTTAGGATAGACCTACCCCATGTCAGGTCGTTATTGACCATGGAAGGGAACCTTAGTTCGTCCATATGAGGGGATTTTGGTTTCGTGGATACTTCGTATAAGCAATTCAAGAGACACAAGAGTATGCGAGACGAAAAGAAAAAGTTTATTAATGAAAGAAAGATCAAATAAAAAAAAGAAAAGGTTTCGACGAGCTCGATAAAAACAAAACATTATGACTCCAAAAAAGGACGAGGACAAACTAAAAAGAAAACCAGAAAAGCTTAAGACTCTATATGCAAGACCTTGCTGCTTATACGAAGAATCTCTTTAGGTGGGTGATGTGCCACGTTCTAGGTACCAGGTCGCCCGAAAGGTAGGCGATCTTGTAGGCTCCTTTGCCGAGAACTTCGTGCACTTTGTAGGGCCCTTCCCATGTGGCTTCAAGTTTGCCGAGCTTCTCCGCCTGACTTACTTCGTTGTTTCTAAGCACAAGATCGCCGACTTGGAACTGCTGGGGTTTGACCCTTTGGTTGTAATATCGGGTCATCTGCTACTTATACCGAGCTTCTTTTATGCTGGCTAGTTCCCGCTTTTCCTCCAGTAAGTCCAGGTCGGTTTGGCGTTGTTCTTCATTGACTTCAGCTGAGAAATTGATGGTGCGGGGGCTCGGTGCTCCGATCTCGACGGGTATGACCGCTTCTAACCCGTATACCAAACCGTACGGGGTTTCTCCCGTTGAAGTTCTGGGTGTAGTCCGATATGACCACAAGACGTTGTGAAGGTTGTCAACCCATTCCGTTTTTTGCTTCTCTAGGCGGGCCTTGAGTCCGTTCACTATTGTCCTGTTGGTGACTTCGGTCTGGCCGTTAGCTTGAGGTCGGTGGACCGAGGTGAAGTTTTGTTGGATATTAAGTCCTTCACACCATTTTCGGAATACGCTGCTCGTAAATTACGTCCCATTTTCCGAGACGAGGATCCGTGGTACTCCGAACTGGCACACGATGTTCTTCCAGACGAAGTCGAGGGCTTTCTCGCTTGTGACTTTTGTGGAAGGTTCAGCTTCAACCCACTTGGTAAAGTAGTCAATTGCAACTATTAGAAATCGTTTTTGTTTAGGGGCCGGGTAGAAGGGTCCTACGATGTCAATGCCCCACTGCATAAATGGCCACGGACTCTCCATAGTGGAGAGGTCGGTCTGGGGTAACCTCGTCACCTTGGCGTGTAGTTGGCATTTTAGGCATTTTTCACGAATTCTTCCGCATCTTTTGCCATTGTTGGCCAATAGTATCCCCATCGCATGATCTTCTGAGCTAGCATCCGAGCTCCAATGTGGCTTCCGCACGATCCCGTATGTACTTCATTTAATACGTAGTCTGCTTCCTTTGGTCCGATACATTTTAGGAGGGGCTGTAAATATGACTTTCGATAAAGGACTCCTCCTTCGAGGATGTACTGCGTAGATCTAGCTACAATTTTTCTAGCTTCCGCCTTGTCTTTGGGCATTTCCCCGCTCTCCAGACATCTTTTGAGGGGGGTCATCCAGTTCGGATCGTCATCTACAATTACATTGATTTCTGTCTCTTCTGTACTCCGGTTCCGGACTTCTTCTACTAGCGTCGAGCTAGTTGGGGAGTTTGCCAGCTTGCTTAGCTCGTCAGCTCGGGTATTCTGGCTTCGGGGAATGCGAATTATTCTGAAGAATGGGAAGGATTGTTTTAGGAGCTTGACTTTCTCCAGGTATTTCTTCAGCTTCTCACTTTTCGCCTCGTACTTTCCCAGCACGTGGTTGACCACGACTTGGGAATCACAGTGGGCTTGGATAGTTCGTACCTGGAGGCCTTGGGTGAGACACAGTCCGGCAATAAGGGCTTCATATTCCACTTCGTTGTTCGTAGTTGGAAACTTGAATCGCAGTGAGTATGTCAACTTCTTTTTCTCCGGACTGATGAAGAGTATGCCAGCTCCGCTTCCTTTCTTTCCCGAGGCCCCGTCTACGTACATCTCCCAGCAGTCTGGGGGTGTCTTCTCAGGGATTTCTTGAAGTTCGGCTTTGGCTTTGGGCTTTTTTGGCTCGTCGATGATCTTATATTGAGCTTCTACGAGGAAGTCTGCCAGAGCTTGCCCTTTTATGGCTCGGCGGGGGCTGAACGTTATGCAGTGCTCTCCTAGCTCGATTGCCCATTTCGCGATTCTTCCTGAGGCCTCCGGCTTAGTGAGGACTTTCCGGAGTGGTAGGTCAGTTAAGACTTGTATTGAATGGGCTTGGAAGTAGGGTTTCAGGCGCCGGACTGCATTTACTAGGGCTAGAGCGACCTTCTCCAGAGGCTGGTACCTTGTCTCCGGGTCTTTTAGAACCCTGCTGACGAAGTACACAGACAACTGTCGGTCTTCTTTGTCTCGGACCAACACTGCACTTATTGCTTCATCCGACGCTGCGAGGTACAGGGAAAGGGTTTCTTCCTTTTTGGGGACTGACAAAGTTGGTAAGTCATCGAGGTGGCGCTTGAGCTCCTCAAAAGCTAGCTCATGCTCTGGTCCCCACCCAAATACCGGTGCCTTTTTGAGAATTTTGAAGAACGGGAGCTGTTTCTCGGCAGCCTTGGAGAGAAAACGACTTAGTGCGGTTATGCAGCCTGTCAACCTATGCACATCGCGAATAATTCGGGGTACCTTCATTTCCTGCACGGTTCTGACTTTCAACGGGTTGGCTTTGAGACCTTTCGGCGAGATCCAGCACCCTAAGAATTTTCCAGATCGCACGTTGAAAGTGCACTTCTTTGGGTTCAGCTTGAGGTTCGCTTTCCTGAGTACGTCAAGTGTCGTTCGTAGGTCGCCAACTGCTGAAGCCTTTTCCTTACTTTTGACGATAATGTCGTCTACGTATACTTCGACAATCTTGCCGATGTGATTTCGGAAGAGGAAGTCGACCATTCGTTGGTACGTTGCTCCGACATTCTTTAATCCAAAGGGCATGTATTTGAATGCGAAGACACCGAAGCTTGTGGCAAAAGCTGTCATGATCGCATCTCCTTCATCCATTAGAACTTGATAGTACCCTTTGTAGAGATCAAGAAAGCAGAAGACCTCGTATCCCACTAAGGATTCAATCTTCTCGTCAATGTTAAGGAGAGGACAGCAGTCCTTTGGGCAAGCTTTATTGAGGTCAGTGTAATCCACACACATCCTCCACTCCCCTCTTTCTGCTTTCTTCACTACTACCGGATTAGATAGCCAAACTGGGTATTTGACCTCGAATAGGAGCCCTGCTTTCAACCATTGCTGCACCTCGTTGTAGATGACTTGATTCCGTTCGACAGCAAATGTTCTCATTTTCTGTTTGACCGGGGTGGAGTCCGGGCTGATGTTGAGTTTGTGCGTAATGATATCTGATGATACCCCTGTCATGTCTGCGGGCGACCATGCGAAGACATCATGATATTCCCTAAGGAACTGGATTACCTATACGCGGGTTTGGGGTCCCCCTGCAAAGCCGACCTTGACGATTTTTGTAGGGTCTGTTTCGGATAATGGAACCTGTTCTGCCGAGGTGTCTAAGATCGACGTCGTTTCTTCCAACTCCTTGGGATACTTTGATTGCTATGCTTGTGGTTGGCCTCGGAAAGCAATCTGCATGCATTCCTTAGCCTTTTTATGGTCGCCTCGGACAGTCAGGATCCCGCCCGAGGATGGGATCTTCAGTAACAAATGATAGGGCGAGATAATGGCTTTGACTGCATTCAGCCAATCCCGACCTAGTATGATGTTATAGGGGGAGTTCGCTTTGACCACGTAGAACTGGATTAGCTTGTTGATGCTGGTTGGCGGGCTACCAATGGCAACATCAAGCGCAATGATCCCTTCGAGTCGTGTCTCATGCTGTGTAAAGCTCTTGAGAGGCAGGGGCGTGGTGTTAACCCGAGCTGGGTCGAGTCCCATCCTATCCAGGCAATGTTGGAAGATGATACTTACGCCGGCCCCATCATCGATAAATACGCGGTGGACCATCTTATTGGCCACTCCGATTTGTATCACCAGGGTGTCATTATGGGGCGTAGCTGTAGGTACGGGATCATCCTCGGAGAATGTGATGGTTTCACTTTTCTTAAACCTCTTTTTTATTTGTTCCTCAGCTGGCGGAACTGGCGGCCTGCGGGCTTCTGTCCTCAGCCTGGTTTTCGTCATGCTTGGGGGTAGCCCGGAGATGGTTGATACCACCCCATCGTATTGTGGTACGCCGTACTGAGGGTCGTCATCCTCCTCGTCATGATTGCCCTTAGCTCGCTTATTGTCTGGAGCACAGCGACCCTGTCCTCCTTTCCGCTTCCCTTTCTTGCTTTTCCTTCCCCCGGCTTCGTATTTCTTTAGGGCGCCCTCCTGGGCCAACCTCTCTATCTCTTCCGCGAGGTCGCGGCAGTCTTCCGTGTGGTGCCCATGGTCGTCATGGAAGGAGCAGTGCTTATTTCTATCTCGAGGTTTAGACCCCGACATAGGATGTGGTTTGGTGAACCAGTCTGCATGAAACGCGAAGATCTCAGCATTCGTTTTTACAAAAGGAGGACGCTGAGATCGCTCCGGTCCTATCCGAGGTCCGAGCCGGGACTGGATGGGTCCTCGCTGAAGACGTTCGTGAGCACTTCTCCGATCACGATCATTCCGACCTCGATCAACTTCAGTCCTCTTCTTCTCGGTCTCTTCAGGCCTGAAGAGGTCTCGCTTCAACCGGTCCGCGTCTTGACCATCCGCGAACTGGTATACAATCCTCCACATTTCCTGAGCTGTCTTAGGTTTCTATTTAGCGAGCTCCTGGTTCAGGGACCCAGCTGCGACCCCATTTCGGAAAGCCGAGATGAGGAAGACGTCGTCGATTTTATCGACTTTCAGGCTTTCTTGCATGAATCTGGAGGCGTACTCCCTTATAGGCTCTTTATCCTTTTGCTTTACCGATAGGAGATAGGTTGTGTCTCGGCGAGCCTGGACCTTTATATGGAATCTTTGTTTAAAGATTTCTTCAAGGTAGGCCTAGGACCCTACACTGCCAGTTGGTAGGCTGTCAAACCAAGCTCGGGCGTAATCGACCAGCATCTCGGGGAACAGCTTGCACATGTGTTCCTCTTCAAGGCCCTGGTTGTGCATGATGTACTTGAAACGCGTCAAAAAATTGAGGGGGTCCTCCAACCCATTGTAGGGTGGTATGTTCGGCAACTTATATACCGTAGGAAGCTTGGCATCAAGCAGTTCGTTAGTGAATGGGCTGACAAGTCGGGTTGGTCTTCCTTCATGTCGGTGTCGATCTTCCTGGGGACTGTGACTCCTGCAATAACTCGAACTTCGGCACCTACTGGGGCTCCAATGTCGCCTTGGGAGGTGGTGTCGCCTGGGACTCCGTTGGGGACTAGGACTCCAGCGCCGAACTGGACTCCGTCGGGTGTCGTGCTTTTCCCTCGGCTCTGACTCCTGCATCTTGGTGTAGTGAGGAGCTTTAGATAGGGATTTCCGCGTGGAACTCTCCTTGGCCTCGGGTATTGGGGACATCCGAGCTGTCGTAAGGAAGCGTTTGAAACCCTCCTTGTTTGCTCTAGCGAATGCAGCTGCGGCATAGGCAGTAGCGAGGTCGAAGTCACTGAGGAAATCATCTCCCTTCTTCGACTCGGGTTTCTTTTGTTCGGATTCGTCGTTTACTTTCTCGACAAACCCTTCTGGAGTCTCGTTCGTGTTGAAGGATCGTCCGTCATGTGTTCTTCGACGTCGGTTTTTTGGTGGATCCTTCTTGGGGATGTCTTCTAGCTCGGGCATCCCTTCGTATGGATCCGAGCCGTCTTTCTGGCGATTATCCTTGTTTGAGGGGTGACTTTCCCCTTCGTCGGGATTTCCGTATCGGCTTTGGGCCTCCCGCTCTCTTACCATCGCGCTTTATGATCGCGTTACCATTGTTAATCAGCTACAAAAGAACCGTCGATTTGAACACAAAGAGATATTCCCACATACGGCGCCAATGATAAATCTAAGGTTTGCAAGAATAGCTAAAAATAATAGTAATACGATGACACAAGTATTTACGTGGTTCGATTAATGAGATCTACGTCCACGGGAGAGAGTATCTAGCGTTTATTATACTTGAGAGTACAACGAGTATATTATTCCCCTTCTTCCTCTAATCTATCAACTATATATATGCTTTGAATTGAGCCATAATCCTCCCATGATTCCTTATACATATCTTGTTTCTTTGTACATATCCAAATCTCCTTCATAATTGGATTCCTTCTTCTCCAAGGTAGGGCTTCATTACTTGGTCTTCAAGACAGATAGTAGTTTCGTCTGGGCCGAGCTCTATGGGCCGAGCTTAATATATAGGCTCAATTAGATTGGGCTTTAGGTCAGGCCCAAGATGAGGCCGGTCCTATCAATAATTGTTCCATTTCCATTTATGCACTATCCCACCACAAAATATTCTATTTCCTCCACTCACAACACTAAACTACACAAAATATTTCTTTTCCTCCAATCACAACCCATGGCACATTAAATTTTATTAATCCCCATGTCCACCGTAGTTGGGAAAAATAATCGTGAACGGAAAGAGTATTAAATACTCATGGATGCTATTATCTTCAAATATAAACAAAGCCTATTTAAATATACATAGTTATATTGTTATTATAACTTGATTTTTAAAGTAAATTATTTCCAAGTTGTGTATTGTTTTATTCTGATTTTTGTCTTCTTTCTAGTTATGTAATATTATATACATAGCTCTCAAAAAATATTGTATCCATGGACTTTCAGTTATTATCTATAATGATGATTATATCTACATAAGCACAGCACTAGTCACGGTTAGTAGTTGTATGTCTAAATTGGTGTTATTTTACTTCTGAGCATATCTAAATATAAAACGAAATATTGAGTTGGTCACTTTTCACAGCTCTTGATTCAGTCCATGCTGATATTTGATAAAATAATGTTGAAAAGTTGATAAATGATAATTATACATGTAAAAGACCAAGAATGGGGAGGATCATGCCAAATTAGAGGACTAGAAAGGCTGTACTTTGTTTCGAACACAAGAATTAATGTAAACATTAAAAGTGAATAGAACAAGTTGGATCGCCTATAACAATACCACAACAATAATTGATATAGAAATGGTAAAACGACGAAAAGAAGGACAAAACAAGTTAACATGAATCATAAAATTTACACACAATGTAATATGGAAACTAACCTGGTGGAACATAGTTTCTTGGAAATGCTTTGCATTTGAGCAGTTGCCATCCATCAGCCATGTTTAGGAGGCCAAGTTTGTAAGATAATCCCACATCTGCAACATTCTGTTTTCGCGTTGTCATCAAAATCTTGCTATCTACAAAGACATCCAACAGAGCATCCCGGTGTTCAATTTTCCAGAGATCATCCAATATAATTAGACATCTTCTTTCTTTTTGGACTAGGAAGAGCTGCTCCACCAACTCTGTGTCGCTTAGATCCATGTCATCTTCCTTCTTCTGTGGCATTAACTGTTTAAGGACTTCTGCCAAAACAGATCTAATTCGGCATTGTTGAGTAATACAAACCCAAGCGAAGCAATCAAAGGCATGCTTAACATCAACATGGTTGTAAACTCTCCGAACAATGGTTGTCTTTCCTAGTCCACCCATTCCCCATACACCAATAACCCGGCTTAGGTTATCATCAATGATACGAGAAACAAGTCGTCTCAAATCTTCCTCCATTCCCACAAAGCAATCACTGGTTTCAAAAGAAAATGTTTTTCTTTTCCATCTTTGGTTTTCACTTGCAGGACCTGAGTTTTCTCCTTGAATAATACTTATTAGGCCGTACTCTCGCATGCTTTTGTACACTCTTTCAATATCTGTTCTGATCTCTGATATGTCGAGACCAATCTTGTGGAGTTTGCAGCAGTGTAAGACACAAGAAAATCTTTGATAAAATTGTCTAATGCCCCTTCCTCTTTTCGAAGAAACTTGGATAACCGAATACATTTCAATAACATCTTCAGCTTGGTACACAAGATCTCTGATTTCTATCCTCCAGTAACCAACAGTTTTGCTTTCGTGTGGTCTTGATCTGTCAGTGTCCTCTAAGAGACACTGCATCTCTTTGAGCTGTGATCCCAATCCCTTCACTTGACTGCCCACGCCGGATAAGAATTTGGTTTCGTCAAGCAGCAAATTTCGAAGGGTTTCCAAAGCAACAAGTATTGCTGCTTCAGCCATTAATTCTCAGATGATAATCAATTAGCAATGTAAAGAGAGCAGATGTACTATTTGTATTCTAATATAACGATGGAGAAAAAAAAGAAAATGAAGTGCCAAGTATGTGTGTACTTCTCATCAGGTTTGGAATACAAAAACTACTAAAATTCATAACCTTGCGCAGAATTCTTAAAAATAGTGTATAGTATTAGAAGCTCCATTCCCACAGTGAAGTTTAGAAAGCTTGATGTATTGAACGATATGTAGATTGTTTGACAACGTACAGAATAAACAAGAATTGTGACACCATTCATCAATACATAGATTATCATCAACTGGAACATTTGAATAGGATTAAATTGTTGACTTCAGTGGTAAATGATATTCCCTTCGACCCATTCATAATGTCCCCTACTTTTTGGGCACGATTATTAAGAACAAGAGTAAAAAAAAAGAAAATGGTATCATCTATATTGAAGGGTTAAATATTTCAATTTACAGTAAGGGGACATTATCAATGACACGGACGAAAAAGGAAAGAGGGACATTATCGATGGATCCGAGCGAGTAATATAAACATCAAAATAAGCCCACACTACGAAACCAAAGTATTTCCACGGACCCAGTCTTAGCCTAGGTAATGATTTAAGGGAAACAATTATTTATTCATCGTCAAATTAATATTACTATACTGGGAAAAGGAAAAAAAATAAAGAGAAAACAAGAAAAGATTAGAAAACCTCGAAAACTGATATCGCTTACTCGATTTAGTTTTCTGATCATTTCAGTGAGTTTGTTGAAATTCATCAGAAATGTTCTCTTGTCTCTTCCTTCTTCTCATTTTTTTGTGACCGGCACAAATCAAGGCAATGTAGGATTCAGAATAAACTGAATAATGTCTAATAGTAAAAGTGAGCATTTTAAACGGTTTCAGTCTTAGGTTCAAACCTATGAAACGCCTCTATAGATCAAGCATTGCCCTGTACTTGGAAAGTGTGACTTATTTGTCTTGTAATTCCCACGAAAAAAAACACGGTCCATTTTTAAGAGAACAAAATTGAGCCGAGCCGTCGTATTTTAGTGGATCCGATTCGAATTTCAATTAATTTGGTCTTGTTTTGTGTTGTTTAAAGTTTGATTACAACCGCAAATCAAATTGAAGGAAATCGTAATCTACAATTTGGTTTGATTTGTCATTTTAATATTCTTACCAAATTTGATGTGCCTATTTATCTTTTTAATTATATTTATTTTAAATATATGGTGTAAATTTATATTATTAATTGTGATATTATAAAGATATATGTTTTGAAGAGTATACTATAATGATATTTGAAGAAGGAAATAAATGTAGAAGAATAAGAAATAAAGTAAACATATTACTCCCTCTCTTAATTAAATTGTGTGTTGACCCTTCTTCGATTTCAATTGGATAGGTACTGTCAAAGCCTGTTGCGCTGCTGTTGACTTCCAAATGGACCATATAGTCCTCAAATCGACTTGAAAAAGTTGGGCAACCTCTTTTTTAACACCATATTGAAGTTTGTCATGGCTGCTGTAATGGAGTAGTCATTGTGCCATATTATTTCTAGCATCAACACTTAATTTAGGCTTAGACCTTACATCTGCCATGCTTCTTCTCTCTAGAGTTAATAATGTTTTTGTGGTTGAGAGCAGATTTGGACATCAATGATGTATTTATAATTGTATTGGGGTTAGGTGTAGTTTAAATTATCCTTAAATATTTTGATCACTTTTTAATTTGACTGTTTAATGAATGAATGAATGAAAAGTTGGTTTTGGCTCCATTTTTTCATGTACTGAAATTTGGTTTTGGCTCCATTTCATTTACTGCCTTAGTCTCATTCTTGTCATTTACTTCATTTTTTTTTCGTTGTTTGCTTTTGCAATTAATTGGCTGATAACATATGATGTTATATTTAATCAATTGCTAACATATTGATATTCAATTGCTAAAATATGATGCTATATTTAATTTAAGAAAATATATAGTGAAATAGCCACAATGGGTATTAAAACCCAGTATATGGCCCTCACTCTTCAAAAACACAAATTATAACAATTTTTTTTTTAATTTGGGACCTAGTTGGCCTTTTCTAATCCAGATCCCACTTAAAATTAAGATTTATCCTACACCCCACCCGGATCCCACTCTAAACCCGCCCCATATCGATTTTTACTTTGTATTTTTTACTTCTCTCAGCTCATTCACCCAAATCTTCCTCTATCGCTTTCTCTCCTAACTCGCAATGTCTCTCTCTTTCTCGTAGCTTTGTATCTCTCTCTCTCTCTCTCTCTCTCTCTTATCTTCTCTTCTCTACTCTCATTTTAAAAGATCTGAAAATATATGGGGTGAATTTTCCAATTTTCGTGTTTCCGGCTTTCTATCGCGATTGGGAAATTGATTGAATTTGTTCTTTTCGGCAAAGGTTTCTCCTTCTCCGGCAAAATATTTTCTGCAATTCTTCAATTATATCATCTTCGAGGTAATTCATGAAGTCTTACTATTGTGAACCTTCTTTTTTTCCCATCCTCTTTATCTGTTTTTCATCATGTTTTGTTCAATCGATTCCAGTTTTGCTCGTTGCTATGTATTCCTCAGATGTAATTTTGTTTGTATGACTTGTGTGTATCTTCTTGGAATTTATTAGTTCAATTTTGCGTAGACATTAATTTTATATTTGTTTAGTCGAGCTTATCATTTTGTTTTCATGTTTCATCTTCTTCGTTTTCTTCTTATCATGATTTCTTCGTTTTCAGTGTTGTATGTGGTCAAATTGTAGCAACAATGTTTGGTACTTTTGGCACTAATAACCATTTTAGTGCCAACTGTACCATCGAAACATGACAAATTTGCCAATTATATTAGTACCAAAGTACCATCAAAACATGGCAAATTTGCCAAGTAGGTTTGGTACTTTTGGCACTGGTAATCATACTAGTGCCAAAAGTACCATCCGATCATGGCAAATTTGTCATGTATGTTTGGTACTAGTGGCACCAATGCCTTCATTTGTGTCAACTGTACCATTTAGGCACTGCGACTAGTCACACGTATAAAAAAGGATCGTAAGTTATAAAAATAGAATTTATCACAATTTTCCCCTAAGGTTTAGATTTCCCCTAGGGTTTAAATTCCCCCATTTAGGGGTTTAGATTTCCCCATTTAGGGTTTAGAACCATTTAGGCACTGCGACTAGTCACACGCATTAAAAAAATGATCGTCAGTTATAAAAATAGAATTTATCACAATTCCCCCCCCCCCCCCCCAGGGTTTATATTATTTAGGATTTAGATTTTCCATTTAGGGATATATTATAAATTATATTGCAGATTACGATTTTTTTTTGTAATTTCTGTTGATACTTTTGGCACTATTAGTGCCAAAAGTACCAAATTAATTCCATAGGTGATACTGATTTACAGTATGTTGTTTTGTAGATGAGTGCAAAATCCATTATTATTACTTATAGAGAGACTTGGGTTAACAATGTCTATGAGGGTAAACACAGGGAATATATGCCTATGCCATCTGGTGGTATAACATTTGATACTCTGCTTGATAAGCTTGAGATGTGTATTATGAAAGACAAGACTATGTACATGTATGAGATTGATGCGTTGTTTCAGTCTCCTGTATGTGAGATTATGAGGATGAAAATTACTGATGACTTTGAACTGTCACACTTATTGAATTCTCTGGAAATTCCCATTATTATATGTTACTTTTTCTTGTAGAAGTAATGAATTGAGAAAGAACGTATTGCATCATCCTGCAGTTGAAGTTTCATCTTCTAACTATGTTAATTCGGGTGAAAATCATTTGGATGATGATGATGATGATGATGATGATGATGATGATGATGATGATGATGGTGATGACGATGAGGAGGACACGGGTGATTTAATTGTAGAATCTGAATTTGGGGATGATGATGATGATGATTATGGTCATTGTTGTGGCAGAAATCGTGACAACCCACCACCAGTTGATGATTGTGATGGAGACAACGAAGAGAATCACCACCCTGTTAGTTAGTGGATTATCCCAGGTTCTGCTTTTCAAGGAATGAGAAAATGTTTGCAACATGTGGTGTTTATCATCTTCTTAACCATGCAACTTTTGTTATAGTTCATTTCTCAAGTTCGAGTATCATATTGTTTGCAAGTTCGGAGGTTGTTTCCCATTTGTTGCTCGTGGAAAACCATTTGGGGAAAATGTAGATTATTACTAAATTTTTTCCTCATAACTGTGAGATGGACCTGAGGTATCATGCTGCACCAAAAGTGTCTGCTAAGGTGTTGGCATCGTATTTCGTTCTGAATTTGATGATCCAAGGTGTTACCCTTACACCAAAAGCTATTCAGGAAATGATGTAGCAGAAATAAGGTATTCATGTCAAGTATAACACTGCACTTGTTGGGAGGAACTTGGCTCTTAACTTCTTAAGAAGACGTATGGTGATCTGGATACTTCCTTTCACATTATACCGAAGTACCTACACATGTTACAGTAGGTAAATCTTGGTTCAGTTGTGGATATCAGACTGATGATGATCATGCATTTGATTATGCTTTCATTGCTCTTTCTTTTTGTATTAGAGCTTTCAAGTCGTATCGTCCTTTGATAGTTGTTGATGGTACTCATTTAAAGGGCAAATACAAAGGCATCTTGTTTTTTACTGCTAGAAAAGATGCAGGCGAACGGATATTGCCTTTAGCTTTTGGTATTGCGGATAAAGAATGTGATGCATTGTGGATTTGATTTTTGAAACAGCTCCAACAGACTTTTGGTGTCTGTAATGACTTTTTGTTTGTTTTCGATCAGCATTTATGTATAAAAAATGCTATAGATCATGTCTTTCCAGAAATGCCTCAAGCACTTTGTACCTTTCACATACAAGGCAACCTGAGAAAGTGGGGAAAAGATGTAATTACTCTTGTCAAGCTAGCTGCAAGGGCGTACAAGATCCAAGACTTTGAGCAACATATAAAGAATTAGAAATCTGTCAAAGCTCGTGCATATCAGAAGCGAATGAATATTGGCCCAAGTAGATGGGCTCGTTCACACTGCCCTGTCCGTCTTTATATGCTTATGACCTCTAATGTTGCTGAGTGTTTGAACAATTATCTCTTATGGTCTATAAGGTTGCCTATTGCTTTTGGAGACTATTCGATCAAGAATTGGATCTTAGTTCTACGAGCGGCGGGTTCTTGCTTTAGAGAGACCTCTCGAGTTGACAGATTGGGCATCAATGAGATTGGCAAAATTAGTACACTTGGGATGGAAGATGTCTCTTGTACCAATTTCTTCAACAAAGATTGAAGTGAATTATGATAACAAGAATTTTATTGTTGATCTTGGATGTCACACGTGCACGTGTCTTGTGTTTTAGTTCCAAACTATACCTTGTCCTCATGTTGTAGCTGCAATCAAGTGATTATGATCTGTTTATTCTTTATTGGTGTTCAGTTTTTTAGTGCTTTCTATTGGTATTTTGGCACTAATATGGTCATTAGTGCCCAAGTACCAAGTTACTTGGCATAATATGGTCATAATCAGGTGATTATGATCTGTTTCTTCTTTATTGGTGTTCAATAGTTTTTTTAGTGCTTTCAATTGGTACTTTGGCACTAATTTGGTCATTAGAGCCAAAAGTACCAAATTATTGGCATTTCTTGTTTTACTTTTTGTTGTTGATGTGTGTTTATCATTTCTTTGTTTTGATATAGTAAGGCCAACCATAAACCATCATCATATGTGAGTCCTTATTTCTTAACTGCTACTTTACGTGATATATATTCTAGAGAGGTAATGCCACTAACGTCGGATAATCCTCAATAGGTTGGGAGACCACGTGAAAAGATAATCAAGAGTGGTGGTGGTTCTACTCTAATAGGTAGTCATTTTTGTTCTCGATGCCATGAGAAAGGTCACTGCTGGTCCCAGTAACGAGTAACTGGTGTATGAAGGGGGGAGGGGAAAAGGGAATACACCAATAGCAATTTCGTTTTGCCTAATGTCTTTTCATTGAGATATACTGCTCAGGTCAGTTTACTCACAACTGGAAGAGACAGTTGGAGTAGCTCTACAACTGAGTTGCTCCGTTAGAGCCAATCACACAGTTGGTAGCTCAGCTGACTCCTATGCCTGAAGTTCAGCTGCTTGCACTAATTGAGGTTTTAAACATTTATGCAATGCGGAAGATGGTGGAAGATACGCTCATAATTAAAATCTTAGTGAAAAGGGAAGGTTAAATTCCCAAGTTAGTGCAGTACATATGTTAGGGTCAGTTGGTTAGGTACAGGAATTAAAATACTTAATGTAAAGTACAAAAAGTAAGCACATAGTATTTTAACGTGGTTCAGAGATCGACCTCCTATGTCCATGACTTTCTTTTCGGGGAAGTAATCCACTAGCTAAGCTTACGCGTGTTTCACCAAACGCCCACTTGGATTCTGGGTTCTAAGCAACCTAACCAGTTCGATTCCGGGTTCGAACAAGACCCCTCAACACTTTTCCGGACAAGTGTTCAACTTGTTTTAGATTCCTGGTTCTAAGGGACCAACTCTTAGATTCCTGGTTCCAAGGGACCTCTGGACTTTGATTCCGACTTCAAAGTCAGACCTGGGTATGGAATTTTGGGGGGAGAATCCAACAAGGAAGCCTACTACACTTTAGGGGAGTGGAGGCTTCAACCCAAGGCTAAGAACTCAATCTCTATAAGACAGAGTTCTGACGGGATACAAAACAAGCAAGGACCAAATCGCTAGCCTCAATCAAGAAGGGGAACTTTGGAGAGGCTAGGGGAAGAGGAGAGAAATCACTCTACTCCTTCTTCGCTAGTCTTCTTGCTTGCAGAGAGAGAGATGAAAAGTTGTTTGCGTTGCTTCACTCTTTGTGTTGTCTCTCGGCACTCTAAAGTGCTTTTTCTCTACTTGTATCAACCCTCATTTTAGCCTTGTTGTGGAGACCTATATTTATAAAAGAAAGGTCAAAGCCAACTGTTGGAAAGAGCCGTTTGACCTCTGCCAAAAGCATGACACTCCCTATTCACACACTTTGCTTACAGCAAAGTAGTGGACGTAAAGAGGTCAAGACTCAAACATAAACAAAATGAGTCATTTGCTTACCTCACCACACATTTTGCAGGGCAAAATGTGGGTGAGGTATTTGATGACTCAACAGACTCTAACACTAAAAAGAAAAGACACACAAAACACAAAGACACTAAAAAAAACTAAACTAAAACAACACAAGATGATATAATC
Organism: Schizonepeta tenuifolia; assembly: GCA_029490685.1. Lineage (NCBI taxonomy): Eukaryota > Viridiplantae > Streptophyta > Magnoliopsida > Lamiales > Lamiaceae > Schizonepeta > Schizonepeta tenuifolia. Next base: position 40,644,144 of record CM055959.1, on the reverse strand, counting down.
AAGCAGAGGGATCAGGTACTGACCCCAATTTCAGGTAGCGGGCAAGGCTGTCGAGAGTAGCCTGCATGATCAGTTGCCCATCGCGCAGCTCCTTGAGCAGCTCCTCGGTCTTGCCCAACCTCTCCAAGACTTCCTTCATCTGGGCAGAGGAAGACTCAACTTCTTCCTCCTCATCATCTTCCTCCACATCGATCACCATCTTCTTAGCCAACCTGGCTGACTTCTTCGGTAGCAAACATGCCGATGCCGGTTTATCCTTCTCATGCGCCTCCAAGAGACGCCATCCTCTACCACTTCTCACAACCTCCTTCATCTTGCTCAACCTCTCCATGTTAAGCATATCAGCCGGTGTCACCTCAAAATCCTTTACATCATCCTGAAGCTCCAGCCCTTCTATGTAAGCAGTGGCAAAATGCCCACACAAGTACTTCTGCCCCACCTTGCCCATGACTGCCCTCAGCTGCTCCGTCAAGAAGGCCCCAAAATTCAGCCTCTTCTTAATCAACATACAAAGCAGTATGTAGATCTCCTTGTTGGCCAGTGAGTTCCCGCTATCTCTCTTGCCAAACATGTTATAAGCAAGAATCATGTGGACAATACGAAGGTCTGACGTCATCATGTCTGACGCCTTGTTATCTCCCGACCTAAACTCTATCCCTACATTGACTTCATTCCACATCCAGATCCACTCTTCCTTGGGCAGGTCCAATGGCACCTTCTTCACCGCCTTCCTAAACTCCGGCCTGTGCAACTCCATCATCGTGGTGAACCCCAAAATCTGGTTCAGATAGTTTAACCTAGCCACCAATGGCTGCCCATTCAACACAAATTCGATGGATGACAAATTCCCTTCTCTATCCAGCATAAACTCCATAGACCCATACACTTCTCTCACCAAATCCTCGTAGATGTGGCAGGGCATCCTTAGAAATCTCCCCCAGCCACACCCATCAAACAGGGTTCTTACTTCCATAGCAATGCCTAGGGAGTCCAGGTCATCAAAGTTGACCTCCCTGGGCACAAACACCTTCCTCGCTGCCAAATCCTCAGCCTTCTTTCCCTTTTTCTTCCCTCGCAACTCAGACTCCTCATTCTTGATTTTCCATGCAGCGGATCGTGTTATTCTTTCCCCTACGAACTGGACATCTTGGTCCTCCTCAGACTCTACCATCCGTTGTTTCTTCCCTTTATTTTTAGAAGAAGACGTAACAACCTTCTTCTCCTCCGTAGAGGACTCTCTACCCAACGATGAGGCGGCTTCAGAACTAGCCACCTTTGCCTTTTTCTTGGCCTCCTTCTCCAATTGGTTATGCTTTCTCTTCTCTTTCCTTTTCTCCACATCCCTCTTCACCTCTGCACACAGCTTGTCGAAGGAATCTTTCGACTCCTTTTTGTCTCCTTGCTCTTTCTTCACATCAGCCACCACCTTCATGACCACATCTTCGTCCTACTTCATCTCTCCTTCCCCTAGCTTAAACGGTGAGTTTTCCGGTGCAGCTTCCTCAGTAGGCTTCTCCGATGTGGAAGAAGTTCCAGCCATCGGAGCAACGTCACCCGGTATCACCTCTTCTTTGCCTGGTACTGCCATTGTTGCAGCAAGGGCTTCGCTTATGATCTTTTCCACCTCAGTAGTAAGGGGGTACAGTACCACCCAAGAAATGGGGTCTGCTTCGTGTAGAGGAGTTTTCAATGGCGGCGACTCGTGGTCGGAAAGGTCAATATGTGTTTCGTGAGGGATTTTGTTGAGTTTTTTCTTTGGGCGTGTTGAAACTATTGTGAGATTTCTAGGGTTTTAATTTGGGGAAGAAAATTTGATGGCCAAAATTGGGGGAATGAGGATGGAAGGTGGATTATGGTAGTTTTTGAATTCAAAGTTTACGTGGGGAAGTGGAAAGGTTAAAGGGAATAGACGTGGTAGGGTGGCCGACGGTTATAGGGCTAGGGGTAGGTTTTGAGCGCAACTGTCACATCACACTTGGTGTGGCAGTTACTGTCCTTTTAACATCGTTTCCCAAGTCCATCGCTTAGCCCAGAGCGCCGCACTTGCCCTCCTACGCACACACTGTTATAGGGCTAGGGGTAGGTTTTAAATCCCCCTTCTTCCTTCGCCCAACACATGTTCCCTGCACGTCGCGAACAAACCACCATATGCAAAGCAAAATCTCTCCTATCCTAAGGTTAGATATTTATACCCAAAATGAAATTAAAATACGCCTAAATTTGATGGAAAATATTAAAATTATGGTTATTTTAATCCCTATCTTCCCTTTTTCAAGAAAAAAAAATTAAAAGAAGATAAAAAGAAAAATACCAGATTGCCTCCTAGCCAACGTCCCAGTAATCTTCGTGGGCACAACGTCCTCTTTGCCCAAGTTAGGACTCTACATTACAGAGGAATTTCAGATATTCCTCTGGTTTGTCCATGACTTGGCCAAAGAAGGCCTTCAACCTTTCTCCATTAACCTTGAAAATATTTCCCGTGTTTGCATTCATTACTTCTACAACCCATTCGGATATGTGGCTTGTACTTCAAACGGGCCAACCCACTTGGTTGACAGCTTCCCCGACATAAGTTTAAACTTAGATTGATATAACAGTACTTGTTGCCCAGGTTCAAACTTCTTGACTTTGATCAATGCATCATGGGCTTTCTTCATTCTCTCCTTGTACAAAACAGATTCATCATAGGAATTGAGTCTGATTTCCTCAAGTTCTTGTAGTTGAAGCTTCCTAGCTTGGCCGACCTCATCCCAATCATAATTCATTTTCTGTACTGCCCAATACGTGCGATGTTCAATTTCCACAGGCAAGTGGCACATCTTGCCAAAGACCATCCTATAGGGTGACATCCCAAATGGGGTTTTAAATGCTGTCCTATACGCCCATAACGCATCCTTAAGGTGCAAACTACAATCCTTCCCAGTTGGGCTAATTGTCTTCCTCAAGACAACCTTTACAATGCGATTGGACAACTCTGCCTGATCATTTGCCTGAGGATGATAAGCATTCAAAATCCTATGATGAACTCCATATCTGCTCATTAACCCTTTCACGGCTCCATTGCAAAAGTGTGTTCCTTGATCACTAATGATTGCCTTGGGCACACCAAATCGGTTGAAGATGTTGCCCTTGAGAAATTCCACAACTACCTTCGAATCGTTTGTTGATGTTGCCTTAGCTTCCACCCATTTAGAAATATATTCCACTGCTAAAAGTATATATAGATTTCCTCTTAAGTTGGGCAATGGCCCCATGAAATCCATCCCCTATTTATCAAAGACTTCTACAGGCATGACTGGGGTTAGGGGCATCTCATCGACACATCTACGAATGACTTGGTCAGTACACATCTTCCACAAATAGGGTTCACCCCAAATGTAATATCGACTCTCCACCTTGAGCTTCTTCTTTTGTTAAAGGTGGAGGTTGCCTAGTAATCATCCCAAGATAATATAATTACACAAGTCAACTTACCAAGGATCAAGGATGTCTTGGGCAAGAGCTAAGTGTTCTTCCGGGAAGGTCTCCTTGATTGGCTCAGCCTCTTTTTATTGGATGATACGGCTCAAATGGTCAGCCACTAAATTTTGGGCTCCAGCCTTGTCCTTAATCTCCACATCGAATTCCTGGAGTAACAAGATCTACCTTATCAGTCTAGGTTTCGTCTCCTTCTTGGCCATGAGGAACTTCAGGGTGAAGTGGTCAGTGTAGACAATGGTCTTGCCCCCGAGTAAGTATGATCGAAACTTTTCAAATGCAAAAACCACAGCCAACAGCTCGTTCCGTGGTCGAGTAATTGCATTGGGCAGGATTTAGAGTTTTAGATGCATAGTATATGACATGATTCACCTTGCCTCTCTTCTATCCAAGGACAACTCCCACGGCATAGCCACTCGCATCACACATCACCTCAAATGGCATCCCTCAATCCGGTGGTTGAATAATAGGTGCTGATACCAAGATCTCCTTTAATGTATGGAATGCCTTTTTGCAGTATTCATCAAAATTTCACTCCACTTCTCCTTGTAACAGCCTGGTCATAGGCTGCGCGATCTTAGCAAAGTCTTTGAAAAAATCTTCTGTAAAATCCTGCGTGTCCAAGAAAACTATGCAGATACTTCACGTTGCTTAGGTAGGGCAACTTGGCTACGATGTCGATCTTTTCCTTGTCAACCTCTATCCCTCATTCTGATATGACATGCCCAAGGACTATGCCTTCCTTAACCATGAAGTGGCATTTCTCATAGTTCAGCACCAAGCTCTTATCAACACATCTTTTCGGCACCATTTCCAAGTTGCTTAAAACACTTGTCAAAATCCGATCCATAGATAGTAAAGTCGTCCATGAACACCTTTATGCATGTTTCAAGCAAATCTGAGAATATGCTCATCATACACCTTTGGAATGTGCTAGGAGCATTGCACATACCAAAAGGCATCCTCCTATACGCAAATGTACCGAATGGGCAAGTGAAAGTAGTCATGCCCTGGTCTTCCTCCGCGACCCAGATCTGCATATAGCCCAAGTAGCCATCGAGGAAGCAGAAATACTTGTTGTCTGCTAACCTTTCGAGCATCTCATCAATGAAAGGTAACGAAAAGTGGTCCTTCTTAGTCTTCTGATTCAGCTTCCTATAGTCGATGCATACTTGTCAACCTGTTTGCAATCTCGTGGCCACCATCTTTTTCTACTCATTTTCTACTCATTTTCTACCACTTGAATACCGGACTTCTTGGGCACGACATGCACTGAACTAACCCATCTACTGTCAGAAACTAGGTAGATAATCCCTAGATCCAATAGCTTCAAGATTTCTTTCATCACTACCTCCTTCATTGTTGGATTCAGTCTTCTTTGAGGATCCCTGATGAGCACGACATCCTCTTCGAGCAAGATATGATGCCTGCACATGGTGGGGTTAATGCCCCTTATATCGGCCAGTGTCCATCCAATAGCAGGCTTATACTCCACTAGGACTTCTTTTACTCGCTTCTCTTTCTCAATAGAAAGCTCCGCACTTATGATCACTGGTAGCGTCTCGTTTTCTCCCAAATAAATGTATTTCAAATGGCTAGGTAATGACTTCAATTCCAACTTTGGTGTTTTTTCTATTGATGGCACCAACCTGTCTTCCTGCCTCGATGTGGGTATCACCAATGGTTTCACCCTATGTAAGGTTTCCGCATCCGACCTCAGATAATGCACCACTTCGATCAGCTCAATTGATCCGTTTTGGGAAACAACCTCAGTTAGGCCAATTTGAAGAACCGCATCCAGCTTATCTTCAATTGTTATTTGTGGCCAGAACTCATCCACCATCTGGTCAATTAAGTCTATACTATGCACCAGCATGTCACTGGGCTACTTCATGGCCAGAACTCACACGTTAACTTTCCCATATTGCAGTTGATTCTTGTGCGAGCGGTCTTCAAGAATGGTCTGCCCAACAACATTACCGGTGTTTTGTGCGATGATCTCCCCATATCCAGAATGTAGAAGTCAGCTGGAAAATGAGGTCCCTCACCCTGACCAAGACATCCTCTAGAATTCCCTCAGGCCATATGGTTGACCTATTTGCCAATTGGATAGCCACCCTCGTAGGCTTGAGTGGACCCATTCTTAGATCATCATACATCAACTTGGGCATGACATTGATTGAAGCCCCAAGATCCATCATAGCCTTTTCAATCTTTATATCTCCAATGATACTGGGAATATATAACATCTCTGGGTCAGTGCACTTGGTCGGCATGGGGGTGTCTTACAACACTACGGATACATTCTCACTGACTTAAAATCTTGCATCATTTGTGTACTTGACCTTCCTTGTACACAGCTCCTTCAAAAACTTAGCGCATTTGGGCATGGATTGCAAGGCGGTCAAGAGGGGTATGTTGACCTCTACCTTTTAAAACATGTTGGTCAATTTCTTCATCTCTTGTACTTCATTATCCTTCGCAAATCTACTCGGGTAAGGAGCCTTTGGCTCATAAGGTTTGGACTTCTTTGCTTTCTCAGCATCTTTCATGGCTTTAGCTCTGATTTCAGCTGCATCGAGCTCAGCTTTCTTCCTAATTTCTGCCGCTTCTCTTTTAATTTGTGCCCTCTTCTCTACTGATAATTCTTGCCATAGCTCTTCAACATCACCAGATTCCATGGTCGTCTCTTCATACTATTCTAACTCAACCTCCTCTTCTTGCTCAATATCGGTGTTGTGCCCAGTGGACTGCCATTGCCCAAGAATAACTTCTTGAGGTTCATAATGATCAGACACTCTTACTTCAGGCAACTTAGCACCACTACGCAGCGTGATAGCATTCACTTAGGCCTTCTTAATCTCAACTTGAGATGAGAGTTTTCATTTCCCCCCATTCAGCATTGACTTAATCTGAGATATTGATTCTACCAAGTGGCTCAATGTTCCATTAATATCTCTCATTCCACCCCTTGTCTCCATGCGAAAACTGTCCAACTCTTGATACCTCTTCATTTGTTCAGCTGCAAGCCTCTCCACTTTGCTCCTTAGGGTATCCCTTGGTTGATCTCTATTATGCGGGGGTACATAGGGCTACTACGGTAGTTGCCCTTGTTGAGGTGCATTCAGATAGTTGTTATTCACATATCTCTAAATTATCATTGGGCCTCCAAGGTCCATTGTTAAAGTTCCTTCATTGCCCATTGTCTCCTTGCTGGTACTATTGCCCAACAACATTGACTTCTTCATCCTTATTAAATGATGGAAACCTCTCAGTAGGATGGGTGTTAGCAGCGCAGAGCTCACACTTCATGATTCGTTTCTTCAAGAACTGTCTAGGATTCTTATTCCCAACAACATTATTCTTGTTCTGATTCATCATCTCCTTCATCATGGATAACAAGATATCAAATTTAGGATCACTGCTGGTCAGTTCATACGCCCTGGGCACGATGGTCTCATCTTGGTTCTGTTTCCTGTCTGCCATCTCAGTGAATAGTTTGAATATTTTGCTTGGTGGTTTGTTGATAACATTGCCTCCACAGGCTGCATCTATCCAATCTCGTTTAGACTATCTCAATCCATTCATGATGGCATTAATCAAATCCTTTTCACCCAAAACATGCTAAGGACACCTTGCAATTAGCTTCTTATACCTAGAGTGGTAATCATAGATAGATTCTCCATCGCCCATCTTGATGTTCTGAATCGTCGCTATTGCGTTCTAGAACCGGGCAAAAGGGTAGTATTGCTCAAGAAACTTCTGCAGCATTTGTTTCCAAGATGTTACGCTGCCCTGAGGGAGTTTGAACAGCCATTCCCTTGCCCCATCTTGTAGTGAAAATAGGAATGTCAGGAGGCGAATATATTCCCTCAGTGTGTTCTGTGCGGCAGTTGTGTGCACAGTTTGCATTGCCATCTCAAAATCCTGTAAGTGGCACTGTGGATCCTCTCCGGGCAAGTCACTGAACTTGGGCAAGATCTATATCAGAGAGTGTTTCAGCTCCTAACTATCATTGATAGCGGGCAAAGTGATGCCCGCTGGATTCAGATTGACAGTTACAAAATTAGCTCCACGGCAACGGCACTAATTTTGACGAGGTTGTCGTTCACACTCTCAAAATAAATTTGTAGCCTATTCTCACAGCTATATAATTAGCAATTAAGTACAGGATCGATCCACAAGGATTTGATTGTTACTATCTCTTGAATCCTCCTCCACCTAATAAGAAAGATTGGTTTCGGTATCTTGGTCACTGGGGCTCTTTTGCCCAACACGAGGACTTAAATAAATACTGAAAAAAAAATAGATAACTTGATCAATAACAAAAACGACTTCATCTGGACAAAGATATTGTTAAGTGAAAACTCTAGCTTGGTCATTGGTGCATATATATTCATCACATGCATGCATCATTGGTTATAGGACTTGAATGCTGAGATCCCTTTTTACTCATCACGCTCTCAACAAACCCTTCCCTGACCTATCCTTACTTAGTTGGCGACGCACCGCCGACTCCCTACCTTGGGCAATACCTCTGTCGGAGTCATCGTTCAGTTTTTTGCCCAAGGAGCATTAATAACTAGAAAGGCCCAACAAGGAATTATCACGTCTTGCCCAGCAGGGTAGACACCTTCCTCTAATGTCAATCGATCTTAATTGAGATAAGTTATGGAAAACACTCCTACTTCCCAACTGATTAGTGATCTAATATTTCTTAAGTGATTAATGGCCTATTAACCTCTTAACTGTATTACACCATATTGGAATAAGCTCATTAACATATCGGGAACACATGCATGCAATTGTCGAGCACGAATTAGACCTCTCAAGCCTAAGTAGTCACCAAACTATCTTGCCCTAATCAAGTATAAAAATTTAGCTAGACATGAATGTAAATTTACAAACACAATAAATTAAGGAATTCGTAATAAGAACTATATTAAAAACTTACTAAATACGAGAAAGTAAATTCGGCCAAAAGTACCGATCGGAAATAGTACGAACAAAAATACGAATAAAATGTTGCTCGTAAGACTTGTTCTTTTCCTCACAATCTCTCAAAGTAAAAAAACATGAAAGCATAAAAGATGGCTCCCTTCGCAGCAGCTAGGCTTCAAATATTTATAGGCGAGTGCTAGGGTTTGGGTCCCCGGTCCTTAACGTGGTAGGATTCCATGAGCTACCTTGGGATGCAAGTAAATACTTGATAAGCACGACCCCAACATGGCATGTCACATCTATCTTCAAAAGATCCCTTACGGATCCTAAATCTAGTCGGATAAGGAAATATGTTTAAGTTAGATCATCTTTTCCTTATCCTTCTAGACCTAGGAGAGAAACAATGCCAGTTGACCAAAACACTCCATCCATCTTGACCAATTTCGTCCTGCCTTGACTACTTCTGGAAATGTAGCTTTCCATCCCTGTTTTGCTCAGATTCCACCTGCAGAGCAACAGACCACCTTCTGCCCAGAATATGTCCTCCAAGACACTAAAACAAGACAAAACACACATAAAGACTCAATCTAGACTACATAAAACAGACACAAAATAGACATAAAATATGGACTAATCACTGATCTTGGACTGGGATGTCCTGGACCTGATAGCTGCTCAGTTGCTTCTCCTAACTGAGCTTCAGCTGTGGTTGACACTTGGTCAGTTGGCTCTGGAGTTCCCCCTTGATTTGAGGTGGGATCTTCTGTTTTATCGTCAGAAGAGTACACTTCTTCGATTTCAGCTGACCAAATAAGCGGCTCTACTAGATTCTTCAATCTCTGAGCTTGAGATCTTGTCTCAGCTGGTTGGACCGGTGCACTTCCTTCAGCTGTCTGCCAGTTAGCCTATTCCCTTCACTCAAAAACAGATTCATCAAACAACACATGAGGTGTTATCTCCACAATTCTGGAGCTGTTGTTGAAAACTTTGTAAGCTTTAAACTTCGCAGCATATCCTAAGAATATGCCTTTGACAGCTTTCGGCTTGAAGGTTTTCAACTGAGTCTTTCCATTGTTGTGGATGTAACACTTAGAACCGAACACACGAATGTAGGAAATGTTTGGCTTTCTGTTCCTCCACAGCTTGTATGGAGTCTTCCCTTACCGTTTCATGAGGAGGGATCAGTTTTGCGTGTAGCACGCTGTGTTGACCGCTTTTGCCCAAAATCTCTTTGACAGAGCTGAGCTGGTGAGCATGCAAGTTGCCGCATCCTTCAGCGTTCGATTTCTCCTTTCAGCTACTCTATTCTGCTGTGGAGTCCTTGCAGCTGAGGTCTGGTGAGTTATGCCTTTCTTCTCGCAATACTCAATGATATACTCATTGAGGAACTCAGTTCCACGATAATCTGATGGATATTATAGATTTTCCTTACTAATTTGCAAGTCTATCCATTAGTTTAGGCAACTCTTCTCTCGTCTCATTCTTGTGTGCCATGAAAATCACCCAAGTGTACCTCGAGTAGTCATCAGTAACTACCAGGGTGTATTTATTTCCATTTAGGCTCTCAGGGGTGACCGGACCCAACAGATCCATATGGATCAGTTATAGAACTCGATCCGTCAATGGCGACTCTTTAAGACGAAATGATGTTGTAGCCAACTTTCTGAGCTGACAAGCACTGTAGTGGTGCGTCGGATAGAACTTCAAGTCCGGTATTCCAACTACGTGTTGTTGATGAGCTAATGTGTTCATGGTTTTGAAGTTAAGGTGGTTGAGTCTTTTATGCCATAGTCAGCTTGTTTCAGAGCTGCTCTTGGATACAAGGCATGTTTCTGGCGAGCTACTCGACCAGTCAGTGTAATAGACTCCACCTGATGAAAATCGTCTACCAAATAGAAGAACTTTCTTGGTCTTGACGTATTTCACCCAGCACTCTTATGCATCAAACTTCATAGAAAAACCATTATCGCACAGTTGGCCTACGGAGAGCAAATTATGCTTCAATCCATCTACCAACGACACATTTTTAATGGACACAAGCTGAGTTTCTAATGTACCTGATCCTTTGGTTTTGCCTTGAGAGTCATCACCAAAGGTTACTATACATCCTTCTTGAAGTTTGATATCTTTGAGAAGATTCCTCTAGGGTGTCATGTGTCTGGAGCATCCGCGGTCCAACACCCAGACGGATTTGGTGGCTCTTCTCTTTCTCAGTTCATCCAGGTCCTCTTCAATTCACTCTTCAAGCAAGGCCATGAAACACTGCTCTGTTCTAGCTAGACTGGATGGCGAGTCAGTTTCTTCTCCTTCTAACTCTGAGAACACATCAGAATCATTGACGTCTTCCACAACGATCATTGCCTTGGAATTCTCCTTGGCACTGAAGTGTCTAGACTTACCGCACTCAAAGTAGCCTTTTCTTTTATTCATGGAGGATGGGGTCAGTTGAGCGCTGCCTGCTTAGGCTGATCCTCCTGTACTTGTCCATTTTGGAGTTCATCTCCTTGAGTTCATTGGTCAGCTCTTCGACCCTCTTCTCAAGTTCCAACCTGCTCAATCAATCCCTAGCTGAGGAGTCAGCGGGCCGTGAGGGTCAGGTGTAACATCCTATTTTCTTACTTAACTTTAATCATAATTTATATTTTACCAAGAAAATAATGAAGCGGAAATTAGAACATACAATTCAACTCACTAAATCCTTAATGAATTTTATCGGGATGCCTCAATAAAAATAAATAAGTTCATAGAGTTCATTATTTCACACAAAAATAACACATAAAATATATAATCAATACCATATCTTATTGTTCAAAATAAAACTGAAAGTTTGTATATAAGATAATATGTCTTTACAGAATACACATCATCATAGTAAAGCAATAGTCCTAACTAACTAAGAAAAGTGTCGTACAAAATACCATAGCCAATAATAAACAAATAATCACAATTATCTACAGAAAACTCAATAAATCCTATAACTTGATTAAAATTTACTGATTATACTTGAATCTACCCTAGTCATTCTTGGCCTCCACAACAGCTTCGGCTCCAATAACTACAAAGGAAAAATTTGAAAAGGAGTGAGTATATCGAAATACACTCAGTGAGAAAACATGCAATTATCCAACGTGTTAATCAAGCTAATAAATCATACTATCATAGATACATATACGTTCATAACCATAAAGACTTGATAATCATGAGGGCAGAGACGTGGCCCCGACTTGATAACCGTGAGGGCAGAGACATGGCCCCGACTTTATAACCGTGAGGGCAGAGACATGGCCCCGACTTTATAACCGTGAGATCATAACATAAATATATATTATCAATGAAACATGAATATTAACATAAATAACATGTATAGGTAATAATAAACCACAAGCATAAATTCCCCACCTTAAACCTTGATTTGAAGAAATTTGACACAAACCTTGACAGAAATCTATAAGCAGCTCTAACAAAAAATTCTAAATCTTAATCACGAAATCTTATGGTCTGATCACTCCATGCTAATGACCAAGTGTAATACCCCAAATTTTTCTAAGTTCTTATGTGCGTATTAACTTGATTAATATGCCTATATGATGAGTTTTGAGTGCTAAAAATTTTTGCGAAAATAAATTTTTCTGTGAAATGACGAAAATGCTCTTATGTGCTCTAATGTGATTTTTCTCATTTCTATTATTCGAATTTAGTATGTGATGAATTGTTTGAGCTTATTAATATGATTTTAAGCTTGAGTATGAATTTCGGAATTTTCTGAGAACTTTTATTTTTAGATGAATAGTAACATAAATCGAGAAATCTCTATTCATCGACTAACTCCGAATTTAGTCTAATTAATTTTATTGGAATCTAAGACCTTTGAGATAAGTCGGAGAATTTTTCGAGATCATTTGAGTGAGGTTTAAAAATAAATTGTTTGACGACTCATTTAGTCGAGCAGTTTTTACGAACTTATTCGTTAGAAGGAATCTTGCCATAAAAATTAGATCATTGGATTCCTAAAATTATTTTAAGAGATATAAGAAGAATTAGAGAGAATTTAGACAACGAGAAAGAGACGAGACGAATTATTAAAAGTTTGAGGGAATAAAATAAAATGACGAGGATATTTTCTACCGGAAAACTTCTATTTCCGGGTATAATTAACAGATAAAAATCTCATACCTATCTAAAATAGTAACTAATATCCTCCACCACTCTCACTAAAGAGAGAGTGTGCTCCACTCTCCCTCTCATTCATCCACAACTTGTACTCCCCTTCTCTCTCAAATCTCTTCATTCGATTTCTCTCTTCTCTCTCTAATCTTTCTAAATCTTGCAAGATTCCCACATGTTAAATGCATCTACTTGTTATTTCTATCTTACACTCCATCCTTCTATCTATCACCTCACATCTCTCTCCATCAAAACAAGCAACAAGCAAAGCTCCAATTTTTCTCTCTCTCGAAAACTCTCCCTTGCCGAGAAAGAGTAGCAGCAGCAAGGCTGCACATTTCAGCTCTATTCTCCATGTTTTTCACCTTCATCACCTTCATAAACTTCATCCTAACACTCTAGAGATCCTCTACTACATATTCATCATGATCCAAAGCCATAAAATCGAAGAAAAACCGTGTTCTTCATCGCCGGACAGTAGCAGCAATTTTCGACATTTTTCATGCACAAACCTAGTTTCTTTGATGAAATCATGCTTTGAGCTTGATTAAGGTTTCTATGATGTTTATCATCTCTTTCACTTTCAAGATCATTTAAGAAGTAAGTTCTATCCTTTTTCATTCATTTCAAAGCTAGATCTACAACCCTATTCCATCGATTTTCTTGAAAAGAAAATAAGGGTTTGATCTTATTTTTCAAAACCATGATCTTGATATCTTGCATACCTTTTTCATGCAAGGAAAGGAGTTACAATCCATCATCTTTCATCCTCCAAGCAATTTAAAATCCAAGCCAAAGAAGAGCTTAAGTTATTTATTTAAGTATGATTTCGTTTCATTCATAAGTTGTATATATGTAAATGTAAATCAAGAAAATAAGGAAAAGATGCATGTTTACTTTATGCATAGGCAAACCTTAGGGTTATGATGATGAGATGATGAACAAGATGAGTTTTAAAACATGATTTAGGAATTAAAAAGATGAAAGAACCTAAGATAGGTTAAAAGCCCTAAATCGATTAAAATGAGAAAATTAGGAAAAATGAGTTCTTGATGAGTTTTGATGTTTATTTGATGATATTATGATTATACATGCTTATCATGATTTTTCATGTGATTTATATGCATATAAGTGTTGACGATAATTTTTGGTGAATTTATTGAATTTTTATTTAATTTAATTGGTGAAAAATAGAGAAAATATGGATAAATTATGATTTATGAATTTTATGAAATATATGATATTTATGAGCATGATGGTATATAAAAATATGATTTAGATGTGTTTTTAAGTCATGATATGAATTTTATGAATTTTTATATAAAAATTGAAATATGTGATATTATGAGAAAAAATAATTTATGATGATTTTTTATGAAATATGATGATAATGATGGTGATTATGATGTTAAGATATGTTAGAAAATTTATAAGTGAATTTTGAGCATGAAAATTGAGAAATATGATTTTTAGTATTTCTATGGAATTTATATGAGTAAATTTGAAGAAAAATAAAAGAAATAAGTTTAAAAATAAGATGTGATGTTCTTGATGTTAAAATGAATTTTTGAAGATGTGTTCTTCATATTCATAAGAAAAACTTGAAGATTTGAAGATGTTATAAATTAATTAGAAAAATAGTTATTTTTATATATATTTCGAAAAATGAGTATATGTATATAATGAGGAATTTCATTAAATAAAAATGAAATATTGAGGAATAAATGAGATGTTAAGTTTATTTTGAATGAATTGAGTAGAAAATAAAGTCTTACAATTTTTTTAAGAATTTTGAGATATATATATATATATATATATATATATATATTTATATAATAAAAAAAGGGAATAATGAGAAAAAGAAGTCAATAAAACTATGAGTATAAAGAAAAATATTTCTTTGATTGATAATGATGTTGGAATGATGACAAATGAAAATATGATGTGAAATTGGATGTTAATGTTGAAAAAAAAATAATATTAATAATGATATTAATATTTGAGGATAAAAAAAAATAGAATAAAATAAAATAAAATTTTTATAAGGTAATATGAGATAGAAGACATGAGTATGAGATTAAAAAAAATAAGATGTTCATATTTGAGTTCGTTATTTTAAACGAGAAGCTAAAAGAATTATTATTAAAGAAGTAATAATAATAATAGAATATTTGATTTTAATGGAATATTTTCATTAGAAATGAAATGTTTGAATGGCGTGAGTTATAAGATGATTGTTTATGTTCTTAAAGTGTGCTTTGAATGCTTAATTGATGTGATAGAATGTTAATCGAGTAAGAAAAGTAGTAGAAGTTGAAAAACGAGAAAAATAACTATATTATATGAGAAATAATATTTTTAAGATTTAAAATATTTTTATGATGAGTAATTGATGTCATATGATGTGTTAAGTGATTGTATGATGATAATTGAGTAGTATTAAGCAAGTTTGCTTTTTGAATCGCTTAAAAAGGAGTTAAGATGTAGAAGTTATCAAGCAGTAAAGTTTTTACAAAAAAAAGCCGAATTTTTATTTAATAAAAACGAAAATTGAGCTTTAAATAAAGAAAGAAAAAGATAAGATAATACTTATTCTATTCTAAATATTTAGTTGATTATTGAGTACGTATTTTGAGAAAATAATAATGACGTATTTTTAAGTCAAGAAATACGTAGTATAAGTTTGATTATTTAAATTCAAAAATGATTATTATTATATGAGTTTAACGAAATAATATTCGTTAAAGAGTCGAAGTTGTGAGTTTTAAAAAAACTAAAAGCCCAGCAATAACTCATTATGATGAAAATATGATTAAGTTATAAGTTATTAAGTGATTATGTCTAAGATATAAGATAGTTATGAAAGTTTAACACTTGACTGTGTGATTATGTTAAGACGTGAGTTGTTTACATAAACTTCGATGTTTGAGTATGATTAAATGATTAAGCATGATTAACCTCTCTAGTAAGATAATTACTTATTTAATATAAGTGTTTGAGATGTTGATATTGATGCTTGAGTATGATAACGATGTTTGAGTGTCGATGTGAATACGTGATTAAAATGTGAATGTTTGATTCTGATGTGAGCATTCGATTATTGAAATAAGTGCTTAACTGCGTATGATTATATATGGTGAAAATAGTTGAGATTTGATGATATGATTTGCCGAGTTTATATAAATTGAATTTATGAGAAGTTTAAGACGAGTTAAGTAGTAACTTATCAATTTACGTGAAAATTGATATATTAGAAACGAGAATCAGAATTCGAGAAGTAATTATGTCACAGCCCCAAATCCCGAGGGATGGCAAAGCCGGGGTGCGACTAGGGGTTGGATTAAAGAAGCGGGGAAGAAAGGGGGAATTACTGAATAAATGATAAACTGACATAACTTAGATAAGATAGTAAACATGAAGTACTTCGATTAATTAAAAGAGAGACAATCCCGAAGGATTACTCGACAAAAGTTGTCTCTGAGATCTCTAGGGTTTCAAGTACCTAATACTTAAATCGAAAGTTAATACATCAAAAAGAGTGTCTTGCAGCGGAAAAGACGTAGATTGATAACACATTTTCAAATGTGAAATCGAGGCTCAACTAAACTTCTTTCCTTAAGTACGACCTCTACTCAACTTCCGCCGTCTCCGTCACTCAACCTGCACATTTATAAATACATGCAGGGCTAAGTACAAAATCATTTAGTGGGCACTTTGCCGAAATCATATCATAGGTTTTATAGATTAATCAGGCATCTTTAAAGTAACACATCGGGGTTTTTCATCAATGGTCCGTGCTTACTAAACATTTTCTTTTCATAAATACTTGGCCAAGATTTTTCTGTTGCTACGTTCAAATTGTCCAACTTCTGTTTCAACGCCAGGGGAGAGTTAACTTCTCCCGCGCACGTTCCTCACCGAGGTTGGCTCGTCCCCTCAACAGGGATTCCACACTCATCGGCTACCGCGTACACTAACTTTGAAAAGCACCTAACGGTGTCACTAACTCAGAGTCCAATCGATTTAACCCTGGAAAGCACCTAACGGTGTCACTAACTCAGAGTCCGATTGATTAGTTAGCACCTAATGGTGTCACTAACTCAGAATGGCACAAGAGAACTCACAAAAACAAATTCTTTTATGCACTTATAATCATTTTCAAAACACATTTATAAAGCAATAAGTAAATATTTTGAGCAACGCTCACTTTATTTGTATATAAGAAAAGCCCACCTTAACCGGTTACAGAACAAACACAAACTTTTGTCTTCGGTCTTCCGTCCTGTCATCTAATTGCGACTTCCTCCTTCTATCGCAACAAACATGCTTTAGTAAATCGGTCGAGACGATTAAAGAAAAGCAAATCGAATTCGGTTAAGTCTTTTAGGCATTTGTACTTTAACTAATCTCTTTTGGTTTAAAAAAAAAAAGAAACGAGATTCGAACACATCTCGTTTTAAAACTAAATCGGTTCCTTACTCAATATTTAGATTAGTTACAGACGGAAGTCGATAACTCTTAACGACTTAAAAATTCTTAAAGAATTAAGTTGAAAAGAATTCAACTTAAGAAAATGAGTTTTAGAAATTTTCTGCACAAGGCAGTAGATTAGGAGCCTTTACAGAACAGAGTATTTCAAAACAGGGGATGTGCCTTATATCAAAAGAAAGACACGGAAGTCTACTTTACTGTCCAATTTACGGATCTCGATTTCGTTAAACGAGCAAAGGGTTATGACCGTTTCCGTGAAGGGTCGCAAAACTGGCTGAAACCCTAGACATATAAAAACTCGACGCACGTTTCCCTAGGTTCGATCAATGCTATACAACCTTTATGTGCACGAAATTTCAACCAATCTTTAAACAATCAAACCACACAATCATCAACATGAAAACCCTTAGGTTTCTTGATCAATACACGACGAGCAATCTCGTCTTTTCAACTAACATTCCTACTTAGCAATTCCTTTCCAATTTTAAATCACAAACAACTTCTTAATTTCTGTTTCATAACTTATATGAAATCATCATCAACTACACCCATGCTTATTAATCATCAACCAACTCAAATCAATCAACACATACTCATAATCATTTAACACGTCATTTTTATCAAGCAACGAACATCGTTGTCGATTTTTTTCCAAATATTTTTTTTATAAAATCTAAGAAATTCATACTAAGTACATATAATCATGCTTATCATCAATACATCAACCATATCATCAATCGGAAACATACAAACCCTCGTTTTCTCGTTTCTTTGTTTCTACACTTACTTACTTTCTTAAATTTTTGAAATTCTACTAATCCAATTCAAACCAAATTAGTTTCTATCATCTTTACTCTTGTTCTCGACTTCCATACTTAACATATTTCAAAGCATTTCTCAACATCTTAACAATCAATCCATTTCTTATCTCATCTATATCATTCATCAAATCATAACATTTCCAACTAAACATATGCTCAACATACTCATAGAATCACTAATACATAATCCACATACTCATATCATCATTTATATTTAACATTAACTTGATTCTTCGTCTCTTATAAAAAGTTCGACATTTTATAGAATTCATTCAAACTTTCAAATTATGATCATTAAGTACTTAATTTAACTAATATGCAATCCAAAAACTTATATCATAATCAACAAACCATACATCTAAAATCAAGCTCAATCTTCATCAAATAAATCATCAAATTTTCGAAATAATGGCATGCATATTTTTCGAAAATTACATATTAAATTTTAACATGATTTATACTTGATTCAAACCATGGAAACTCATTCCTAAACATAAATAAATATGTAATAAACTTAGAACATCAATCCTATACCTCTTACAATTTTCAAAATTTTTAAGAAATTAAAGAGATGGATTTTGTTCGGTTGGAATTAAAGAGGAAGCTCTCACCTTTACGAATATACAATCGGAATTGACTTTAATCGAGAATCGAACAAGTTATGGAACTTAGAAGCTTGAAGAACTTGAAGAAAAACTAGAAGATATGAAGAACACTTGAAGAACAAGAGAGAGAAGAGAGAAAAGAGGGTGGGGCGGTTTTGGGAGGTGAGAGAGGGAGAGAGTTGTGGTGATAAAGGGTGATATTTATATAGAAGAAGAGAAAATCAAGTTGTACACTTTTTCTCTACAAAAATATCTATTTTCCGGATCTAATACTGTAAACTAGAAACGAGCAATTACTTTATTAGACGGGCACATTTTTGATAAAAATGGATACGACTATTAGTTCCGGAATATTTTACTTAGTCGGAAAGGACGACTCGTTTCCCGAAAAACTTTGAAAAGTCGAGACGTGACAGTCCAAATTTCGCCCGGAAAAATAAATAAAACTGACTTTTACCAGGCTCGTATCGCAAAATAAGTGACTGTAAAGTCAGACGCTTTTTCGATCTGAGGTCTCTAACGAAAATTTTATC
Source organism: Schizonepeta tenuifolia (assembly GCA_029490685.1). Lineage (NCBI taxonomy): Eukaryota > Viridiplantae > Streptophyta > Magnoliopsida > Lamiales > Lamiaceae > Schizonepeta > Schizonepeta tenuifolia. The sequence goes on along the minus strand of CM055959.1, from coordinate 40,625,112 downwards.
GGTCGCCGAAACCCTAATGCAGTAGTCGGTTGAACGACTTCTGCAACTTATTTTCAGAAACGGACTTCGCTGTTATTCTTATAACTGAATTTCTTTAACTTAGAAGTGCAAAGCCTTAATTACAATGAAATTTTTTATTTTCGCGACGGAAAGAAATATCCGGGATATTACAAATTAGAAACCGAGTAAAGACGATGATTTGAGAACGAGAAAACGAGAAAGTTATTGACCTAGAAAAGTTTAGATAAGTTAAGAAGAACCCGACTCAAGTAGAAGTCCATCAGCCGAGCCCTAAGTCTATTATACGTTTTTCGAGTCGATAAGTTTGAGTTTAATCGATATTGTTATTGAAGGGTCGAGCGGGACTGTGAAATAATCGGAAAAAGCGTAAAGTAAGCAACCCCGACTTCAAAAGACCAGAAGCAAGGTGGGCTTTTCTGAAACTAAAACTCCGATGAATGCTATTACTTATTGATTATTATTATGTGAGCTTTTAAAATTAATTGACTTGCTATTTATCTGAGTTTGGTATGCTTTATCATCTACATGAATTATATATCCTGTGGAAAACAACAACCCACGTGTGGTTAATTAATTGATGATGGTGACTGTGAGCTTTACTTTGGTTTAACCAGTCACAGTGTTTGAGAAGGAGGCCTACTTCTCGACACAATGTTAATGTGGTAGATGATTTATACCTTATATATAAAATTGTGTGCACACATCTTTAAAGGGAAAATGATTTTATGCATTCACAAGTAACATGTTTTCAAATGTTTTTACACTTGTGATGCAGTGGCAAGGCAAATTCAATTATATTGCTCTAAGAGCAAGCTTTTAAAATTATTTTTGGCAATGTGTTCACTGAGTACGAAGTGCTCAACCCTGCATGTATTTCTAAACTTGCAGGTTAGCTACGGATGAGGATGGTATGGATGGTCTTGGTGGTGTGTTAACCTTTTGGATGTTGAGTCGACAGTTACGTGTCTTCATACATGTAATTGTTGTGAGCAAGTGATGTCTCCGCTGCTTAACAATCTTTTGATATGTTAATATTTTGATAACTCTGATAACAATGAGTTGTGTGCTCAAAACAATGCTTTGAATTTCGTTTACATACCCTACTTTTGAACCACATGATGTCGTTAAACTTAACCCTATTTTTGAGAAACTTTGTAAATTATTAAGCTCGTTCATTGTTGAGCCATGTTATGAAAGTCTGTTTATATTCATGTCATGTTGAAACCTTATTTTCCCTAGATCGATTCATTGTTGAGTTGAGTTTTATTTGTTGGTTTCACATTTTTAATTCATTTGGGTTAGTGTTTAAAGTTGAGTTGAGATAAAAGTGGTTTGTTATTTGATGGTTCCAATGGAGTCTGGTCGTTCCTACACACCGGATTTCGGGCTGTGACACCAAGCACCTATAATTATAGACTACCCTAACGTGTTTTGGGATAACTAAGAGTTTGTAAAACTTATCACAACAAAAATAAAATAAATAAACATAGAGTAAATGATAAGGTTTTGTTCTAGAATCATGTATTCTCTAGGAAAAAAATAATAGAATAATCAAACTTGTTATTCTCACAAAAAATGTAAGGCTGGAGAAGAATTAAACTCTTAAAAGATAATTTTATAAAACAATTGAATTATTTTCCCTTCTTTTCCTTTTTCCTATTTCTCAAAAAAAATAACACTTTATCTTTAAACATTTTTTTAACTAATCCGAATAATACATAATATTTAATAGATAATAATTGTTTACTAAAATTTAAGCTTTCAACTTGGTAAAATAACTTATAAATACTTGTTCTTGGGGCTATATAGAAAATTAATTATGGCTCATAAATGTGAATAGGATCTAACGTGGTTTAAAATAATAAAGTCTAATTATGCTTGAAAAACCGAGATGTTACAATCTCCCCTACTAATAAAAATTTCATCCTCGAAATTTGTTGAAGCAAAAAAATCATCATATGCATGCATGTTTTTTATGAACCTATCTTGACGTAGAAATGCTAAATTATCATGCTCTCTAAAACCTTAAATATCATTGACATTATACCTTGTAAGGTTTTTCCTTGCCATCTTGTTGTGCCATGTGGTAAATTCGCGCATTTCCTTGCTTTTCGAGTTCCTTACGATCTCTATTAGGACACTTCATGGCATTGTGTCCCGGTTCATGACAGTAATAGCAAACTCCCGACCGATAGAGGCATTTTCCTTGGTGATGCTTGTTACACTTGGGGCATTGTGGATAGGTAGGTTGTAGTGCTCCCACTTGCTTGTTTTCTATCTTTTCCTTCTTGCTTTGTGTACTTTTCTCCCCATTCTCCCATTTACTTTTCCCTTGGAAGTTGCCATTTTCCTTGGGCACCTTATCCATTACCAAAGGGGCTTCAACTCCAAGCGCACGTTTGACAGCAAGTCCATAGTTGACATTCTCTTGCATTGACAGAATTCCTCAAATCTCAGGGCGGAGACCATTCAAGAAAAAATCAGTCTTGTCTTCCTCCGTAGCCACCAAACGCATGGAAAAACGAGCAAGTTGGATATAGCTTCGCTCATAATCCGTTACACTCAAACTTCGTTGCTTGAACTCCAAAATTTCTCTTTGCTTTTGATTTCGATAGGCGCGTGGCATGTACTTGTCCATCGCCATCGCCTTGAACCTTGCCTAAGTAAGGCTTGGCGCTCCGCTTCCGTCAAACCATTGCGGTGTGACTTCCACCACTGTCCAGCTTTCTCAACTAGTTGAAACACAGCACATGACACTCTATGTGCATCATTACACTCAATGTGCTCGAAGATCCTTTCGAGCTCCTCGAACCACTCCTTCAAAGCTAGAGCTCCATGCCTTCCATTAAATTTTGGTGGAGCATAGTGGCGGAATTGCTCAATTACTCGACTCGTTGCTGCCCTAGCCGGATCTTAGTTTCCTTGATTGTTGTTGTTTTGAGCGAAACCTTGAAGTGCGGCAATAAAATCTTGAATAATGTTTCCTCCATCTCCATTGTTCTCGTTATTGGGAGTTAGTGCATTAGTAGAACGACGTCTGCGAGTTGCCATATTCCTTTGCCTTTTTAATAATGACGAGAAAGGAGAAAACATTAAGACGACGAACACAAAGAAATCCTATAAGAGAAAAAAAAAATTGAAGAGATAACGATAGAAAGACTAACGCTAGAGAGTGCCTGCCAAAATTCTAAATTCTAACCGCAATAATTTTATACTGCTTAACTGACTATTCTCATAATGGTCCAAATAGTACTTCTAAAAGACATGACGGCTGAGAGAGAAAAACAAGGATTTTACTAGAAGATTTTAGGCTACTTTGTTCATTAATAAAAAAATTCCTTGCGAAAGATAGTATAACATCATTCTAAATAACTTAAACAAACTAAACTTATGAAATTCTATTCGACTTTCTAATTGCTATCATCCTCGCCTTCTTCGTTTCTTACTCTTTTCCTTTAGGACTCGGAACCCTCCTCAACTTCCTCTTCTATGGTCTGGTCTCGCTTCTTGTCTTCATTAACATAAGTGTACCACATGTCACTAGTACCATACTAAAATTATGGTAATCAACTCCAAGCTCACGACTTTTCGTCAAATTTGATGATCTCTTGAATGTGTCGAATCCAATGGGTCTCAGAGGGCCGGGCATACAACTTATTAGATGAAAAACTACATACTCGAGACTTATTTTGTGTCCTAGCAATTCAAATTCAAAAAGGAACTCATTAATTCTATCCACATGTTCAAGAAACCCATATTCTTCATTCCAATTATAATGTTTGTAATCTTCGCATAGTTTCTTAAATCTCTTGTACGCCTCGTAATTAGCCACCACCCTATTGCAACCTTCTCGTAGCTTCCTAATTTTTTTTCTCTAAGATTAATTCACTTTTGGTAGCAGTTAGACGCATCCTAGTCATCTTATGCACATATAAATATTCTATTAGAACAAAAACGGCAAAACACAAGATAATATACTAAACATATGTTTCTATCTAAACATGACTTGCACAATTCGGTAACATATTTCACATATCTTTTCGTTTAACTCGCATAACTGATTCATGTAGCAATAGCATAAGTAATTCATGTAGCTTGGATAAACATAAAACATACCTTGGAGTCAAGGCAGCGCAGGGTCTCAAATGACTAGACTCTTATTATTTAATATTTAAATAATTAAACTTCAAAGCAAGTCTACAAGAACGTAAACCTAGCTCTGATGCCACTAAATGTAACACCCTATTTTCTAACTTAACTTTAATAATAATTTATATTTTACAAAGAAAATAATGCAGCGGAAATTGGAAATTAGAACATACAACTCAACTCACTAAATTTTTAATGAATTTTATCGAGATGTCTCAATAAAAACAAATAAGTTCATAGAGTTCATTATTTCACACAAAAATAATACATAAAATATATAATCAATACCATATCATATTTTTCAAAATAAAACTGAAAGTTTGTATATAAGATAATATGTCTTTACGGAATATAATCTATCATAATAAAGCAATAGTCCTAACTAACTAAGAAAAGTGTCGTACAAAATACCATAGCCAATAATAAACAAATAATCACAATCATCTACGGAAAACTCAATAAATCATATAACTTGATTAAAATTTACTGATTATACTTGAATCCACCTAGTAATTCTTGGCCTCCACAACTGCTTCGGCTCCAATAACTGCAAAGGAAAAATCTGAAAGGGAGTGAGTATATCGAAATACACTCAGTGAGAAAACATGCAATTGTCCAAGGTGTTAATACTGCTAATAAATCATACTATCATAGATACATATACGTTCATAACCACTTGATAACAATGAGGGCAGAGACGTGGCCCCGACTGGATAACCGTGAGGGCAGAGACATGGCGCCCGACTTTATAACCGTGAGGGCAGAGACATGGCCCCCGACTTTATAACCGAGAGCTCATAGCATAAACATATATTATCAATGAAACATGAATATTAACATAAATAAAATGTATAGATAATAATAAACCACAAGCATAAATTCCCCACCTTAAACCTTGATTAGAAGAATTTTGACGCAAACCTTGACAGAAATCTAAAAGCATCTCTAACAAAAAATTCTAAATCTTAATCACGAAATCTTATGGTCTGATCTCTCCATGCTAATGACCAAGAACCTATATTTATAGGCTACCCTAACGTGTTTTGGGATAACTAAGAGTTTGTAAAACTTATCACAACAAAATTAAAATAAATTAACATAGAGTAAATGATAAGGTTTTGTTTTAGAATCATGTGTTCTCTAGGAAGAAAAATAATAGAATAATCAAACTTGTAATTCTTATAGAAAACGTAAGGCTGGAGAAGAATAAGTGATAAACTGTTAAAAGATAATTTCATAAAACAATTGAACTATTTTCCCCTCTTTTCCTTTTTCCTATTCCTAAAAAAAATAACACTTTATCTTTAAATATTTTTTTAACTAATCCGAATAACACATAATATTTAATAAATAATAATCGTTTACTAAAATTTAAGCTTTCAACTTGGTAAAACAACTTATAAATACTTGTTCTTGTGGCTATATAGAAAATTAATCATGGCTCATAAATGTGAATATGATCTAACATGGTTTAAAATAATAAAGTCTAATTATGCTTGAAAAACCGGGATGTTATATCGGGCGAACTTGGACTTGCCCGATTTAGTTCGAAGCGCCATGGACTTTGCAGCTGAGCCTTCCTCGGTCTGTTTTGTTTTTTGAAGCTTGCAAGGCTTCAGTTGGATCGGTTTGTTTTGTTTTTTGAAGCTTGCAAGGCTTCAGTTGGAGGATATCATACTCATTTGCTTTGAGCATGGAGAACAGCTTCTCAGTTGAAAACGAACTGAGGTCACTCTGATTTTGGTGGATGACTTTATAGATTGTCGAGTCTTTGCCTAGCTCGGAGAGAACCTTGAGGTTCATCTCTCACTGAGAGTATTTCCCCTTCCGAATACTCTCAATGTCCATAAGGACCTTTGTGGATCACAGCTCCATCTTGTCGATGGATTCCCCAGAAAGCTGAGAGAAGTTTTCGATTTTCTGACAAGCTAAGGTGAACTTGTTCTCCTTAATCTCGTCAGAGCCCTCACAGAGTGCAGCTAAGGACTCCCACATATCTTTTGCCGTGAGGTAATTGATAATTTTTGGCAAGTAGGCTTTGCCGACTGTGGAAGAGATGACGCTCTTAGCGATGTCATCTAGCTACGGGATGTCTCTTTCTTCCTTGGTGTACTGGTGGACGCCTTTGGGTTCCTCCTTTATCATCTCTCCTTCCCCTAGAGCAATGGGAGTCACCAGCACTAACTGAGTCACCTCGATGGGACTATTTTCAATGATTTCCCACATCCTGTGATGTCTGGCAGTCAGAGCCATTTTAAGGTGAAATCTCCACGTGGGATAATCATCCACGGAGAACTCTGGTAAGCTTCCCAGCAGTGTCGGGTTCATCTTTCTTGCACATCACATGAGACAAACAAATAAAACAATATGCAGCAGAATGCACAAAAAGATTTTAAAAAAGATATGTTCAGTTGACTACTGAAAGATATACTCGACTCAAACCTTGTAAAACAGAAACAACAGTCTTTTGAACCACTGCTCTGATACCACTTGATGGTCCCGGTAAAGAGTAAATGGTGTATGGGGGAGGGGAATACTCCAGTAGCAGTCTTTTCACTGAGATATACTGCTCAAGTCAGTTTACTCACAACTGGAAGAGATAGTTGGAGTAGCTCAACAACTGAGTTGCTTAGTTGGAGTCAATCATATAGTTCGTAGCTCAGGTGACTCCTATGCCTGAAGTTCAGCTGACTCCTATGCCTGAAGTCCAGCTTCTTGCACCAACTGAGGTTTTAAACAGTTATGCAATGCGAAAGACGGTGGAAGATAAGCTCGTTACAATGATTGAAACCTTAGTGAAAAGGGAAGGTTAAATTCACAAGTTAGTGCAGTGCATATGTTAGGGTCAGTTGGTTAGGTATAGGAATTAAAATACTCAATGTAAAGTACAGAAAGTAAGCACCCAGTATTTTAACGTGGTTCGGAGATCAACCTCCTACATCCACGACTTCCATCTGGGAAAGTAATCCACTAAGTAAGCTTACGCGTGCTTCACCAAACGCCTACTTGGATTCCGGGTTCCAAGTAAACCTAACCAATTCAATTCCTGGTTCGAACAAGACTCCTCAATAGTTTTCCAGGAAAGTGTTCAGTCTGCCTTAGATTCCTGGTTCTAAGGGACCAAACCAGTAATATTCCGGGTTCGAACAAGACCCCTCAACACTTTTCCGGACAAGTGTTCAACCTGTCTTAGATTTCTGGTTCTAAGGGACCACCTCTTGGATTCCTGTTTCCAAGGGACCTCTAGACTTTGATTCCGGGTTCAAAATCAGACCTGGGTTTGGATTTTTAGAGGGAGAATCCAACAAGGAAGCCTACTACACTTTAGGGGAGTGGAGGCTTCAACCCAAGACTAAGAACTCAATCTCTTTGAGACAGAGTCATGAGAGGATAAAAAACAAGCAAGGACCAAGTCGCTAGCCTCAATCAAGAAGGGGAACTTCTGAGAGGCTAGGAGGAAGAGGAGAGAAATCACTCTACTCCTTCTTCGCCAGTCTTCTTGCTTAGAGAGAGAGAGAGAGGTGAAAATCTGCTTGCGCTGCTTCACTCTTTGTGTTGTCTCTCGGCACTCTGGAGTCCTTTTTCTCTACTTATATCAACCCCCATTGTAGCCTTGTTATGGAGACCTCTATTTATAGAAAAAAAGGTCAAATCCAGCTATTGGAAAGAGTCGTTTGACCTACCAAAAGCATGGCACTTCACATGCTTTACTGGTAACTTGTCCAGAAACGGTATATGTGACCATCTTTTTGCACGTCACTGCTGTCAGTCCATTTATGGTAAGTTTTCCAGCTGACTTGTGCTCCAAAGTAGATTAATAAAATGGACTGAAACTCCTCCGTCTTCGGCGTCTTCTCTTCTCCGCTTCGAGACGTCTTGACTTTGGACACAACTTCTCTTCATGCCAATTGTATGCCTTAGTTGCGTGGTTCAGTTGTGGAGTCAACTGAGCTGCTATCCAACTGAGTTTGTGCTAACAGACTAAAATGCAATCATCTACTCGGTCAGGGTCAGTTGAGTTTTAGGCATCTTTCGAAACCTTTATAATTTTTGAAATAGTCACTATCAAAGCACTTGCATTGTATTCATGCAAAATACACCTCTGGAAGAAGTCGGTAGAAGTGAGTCAGGTGTTAGTAATCGTAGTAAGAGACGATGCAGTCTTTGTAGGTCTTATGAGCATACACGTTTAAACTGTCCTCGTAGGTTTAGTTGAAGCTTTTTACATTTTATGTATGAACGTGTTTTATTGTTCATTTGGATTATGTATTAATTACATTTTTTGTATATCTAATGTATAGAATACCTTTTTTTATATAACTAATGTATGTGAAGACATCTTGTACATACCAATGCATATGCATCAATGTCTGTGATTATCAAGGTTTTTTTTTACCTTTTTGTTGGTACTTTGGCACTAATGTTCTAATTAGTGCCAAAAGTACCAACTTACTTGGTTTTTTGTGACGTTTGTTTGGTACTTTGGCACTAATGTTCTAATTAGTGCCAAAAGTCCCCAACATACTTGGAAAATTTTTGAATTCGGTTGGTACTTTGACATTAATGTTCTAATTAGTGCAAATAGTCCCAAACATACTTGGTAAATTTTTTAATTCGGTTGGTACTTTTAGCACTAGTGTTCTAATTAGTGACAAAGTACCTAACATACTTATTTTTTTTATTCAGTTGCTATTTGGCACTAATTAGAAAATTAGTGCCAAAAGTACCAATTTACTTGGCTTTTTTTTTTTAATTCAGTTGGTACTTTTGGTACTAATGTTCTAATTTGTGCCAAAAGTACCAAACATACTTTGTGTTTTTTTTTATTCAGTTGGTACTTTTGCCACTAATGCTCTAATTAGTGCCAAAGGTACCAACTTACTTTGCAATTTTTTGAATTCGGTTGGTACTTTTGGCACTAATTTTCTAATAAGTGCCAAAAGTACCACTTGAACTCAATCAAACTTGCTGATAGAACAAATATACCTAAGTACATATGCATTATACACTTTTTAACTGTACCAATATTATATCAAACATGAAACGCCTCTATAGGTCGAGCTTGTCACACTTGTACTTGGAAAGTGTGGTTTACCTGCCCTGTGTGGTTTGCAGGCTACTGCACAAGGGACGTGGGTTTACCCAGTGCGCACCGAAGGTAGCAGCTGCGGGTTCCCACGATATAAAAAAAAGAAATCTCGAATTGTAGCAAAATATATAAAACACTATTTTTGAAAAATAAAAATTGTTCAAATTGTTCATTCCTTGTAACTATTCGTCCTCCAGATTGGCTTGTTCCTCTTCTTCCTCTTCATCCTCATGTTGTTCATCCTTGAAGGTGCTTTCATCGGTGCTAAAATTTTAGATGCTTTTAGCTATGTGATCACGATATGATTTGAGCTGAAGTTTGGTCATGTTCTTTTTCTTGAATTTTCCAGTCAGCATCATCTCAACATAACTCAAAGCTAAAGGCATGCAACTTATGCGTTCTTGAATTTTCCAGACTGCACCTGATGTTATCGATCGCATGAATTGTCATGTGGAATGACATGCTCCTTCATGGGAATTCCTCCCAAGCTATTTCATCCTCCAGAAGCACCTACAGCCAATCTGGAATTCTCAAATTCATTCCATCGTAGCCAAAAAGAGAATATGTGACGATCAGCATCTTCGCTGCCTTGGTGTAGTCAACAACATTGTCTCCCAATTGCTTAGTCGCAAACTTCTCCCTCAATGTGTTGGGGCTGGTCTCATTCCTTCTCAGAACTCTGTGGTAAAAAGAGTCTAGAGATATTTCATGATCTACATATAGATCAAACTCGGTTGATCCAAACCTCAACCCCGTTATCAGAAAGAATTCCACCCGACTAAACCTCAAAACGTCTTCATTTACCAAAAAATATAGAGCAGTCTTTTCTTGCTCCGGTTTTCTTGTAACCTGCCTTGAAATCATGTAATGCAAGCAGTAAGCTTATCAGTTTATGTGTTCCAGCAATTTCAGGAAATCTACGAAAGCTGACTCGCTCAGCTCCTCCCACGCATCTGTACCAAACTACACATTTCTAATGATCTCCAAAATGTTCTCTTTCCCCTTCACACTGACCTTGTGGTTGACATCAATCATTTCATCTCGTTTCAAGGTCTACATTACTTTCATTCTGCAATTAGAAAGCAACTATTAAAATGAATGAAAGGTTCAATCACATTTGGTACTTTACGCACAAAGAAGCAGAAAGAGAATTCAAACATTATCTCTCTCACCAAAGCAAGAACACGTGAGCTGAAGAACTAGTAGAAGTAGAGAGTCCATTCTTCCTCTTGTTCTTCCCTCTAGTCCCTTAGAATCCCTTCTTTGATTAAGTCTAGATTTGTAGTTTCTTGCATAGTTTCTTAGCAGATTCTCTCTTGCAGATTAAGTCTCTAGGCCTTAGGAAGAAGTCTCACTGTTCTTGGCGTTAAAGACTTCAAAGTTGGAAAAACCCCAACCCCTCCCTTTAGGTCTTTCTTTGAACTTGCAATCAAAGAGCTCTAGGTCCCTTAGAACCTGTAATCTAAGCTCAGGCTTTACTCTTGCCCGTAAAAGAGTTGTAAGGTCTTGTTCGATCCCGTAATGAACTGGTTAGGTTTTTTGGTATTCGTAAACCAAACAGAACGTTTGATAAGCACGTGTAAGCATATTTAGTGGATTACTCCCCTGAAAAGGAACTCGTGCACGTAGGAGGTCAATCTCTGAACCATGTAAAAATACTGTGTTCTTTACTTCAGTATTTACTTTCATTTTACTAACCAACTCATCTTACATGAATAGTTTTGTAAAACTGCACTAAGAATTCGGGAACTTGACCTTCCGCTCAAAGGATTTCAGTTTAGGTAACGATTTTAAATTCTACCAACTTCCGCATTGCAAAACTCTCTTAAAACCTCAGTCGGGATTACATAGTTGACCCTCAGTTAAAGAAGTCAGATGTGCACCTAACTGTGTGATCAGCTCCGGCTGACATTTTTAGTTGTCAAGCCAACCGAACTCAGTAGTTTGTAAAGAGATAAGGTTTTTAAGTTTAGAAATCCCTACTGGTGTATTCCTCCCCCCCCATACACTAGTTACTCGGTACCCGGACCATCAAGTGGTATCAGAGCAGAGTTCAAAAGACTGTTGACTCTAGTTTACGAGGTGTGACTCGAGATTTTTTTTTCAGCAGTCAACTGAATACATCTTAGAAAACCTTTTTAGTGCATTCTGTTGCATATTTGCGTGTTTCTCTTTGTTGGCGTGCAGGAACCATGAACCCGACATTGCTTGGAAGCTTACCGGAGTTTACAGTGGATGATTATTCCATATTGACGTTTCGACTGAAGATGGCGCTGACCACCAAACATCACCGGATGTGGGAGACCATTGAAAACGGTCCCATCCGTGTGACTCAGTCAGTCATAGTTCCCTCCAGTGCTCCAGGATATGGAACAATGACTACGAAGCTAGAGCTGAAGGATCCTGAGGGATACACCAAGGAAGAAAGAGACATAGCTTAGCTCTATGACATTGCAAATAGTGTCATCTCAGCCACCGTCGGCAAAGCCTACCTGCCGAAGATCATCTTCTGCAATACTGCTAAAGAGATCCAAAAAGCCTTAGCTTCTCTCTATGAAGGATCTGATGAGATCAAGGAGAATAAGTTCACCCTAGCTTGTCAGAAGTACAAGAACTTCGCTCAGCTCGCTAACGAGTCCATCGACAAAATGGAGCTGAGATTCACAGAGATCATCATGGACATAGAGAGTATTAGGAAAGGAAAATACTCTCAGCGCGAGATGAATTTAAAAGTTCTCTCAGCACTTGGCGAAGATTGGGCAATCTACAGAGTTGTCCACCAGAACCAGAGTGACCTCAATTCGATGAAGACTGAGAAGTTGTTCTCCATGCTCAAGGCGAATGAGTATGATATCCTCCGACTAAAGCAAGCCAAGCTTTAGAAGCCAGAACAGACCAAGAAAAGCTCAGCGACCAAGCCAGTGGCGCTTCGAGCTGATTCAGGAACATCAAAGTTCGCCATACCCTCCTGGTCCGCTGACTCATCAGCTAGGGATCGATCGAGCAGGTCTGAACTTTAGAAAAAATGTTGAAGAAAAGACCACACAGCTCGAAGAGATGAATGCCAATCTGGACAGATACAGAAGGGGAAACAAGAGCAGACGGAGCTCTTCTGAAACACCCACAAAGACTCAAGGTGATGGATGCTTTGAATACAAAAAAATAGGACACTTTAAAGTTGATTGTCCTGACCTCTCCAAAAATGATCGAGATGCCCTTCGTGCAAAGGCTAAGGAGAAGTACAAGGCCATGATCATTGAGAAAGATGTCGATGACACCAACGTATACACAGACACCGAAGGAAAGGAAGCTGGTTCTCCAGCAAGTTTCGGAGAACATGACAAGTGTCTCATGGCACTGCCAAAAAGTCTATTGGTGAGGTAAATTCTTCTCTCTATCCATCTCATATTATTCCTATTGCTAACCAATGTATAGGAGAACTCGACGAAAACATAAATTCGTCATGGGATGAGATAGAATAACTGAGCAGAATGTGTGATGCTCAAGCTACCCAGTGCAAGGCACTTCAAGCAGAGTTCGATATAATGAGCAATGAACTGATCATGAAGGATCAAGAGATAGAGAAGCTCATGGAGAAACATAGGAAGCTCCATGAAGAAGCTGCTCAGCCCTCGACTGAGACACCTCAAGTCCAATCTGACTCAGTCGAAGTTACGGTTCCAAAGACTCCTGTGAATGACAAGGGTAAGAAGGTTTAAATTAAAGGACCTAAGAAGGATGAAGCTAGTACTTCGCAAGGTACAATCAGCCCAGGCGCAGGCCAAACAACAGAGCTCAGCATCAGCTACAAAGGTATTCTACTAGGATATTCCAATCTCCTACCACCAGACATAACCAGTTAAGCACCAATACCAACAGGCATATCAAGGACAGAGAAAATTCAGTGATGAGTATCTTGGTTTGGGTTATCTACAGTGCGGATATGCATCAGGAGCCAGACAGTTTGTGTCCCCTCCCAAACGGTTCTCACCACAAAGAAATCGACCAAGTTAGCTAGGTCAAAATCAAGCTCCTCAGATACAAAGAATCAACTGAAGAATTATACTGCTCGTGCTCGCAGACCTACGCAGTCAGCAGTCTATATGGATGAAGAAGGGAAAGTGATTCGAACTAATCACACAGTTCAAGTCTTCAAGGAAATATCAGTCGCTAACCAGCTAGGACCCAACTGAGTGTGGGTACCTAAAGTTCTCCTTGTGTTTTGCAGGTCCAAGATAAACTGAGGAAAAGAAGAGCTGCTAAGTCAGTATGGGTCATGGACAGCGGATGCTCCAAGTACATGACACACCATAAGAGTCTTCTTAAAGACATCTAGTTTTGAGAGGGATCAATTGTTACATTTCATAACAACTCTCATGGCAAAACCAAAGGGATTGGTACATTCGAAACTGATTTAGTGACAATTAAAAATGTTTCCATGGTCGATGGATTGAAGCATACCTTGTTATCCATGGGCCAATTCTGTGATAATGGTTTTTCTCTGAAATTTGTTGCACAGGGATGCAAGGTGAAAGACGTTAAGACCAAGCACATTTTTCTTTATGGTAAATGATCTTCATCAGGTGGTATTTACTACACAAACTGGTTGAGCAGTCCTCCAGAAACTTGTCTAGTATCCAAGAGCAGCTCGGAGGCAAGCTGGCTGTGGCATAAAAGGCTCAACTTCAAAACCATGAACAAGTTAGCTCGCCAACAACATGTAGATGGAATGCCAGACATGAAGTTCAGTCTGACGCATCTCTATAGTGTATGTCAGCTAGGAAAGTTGGCTAGAGTATCATTCTGTCTCAAAGACGACGCTATCCACGGATCGAGTTCTACAATTGATCCACATGGATCTTTTCGGTCTGGTCACCCCCAAGAGCTTAAGTGGAAATAAGTACACCCTTGTAGTTACGAATGACTACTCGAGGTATACATAGGTGATTTTCATGGCATATACCAGACCTTAATAGCAAGAACTCCACAGCAGAATGGAGTAGCTGAGAGAAAAAATAGGACGGTGAAGAATGTTGCAGCATCCATGCTGACAAGCTCAGCTCTGACAAAAAGATTTTGGGCTGAGGCAGTCAACACAACGTGCTACACGCAGAACCTGTCCCTCCTGACAAAGCATCATGAGAAAACTCCATACGAACTATGGAGATACAGGAAGCTAAATATATCCCATCTTCGTGTTTTCGATTCTAAGTGTTATATTTATAAGAATGGGAAAGCACAGTTGAAAACTTTTGAGCCTAAAGTTGTTGAAGGCTTATTCTTAGGATATGTTGCAAAGATTAAAGCTTATGGATTTTTCAACAAAAGCTCCAAAGTTGTAGAGATAACACCTCGTGTTAGCTTTGATGAGACTACTTTTGAGTGCAAGGAATAGGCTAAAGTGCAGGCCACTGAAGGAAATTTGACCACTCAGCCAGCTTAAACGAGATCTCAGGCCCAACGACTGAAGAACTTGGCAGAGCCGCTCATTTGGTCAACAGAAGACGGAGAAGTTTACTCCTCAGAAGATAAAACAGAAGATCTAGTCTCAAATTAAGGGGAAACTCTTGCACCACCCAGTCCAGTATCATCTTCAACTGATACTCAGACTGCGCCAATGGATGACCAACAACCCAGTCTGACACCTCCTAGTCTGAGACCTGCCAACTCCCCAGTTCATTCTCCTTTCCCAAATGAGAATAGAACCACACCGGAAGTTCGACCATCAAGTCCAGCTCTTCCAGCCTCTCGAAGACGTCAAGACTTCTCCATTTCACTGCTTGAAGCTGCTAAAAGAGCAAGAAAGAACAAGAGATTGTTTGAAGACCATGTTAGAGATACAGTGATAGAAAATCTTGAAGCTGGTGTCCAAACTAGAAGATCGGCACAAGTAGTTGATGCCACAGCTTAGACCCAGGCTCAGTCCAATCAGTTAGGTGAGCAAGCTGATGAAGAACAAATTGTGCTTGCACAATACGTAACTGAACTTGAATTGCTGTGGAAATTTAAGCAAGTTGTAGACGTAGCCATGATATCATGCTACGTAGCTGATGTTCCATAACCTAAGGATATTTTGGAAGCTTTAGGTTGTATCCATTGGACTCAGGCCATGCAAGATGAACTAAATGAGTTCCTCAGAAACTCCGTTTAGGAACTTGTCGAAAGACCTTTATGAGTAAAGGTGATCGGCCTGAAATGGATATTCAAAAATAAAAGGGATGTCGTTGGCTACATAATCAGAAACAAGGTTAGATTGGTAGCTCAAGAATACTATTTTGTGCCTAATTGTTCTTATTTGAGTGATTTGTGGTGATATATTTGATACATTTTTTAGCCTAATTTGTGAGCATTTGATGATTGTGGAATTAGTTTTGCAGGAGATTGAGTAGAATGAGAGAGTGGTTAGAAAAGGGCAACAAAACAAAAAGAAAGAAGCCGAAGGATAAACCAGTGACCGCTCATTTCCCCACGGTCGTTGGCATCCCACTCGCTGGCATTCACTCGGTCGTCGCTCATCTCTCTCCACGCACCTGACTCAACAGCCGCTGGTTTACTAGCGGTCGCTCATTTTTAATTGCATAGTTGTCAAATTTTGCGAACATTCACTCCGCCCCCGCTTATATTTGAGCGATCGCGCATAAGTAGTTTAAAAATAGAGAAAATGTATTTTCTAGGTTAACATTCGTACGACACAGCAGCGGACACTTGGAGAATAGTTCTGGATTCTTTTCTGTACTTTCTCTTGGATACTAGTTAGTTTTCTGGAGGATTGAATGCATTTGAATATTGTTCCGTAGACATTATTTTCTCTGCAATTCTTTTCCCAGTATTTCATTCCTCCTGTTGTGTTTTGATCTGGTATTTCCATTTCTTATGCTTTATCTGAAGTTAGAATTCGCACCATTGATATTGCTCGTTATCGTCATTGATCTTGATGCTTAGTTTATTTTTGCTTGTCAACCTATTTACAGAGACGTCCGTTAGCTCAAGAATTGCTAGTGTCTAGGGTTTATATATTGTTAACTTTATTTGTATAATATGTTCTATACTTATTGTGTTGGTAATTTGGCATTTAATTTCAGTCTAGATAATTATGTACGTAGAGTAAGAGTGTCAGACCCAACATTCTGTTTGGAGTGTATAGGATTTATTGCTTTTTGTGCGTAGCATGATTAGTCTGCCTGTTTAGCCTTCCTTGTGAGACGACTTGGGTTAGCTTATCACACTAGGATTACCTCGTGTGATTACTAGTCAATTCCAAAGGTGTTTTGGGTTGAATCAAATTTGGGCACCGTTGTTGGGGAAGGCTTTAAGCGTTTGATTGTGCTATTTGTATTCTATGTTTAGTTTATTTCTTTCTTTTGGCTCGGTTATTTTTCTTCCTCCGGTGCATTTGATTTGTTTGCTAGTATTGTGTATGCATGGTCGCCGAAGCTTGAAGATTAAGCTAGCATCTTACTTCGACAACATCAACCGACCTCGTGAGGTCTTGTCTAGCTTGGAGGAGGGGTCCGAGTCCAGTTCATCCATTTGTGTGGAATCTGTGCTACAAGGAAAATCTACTTCCAATTCCAACCTGGGGGATTCTGAAGAAGATAAATCTGTTTACTCCGACGAGTCGTTGGTGAATGGAAGTGATCGTGACGAAGAAGTTCATTCAAATCACGATCAAGAAGATATGGCCACAGAGGAAGCGTAGCTTATGGGAGACTATGTCCAGCCCATCATTAGGGCCACAACTTCGGCAATTGTTTTTCCAACCTCCGTTCAAAATTATGATTTGAAGCACAACCACTCTAGCATGCTTCCGTCTTTTAACGGCATGCCCAATGAAGACACGTTCAAGTTTGTTAGTGAATTTTGCACGCCGGTGCAATCTTTCCCCCTTTTGGAACTCACAAAGGATCAACTAAAGCTCAAGTGTTTTCCATATACGTTGAAAGATCGGGCCCGGACGTGGCTGCTATCGCTGCCGCCAAACTCCATAAACACTTGGAGGGAGGCTTGTGAGAAGTTTATGCTGAATTCTACCCTAATCACAAGACTCAGGAGATTCAAACACAAATTATGAATTTCATTCAAGGTGCCGATGAGCCTTTCCACGAGGCATGGGAGAGATTTCAAGAGCTTCGACAGTGCCCACAACATCAGCTGGCTCCGATCATGTTGAGCCAGTTCTTCTATGATGGGTTGCTTCAAAAAACTCAATTTATGGTGGACAATATTGCGAAGAAGACTGCCACAGAGCTTAATCAGTTTATGGTGGACAAAACTGTAGGGGGCAATATTGCGAAGAAGACTGCCACAGAGCTTAATCAGAATTTTTAAACTTTAGCTGAGAGCTCCTATCAAAACTCGACCCGTGAAAGAAGGATTGAGGCGAGTGCAGTGACACGCAATTATGAGCTCCAGAAGCAGATAGGAGGTATGATGAGAGAGTTACAATAACTCAAGATGAGCCAGGTGGAAACCCAAACTCCTCCTACCCATGAACCAAATGCCGAGACTTTTGGCATTTGTGGAGACTATGGCCATGGAGCCAATGAGTGTCACAGGATTGGAGAGTACACACCGGAGGGAGAAGCAGATGTATATGCTGCTCAAGGATACCCAGGGAGACCCCAGTTCGAGTAGAGACTGATGTACAAGCAAGGCTCGAACTCTGGTTGGAGGGGTCAATGGAGCTCAGTATAGAGGAACCAAACCCCCTGACCAAGGGTCGGGATCGAGTTAAGGCAATCAGTTTCCGAATCAGTAGCAGTTCTATCCGTCTCAGTAGCAATTCTCATTTCCACAGCAGCAGAATATTCCTCAGCAGTATCCACAACAGTTTCAGCAATTTCAGCAGGTTCCCATGCAACAAGGGAATTTCCAATAGCAGCAGCCGTATGAGAATGTACCCCAGCAGTATCAGAAGCAAACTCTTCAGAAACCATCTTTCGAAGAGACGATGTAGTTTTTTATGGAGATGAGAAAACAGAACATGGAGTCTCAGGCAGCTACCATTAAGCGCCTTGAGACCACTGTTGGGCAACTTTCTGGTACCTTGAACCAAATTCAGCAGTAGCAACAGCTAGGGAAGCTTCACAGGCAAGGGTTGCAGCCTCACCAAGCTCAAGTTGTTATCGTCCTCCGTAGTGGAAGAATGGTTGATAACAAAGTAGAAGTGTCTGTTGAGGAGCAACCTAATGAATTTAGCATGGAGGAGCAAGCCAAGGAGAAGCTTACACCAAGAGAGGAAGAGAAACTGCAGGATAAGAAGCCCGAGGTGAAGCTTCACAAGGCTGCCAAACCATATAGGCCACCGGTCCCATACCCTAGTAGGTTAGGGAACGAGAAGTAAGATCAGCAGTTCACCGATTTCTATACATGTTGGCAACAGTTAATGTGAACTTGCCCCTGCTAGACGTAATCTGGAACGTTCCGGCCTATGTGAAGTTCTTCACAGAGTTAGCTTCCAAGAAAAGGAAGTTTGAGGATAATGAGAAGATTCTTGTGTCCAAGGTTGCGAACTCTATCATGCAACAGCCCCTACCACCCAAGCAACGTGATCCAGGTAGTTTTGTTATTAATATTGCTTTGGGGAGTAGTAAGAAAGCCTCGGGTATGTTAGATTTGGGAGGTGAGATTAATTTGATGCCTTACTCTATTTTTAAGTAATTAGAGTTAGGTAATTTGAAACCCACTCGTATGTGCTTACAACTGGCAGATAGGTCTGTTAGGTATCCTCGTGGGGTCGTTGAGGATATGTTAGTTAAGGTGGAGGGATTGACTGTCTGAGTTGATTTTGTCGTGTTAGAAATTGGTGAAGTGCATGAGAATGGAAAAGAGCACACCTTGTTGCTAGGATGACCATCTATGGCTACTACTAATACGTTGATTGATGTAAAAAATAGAACAATAAAAATGACTGTGTTAGGGGAGTCTGTATCTTTTTCTGTGCATCATAGTCGTGCTATTCTTACTAATGAATGTTCTTACATAGATGTTATTCATAGTTTACTCCAGATGGTTTTTGTGTAGGTTCAAGAATTTGTTGAGGTTTTTGTAGGATCGGCAGACATGGAGGAATTTTCTCGGGAAGCCGAGGACGGAGAAAAGGTACTCAAAGCTAAGTTCCCTATTGATGAGCCCATAGTGCCTAAGGATACCGCGAAGAATGACAAGCCGAAGTTGGAGCATAAGGAGCTCCCCAAAAACCTCAACTACGTGTTTCTCAAAGACGATGAGGAGAAGCCCATGATCATATCTAGCAAGCTCATACATGAACTAGAGAAAACTTTGGTGGAAGTTTTGAGGAGGAACAAGACGGTGTTAGGATGGAGTCTAGCTGACATTCGAGGAATAAGCCCAGCTATGTGCAGGCATAGGATTCACCTAGAGGATGGGGCAAGACCCAAGCGAGATGGCCAAAGGAGATTAAATCTCGTTCTCATGGAGGTGGTGCGCAAGGAACTCTTTAAGTTTCTAGCACAGAGAATTATTTATCCTATTGTTGATAGTGAGTAGGCGAGCCCCGGTGCAGTTGGTACCTAAAAAAGGTGGAATCACCGTCATACTAAATGACCAAAATGAGTTGGTGCCGACTCGTCCTGTTACGGGTTGGCATATGTGCATTGACTATAGGAAATTGAATGCTGCTACCGAAGGATCATTACCCTCTCTAATTTATTGATCAAATATTAGATAGATTGGCAGGGCATGAATTTTATTGTTTCCTTGATGGTTTGTTAGGTTTATCAGATTGTAATTGCGACGGAAGATCAAAACAAGACGGATTTCACCACTCTGTTCGGCACATTTGGATGTAAACACATGCCACTTAGGTTGTGCAATGTATCAAGGACTTTCCAATGATGCATGATGGCGATCTTTTCAGAGATGATAGGTAATTTTGTGAAAATTTTCATGGATGATTTTTCCGTTTTTGGTCAGTCTTTCGATGATTGTTTGGGAAAGATTGATTTAGTCTTGAAAAGATGCATTGAAAGTGGCTTGACATTAAGTTGGGAAAAGAGTCATTTCATGTTGACTAGTGGAATTGTGTTTGGTCATGTGGTGTCTAAAAATGGCATAGAGGTTGATAGAGCTAAGGTTGGGGTTATTGAAAAATTATCTCCTCCCATTGACGTGAAAGGTGTTAGGAGTTTCTTAGGTCATGCCGATTTTTACCGGTGTTTCATTAAGGATTTCTCCAAAATTAGCCAACCTCTGTGTAGATTGCTTGCCCAAGATGTCCCTTTTCACTTTGATGATTCTTGATTGTATGCTTTTGAATTGATGAAATTGAAATTGAGTACTGCTCCTGTTGTGGTTGCTCGTGATTGGTCTATACCTTTTGAGATTATGTGTAATGCATCAAATTCTACTGTGGGAGTAGTGCTTGGCCAATGTGTAGATAAAATGTTGCGTGTGATTTATTATGCTAGTTTGACATTGAACTATACACAAATAAATTACACCACAACTGAAAAAGAGCTACTTGTTGTGGTATTTGCTTTGGATATATTTTGTGCCTACATTATTGAATCTAAAGTAATTGTTCACAGTGATCATGCTACTTTGAGACATCTGTTGACTAAAGCACAGGCTAAACCACGTCTTATTCGCTGGATTTTATTGTTACAAGAATTTGATGTGGTTATTAAGGATAGAAAAGGGAGTGAAAATTCTATGGGTGATCATTTGTCTAGACTGGAACATAATGTGGTTGAATCTAGTCACAGTGTTTTTCCTGATTCTTTTCCTTTTGAGCATGCTTATGAACTTGCCTCTGTGCCTTAGTTTGCTGCTATTGTGAATTACCTGGCATGTGGAAAATTAAGACCAAATCTAATATCCCAGGAAAGGAAAAGATTTCATGCTTATGAACTTGCCTCTGTGCCTTAGTTTGCTGCTATTGTGAATTACCTAGCATGTGGAAAATTAAGACCAAATCTAATATCCCAGGAAAGGAAAAGATTTCTTGCTATGTGCAGGCCTAATTACTGGGAAGATCCATATCTGTTCAAGTTGGGAAAAGATAAGATAATTAGAAGATGTGTACCAGCAGAGGAGCATCAACGAGTCCTGAGCCTGTGCCATGCTGCTCGTTATGGTGGACATTTTGGTGGACAGAAAACAGCTCATAAAGTTCTTTAATCTGGTTTATTCTGGCCATCTCTGTTTAAAGATGGACATACTTTTTACCTTGAATGCGATAGGTGTCAATGAGTAGGAACTATTGGATGTAAAAATGAAATAACTCTCACAAATATTCTAGTTGTGGAAATTTTTGATGTGTGGGGCATAGATTTCATGGGTCCATTCCCTGTCTCTCATGGTTATGAGTATATTATGCTCGTTGTTCATTATGTGTCCAAGTGGGTGGGGGCAATCCCCACACGGACATGTGATGCTAATGTGGTGTTGAACTTTGTGCAGAAAAACATTCTTTGCAGATTTGGATTTCCAAAGGCTATTATCAGTGATGGAGGCAAACATTTCTGTAACAAGCTCTTTGCGAAGCTCATGAAAAAGAATGGTATCACACACAAGGTGGCCACACCTTACCACCCGCAGACTTCCGGGAAAGCTGAGACTAGCAACCAACAAATTAAAGGTATTTTAGAGAATGGCTCAGCTGTCGCGTAAGAATTGGTCTTTGAAGCTTAATGATGCACTGTGGGCATACAGAACTGCCTTTAAAGGAGTCCTCGGGATTAGTCCATATCGCCTTGTTTATGGAAATGTGTACCACTTGCCTGTGGAGATCGAGCATAGAGCATATTGGACTATTAAAGCAACAAATTGCGATCTTGACGTCGCAGTGGAGTAGCATATATTGCAGATGGAAGAATTGGATGAGTTACACAATGAGGCGTATGAAAATTCCCGGATATGCAAGAACAAGGTGAAACGGCTCCATGATCGACATATTTTTCATAAAGAGCTTCGCCTGGGAATGAAAGTTCTTTTGTTCAATTTAAGATTGAAGCTTTTCCCGGGCAAACTCAAATCCTGATGGAGTGGTCCTTTTATCCTCAAAGAAATGCCAAATCATGGAGTAGTAGTGTTGGGCAAACAAAATATTGACGAAAGTTTTACAGTGAATGGCCATAGGGTGAAGCCTTACTTGGAGCTTAGTTCTTCTCCCATCAGAGTGGAGTCTCAAACACTCCACGACCCAGTTTGTTAAGAGCACATTCGTGTCAAGCTCTCGACTTTAACTAGAGCGCTTTATGGGAGGCAACCTATTTTATTTCTTTCAGTTTTTCTTTTTGTTATTTTATTATTTTTCTTCTCTATTGTAGTGAGTTGATGGCTCTTATTATTTTTGGACTGATATTTTTTTTGTGATTGTTGCAAGTTGTGTGGAATGCTGCATATGGAAGTATTTGAGATGGCGAATGCAGGGATACCGTAGCAACAAGGAGCGGTCGTGAAGAGTGAAGAGAGGTAACTCATTTCTTTTTCCCCTTTTCGGCTTTTATGCCGTAGATTGAATGAGCGACCGCTTACATTCCAGTGGCCGTTCACTCTCCTGCATTGATAAAATACGATGATTTATCGCGTGGCCGCTCATTATCAATGATTGTTGGCCTTATTTGTAAAAATAAAAAATAAATAAAAAAAAAACCCTCATCTCCCAGAAACCCTTCCTCATTTCATTTTTAGTAGCTTCTTTCTCAATTTTGCAGTCGCCACTTATTTCACCCTTCACTTCACTCCTTTCTCTCAAAAATTTCGCTCACCCCACCATAATCACCTCGTCGCCGTCACTCATTCCATCAACGGCCTCGATGCTACCACTCACCCCTCCAAGCAATTTCGCCATTGTCGCTCACTACACAAGCAACTCTTCGGTCGCCACTCATTTTCACAAAGATTCCTCACCCAGCGGCCTCTGCAGCGGCCGCTCTTTTTCCGCCACAGCCGCCGCTCACCTAGCCTCACTTACTCTGCCGCTTAGATTCTCTATATTTCTAAGCGGCCGCTCCTTTCTGCAGCGGTTATCTAGCAGCCGCACAATTGATCAACATGGTCCGCACTAAACAGGTTGATCCAAAAATACAGGCTTGTCTTCAACGTGAGAAAACTGAACGCCGGCAGTACGCTGCTCACTGGGGTTCTCCATTTCAACTGTATTCCGATGTGGAAGCTAAAATTTTTCAGCGCTTATTTCGAAAAGATTTTCTACCTCCACGCTCTATTGGGTAGACTGATGTTGAAACTTTTCGATTAACCTCTCAGGTGAGACATTACCTTACTTTGTTGGGATTGTATAAATTTGCTCATATGTGCTTCCATGGTTTTTGTCCATTAGCATATGAATTTCTGGTGAGTTTGGAGTTTACTCCTAATTAAAGGTCTATGAAGTGTAGATCGACGAGGTTGTCGTAATTCTGGATTTGTTCCAGCATAGTGTCGAACTTGAAGGCTTTCGTTAGCATGCCTTCGTTATTTTGAAGCTTTGCAATATCATGTATTTTCAAGAAGTCGGCCAAAATATAATAGTCTCCCAGACTCACCGATATATACATGTAAAGCTCGACTAGGATATTAAGCATGTTGAGATGATTTCTCAGTTCGGGATGCGACGTCAGAGCTTTCTTATAAGATCCTAAATTTACTCTGTCAAAGCTTTGAACCAGAGCCTTGTGCTCAATCTGATCAACTGTTAGTAAAGGACCACCTTCTTCTTCATCGTTAAAGATTAACAAGTCCGGTCCTTCCTTTGATTCAGTCCTTGTCTGGTTGTATTGAAACTCAGTGTTCTACTGTGATTCCTTGGAGGGCTCCTCATCTTGAAGATCCAGCACAATATCCTCTTTCTCCTGGGTTGGTTAATCTTTTTCAGGCTCTACATTAGACTCTTTAAAATCACTGATGGATGGTGTATCCAGATCAGCACCATGAGTGACGACCTCATCATGGGAGGGCTTCGTCACTATCTCAGCTTGCATCTCATCTTTTGCACAGTCTTCAGCTGGTGGAGCAAATTTTGCTGCATCTTCCTCAGTCGTTGGCACTGTTTTACCCTCTTTAATAAGTGCTTTGGCTTTATCCTTGGAAGGTTTTGCAACAGATAATTGTGTTGGAGACAGCAGAGTTGACAGAGTCATCTTGTTGAGTCTCGACTCTGGAGTAAGTTGAGCTGTTTGAGCCAAGTCTTCAGTAAATAACTTAGTAGTTGAGAAAGAGCTTGAAAAGACCACATGTCTCCGAGCAGCAACTTTGACGGCTTCGACTTGAATAGTTTACTGGAAGTAAGTGTCTTATACTGCTTAAAACTGGTCTCCAACGGTAGAGCTTCTCCTGCTCTAGCATTTCTCCGCTTTTTAGAAACTGGAGGCTGAACTTGAACTTCAGTTTCATGTTGATCATTGACCTCTTCCTTGGATAGAGAGGGAGTGGGACTTTTCTTAGGAAAGGGAGAAGGAGATTTGCTCGACCTCTTGGACTTCTTGGATTTTTTCTTCTTCTTCTCGGGCTAAGGGGTTAGAGTCCGTTCTGAGTCTGAGTTAGTCTTAGCCTAGAATTCAGCTGGCTTTTGAGCACGACCTGACTTAGTAGACTTTGACTAAGCAGCCCGACTCTTTTTCTATCCTTGCTTCGAGGGAGAAGCACCTTTGAAGGTCATGGTAAGAACATAGTTGATTCGTCGTTCCGAGCTTAATAGTCGCTCTTTATCCGTCAGAGACTCCTTGTCATTGTGTCTCCAGTCTACTTTC
This sequence comes from Schizonepeta tenuifolia, assembly GCA_029490685.1. Classification (NCBI taxonomy): domain Eukaryota; kingdom Viridiplantae; phylum Streptophyta; class Magnoliopsida; order Lamiales; family Lamiaceae; genus Schizonepeta; species Schizonepeta tenuifolia. The sequence goes on along the minus strand of CM055959.1, from coordinate 40,600,140 downwards.
ATCTGTTGTTTTTTAACTGAATGAAGAATGATTGAGCTAACCTTCGTCCTGTAGAGAAGTTTTCCAAAACACTTGAGAGTTGATCCTTCAAGTTTGATCTTGGTAAATTCTGCCTATTGTTGGTTCTTTATGTGATTAAACTAATCAATCTCCATGCTTGTGAGAATTGCCATAGTGGGCTTCATCTTTGGAAGATTGATGTCTACTGTTGAGCTAGAAAGAAGATGAGCACAATTTATAATTATATCGAACAACAATCTAGGCTCAAGCTCCAACTTTGTGCATTGCATTCCTCCTTTGAATTCTTCTTTGTTAACTGAGATTGATTTAATGAACTTTTTTCACTTTAGAATCACTCAGAACTGAAAGATCGTCTCCTACAGAGGGTCGACAAAACAATTCCTTCAGGCATTCGTCAACGTTGATTTTCAGACGATTAGGTCGATAGCTTCCAGTATCTCAGGTGGCAACAGGAAGATTCACATATGCTAGAAGGGTTCCTGCTTCATCTTTATGCAAGTGAGTGAAGAATTCTGCAACGGCAGAGGGCAGAAGATATTGTGGTTCATGACACACCGAATACATCAGTCCAAAGAGACTGATGAGATTGATATTTCTCTCCATAACATCCATATTTTGGTGATTGGGAGATGGAACCGGCTCGAACATCACCATGGATCTTATATTCTCTAAATCTGCTTCAATTGGCATGGTATGGCAGAAGATGGAAACTTCTTGGCCACGCGGGGTGCCATGACATCGGATGAATTTGAAACTCTGAAGATTTTGCTTGAATGGATGGAATATCCTTCTCAAATAAGGGAAAAATAAGGAAGGAATTTCTTGTTGATGAAATTTGAGTATTCAGTGTATGAAAAGATGAATAGGGGTTTTTGGAATCCCTTATCGAAGAGGATAATGAATGGAATCAACAAATGAGGATGATTTCCGCTTCTTTGTGATAAATGACTGTGATTGGAGATGGTTCACCTCAGGGAATATGGCACACGACGTAGGTCCGGCGGTGTCGGGAACGCGCGCATTAGGAGTGTTGAAATGACTTTGTCAGCCCACTTGCGGCCTCAAAAGCGTAGTCTATTAATTAGAACTAGCTTTACATTAAATGCAACTACAGACTATTTTAATTTATGATCATTACTAATGTAGTCCAAAAGTGCTCAGGTCTCCGAGAGACATGAATCCTTTACTCGATCGCAGCAATACCTAATTCGAGAACTGACACAATGTTGGAGCTGATGATAAGGTACAAAAAATATAGTTTAGCATTTGAGAATTGAGGTCTCATGTGAGGCCTCCAGAGAGCTCATTAGGACTCTTGTCAGAGACCTGCCCTGAGTTCTCTCGTTGAGATCTCTTCTCTGCTGGCACACCTGGCGAACACAAACACTTTAATTAATGCTCGTCTAGTACCATTAGAAGGTACATCTTGCGCAGCCAATGGAATGGAAGCGTGTGTAAACACCAAGATAGGAAATATCACAACGAAACAACTTCACTCTAAAGTAAACACACAAGTATATATATTAAAAAGATCCGACACACATACACGCTACTTTTTATTCACTTTCTGTTACATTTATCTCTCTAGAAAAAACCCAGAAAACTAACTTTAGCTTCGGAGGTGGTTCGCCAGGAAAAACCCCCGCCCCTCATTTTCTTGCAGAATTTCACGGGATTATCCTTGCTGGACGTGATTCAGACGGTACAAGAAGGAAGAGAAGTGCAGTTTAGATAGATATCGTTGTTCGCTCATTTTCTCACTGTGATTTTATATGATGTATTTTTTCTGGTTACATTATCTAGGGGTGTACATTACACCTCTAGGGGGGTCTAGAAGTACCTCATGAAAATGCAAAATTGCATACATAATAACAGAACAACCATGGCAGTTTAAGATGGGGAATAAGGAACGCAACATACATATATAAGAAGTGATAGCAAAACAAAGGGTAATTGTTTAAGCCGCTAAATAGGAAACACGACATAAAAAGAGAAAGTTATACAGTACTGAAACAAGTAGAAATATTGTTCAAAGTTTAAGACACACAGAAACTAAGCTAAGTAGCTTGCAGCATCATCAATAGGATTAGCCCTCGAAGCGTCAGCAGACTTATCCCCAGGAGCATCTTCCAGCCCTCCTAGACCGTCACCAGCGATCTGTGAGGTCTCACCAGCCAAAGGTGCATCTAAAAAAAAGAAAAAAGAGAGAAGAGAGAAATGGATTGCTAAAATGGGTGAAGAGTGGTGATAATGAATACGAAACTAGGTGCATAAAAACAGGATAGGATATAGGATACCTGGTGGGGGCAATCCCCACACGGACATGTGATGCTAATGTGGTGTTAAACTTTGTGCAGAAAAACATTCTTCGCAGATTTGGATTTTCAAAGGCTATTATCAGTGATGGAGGCAAACATTTCTGTAACAAGCTCTTTGCGAAGCTCATGAAAAAGAATGGTATCACACACAAGGTGGCCACACCTCACCACCCGCAGACTTCCGGGCAAGCTGAGACTAGCAACCAACAAATTAAAGGCATTTTAGAGAACGAGTCAACTGTCGCGTAAGAATTGGTCTTTGAAGCTTAATGATGCACTGTGGGCATACAGAACTGCCTTCAAAGGAGTCCTCGGGATGAGTCCATATCGCCTTGTTTATGGAAATGTGTGCCACTTGCCTGTGGAGATCGAGCATAGAGCATATTGGACTATTAAAGCAACAAATTGCGATCTTGACATCGCAGTGGAGCAGTATATATTGCAGATGGAAGAATTGGATGAGTTACACAACGAGGCATATGAAAATGCCCAGATATGCAAGGAAAAGGTGAAACGACTCCATGATCGACATATTTTTCATAAAGAGCTTCGCCCGGGAATGAAAGTTCTTTTGTTCAATTTAAGATTGAAGCTTTTCCCGGGCAAACTCAAATCCTGATGGAGTGGTCCTTTTATCCTCAAAGAAGTGCCAAATCATGGAGCAGTAGTGTTGTGCAAACAAAATATTGACGAAAGTTTTACAGTGAATGGCCATAGGGTGAAGCCTTACTTGGAGCTTAGTTCTTCTCCCATCAGAGTGGAGTCTCAAACTGTGATACCCCGAGTTTTTAAACCTTTAGAAAGCGTTTAATTAACCGATTAAATTAAAAGATGAGAATTTAGGAATAAAATTTTTCTTTTCTAAAACGAAGAGAAATGAGTAAAACGTTTAAATTGCTTTGTGAGTTTGTTGTGAAATTATCTGCTTTATTTATCTGAGATGATAATGATGTGATATGCTTGTTGAATTATTTGTATGAAGATGAGTATGAGATTAATTTCTAAAATAATCCCGAGAAGTTTGCTTAATTGGAATAGCATAATTTTAATCGCCGAGAAATTTATTTACACCGATGAACTTAGAATAGAATTGAATTAGAATCTTCGAATTGAGAATTTCTTTTAAAATCACTGAGATAGGGTAAGAACTTATCCGAGAATTGAGAAGAGTAATGAGGAGTTAATCTTTAAAGGATTAATAAATGGATTAATAAGCCGACTAAATTCCTTTAAGATTTAAAAGACTAAATGATCGAATTCGTTAATCTTTTATTTGAGACGTAAAATAGGATTGAGATGAGTTAGTGTCAAAAGTGAGACGAGAAGAGGTTAGACCGTTTATAGTATAAAAAGAAATTAATACGAATCGTTTTATCCTGAAAACCTTTACGGCCGGATATTTAACACCCGTAACGACACGACGAAGACACGTGTCACACACCTCTCACTCCCTCACGCCACCTCACACCTCCTCTCATATCACTCCTCAATTTTCAAGATTAATATCATGATGATGTCTTATGCATGGCATTACCTAAAGTGCATGCAACTAAATCAAATCATCCATCCATCAATCACTTTAAACAATTTCAACTTCCAACATTTCACTTTATTCTTTTTGTTGGATTTCAATTTCATACATCTAAGACAAGGGAGAAGACTTCATTTCATCACTCCATGTCTCTCTCATTTGATCTCTCTCTCCCCAAGCAAGAAAGAAAAACAAGAAAATCCTCTCTACTCTCTCTACTCTCTCGGCATTCTCTCTCTCTCACTCATACTTCAATTTTTCTTTACATGCAACCATGTATTCAAACTCCTCATCCATGGAAATGAAGTAGAAAGTATCATCCTCCATTCATTCCATCCATATTCTCAAAAAAAGGTAATAATCTTTCAAGTTCTTGAGATTAAATTCAATATTCATCCAACAATTTCTTCATTTTGATTCTTAAACCCTAAAAGGAATGGATGATTAATTCCATGTTATTCTTTTTGAGGATTCAAGAAGACTTCCTTCTTCCCTTCAAATCCAAGCTTTGAAGCTTCATTTTCCATCCATTCCAATTCCAAGAGCCAAGGAGAAGAATTCCATTTAAATTAAAGTATGAAATTCATTTGTTTAGTTGTAAATGTGTATATCTCTAAGTCCTAAAAGAAAGAACTATGCATGCATGCTATTTAAATTATGTTTAGGCAAACTTAGGATGTGCATGTGATAATCGAGTGAGAAGAAATCGTTAGGAGAATCGAACGTTAGTTTTAATCGGTGAATTAAGAGAAGAAAAAGAATTTAAAACCCTAAAGAATTAATAAATACCGAAAATTATAAGAAAAATAAGAGAATTATGAATTCTTTGAGATATTGATATTTTGATACTTGATTTGTTATTTTTATCATGTTGAGAATGAGATTATATGCATGAAAAATTGAGAAATAAATTACACAAAGAAATAAATGAATGCCGTGTATATTGAGAAAAAAATGGAGTATTTATTTTGTTGATTTTGTTGATGAATTGAGTGATGTTTTGATCAATGAGATGATTGTATGTTATGTTAATATAATTGTACATGTGTTTAAGTTAAGAAAATGAGATTGCATGTTGAAGTTTTTAAAGAAATTAAATGTGAAAATATAGAAAAGATTGAATGTTTAATGTATATGTATAAATACTAGTTTAAAATTATGAATAAAGATAGAAGTTTTGATAAAAGATTGAAGTTTAAAAGCTTTAATTGATTAAAAGATGAAAAATGCATAAAAGATATGTTAATAAATTTTCTTGTATTAAAAATTAAAGACTTGAATTTCTACTAAACTACAACAAAAAGATCTTTTATAATTTGACTAATAAAATGAACTAGTTAATGAAAATGTTTATTAAAAGATAAAAAAATTTCTAAGTAAGAAATGGCTTAAAGATTAAAGACAAGAAAAGAATAAATTATTAAAGAGATAAGTAAGAATAAAGAAAACTGAGTTTAAAAAGAATGAATCGAGAAGAAACAAAAAGGAAGTTTTAATCGAGTAAAGAAAAAAAAATGCTAGACGAGTAAGGTTAGAAACTCGTATAAGCTAATCAAGAAAATAATAATGATAGAATAAGATATCGAGTAATAAGTTAAAAGAAATTAATTAAATAATTAATTGAGTACGTTGTTTTCAACCAAACAAATTAAGAATAAACCGAGAAAAATTACCGAGTGAATAATTAGAGAAACAATAGTCGAGTTAAGAAATGAGAATCGAATTAGAAATAAATAAGAAAGATAGAATAAATAGTTGAGCCTTCATAAAAAGAAATGCATAATCGAATTAAGTCTTAAGATCTAAATTGAATGAATGTTAATGTGTCTTGAAGTATGTTTGATTTATTTGAATTCATTATATGATTGAATAAATGTTTAAATGCATGATATTCGTTATGATGTTAAAGTTAATTGAATTATTTTGTATGCAAAATGGCTGAATGATTTATTGATAAGTCGAGAATCAAATGAAATCTTTGAAAGAAAGCTCGAGTAATAGAATGTAACGATGACGTTATTAATTAGAACGAGAAAAGTGTTAAGCCGTCGATTAATAGTATTAACCAATTCAAGTAGAGTTAATATTTTAAAGACGAGAACGCGAGATCCCTTAGAAAGGTTAAGCGAAAAGAGAATCGACTCAAATAGAAGTCCTTCAGTTAAAGTCCAACGCCTTTGTGTCCGTCGTTCATATATCTTATTTTCCTATCGATATCGAACTGTGAAGGATCGAGCCGGACGGATCACTAAGCGAGGACAAATAGCCCTAAACCACCTAGCTAGAATCTTCGGAAGTCAGGTGGGCTTTTCTGAACTAAAAACTATCGATGAAAATTAGTTATGCTATTAAGTATTATGATATGTTTTCAAATGTGATTGACTTGCCGTTTTTATTGAAGTTTGGTATGTGTTATCATTTGTTTATATGAAGATGTTATTATCCTGTGAAAGGCAGGAAATCCACGTGTGGTATATGTTGAGGTGACTGTGAGCCTTGCTTCGGTTAGGCCGGTCACAGTGCTCGAGAAGGAGGCCTACTTCTCGGCACAGTGAAATTGTTTGTGACAAATGATACATACTGTTATATTATATGATATTTGACTGCGCAGTCTGTTTAAAAGAAAATGTTTTTAACATGCACAAGTAAAACTGTTTTTAAAACTGCTTATATACTTGTGATGTTCGGCAAGGCAAGTTCAATTATTATAGCTTTAAGAAGCATCTTTATTCAAATGTTTTGGCTTGTGTTCACTGAGTACGAAGTACTCAGCCCTGCGTGTGTTTCTAAACATGCAGGTTGACTGGATGGCGATGGCATGGATATTTGGTGGTGTGGTTTGGTTCTTTTGGTTGAGTCTAGTTGAATTTCAGACTGGCATTTGTATGTCTTCATACGTGCAGATGTTGGGTATTGATGCAAGTTTCCGCTGCAACCTTTTCGAAATGATGTCTGTTGATGCTAATACTTTGATTCTCATGTTTTTGATTCTGAGCGTTGTGCTCGAAGACCTTGAATATTTGTTAACTTCTTAAACTACTTGATTTGTACTTCCGAGCGATGGGCTCGTTGACTTGAACTGTTGTTGAACATGATTCTCTTAACTTGGTATATATATGGGTGTATCCTCTTTTGTTGGAATTCTATCCTCGTCAGCATGAAGTACCTATTTAAATTCTTGTTATAAGTGGTTTTGAGATGCTCGGATATTATTTCATTATACTTTGGAAGCCTAATTTGATTGTATTATCTCTCATCCTTGTTTTCCCCGAGCATGTTTTCCCCATAATTGAGTTGATTGTTAGTTGTTAGGTTTTGTTGTTGTTCGTAAGTCGCGCCTCGAGAGTCGGGGCGTGACACAAACACTCCACGACCCGGTTTGTTAAGAGCACATTCGTGTCAATCTCTCGACTTTAACTAGAGCGCTTTATGGGAGGCAACCCATTTTATTTCTTTCAGTTTTTCTTTTTGTTATTTTATTATTTTTCTTCTCTATTGTAGTGAGTTGATGGCTCTTATTATTTTTGGACTGATAATTTTTTTGTGATTGTTGCAAGTTGTGTGGAATGGTACACATGGAAATATTTGAGATGGCGAATGCAGGGATACCGTAGCAACAAGAAGCACTCGTGAAGAGAGAAGAGAGGTAACTCATCTCTTTTTCCCCTTTTTGGGTTATATACCGTAGATGGAATGAGCGACCGCTTACATTCTAGTGGTCGTTCACTCTCCTGAATTGATAAAATACGATGATTTATCGCGTGGCCGCTTCATTATCAACGATTGCGCCTTATTTGTAAAAATAAAAAATAAAAAAATAAAAACCTCCTCTCCTAGAAACCCCTTCATCATTTCATTTTTAGTAGTTTCTTTCTCAATTTTGCAGCCGCCACTTATTTCACCCTTCACTTCACTCATTTCTCTCAAAAATTTCGCTCACCCTACCATAATAACCTCTCCACCATCACTCATTCCATCAGCGGCCTCGATGTTGCCACTCACCCCTCCAAGCAATTTTGCTAATGTCGTTCACTACACTAGCAACTCTTCGGTCGCCGCTCATTTTCACAAAGATTCCTAACCCAGCGGCCGCTCACCTAACCTCGCTTACTCTGCCGCTTAGATTCTCTATATTTCTAAGCAGCCGCTCCTTTCTGCAGCGGTTATCCAGCAGCCGCGCAATTGATCAACATGGTCCGCACTAAACAGGTCGATCCAAAAATACAGGCTTGTCTTCAACGTGAGAAAACTGAACGCCGGCAGCACGCTGCTCACTGGGGTTCTCCATTTCAACTGTATTCCGATGTGGAAGCTAAAATTTTTCAGCGCTTATTTCGAAAAGATTTTCTACCTTCACGCTCTATTGGGTGGACTGATGTTGAAACTTTTCGATTAACCTCTCAGGTGAGACATTACCTTACTTTGTTGGGATTGTATAAATTTGCTCATATGTGCTTCCATGGTTTTTGTCCATTAGCATATGAATTTCTGGTGAGTTTGGAGTTTACTCCTAATTGAAGGTCTATGAAGTGTAGATTGATGGATGCGTCCTTTAAGGTAAAATCTTAGCTTATGAATCAAGTGTTTCAATTCAATTTATCTGGGGCTAAAGAACGACTTAAAGAGTTTGATTTGCGTCCAGCATGGTTGGAGATATTAGGTTTTGAAAATTGAGATATTGTTGAAGTACCTGCAGGCCTAAAAAATGGTGGAATTGCATAGTCAGCTCCTCTACCATCTTCCTGAGTTGAGGTAGCTCCTCTGTCGGATTCTGGAGAGCCTGATGATCTAGATGAGCTCGATCGGCAATGGCAGCCAAAGAGGCGATCACCAATTCTTGGCTTGGAGCGACTTCTTCTTGACTACTTGGTTTAGAAGCCTTAGGATCAACCAATTAACGTCCATTCTTTACTGTGGCGTCAATTGGAGGTTCCTCAGATTGGCTCACAACTGGAAGTGGTTGATATTGTGGAGGTATCTAACCACACATTTCAATCCTTTCACGGTGATAAGTGGCCTCTCCAGGAGTGACGTCCTCGCACTGTGGAACTGCACTCAAGATATGCATTGACGAGGTTGTCCTAATACTGGATTTGTTCCAGCATAGTGTCGAACTTGAAGGCTTTCGTTAGCATGCCTTCGTTATTTTGAAGCTTTGCAATATCATGTATTTTCAAGAAGTCGGCCAAAATATAATAGTCTCCCAGACTCACCGATATATACATGTAAAGCTCGACTAGGATATTGAGCATGTTGAGATGATTTCTCAGTTCGGGATGCGACGTCAGAGCTTTCTTATAAGATCCTAAATTTACTCTGTCAAAGCTTTGAACCAGAGCCTTGTGCTCAATCTGATCAACTGTTAGTGAAGGACCACCTTCTTCTTCATCGTTAAAGAATAACGAGTACGGTCCTTCCTTTGATTCAGTCATTGCCTGGTTGGATGAAACTCAGTGTTCTACTGTGATTCCTTGGAGGGCTCCTCATCTTGAAGATCCAGTACAGTATCCTCTTTCTCCTGGGTTGGTTAATCTTTCTCAGGCTCTACATTAGACTCGTTCCGAACTGAATAGTCGCACATTTGAAGGTCATTGTAAGAAAATTGTTTATTCATCGTTCTGAACTGAATAGTCGCTCTTTATCCATCAGAGACTCCTTGTCATTGTGTCTCCAGTCTACTTTGTTTTTCAACTGAATGCAGAATGATTGAGCTGACCTTCGTCCTGTAGAGAAGTTTTCCAGAACACTTGAGAGTTGATCCTTCAAGTTTGATCTTGGTAACTTCTGCCTATTGTTGGTTCTTTATGTGATTAAACCAATAAATCTCCATGCTTGTGAGAATTGCCATAGTGGGCTTCATCTTTGAAAGATTGACGCTACCGTTGAGTTGGAAAAAAGATGAGCACAGTTTACAATTATATCGAACAACAATCTAGGCTCAAGCTCCAACTTTGTGCATTGCATTCCTCCTTTGAATTCTTCTTTGTTAACTGAGATTGATTTAATGAACTTTTTTCACTTTAGAGTCACTCAGAACTGAAAGATCGTCTCCTACAGAGGGTCGACGAAACAATTCCTTCAGGCATTCGTCAACGTTGATTTTCAAACGATTAGGACGATAGCTTCCAGTATCTCTGGTGGCAACAGGAAGATTCACATATGCTAGAAGGGTTCCTGCTTCATCCTTGTGCAAGTGAGTGAAGAATTCTGCAACGGCGGAGGGCAGAAGATATTGTGGTTCATGACACACCGAATACATATTTCTCTCCATAACATCCATATTTTGGTGATTGGGAGATAGAACCGGCTCGAACATCACCATGGATCTTATATTCTCTAAATCTGCTTCAATTGGCATGGTAGGCAGAAGATGGAAACTTCTTGGCCACGCGGGGTGCCATGACATCGGATGAATTTGAAACTCTGAAGATTTTGCTTGAATGGATGGAATATCCTTCTCAAATAAGGGAAAAATAAGGAAGGAATTTCTTGTTGATGAAATTTGAGTATTCAGTGTATGAAAAGATGAATAGGGGTTTTTGGAATCCCTTATCGAAGAGGATAATGAATGGAATCAACAAATGAGGATGATTTCCGCTTCTTTGTGATAAATGACTGTGATTGGAGATGGTTCACCTCAGGGAATATGGCACACGACGTAGGTCCGGCGGTGTCGGGAACGCGCGCGTTAGGAGTGTTGAAATGACTTTGTCAGCCCACTTGCGGCCTCAAAAGCGTAGTCTATTAATTAGAACTAGCTTTACATTAAATGCAACTACAGACTATTTTAATTTATGATCATTACTAATGTAGTCCAAAAGTGCTCAGGTCTCCGAGAGACATGAATCCTTTACTCAATCGCAGCAATACCCAATTCGAGAACTGACACAATGTTGGAGCTGATGATAAGGTACAAAAAGTATAGTTTAGCATTTGAGAATTGAGGTCTCATGTGAGGCCTCCAGAGAGCTCATTACGACTCTTGTCAGAGACCTGCCCTGAGTTCTCTCGTTGAGATCTCTTCTCTGCTGGCACACCTGGCGAACACAAACACTTTAATTAATGCTCGTCTAGTACCATTAGAAGGTACATCTTGCGCAGCCAATGGAATGGAAGCGTTTGTAAACACCAAGATAGGAAATATCACAACGAAACAACTTCACTCTAAAGTAAACACACAAGTATATATATTAAAAAGATCCGACACACACACACGCTACTTCTTATTCACTTCCTGTTACATTCATCTCTCTAGAAAAAAACCCAGAAAACTAACTTTAGCTTCGGAGGTGGTTCGCCGGGAAAGACCCCTGCCCCTCCTTTTCTTGCAGAATTTCACGGGATTATCCTTGGTGGACGTGATTCAGACGGTACAAGAAGGAAGAGAAGTGCAGTTTAGGTAGATATCGTCGTTCACTCATTTTCTCACTCTGATTTTATATGATGTATTTTTTCTGGTTACATTATCTAGGGGTGTACATTACACTTCTAGGGGGGTCTAGAAGTACCTCATGAAAATGCAAAATTGCATACATAATAACAGAACAACCATGGCAGTTTAAGTTGGGGAATAAGGAACGCAACATACATATATTAGAAGTGATAGCAAAACAGAGGGTAATTGTTTAAGCCGCTAAAGAGAAAACACGGCATAAAAAGAGAAAGTTATACAGTACTGAAACAAGTAGAAATATTGTTCAAAGTTTAAGACACACAGAAACTAAGCTAAGTAGCTTGCAGCATCATCAATAGGATTAGCCCTCGCAGCATCAGCAGACTTGTCCCCAGGAGCATCTTCCAGCCCTCTTAGACCGTCACCAGCGACCTGTGAGGTCCCACCAGCCAAAGGTGCATCTAAAAAAAAAGAAAAAAGACAGAAGAGAGAAATGGATTGCTAAAATGGGTGAAGAGTTGTAATAATGAATACAGATGGTGCCAATAAAATTAGGTGTCCTTGTAAGAAGTGTAAGCATGAGGCCTTCTTATCAGTGGATGAAGTTAAAGAACACGTTTGTAGGCGTGGGTTTGTATTGAATTATAAGACTTGGGTTTATCATGGGGAGGAGTGCATAGGCCAACAGAAGCTAGTAGAATGGATGATGATCAATCATCCAATAACTTCCAGCGGATGGTCTGGGATAATGCAGGTCCTAGTTATTTTGAACATCCTCCTCATATCGAAGAACCACCGAATCCTGCAGCTCAGCAGATTTATGATATGTTGAATTCAGCTGATAAACCATTATTCCCTGGATGTGATATTCACAATTATCTTTCATGACACAGTTCATGAGTATCAAGGTAGAAAATCACATCTCTGAGCGGGGTTTTAATCAGTTATCCGCCTTGATGAAATCAGCTCTACCTAAAGATAACGTGTGTCCCGATAACTTCTATAGTACAAAGAGACAGTTGAGTGGTCTGGGTTTGCCGGTAGAGAAGATTGATTGTTGTGTAAGTAATTGCATGCTTTATTGGGAGATGATCATGCGTTGGAGAGCTGTAAATTTTGTGGCACATCACGATACAAGGAGAACCTTCGTGCATCTGGAAGCCGCCGAAAAAAACGTGTTCCTGCCAAGCAGATGCACTACTTTCCTTTGACGCCAAGATTGCAGCGGTTGTATGCATCTAAAGCAACAGCAGAGCATATGCGTTGGCATGCTACTTCTAACGATGATGGGGTTACGCGCCATCCGGCTGACTCTCCGGCATGAAAACACTTGAATGGTGTTTATCCTGAGTTTGCTCAGGAGACGAGAAATGTGAGATTGGGACTTTCGACTGATGGGTTTGCGCCCTTCGGGCAATCAGGCCGTCAGTATTCTTCTTGGCCAGTTATTATCACTCCTTATAACCTTCCACCTTGGCTGTGCATGAAGGAACAATTCATGTTTCTCACAGTACTCGTGCCAGGGCCTTCAAATCCAAAGATGAAAAGATGAAGTTGGATGTTTTTTTGCAGCCGCTAATACAAGAATTGAAATCTTTGTGGGAGGTGGGTGTGAATACGTATGACATATCTTTGAAGCAAAATTTTCAGATGCGAGCAGCTCTGATGTGGACCATTAGTGATTTTCCAGCTTACGCTATGTTGTCTGGGTGGGGAACAACAAGAAGATTGGCATATCCACATTGTATGGAAGATACAGAAGCGTTCACTCTACCAAAGAGTGGAAAACAATCATGGTTTGTGTGATTGAGACTTGCATGAGATTGGTGTGCAAGATAACATTTATTCTCCATTTCTTTTATTGTTTTTTATTGTTTCAATATGAAAGATTGGGGATATATCATGAGGGCTTCCTTTTTTCATTTTGCAAAAAACTTAAATATTGAGTGAAGATAATAACATAATAAAATATTTCAATGTCTAGTCCATGTTTGCTTGTTCTTCATGCATCCATATGGAATTGGACTCATAAACAGTCCCAAGAGACAGGGTTATCAGCTCTTGAGCAGACCTACGAGCTTTTCCTCTATTATCACAAGAAGGATGGAAAATTTGCTACAGAGCGGGATGCAAAAATTGATGTAAGTTTTAAACTTTTAATTAATATATATATAGTGATAAATATAATTGATAGTTTATTTGTTTTCTAACATATTTTTATGTTTGAATTAGGAGAGGATTCATCACATTGCTGCTGAGGAAGGGCGATCGGACTTGAACGAGATTTATTTGGAAATTTGTCATTCGTTCAAGTCACGTCGCTATGGGACTGGAAGCGTTGGGGAAAGCCAGCTGAGTAGGAGTTCTACACGCAGCACCGGCACTTCGAGCGTTCTTTCGCAGGATCTGGTTCGGACCCAGCTGAGCACCTTACAAGAAGAATTGGCGCAACAGAAAGAGGCGATGCACAAAGCGGAAGAACAGTGAGCTGCGGAACGAGAAACAGAACGAGGGGCACGTGAAGCCCTCGAGGAACGGATGGCCACGTTTGAGAGAATGATAATGTCGGGTCAATTTCCTCCTCGTCCACCTCCAGCAGCAGATGCGTAGTTTTTAGTTTATCTTTATCTATATACTTTTTCTATAAAACTACTTAACAGTTATATTGTTTATTTGGTGAATTCGTTAACTTAATATTATTGAATGTTAAGACTTAGTTTTATAAATATTGGACTTCTTTAGTATTATTTGGTGTTGTTTATATTTCATTTAATATGTAACAGGGTGTAGAAAAAATAATTAAAAAAAGTGAAAAAAATAAATAAATTAGCGGCGGAATTCCGCTAGCATTTCCGCCGGTGATTCCGCCAATAAAGTGACACGTGTCAGTCATATGTAAATTCAAAAAAATTTGAAAATAGCGGCGGAATATTTCCGCCGGTGATTACCGGAGGAAAATCCGCCGGTAATTTGCTGCCTTCCCACTAGGCAAAATTCACCGGCATAATTTACCGGCGGATTAATCACCGGCGGAAATTTTTTCCGCCGGTAATTACATCACTGGCGCCCATTTTAAAGGCAGATTTCGTCCTCCGGTAATTCCGCCGGTGATCCGATTACCGGCGGAAAATTCTGCCGGTAATCCGACGAATTTTTATAGTGATGGCATGTAATTTTTCCTTTCTTTTTTCATGTATGTTTTTAAATTAAATTAATAAAAGATTTTTATGCATTAAAAAAAAAGGACGAGCTCGAGCTCGCCAATGTGAGTTCATCGAGCTCGCCACCACTTGGCATATCAAGTGGGCAACGAGCGAGCTCAAATGGTTGCCGTTGCACAAAGCCTAACCCTTTTCTTTATTTATTTTTATTATTATATTTATAAAATTAACTCTCTGGCGTTAAAAAAAAAAACCGGGAAACATCATAAGTTTGCCGAGAGCTTGAGAGCACCCTCGTCCCTATTTCTGTCACTAAAACCTTAGAGCTCCGCCATTTCCGCTGCCGCCGCCCCATCACCGCCGCACGCTCACAGTCAGTGCACGCTGTCTCTATGTCGAAATTCACAGGCAAGTCCACCCTCCAGAAGCACAGTAGTCAGTAGACTCAGCTAATTCCAGCTCGGGCCTCACCTCCCGTCGGGGATTCGAAGTCCGTCACTGGAAGGTAATTAATCTCAGCTTAAAATTGAATCAATTTAATCAACAATTCAACACCAGGCGAGAGGAATGTATGTATAGGCGAATATAAAAGAAAAACCCCATGGAATTGATGGAATGATTAGGTGATAGCTAAACATCAAAGTGTGCTTCGTGTCATAGGCATTAGTTTGCTGATTATTCATAAGAATGATGCATGATACAAGTCTACTAAAACGCTGATGCCTAATTACCCTTGTATGTATTGATATGTATTGATTTGTGAGGGATTTTTCTTGTTGCAATGATAATTCCGAATCAGTCAGTGATGCTTTTCTTAATTTTCCAGAGGCAGCCTTTTCACTGAATAAATTTCCACGCAAGTGAAACCAAAATAGGATACTACTCTAAATATTAGACGTTCCGTTCAGTTTTCTTTTCTCATTTATTTTTATAAAAAGGGAAAGATTCATTAGCTTCAAGGCTTAGTTCTGGTCAGAAGTCCCCTAATGCAGTTAATTAAGAGAATAAAAATTATATATAGGACTAGCATAAGGAAGTCTTTTCTTAATGCTGGAATCAGTGTGCCGCTTTTTTTGCTTGGTCCTTAGACTAGCACCAGTTAGTAAAATTTCCCTCAAGTTCAACTAGTCACGTGTAGAAGCTGTGATCATTTAGGAATTTAATTGGAAGATGAATGTACATGTATATCAGCATATGATTGGACTCCACAGTAATGACTTCTGCCTTATATATGTATATGTTTGACTCAGGTAAAGGCCATTCATCATTTGGTCATCAAAAAGTAATTTGGGAGCTATGTTTTTTGGAATTTTAGTAGGACTGATACTGTTGGGCATCATCGTAGATAAAACACCTATTAAGGTAAGTAAATGGTTAAAAGGTTTAACTTTCTGTGTATTTTATATTTTTATTTTTATGAAATTTCTAGACTATTTTTGTGGTGGATTAAATTTCTAGCTCGTGGCCTGCAAGGATTCTGGTAGCTTTGATATTTCAGACCTGGTTCATTCCATTATAAATATTTCCCCCCTACAAAAAATAAAAACTAAAAAAGCCTGAATCCTCCCCAAACCTATAAGAAACACATCTCTATTGTCAATCTTTCACATATTCACGTGACGATACTAGTCTTGTTAAGTAGTAGACTAGTAGTAGGCAATGGATATGATATAAATACTCCCCTTTGAGGTTTATTATGGGCATATAATTGGACAATCTAGTTGAATTTGCCACTTTGGGCTTATCTTATAGCACCTGATATTAAATTAGTATTCTATACGCATAAATATTTGTTCAGTTGTTCTTATAATATCAGTGACACTGGGCAGTGTTAAATAGTGAACTAACGTAACATTAAACTTTCAGTCATTAGTCAAATGTACCGGTAATATTTGAGTCTATATAATTGCTGGTGGTACAAAATACTTTGAGTGTGGATTTTGATTATATAATTTTGCATTATTATGTTTATAATATCTGAAAATAGTAACATGATAATGTTCATCAAACCACATATTCTCTCAACTACTAAAAGTACATAAAACAGACATAACTAAAATCAATTCATAATAGTTTGATTAATCAATAATTATTGAACTGTATTTACATCAACATTTCTCATGTTTATGACAACGAAGTGCAACTCAAGTAGTAAGACGCTAACCCTCCAACGGTCCAACCAAGAGATCGGGGGTTCGAGTCGTGTGTGCGTGTGTATACCTCAAAAAAATATTTCTCATGTTTATGAATCAAAACTCAAAAGATTTTTGTCAATTTTATATATTTATGAGGAGCATGTCATTAGAAAATATATATGGTTGCAAAAAACAATTAGTGCATTGGTTGATTGGTAACAAGATTTTTTCTTGTATATGAATACTTTTTATTATCTTATTACCATCAGATCTCCCATGTATAAAATGAGATTAGAAACAGATACCCGGAGCTTGATATGTATAAGAGTGGTAAATCATTTCTTCTGTCTGACATTGTGATGAAGCCGCAAGATATGTGACTTTGTCTTGATTGACTTTTATTAGGTTTAATTACATACTTATCTTTTAATTTGATTTAGGTTTTCTATCGCAATTAGGACTCCATTATTTCATTAGTATATAAGCATAGTCTTTGTTAGAGATGGAGACAATTGGTTTTTGAGTTTTATTAACTAAGGAAAACGGGGGTCTGAAGCATGGTATTTCAATTTCCAGACTTCAATTCAAATACGCCCAACTCCAAGCTCATAACATGCCCGCTGCAGACCGACATTTTGTAGCTCTAGATGAAGAATCCGATGATAACTCGCCAATTTCCAATCCTTCAGAAACTACTCATACAACGCTCAAAATATTTCAAGACGTTGTTCTTATCTTACCATGGACACCACATGCTCAACGAAATGCCAAACCGACCAAATGTCTCTGTTCACCGCTTCATGCTCAATCTCATCAACCAAAAGCGCCATCGCGAAGCACTTTCTGTTTTCAAAAATCATCTTCAAATGGATCTTTCCGGAGTTAATGAAGTTGTGATTGCGCTTGCTTCTAAGGCTTCCGTTGGGTACCCAAGAATTGGGCGTCAAATTCACGGTTTTGCGGTGGTTTCTGGTTTTGTGGATAATGTTTCAGTGTGTAATTCTTTGATGAACATGTACAGTAAGTCAGGGGATTTTGGGAGAGCTTTCTGTATTTTTGTGAATTTGAAGAGCCCTGATACTGTCTCTTACAATACAGTGATATCAGGGTTTGAAGATAACAAAAGCGCACTCCTTTTTGCTTGTGGGTTGCATTCAGATGGGATTAATTTTGATTCTAGAACTTTTACTAGTTCTCTTGCCCATTGTGCACATGGCGAGGATTTTGATTTCGGGTTTCAATTGCATTGTCTTGTTTTGAAGCTAGGTTTGGAGACAGAGATTTTTACTGGGAATGCACTGATTACATTATATTCTAAACGTGGAAAAGTTGAGGATGCTAAAAGAGTGTTTAGTGAAATGCCCTTTAAAGATTTGGTATCTTGGAATGCCATTATCTCCGGCTATGCTCAGGAAGGCAATAATGGATTGGGAGCCATTAAGGGATTTGTTGAGATGGTGATGGAAGGCTTGAAGCTTGACCATGTCTCATTTACTAGTGTGGTTGCGGCTTGTGGTCATGAGAGAAATCTCAATTTTGGTAAGCAGGTGCATGCTTTGTCAATGAAAAGTGGATATGGTAATCATGTCAAGGTTTGTAATGTTCTCATGTCTATGTATTCAAAATGCAAATCTGGTGAAGATGCAGTAGCCGTCTTTGAGAATATTATCGACCGTAATGTGGTATCCTGGACAACAATGATCTCTATAGATGAAGAGGATGCTATAAAATTATTCAAGGAGATGATACACGATGGAATATGGCCAAATGATGTTACTTTCATTGGATTGATTCATGCAATAACAAAACACAATATGGTGCAAGAAGGCCTAATGGTCCATGCCTTCTGTACGAAGTCAAACTTCCTTTCTGAAACTACTGTGGCAAATAGTTTCATTACTATGTATGGCAAGTTTCAGCTGATTGAAGACTGCGTTAAGGTTTTTGAGCAGCTTCACGACAGAGAAATCATATCATGGAATGCTTTGATATCTGCTTATTCTCTGAATGGCATGTATCAGAAAGCTTTACAAGTATTCTTCTCGGCTTCCAAAGAATTAACACCAAACCCTTATACATTTGGTGCTGTCTTGCATGCAATAGCCTCATCTGAATCAATTTCTCTTAGGCAAGGCCAACGATGCCATGGCTTTTTGAAAAAACTTGGATTCGATAGTGATCCAATTGTCTCTGGTGCACTTCTTGACATGTACGCCAAACGGGGCAGCATATTTGAATCTGAAAATATCTTTTGTGAGTTGACAATGAAAAACCAAATTGCTTGGACATCTATAATCTCTGCCTACTCAAGGCATGGGGACTATGAAAAAGTCATGAAGTATTATAAGGAAATGTTGATGGACGGTGTCAAGCCTGACTCCATTACATTTCTTTCCATTTTGACATCATGCAGTCGCAACGGGATGGTTGATATGGGACGTGAAATTTTTGATTCAATGATTAATGATCATTCTGTTGAACCATCAGCCGAGCATTATTCTTGTATTGTGGATATGTTGGGACGGGCAGGGAAACTGAAGGAGGCTGAAGAACTTCTGAGACAGATCCCTGGAGGACCTAGAGTATCTGTCTTACAAAGCCTACTTGGGGCATGTAGGATTTACGGAGATGTAGAGATGGCAACTAGGGTTGCTGATACTTTGATTGATATGGAGCCTAGTGAATCAGGTTCATACGTGCTGATGTCTAACTTGTTTGCCGAGAAGGGGAAGTGGGAAAAGGTTGCAAAAATTAGGACAATGATGAGACAGAGAAAAGTGATCAAAGAAGTAGGATTTAGTTGGGCAGATGTTGGCAACGTTGACAACACAATAGATTTGCATGGATTTTCATCCGGAGACAAGTCACATCGTCTGTCTAAAGAAATCTATGAAATGACCCACTTGCTAGGATCAGAAGTGAAAAGAAGAGCAAGAAGCTACGAGATTTGCATATAACCGATGTACACTGGTTATTCATACTAAGAATGCCAAGAGAGGGATGATCGTTATGATAGAATGTATTGTATTTCACATCCTTCCTGATTAGCAGATGAGCTCTTGTGGAACCGTATGCTACCTAATCAGTTACTTTAGTATGAGACAAGGATAAATCATCACATGTTGATCCCCTCCCAGCTTAGCATTATTGTTTTATTCATCACACTTCAGAGAGAATTTTCCTAATGAAGGCAAGGGAATGTTTCTTAACTGAAACGATCCTTTACTCGTCTGGTTTCCTTCAGTAACTCATCAATGAAGCTTCAAAGGCAACATTATCATGTAGACTGAAAAGTCCTAATTTTTGCCATTTTCTTTAGTAATTTGCAAACATTAAATAAAATGTCATTGTGGTGGCGGGATTTGCTTGATCTTGTCAACGGGGCTGAGGGTGGTGTGTTTTTCAGTAATTTATTTTTTGTCCTAGGTAATGGCAGTCGTGCTAGGTTCTGGGAGGATCCTTGGATTAACGAGGAGGGTGTTTGTCTCAAAAATAAATTTCCTTCTCTTTATGCTTTATCTGCGCAAAAATTCTGGTTGATTAAAGACTGTGGGGTTGTGTGTAGTGAGTCGTGGTCTTGGCGTCTTACTTGGAGTTGATATTTCAATGCTAATGAGTTTTGTGAGTTTTTGGAACTTTATAAGTGTGTTTGCAGGTCTAAAGTCTCAATTCATAAGGCTGATTCTTTTCGGTGGAAGGGATCGATTGATGGGCTCTTCTCAACCCGATCCATGTATGCTTCTTTAGCTACACGAGATGCTTTTATTGTCCCTATTTTTCCAAAAGTGTGGTGGCGTGCAATTCCAATCAAAGTGTGTGCTTTTTGTTGGAAATTACTCCAAGATCGGATCCCGACCAAAGAAAATTTGATCAAAAGGAATATTTTGGTTGGTGATGAATCTTCTTTATGCGTTTTTTGCTCAATAGGTATCGAATCTTTTTCCCACTTATGATTGATTGTGATCTTGCTGCTCAAATTTGGTATTTGGTGAGGGTGTGGTTAAGCTGCTCTATAAACATGTCTCCGAACTTGTGTAATAATTTGGGCAACTTTATTTCGGTCGGCGAAAGGAAGGAGGAAAAAAAGGTACTAAATTTGATTTGGCAATGCACCGTGTGGACGATATGGAAGGCGAGGAACGACGTTATTTTTAATGGAATGAACACGTCTTGTACTAAATTAGTAGAAGGCGTGAAAATCAATTCGTGGAAATGGTTACGAGCTCACTTCCCCGTCTCTTTTTGTTATTCTTTAAATGATTAGTGCTTAAGTTCGTTAGATTGTATACCTTCTTCATTGTAAACTTTACTCTTGTAAGGGCTGAGTACCCCTTGTACTCTTTTTATTTATTACATTTATCTTTACCTTTCAAAAAAAAAAAAAACATTTAGGGTGCGTTTACTTTGATGGAAATATTTCCATTGGAAAATATTGGATAAGAAAAGATGAGAAAATATTAACATTTTCATCCTTTTTTTTTATCACATATTTACTACTCCCCCTCTCACGTTAATATTTTCCTGGTGAGAAATGATGGAAAAAGGGGCTGTTCGTAAAGGTTATTTCCTGCCCAAGAAAATTAATCAACTTAGTAAACGTCTGAAAATGATGGATACATAGTAAAAATATTTATTTTCCATCATTTTTCATTAAAGTAAACGCACTCTTAAACTTACGAAGTAAGCTGTTCTTTGAGAAAATTCCGTCTTATTAATTTTTCTGTAGAAATATTAATAATCTTTTCCTCTCCTTTGGACTTGCAGCATGGATGCTGCGCCTCATTCCGACTGAAAAATGCTAAAGGGATAATGTATGATGAAATCTTGATCGAGCAACCCATCAACACTCTATCGGTAAACATTCATATCGAGCTAATTCACTGGTTTGTTCGCCCCTCGATTTGCAGTCCATTATATAGTCATTTTTTTATTTTTTTTTATTTTGAGCATATATTATATAGTCAATTTATCCCAACATAAATCGCCATTTTCATCACCTTCCGTCATTCTTGACATGCCAAAAGTTGTACTGTACTTGCAAATTGCCCAATTAAACTTCTCATCCCTCAATTAATCAGAAATACATTCCACAATCCCCGATGTTTTTCTTATCAACAAAGTGGGAATATATATATATATATATATATATATATATATATATATATATATATATAGAGAGAGAGAGAGAGAGAGAGAGAGGCTGCATCCGATTTTTTCAACTAAATTCCACATCATAACTTATGCGGATAATTAGATCGATTGTGCATTAAATAATGCACGTACATACGGCTTAAAAATGACAACTACTAATAGAATACGATTTGCAATATACTCCCTCCGTCCCGCCGAATACGGTCTAGTTCGTATGGACACGAAAATTAAGAAAAAGGGTATTAGGTAGAAAGAGTATTTACTATAGTGTAAATGTAATATTTTTATAATGCTAATAAAGTTATAGATGAGATGGTGGATAGTGTGTAGTGAGAATATGTTAGTAGAATTTAGATGAGATGGTGGGCCATGTAATATGAATGCAAAACTTTTTATAATACTAAATATACACTAATTGTTTCCTTTAAAGGAAATAGATCAATTATAGTGAGACATCTCAAAATGAATAACAGACCGTATTCGGTGAGGCGGAGGAAGTATTAATCATGTCGAAATACCAACACTCTTCTTATATTACTGAATCTTTTTTTTTTCTATGAGAAAAGTTCATTAACTATCTATAACTAATAAAATATCAAACACAAACACCCCCCCCCCCAATTCCATTTTGAAAGTTGTCATTTTACAATTCTTTTTAGTTATAAAAATTAATAAAATTATTAAATAGTACTAATATGTGATAAATTAAAAAAAAATATTATTTGTTAATTAGTTTAGCGTTAAATAATTCGATTATGCAATCTACTAAACTCGCTTAGGATTTATATCCCTTGAACACATCTCAAATTAAATTAAAAAGTGATTTTACCACATGTTTAAGTCTCAAACCCATATAGTTATGTTTGTTAAAAATTATAACTAATATATTCTCATTACTTTCGATAATTGTTAAAGCTCTGTTAATCTACAAAACCGATGTGGGCAAAAATATATTTCTCTCCAAAGGAAAGCGACTCTTTCAGCTGGATTTTTTAGCTTTTTATGAAAAAAAAAGAGGCAAGGGAAGGAGCGGGTAGTGAGAGAGAGAGATAAGAGATATATACATAACGAATAATACAATAGATGTTAAGATTGTTAATAAGACGAAAGTGACCATAAATACCCCACATTATGAATTCAACATAAGATTAAGAAAAAAAAAAAGTTAAACCACCGCTTCACAATCATCCCGTCTACCTCGACGGTTCCGACCTGGAACCGGCCTATTGACTACAATACTGATTTTAAATTATATAAATAATCATTTTCCAAATATATTCATAAAAAAATTAATGATGACATTTATTTTCTTTTTAACTGAAATTAATATTTAATTATATACATAACTATATTCCAAAAATATTCACATAATATTTAATAAATAAAAATTTAATTATAAATTGTAGTATTATATAAATAATCATCTTCCAAATGTTTTCATAGAAAAATAAATGATGAGAATAGAACTTCAAGAATTGTTTCACACTGTACTTGGTAGTTTTTCATTTTTACAAAACTTTATGTGGAATGATTGTGATTCATAAAATTATTTAGTCAATGATATAAGATAAAAGTTGACCATAAATATTCTTAATTTTATGAGTTGAAAATTATATAATATATTTAAAAAAAAAGTTGTCCCGCAAGTACTAAATTAGCCCATCTACGCGCATGAATATTGGTCGGAATTGACTCGTTGATAAATCGTTAGTAATTTTTCTGTCAATTTTCCTACATATTCTGCGTTTTCCAACGAAGACGATTAATCAAACAATTTGAGATGACGTGTTTAGGATTATTCAAACTTGTTTGAAATTTATATACTCGTACTTGTTTAAAATCCGATTAAAAAATCAGTCATTTGTGTTCCTTTCTGAAAAAAATCTGTATATTAGTCTACCACCATAGTTCTGCGTCGGAACTGGCTCGTTGACCACGACTCTGATTTATAAATGCGTAATTTATAAAATTGATTTAGAATTTATATAGATCCAAAAATTTAATAAAAATAATGATTGTACTATTCATTATCGTCCTTAATCGTATAGTAATATTCGTTAATTAAAATTATAAATTATGCAAAGCTGGAAACCCAACTACAAATAACGTAAAAATTATTTCATGGATGACGATTATAGATTTTAGAAAATACATGGGAAAAAAGCATAAAATGAAACATTTCTCGAGTATCGGTTGGAAATTGGCTCGTCTACCGCTACAGTTCCGGGTCAGAATTGACCCGTTGACCACGATTTTGATTTATAAATGCACAATTTATGACGATTCTAGATTTTAGAAAATACATGAAAAAAATGAATAAAATAAAAATTTTAAAATTAATAAGAATAAAGAATGAAAATGTGTCACGTGGGATCCCGAGTTGAGGTACCCGTCAGTTGGGAATTGGCCCGTCTACTTAATTAATTGAGAAATTAGAAATTACTTATTTTTATCAAATTAAATAAAAAAAATATTAGACTATTTCCAAATTTAATTCGGTCAACCAATAAATTATCCAAACTATTTTGGAACCATTTATTCTATTAACTAATAAATTGGTTCCCTAATAAAATAATTATCTATTCGGCCAATTAATAAATTGACCAAATTAAATTAAATTAAACTATAAAAATATAGCAGTTATTTATTCGGCCGATTAATAAATAAATTGGCCAAATAAAACTCCTACAAAAAATAATTATCTATTCGGCCAATTAATGAATTGATCAAATTAAATTAAATTAAACTATAAAATATAGTTATTTATTCGGCCGATTAATAAATAAATTGGCCAAATAAAACTGGTGGAGCAAAAGATGAGAAAATGCACATTGATTCTAGGTATTTATAGGCTTTTCAATAGGTGAAGTTTCATTGAGAAACTGATATGGGACACAAGATTTTAGTATAGACATTTAAAATCTATTATTTTACATTTAAAAATTCAAAAATTTGAGAATTTAGATAAATATGAATGGTGGAATATAAGGGGTGCCACGTAGGATTTTTTCAAAGCAAAAATCGTTTTCCTTTTAGTAATATAATGATTGTGTGAAACTCATCAATGCAAATTCTCTAGTTTTAATATTTTCTATGCAATAATTAGAAATAAAGAGAATAATTTATAAATTCTTTTTTTTTTGTATTTTTCAACCATGGATGATACTTGTATAAAAAAAAAGGAGGGTACATGGATGTGTGTGTTAGCCTAGTGGTAATGAGGTTAATGCCCAGGTCAAAGATCACGGGTTCGAGTTCTCCGTCACGCGATATTTAAATTTCCTTGCAATATTGTTAAAAAAAAAAGAGGGTACCTTTTGTCGTTGGTGTGTGTATAGTATGTACTATGTACCAATATAGCCCAATCACTTTGATATCAAAATGGAAAGCAACGGATCCCAGCAGCCATATATAATGAAGTGAATATTTGCGCGTAAGAATGTTGGTTCGAGCATGTTATAAATATACTTTAAATGACTTTATGAGAGGAAGAGGGAGAGGGAGAGGAGGAGAGGATAAATATACTTTAAATGAGTTTATGATGGAGCGAGAGAGAGAGCACTGTAGTAATTTCATTATAATGCACATTATATATTGTTTATTTTTTTTAAAGGTTAAACTTTTTTTTTTTTGAAAAGTGAAAATGAAATTCTCATTAAGAGTACTAGAGGTACTCAGGAACGAATCATGTATAGGAGTGGACTAGAAGTACGGCTAGAGAATGGGAAAAAAGAAAACAACTACTATAGATTTGCAGGAATACAAACAATAGGATTTGAACTCCAATCGTGAAGAGAAACACAAAAGGAGGAAGGAAAAAGGACTTCAACCATTTCAAAGAGCAAAATTTTCTCGGTATCCGGTGCTATCTCTTTGAAAATCTTCTCGTTTCTCGCCTTCCAAATACTTCACAATGTACATTGTCAAATGAGACCAAAAACTTTCTTTTTCAATTTGC
This sequence comes from Schizonepeta tenuifolia, assembly GCA_029490685.1. Classification (NCBI taxonomy): domain Eukaryota; kingdom Viridiplantae; phylum Streptophyta; class Magnoliopsida; order Lamiales; family Lamiaceae; genus Schizonepeta; species Schizonepeta tenuifolia. The sequence goes on along the minus strand of CM055959.1, from coordinate 40,574,472 downwards.
CAAGGCAGCAACTCACAAATTCCTCAAAATGATCTTTTAAATTTACTGCATAAATTAATTGATGATCAAGTGAATCACATACCTCTGTCTAGACAAGTAGAGCTTCACAACAAGAAGAAAATAAATGAGCAGCTGATTCAAGTTGACATTGGCACATGACGCAGCCCTCATTTTCACTCGTTTGTAAGATTCCTCTTTTGATCAAGTTTTCCTTCGTTGGTAATCTACCTTGCAATGCTTTCCAAACAAAGGCTGAGATCTTCAATGGAACGACTTTCCACCACAAGACTGTCCACGGCCCTCTCACTTCATCTTCGTTTGCTAATGCATTTGATAAGATGAAATAGAAGTCTCTTGTGTGGAAAACTCCATCAGCCGAGCCCGTCCAAATTCGGGAATCCGACTGATTGGGATCAAACTGCAACCTGTAAATGCAATCCCAAAGATCCAAAAAATTGCCAAATTCATTGGAGTCAAGGAACCGACTCCATTTGAAAACCGACAGCCAAGAGGCTCCATCAGACTGAATGACCTCTTTGACACTACAAAATTTCTGTTTCGATAAATCATACAGCTCTCTAAACCTATTATACAGACTTCCTCCCTCTTTTAACCACGGATCTTTCCAAAATTTTATACAAGACCCATCACCCAAAGAGAAATCAAAACTATTACAAAATATAGCACCATGCTTTTTCCATATCTCTCATTATTTTTTTTTGGGGGGGGGGGGGGAGGGGCTATTCACCTATTTGAGCTTCTATTGAATCGAGAACTAAAATGGGTTTGATTGGCCATCTTTTTGATATATACATAAGACATTTTCCGGATAATTCAAATCGAAGCAATTGGATGTCCAACTCGGGCCTATATGACCGATCAATAGAAATACTCCACCTTTGTCATATATTCCATACATCACACTAGACAGATATCCTATTCATGGAATAAGATGCACTTTCAAGATGCCTTGGTGGTGAAATGGTAGACACGCGAGACTCAAAATCTTGTGCTAAAGAGCGTGGAGGTTCGAGTCCTCTTCAAGGCATAATATTGAGAATGCTCGTTGAATAAGCAATTCAATAAGAGAGCTCAAATCTAATCGGTATTGATATACCGACCTGCACCCGCCCCAGAGTATATGCTTCAACAGGAATCACACAAGGGTAGATTAGAAACCTCTGGTAAAATGCCCGCCCGTCACCCAGCGGATAAAGTACATTACATAGTCCAGGGATTCGCGACTTGCCCATTCAGTGACTTTGGCACTGGATGTTCCCAAAACGGGTACTTTCGGGTCGGGTCAATTCAATAATAGACGCCTGTTGGCATTTCACCCTTTCTTCTCCTTTCAGGGCCTATCCGAAAGAGAATCCAGTACTTCTTGGTCGTGAATATCTGAAATGGTTGTTCGCTGTTCAAGAATTCTTGTTTGGGCAGTTCATACCATCCATACATAGTGTTTTGATCTAAGATTTCAATTCTTCCGTGTTTCAGCAGTAACATATTGTTCCATGGAGGTAAGGTCCAAAATATGGAAGAAAGAAGTGTTTCCACCAGTCTACCACCTAGTCAATTCTGTTCCACTTAATCCCTCTTTCATAGCCGCATATCTTTCCGGCTAAGGAATGGAAAATCTTTCTCCTGTTACATGAATCCAATTTTCATTTCATCTGGGAAAAGCCATCTTTTTCTTAACAATGTCTTTGTCATTTCATCCAATAGCGTTCCGTTAGATAGGAACAGAGTTGATAAATATTGATAACTCTCGGATAGAGTATTAGAACGGAAAGATCCATTAGATAATGAACTATTGGTTCTAAGCCATCTCTGGCGATTAATCAACAATTCGAAGTGCTTTTCTTGTGTATTCTTGATAAACCAGCGTTTATATATAGATGTAGGAGGATCCATTTGGGAAGTAAGAAGCCCCTTTGACATCTCTTCATCTGCAAATAATTCTCGATGTGAAAACACAGAGCCCGGGGGCTGATCTTTGAATAGGAAAAAGAACGGATCTGCAGGGTCCCAAATGAATTGGCTTATTCGAAAAAGGCCTTGTTCTTTGGAAGATCTATCTCGTGTCTGGTACTGCATGGTTCCACTCTGCAAGAATTCCGAACCATTCTCTTGAAGCTCATCCTCTTCATCATAAATGATAGGCCAAATGCAGTATGCAGATTGAAGAAGTCCATTTATGGACTAAAGCAAGCATCTAGGAGTTGGAATATTTGCTTTGACAGAGCTATCAAAAAGTTTGATTTTGTCAGAAGCAAAGAGGATCCTTGTGTTTATAGTAAACGTGAGAATGGGAACATAGTTTTTCTCATCATATATGTTGATGACATATTAATTTTGGGAAACAATCGTCCTATGATGAAATCCGTGAAAGATTGGGTGAGGCCTGTTACATCCTTGGAATTAGGATCTATCGAGATAGACCTAATAGGTTGTTGGGGTTGTCACGGTCTACTTACATAGACAAAGTACTAAAGCATTTTTCCATGGAAAATTCCAAGAAAAGAAATCTTCCTATGGGACATGGCATCAAATTGTCTAAAAAGGATAGTCCTTCTAATGACAAGGAAATTCCATACATGAAAAGGGTCCCATATGCTTCAGCTATAGGATCAGTAATGTAAGCGCGGTCATTATTCCTATAAGTATAGGAATTCTGTTTTCTTTTACTAGTGAATTACGTATTATCATTCTCCACTCCAAAACTAGGGTTTAGTTCTTAGAGAAATATTAGGAGCACTACGTGATTTGATTCGGAGAATTCCTAGCGTTCTTGAATCAAATCTGCACCGTGAAATTGTTCCTGCATCAGTTCAACACTATACGTGGATACCATAGTAGCGGATTCAGTTACAGCAATTGGAACGAATTGATAATCTGTAGGGGTTTTCTTGACATCATCTAATGATATGCAGCGGAATTAATTGTCAAGAAACAGATCAAGATTTACAATTAACTTCGTGTGTGGAGATTTCTATGAACACAACAGAAGGAAAACTTAGCTGTTGCGTAGATTATCAATTCGTTCCAATTGCTGTAACTGAATCCGCTACTATGGTATCCACGTGTAGTATTGAATTGATGCAGGAACAATTCCACGGTGCAGATTTGATTCAAGAATGCTAGGAATTCTCCAAATCAAATCACGTAGTGCTCTTAATATTTCTCTAAGAACTAAACCCTAGTTTTGGAGTGGAGAATGATAATACGTAATTCACTAGTAAAAGAAAACAGAATTCCTATACTTATAGGAATAATGACCGCGCTTATTACCCTAGGTAATATGGGCCGGACTTTTCTTTTGTCTCCAATTAATTAATCTAATAGTCCGACTATTAATTAATTAATATATATCCAAAACTATATTTAATTAATCATATCTAGATCATATTTCTTTCAATCTCCCATTTGGTCTAGCATTGGATATCAATATCACACACTAATCTTGCACCCTTAAGCAGATCAACAAAACACATATTGTGTGACCCTATAGGTCTCCATTATCGACGATAATCAAATTAAAGTCTATACAAAACTCCTAGACGGCGTTGTATAGCGACCTCGATATATGAAGAACGTTTACGCAGATTTTGTAAACTTTACCTTTATATGAAGTTTATGTAATATCCCTTCATTCATGAACCACTCGATTAAGCCTAGGATATGTCATGTGTCTATCCAAATAGCTTAATCAATTTATCTCATCTTTATTATATGACCCATTTGATCATATTCAATTACTTTAATTGAATATATCTTTTGCATTGGCCAATGACTTAATGGTCAAATAATATAGAGAAAATGAGTGTTCTTCTCAAATTTTCAATCGAGGAATGAATCCTATTCTTGGCTCAACTACCATTTTCATTTGCGTCACAATGTACCCAACGCAAGCCGTATCTACCCTTTTCAGAGTGCAAGCTTTGGACTTGGTTAAAGTACACCACTTAACAAATAAAATGAATAATGACCTCAAGTAAAAGGACTATTACATACTCCACATACTAATAAATCATAGACACTAGAACAAATGATTTAATAGTAGGGTATACCAATTATTAGTATGTGGACTATGTAATAGTCCTTTTACTTGAGGTCATTATTCATTTTATTTGTTAAGTGGTGTACTTTGACCAAGTACAAAGCTTGCACTCTGAAAAAGGGTAGATACGGCTTGTGTTGGGTACATTATGAGGCAAATGAAAATGGTAGTTGAGCCAAGAATAAGATTCATTCCTCGATTGGAAATTCGAGAAGAACACTCATTTTCTCTATATTATTTGACCATTAAGTCATTGGCCAATGCAAAAGATATATTCAATTAAAGTAATTGAATATGATCAAATGGGTCATATAATAAAGATGAGATAAATTGATTAAGCTATTTGGATAGACACATGGCAGATCCTAGGCTTAATCGAGTGGTTCGTGAATGAAGGGATATTACATAAACTTCATATAAAGGTAAAATTTACAAAATCTGCGTAAACGTTCTTCATATATCGAGGTCGCTATACAACGCCGTCTAGGAGTTTTGTATAGACTTTAATTTGATTATCGTCGATAATGGAGGCCTATAGGGTCACACAATATGTGTTTTGTTGATCTGCTCAAGGGTGCAAGATTAGTGCGTGATATTGATACCCAATGCTAGACCAAGTGGGAGATTAAAAGAAATATGGTCTAGGATTAATTAAATATAGTTTTGGATATATATTAATTAATTAATAGTTGGACTATTAGATTAATTGACAAACTACTAGAAGACCAAACATTATTTATGGAACCATATCTCGATTTGAGAATTTGTGTTCATAGCGACTCTTCCCCCGACCATAATTTCCACACCCACTTACACAAAAGACTCACATTAAATATCTCTCACCCCCAGCCCCCGACACTTTTACTTTTGCAGACTTTTTCCCATTTTACCTTATTAATTTTATTGGAATTTTCTTTCCCTCCCTAAAAAAAAAATTCCTCTGAAGTCTAGATAGAAGATTTATGATGCACTCAGAAGCTTTGAAAAATGAGAGAAAGTAGAGTGGAAGAGCTGAGAGAATTGAATTAAGAAGAATGATCCTACCTCCAAGAGATAGATTTCTTTTTTCCCATCTAGATAGCTTTTTTCGAAAACGATCAATGAGAGGTTGCCAAACTTCTTTCTTCCTGTGATTTGCTCCGATCGGTAGCCCAAGATAAGTAAATGGGATTTTCCCAACTTTACAGCCAAGAATTTCAGCAAGTTGTGTGATTCGATGATTATCAATACCAATATCATGAAGAGAGCTCTTGTGAAAATTCACGCGAAGACCTGAAGCAATCTCGAATAACTGAAGTATGCTTTTCATAGTTTTGGCATTTTGGGTAGAAGCTTTGCCCAATAAAACTGTATCATCGGCAAATTGAAGGTGGTTGACCTTAATTTTATCGGCTCCAATCTTTCAACCCTCAAACATTTGCATTTGGTCGACTTTTTTCATAAGACAACTTAGACCTTCTGCTGCGATAAAGAAAAGAAATGGGGATAAAGGATCCCCCTGCCTGATTTCTTTTTGAAGGTTAAATTCACACGAGGGACTTCCGTTGATAAGAACTGACATGGATGCAATTGAGAGGCAACTTCAAATCCATTTTCGCCATTTCCAATTGAAATCCATACCAAGCATCATCTCGTCCAAGAACTCCCAAAAAATAAATACTATATCATACAATGATACAAGAGGTATTTAAAATTAAAAAAGATAGTACAATAGTAGAAGTCGGGATACGAACAACGAAGCAATTACAATTTAATTGGGATGCATTCTAAGGGGTGACATCACCTATCGTTTAAAACAAAACAAAAGGAAAAAGGAAAATGAGTTCGAATCCATTTTTATAAAATTATTTTAATTTCTTTAATAAAATTTAAAAGCATCAGGGTTAGTATTTCTGAAAATCCAATTTTTCCAAGCCTTCCATACTTCCAAACAACATTGCCAAATTAACAAAACAACTTCTTTGCCAATTTACCTATTTCCTCCTTGAATAAAGCTAAGCAAATGATCAGGGAGTGATTTGGAATGAAAACAAGACCCCTCCGGCCAAAGAAAAATGCTACCCCAAACAAGGGTGGAGAAAGAGCAATCCAAGAATAAGTGTTAAGACGTTTCAATAGTATTCTAGCAATACACGCAAGCACTGTTGAGATTATCAAAGACAACTCCCCTCTTTAATAAGTTATCCTTTGTTGCAATCCTATCCAAAAGTAATTTCCATAAGAGCGAGACTTTAAGAGTCTACCAAACCCTTGAAAAGTAAGTTGGACTGGATTTAATATAGGCTGGTACTTGAATGAGAGAGTTGTACATCGACCGAATTGAGAACACACCATCATTTGATCCACTCCATTTGAAAGAATCTGAGCGAAAAGATTTACAACAAACCTACAAATTACACTCCACAACTGTAAGAAAATATGAAATCCATTCAAAGTACTTGTCCCATTAAAGAACCCACGACCAACATACTCCCTCAAAAACACTATAATCTTTGACAAGCCAATCCTTTTTGGAAAAAATACAATATAACAAAGGAAATTTTATTCTAAAACAAATACCATCACTCAACTAAGGATCCTCCTAAAATGTAACGGTTCTATCATTTCCAAGGTAAAAATTCATATCTTTGCAAAAACTATACTCTCCTCGCCTACTAGCAAACTTTGAAAGTCTCTCCACTATAATGACATTCTATTTAAACCCCCCGATTCTCTAAAACTTGAGGATCCATATTTTGATTTAAGAATTTTAACCCACAGAGATCACGAGTAATTACTTTACTGTATAGAGACAAGTACAAAATATATTTTAATTCCTGTTAAATGGAGACAATATAAAATTAAGAAGCATAAAATGCTAATACTATATAAGATTTGTTTCTATATGAATATATGATCAACCGGGACCAAAACTCGAGAATGATAAGTATTCAAAACTTATTAAGAACGAGATACTACTTAAAAGTTTTAATTATAGTACTTATTTTTTTTAGAATATCATGTGATATAGTCAATATGAGTATTGAAATATAAATTATGGCCCACCCTCTTCATAAATATAAATTATAGCTATTTTTTTGAACTTAGAACTTAAGTACCCCTTTCCTTCTTTTATTTGTGATCCATCACTCTTTGATCCATTTTATTGACACTTAATTTCCTTTTCAATTTTTTTTTTCTTTTTTTACTGTTTTTTTTTTATTTTCCAGTTTTTTTTTCTTTTCTTTTTCTATTTTTTTTCTTATTTTCCAGAATTTTTTTCTTTTTTTTCTGTTTTATTTTTTATTTTTCAGATTTTTTTCTTATTTTCCAGATTTCTTTTTCTTTTTTTCTGTTTTTTTAATTTTCCAGATTTTTTTTTCCTTTTTTTCTGTTTTTTTTTTTATTTTTCAAATATAATTTAATTTCCAAATTTTTGTTTGCCTCTTCGTTTTTTTGTTTGCCGCTTATTCTTTGGTCAAGATTCGAGCGAGGGGAGCCGAAGACCTCGGAGCGAGCCGAAAAAATCTAAATTGTTGCCCGACGATTATCCTTATATTAGTAATCGGAGCGAAAGCGGAGCCGAAGGCGGAGTCGCAAAATCGGAGTAGTATAACTTGAACTAATTGGAATGTTCGTCCCAAGAGTACCATATCATAACTTGGAACATCTGGAACTAATTTGACAATTCGTCCCAATTGTACCAAATCTAGAACAATTGACACTAATAAGGCTAAATTTGTACCACATGTACTAGAACAATTTGTACTAATAAGACTAAATTTGTACCAAAAGTACCAAATGCCTCATACCTGCCCGACCCGACCCGCTCCGCATTTCATTAAGGGTATTTTCATTCCAAATTGAAAAAAATGGCCAAAATTTATATTTTAATGATCATTATGGCTATTTCAAAATATGTCTCTATTTTTTTACATTTTTTTAAAATACTCGAAAATACTCTTCATAGACATAATAATGATACAAACACAAAAACTTGTGTGCAATCAATTGCATTGTATGCAACCGGTTTGATGGACCCGTATTTCATGGCCCGGGCGCATGGGCTGCACGCGTCATTCATGGCGCGTCCACGCCCCATCAAATATATTTTTTTTTTTCCGGAATTCAGCATTTCCATTTATATAACTAAACTCGGCTGTTATGTAAGACATGGTGGGCTCTATCCTAGTCGAAGCAGTGTGTTATCCTCTCTTAAGAGGCCAAGGTTCGATTGTCACTGTACGCAGTACTTGACTGTTGTTATTTCTTTGTTTGTTCTTTCTTCTTTTTTTCTTCTTTTTTGTTTTTTTCCTATATCTTCTCTCCTTTCTTTTTTTTTTGTTTCTTTCCCTCAACTTTTTTTCTTTTTCTTTTTCTTTTTTTTCCTTTTTCTTTTTTTTTTCCTTTTCTTTATATCTTTTTCTAAAAATACAAATAATTCAAAATAATTTGTAATGGTTTAAAATAATTAACAAAATAAAATCAATGAAGATTAATTATTGATACAAATAAAGATAATGTTTCACAATTAAAACTTTTCTTAATAACAATATTTACTTTAATTTACGACAATTTGTACATTTAATTATGTAATCAAGTAATTATTATTATTATGCTAAAAAGTAATTATTGATATAAAAGAAGGTAATGTTTCACAACTATTACTTTTCTTAAAGATAATGTTTATTTTAATTCACGACAACTTGTATTTTTAGAAATTCGTTCAAGTAATTATTGTTGTGATGAAAAGTAATTATGATATGAAGAAAGGTAATGTTTCACAATCATTACCTTTCTTAATGATAATATTTACTTTTATTTACGACAACTTATATTTTTAGTTATTTGGTTAAGTAATTATTATCATGTGGAGAAGTAATTATTGTTATCAAGAAAGGTAATGTTCACAACTATTACTTTTCTTTACAATATATTTACTTTAGTTCATGACAAAAACGTACATTTACTTATGTGGTCAAGTAAATATTGTTGTAAGAAAAAGTAATTATTGATATGAAAAAAGGTAATGTTTCACAAGTATTACTTTTTTTAACGATAATTGTTATTTTTATTCATGACGATTTGTACTTGTAATTATTTAGATAAGTAAATATTATCGTAAGTAAATGTAATTTTTTATATTAAGAAAAGTAATGTTTCAAAATATTAATTTTCTTCGCAACAATCACGAGAACTTGTACTTTAGTTGTTGGGAAATTTATTAGTATGAGTTTTGATGAATTCCAAAACCGACTGACCCCAACCGAGTAGATGTTGCCAGAACCTAATGTTAGAAATTAGGCTCGCTGTTTGAGCAAAGTTGAGATTTTATCTTTACAGGTCTCCAGCTAAAGATGGCAACAAGGCATCACTCAGACAGAACATCAGTTATGATGAAAGACAACTGAGAGTTCATATGTTCAGATGGAATGAGGGGGAAGTCTTCAGAACATCAGCTGTGAAGGAAACCAACTGAGCGTTCATCAGATGAGAAGCAGTAAAGAGGAAGAGAACATCAGATGAAAAGGAAGTCATCTGAGGGTTCAAACCCAACTGACTAAATACAAGGAAGACAACTGAGTGTTCAGTTTCAGAACATCAGTTGTAGAACTCAAACAAGAAGATCAACATGAAGTTCAAAGTCAGCTGAGAGTTCGACGGTTCAGAACATCAGCTGAAGACCACTTAGATAAAGATCAAGATTTTCAACCGACTAATCGAGGTTGACTGTCAGAAAGGTTTAAGATTTAAATTTCAAAAGGAAGTCACATGAGGGTTTGACCGTTCAATCATTACCCCATCTGACCCAACACAAGACTGTCTCAGATGAAAAGCAGAAGAGCACAGATGCCATATCAGGAAAGTCTGCAGAGATGAGAGACAATCCATCGCTTTCAACGATCAGAGATCAACAGCTCCTCCAACGGCTAGTTGATTCTCTCCGCCTATAAATAGAGGCATTATCTCATTCGAGAGGGATACACACGAGACAAGGAATAGAAAGACACACAAGAGAAGACACACGAGACGAGATAGAGCGAAAGAAAGAACTATATTCCTTACTCGAGCTGAATTAGATTTAGCCTCTAAGAACATCACTTGTTGAGAGTTCTAGAGCATTAGATTGTGTCTGAGTGTCTTTAGATCGAACCTTGAGAACATCACTTTGTGAGAGTTCGTAGAGTTTTAGATCTCAACTCACTTCTTGTTCGAGCTGTTAGTTGGAACCTTATCTTTTATACCTGAAAAGGTTTTAGGACCCTACTCTTCCTGTAATTGAGTAGTTAGGTTGTCAAGTACCCGCAAACTTGACATAGGTTGTTAAGTACCCGTAAACTGTAAAGGTTGATAAGTACCGGTAAACTTATTGCAACGGTTGCACAGCCCGGGTAAGCTGTGTGGTTTGTCCATAAGAACTTGGACTGAGTTGTGTGGACTCACAACTCCCCGTGGACGTAGGAGTGTTATCTCCGAACTACGTTAAATCTCTGTGTGCTCGTGTTTTTCATTACTCAGTTATTTCTAGCATTCTCATCTGTCTGACTAACCAGCATACAAACTGCATCCGCACATATTCAACTGTTTTGGTTATTGACCAACCATGCTAAAAGCGTGAGTTGTTTTTAACGAGTTTAATTTCCACCACATTCCGCACAGCACTTCACTTCCAACTGAGTGTTTCTTCCTCAGTTGTGAGTCCAGCTGAGTCTTTCCACTCAGTTGTGATTCCAGCCGAGTCTTCTTACTCGGTTGTGATATTTTTAGGGAGATGATTTTTAAAATCCTAACTGGTGTATTCTCCCCCCCCCCCCATACACCAGTAACTCGTTTCGGGACCATCATTAGTAATTTGGTAAAGTAATTATTGTCGTAATGAAAAATAATTTTTGATATGAAAAATGTAATATAATGTTTCAAAAATATTACTTTTCAAAACTAAATAATTTAAAAAAAATAAAAAAAAAACTGAAAAGAATAAATTAAATGAATAATATGACACAAGATAATAAAAAAAATTAAAAAATTAAAAAATTAAAAAATTAAAAAGAAAATAGTTATAATAAATAATTTTTAAAAAATAAAAAAAAACTGAAAATTTAAATATAATGAATAATATATATGACAACATAATAAAAAAGAAAAATTAAATAAAGAAATGAAAAAAAAAACTGAAAATGATTAATACTTATGTAGGCCGTGTGTATGACGTATAAGTAAAAGTACCTACATCAACATAAAGGGGATTATAGCCTACTGGTAGCTCTCTTGCCTTAATCCATGTTTGAGGTAGCGTGTTCGACTCCTATGCAGCGCTGCTGCTTTAATTTTGGTTCACCAATTTCGGCGATTATATCTCAATTGTTCATAAAATATTTTACCAAACTCCCCTTTTTTCCCAACTATTTGACCGCATTAATTCACCGGGAAGTGTTGTAGTGTTTCTTTTTCTTTTTCTATTGAGTTATGTTCCATTGTTGGTTTTCGATTTGCTATGTATGTGTAAATGAATTGATGATTAATGACAAAGTGTTGTACTATTAGTCTGTTACGTGTCATTTTTCACCATTAATACATTTTCAAATGTTTGCATAGTTGAGAGAATTGTCAAATGGGTTTGTAGTTGAACCGCGGCATGCAATAGTTATCTATTTTTCTTTTTACCTTAACATACCATTTTTTTTAACTTAACAAACTTAATCAGCTGGGAAAAAAAAAAAAAACAAACTTAATCAGCTGGACTATATACTAACTTATATGAACGAGAACGGAAAATATACTCATTAATATGATCTAGTGTGTGTTTACTTTGGTCCTAAATTTATCAATGAAATATGAGATATAAGAGAAAATAGTTAAATAATATTATTTTCAATTTTTTTTATAACATGTTTATTAGGGTGAAAAAGAAAATTATATCACATGATCTCTCCACCATCCCCAAACATTTTAGAGGTGTGTTTTGGTGAGTCGGTTGTATAGTATACAACTACTTTTTGTCCTATTATAACACATCATGTTTGACTATTCAACACACTATTCACGCGAGTTTACTATTCATCGCCACGAGCGGTTACTGTTTACGCGCGGTTACTGTTCATTTTTTTCCCCTTCCTTTCCAGGTTACTGTTTAGTAGGGTTTTTTTTTTAATTACATATTTTATTTTTCAGTTTTTTTTACATTTTTCAGTTTTTTTGTTTTATATTTTCAGTTTTCTTTAAAAGAAAAAAGAAAACAGAAAAAAAGAAAAAAAAATATGAAAATAAAAAAAGAAAAAAAATTGGAAATAAAAAACAGGAAAAAAAGAAATCTGTAAAAAAAAGAACAATAACAGTGAACAGTGCCGCACGTGACACGATGGACAGTGCCGCACGCGTGTGATGAACAGTACCCGTGGCGTGAATAGTGAGTTGAAAAGTTAAACATGGTGTGCTATAATCTATACTTATATAAAAAGAGTCTTCTTTTACAAAATTTGGATCGCCCAAAATATTTACTATATATACTTTTTAGGCTAGATTTCACATCTGCTTACTCAAAGGAAGAGTCATAAATCCCACCATCAATGGAAAGTGGCTTACTTAACTATGACTGATCCCTTAATTCCCTTCCTCCCAAGCTGTAGACGAAGGAGCCTCGGATCGTTGGTGAGGAACATTATGAAACTGCGCAAAGAGTTAAGCAAACTTTACAACGTTATAAAGAGCTTCAGGACCTCTTATTTATCCTACTATGATCTCCACAAAGAGGTGCTGCGGCCACTAGATCATAAGACCTTAGGTGCACCTGAGCACGATAGCGTCCTAAAACTCAGATTGATCCACATTGGCCTATTCTATAATGAAGAATATTCATGACTTCATAATCTATAAAGAAGAATTGCATGACCATTGGCTTCGCGGGTAGGCAAAGTCGAGTTATCCAGGAATAAAAGATAGGATAGTTCGCTGACTTTCACTAGTTCGCTTCGGAGCCCCTTGTCTCTAGTATTCCCCATACTTAGGATTTTGCTTCTTCTCCTCTACACTTTGCGAGTGGCATTTCACCCCTAACCACAACTCATCCGCTGATTCTTCAACATCAGTCGGTTCGGACCTAAAATTAAGGGTAATAGCGTAATATAATATCTAATATTAATACTATAATATATTATTAGTACAAGAAATACAAATTTACCTTATTGATAATTAATTATTTACCTTATATCATGATTTGAAAGAAAATCAAATTTATCTTATTGATATTACTTGATATATCATGCGTCCATATGATTTTTTTTAATCAAACTCGTGTTTTATTTATAAAAAAAATGACCTTTGATATTTTTCATTATTTATAGGAAATTGAGTTTTGTAATTAAGAATGGTCTTTTATTTGTCTAAAGTTATAGTGGAAAAAACACTTAATATTTCATTATCATTCTTCTAGGTTTTTATAACAAAATTTCTTTTCGTTTCAATTTTCATATTTTAGTTTTGCATCATTTTTTTCTTAACTCTTGCAAGTCAACGCCGTTTTCAGTCTTCCAAGAGATTCCACATATTTTTTAAGTTCAATCAATCCGTGTTTAACTTATTTAATCTTAGAAAGGTAATTTTATCTTTTTCACTCTCACTTTTTACAAGAACTTAGCGCTATTTTTTTCTGTATTCCCATTCATGAATCAGGATTCACCAAAGGTATATTGCATAGTTTAAATTGTATTCTGCATATTCGTGATGAACCATATAAATGTAATTTCTCTATGCATACTTTGTGTAATATACTTATCTATCTATTTATTTATTTATTAAGAAATATAATCATCTATTACTTTTACTCTTTCATATGTGTTAGGGTTATATGATTCTTCGTTCTTTTTATTCTAGACAAAAGCATCAAGAAAACACCTTCCTATTGCAAAGAGATTAGTGATGTTTGTTGATGGAGTTATTTTTTTCCTTTTACAATATTACATTCGATAAAAAGCCAACAAATTTCTTTTCAGGAGACTTCACTTATTTGATATAATGACAACTTATTGCTACTTTTATAATGACACTGAAAGAATAATTGAATTAAAAGTTAAATAATAGTTATTATATTTGGCATACATAAGAAAATACAAGAGTGCTCTTTACAATTAAATATTTTTATTATTTTTTTATTAATGATAGAATATTAATTTTTGAGAAATTGCAAAAAAGTTAATGAAAAAGATTATATAAACTATAAATATTAATTTATGATAAACTAAATATAAAATAATTTGTCATTATTTATTTAGTGGAATCATTCTTTTAACCTGTGAGTGCACTTTACCTACTAGTAGATCCCATCATTTTTCAAAGGTTATTCGTTCATTTATCGAAAACATGACAAATTGAATGGCACAACCAAATAAGAAAATGATGAAAAAAAATAAGCTGGACGAACAGAGTATTACAACCTATGGACAAGGGGGGATCGTGAGAGTATTGTAGGTAACAACGACAATCAATGTGTAGGTAACAATGAAAATCAATGTGTGTACTTTATGTGGTTGCGGTTCGGTTTGCTTCTGAAACCGTGCTAACAGTTCTCAGTTCCATCTCGAAGGAACCGAAACTTAACCGTCAACAACTTCAGTTTCGGTTCCAATCCGAAACTGTCAGTTTCAGTTGGTTTCCTCGTCTCCGGCGGTTCTAAATTGGAATTGCATGTTACAGGGTTTCCAATTATGTATGTTTTTTTGTTTTTATTTTGTTATTTGCTACTTTTCTTGTTTAGTTGTAATGTTTTTTTACATTCTAATGTAATATTTAGGTGAAATAAATATAAATTGTAACATAAATATAGACAAAAATGTAAAATATAAAAAATATAGAGAATCCGGCAGTTCGGAATTGAAACCGATGGTTCAGTTTTGAAACTAAAACCGTCGGTTTTGATTCGATTCTGACGGTTACGTTTCTTTAGGCCACCTTTAATGTGTACCACTATTGTATCATCAAAGTAACCAGGTCTCCCTGGGAGACCTGAATCCTTTACCTGGTTATAACAATACTTAATTAGAAGTACAACTGACCAGTTTGAAAGATTTAGTAAAGCTCTTAAAGAAAGAAGCAGTTGAGAGCTCTTGAGGCAGTTCTCATATTAGGTCTCTGGTTCAAGTCTCGTAGCAGATCTCGACCAGGCCTCCGGGTTAGGTCTCCTAACAGGTATTTTGGTGAGGTCTCGCGTCAGGTCATGAAGCGAGGGTCAGATTAGGTCTCCTATTATTTAATAAATGTGACACGCATAAAGTTCTTTTACCGTCACATACACAGGCTTGTCGGGGGGTACATTCCCATAATAACGAATAATCGAAGGACACGTGTGAAAGGAAGATAGCGACACAACTAATCTATGCAACTTCACACCCACGATACGAATGAGGTATATATAGTGAGGAAACCTTTCGCCACATCCAGGTTAACAATATCCAGAAAAAAAACATCTCCTATTCTCTACTTAAAAAGAAAACTATTTCCGATAAATCTAACTTGGGCGTCGGAGGTGGTTCGCCATAAAAATCCCCCGGCCCTCCTTTTTCTGTGCAGATATTCCAACTCTGCTCAACGTATCTTGAAGTCAAGGTGGCCAAATTGTGAAGAATCACAAGGAAGAAGGTAGATGTTAATGACTTCTGGTTAAATCCATAATATAGTGAATTTTGAATGTATTATCTGGCGCCGTTGATCACTAAAATTACTAGCAACTATTTCCGCACTTTATTCGGGTAATTGTAGTAAATAGAAACGAGTATCATATTCATAAGGACCATTTGATCGAACTTTAGTAGAAATGAAATTCATGTGCTCTCCTACTATTCAAACTCTAAGATTGTCATGTTTCATGAGATTTTCAAACTTAAAAGGAATAAGAAATTAGCAAGGAAGAGCAATCAAAGAGAAATTAGACAATTAACAAACAAATAGGACAATGTAAGAAGGGGTTGGTTCTAGGGGACTTGCTCAACTCAAATCAATGAGAAATTTAACTAATGATTCATTCAACCAATTTAATCCAATTCTAGTGAAGGAATCACTAACATATGCCCCCCTCTCTCTCTACAAGAACATGCAAGTTGATCAACTACTTGCCTATCTCGATTAAGACTCAAGATAAGATGTTGACTCCCAAAAGCACTCGAAATTTATAACCTTCTATGAATTGATTAACTTCCGCTAAGACCCTTAATCAATCATACCATGTAAACTTGAATTAAATAATCATAAAAACCGATTAAACATTTTTACGAACACTAAGCATGCTAAAATAGAGGCCACCTATTTTATCAAGAAAAACAAACACCAAGAAGCATGGACTATGAATTAGAAGGCAAAACAACATCAATAATCAAATTCCACCATCAAATGAGCCACATAAGTCCCTTAAAACAACCTAAAAGAATTTAGCTAGACATAAGAAGAGAAATGTCAATAGAAAAGATAATTGAATGCATAATTAAAGATACTAATAACCTAGAACGAGAAATCTTTAAATAAATCTTCAAAGCAATCCAAATCCAATCTCCGAATTTGATTACAATGATTAAACCCTAAAATAAACTTGAAAAAGAAACTTTGAGAAGGGGAAACTAAGCTATGATAATGAATTGTGTGTTTTTGGGGCTAAATCCCCCTTTTATAGGGTAAAAAAAGTGCTAATGGATATTAAAAACATAAAAAAGGCAAAATCATCATTTTTGGTGTCAAAACCGCTAAACCGGCGGTCCGACCTTCCAAACCGGCGGTCCAGCTTGCCAAATCCGCGGTCCGGCCTCCAGGCGCCGAGTGGATCGCCGATTTATCTTAAAGCATCATTTGAATTCCAGCATTTTTCGGCGGTTTATCCGGCGGTTCACCCGTGAACCGCCAGTTTAACTATGTAAACCGCCGATTTGGAATCTTGGGGCGCCGGTTTGCATTTTTGCTCCTTTTCCGTCTAATTTTTTACTTCTTCATCCCGATTCTTCAATTCCGCACTTCTTTAACCCTTTTATTCCGGCCTAACGAACCTCGATTTACCTACACACATGCACAAACTCCACCAAACGTGATACAAATCCAAAATATCAAAATCAATGCAAAACAAATCATAATTAAGTGGTAAAGTTAGGCAAAAAGTGAAGATAAACAAGCTTAGTTGCTACAAAAATGAGTGTTTATCACTCCCCAAACTTAGGTATTGTTCGTCCCGAACAATATATTCAAACAAAGAACATAAACTCGAATGGAGTAGCAACTTTGGATCCTAAATGCCTCAGATTGCACAAACAATTTTTAATGCAAACCGAGCATCTCCTTCACAACTCACACAAATTAATGGCATGCCAATCTCAACAACTCAACAAATGCCACTCTCCAAGAAGTGTATCCCTCACTCACAAGTGTTTAGGTTTAAACTCTCATCGAAATCATGCAATGTAAATCCACGTACCATAAGCTTGCTTATAGTCTAACATCTCCATTGCAAAACAAATTATATAAGAACAAGGATCACAAAGGGCTTTTATTAGATTATAATGTAGGCACATTGGTTTAGGAGGGGAAATTTGGCTAAGTGACTATTTATTCATCAATCACCAACCTTATATCTTCTTCGAATCTAACCCGAATTTGATCGTCTTCCTTCTACACCAAACATTCCACAATACGGGCTCAAAAACACATCAGTTTCAATCAAAAACAATTATTTATTCCCTTATGCTCTCATTTGCTTTTCTTGGGTTATTGTAGACACATTGGTTTAGGAGGAGAAATTTGGCTAAGTGACTATTCATTCATCAATCACCAACCTTATATCTTCTTCAAATCTAACCCGAATTTGATCGTCTTCCTTCTACACCAATCATTCCACAATAAGGGCTCAAAAACACATAATCTCAATCAAAAACAATTATTTATTCCCTTATGCTCTCATTTCTACCGTTTTCTATTCTTTCATTCAATTGAAAGCAAAAGTTTTCATCAAAACTCAACACTTAGTTCTTTCACTTTCATTTCTTTTTGTTCTTTCCTTTTTCTCTTTTTTTTTCTTTGAGTGAGCTCATGGGAATTTGAGATTTTCAAAGCAACAAGCCCCCTAAGATTAGCTACCCGTTTCAACAAATTCTCCATTAAAACCCAACCCGGAATACCCCTACACTCCATCACCCTCTTTTCTCCGGTTTAACAAAGAAAGGCTTATTAAAGCTCAAAAGGGCTAACAATGGATAATTAAAAGCATAAGGTAGTGTTTAAGTTTTAAGATAGCTAAAAAGGATGGCCTAAGATCATTCCTAAGATTCTTGCATAAACACGCATTCTTGACGAAGAACCAAAGCAAGTTCTAGAAGTAAATAAGCATGCATGATCAAACTCACAAGAAAGGAACATGATACATAGCAAATCAAGGCTCAAAACCTCACGGGTTTCAATCATTCATCAAGAAGTCAAAACCGACACACCAACTATTCATGCAAGCCGTTCACGAGATACTCAATCTCAACAAAATTTTGACAAAACACAATAATATCATCATAGGCATTTCACAAAAGTCGCATAGAGCCACAAACACCATAAACATAACAATTAAACTTCAAAATTTTCCCAAAGTTCCAAAACAACAACTCAATCAACCAAACATCCAAACGACAAACTAAAGCAAATAAACCAACAAACTCAAACCAACAACCCAACACACACATATTTACAAAGGTATTTGTATCCATCTCCTCCTCCCACAAACTTATTCAAAACCAAAGGTAAACAAATAAGTTTGGAGGGATGAAAAGAATACAAATACCACCCTTACCACAAGCTTCATTAAGGAGGAGGAGGCAGGGGCCACACTTGGCCTTGGTTGAGTTGGTGAGCTTTGAAACGACGTACGAGCTCCAACATCTCTTGTTGGTTGACTTGGCTTTCTTGATAATATTGATCTTGGCACGCGTACAAGTCTTGTTGGAAAGAATTTTGTCGGTCGAACCAAGCTTGTTGGAAGCTTTCTTGTCAGGCATAGAGATCTTGTTGAAAGTTTTCTTGTCGAGCATAGAGGTCTTGTTGAAACTCGTAGTACTGTTGATACATCTCGGCTTGAAAGCTCAGTTGGTTCCTGATTTGCTATTGTTGAAGCTCAGCCATTTCCTGTTGGCAAAGGCGAATGGATTAAATTTTGTGGCGCATCACTGCGAACTCACTATCCCATTGGGTGCAATAATTGTCAATGTGTTCTATCCGTGCACCTATGCCTTCAAACTCTCCTTCATAGAATACCGAGGACCCCAATGACCCTCCATAAAAGCTAGAGGGTCTCGATGACCCTCCATAGAAGTTAGAAGGTCCCATTGACCATCCAAAGCCATGTTAACCCCCAAATGAGGGTTGCCCTCTACCGAATTGTGATAATTGTCGTTGTCGTCGACCACCTCTAGCTTGGCCTTCCTCTCTCTCTTCCTCATTATTTGTATTGCCATCTCCGGCAATGTGATCTTCCCCTTCTTCATCCTCGTCATCATCATCACTTACATCCATCTTGACCTGAGGGTTTCCAGCCGCTAGTATTGTCGCCTCATGGAATGGTGTATCCATTTTAAAGTTTTTCGGGTCGGTCAATGTGCTCACATGAGTAAGAGTTGGATCAGGCAAGGAAAAATTTTCCACCACCACTTTTTCTCCCTTCTTCAGCTTCACCTCCTTGTGTTGCCGAAATAGATACGGTCGAGATGCCGATACAAGCGCCCTCATATTCTTCCATGTTACCACATCAATGAGAAGAGACTCCAAAAGCTTATTCCATTGCGGATATTGAGGGCAAAGTGCTATGTCAATGGGGGTGATTAGGCCACCACCACAAAGAACTCCGTGTTCTTGATTCTTCTAGGCAAACAACTGGTGGAAGAGAAATTGGCCCAAGTGAAGCCGCGTGTGTGTAAGCATGGCCCACATGACCATAAGCTCAGAACTCCGACATAAGCTATTCTTCCCCGTTGGAAGATAGTGTGAGCTAAGATTCGTTGGATCACTCGGAAGATGGGGTTGCAAAGAAGTGTGGCCTTGGATCTCCCGAATTCATATGTCTTTTTGGAATAAGTCATTGCCCTCCATAACTCTCTTAGCTTGAACTCCTTAGGCTTTTGACAAATGCCCCTATCTGGACAATTGAAAATCGCATTTATTTGAGCCGTTGTCATTGTGTGTGTGCGATCCCCCAATTGAAAGAACACCGTTTGGGGTAATTTGGATTGATTGATGAGGATGTGCAAGGTAGCTTGAAACTCCAATGTGGCTCTCGGGCATGTAGGCCACATGCCGGTCAAGATAGAGCCCCATCCAATCCGATCAAAGAGCTCTTTGACGTTGTCCCAAAGCCCAAGATCCATTAGAGCTTGAGGATCCGGATACTTGCATGAGGCAACTCCTCGTTTTGCAAGAGTGACAAATAACTCTTGTTGGTCTTCTCGGCGAATCTCCACATCAAAAACCGAGGGAGCATAAGGTCCACTGTGTGCTTGCCGGCGTCGAGAGGCCGGATTCGAAGGTATATTCCGGAGATACTCAGCTTGTCGTCTCCCTTGACGGGAAGTAGAAGTTGGTTGTTTCTCTTTTTGTGGTGGCGGCTCAATACGTGGACGTTTTTCCTTGTTCTTGCCCATAGTACCTACCCTACACAACATAAGTTAGTCTCTGAACTCCAATACAAAATCAAAATGAGGAAGACTTAAACATCTAAACAACCTCATAACTCCAATTCATTATATAAACAATTTTCTTCACAACTACAATTGCAACTACTTAACAATGAAGCACAATCCTCATTAACATAGAATCATGCATAATTCAATTAATAAGCTCAAATTATATGCTAGAAAGCATTTAAGGGTACCAATACATCAACACAATCAAGAACTAACCCTAAGCAACCAACTAGACTGCTCAATTCAACACAAATTCATAATGTAGCATGATTAATTACACAATTAAGCATAAAACCCCCAAATTTTGAAATTATAAACCCTGGAAAAATTACCCAAACATAAATAATGAAAATAACAAAAATTAACTACAAAACTAAGCATATAAAGCAACAAAAACGAAAAATCAAAGAAGAAAATACCTTGAATTCGAAGGAAAAGAGAAGCTAAAAGAAAGAACTCCAAAACTTGGGTTTAAAGGATTTCGTGGATGAAATTTGAAAATACATGGATGGAAATGTGGCTTAGGTGATGGGGAGGAAATGTATGGAAGGAATTGAATAGTTATGGAGGATTGAAGGAGGAATTTGAAGTGCAAGGGTGGAGGGTGCGTGTGTTTTAAGAGGGAAAAGAGAAGAAATAAGAGAAAAAGGGAAAAAGAAAGAAGAAAAAGGGAAGAAAATAACGGGTCGACAATCGAGCAAGTCGAATTGGCGCCCCACACACGCCGAGCGCCGGTTAGACTGTCGGTTCGTATTAAAACGTGATTTTGATTACAGGAATTTTTGGCAGTCCAGCTCGGCGGTCTGGACCCCGAATCGGCGGTCTAGCGCCGAAGAGCCGATCCGGCCGCTCATTTGGATTTTAACGGCGAGGCTAATCTAGGTTTTTCCGGCGGTCAACCCAGCAGTCTGGTTGCCGACCGCTGATTTGGCCGGCCCAACCACCGGTTTGGACTACCGATTTGGGTTTTCATCGTGTTTTTTTTAAAGAAGAGAGGAAAAATGAAATCAAAACAAAGGCAACACCAAAAACAAGAAATGAAACAAAAACACAAACAAAATACCACAAAAAGATCACAACCAAACGTTGGAACGAAAGACGAAACGACGAGCTCAACCAACACAACAAATGACAACCAATGACACTAACTCCAGCAATGAAATCAACCACCAAAGATTAAAGAAGACACACAATCCAAACTAACCACTAAGCACACAACCACAAAGATAAACAAGAGCTAAAAATGGAAAAATAAACAAAAAGAAAACAAAAGCAAGTAAAAGTGTTGGGGTGCCTCCCAACAAGCGCTTTGTTTAACGTCTAAAGCTAGACAATACCTCACTTTCACGGGTCATTGAGGAGTGTGACCGTCACATTCCGATCCGACTCACAATTGATGTAGTGCTTTAGACGATGACCATTCACCACAAAGGTTTCTCCATTAGACTTGAGAAGCTCATAAGTCTCTTTTCCATTGCACTTATACACGACATACGGACCTGTCCATCTAGACTTCAACTTGCCCAGAAATAGATGAAGACGAGAATTATAAAGAAGTACCTCATCTCCAGGAGCAAAGTCTTTAGAACAAATGGCACGATCATGGAACTTCTTTGCCCTTTCCTTGTAGATCCGAGAACTTTCAAAAGCCTCATTTCTCCACTCATCAAGCTCAAGAAGCTTTTCGAGCCTTGTATATTCGGCTTCCTTGAATTCAAGATTGAACCATCTCGTGGCCCAATACGCCTTATGCTTAAGCTCAACGGGAAGATGACACGACTTCCCAAAAATAAGTTGGAACAGAGACATACCAATGGGAGTTTTGTATGTGGTGCGATAGGCCCAAAGTGCATTATCCAAATGATTGGCCCAATCCTTCCTATGCACCACCGACTTCTCAAGAATTTGTTTTATCTCTCGATTTGCTAGCTCCGCTTGGCTATTCCCTTGAGGATGATAAGGAGTGGCGATCTTGTGCTTCACCCCATATCGAGAAAGTAAACTCTCCAACCACTTGTTATTGAAGTGTGATCCCCTGGAGTCCCAAAACGAGTAAGAATATGCTTTTGAAAGAATTTGAGGACCACTTTTGAATCATTCTTCGCCGTGGGAATCACCTCCACCCATCGAGATACATATTCCACCGCAAGAAGAATGTAAGTATAACCTTGGGATTTAGGAAAGGGTACCATGAAGTCAATTCCCCACACATCAAACAACTTGACTTCCACAATGATATTTTGCAGCATCTCGTCTCTCTTGGAGATGTTTCCCATTCTTTGACATCTATCACAAGACTTGAAAAAAGCCATGCAATCCTTAAAGATGGTCGGCTAATAAAAACCGGAATGGAATACCTTGATAGCGGTCCGATGGCCACCGAAATGACCTCCACTTGGAGAGCTATAACATTCCTCCATGATTCTCACCCAATCCGTTTGCTTTACACATTTCCGAATGATGCCATCGGTGCATTGCCGATATAAATTGGGGTCTTCCCAATAGTAAAATCTCACAGCGTGCAAGAATTTTTTCCTTTGATAATGAGTGAGATCACCCGGCGGTTCACCAATGACTGGATAGTTAACAATATCTGCAAACCACAGTGTGTAATCCACTAACTTCAAAGCTTGTTTCATTGGGAAAACACTCATTAATACGTACCCGAGAGTCTTCTCCTTCGACCGGGTGCTTAAGACGAGATAGGTGATCAGCAACAACATTTTCACATCCTTTTCTATCTCTTATCTCCATATCGAATTCTTGGAGGAGGAGGATCCACCCGATGAGATGAGGCTTTGAATATTTCTTCACAAAAATGTATCTAATGGCGGCATGGTCCGTGTATACGATGGAATGAGTGCCTACTAGGTACGGGCGGAACTTATCAAAAGCATACACAATCGCAAGAAACTTCTTCTCGGTTGTTGTATAGTTCATTTAGGACGAATCAAGTGTCTTACTTGCATAATATATCACGCGAAAGAGCTTATCCCTCTTTTTCCCCAAAATGGCTCCCATGGCCCAATCACTCGCATCACACATTAATACAAAGGGCTCATTCCAATCCGGCGAAATTAACACGGGGGTAGACACCAAAGCTTTCTTTAATTTTTCAAAAGACTCCAAGCATGCATCATTAAAGTCAAATCTAGAATCTTTTTCCAACGACAAACAAAGGGGTTTGGATACCTTAGAAAAGTCTTTAATAAATCTTTGATAGAATCCTGCATGTCCAAGAAAACTCCGGATCGATTTCACATTGGTCGGTGGAGGAAGCTTTTCAATGGCTACTATCTTAGCCCGATCAACCTCTAAAACATTCCTCGATACTTTGTGACCCAAAATAATGCCCTCTTTTACCTAAAGTGACATTTTTCCCAATTGAGACATAGAGAATAATGTAACCAGAAAGAGTACATTATACAAAATCAGAACAGAGAGATGAGCGAACACCAGCACCTACCAAGACCACACTTCTCTTTCTTTTCCGATGGTCAGAATCGTCTCCAGCTGTGATATTTTCTCGCAGCTCTGCAAGAAAAAGGAGGGCCGGGGATGTTTCCCGGCGAACCACCTCCGAAGCTTAAGTTAGTATTCTGGGTTTCTTTTTTTAGGAAGTGAATGTAACAGGAGAAATAAGTTTGAAAAAATTGTGTGTTTGTGTGTGTTGGATTTTACAATATATACTCGTGAGTTTCCTTGAGAGTGAGGCTGAATCGCTGCTCCACCTTTTTCCTTTACCTTTACATACGCTATCACCCTATTGGCTGAGATACGATGTATTTTCTGAGTGTACCTTACGAGCATTAATTAAAGTGTCTTTGTTCGTCAGGCCTACAACTGAGGAAGAGTTCCAAGGAGAGACCTCAGGGCAGATCTCTAACAGGAGACCTCAAGGCAGATCTCTGAAGGGAGATCTCTCCGGGAGACCTCAACTCCATCATTATGTTACTTCTCTAGCTGAGTACTCTCAACACCTGCATGAAATACTCAGGTCTCTTAAAGACCTGGATATTTTTATCCCTATCATCTACTCCCCCCTACTCTGAATTTCGGGAGGTCTTCCTTTGAGAAATACAGAGTAATTTGTCCCGCGCGACTATCGAGACATGAGATTTCTTTAGACAGTCCTGCTTTCCTTCGCCAGGGACCTGCCTATTTTGAATTTTTAAACCAGGTCTCAGTTCGCTGTTATTTTATTGAGTAAAAAGAGGGAAACTCTGCAACTTCCCCTACTTTATTTCAACCATCCCCTTCTCTCTTTTATATTGGGGTCTTCATCCTTATTTCTTTTACCTTTGCACTCTTCTCTATTTTACTGTAATTCTCTTATGGCGCGAACTCCCTCTCCTCCCGCAGAGGATATCATTTCCGATCAACTGACATTTCACGCATCTGATTCCCAGCCTCATCTCTCCTCGCATGAAGATTCTCAGTCGGATACATCCTCTCGCACTCAAGTCAAGAGAAAGCAACCTTCTGCCCGTCGCTCTTGACGAATAGCCATCAGGAATCCCTCAAGTCCGGCACCTCCTTCCAACCCTGAAGAAGTCATCAACCTGATCGAGGGTTCGACCTCATCTGGCCAGGGGGTTAAAGAGGTGGATTCATCCTTTCCTTCTGTTGAGATCTCTTCTTCTCTGAAGATTTCTGCTCCTCCTATTATGGCTCCAAACGCTATAGCAGGTGAATCCTCCCTAACTCCTGTAGAATTAGCATTAGTAAAGTCGCTGTTGAACTGTGATGAGTTGTTTGATATTAGCATGCCGGAACCGTATGACCGTCCTCATCTATTGGATTATCCTTCGGTGGCTTTTTGGTATCACCAAATAGAGACAGGTTTAAGGTTTCCCCTCCCTGACTTCGTGACTCAAGTTTGTGATCTGCATAATTTATGGCCCAACCAATTTCACCCCTCTTTCGTCAAAATCCTGTTGACTTTCTTCATTTTGCTTCGTGGAAATGGGGGTGTCCCAACTCCCACTCTATTCCAAACTGTCTATGATGTGAAGCCCACTGATGCGTTCTATTATGCTAGCGCTAGACCCAAGGGCCCTGCCCAATACTTGTGTGTTCCTCGCACTGCGGGGAAAGAGTGGAGAGACAAGTATTTCATCGTCACTCCTAAACAGGGTCACTGGCCTTTCACCTATCCCCCATGGCAAACACTTCACCTGAAGCAGCCTCGCCCGGCTGTTAAGGATATCCCTCCTATTACTCTCAAGGTGTTAGCAAAGTTAACTCAAAGGGCGCAGCTTACCCCCTTTCCATTCAATTCATTGCTATCTGACTCTAGCATGCTTTCCTTCTTCGGATTATCCCCTCGAGGAGATCATTCTTTTTCCATCGAGGGTGGGTTTCAGCTGTCCTTTTGTCTTTTCCTTTTTTTGTTTCTCGAGTTTTCCTAACATGCATTTTATCCTTCGCACCCTACTTGACGCAGAAATAAGCTGGATTCTAGATGTGAAACTTCCTGATGACAAAGACTTTGATTTTGCCATTCTGTTGGAGGAGCAAGCTCGCCTGGAATCTCAGGCTCAAGATATCTCACATCCCACCAATGAAACCCCCTCGTCTGCTGCAGCATTTACACAATCGCCATCAGCTCCCTCTATAGCCTCAGGAACCCTCATCAAGCCTACAACTATTAAATCATTTAGCTCGGGTGCACTCCCTCAGGATCTTGGCAAGGATAAAGTTACTTCTGGTAGGCTTTCCTCCTCATCCCAAAAAGAGAAAACTAAGGTGGACACCTCTACCAGCCTTAAGAGACCTCCTTTCCTCCGACCTCCTGTCGGCATCACCAAGAAGTCTAAACATACCCTTCTTCTCAGTGGATCCCCTCCTAAGGCTGCTGATTCATCGGGTTATGCTTTCAGAGGTCAAACCTCCAGCTCCCTTCGCAAGTTACCTCCTTCTGAGTGCCTTTCCCTGCTGCAAGCTATTCCCCTTTCAGAGGAGGAGGCTGAGTCTAGCCCTCCCTCTCTGCATCAACTTCAGGAGGAAAGTGCTCAAGATTTGGTGAAGGTATTGTTGTTATCATGTTTTCGTTTTCAGAAAACATTCATTCTAAACATTACCATATTCTTACTTGTACATGTCTAATGCCTTTTTTCTCTCTTTTCTCCTTTTTTAGCTAATCATTTCTCATGGTCGACTGCTGCAACTTCAAGGTGCTGCCCAAGAGAAAGAGATGGGGAAGCTGAGAGAGGCGTTAGTGGCTGGCCAAGTGCAGCTGCAGGAGTTAACCAGGGGGAACGAAGACCTGCAGCACCAGAATCAAGACATCCTGGATACCAGCAGCAGGCTTTCCCTAGCCAATTACGATTTAAAAAGGAACAGGAATTGCTCATGTCTCAAGAGAAGATGTCCGCTTTATCCGAGGAGAATGCCTCCCTCAGCAACGTCAATGCCGAGCTCAGTCATCATCTGTCTGAAGTTAGTAAGGAACTTGAGGGGACCAAGAGCTTTCTTCATGCTGCCAACCTTTCTTATCAATCAGGTTATACGGAAAGGGTTCACTATTGCCGTAGCTACATCCTCCGGACTTCTCTAGGCCAGCAAGCACTGAAAATTCTTCATCAAGGTCTTTTGGAATCATTCCGCCTTGCCTGAGTACCTACTGGCTATCCGCCAAGATATCGCCCTCTTGGCGAAGAGGTGTGGCATGACTGTGTTGGCCAAGGCTTACAGCTTGGGTTTCAAGGAGCCTATAGAGGTAGACCCGATAGTGAAACATCTTCCTCCACCTCCCTCATTCAAAGGTGATCCCTCTGCTCCTCTAGGAACAACCTGGTGGCTTCTCGTCATGCAGAAAGCCTTCGAGGCTCTCATTGCGCCTTGAGATTTGCAAGCGGTCTTCTCTGATCCGCCTGAGCCCATTTATGATTTCTTCCCAAAAGGCTTCTTTCAGGCTGCTAAGATATCAGGTATCTTACACCCTACTCTGCTCTCACATGCCTATTTTCGTGTTCGCCGTTATAACTTTCTGTTCCCTCCATTAATCCATTTCCCATCTTCTTTCTTCAGATGCACCTTCAACTGGTGGGACCTCACAAGTCCTTGGTGATGGACTAGGAAGGCTGGAGAATGTTCCTGGGGATGAGTCTGCTGATGCTGCGGGGGCTGATCCTGATAATGATGCTGCTAATTTCCTGGCTTAATTGTTGTGTAGTTTATGTTTCGAACAATGCTCTTATTTTGCTTTTGTATCAGACAATTTATTTTGTATTTCGGCATTGAACAATTTACCTTGTTTTGCCTATTCCGTTAATGCTGCACTCTTTACCTAGCAGCTTAATCTACTGCGTCTATTTTATTATCATGTTCTTGCTTGTCTACGCATTTCTTCCTTCTTTTATTTTTCAAATTTCTTGCATTTTCATGAGGTATTACGGGACCCCCCTTGGGGGTGTAAGGTACACCCCTACTCCCCTCTACTCTAGATGGTTTTATCTTTTTGTTAAACCATTTAGAGTAAATACTTTACTTCATCTTACTAGGTATTGCGTTTACTGCCTTATCTTGGCTTTGTAATATCGTTCCTTATTTCGTAACAAAACATAAACAAAGACAAAAATAAAGGAACAACTTCTCAGCCTTTATTTACTCACGACAAGTTCTCTTCGTGCCATTACAGGAATACTTGTCTAGCCAAGCAAGTATCCTATCAAAAAAGATGGGCATGAGACCTGGCACGTAGATCCCCTCCCATTAAGACAAAAAATTTTCCATAGCATGTTTCTAAACATAGTACTTCTTCAGGTTACTAATGTTCCATGGTCTTGGTTCCACGTATCCCTCATGGCTCGTGAGCTCATATGCCCCACCAGGGAGCACTTTGGTTACCACAAAAGGTCCTTCCCAATTCGGCTCAAACTTTCTCACTGGATGCATCGCATCAGCTCTCTTGAGCACTAGATCTCCCTCTTGAAACCTCCTGGTCTTCACTTTCGCATCATATGCTGCCTTTATGCGAGCCTTGTAAGCCAGAGCTCGCTGATGTACCTCTTCACGCACCTCATCAATCAGATCTAAGCTATCAGCTCTCAGGCCTCTGTTCAGGTCCTCATTGTTGGCCAGTATTCTGTGTGTCGGAATCTTTACCTCCATTGGCATGACAGCGTCAGCGCCATATACCAAACAGAAAGGAGACTGCCCCATAGTTGTTTTCTGTCCAGTTCTATACGCCCACAACACCGAGCTCAGCTCTTCTACCCACTGAGACCTCTCTTTCTCTAACCTCACTTTGATACCATTCACTATGGTCCGATTGGTGACTTCCACTTTTCCACAGGTCTCTGGGTGAGCAACAGCAGTGAACCTTTGTTCGATTCCTCTAGCTTTGCACCAAGCTTGTGTTCTTTTTCCAAAGAATTGCGTTCCATTGTCAGATACCAGCACTCTGGGTAGGCCATATCTGCAGCAAATATTCTTCCATATAAACTTTATGATGCTCTCTTCTATTACTGAAGATAAAGGCTCGGCCTCTACCCACTTACTAAAATAATCCACTGCTACAATGATGTGACCTTTCTTTCCTGCTGCCATGGGAAGTTTGCCAACTAGATCTATGCCCCATTTGTCGAACGGACATTCTATATACTGAACCCCTAGCTCTTCAGCGGGCCTATGAATCACCGTGCTTTTGGCAACTGGGACACCTTCTTACGAAGACCTCGGCATCCTTCTTCAAAGAAGGCCAATAGTACCCAGCTCTCAGCACTCGCCGGATCAGGTCTCGGAACCCTGTATGACATCCCGCTATTCCCTGATGCGCTTCCTTGATTATCCGCAGACCTTCCGCCTATGTCACACACCTCAGTAATGGCTGTGAGTAAACCCTCCTGAATAAGTGTCCTCCAATCAGATAATACTTGGCATATATTTTCTTTTTTTCAGCTCTTTCTCCTTCTAACTATTCTCCCGTTTTCAAGAAATGTAAAATATGTATTCTCCAATCATTTTTTTCTTCTATCTCATGAATACTCTTTTCTATTCGGCTGTCGGCCATTTTTAGCAATGTCACTTTTTCAGGCACCAACCCATTCAGCGAGCTGGCTAGCTTAGCTAGGCGGTCCGCCTGTGCATTGAGGTCTCGAGGTATCTGCTCTATCTTCAGGTGCTGGAAACTTTTACTCAGATCTCTGATCTGCTCTACATACCTGACCATCCTTTCTTCCTTGATCTCGTAATTCCGTGAGACCTGCTGAACCACCAGCTGGGAGTCAGAGTGAATAACCACCCTCTGAGCTCCCAATTCAGCTACCATCTCCAGTCCTCTAACGAATGCTTCATACTCAACCTCGTTATTAGAGACTCTGAACTCAAACTTTAACGCAAAACTGAGCTCACTTTGTTTTGGCGTTACTATGACAATTCCAGCGCCGCATCCCTCAATTGTCACTGTTGGAAAATTTGTTAGTAAGAGTTTTGATGAATTCCAAAACCAACTGACTCCAACCGAGTAGATGTTGCCAGAACCTAATATTAGTAGTTAGGCTCGCTGTTTGAGCATTGTCAAGATTTTATCTTTACAGGTCTCCAGCTGAAGATGGCAACAAGGCTTCACTCGGACAGAACATCAGTTGTGAGGAAGACAACTGAGCGTTCAGTATATTAAAAAGGAGGAAGTTACGTTCATGTCTCAGATCAATAGTCAAGTATCTAAAAAGGGGAAGTCACATTCAAGAGATAGAACATCAGTTCTAAGGAAAACAACTGAGCGTCCATCAGATGAGAAGCAGTATGGGGGAGAGAACATCAGATGAAAGGAAGCCATCTGTGCGTTCGAACCCAACTGATCAGATACAAGGAAGACAACTGAGTGTTCAGTTTCAGAACATCAGTTGTAGAACTCAACCAAGAAAGATCAACAGCTTGAAGATGAAGTCAGCTGAGAGTTCAACTGTTAGTAGTCAGATAGAACGTCGGCTGAAGAACAAGTTAGTTGAAGATCAAAAGTCTTAACCGACCACTCCTTGTTGGAAGTCTGTTGTTAAGATTTGAATTTCAAAAAGGAAGTCACGTGAGGGTTTGACCATTCAGTCATTACCCCATTTGGCCCAACACAAGGCTATCTCAAATGGAAAGCAGAAGAGCACAGATGCCATATCGGGAAAGTCTGCAGAGATGAGAGACAAGCTATAGCTTTCAAAGAACAGAGATCAACGGCTCCTCCAATGGCTAGTTGACTCTCTCCGCCTATATATAGAGGCCTTCATTCATTCAAAAAAAAAAAACAAGACACACACGCGAGAAGAAACCACAGAGCGAAAGAAAGAGCAATATTCTTCACGAGCTGAACTGAATTCAATCTCTTAGAACATCACTTGTTGAGAGTTCTAGAGTTAGTTAGTTTTTGTGTCTTTAGATCGAACCTTGAGAACATCACTTAGTGAGAGTTCGTAGAGTGTTAGATCATAGCTCACGTCGTGTTCGAGCTTTTAGTTGGAACCCCATTTTCTTTCACCTGAAAAGGTTTTAGGATTCTACTCTTCCTGCAACTGAGTAGATATGTTGTTTAGTAACCGAAAACTAAACTGTAAGGTTGATAAGTACCCACAAACTTATCCTTAACGGTTGCTCAGCCCGCGTAAGCTGAGTGGTTTGTCCAGAAGAACTTGGACGGAGTTGTGTGGACTCACAACTCCCCGTGGACATAGGAGGTTTCTCCAAACCACGTAAATCTCTGTGTGCTAGTGTTTATTTTGTTTATTTCTTGCATATTCAACTGACCTTCTAACCAGCATACAAACTGATCTTGCATTATCAACTGTCTTGGTTTTTGACCGACCTTACACAAAAGCGTGAGTCGTTTTACGATTTGTTATTTTCCACCACATTCTGCACAACACCACTCTTCCAGCTGAGGTTGCTTACTCAACTGTGAGATTCCAACTGAGTCCTTTTACTCGGTCGAAGTAATTTTCAGGAGTTTAGTTTTAAAATCCTAACTGGTGTATCCCTCCCCCCCCATACACCAGTAACTCGTATCGGGACCATCAGTCACCGACCTATCAACAAAGACCTTTCACTCTGGCCATTGTACAGGTTGAGTAGTTTCTTGGATGAAGTCCGCCAGAGCCTGCGCTTTGATAGCGGTACGTGGCTCAAATTCTACATCGTATTCCCCAAGCTCCACACTCCATTTCACCATTCTCCCCGAGAGATCTGGTTTGCTCAGCACTTGTTTAAAGGGGAAATTCTTTCTCACCACCACCCTGTGAGCTAGGAAATATAACCTTAACCTTCTTGCTGTTGTCATCACAGCTAAGGCAGCTCTCTCCATGTCAGAATATCTGTACTCATCTCCCTGCAGGACCTTACTGATATAATAGATGGGCTTTTGCATAGACCCCTCCTCCTTTATGAGCACTACACTCAGGGAATGATCTCCCACAGATATGTATAGGTATAAGGTTTCTCCTGAGGTTGGCTTGGTTAACACCGGCAAGCTCGCCAAATGAACTTTCAAGTCCTCAAATGCTTTCTGACAGCTCTCGCCCCACTCAAATTTACTGGCCTTTTTCAGCACTTTAAAGAATGGGAAACTTCTTTCCGCTGAAGTGGATATGAACCGACTAAGCGCAGTGATCCTCCCATTTAGTCGTTGTACCTCCGTTATGCTGGTGGGGGCGGCCATCTCCAAAACAGCTCGAACTTTATCCTGATTTACCTTGATTCCTCTTGGAGTTACCATATATCCCAAGAACTTTCCTGATTTAACACCAAACGTGCACTTGGCTGGGTTCAATCGCAAATCATATTTTCTCACCACAGTCAGGACCTCCTCCAGGTCTCTGGCATAATTTTCTGCCTTCACACTTTTTACGAGGATATCATCTACGTATACCTCCAAAATCTTCCCTATCTGTTCTTCAAAGATCGCATCCATCATTCTTTGATAGGTCGCTCCTGCGTTCTTTAGGCCAAAAGGCATCCTTACGTAAGCAAATGTGCCACATATAGTCACAAAGGCTGTTTTGACCACATCCTCAGGGGCTAGCTGTATCTGGTGATACCCCTGATATGCGTCGAGCATAGACAACAGCTCACATCTAGAAGTTGAATCAACCAACTGGTCGATACAGGGCAGTGGGTAATGATCTTTCGGGCACGCTTTGTTCAGGTCTCTAAAATCTATGCACATTCGCCAGCTGCCATTACTCTTAGCTACCATTACCGCATTTGATAACCATTCGGAGTACTGAATTCTTACAATATGACCAGCGTCCAACAAACGCTCGATCTCTTCTCTAATCACCTTTTCCTTCTCTGGCCCGAAGGATCTCTTCTTCTGCCTTATTGGCTTCGCTTTGGGGTCTACATTCAGACGATGTAGAGCTACAGATGGGTCTACCCCCTTCATGTCCTTCGGGCTGAATACAAATAGATCCGCATTCTTCCGTAAACATCGGGTTATTGCTTCCCTCTGTTCTTCAGTCATTTGCTTTCTTACTTTCGTGGTGAAACCCGTTTTTCCCAGGAACAGTTCCACCATCATCAAATCCTCTTCCACCGGTTGCATTCTTGGTTCTAGGTCTTCCTCTATACCTCTTGTTTTTGCATCTTTATCCTGTGGTGGGTGTTCTGCCCCTGAGGCTCCTTTCACCTTCTGCTTGGCATGCTTTATGGATTTTACATAAGATTCTTTCGATACTTCTTGGTCTCCGGAGACCTCACCTACCAATCCCTCCTTGAGAGCTGAAAATTTCATTTTTATGTGGTAGGTAGAGACCACCACCTGGAAGTCATTCAGTGCAGGTCTTCCCAATATTATGTTATACGCTGAAGGTGTATCCACTGCTAGGAACTTCACCATCCGAGTGTTCGAGGTCTCACCACTCCCGAGTGTTACCTCAAGGGTCACCTCCCCTTTGGGCTGTATTTCGCCTCCAGGGAAACCATATAATGTCGTGTTCACTGGCATCAAATCAGCATTAATCTTCATCTTCTGGAAACAATCCCAAAAGAGCACATTTACCGCACTTCCGGTGTCCACAAAGATCTATGCCACTCGCCAGTTGGCCACTTCAGCACTAATCACCAGTGCATCGTTATGGGGCGTTGCACCTATCACGTCATTGGGACCAAAGCTTACACACACCTTTGGATTTGTCTCTTCTCCTGAGAATGAGTCTACCACATCAATCTCCATGCCCATTGTCTCTGCTAACTCCTGGACCTCTTTGTTCACTTGGGCTTTAGCAGCTCTCACATAGGCTTTACGAGCTCGACTTGAGTCTCCGTTGATATTTCCTCCCATAATCATGTTAATGTTTCCTCTTTTCGGGGGAGGATCCTCTTGCCTTGGAGGAGTTCTTTTCCTTTGATCAGGTTTCTTCTGCTTCGGCTCTTTTCTTTTATAACTTTTCTCTCTTTCTTTTTTGACAAATTGGAGTAAGGTATCATCCTTTTTCAACAGTCGCTCAATAGCATCTTTCAGGTGCCTACAAGAGTTCGTGTCATGACCATAATCATTGTGATACTTGCAGTACAACTCAGATCGCGGGTTGCGTGAAGTACTTGGAAACCTGAAGTGA
This sequence comes from Schizonepeta tenuifolia, assembly GCA_029490685.1. Taxonomy (NCBI): domain Eukaryota; kingdom Viridiplantae; phylum Streptophyta; class Magnoliopsida; order Lamiales; family Lamiaceae; genus Schizonepeta; species Schizonepeta tenuifolia. The sequence continues at coordinate 40,540,204 of CM055959.1, read as the reverse complement.
AGAGACCTGGCAGCAACTTCCATGACCTCCACCAAAGATGCATTGAGAGGAGTATAATGGTCAAATCTTTTCGGAGCTCTCTTGGGCTTCTGCCCTCCTTTATCCTTTTTAGCTCTTGATGCTGAAGACGACCTTTTCTCCGAGGTCTCCCTTTTGGGAACAGGGGATTGTTCTTGTATCTTTCTAGCCTCTTGAGCTTCCTCGAGGTTAACATATTTTTCAGCTCTCTGCAGCAACTCCTCAAAGAATAGGGGAGCTCTCTTGTTCAGAGAACTAAAGAATAAGCCCGATGCTAACCCTTGTATGAGCGCCTGCACCTTCACATCATCTGATGCCAGAGGAACTTGCAGCACTTCAGCGTTAAGCGAGTCACATACTCTCGCAAGCTCTCTGAGGGTCCTTGCCTCAATGCCATAAGTGTTTATGTGCCTCCTCGAACTAGCAAATTGGTGGAGAAACATGGACTTGAACTCGAGGAATGAACTTATACTGTTGGGAGGTAATTGAGAGAACCATTGTTGAGCTACCTTCGATAGAGTCGTAAGGAAAACTCTGTACCTAACTCCTTCTGTGTACTGATGCAACATTGCACCATTTTCAAATCTCATCATATGCTCATATGGATCTGTGGAACCGTCGTACTCCAATGTCAATATTTTGAAATTCGAAGGTAACTGATCTTCTCTGATGTCCTTTGAGAAATGAGACTGGCTGTTACAGGTTTTAACAGGCTTCTTAGGAGATTTCCTAGGCGAAGAGGCCTTCCGCTGGAGGTCTTTTAATTGCTATTTGAGGGTTGCAATCTCAGCAGCAGCTCCCTTATCTTGAGGTCTCACAATCCGTGCCTCGTCTTCTACAAATTTTATTGCAAAATAAGTAATCATGATTTTATTAGCGAGTGAGCTACTTTAGAAGTGTCGCTAATATCTACTTTCTCTATTTATTCACTGACCATTTTCTGATTCAATTTGAGGGCTCTCATACCCATCGCTTTCATACTGACCTTCGTCCACGAGTTCTCCCTGTCAAGGAAAATAAGAATATTCAGATCATGAACATTTATTTTCATATTAACGAGGCTTGAACCATCTCATTCGCATCTTGTCATGGTCAGGATCCTACAAGATCCGTTAGTACCTTCTTGGCTTTTCCTTATGCTGTGTGGCCAGATCTCTTACTTTGACCCTCTAAAGGAGCCAAAGCTTTGGATACAGCTTGCTTCACCATAGCACTGAGCTAATCCATAGACACTGCATAGGTGGCACTCTGCTGCACAGGTATTTGAGGTTCCTCTCTCGTGACCTCTGAACCCTTACGACCTCTTTAATCTGAGGACTAGTCGATTTAGAAGCCCCCTCCTTCTGGGCATCGCTATCTTTGGTGGAGCTACCTTCAGAGTATTCTGATTCTCCTCCTCAGTACATTCTTCCGAGAAGCTATCGTCACGCACCACTCCTTCAGGTGGGGACTCTCGATCTCGGACTGATATATTTTCCATGACTGAACCTGCATTTCGAGGTTTTCAACTATCAGTACCCATTCAAGGCATATTGTCAAGGGTATAACAAGTGTTCGACACCACCCTTTCCCAAGACCATTATCAAGTCTCGCCGGACATTTAAGGAACTCAAAGAATACGATTCAACATATTCCCTTTCCTCACCCACTTCCCCAATCTCTATTGGGATTGTATGAGACCTGCTCTGGGGGTCCCACGTTTCTTTTGATTTCACTCTTTCATGCTACGAAGGTTTTCGATGTTCTTCCTCTGGGAATTATCTATTTTCAAGCCATTTTTCAAATAGCCGATAATTCCCTTTGTCCCGCTGTGCTACTCATAACTCCCTACCAAATTACGAACTAGAGAGTTTTTTTTTTTTTTTAAAAAAGAACGTGAAAGGTAAGTGAAGTTTTAAAAGATTCTACCAAAATCTAAAAAGAGATTCAAAACACGAAGGTCTCGAAACCTACCAGCCCTTCCTTTAAAAACAGTGAGAGTTATTCCAAAAGGAGAAACGCGAATTAACTAAAATATTCAGATCCATTTTCCTGATGCTTTTTCTTTCTCTTCTGAGTTTAAGCTTTAAACCGACATCGTTGAAAGAAAAACGCGTAAAAAGAATTTAGGATGAGATTTCGACGAAAAATTTTATTTTCCACAGACGGCGCCAGATAATGTAACCAGAAAAAGTACATTATACAAAATCAGAACAGAGAGATGAGCGAACACCAGCACCTACCAAGACCACACTTCTCTTCCTTTTCCGATGGCCAGAATCGTCTCCAGCTGTGATACTCTCTCGCAGCTCTGCAAGAAAAAGGAGGGCCGGGGATGTTTCCCGACGAACCACCTCCGAAGCTTAAGTTAGTATTCTGGGTTTGTTTCTTTAGGAAGTGAATGTAACAGGAGAAATAAGTCTGAAAAAATTGTGTGTTTGTGTGTTGGATTTTACAATATATACTCGTGAGTTTCCTTGAGAGTGAGGCTGAATCGCTGCTCCACCTTTTTCCTTCACCTTTACATGCGCTATCACCCTATTAGTTGAGACACGATGTACTTTCTGAGTGTACCTTACGAGCATTAATTAAAGTGTCTTTGTTCGTCAGGCCTACAACTGAGGAAGAGTTCCAAGGAGAGACCTCAGGGCAGATCTCTAACAAGATACCTCAAGGCAGATCTCTAACAGGAGACCTCAAGGCAGATCTCTAACAGGAGACCTCAAGGCAGATCTCTGAAGGGAGATTTTCTCCGGGAGACCTCAACTCCATCATTATGTTACTTCTCTAGCTGAGTACTCTCAACACCTGCATGAAATACTCAGGTCTCTTAAAGACCCGGATATTTTTATCCCTCACCACCTCTTGCATCACCGGATTCAAACGCCTTTGAGGTTGAACCTTGGGCTTAGCATCATCCTCCAATAAGATCCGATGCATGCATATAGAAGGGTTAATTCCCTTAATATCGGCAATGGACCACCCAATAGAAGACTTATACTTCCTCAAGACCCTCAACAACTTATCCAACTCCTCATCATTTAGAATAGAAGACACAATAACCGAAAAAGTTTCATCCTTACTCAAGAAGGCATACTTGAGATGGTCGGGTAAAGGCTTCAACTCTAAAGTCGGTGGTGAGCTTGGCTTTGGCACTTCTTCCGGCACTCCTCCTTCAATAGGTGTATAAAGATCCAAATACCCCAAATCCTCCAATGGAATACCTTTGTTTGCATCCATGTAAGCAATAGACTCCAAAATGTCATACACCTCATCTAATTCCGAATAAGAATGAATAGAATCCACAATACAATGCTCCAAAGAATCTTGAGAATAAGATGAATAAGAATCAATAAAATTACACTCTTCAACCTCCAATTCATGTGTCTTCTTCATGACTTCATAGATTGAGATAGTCATCTTCTCATCATTGTAACGGAAGGTCAACTCACCATCTTGAACGTCGATCAATGCCCTTCCAGTTGTCAAGAACAGTCGGCCAAGAATAAGTCGAGTATTATCATCTTCGGGCATGTCGAGTACCACAAAATCTGCAGGAAGTATAAACTCCTCCACTTTAATAAGCACGTCTTCCACAATTCCTCTAGGATATAAGATAGAACGATCGACCATTTGCAATGCAATAGAAGTGGGCTTCAATTCTCCAATCTCCAACCTCTTGAATATCGAAAGAGGCATAAGATTAATACTAGCACTCAAATCACACAAGACTCTCCCAAAAGTTTGCCCTCTAATCACACAAGCAATAACAAAACTCTCGGGGTTCTTTTGCTTCAAAGGTAACGTGCATTGTAAAACGGCATTACACTCTTCCGAAAGGTTGATTGTTTCAAATTGACCAAGCTTCCTGTTCCTTGATACGGCTTCTTTCAAGAATTTAGCATAACCCGGCATGTCTCTCAAAGCATCTAGCAATGGAATATTAATTTGGACCTTCTTGAACATATCAATAAACTTGGCAAGTTTCTCATCACCTCTTGCCTTGGCAAGTCTTTGAGGATAAGGAGCCTTGGCAACCACATCTTTTATTGGCAACGAAGAAGAAGGAATGGAATGAGTAGCTTTAGAGGGTACCTCCTTAGGGACTTGAGGCTTCTCCACTTAAGGAACGGACTCATCCACTTCCAAATCTTTATTCACAACTTTATCTTGATCCTCCAACTCCGGATAATTCTTATAAGTAGTATCGCTTCTCAATTGAATGGCATTACATTCATTCTTCAAATTAGCCTCCTTGCTTGGAAATTGCCCCGGCTTATGTTCAGAAGCCGCTTGATTAGCCATTTGGCTCATTTGCCCTTCTAACATCTTCACTTGCTTAGATAATTCCGTGATAGTTCCTTCCAAACTTGGAACCTTTTGCCCTGTTGCACCCATGAAAGCATTTTGATTTTAGAAAAGTTGTTGCATCATTTCTTCCATAGTTGAGGATGGCTTCTTTGGCTCATTGATCATTCCTTGAGACAACGAGAATCCAGGTGGCGAATGAATGGCATTGTTTGGGTTAGAGTACGGCAAATTTGAATTCCTATAATTAAGATTATAGGCTTGATTCCCTGACGGATAACTCGAACGGTTGTAGTTTCTATAGCCTCTTTGATTCACATAATTAGCATCCTCGTAATGCGAATACTCTTCACCTCCTTGTTGAATCAGTTGAGACACCATTTTCACATCCATCTTACCCTTCGTTTCGGCCTCATAGTCTTTCTTGAGCATAGTGAATTGCTCAAGAAGATCATCATTCTTATCATCGGAAATGGAAGCAACTTTTCTTGAAGAATTTCTCTCTTGTGGCCAATGAAAACTATTGGCCGACATTTCCTCCAAAATCCGAATTACTTCTTCATAAGGCCGATTAGTCAAACCACCATCGGCGGTGGCATTCACGACCTCTCTTGTATGATTGATAAGCCCTCGATAAAAGTTTAGAATTGCTCCTTTGAAAACCTATATTGAGGGCATCTCGTCAACATATCTTTGTTTCTCTCCCAAGCTTCATAGATTGATTCATCTCCCATGAGAGAAACGAGAGATATCCGATATCAACTTTTGAGCACGAAGGGGAGGAAAGTACTAGGCAAGGAATAGTTAGCACATTTGCTCCCATGAAGTGATCTCCGAACGATCGAGGGTCTTGTACCATGCTTTGGCCTTGTCCCTCAAAGAAAAACCGAAAAGTCTTAGCCGAATAACATCATTGGAGACTCCTTGGATCTTGATTGTCTCGCACACGTCCAAGAAAGCACTCAAGTGAGCATTTGCATCTTCGTTGAACCCTCCTTCGAATGACTCCACTTGAAATTTGATTGATGGGAAACGGTGGAGGTTGATTAGCTTGCCTTGCTTGTTCCTACATTTTCCGTCTTCATATTTGCATTTGCCGCTGTAACTCGGCCATTTGATTCGGCCCTTGATTGGCCATTCGACCCTTTCTTCTTTCCCGGCTTGCTCTCTTGTGTGTAACCTTAATCTCCAAGTCTAAAGAGATAATTTCGCCTCCCTTTCGCCTTGTGATCATGCACTAACTTACCTACAAAAGTAATCCAATACCAAGATAAGAATTAAAGGTTACGAAAGTAGAAAAACAATGTTTGAACTAGTAATCTTGGCACAAAGATTATTAACTCTAAAAGGTAACGAAAGTAGAAAAACAATCGTCATTTGTGGTGTGAAAACCGCCAAATTGACGGTCCATCTTGCCAAATCGACAGTCCGGCCTCCAGGCACCGAGTGGACCGCCCATTTGTCTTAAAGCATCATTTGAATTCCAGCTGTTTTTGGCGGTTTACCCGGCGGTTCACTCCTCAACCACCGGTTTAGCTATGTAAATCGCCGATTTGGGATCTTGGGGCACCGGTTTGCATTTTTGCTCCTTTTCTATCTGATTTTTCACTTCTTCGTCCCGATTCTTCAATTCTGCACTTCTTTGACCCTTTTATTCTGGCCTAACAAACCTCGATTTACCTACACACATGCACCAACTCCACCAAACGTGATACAAATCCAAAATATCGAAATTAATGCAAAATAAATCACAATTAAGGGGTAAAGTTAGGTAAAAAGTGATGATAAACAAGCTTAGCTGCTACGAAAATGAGTGTTTATCAGCTGTCTGTGGGAAACAATTTTCTTTTTTTCTGAAAATGTTTCCTCTAAAAATAGTTCACCGTCTTTTTTTGGGGAGTTTTGTTCTGTTTCTTGTTAACAAATCTGGCTTATCTTGAACCCAAGATTAAAGGGGGAAGCCCCAGTTCGTCGTAAAAAAATTTCATGATTGGGCGTAGCCTAAAAATAGAAATTGCAAATTGAATGTTCTTGCTCATAGTCTACCTTTAGTTTTTCAGAAGTCAGTTATTTCAAATGAGGGTAATCCCAGTTACAATTTCTACGATGTCCTTCTATTTTGTTCGTGCCTGGTATTCTTACAAATTCCTTTTACTCTTTTCTTTAATTCTCACTTGGTCATTTTGTAAAAACCTGCTGAGAGTTTAGTATTTAAGGAAGAAGTTTTTCCTCGTAAAGATTATGAAAATTGGGGCGATAAAAAAATGTAGATCCCGATGATTTCCGGGACATAAGAGATATAGGGCAGAAACATGTGAGGTCTTCAGAGCAAGTCTCGCATGGTCCTAAGTAACGCTAGGGGTGATGATATTTGAAAAGAAAACGTGTTGGATCATGTTCCCTGAATTTCCTAGCCTCTAGTGGAGCCTTGTAATGGTTCCTTGAAAAAAGAGTCGTGTTGAACACTCATGTTGATTTTAACAGTTTCTCATGGTTGTTATCTGACTCCCGATAACTTTGAACTGTAGTCATGGATAGCACAGTGGTCCAAGACCTGGGACCTCCCTTTGAAGGGGTTGTGTGTGATGATAGCTTTCCAGAAGGCCATCTCGAAGAGAATAATCATAGCACTCTGAAGGTGGCCCCATAAAAGCCAGCTGATGGTCCCGATACGAGTTACTGGTGTATGAGGGGGGGAATACACCAGTTAGGATTTTAAAACTGAACTCCTGAAAAATACTTCAACCGAGTAAAAAGACTCAGTTGGAATCTCACAGCTGAGTAAGCAACCTCAGCTGGAAGAGTGGTGCTGTGCGGAATGTGGTGGAAATTAACAACTCGAAAAACAACTCACGCTTTTGTGCAAGGTCGGTCAAAAACCAAGACAGTTGATAATGCTAAGATCAATTTGTATGTTCGTTAGAAGGTCAGTTGAATATGCAAGAAATAAACAAAATAAACACTAGCACACAGAGAATTACGTGGTTCGGAGAAACCTCCTACGTCCACGGGGAGTTGTGAATCCACACAACTCTGTCCAAGTTCTTCTGGACAAACCACTCAGCTTACGCGGGCTGAGAAACCGTTAAGGATAAGTTTGCGGGTACTTATCAACCTTATAGTTTAGTTTTCGGGTACTGAACAACCTATCTACTTAGTTGCAGGAAGAGTAGGATCCTAAAACATTTTCAGGTGAAAGAAAATGGGGTTCCAACTAAAAGCTTGAACACGAAGTGAGCTGTGATCTAACACTCTATGAACTCTCACTAAGTGATGTTCTCAAGGTTCGATCTAAAGACACAAAAACTAACTAACTCTAGAATTCTCAACAAGTGATGTTCTAAGAGATTGAATTCAGTTCAGCTCGTGAAGAATATTGCTCTTTCTTTCGCTCTGTGGGTTCTTCTCGCGTGTGTGTCTTGTGTCATCTCTGAATGAATGAAGGCCTCTATTTATAGGCGGAGAGTATCAACTAGCCATTGGAGGAGCTGTTGATCTCTGTTCTTTGAAAGCGATGGCTTGTCTCTCATCTCTGCAGACTTTCCTGATATGGCATCTGTGCTCTTCTGCTTTTCCATCTGAGATAGCCTTGTGTTGGGCCAAATGGGGTAATGACTGACTGGTCAAACCCTCACGTGACTTCCTTTTTGAAATTCAAATCTTAACAACAGACTTCCAACAAGAAGTGGTCGGTTAAGACTTTCGATCTTCAACTAACTTGTTCTTCAGCCGATGTTCTATCTGACTACTAACAGTTGAACTCTCAGCTGACTTCAACTTCAAGCTGTTGATCTTCTTGGTTGAGTTCTACAACTGATGTTCTGAAACTGAACACTCAGTTGTCTTCCTTGTATCTGTTCAGTTGGGTTCGAACGCTCAGATGGCTTCCTTTCATATGATGTTCTCTTCCCCCACACTGCTTTTCATCCGATGAACACTCAGTTGTTTTTCTTACAACTGATGTTCTATCCCTTGAATGTGACTTCCCCTTTTTGATATACTGAACGCTCAGTTGTCTTCCTCACAATTGATGTTCTATCCGAGTGAAGCCTTGTTGCCATCTTCAGCTGGAGACCTGTAAAGATAAAATCTTGACAATGCTCAAACAGCGAGCCTAACTACTAATATTAGGTTCTGGCAACATCTACTCGGTTGGGGTCAGTTGGTTTTGGAATTCATCAAAACTCTTACTAACAAATTTCCCAACAATTTTCCCCTTTTTGATGATGCCAAAACCCCTTACAAACTTACGGATCAAGACTCTAAAACTTTAAAACCCTTATACAATTCTTACATATCCAAAATTTCAGCTGAAATTCTAGATAGTCTATAAGATTGAAACATCAAAGGGTTAGCACAGTTATAACATGGTATTGAAATAACTTTGCGATTCAGAGCTTGGACAATGAGGGATTGTATGTCAAGTTGAATCTTATAACTGAGTAGTTTTCATTACAACTGAGTGTTACAAGGATAAGCGCAAAAGCCAAAAATTACAACAGTTGCTTGAAAACTAACTGAGCTAAAATTGTAGCCCATACTTACTAAAAATCCTAGCAAAAATCTCTCTCTTGGTAGATGACTCCTTAGAAATGTCCACTCCATGCTCCTTGCAAACATGCCTCGCCTCAGCTGCGATCTTCGTGCGGTTCGGGTTGCGAGAGTTTGGGAGGAAGGGAGGCCGGTAAGTAACCTTTTGGGGAACCGGAACTGTGTTCAAGTCCAGGTTGGCGTCAATCATAGCCCGCCCGAATTGGCTGAACATGCCCGGGTCTCCTGAGTGCAACTCGGTCAGCGCTTCCTTGAACGCTTTCCTCGGGTCATCAGTTGCGTAAACCTTCCTATAATAGAAGTCGTTCACGAACTCCTGCTTGAACAACTCCCAATCTTCATTCCACTCGGTCGGCATCCACTTGTCAACATGCCTAAACCGACTCTCGACTTTGGACTTTGCTGGCAACCATTGTTGCTTCAACCGAGCTTCCACCTTTGATTGATGTTTGTTGATGCGGCGTCGGCTGCGGGAGGCAACGTTGCGGTCCAGGTTCTGGGACATTTTCTTCAGCTCTTCCTCTAACTGGTTCACCCTCCTCGCCTGGCTGGCGGCAAACTTTCTGATCCAGCTCGGGTTCATGTAATCCTTCTCCTCTACATCCATAGCCTGGGCCGCTGCAATCTCAGCTATGGAGTTGTAACCCTCTTCGGTTGTTATCCCGTCGAGTTCAGAATCCAGTTCGGCTGCGATCTCAGCTATGGAGTTGTAGGAAACTCCGAACTTCTCTGCCTGCTCCAAGTCCTTTTCCATTCCAGCTCCACCGACTTCGGTTGGTTTGGGAGCAGCAGACTTTCTTTGAGCAAACCTCCTTCTCTTCAGCTGAGATTTCCCTTGAGCTGGCGTCTCTCCTTCGGCTTGGGTCTCTTCTTCTTCCTGCACTTCAACCTCCGTCTCCTTCTCTTCCCCATTTTTGGCATCAGCAACAAGGCTTGCTACTGAACCGTCCAGGGAGGTGAGTTGTTGTTCGGCAAGTTTGATGAGGTTGAAGAGTTCATTGACCGTGCACTCGAGCTCCATCTTCTTCGCCAGATCCGAGTCCTGGCGCTCTTGTTCGGCTTTCTTCAAGACAGAGAGGTTCTCGATGACCTCTGTCTGAAAAGCAGCAAACTCAGCCCATCGCGACTCGAAGTGAGACTCCCATTCAGCATCTTGTGTCTGTTAGGACTTGGCCAGATTGAAGTCGGCTAAGGATTTGAAGACGTTCAGCTCCGACTTCAATCCCAACAGAGTGGACTTCAACTCCGACACTTCTTGACTGGTGGAGGAGGAGAATTCATTCAGCTTGTTCTTCAGTTCAACATTCTCTTCCACCAGTTGATGGTTCTTGACTTCTTGTGCTTCCAACGCCCTCAGCTGGTCATCTTTTTGATGCTGGAGGTTGGCAAGCAGCTCGGTTCTTAGTTGGTTCACCCTATCAGCCACCAGCTCACATATCTCTTCAGTTGTGGGAGCATGCTGATCACCTGGAGGGGCTTGAGCAATCAGAGCTAGAGGCTCAACTGTGACCGTGGCTTGTCGGTTGGCCAGGTACAGCTTCAGCTCTTCTTCTTCTTCCTTCGCTGCTGCGGCGGCTGCATCCACATCCTCAAGGAAGTCAGCTGACTTGACCAGCATGCTGTCGAGGAAGTCAATGCACTCCTGTCCAGCTGCCTCTCTTATGTCCGTCCCTTCAGCTCTGCTCTGGTCTAGTCGACGAGTGAGCAGCGCAATCCGGTTGTTGTAAGCCACTTCGAGGTTGGAGTAGTTGAAGTAGGCTCAGATGCGGGAGTCATCTGACTTCAGCCTGTCCCAGCTCTGCACCCTGATCGTATCTTCTTTGACGGACCAATGGCTGAATATCAGGTGGAACTGGTACAACAGCTCGGTTCCCAGAGTGGCGAAGACTGGCATGTTGCGAGCTTCAGAGAACATGCCCACCAGCTTCTGGAAGCAGTAGGCCACCCTACCCTTGTGCTCCAGCGCAACTGCCTGACGGTCGTCTTCCTCATTGATTGGGGAGGGAGAAATATCATAAGGCAATGGTAGAAAAGGTTCATCGATGTTGGCCAAAGAGGCGGTCACAACATCGGCATCGAGCTGGGAGCTCGGAATATTAGATTCGGTTGGGAGGGGGGTTTCAATTGTTTCCTCAACATTGGCTGAAAGAGCAGTCACAATGTTGGCATCGAGCAGAGTGCTCGAAATATTTGGCTCTGGTTGGGTAGAAAGAGCAAGAGGCTCTGGGTGCGGTACGGCATCAACTCCTGCCGCGGGAGAGGTGGGAACGTCTTCAACGTCCTCAGATGAGGAAGAAGCATCTGACGTCAAATCCGTCTCCATTTCGTCAGCCTTGTCAGCTCCGGTGGCTCGAGGGACGATCTCGAGCGTGGCGGCCTCAGCTGAGCGGCTGGACTCAGAAGGCTCCTCAGCAGGTGTCGACTCAACCGGTGCCTCCTCCTCAACTGGAGCTTGCTCCTCAGCTGGTACCTCAACTGGCTCTTCAGCTGACTCATCAGCTGGCACCTCAGTTGGCTCATCAGCTGGCACATCAGCTGGCACATCAGCTGGCTTCTTAACCGACTTCTTGAACTGTACCCGTAGCTTTTTCTGGGCAGGTTCCTCTGCTGACTCCTTCTCCGACTCAGCTAGTCGGCGTGTAGCTTTGGACTTGGCGGGGCAAGCAACAGCTGGTTCCCCCTCAGTTGTTGGCTCAGTAGACTTCCCAACCTTCTTTTTCTCCTTTGGAGTGTACACACTCCTAAGCACCTCCTGTGCTTTCTTGGCTGTCGGGAACAACATCAACTTCTTAATCGGCGTCTCCTCGCAGTCTACCCAGACCATGTTGCAGTCCTTGGTCGCGAGCAAGATGAGGGCAGAGATCTTGCAGCCGAAGTTGAGTGTCCCCTTGACACTGAGCAGCTTCTCTCCCGACTCGGATGTTATCTCGGAGATTTTCGACTTCTCCACCATCAACTGGTTCAGGAAGTATTGAAACCAGTTGATCTGGTGTTGGTGCTCTAAGGCCACCAACTGCCTCAATTTGGGTCGGCTGATATCGCCGAATGCGCCACTATAACCGAACACCACCTTTGAAATAACATCGAACAGCAAGCGATGTTCTGGCTTCAGCTTCGTCCTCTGCATATTACTCCTTAACTTCTCCGGAGTGATCAGAGCTTTCTCCAAAAATTCATCGACGTGCTCGTCGGATATATTCTCCAGAAGTTCAGTGGTGGTGTGGTTGATGGGGATGATGTAACGGAGGGCATCGGAAACGTCGATGGGGAATGAGACACGACGTATGGTCCTGGCCGGAACGTCTCTTTGCCGGCAGGAAACTTCCGTTGAGACTCCTTCTGTAATGTCAAGGGGGGCATTCAAGTTGACGTGGAACTCCCCCACTTGTCACCTGAGCAGGTGGGATGGGCATAGCTTCGTCCATTCTAGTAGGTTGTTCTCTCTGAGGATGTTTGCTAGGGGAGCCAACACCGGTGACTCTAATTCCTCATCGGAGAGGATTTGCTCAAAGTGGATCTTCGACACCAACATGTCGAAGGATTCTTCATACGAAGTAGGGACGAGGGAAGATCCTGATGAGGCCATTTTCTTACTTTTCGGTGCCATTTATGATCACTGCAAAATGAATATATATAGAAAAGGAAAGAAGATCTTTTGCAGAAAAGGGTTAGGCAAAATCTGTGAAGATGATGAACAGTTAAATAAGATATACATGAATGAGGAAAGTAGGAGATTTCTTCCTCATTTACCGCCTTATATAGGTTTTTAACTCGGTAGAGATCGACGGCTGGGGTTAAATAGCGCGAATCCATCAACGGCTGAGATCACGCGACTGTTGACTATCTTTGACTTGACGTCATGTACCGAGTTCCAACCCGCGCGTGAGAAGGTGTACAGTTTATCTTGTCAGTCCAGTCGCACTATAAAGTAGGCTATGAATGTTCAGCCGTACTTTACATTTAATGCGACATGATGGCTATATTAATGTAACTGACTGGCTCAGGAATGTTTAAATTTATTTCAAACATTCTCATTTAAGAACATAACACCTTCAGCCATAAATGTTACCTGCCAGCTGATGTTGGAATCAGCTGAGTTCTCATGTTGCGGCATACCATCAGCTGACTCGAGTTCGTCTGTTCAGCTGACGTCTGATTCCTTCGGTTGGCAATCTGCATCTGATCTGCATACCATCAACTGACTCAAGTTCGTCTGTTCAGTTGACGTCTGATGTCTTCAGTTGGCGATCCGCATCTGAGATTCCCCCTTCATCTGAGCTTCCCCCTCAGATGGATATCTAACTCTTTACTTCAGTTGACTCCTCATCTGATGGATCCAACAGTCCAAGGAGGTCACATAGCATCTTGAACCGTGCTTCAGCTAGAGGTTTGGTGAAGATATCAGCTCTCTGAATCTCAGTTAGAATCTTCTCCATGGATACATCCTTCTTCTCAATATGATCTCGGATAAAATGATGACGGATGTCGATATGCTTTGTCCGAGAGTGGTGAACAGGATTCAGAGAGATAGCAATGGCACTTGAGCTATCACAATGAATGAGAACCTGTCCAGTTGAAACTTCATAATCTCTCAACTGTTGCTTGAGCCATAACACTTGCATGCAACAGCTTCCGGCAGCCATATACTCTGACTCGGTTGTAGAAGTGGCAACACATGCTTGTTTCTTGGAGAACCATGAAACCAGCTTGCTTCCAATGAACTGACAGTGTCCAGAAGTAGACTTCCTGTCCAACCGATCTCCGGTTAGATCTGCATCTGAGTATCCGGTCAGCTAAATATTGTCGTCAGTTGGATACCACAGTCCAACATTGACTGTACCCTTCAGATACTTGATGATGTTCTTTGCTGCTAACATATGTGCTTCCCTTGGTTGAACTTGGAACCGAGCACACACTCCAACCGCGTAAGATATGTCTGGCCGACTGGCGGTTAGATAGAGCAAAGAACCGATGATCCCTCTATACTTACTGGCATCCACGAGCATTCCCTCAGTTCTAGGTTGAATCTTCCAGTTAGTATTCATCGGGATCCTCGTTGTCTTACTTGTCTGCAATCCGAATTTGGTGATGAGCTCTTTTGTATACTTGGACTGATTGATGAAGATCCCTTCTGGAGACTGCTTCACTTGTAATCCAAGAAAATAATTCATCTCGCCCATCATTGACAACTCGAACTTCTCCTTCATGAGATTTGAAAAATTTTCACATAGTTCCTCCGACTTAGAACCGAATATGATGTCATCAACATAGATTTGCACAACAAGAATGTCATCTCCAACTTTGATGGTGAACAGGGTTTTGTCAACTGACCCTCGTTTGAAACCCGAGTTCAGAAGAAAACCACAAAGAGTGTCATACCAAGCTCTGGGTGCTTGTTTTAGTCCATAAATTGCTTTTTACAACTTGTACACTCTTCCATCTCCAGTCTCAAAACAAGGAGGCTGTTCAACATATACATCTTCCTTGATATCTCCGTTGAGGAATGCACACTTCACATCCATCTGATATACCTTGAACTTGTGATGTGCAGCATAGGCTAGAAAGATTCGGATGGCTTCCAGCCTTGCAACCGGCGCGAAGGAGTCCTCGAAATCGATTCCTTCTTGTTGGCAATATCCTTGAGCTACCAACCTTGCCTTATTCCTTACTATGAATCCAATGGCGTCTCTCTTGTTTTTGAAAATCCACTTCAATCCAATAACCTTGACACCATTTGGTCTTTCTACCAACTCCCATACACAGTTGCGTAGAAACTCATTCAGTTCTTCTTGCATGACTGTTGTCCAGTGAACACAGTTGAGAGCTTCCCCAACATTCTTCGGTTCTGGCACATCAGCTACAAAGCAAGATATCATGGCAACATCTCCAGCTTGCTCGAACTCCTCTAGAACTGCCAACTCCTCAGCATATTGGGCATAAGTGTTGGAATCTACCTCGGTTGAATCCTGAGTCGCAACTCTGCTTCTTGTACGCACACCTTCGGTTGGATCTCCGATGATGTTGTTAGTGGAATGAACTTCATACCATCTTCGGTTGCGTCTTCCTTCTTCTTCCAACTGTGGTTGTTCCATGATCTGAGTTGGAGTCTTCAGAGCTGGTGAATGATCAGCTGTTGAGTCTGGATCCTCAACATTGACATTAGTTTGAACCGGACTCGGTTGGGCTTCGGATGCCGATGCAGTTGGAGAAGCTTCAGCTGAAGTTCCCCCTTGAGATGAGCTGGGGTCTTCGCATTCATCTTCAGAGGAGTATGGATCCTCATCCTCGGTTGCCCATACCAGTGGTTCAGCTAGATTCATTTCCCTTAGTGCTTGTGATCTGGTGAAAACAGGTGGAACTTGTGGATTACCCTGTTGTCCTTTAGCTTGTTCCTGCACTCAAAAGTAGATTCATCAAAACTAACATGATGTGTTATCTCCACAACACGAGAGCCATTGTTGAAAACTCTATAAGCCTTGATCCAAGTGGCATATCCGAGAAATATGCCTTTCGAAGCTTTGGCATCAAAAGTTTTCAACTGAGTCTTCCCATTGTTGTGAATATAACACTTAGAACCAAAAACGCGAAAATAAGAAATATCTGGCTTCCTGCGTCTCCATAGCTCGTATGGTGTCTTTCCTAACCGCTTGGTCAGAAGAGACCAGTTCTGAGTGTAGCATGCAGTATTGATGGCCTCAGCCCAAAATCTCTTTGGCAAAGCTGAGCTTGTCAGCATGGATGTAGCTGCATCTTTCAATGTTCGGTTTCTTCGCTCAGCTACTCCATTTTGTTGCGGAGTACGCGCTGCTGATGTTTGATGTGTAATTCCATGCTTCTCGCAGTACTCGATGATGGTTTCATTTAGAAACTCAGTTCCACGATCTGATCGGATAGAAATGATCTTCATCTCTTGTTGGTTCGATATCCGATCCATCAACTTGGGTAGCTCATCTCAGGTTTCACTCTTGTGGCGCATGAAGATGGTCCACGTATATCTTGAGTAGTCATCAGTCATAACCAGGGTGTACTCGTTACCATTCATGCTCTTTGGTGTAACTGGCCCGAAGAGATCCATGTGGATCAGCTGTAACACTCGGTCGGTTGAGGGAGTTGTCTTCAATCGGAAGGAGGATCTAGCGAGCTTTCCCAACTGGCATGCACTGCAAATATGTGTTGTTGAAAACACTCGGTTTGGTATGCCTCTTGCATGTTCTTGTCTGGCAAGTCAGTTCATTGTCTTGAAGTTCAGATGGTTGAGCCTTTTGTGCCACAGCCAGCTCACATCTGAACTGCTCTTTGATAACAGGCAGGTGTCAGGAAGGCTGCCAGTCAGCGTAGTAGACATTCCCGGTTGGTGATCGATTTCCCAACAATATCACCTGCTTTGATCCAACATTTTTAACCCTGCAACCCTGTGCATCGAACTTGACAGAGAAACCATTATCACAGAATTGGCTGATGGAGAGCAAGTTATGCTTCAATCCATCAACATAAGAAACATTAAAAATTGAAACATGATTGGTTTCAAGTGTACCGTAACCTCTGGTGTAACCTTTTGAGTTATCACCAAAGGTAACTGATGGACCTTCTTTCTCCACGAAACTTCCAAGCAAATCCTTCAGATTCGTCATGTGTTTCGAGCATCCACTGTCCATCACCCACATTGTTGCAGACGCTTTATTCTTCCTCAGCTATTTCTCCTGTACCTGCAAAGAGAAACTCGCTTAGGTCCCCAATTTCAGTTGGGTCATGGAGGGTTAGAACCAGTTCCCCCTGGAACTGTGCGTCGCTTTTCCCTGTATACTCGGATGGATTTATCATTCCAGATCACTTTCCTTCATCATCCACTATAACAACACCTCGGTTATCCTAAGGCTTGTTGTTAGTAGTGATGTTCTCTTTCTTGGGAGGAGTTGGATTTCTCCCATTCCGAGCTTTCGGAGAAGAGGCTTTCCCCCTGTTTTGATGGTGATTCTTATCCTGTTGAATTTGTCTGTGAGGTCGGACGCCATGTTGGAATCTTTTTGGCTGATTCTGACTCCAACTCCCTGAGTGTTGTTTGTAGCTGTTCATGCCTTGTTGGTGATTCATATTGTGGCATGAATATCTACAGTTGTTCGACCTGTTCCTCATTGGTTGACTCGGTTGGAACCTTTGGTTGAACTGATGTTGGAACCGCTGTTGATTTAGATGATTGAACCCTTGTCGGTTCTGCGGTCGGTTCCATTCTTTCTGATGTTGACTCTGAGATTGATGCAGAGGTCGGTTCTGATTCCGAGTTCGGTTGCGATTATGCCTTCGACGCCTCTGATTCCTCTTCTGACTTTTGGAGCATTCCCCCTCGGTTGATGTCCCAACCGATGGAACATTCTGTCCTCCATCTACTGCTCATTTTCCCTTCTCAGTTGTGGTTGCCTTGGTCGGTTGAGCTTGCTGAGAGGTGGAGGTTGAATTACTTTGTGGTGACTCAGGTTCCACTGTGTTAGGTTCGATAACCTTGACCTCAACAGCTTTGATGAAGGTTGTTGGAGGAATTCCACTATCTTTAATCACATCATAACCGAGTCCTGACACATCATCCATCTGTCTACTGTAACTGATAAGATTCTCGATGATCTTGGATGACTGATACAGCTTGATTAGATTATCCTTCTCAGTTTGCAACTCCTTGGCATGCATGTGAGAACTTGTTCTCCTTCGTCTCATCGCTCCTTCACTCAGCGATGCCAAGATATCCCACATTTCTTTGGCAGTCTCACACTCTTCAATCTAAGGGAGATAATCTTGTCCAACAGTGGACATAATCGTGCTTTGAGCCCAGATATCCAACTGGCTCACCTTGGCTTCCTCAGGAGTGTAGTCTTCCGGCTGCTTCACCACAAACTCCACAACTGTATCCCCATCGTTGGGATTTGTAGGAGTGCGAACGATTCTTTCTTTGATGATGATCGGTCCGGACGAGAGTACTTGTTGCATCCTATGATGCTTCGACAATAAGATCTTCTTCATCTGCGTCCTCCAGGATGTATAATTTACTACCGAGAACATGACCACGATCTTGTCCTTGACGTCCATCTGCACACAATAACAGAACAAATATGCGAGCAAATATGCAGTAGCGTGAAAAATTAGATCTGTTCAGTTGACCACTGAAAAATTCCTCGAATTCACACCTTGTGAAACAGAGTCAGTAGTCTTTTGAACCACTGCTCTGATACCACTTGATGGTCCCGATACGAGTTACTGTTGTATGGGGCGGGGGGGGGGGGGAAATACACAAGTTAGGATTTAAAAACTGAACTGCTGAAAAATACTTCAACCGAGTAAAAAGTCTCAGTTGGAATCTCACAGATGAGTAAGAAACCTCAGCTGGAAGAGTGGTGCTGTGTGGAATGTGGTGGAAATTAACAACTCGAAAAACAACTCACGCTTTTGTGCAAGGTCGGTCAAAAACCAAGACAGTTGATAATGCTAAGATCAGTTTGTATGCTGGTTAGAAGGTCAGTTGAATATGCAAAAAATAAACAAAATAAACACTAGCACACAGAGAATTACGTGGTTCAGAGAAACCTCCTACGTCCACGGGGAGTTGTGAGTCCACACAACTCTGTCCAAGTTCTTCTGGACAAACCACTCAGCTTACGCGGGCTGAGCAACCGTTAAGGATAAGTTTGCGGGTACTTATCAACCTTACAGTTTAGTTTTCGGGTACTAAACAACCTATCTACTCAGTTGCAGGAAGAGTAGGATCCTAAACCTTTTCAGGTGAAAGAAAATGGGGTTCCAACTAAAAGCTCGAACACGAAGTGAGCTGTGATCTAACACTCTACGAACTCTCACTAAGTGATGTTCTCAAGGTTCGATCTAAAGACACAAAAACTAACTAACTCTAGAACTCTCAACAAGTGATGTTCTAAGAGATTGAATTCAGTTCAGCTCGTGAAGAATATTGCTCTTTCTTTTGCTCTCTGGGTTCTTCTCGCGTGTGTGTCTTGTGTCATCTCTGAATGAATGAAGGCTTTAATTTATAGGCGGAGAGTATCAACTAGCCGTTGGAGGAGCTGTTGATCTCTGTTCTTTGAAAGCGATGGTTTGTCTCTCATCTCTGCAGACTTTCCCGATATGGCATCTGTGCTCTTCTGCTTTCCATCTGAGATAGCCTTGTGTTGGGTCAAATGGGGTAATGACTGAACGGTCAAACCCTCACGTGACTTCCTTTTCGAAATTCAAATCTTAACAACAGACTTCCAACAAGAAGTGATCGGTTAAGACTTTCGATCTTCAACTAACTTGTTCTTCAGCCGATGTTCTATCTGACTACTAACAGTTGAACTCCCAGCTGACTTCAACTTCAAGCTGTTGATCTTCTTGGTTGAGTTCTACAACTGATGTTCTGAAACTGAACACTCAGTTGTCTTCCTTGTATCTGATCAGTTGGGTTCGAACGCTCAGATGGCTTCCTTTCATCTGATGTTCTCTTCCTCCATACTGCTTTTCATCCGATGAACACTCAGTTGTTTTTCTTACAACTGATGTTCTATCCCTTGAATGTGACTTCCCCTTTTTGATATACTGAACGCTCAGTTGTCTTCCTCACAATTGATGTTCTATCCGAGTGAAGCCTTGTTGCTATCTTCAGCTGGAGACCTGTAAAGATAAAATCTTGACAATGCTCAAACAGCGAGCCTAACTACTAATATTAGGTTCTGGCAACATCTACTCGGTTGGGGTCAGTTGGTTTTGGAATTCATCAAAACTCTTACTAACAAATTTCCCAACACAGCTACACCTCAGAAAGAGAGGGCTTCTAAATCTATGAGTCGTCACAAGGAAGGAGCTCGCAAAGGTGCAGGAAGTCAGAGGGAGGAGTTCCAAACTGCTACACAACAGAATGTTACTTATGCACTCTCAATGGATCAGCTCAGTGCTATGGTGAATCAAGCTGTGTCCAAGGCTATGTGTTAGGTGTCAAAAATTAACGCACCATATAAACTAACTAATACCCAAAAGGAGAGCAAACGCCATACGTGTTCTTGGTGGATCGGAGAGTTGGGCCTTTGAAGCGAGACCTGAATTCTTGAGTTGCTTCATGCCGGCCATGAGATCTGCAAATGAAGGTTCACTGGTGGGTTTTCCGGCAAACCACCTCTGATGCCAAAGTCAGTGTTTGTTTGCCCAAAAAGAGTGCATGGGTGTTTGAGTAAAAGTAGTTGAAAGGAAAACTGAGAGTAAAAAATGAATGAGGGTGGGTATTTATAGGAGAAAGAATTGCTTGGAGACTAAGCTATATTTCCAGCTGTCTCTACTTACTCCAATGCCACGTGGCAGGATGTGATTGTATGTGGTGTCAGAGTTGGTAGGAAAGGATGCGGGAGACCTGATCAGGTCTCTCACGCTACCTGATGCTAGCCAGGTCTCTAAACAAGTGTACTAAGTTGTTTCTCTATATCTTAGAGAAATGTTTCTTTCTCAAGACTTTAACTAAGACCGATTGCATTTATATTCTCCTACTTTTTGTGTATGATCTCTTTATTAGGTTTAACCGAGACCTAATAATTTTATGCCTCATCATCTACTCCCCCCTACTCCGATTGATTCTTCATCAAGAAAAAAGTTGGAGTAGTTGTTTCAAATTTGTGAAATCTCACGTCATTTTTGTTTTAGCTCAGATCTTGCTTGAACCAACTTTGCAAACTATAAGCCCTGATTTCTAAGACTCGTATCATTTGGCTTATGTTCAAAGCTATTTCACTAAGTGCGTGCTTAAGCTTACTTCATTCAGCATGTTCGACAGCATGCTGAAAACTATTCCTTAATTCCAAAGTTTGGTTTTTGCCGAACCTTATCCTTCAAATTTTGGATTTAAGTCTCTTCGTAATCTTAATCCAAAATTAGAATTCAACTCTCACTGAATATTATTTCATTAAAATTTTGCCTCAACTCATGCTGAGGCTCATCTCACGAATTATGGATTCAGGTCTCACCCTGACCTTAATACAAATTCAGGATTTAGCTTATGCCGAATATTACTTCATTAAATTTATATCTCAGCTAATGCTGAAAATCATCTCACAAGTTCTGGAATCAGGTCTCTTACTGACCCTAATCCAAATTCACCTCAACTTATGATGACACTCATCTCATGAATTCTGGATTCATATCTCCTTGCGACCTTAACTTAGATTCAAAGTTCAGCTTCTTGTTGAACCTTAGTTCATTGGAATTTAACTCAAGCTATCTCTAAATTTTAGCTCTTGCTAATACATAACCTTAACTTTCACGGATTAGCCTTTGATGAGGTTGGCATTTAAATTTCATGGCACTTCATCACGATTAGGCTATCTTCTCTTGGCTTATGCAAAGTTGATGCTCGTGTTAACTCATGTTGCACCTTAGGCTAATGGCTCAGTATGCGGCTATTCCTTATCTTGTAGAAATTCATTCTAACATCAATTTTTACTCAGGCTCATCTCTTAGGCACGGAACTCAAGTTTGAGTTCATCCCATGTTCAACTCACTGGTCTTCAAAATATTTAGAGTTCAGCTTGCGCTGAAGCTCACTTTTCAGATTGAGAAATCATACTCTTGCCAATTTCTCTCAAAGCTTAGCCCTTACTGACACTTGATTTAAATATTTAGAGTTCAATTCGTGGTGGAACTCATTTCTCAGACTAGGAACTCAGGCTCCTGCCGAGTTCTCTAAAAGGTCACCTCATGCTGGGACTTCTTTCATAGGTCGAGAGCTCAAGCTTCTATCGAGATCCTTCAAAGTTCAACTCATGTTGATACTTGATTTCGATATTCAGAGTACAACTTACGTTAAAGCTAACTTCTTAGGTCAGGAGCTCCTGCCTAGTTCAATCAAAGTTTAGCTCATACTGGAGCTTGATTATAATAAGCAGAGTGTAGCTCACGTTGGA
Source organism: Schizonepeta tenuifolia (assembly GCA_029490685.1). Lineage (NCBI taxonomy): Eukaryota > Viridiplantae > Streptophyta > Magnoliopsida > Lamiales > Lamiaceae > Schizonepeta > Schizonepeta tenuifolia. Next base: position 40,518,428 of record CM055959.1, on the reverse strand, counting down.
GCTAACTTCTTAGGCTAAGAGCTCAGCTCGTGCCTAGTTTATTCAAAGTCTAGTTCATGCTAGAGCTTTTTCCATGGGTCAGGAGCTTGGGCTTTTGCCAGTATCTCTCGAAGTTCAGCTCATGCTAATACTTTAATTTCGATACTCAGAGCTTGGCTCGCACTGGAGCTGATATCTTAAGCTAATAGCTGAGGCGCGTGCTGAGATCTATCATGATAGATATTAGCTCACATTGGAGCTAGATTCATAGGCTAAGGGCTTAGGCTCATGCCTAGTTTATTCAAAGTTCAACTCACGCTGGAGTTTATTCTATAGGCTGAGAACTCGAGCTCTTGCCGAGTTCTCTCCAAGTTCAACTTATGCTAAAATTTCATTTCAATTTGTGAATTTAGGTCTCTTCTTGACCATTTTTTAGCTTCGAAGTTTGGCTCACACTGCACCCTAATTCATCAACCTTTTGCTAAGCTAATGCTAAAGCTCTTCTTTCGAATTCTTGATTCAGGTTTCTTCCTGACCTTAATCCAAATTTAGAATTTAGCTCTCACTAAATTATTTTATTCAATTTTACCTCAGCTCATGCTGAAGTTCATTTTACAAATTCTGGATTCAGGTCTCTTCACAACCTTAATCCAAATTCAGAATTCAGCTCTCGATGAATTATTTCATTCAATTTTTACCTCAGCTGAAGTTCATTTTACAAATTCTGGATTCAGGTCTCTTCACAACCTTAATCCAAATTCAGAATTCAGCTCTCGATGAATTATTTCATTCAATTTTTACCTCAGCTGAAGTTCATTTTACAAATTCTGGATTTAGGTCTCTTCCTCACTAATGTGGCACAAAATTATCAGGTCTCGGAGACCTGAGACTGAGACCTGAGACATGAGACTTGAGACCTGAGACCTGGACCTAAGACCTGGACCTGAGACCTGGACCTGAGACCCGATCAGGTCTCTCGTGTCCTTTCCTACCAACCTAACACCACATACAATCACATCCCGCCATGTGGCATTGGAGTAAGTACTGACAGCTGGAAATATAGCTTATTCTCCAAGCCATTCATTTCTCCTATAAATACCCAACCTCATTCACATTTACTCTCAGGTGCTGCTACTTTTATAAAAACACTCAACACACCACTTTCCTCACGCATTCTCTCTTCCTCATTCCTTCTCATTCTGACTTGATCGTCGGAGGGGGTTCGTCGGAAAACCTCCGGACCCTTTCTTTTTGTAGGATTCGAGGAGGGACACAAGCTGATTCTGAGCTCTTGGTTATCACATAAACGAGATTTGTGAAGACAAGTAGAGCATGGTTATCTTCTATGGGTGTGGTCAGTGTTAATCGAATGTTGAGTCCATTTTTTTGACTCAACATCTGGCGCCGTCTGTGGGAAACAAGGGCTAAGGCGCGAGTTTTCCTATTTTTCTATTTGCTTGTGCAACTCCTAGCCTCATAATTATCAGATCTGAGGCGGAAAAGAATGAAGAAAAATGGTGCAGAAGTCCAGATCTGGGATTTTCTTTTATTCACGTTCGTAGTCCACCTTTGGGCCTCACACCGCTGCGATGATTTCAGCAACACAGATTCGTCGAAGTTAGTCAGTATCACTGCACCGCGACGGTGCAACCAGCCACCAGTCTCTGTTGTCCCTGCCCATCGCCAGAGTTTCAGTACGCAGATGGTCCGATCCAGTCTCGGGCTCTCTGCAACATTAACATGAGGAGCTGCAGGCCTCTATGCCAAGCTCATGCAATCGAGCTGCTATCCTGGTTTGAATCTCGTGAATTGATATCTACCTACTGTTCTGCTGCGATAATTGCTGATGCTATTGATGGCTGTTAATTTTTGGTTTGGATTATTTGTGAATTTTACATAATTTCCAGTGTGATGTGGCACAAAATTATCAGGTTTCGGTTAGAGACCTGAGACCTGAGACCTGAGACCTGAGACCTGGACCTGAGACCTGGACCTGATCCCCGATCAGGTCTCCCGTGTCCTTTCCTGCCAGCCTGACACTACATACAATCGCATCCAGCCATGTGGCATTGGAGTAAGTACTGACAGCTGTGAATATAGCTTATTCTCCAAGCTATTCATTTCTCCTATAAATACCCAACCTCATTCACATTTTACTCTCAGGTTCCTTCTACACAACATTCTCTACACAAACACTCACGCGCTCTACAATATTATCTGCTAAAAAGAGTGAATCTGACTTAAGCTTCGGAGGGTGTTCGCCGGAACCCACTCCCGACGTTCATTCTTTTGCAGGCGAGCATATATCAACATGGCACAAGAGCATAGCAATTCATCTCTCGGTGACCTTTGGCCTCCGATTCACAGCGAGCAAGCAGTGACTTCCTCTTTTTCTTGTGTGGAGAATATTCTTGATGGAGTTAGGTTGATTTTGACTTCATTATCTGGCGCCGTCTGTGGGAAACGAGGGCTAAGGCGCGAGTTTCCCTGTTTTTCTATTCGCTTGTGCAACTTCTAGCCTCATAATTATCAGATCTGAGATGGAAAAGGATGAAAAAAATGGTGCAGAAGTCCAGATCTGAGATTTTCTTTTATTCACGTATGTGGTCCACCTTTGGGCCTCACACCGCTGCGACAATTTCAGCAACACAGATTTGTCGAAGTTAGTCAGTATCACTGCACCACGACGGTGCACCAGCTACCAGTCTTCGTTGTCCTTGCCCATCGCTGAAGTTTCAGCACGCAGCTGGTCCGATTTAGCCTCGGGCTCTCTGCAACATTAACATGAGGAGCTGCAGTCCTCTATGCCAAGTTCATGCAACCGAGCTGCTACCTTGGTTTGAATCTTGTGAATTGATATCTACCTACTGTTCTGCTGCGATAATTGTTGATGCTATTGATGGCTGTTAATTTTTGGTTTGGATTATTTGTGAATTTTGCATAATTTTCAATGAATACCAACTGTTTGCGAAAATGCCGCAAAGTACTTTGACTATTCTTTGCAAAATCTAGATGCAAAAGATTTTACTTGAGCATGGATGTTAAAGAATCATGGCTATCCATATCTGAATGTGCCTGTTTTATATTTTTCGTAAATAAATCGAAAGGTTAATATGTGAAGTATTGGATTTAAATTACTGTTTATTATGAACAATAGTTGGAACTAGAGTTTAAGTGAGGAACTCTGAATCTTGGAATATAATTGTATTCTAATTCTCTTCATAATCTGGTGTTATATAGATTATGTGACTTCTGATTTGTGGGTGTTTATGCTGATTTACACACACGATTCTGTGATTTATCACTATGGCACACCGAATGTTTGTGAAAAAGCCCCTAAGAGCTTTGGCCATTTTGGAAAAACCTGGTACATAAAAAATGTGGTACATCGTTTGCAGTTTTCATTTGATGTTGGTTTTTAGATATTGTTGGCATGAATTTTAGTGGGTATTTGTTAAGTTAATCTCATACTTGAAGCATTAGTATGTTGAATATGCCCAGTAAAATCAATAAACTAGTTGCGGTTAATTGTTCTGAATTTTCCTCCATTTTACAAAATCTGAGAACCATTTTAAGCTTTCTAATGTGGCTGGTTTGTGGATGATATGGCCAAAAGGAAGCGCAAAAAGCAAAGAGTCAACATAACGATCATTTACATTTTGGTGAATATAAGTAGTGGGATGAAATCAAGTGATTAAGGATGTGGTCAGCAGTCGCGCGGTTGCTAGACGCTTCTTTGGCCAAGCCTTGAAAGCATATACTTGGGAATGAACTTGGAGGCTACAGAACATCTCGTCGTACTCCATGAGTAAGGTCTATATTTTTAGCTTGAGTTAAGCTTACTTTGGTTGATAAAAATAGTTTTGACAACATATCTCTACTGAGTTTGATTATTGTGTTACATGCTTATGCTTCTGGAATATGTCAGTAGATTAAGATGAATTGGAATCGCTGATGATTTTGTCATAACGATCTTTTTGATATAGAAGTTGTTGCTCATTTTGTGTTGTGACCTAAAAAGTTTAGGTCTCTTCGAGACCTGAATTTTCAGCTCGCTTACAGAAGACATAGAGGTGGTTTGTCAGGTATGAGTTCAGAGAGCTGGTGAGAGAGCATCTAAGGAAGCTATGCTGAATGCATAGTAAAGGACTCATTTGGCCAGACATCTTCAAAAAGCATATACAGCCTTTATTTGTAGCGATACGGATTCGACAAGTGAAAGTCAGAAATGTTAGCCAATGGCACAAGTTCATGCCACAGGTGGACAGCGGATCTTCAGTCTATTTACCAATATATCCTTGCAGGTTAAGATATAAATATCATCTCATCCTTCATGATAGTACAGATTATTCACAACACACACACACAAAATACTCACGCACTCATCTCTCCATTTTCCTTTCCGTTCAAAAGCTGACTTGAGCGTCGGAGAGGGTTCACCGGAAAAACTTCTGGTCCCTTCCTTTTTTGCAGGAGTTGGAGAGGTCGCTTCGCTGAGTTTAAGTCTGGATTTCTATCCCTTATGTGGTTCCAATAGGTGAGCAGGAGTTAGCTTGCTAGATGTGTGCTGTTTGTTGAACTCAAATATTGAGTCATGATTTTGGACACAACATCTGGCGCCGTCTATGGGAAAACCTTTCTATTCCGTGTTTTCTTTAAGATTCTCATTCACTTAAAACTTATGGGATTATTTGCAACTGGTTTTCAGTTTGGTGTATTTTGAAATAAGGAGGTATAAGGTGCAAAAGAGTTTTTCAATGTATTCTCATCATTTAATCAAAACCTTCCGATTATTTGATTTGAAACTTCCAAGTGTTATATCAGCCTCACGTTGGAAATTTTCCTTGATATTTTCCCAAACATTTAAAAATAAAAAAAGAGAAAGGCATATATGCAGAGTAGGGGGACAGAGATTCCGAGTTTGGATTTGTCCCTCAGAAATGTTATCAGAAATTTGTTGATCCCGAAGAGTGGATCATGAAAGTGCTCATGACATGAGAAAGAGGAATACATAAAAAATGTAATATTCCTGAAGTGAATTTTACGCGACCTCAGTAGAGGTGGAAATAATGATACGGGCAAAAGGAAAGTGAGGAACATGATAGATCTCGCTCCCTGGTTCCCTCAGCCTCAAGGAAAAGCTTTGTCATAGCTTTCTTGAGAGAAACATAGTGTTGAACACTTGTGCTTGTTATACTGATGATTTTGCTTAACGGTGAGCTAACTGTTGGCAATTTTGTGTTGGTAGTCATGGATGACACGGTGGTCCGAGATCTGGGACCCCCCTTTGAGGGGGCTATGCAAGAGGATAGCTCTCCAGAAAGGCATAGTGACGAGAGAAATCATGATGCATCGAGGATGGTTGCTCAGAAACATACTACACCTCAGAAGGAGGGATCATCCAAGTCTTTAAGCCCTCATAAAGAGAAGGCTCGCAAAGAAATGAAGGATCAAGGGGATGAGTTTCAAACCCCTTCACAGCCGAATGTCACGTGTGTGATCTCAATGGATCAAATCAGTGCCATGGTAAAGCAAGCAGTGTCGAATGCCATGCTCTCACCTGAAAGTCATAATAAGAAAGTTAGTAATACAACCAAAGAGAAAATGAGAGAGGTACAGATGCCTTTGGTAGCAGGCTTGAGCTCTCCATGAGCAAAGTATGATGGTTTGTAACCTGAATATTTTCGTGATTGTTTGCAGGAAGAGCCCGAAATCGAAGAGCATTATGAAAGTGAGGGACAACAGAGTCCTCAAACTGAATCTGAAAATGGTTCGTAATGCTAGTTAAGCATGTGAGATGTATTAATGATAATCGAGATAACGATTTTAACTCAGATTTTGCTATTTTTTGCGCGTTAAAAAAATATATAAATGTAGAGGGCGGTGAGCGTATGTCCAAATCTCGAGATAAGGCTGCGGCTGCTGAGATTGCAGCTCTCAAGCAACAGCTTAAAGAGCTCTAGAAGAAAACTTTCTCACCAAAGAAATCTCCCAAGAAATTTTTCAGGATAAAGGATGACCAATCTCCCTTCTCCAGAGATATTCGAGACGATCTGCTGCCTGCAAATTTCAAGACGCTAACGTTTGAATATGATGGCTCCACAGATCCACATGAGCATATAATTAGATTTGAGAATGGGGCGATGCTTCATCAGTATACTGAAGGGGTGAAATGTAGAGTTTTCTTAACCACTTTATCGAAGATAGCTCAGCAGTGGTTTGCCCAGCTGCCTCCGTGCAGCATAAGTTCATTCAGTGAATTCAAGTCCATGTTCTTAGACCAATTTGCTAGTGCGAGGAGGCATGTTAAAATGTCCTCCTCGCTCATGGCGATGAGACAGAAATCTGGTGAGAGTTTACGACAATATTTGTGGCGTTTCAACGCTGAAGCAATACAGGTACCTTTGGCTTCAGATGACGTGAAGGTGCAAGCGTTGATACAAGGGTTAACTCCAGGTTATTTTTTGACTCGTTGAACAAGAAACCCCCTGTTTGCTTTGAGGAGCTGCTGCAGAGAGCTGAAAAGTATGTCAATCTGGAGGAAGCTCATGAAGCTAGGAGAGCTAAAGAGGGATCTCCCAAGCTGAAAAGAGAGACCTCAGAGAGAAGGTCAGCCCCTACTAAGAGAGGTGATCGAGACAAGGGAAGCCTCAGGCCCAAGGGAGCTCCGGAAAGATTTGATTGATATACACCTCTCAATGCACCCTTAGTAGAAGTTATGGAAGCAGCTTCCAAGTCCCCTCACTTCAGGTTTCCAAGTACATATAAGGAAGCTCCCCGGAACCCGAGATCTGATCTGTACTGTAAATACCATAATGATTACGGTCATGATACTAACTCGTGCCGATACTTGAAAGATGCCATTGAACGACTACTGAAGAAAGATGATTCGCTACTTCAGTTTGTCAAAAAGGAAAGGGAGAAAAGCTACAAGAGAAAAGAGCCTGAGGCAAAAAAGCCAGAGCAAAGGAAAAAGGGTTCTCCAAGGAGAGAGGAGCCCCCGCAAAAAAGAGGAAACATCAATATGATCATGGGAGGCAACACGGATGGTGACTCAGGGAGAGCTTGTAAGGCTCGCGTGAGAGCCTCCAAGGCTAAAGTAAGCAAAGAAGTGCAAGGGTTAGCTGGCACGATGGGCATGGAAATTGATATTGTCGACTCTTTCCCAAGGGAAGAAATGTCGGGAAAAGCAAACGTCACCTTTGGCCCCGACGATGTAGTTAGCTCGGGGCCTCATAGTGACGCGTTGGTCATCAGTGCTGAAGTAGCTAACTGGAGAGTAGCAAGGATCTTTGTAGACACTGGTAGTGCAGCTAACGTGCTCTTCTGGGATTGTTTTAGGAAAATGCAAATCAATGGGGAATTGGCTCCAGTCAATACAACACTGTATGGTTTCGCTGGAGGGGAAATACACCCAAAAGGAGAGGTAACCCTTCAGGTTACCCTAGGAAGTGGGGAAGCGTCGAGCACGCGGATGGTGAAGTTCTCAGTGGTGGATACGCCACCGGCATACAATATTATTTTGGGGCGGCCAGCTCTTAATGATTTCCAAGTGGTGGTGTCCACTTACCACATGAAAATGAAGTTCCCAGCGCAACGGGAGGGGCTGATAGGAGAGGTCACGGGAGACCAAGAGGTATCGAAGGAGTTGTATGTAAAGTCCATTAAACAAGCCAAGCATAATGGTAACAGAGCTCAGGCGATAGATCACTTATCCCGAAGCAAAATAGAAGATGCCGAGGATAAAGAAGAAGACATAAGACCTTGCATGCAACCTGTAGAGGAGGAGCTGATGGCGGTTGAGCTTTACCCAGATAGGGTGGGGTCGGCCACGAAAATAGGCAAGTCGATGACTGTGGAGCAACAGGAAGCTGTAATAGAATGCTTAAGAAATAATGCTGACCTATTTGCATTTTTTCCGGAAGATATGGTGGGAGTAGATCCATCTATAGCTGTGCACTGTTTGAATGTGGATCCTAAGGTAAAGCCGATAAAGCAAAAGAAAAAGTCATTCGGGCCGGAAAAAGAAAAAATCATAAGAGAAGAAATCATGCGGCTTTTGGATGCAGGACACATTGTGAAGATACAATACTCTGAATGGCTATCAAATGCAGTGATGGTAGCAAAAAGTAATGGTAGCTGGAGGATGCGCATCGATTTTAGAGACCATAATAAAGCATGTCCGAAAGATCATTACCCTTTGCCATGTATTGATCAGCTAGTTGATTCTACTTCAGGGTGTGAACTACTCTCTATGTTGGATGCGTACCAGGGGTACCACCAGATACAGCTCTCACCGGAGGACGTGGTGAAAACAGCCTCTGTAACGGTATGTGGGACGTTTACATATGTAAGAATGCCTTTTGGTCTGAAAAATGCAGGCGCCACGTATCAGAGGATGATGGATTTAATATTTGAAAACCAGATAGGACGGATTTTGGAAGTCTATGTAGACAGATTATTCACAACACACACACACAAAATACTCACGCACTCATCTCTCCATTTCCTTTCCATTAAAAAGCTGACTTGAGCGTCGGAGAGGGTTCACCGAAAAAACTTCCGGTCCCTTCCTTTTTTGCAGGAGTTGGAGAGGTCGCTTCGCTGAGTTTAAGTTTGGATTTCTATCCCTTACGTGGTTTGATGGTCCCGAAATGAGTTACTGGTGTATGGGGGGGGGGGGGGGGAATACACCAGTGAGGATTTAAAAACTTAAACCTGAAAAATCACTTCAACTGAGTGAAAGAGGACTCAGTTGGAATCTCACAGCTGAGTAAGCGACCTCAGCTGGAAGAGTGAGGCTGTGCAGAAAGTGGTGGAAAATTATACTCGTTAAAAACAACTCACGCAAAATAGCTCGGTTGGTCAAGAACCAAAACAGCTCGGTTGAAAATGTGCAAAAGAGGTTTGTATGTCAGTTAGATTGATCAGATAAAAATGTAGATGCAACTGAATAAAAACAAACACGAACACACAGGATTTAACGTGGTTCGGAGATAACCCTCCTACGTCCACAGGGAGATGTGAATCTTCACACCTCAGTCCAAGTTCTTCTGGACAGAACCACTCAGCTTACGCGGGCTGAGCAACCGTTAAGGATAAGTTTGCGGGTACTTATCGACCTTACAGTTTAGTTTCTGGGCACTAAACAGCCTATGTCAAGTTTGCGGGTACTTGACGACCTGACTACTCAATTACAGGAAGAGTAAGGTCCTAGCACACTTTTTAGGGTGTGAGATAGGGTGGGATTTCCAACTACAGCTCGATCACGAATGAGAGCTGGATCTAAGGCTTGAACGAATAAACACTCAAACTAAGATCTAAGACAGATTTTCACTCTATGAACCCTCAGCTACTAATGTTCTATCACTCTTGAACTCTCAGCTGCTGATGTTCTTAGAATAGGAGTTTAGCAGATTTTTCTTTCGTTTGTGATTGAACTTTTCTCTCTTGTTCCAGTCTGTCTTGTGTGTCTTCTATCTCTCAAATGAGAGAATGCCTCTATTTATAGGCGGAGAGAATCAACTAGCCGTTGGAGGAGCAGTTGATCTCTGATCGGTTGATAGCGATGGCTTGTCTCTCATCTCTGCAGACTTTCTCGATATGGCATCTGTGCTCTTCTGCTTTCCATCTAAGACAGCCTTGTGTTGGGCCAGATGGGGTAATGACTGAACGGTCAAACCCTCATGTGACTTCCTTTTGAAATTCAAATCTTAACCTTTCTGACAGTCAACCTCGGTTCGTCGGTTGAAAGTCTTGATCTTCATCTGAGTGGTCTTCAGCTGATGTTCTGAATTGTTGGACTCTCAGCTGACTTTGAACTTCAAGCAGTTGATCTTCTTGTTCGAGTTTACAACTGAGGTTTTGAAACTGAACACTCAGTTGTCTTCCTTGTATTTACTCAGTTGGGTTTGAACCCTCAGATGACTTTCCTTTTCATCTGATGTTCTCTTCCTTTCTACTATTTCTCATCTGATGAACGCTCAGTTGGTTTCCTTCACAACTGATGTTCTGAAGACTTCCCCTTGTTTGCATCTGAACATATGAACTCTCAGTTGTCTTTCTTCACAACTGATGTTCTGTCTGAGTGACGCCTTGTTGCCATCTTCAGCTGGAGACCTGTAAAGATAAAATCTTAACTTTGCTCAAACAGCGAGCCTAAATTCTAACATTAGGTTCTGGCAACATCTACTCGGTTGGGGTCAGTCGGTTTTGGAATTCATCAAAACTTATACTAATAAATTTCCCAACAATTTCCCCCTTTTTGATGATGCCAAAACCACTTACAACTTTAAACCACTATTGATCTAATCCTCTCTGACTGACCTAAAATCTCAGCTGAAATTCTAGACAGTCTATAAGATAAAACATCAAAGGGTTAGAACAGTTATAACATGATATTGAAAGACTTTTTGATTCAGAGCTTGGACAATGAGGAATTGTTCATCAAGGTGAATCGTATTATATACTTTGAAGTTTTTGTTACAACTGAAGGTTACAGGGTTAAGCACAAAACAGATAAAGATACAACAGTTGCTTAAAAAACTACAACATCCAAAAAAACTTCATCAGCTCAAAAATTTTGACAGCTTAAAAATACTGTTGACCGTACTTGCTGAAGATACGGTCGAAAATCTCTTTCTTCGCAGCTGACTCAATCCCAGTGTTGACACCATGTTCCTTGCAGACTTGTCTCGCCTCAGCCATGATCGCGTTTCTGTTTGGCGTGCTCGTGCCTTTGATCATCTGAGGGCGGTATATGCACTTCTTTGGAACTGGAACGGTGTTGGGATCAAGCTGAGCATTCAGCATAGCTCGCTTGAATTGACTGAACATTCTAGGGTCTCCAATTCTGAGTTCCCACAGGGCTTCCTTGAAGGCTTGCCTTGGGTCTTCAGTCGAGTAGACTTTCCTGTAATAGAAGTCATTGACAAACTCATGCTTGAACTGCTCCCAGTCATCGTTCCACTCAGCATTCATCCACTTATCAACATGTGGATACCGAGACGGGAGCGGAGCATCCTTCTGCGGTTGGCGCGTCGACTTCCTAGCCTCAGCTTTCATCTGGTGCTTGTTGATTCTTCGCACACTCCGGCTGGCTTTATTCCTGTCAACGTTCTTCTATACCTTAGCGAGCTCTTTCTCGAACTTGGCCACCTTCTTGGCCTGATCGGCAGCGAACTTCTTGATCCAGGAGGGATTCAAGTACTTCTCCTTTGACTCCCCCATAACTTTGGCAGCTTCGATACAGTCTTCAACAGATATTTCTCCGTCAAGTTCTACTTCGAGCTCGGCCGTAAGCTCGGCTACGAGGTCGTGGGAGACTTCCAGTTCGGACTGCGATCCTTCAGCTGGCACTCCTTCCCCTTCAGCTTGCTGGAGAACAGCTTTCCCTTGTCCAGCAACAGTTGCTGGTTCATTGTCTTCCCCAGCTGCTGGCTCCTTATCTTCCCCCTTTTTGGCATCATCCAAAAGGGTGGCTACAGTGCCATCCAGGGAGGTCAACTTGGCTTCAGCCTGTTGAACTCGGGAAAACAGCTCGTCAACAGCATCCTTCTTAGCTACCTTCTTGGCCAGCTCCAAGTCTTGGCGCTCCTGCTCAGCTCGCTGCACAGCTACAAAGGTCGCAGAGACCTCTTTGTGGAGGGAGACGAACTCAGCTCGGAAAGAGGCGAACTGAGACATCCACTCCTGGTCCTGAGTCTGCTAGGACTTTGCGAGGTCAGATTCAGCAACGGTCTTGAACACGTTGAAATCCGAGCTGAGGCTCTGAACGACCTTCCTTAGAGCCGAGACCTCCGAGATGGAAGAAGTGGAGAGGTCTTCGAACTTGTGCTACAGAGAAGAGGAGAGGTGTTCTAGCTGATTCTTCAAGCTGGCATTTTCTGCCATCAGCTGCTGCATCCTGTCAGCTTCCTCCACCTTGCTCAGCTGGATCTTGGACAACATCTCCTGCCTCAGCTGGTTGACCCTCTCCGAAATCAGCTCGCAGATGGCGTCGGTTGAGAGAGCTGGCTGATCAGAGGGTCCGGGCAGAAGCTGTGGTTGTGGCTGGGCAATAGGCTCCGAGACAACCATGGCAGATCGGCTGGCGAGGTAGGCCTTAAGCTTGTCTTCTTCTCTCTTGGCTGCCTCATCAGCTGCGTCGACGTCGTCCATGCAGGAGGAATTTTTGGCTAGCATCTCGTCAAGAAACTGAACAGCTCTAGGATTGTTGCACAGATCCCTGGTGTCTGTCTCTTCTTGGATGCTCTTGTCCAGACGTCGTCGTAGCACAGCCACCTTCTGGTTGTAAGCTACCTTCATGTTTTGGTAGTCGAAGTATTCCCTCAGGTTGGACTCTTCGACCTTCAACTTGTCCCAACCATGGATCCTGAGGGTTTCCTCCTTGACGTACCAGTAGCTGAATATGACGCTGAACTGGTAGAGCAGTTCAGTCCCGAGTATGGCAAAGACGGGCATTGAGGCTGCCTCAGGGAACATACCAATCAGCTTGCGGAAGCAGTAGCTGAGTCTTCCTTCATATTCAGCCAGGATTGCCTGGCGGTTGGCTTCTTCATCGATTGGAGGGGGTTCGATATCGAAGGTTACAGGTTCGATGGTTTCATCAACGTTGGCCGAAGGAATGGTCGCAACGTTGGCATCGAGCGAGAGGCTCGGACTATTTGACTGAGGACCAGTTGAGAGAACTGGATCCTCTTTAGGTAGTGAGTTGGCTGGCTCGAGGGTTTCTTCAGACTCAGGTGGGTTTACCTGGCTGGCATCAGCTCTAGTTTGACTGTCGTGGGACTCATCAGATGAAGAAGAGTCATCTGAGGAGGAGCTGGAATCCTCCACTTGGATCTCCACGTCTTCAGCTGCTTTCTCCTGACGCGGCTGAAGAATGAATCCAGCTGGGTCAACCGATTGACTGGATTCGGTTGACTCCTTTGCCTCAGCTGGCTTGACCACCACTGGACTTGTTGTGGATGGTTGAGCCGCTGGCTGGATGATTCTTATCCTTGGCCTCTTCTGCAGAGGTTCCTCCTCTTCCTCCTCTTCGTCTTCTTCCTCCTCAGCTACCTCCTCCAGCTGGCGCTTCGCCGGCTTGGTCCTTGAAGGCCGGCCAGCTGCTGAGTGTAGACAGCCTCCACAACATCCCTGGCTTTCTTAGCTGAGGGGAATAGCGATAGCTTGCTGACTGGAGTGTCCTCACTTCCTTCCCATGTCAGCGGCAGTCCTTGTGTAGCTTGGAGGATGAGGGCATAAATCTTTGTTCCAAAGTTCAGTGTCCCCTTGACACTCAACAGCAGTTCTCCGGACTCAGCTGTTGTCTAGGAGATTTTCTGCTTCTCCATCATCAGTTGGCTTTCCAGATATCCCAACCAGTCGACCTGGTGCAGCTCTTCCAGGGCCTTCTGCTTCTTGAGCTTAGGATGGCTTATGTCACCGAAGGCTCCACCATATGCGAAGGCGCACTTGGAGATTACGTCGAAGAGAAGTCGGTGAGCCGGCTTCAGCTTCGTTCTCTGCATGCTCCTCTTCAATGGCTCGGGAACTATAAGGATTGTTTGAAGGAAGGTGTCAGCTTCTTTGTCAGTGAAGTTCCCCAGCACATCTGAGGCTTCACGGTTTCTGGGGATGAGCTTCTCCAGCTCCTTTGACACCTTAATCTCCACGACTGAGTCTTCTACTGTCCGGAAGATTCTGTGGCGTTGTTTGCACGGGATGATCGTGACAAGCCCGTCTTCTGCGACTCGTTGTAGATTCCGGTAGAAATGTACGACCTGCTTCCTGAGCAACAAGGCCGGAGAGAGGGTTGCCCAGTCAAGCAGATGGTGGTCGGAAAGGATGGCGGCGACGGGAGCAAGCTCAGGCGAGGAGAGAGCCGCTTTGGATAAAATTTGTTCGAAATGAATCTTCGACATCACCATGTCGAACGATTCCTGGAACGTGGCAGGCTCTGTGGAGACCATCTTCGTAGAGGCTTTGGATTTGGGCGCCATCTCGACTCGATATATATGCAAAGAAGAAGGAAAAACTTTACTGAAAATGGTGAAACAAGATTTGAGAAGATGATGAATAGTGAGTAAAGATATGCACGAAAAGAGAAGGTAAGGATCACTTCCTGATTTGCTGTATTGTATAATCTTTGACTCGGATAAAATCAACGGCTAGGGTTAAATCGCGCGTATTTATCAACGGCTGTGATTTCGCGACTGTTGGGTAATTTTGACTGATATACCACGCGCGCGAGTGAGAAGGTGAATAGTTTATGGTGTCAGCCCAGTCGCACTATAAAGTAAGGCTATAGGTGTTCAGCCAGACTTTACATTACATGCGATATGATGGCTTGTTTAGTCTAGCTGACATGTTCAGGAATGTTTGAATTTATTTCAAACATTCTCATTTAATATCATAACACCTTCAGTCATAAATGATACCTGGCAGCTGATGTCAATATCAGCTATATACCTCAGTTGTGCTCCTTAGTTGCCGCATACCATCAGCTGACTCGAGTTCGTCTGTTCAGCTGACGTTTGATGTTTTCAGTTGGCATTTCGCATCTAAGATTCCCCCTTTATCTGAGCTTCCCTTTTCATCTGAGCTTCCCCCTTAAATAGATATCCGATTCTTCAGCTCGGATGGATCCTTATCAGCTCGGATGACTCTTCATCTCGGATGACTCTTTAGCTCGGATGAGTTTTTAGCTCGGATCCAAGAGTCCTAGAAGATCACACAACATCTTGAATCTGGCTTCAGGAAGAGGTTTGGTGAAGATGTCAGCTCTCTGAATCTCAGTTGGGATCTTCTCCATGGACACATCCTTTTTCTCAATATGATCTCGGATGAAATGATGACGAATATCGATATGCTTAGTCCGAGAGTGGTGAACAGGGTTCAGAGAGATAGCTATAGCACTCAAGCTATCACAATGAATGGGAACCTGTCCAGTTGAGACTTCATAATCTCTCAGCTGCTGCTTTAGCCACAATACTTGCATGCAACAGCTTCCGGCAGCCATATACTCTGACACGGTTGTCGAAGTAGCAACACACGCTTGTTTCTTGGAGAACCACGAAACCAGCTTGCTTCCCATGAACTGACAGTGTCCAGAAGTAGACTTCATGTCCAACCGATCTCCTGCTAGGTCGGCATCTGAGTATCCAGTCAGCTGGATATTGTCATCAGTTGGGTACCACAACCCAACATTGACAGTTCCCTTCAGATACTTAATGATGTTCTTTGCTGCCAACATGTGTGCTTCTCTTGGTTGGACTTGAAAACGAGCACACACTCCAACTGCGTATGAGATGTCTGGTCGGCTGGCAGTTAGATAGAGCAGTGAACCGATGATCCCTCTATACTGGCTGGCATCAACGAGCTTTCCCTCAGCTCCTGGTTTGACCTTCCAGTTCGTGTTCATAGGGATCTTTGTTGTCTTACTTGACTGTAATATGAACTTGGTGATGAGCTCCTTTGTATATTTGGACTGGTTGATGAAAATCCCTTCAGGTGACTGCTTCACTTGTAATCCAAGGAAATAATTCATCTCGCCCATCATTGACATCTCGAACTTCTCCTTCATAAGATCGGAGAATTTCTTGCACAGCTCCTCCGACTTGGAGCCGAAAATGATGTCATTGACATAAATTTGCACAACAAGTATATCTTCTCCAACTTTGATGGTGAACAGAGTTTTATCAACTGAACCTCGTTTGAACCCCGAGTTCAGAAGAAATCCACAAAGAGTGTCATACCATGCCCGTGGTGCTTTCTTTAGACCATAGATAGCTTTCTTCAGCTTGTACACTCTTCCATCTCCAGTCTCAAAACCAGGAGGCTGTTCGACATATACATCTTCTTTGATATCTCCATTGAGGAATGCACACTTCACATCCATCTGATATACTTTGAACTTGTGATGTGCGGCATAAGCTAGAAAGATCCGGATGGCTTCCAGCCTTGCAACTGGTGCGAAGGAATCTTCAAAGTCAATTCCTTCTTGTTGGCAGTATCCTTGAGCTACCAACCTTGTTTTATTCCTCACAATGAATCCAATGGCGTCTCTCTTGTTTTTGAAATTCCACTTCAATCCAATCACCTTGACACCATTTGGTCTTTCTACCAACTCCCATACACAGTTGCGTAGAAACTCATTCAATTCTTCTTGCATAGCTGTTGTCCAGTGGACACAGTTGAGAGCTTCCCCAACATTCTTTGGTTCTGGAACATCAACTACAAAGCAAGAAATCATGGCAACATCTCCAGCTTGCTCGAACTCCTCTAAAACTGCCAATTCCTTAGCATATTGGGCATAAGTGTTGGAATCTTCCTCGGTTGATTCTGGATTTGCAACTCTGCTCCGTGTGCGCACACCCTCGGTTGGATCTCCGATGATGTCGTTGGTGGAATGAACTTCATACCATCTTCGGTTGCGTCTTCCTTCTTCTTCCAACTGTGGTTGTTCAGAAATCTGAGTTGGAGTCTTCAGAGCTGGTGATTGATCAGCTATTGAGTCTGGATCCTCAACATTAACAATAGTTTGAACTGAGCTCGGTTGGGCATCGGATGCTGATGCAGTTGGAGGGGCATCAGCTGAAGTTTCCCCTTGGGACGAGCTGAGGTCTTCGCATTCATCTTCAGAGGAGTATGGATCCTCATCCTCAGTTGCCCATATTAGAGGTTCAGCTCGGTTCTTTTCCCGAAGTGCTTGCGATCTGGTTGAACTGGTAGAACAGCTGGATCCGCGTGTTGTTCCTTTACCTGTTCCCTGCACTCAAAGGTAGATTCATTAAAACTAACATAAGGTGTTATTTCCACAACACGAGAGCTGTTGTTGAAAACTCTATATGCCTTGATCTGAGCTGCATATCCAAGAAATATGCCCTTCGAAGCTTTGGCATCAAAAGTTTTCAACTGAGTCTTCCCATTGTTGTGAATATAATACTTAGATCCAAAAACACGAAAATAAGAAATATCTGGCTTTCTGCGTCTCCACAGCTCGTAGGACGTCTTTCCCAACCGCTTGGTGAGAAGAGATCGATTCTGAGTGTAGCATGTTGTGTTCATCGCTTCAGCCCAAAATCTCTTTGGCAGTGCTGAGCTTGCTAACATGGATGTGGCTGCATCCTTCAGAGTTCTATTTCTTCGCTCAGCTATGCCATTCTGTTGTGGTGTACGCGCGGCTGATGTCTGATGGGTTATGCCATTCTTTTCGCAATACTCAATAATGGTTTCATTTAGAAACTCCGTTCCACGATCTGATCGGATAGATATGATCTTCATCTCTTGTTGGTTCGATATCCGATCCATCAGCTTGGGCAGCTCATCTCGGGTTTCACTCTTGTGGCGCATGAAGATGGTCCACGTATATCTTGAGTAGTCATCAGTTACAACCAATGTATATTCGTTTCCATTAATGCTTTTTGGTGTAACTGGCCCGAAGAGATCCATATGGATCAGCTGCAACACTCGGTCGGTTGAGGGAGTTGACTTCAACCAGAAGGAGGTTCTAGCGAGCTTTTCCAGCTGGCAAGCACTGCAGATGTGTGTTGTTGAAAACACTCGGTTAGGTATGCCTCTTGCATGTTCTTGTCTGACGAGTCGGTTCATCCTCTTGAAGTTCAGATGGTTGATCCTTTTGTGCCACAGCCAGCTCACATCCGAACTGCTCTTTGATAACAGGCAAGTGTCAGGGAGGCAGCTGTTCCAGTCAGCGTAGTATACATTCCCTGTTTGAGATCGATTTCCCAACAATATCACCTGCTTTGATCCGACATCTTTAACTCTACAACCCTGTGCATCAAACTTGACAGAGAAACCATTATCACAGAATTGGCTGATGAAGAGCAAGTTATGCTTCAATCCATCAACATAAGAGACATTAGAAATTGAAACATGATTGGTTTCAAGGGTACCGTAACCTCTGGTATAACCTTTTGAGTTATCACCAAAAGTAACTGATGGACCTTCTTTCTCCACGAAACTTCCAAGCAAATCCTTCAGATTTGTCATGTGTTTCGAGCATCCACTATCCATCACCCACATTGTTGTAGACGCCTTCTTCTTCCTCAGCTGTTTCTCCTGTACCTGCAAAGAGAAACTCACTTAGGTCCCCAATTTCAGTTGGGTCCTGGAGGGTTAGAACCAGTTCCCGCTGGAACTGTGCGTCGCTTTTCCCTATAAACTCGGATGGATTTATCATTCCAAATTACTTTTCCTTCATCATCAACTATAACAACACCTCGGTTATCCTTAGGCTTGTTGTTAGTAGTGATGTTCTGTTTCTTGGGAGGTGTTGGATTTCTCCTATGTTGAGCTTTAGGAGGTGAGGCTTTCCCCCTATTTTGATGGCGTATCTTATCCTGTTGAGTTTGTCTGTGAGGTCGGACGCCCGGTTGGAATCTTTGTGGCTGATTATGATTCCAACTTCCTGAGGGTTGTCTGTAGCTGTTCATGCCCTGTTGATGATTAATATTATGGCATGAATATCTCCAGTTGTTTGACCAGTTCCTCATTGATTGACTATGTTGGAACCTTTGGTCGAACTGATGTTGGAACCGCTGCTGATTCAGATGATTGAACCCTTGCTTGTTCTGAGGTCGGTTCCATTCCTTCTGACGTTGACTTTGAGGTTGATGCAGAGATCGGTTCTGGTTCTGAGATCGGTTGCGGTTGTACTTCCGACGCCTCTGATTCCTCTTCTGACTCTTGGAACATTCCCCCTCGGTTGATACCTCAACCGATGGAATATTCTGTCCTACATCAGCTACTCCTTTTCCCTTCTCAGTCGTAATTTCATTGGTCGTTTGAACTTGTTGAGAGGTGGAAGTTGAATTAGCTTCTGGAGACTCAGCTGTGTCTGGCTCTACAGCTGTAACTTCTACTGGTTTGATGAAAGTTGCTGGTGGAATCCCAGTATCCTTGACAACATCATAACCGAGTCCTGACACGTCATCCATCTGTCTGCTGTAACTTAAAAGGTTTTCGATGATCTTGGATGAATGATACAACTTGATTAGATTGTTCTTCTCAGTTTGCAACTCCTTGACGAGTACAGCTATCTGCTCGGTTTGTCCATCTGACTTCTTTATCAGCTGTTTGATCTGAGCATCTTGATTTTTCAACTGATCTTGTTGTTCTTTGTTTTGCTTTGTCAACTCCTCATTAGCTGGAGCCTTAGCCTCGATCAGTTGACTCTTGAGATTCTCAATCTCCTGAGTTTGGCTTGTGATCAGATCCTCTTTTTCGGTTAAGGAATCTTCAAGCTTGGCGAACTGAGCTTGAAGACTCTTAAACTCAACCGACTGCTGATGCAGTTCCTCACTGAGTTCTTGAAAATCATTCCAGGAGGGTTCCAATTCATCACTCAGAGATTCCTGCAGGTTAGAAGTATTGGTAGAATTTAAGCGAGCAGGATTAGATTGTACCTCAATATCATCTTGGTCGGTTCCAAGTGCCATGAGGCATTGATCCGGACTGATGACTTTGTTGGTAGAGGTCAGTTCGTCCTCATCTTCAGTGTCTGTGAAGATGTCCATATCGTCAGCTGCCTCTTCTGCTACCATGGCCTTGTTCTTTGCAGTTTGCTTGGCCCTCAGTGCTTCTCTTTCCTTCTTTGAGAGGTCTGGGCAGTCAGCTTTGAAGTGTCCTTGCTTGCCGCATTCGAAGCAACCATTGGTGACTGGCTTCGAACTGTCTCGAGTTCGGTTTGATTTATAGAAACGTTTATATTTTCTGAACCGAGTATCCATATCGGCTAACTTCTTTGACAACGCTGCAATGTTCTGTTGCAGTTCCTCTCTGCTCGGCTCCTTTGCAGTCGTGTCAGCCGATCTGGTTGGCCTTGACGATCTCGACTTTGAGTAGTCATCTCGAAGGGCAACTGACTTTAATGCCGAGCCAACATCCTCAATTCTATTTGTCTGACTTGAGGGCTGCGATCTCCTTCTGTTGACCTTATACTCATTTCCTTTCAAGATTGAGAACAATCTTTCAGTTCCCATTCCACCAAGGTCAGCTCGGCTCTCGTGGATATTTGTGAAAGTATCCCACTCAGCCGGTAGAGCTTGCAACACTTTAAGGTTTATTTCTCTTAGAGTGTATTTTCCTTTCCGGATGGACTGGATTCTTCTGATGATGTCCATAAACTGGAGCTCTAGCTGATCGATAGTCTCATCAGGTCGCAGACTGAAATTGTCGAAATCTTGACATGCATGTGAGAACTTGTTTTCCTTCGTCTCGTCGCTTCCTTCACTTAGCGAAGCCAGGATGTCCCACATCTCTTTTGCAGTCTCACACTCCTCTATCCAGGGCAGATAATCTTGTCCAACCGTGGACATTATTGTGCTCTGAGCCCAGATATCCAGCTGGCTCACCTTGGCCTCTTCCGGAGTGTAGTCTTCTGGCTGTTTCTCCACATACTCCACCACTGCATCTCCATCGTTGGGATTTGTGGGAGTGCGAAGTATTCTGTCTCGTATGACGATTGGTCCAGACGTGAGAACTTGTTGCATCCTATGATGCTTTGACAGAAGGATCTTCTTCATTTGAGTTCTCCATGATGTATAATTGACTACAGAGAACATGACTACGATCTTGTCCTTGACGTCCATCTGCACAAACAAAAACAGGACAAAAATGCGAGCAAGTATGCACTAGCGTGAAAAGATCTGTTCAGTTGACCACTGAAGAAAAATTCTCGAATTCACACCTCGTGAAACAGAGTCAGCAGTCTTTTGAACCACTGCTCTGATACCACTTGATGGTCCCGAAACGAGTTACTGGTGTATGGGGGGGGGAATACACCAGTTGGGATTTAAAAACTTAAACCTGAAAAATCACTTCAACTGAGTGAAAGAGGACTCAGTTGGAATCTCACAGCTGAGTAAACGACCTCAGCTGAAAGAGTGAGGCTGTGCGGAAAGTGGTGGAAAATTATACTCGTTAAAAACAACTCACGCAAAACAGCTCGGTTGGTCAAGAACCAAAACAGCTCGGTTGAAAATGTGCAAAAGAGGTTTGTATGTCAGTTAGATTGATTAGATAAAAATGCAAATGCAACTGAATAAAAACAAACACGAACACACAGGATTTAACGTGGTTCGGAGATAACCCTCCTACGTCCACGAGGAGATGTGAATCTTCACACCTCAGTCCAAGTTCTTCTGGACAGAACCACTCAGCTTACGCGGGCTGAGCAACCGTTAAGGATAAGTTTGCGGGTACTTATCGACCTTACAGTTTAGTTTCCGGGCACTAAACAACCTATGTCAAGTTTGCGGGTACTTGACGACCTGACTACTCAATTACAGGAAGAGTAAGGTCCTAGCACACTTTTTAGGGTGTGAGATAGGGTGGGATTTCCAACTACAGCTCGATCACGAATGAGAGCTGGATCTAAGGCTTGAACGAATAAACACTCAAACTAAGATCTAAGACAGATTTTCACTCTATGAACCCTCAGCTACTAATGTTCTATCACTCTTGAACTCTCAGCTGCTGATGTTCTTAGAATAGGAGTTTAGCAGATTTTTCTTTCGGTTGTGATTGAACTTTTCTCTCTTGTTCCAGTCTGTCTTGTGTGTCTTCTATCTCTCAAATGAGAGAATGCCTCTATTTATAGGCGGAGAGAATCAACTAGCCGTTGGAGGAGCAGTTGATCTCTGATCGGTTGATAGCGATGGCTTGTCTCTCATCTCTGCAGACTTTCTCGATATGGCATCTGTGCTCTTCTGCTTTCCATCTGAGACAGCCTTGTGTTGGGCCAGATGGGGTAATGACTGAACGGTCAAACCCTCATGTGACTTCCTTTTGAAATTCAAATCTTAACCTTTCTGACAGTCAACCTCGGTTCGTCGGTTGAAAGTCTTGATCTTCATCTGAGTGGTCTTCAGCTGATGTTCTGAACTGTTGGACTCTCAGCTGACTTTGAACTTCAAGCAGTTGATCTTCTTGTTCGAGTTCTACAACTGAGGTTCTGAAACTGAACACTCAGTTGTCTTCCTTGTATTTACTCAGTTGGGTTTGAACCCTCAGATGACTTTCCTTTTCATCTGATGTTCTCTTCCTTTCTACTGTTTCTCATCTGATGAACGCTCAGTTGGTTTCCTTCACAACTGATGTTCTGAAGACTTCCCCTTGTTTGCATCTGAACATATGAACTCTCAGTTGTCTTTCTTCACAACTGATGTTCTGTCTGAGTGACGCCTTGTTGCCATCTTCAGCTGGAGACCTGTAAAGATAAAATCTTAACTTTGCTCAAACAGCGAGCCTAAATTCTAACATTAGGTTCTGGCAACATCTACTCGGTTGGGGTCAATCGGTTTTGGAATTCATCAAAACTTATACTAATAAATTTCCCAACATGGTTCCAATAGGTGAGCAGGAGTTAGTTCGCTAGAAGTGTGCTGTTTGTGGAACTCAAATGTTGAGTCATGATTTTGGACACAACATTTTGCATTTGCATTAATGTGTATTCGATTTTGGTGCTAAATGAAAGAACTGAACTTAAGAATTGCATGAAGAATAATAGCTTGTTTTTTGTGAGAATAAAAACGTATGAAGACATCGTGTGTCCATTAGAAGGGATAAATTTGGGACATCTTGTGCGTAGTGCAGGAAGAGTTTTGAAACCATAGTAAAATATGAGGTTGAGAGGGAATTGTAAGTTTAGATTCGTTTCTACACTGAAGTTGAACCTATTTGCCTAGTAGATCTGGAAACCTGGTCATATTGATCCATATTATGCCCCTTAAGGTGAACCTCACTTGTCTATGTGGTATTGCTAGTTCATAGTAGAGTTTTGACTAATATCACGAAATGTTCATGAAAGACCTTCAAAATTTATTTAGAAGTAATTTTGTGATTGTTCGTCTGGGTATGTGCTAACTTGGGCCAAAAGCTAGGAGTCCTTGAATCCTATTGCAAAGAATAATACGAGCAGATTTAAGTTCACCAGCTCACTCAATATCTTGAGAATAAATTGTGTTGTTTATGCACTTATGTATTTGGTATGTTAAGAGTTGTTTCGGATATTTGGCGAGGCATAGGGGAAATTCGAAAATGATTACTCCCCATAGAATACTAACACATTTTGCAGATAGCAACAATTAGAAGTAAGCTTATAAACTAAATATCAGGGTTGTATTCAGGGGTCGCGAAGAGATCCTGAGGACAACAGAGACCTGCCAATAAAATCTCGACAACCTCAGGTATAGCAGTCTGACGCGTGATAGGTTATCACTTCAGCAACTTGAGCTCAAGCCCTCAAATCTTTTGCATGACAAGCTCTTACATATTGAATCTAAAACCAACCTTACTTTGAGTTATAACTTAATAATGAAGTCAATTGCAGTAGAAGGGAGTAAGACGTACATTTACTCTTTTGTACAATAAATTCGAAATGATTAATTTTTTATAGATGGCCTCAATGATGAATTTTGGTGCCTATTTCTTTGATTGAGCAGATTTGAACTTCTTAATATGAAGGAGACCACTCAAAGCATGAGTGTAGAAGAGAACACAATACGTGATTACTCACAAAAAAAATCAGGTCTCCCGTCAGAAACCCATTGAGGTCACAAGACGGGATAACTCACATTAAAAAGTCTCTTAGCTTGCACGAATAGCAACAAAGAGCATGTTATGTGATTCCTCACACTGAAAAGCCTCTCACCTTGCATGAATCGCAACAGAGAGCATGTTAAATAATTACTTATGATGAAATACGAGTCTCTTGGCTCGCTTGAAGCACATGAAAGAGTAGAATACGCGGCTACTTCGCGATGAGACGACAACCTACATGAATTGCAGCACATGGCAAGTTACATGATCAGTCACTGAAAAACAATTCTCTCAAAGCACCTGAGAGAGTAGGAGACGTGATTACTCCACGACAAAAAAATAAGATCATAATCATCATCATACATCGAGTGCTGAAGAAAGCTCTCGAGCGCATACTTGACTAGGCTATCATGACCACATTATCTAGCCATAGCAAGGACAATACATTCACTAATTCGAGATTGATGTTACTCTTTAAGCCCATAGTGGCTCATTATTTCAGCAATTTGACTCTAAGTCACCAGCTATACAACATGAGAAATGTTGACAAATACATGTGAAACTAACTTTACTCCGAATGACAAGAGAGAGCTCCAGTCACTCGGAGTAGGGGGAGTAGGGGTGTACCTTACACCCCTAAGGGGTGTCCAAAATACCTCATGAAAATAAAATTTTGAAAAAATGTCCACTACCAAATTTAGAATCTTGGTAAGAAAAATGCATAGCGTATGCAGATACATGTAGATACCTTGCTGCTAGAGATGAACTGCATGAGAACTCGGCCTAAGAAATGATATTCAGCGAGAGCTGAATTTTCTAAATATGGATTAAGATCAGGAAGAGACCTGAATCGAAGAACTTCAGCATTAGCTAAGGCTTAAATTAAATAAAATGATATTCAGCGAGTGCTGAATTTTGAATATGGATTAAAGTCGGGAAGAGACCTGAATCCACAATTCGTAAAATGAACCTCAGCATAAGCTGAGGCAAATTTATAATGAAAGAATATTCAGCGAGAGCTGAATTCTAAATTTGGATTGAGGTTAAGAAGAGACCTGAATCGAGGATTCGTAAAACGAATCTCAGTATGAGCTGAGACAAAATTTTAATGAAAGAATATTAAGCGAGAGCTGAATTCTAAATTTGGATAAAGGTCAGAAAGAGACCTGAATCCAAAACTCGAATGAAAAGACTCAACATGAGCTGAGGTGAAATTTTAATGAAATAATATTCAGCAAGAGCTGAATTCTGAATTTGATTTAAGTTCAGAAATAGACTTGAATCTAGAATTTGTAAGAAGAACCTCAGCATGAGCTGAGATAAAATTTTAATGAAATAATATTCAGCGAGAGCTGAATTCTGAATTTAGATTAAGGTCAAAAAGAGACATGAAACCAGAATTTATAAAACAAACCTCAGTATGAGCTGAGACAAAATTTTAATTATAGAATATTCAGCGAGAGCGGAATTCTAAATTTGGATCAAGGTCACGTAGAGACCTGAATCCAAAACTCGAATGAAAAGCCTCATCATGAGCTGAGGTAAAACTTTAATGAAATCATATTCAGCGAGACCTGAATTCTGAATTTGAATTAAGGTAAAAAAAATAGACCTGGATCTAGAATTTGTAAGAAGAACCTCAACATGAGCTGAGATAAAATTTTAATAAAATAGTATGCAGCAAGAGCTTAGCTCTGAATTTGAATTAAGGTCACGAAGAGACCTAAATCTAAAATTTATAAAATAAACCTCAGCATGAGCTGACGTAAAAGTTGAATGAAGCAAAATCTAATGAGAACTGAATGGTGAACGTGGAATAAGGTCAAGATAAGACCTGAATTTGAAATTCAAAGACGAGCTTCAGCATGAGTGAGCTAAATATTAAATGAAATAAAATTCAATGAGAACTGAAAATATGAGGGATAAGCTTCAGTAAGAGCTAACTCAAACGTGACTAAATGAATTTTTATAAGAGCCAATGTTCATCGTTCGAAATATAAGATCCTGGGAGTCCTGAATTGAAAAATTGGAAAGATGAATTTTATGAAGACAAGTTCAGAAAATCAATGACATATTGCTCATAGAGATTGAAACTCAAAAGTAACTACCCTCATATTAGCCATTATACTAGCTGAAATTTGAGTTTGGTTTATCGTGGTTTAAGAATTAAATGAAAAAATATTCAATGGGAGCTGAATTGTGGATTTGAGAATAAGGTCGAAAATTAAGAGACCTACATTTAGAATGTAAAAGATGATTTTCAAAATGAGTTGAGCTTAAAGTTGAATGAAGGTTCGACGAGAGCTAAATTGTGGATTTTGGATTAAGGTCAAAAAGAGACCTGAATCTAGAAATCGAAAGAAGAGCTTCAGCATCAGCTTAGTACAAAGTCAATGAATTAGGGCGTAGTGTGAGCCAAACTCCGAAGGTGAAAAATGATCAAGAAGAGACCTAAAATTAGAAATTGAAATGAAATTTTGGCATGAGTTAAACTTTGATAGAACTCAGCAAGAGCCCGAGTTCTCAGCCCATAGAAGAAGCTCCAGCGTGAGCTGAACTTGGAATAAACTAGGTATGAACGTGAACCCTTAGCCTATGAATCTAGCTCCAATGTGAGCTAAGATTTGAAAGATCTCAGTGGGCACCTTAGCTATCAGTTTGAGATACGAGCTTCAGCGCGAGCCAAGCTCTGAGTAACGAAATCAAAGTATTAGCATGAGCTGAACTTTGAGAGATACCGGAAAAAGCCCAAGCTCCTGACCATGGAAGGAGCTCCAGTGTGAGCTAAACTTTGAATGAACTAGGTAAGAGCTGAGCTCTCAACCTAAGAAGTCAGTGCCAGCGAGAGCTATACTCTACTTATTATAGTCAAGCTCCAACGCGAGCTAAACTTTGAATGAGCTAAGAAGGAGCTGAACTCTTAGCCTAAGAAGTTAGCTTCAACAAGAGTTGAACTCTGAATACTGAAATCTAATATCAGAGAGCTAAACTTTGAAGAAAGCTCAGCAGACGCCTGAGCTCTCGGTCAAAAAAATGAATTTCAGCACGAGGTGAAATCTGAATAATCAAATCAGGTGTCAGCAAGAGTTGAACTTTGAGAGAACTCGGTAGGATCCTGAGTTCTCAGAGGTAAGTTTCAGCACGAGCTGAACTCTAAGTATTGTGTGAGTTCTCATTTTGGAAAGGGAGATGAACTCTGAATATTGAGGGTGAGTAAGTTGAACGTGAGATGAACTCAAACTTGAGTTCCATGACTAAGAGATAAGCTTTGGTGAAAATTAATGATAAAATGAACCTCTACAAAATAAGGAGTGGCCGCATACCGAGCCATTAGCCTAAGCTGCAACATGAGTTAACACGAGTATCAACTTGGCCTAAGCCCATAGAAGTGGGCCTAATTGTGACGGAGTACCATGAAATTTAGAAGCAAGACTCATAAAAGGCTGATCCGTAAAAGTGAAGTTTAGGTATTAGCAAGAGCTGAAATTTAGAGATAGCTTGAGTTAAATTCCGATGAACTAAGGTTCACTGAGAAGCTGAACTCTGAATCTAAGTTAAGGTCGTGAGGAGACCTGAGTCCAGAATCTGAAGGATAAGATTTAGCAAAACTAAACTTTGGAATTGAGCAATAGTTTTTGGCATGCTGTCAAACATGCTGAATAAAGTAAGCTTAAGCGAGTAATTTGAAAGATGAATTTTAAGGTAAGGTGAATAAAGTAAGCTCAAGCACGTGCTTAGTAAAACAGCTTTGAACATAAGCCGAGCGTTACTAGTCTTAGAAATCAAGGCTCATAGTTTGTAAATGGTTCAAGCAAGATTTGAAGTAAATAATAAATAAATTGCGATTCCACGAATTAGAAACAACTACTCCGACTTTCTTCTTGTTGAAGAATCAGTCAGAGTAGGGGGGAGTAGATGATGTGGCACAAAATTATTAGGTCTCGGTTAGTGATCTGAGACCTGAGACCTGAGACCTGGGACCTGAGACCTGGACCTGATCCCCGATCAGGTCTCCCGTGTCCTTTCCTGCCAGCCTGACACTACATACAATCGCATCCAGCCATGTGGCATTGGAGTAAGTACTGACAGCTGGGAATATAGCTTATTCTCCAAGCTATTCATTTCTCCTATAAATACCCAACCTCATTCACATTTTACTCTCAGGTTCCTTCTGCACAACATTCTCTACACAAACACTCACGCACTCTACAATATTATCTGCTAAAAAGAGTGAATCTGACTTAAGCTTTGGAGGGTGTTCGCCGGAACCCACCCCCGATGTTCATTCTTTTGCAGGCGAGCATATATCAACATGGCACAGGAGCATAGCAGTTCATCTCTCGGGGACCCCTGGCCTCCGATTCACAGCGAGCAAGCAGCGACTTCCTCTTTTCCTTGTGTGGAGAATATTCTTGATGGAGTTAGGTT
The DNA here is from genome assembly GCA_029490685.1 of Schizonepeta tenuifolia. Lineage (NCBI taxonomy): Eukaryota > Viridiplantae > Streptophyta > Magnoliopsida > Lamiales > Lamiaceae > Schizonepeta > Schizonepeta tenuifolia. The sequence goes on along the minus strand of CM055959.1, from coordinate 40,490,474 downwards.
GATTTTGACTTCATTACAGTGAATACCAACTGTTTGCGAAAATGCCGCAAAGCACTTTGACTATTCTTTGCAAAATCTAGATGCAAAAGATTTAATTGAGCATGGATGTTAAAGAATCATGGCTTTCCATATCTGAATGTGCCTATTTTATATTTTCCGTAAATAAATCGAAAGGTTAATATGTGAAGTATTGGATTTAAATTACTGTTTATTATGAACAATAGTTGGAACTTGAGTTTAAGTGAGGAACTCTAGATCTTGGAATATAATTGTATTCTAATTCTCTTCATAATCTGGTGTTCTATAGATTATGTGACATTGTGTTTATGCTAATTTACACACACGATACTGTGATTTATCACTATGGCACACCGAATGTTTGTGAAAAAGCCCCTAAGAGCTTTGGCCATTTTAGAAAAACCTGGTACATCATTTGCAGTTTTCATTTGATGTTGGTTTTTGGATAATTGTTGGCATGAATTTGAGTGGGTATTTGTTAAGTTAATCTCATACTTGACGCATTAGTATGTTGAATATGCCCAGTAAAATCAATAAACTAGTTGTGGTTAATTGTTCTGAATTTTCTCCATTTTACAAAATCTGAGAACCATTTTTAGCTTTCTAATGTGGCTGGTTTGTGGATGATATGGCCAAAAGGAAGCACAAAAAGCAAAGAGCCAACATAACGATCATTTACATTTTGGTGAATATAAGTAGTGGGATGGAATCAAGTGATTAAGGATGTGGTTAGCAGTCGCGCGGTTGCCAGACGCTTCTTTGGCCAAGCCTTGAAAGCATATACTTGGGAATGAACTTGGAGGCTACAGAACATCTCGTCGTACTCCATGAGTAAGGTCTATATTTTTAGCTTGAGTTAAGCTTACTTTGGTTGATAAAAATAGTTTTGACAACATACTTCTACTGAGTTTGATTATCGTGCTACATGCTTATGCTTCTGGAATATGTCAGTAGATTAATATGAATTGGAATCGCTGATGATTTTGTCACAAGGATCTTTTTGATATAGAAATTGTTGCTAGTTTTGCATTTGCATTAATGTGTATTCAATTATTGTGCTAAATGAAAGAACTGAACTTAAGAATTGCAAGAAGAATAATAGCTTGTTTTTTGTGAGAATAAAAACGTATGAAGACATCGTGTGTCCATTAGAAGGGATAAATTTGGGACTTCTTGTGTGTAGTGCAGGAAGAGTTTTGAAACTATAGTAAAATATGAGGTTGAGAATGAATTATAAGTGTATATTCGTTTCTACACTGAAGTTGAACCTATATGCCTAGTAGATCTGGAAACCTGGTCATATTGATCCATATTATGCCCCTTATGGTGAAGCTCACTTGTCTATGTGGTATTGCTAGTTCATAGTAGAGTTTTGACTAATATCACGAAATGTTCATGAAAGACCTTCAAAATTTATTTAGAAGTAATTTTGTGATTGTTCGTCTGGTTATGTGCTAACTTGGGCCAAAAGCTAGGAATCCTTGAATCCTATTGCGAAGAATAATACGAGCAGATCTGAGTTCACCAGCTCACTCAATATCTTGAGAATAAATTGTGTTGTTTATGCACTTATGTATTTCGTATGTTAAGAGTTGTTTTCGATATTTGGCGAGGCGTAGAGGAAAATCGAAAATGATTACTCCCCATAGAATACTAACACATTTTGCAGATAGCAACAATCAGAAGTAAGCTCATAAACTAAATATCAAGGTCGAATTCAGGGGTCCCGAAGAGATCCTGAGGACAACAGAGACCTGCTAATAAAACCTCGGCAACCTCAGGTGTAGCAGCCTTATGCGTGATAGGTTATCACTTCAGCAACTTGAGCTCAAGCCCTCACATCTTTTGCATGAGAAGCTCTTATGTATTGAATGTAAAACCAACCTTACTCCGAGTGATAACTTAATAATGAAGTCAATTGCAGTAGAAGGGAGTAAGACGTACATTTACTCTTTTGTACAATAAATTCGAAATGATTATTTTTTTATAGATAATCTCAATGATGAATTTTGTTGCCTATTTCTTTGATTGAGCAGATTTGAATTTTTTAATATGAAGGAGACCACTCAAAGCATGAGTGTAGAAGAGAACACGATACGTGATTACTCACGGAAAAAATCAGGTCTCCCGTCAGAAACTAATTGAGGTCACAAGACGGGATCACTCGCATTGAAAAGCCTCTTAGCTTGCACGAATAGCAACAAAGAGCATGTTATGTAATTACTCACATTGAAAAGCTCTTAGCTTGCACGAATAGCAACAAAGAGCATGTTATGTGAATACTCACACTGAAAATCCTCTCAGCTTGCATGAATCGCAACAAAGAGCATGTTAAATAATTACTTATGATGAAATACGAGCCTCTTGGCTCGCTTGAAGCACATGAAAGAGCAGAATACGCGGCTACTTCGCGATGAGACAACAACCTACAAGAATTGCAGCACATGTCAAGTTACATGATCAGTCACTGAAAAACAGTTCTCTCAAAGCACCTGAGAAAATAAGAGACGTGATTACTCCACGACAAAAAAAAAAAAAGAGAGAAGATCATAATCATCATCATACATCGAGTGCTGAAGAAAGCTCTCGAGCGCATACTTGACTAGGCTATCATGACCACATCATCTAGCCATAGCAAGGACAATACTTTCAATAATTCGAGATTGATGTTACTCTCGAAGCCCATAGTGGCTCATTATTTCAGCAATTTGACTCTAAGTCACCGGCTATACGACATGAGAAATGTTGACGAATACATGTGAAACTAACTTTACTCTGAATGACAAGAGAGAGCTCCAGTCACTCGGAGTAGGGGGAGTAAGGGTGTACCTTACACCCCTAAGGGGTGTCCAAAATACCTCATGAAAATGAAATTTTTGAAAAAATGGCTACTACCAAATTCAGAATAGTGGTAAGAAAAATGCATAGCGCATGCAGATACATGTAGATACCTTGCTGCTAGAGATGAACTGCATGAGAACTCGGCCTAAGAAATGATATTCAACGAGAGCTGAATTCTAAATATGGATTAAGGTCAGGAAGAGATCTGAATCGAAGAACTTCAACATTAGCTGAGGTTTAAATTAAATAAAATGATATTCAACGAGAGCTGAATTCTGAATATGGATTAAGGTCAGGAAGAGACCTGAATCGAAGAATTTCAGCTTTAGTTGAGGGTTAAATTAAATAAAATGATATCCAGCGAGAATTGAATTCTGATTCAGATTAAGGTCAGAAAAAGACCTGAATCCAGAATTTGTAAGAAGAGCGACAACATGAGTTGAGACAAAATTTTAATTAAATAGTATGCAGCAAGAGCTTAGCTCTGAATTTGAATTAAGGTCACGAAGAGACCTAAATCTAAAATTTATAATATAAACCTCAGCATGAGCTGAGGTAAAAATTGAATGAAGCAAATTCCAACGAGAACTGAATGGTGAATGTGGAATAAGGTCAAGATAAGACCTGAATTCGAAATTCAAAGACGAGCTTCAGCATGAGTGAGCTAAATATTAAATGAAATAAAATTCAATGAGAACTTGAAATATGAGGGATAAGCTTCAGTAAGAGCTAACTCGAACGTGGCTAAATGAATTTTTACAAGAGCCAATGTTCATCGTTCAAGATATAAGGTCCTGGGAGTCCTGAATTGAAAAATTGGAAAGACGAATTTTATGAAGACAAGCTCAGAGAATCAATGACATATTGCTCATAGAGAGTGAAACTCAAAAGTAACTACCCTTATATTAGCCATTATACTAGCTGAAATTTGAGTTTGCTTTATCGTAGGTTAAGAATTAAATGAAAAAATATTCAATGAGAGCTAAACTGTGGATTTGAGAATTAGGTTGAGAATTAAGAGACCTATATTAAGGATTTAAAAGATGATTTTTAGCACGAGTTGAGCTTAAAGTTGAATGAAGGTTCGGTGAGAATTGAATTCTGGATTTTGGATTAGGGTCAGAAAGAGACTTGAATCCAGAATTCGGAAGAAGAACTTTAACATTAGCTTAGGAAAAGGTTGAGGAATTAGGATATAGTGTGAGCTAAACTCCGAAGCTGAAAAATGGTCAAAAAGAGACCTAAATTTAGAAATTGAAATGGAATTTTAGCATGAGTTAAACTTTGAGAGGACTCAGCAGAAGCCCGAGTTCTCAGCCAATAGAAGAAGCTCCAGCGTGAGCTAAACTTTGAATAAGATACGCATGAGCCTGAGCCCTTAACCTATGAATCTAGCTTCAGGGTGAGCTGAGATCTAAGAGATCTCAGCGGGCACCTCAGCTATCAGCTTAAGATACGAGCTCCAACGCGAGCCAAGCTCTGAGTAACGAAACCAAAATATTAGCATGAGCTGAACATCAAGAGATACCGACAAAGCCCAAGCTCCTGACTATGGAAGAAGCTCCAGTGTGAGCTAAGCTTTGAATGAACTAGGTAGGAGCTGAGCTCTCAGCCGAAGAAGTTAGCTCCCGCGTGAGCTATACTTTGCTTGTTTTAGTTAAGCTCTAGCGTGAGTTATACTTTGAATGAGCTAAGGATGAACTAAGCTCTTTGCTTTAGAAGTTAACTCCGACAAGAGTTGAACTTTGAGAAAACTCAGAGAAAACTCAGTAGGCGCCTGAGCTATCAGTCAAAGAAGTGAATTTCAGCACGAGCTGAACTCTAAATAGTCAAATCAGGTGTCAGCAAGAGTTGAGATTTGAGAGAACTCGGTGGGATCCTGAGCTCTCAGAGGTAAGTTGCAGCACAAGCTGAACTCTAAGCATTGAAGTAAACTATCAGCAAGAGCTAAATTTTGATTGAAATCGGCGAGAGTCTGACTTCTCAGTCTGAAAAGGGAGCTGAACTCTGAATGTTGAGGATCAGTAAGTTGAGCGGGGGATGAACTTAAACTCAAGTTCCATGCCTAAGAGATAATTAAGCTTTAGTGAAAAATTGATGATAAAACGAACCTCTACAAGATAAGGAATGGTCACATACCGAGCCATTAGCCTGAGCTGCAATATTAGTTAACACGAGCATCAACTTGGCCTAAGCCAATAGAAGTGGGCCTAATCGTGAGGAGAACCATGAAATTTAGAAATAAGCCTCATAAAAGGCTGATCCGTGAGAGTGAAGTTTAGATATTAGCAAGAGCTGAAATTTAGAGATAGCATAAATTAAGTTCCAATGAACTAAGGTTCAGGGAGAAGCTGAACTTTGAACCTAAGTTAAGATCATGAGGAGACCTAAATCCAGAATTCATGAGATGAGTGTCGGCATAAATGGAGGTGAATTTGAATTAAAGTCAGCAAGAGATCTGATTCCAGAATTTGTGAGATGATTTTCAACATTAACTGAGATATAAATTTAATGAAATAATATTCAGCGAGAGCTGAATTCTGAATTCGAATTAAGGTCATGAGGAGGTTTGAATTCAGAATTTGTAAGAAAACCCCAACATGAGTTGAGGTAAAATTTTAATGAAATAATATTCAGTGAGAATTGAACTCTAGATTTGGATTAAGATCACGAAGAGACCTAAATCCGAAATTTGAAGGATAAGGTTTAGCAAAAACTAAACTTTGGAATTAAGGAATAGTTTTCGGCATGTTGTCGAATAAGGTGAATAAAGTAAGCTCAAGCACGTGCTTAGTAAAATAGCTTTGAACATAAGCCGAATGTTACGAGTCTTAGAAATCAGGGCTCATAGTTTGTAAATGGTTCAAGCAAGATTTGAACTAAAGAATAAATGAAGTGCGATTCCACGAATTGGAAACAAGTACTCCGACTTTCTTCTTGTTGAAGAATCAGCCCGATCAGGTCTCTCGTGTCCTTTCCTACCAGCCTGACACCATATAAAATCAAATCCCGCCATGTGGCATTGGAGTAAGTATTGACAACTGGAAATATAGCTTATTCTCCAAGCCATTCATTTATCCTATAAATACCCAACCTCATTCATATTTACTCTCAGGTTCTGCTACTTTTACAAAAACACTCAACACACCACTTTCCTCACGCATTCTCTCTTCCTCATTCCTTTTCATTCTATCTTGATCGTCGGAGGGGGTTCGCCAGAAAACCTCCGGAGCTTTTCTTTTTGTAGGATTCGAGGAGGGACACAAGCTGATTCTGAGCTCTTGGTTATCACATAAACGAGATTTGTGAAGATAGGTAGAGCATGGTTATCTTCTATGGGTGTTGTCAGTGTTAATCGAATGTTGGGTCCGTTTTTTGGACTCAACACTCACCTTAATCTAAATTCAGAAAAATTTTGCCTCAACTCATGCTGAGGTTCATTTTTCAGATTCTGGATTCAGGTTTCCTCGCGACCTTAATCCAAATACTAAATTCAGCTCTCGCTGAATATTATTTCATTCAATTTTTACCTTAGCTCAGGTTGAGGTTCATTTTACAAATTCTGGATTCAGGTCTCCTCGTGACCTTAATCCAAATTTAACATTCAGCTCTTGTCGAACCTTCATTCAACTTTCAGCTCAACTCATGCTGAAGATTGTGTTTTAAATTCTAAATTTAGGTCTCTTAATCTTGACATTAAAATCCGGATTTCAGCTCTCACTGAATCTTCTTCATTTAATTCTTAACTCATGATAAAGTTCACTTAAATTTCAGCTAGTGTAATGGTTAGTACGAGAGTGGTCATTTCTGAGTTTCGCTCTCTATGAGCAATACATCATTCATTCTTTGGTTTTGTCTTCATGAAATTCATCATTCAAATTTTTTAATTCAGGATTCTGCTGGACCTTATATCTCGAACGATGAGCATTAGTTCTTGTAAAAATATATTTTAACCATGCTCGGGTTAGCTCTTACTGAAGCTTTCCCTCAGAATTTAAGTTCTCACTAAATTTTACTTTATTTAATATTTGGCTTAGCTCATCTTTGAATCCCTAATTTAGGTCTCATCTTAACCTTATTCCACGTTAAAAATTCAGTTCTCATAAACTCTCATTTCATCCAATATTCAGCTTAACTACTAATGGAGCTCATCTTTTAAATTCTGGATTTAGGCTGCTTCGGGACCTTAATCTAAATTCCAAATTGAGCTCTCACTGAATTTTACTTCATTCCATTTTGGCTCGACTCATGTTGACACTTATCTCTCGATTTTTTTATTTCAGACCTCTTCTCAACCGTATTCAGAGTCCATAATTCAGTGAGAGCTGAATTATACTTCATTTAATATTTAGCTCAACTTATCTTAAAGCTCATTTGCGAGACTTGGATCTCAAAGTCGTGTCGGGTTCACTCAGAGTTTAGCCCATGTTAGAGCTTCTCTCTTAGGTTTGAAATTCTGGCTTCAAATCAAGTTCGTTTCGTTTCCTCTGTATGGCTTAAAAAGACTCAGGTCTCTTGGAGACCTAGTAACACTATTACTGATATGGTGGTGAGATCTATGAAGAAGATCTCCAACAATACTATGTCAAAGTACTTTGGGAGGTCTCCAATGAGCTCTCTTAGTAGGTCTCCTTCCAGAGTCCTGATGAGCTCTCCTATTGAGGTATCCCCCTCACTGGCGCACATGACAAATAAAGATACTTTAATTAATGCATACTGTTGTGGCACAAAATATCAGGTCTCGGTTGGAAACCTGATAAAGAGATCACATACCAAAAGTACGAGAATATAAATGAAACCGGCCTCAGTTGGAGACCTGAGAAAGAAACAATTCGCTAAGATATAGAGAAACAGTTTGATACACTTGTTCAGAGACCTGGCTAGCATCAGGTAGCATGAGAGACCTGATCAGGTCTCCCGTTGCGCGAGAGACCTCGTCAGGTCTCCCGTGTCCTTCCTGCCAACTCTGACATCCCTTTTAAGTAAGTCAGTAAGATTTCGCTACGTGGAAAGTTGGCTGCTAAGGACCTTTGGATATAGTGCTTAATCTTTAAGAAACACTCATTTCCATATAAATAAGGGAGTTGGTCATTTCTTTACACACAATATTCACTACACAAAAACAATCACGTACTCTACAATATTATCTTCAAAAATGAGCGAATCTGACTTAAGCTGCGGAGGGTGTTCGCCGGAAACCACCCCCGGCGTTCATTCTTTTGCAGGCGAATACACAAACGGGAGTGTTGCAGTTCATCTCTTGGCCCTGGATTCACAACAAGCGAGCAGCAATTCCCTCTTTTCCTTATGTGGAGAATATTCTTGAAGATGTTGGGCTGATTTTGGCCACAATAGCTAGTTTATATCGTGACAAAGGGAATTCGTTGTGAACTGGTGAAAGGAAAACTCACAAAGAAGCTCGTATCAACTTCTATTGCGGCTCCTGGTTTGACTTCTCTAAATGTCTCATTTATTACTTATCGCTCCAGTTATTTGATGGTCAGTTATCTGATATTGGTTCAATGAGTGAATTAGTTAGTAATGGATTACTACACTAATGTGGCACAAAATTATCAGTAAATTGTGGAGCACATAAACTTTTTATAATTTAAGATCAAGTTCTATGGTCACTAGATGATGAATAATGGCCAGTAATTGAAATTGCTTCTGCAATCAACTCTGAAATCTATCATTGCCATGTTTGATTTTAATGGATATTATAACATGTCTGCCCATTATTGCATCATAATCAACTTCTTGTGTCTCTGGTGAGTTTGATTTTTGATTTGGCGCATAAGTGATTCTTAATTCTTCGATCTTGATTCTTGATTGGGATTATATAATATTTGAGAGCTTTATTATCTCCCACCAAATAATTGTAAAAATTCTTCAACGTAAGCTGCTTGCGAAATGTGATTTCTAAATATTTTAGCGTAATACTAAGCCACTTTTGAGCTCTGAATTGCTTGTTTTTCAAGATTTGATGTTATCTTCTCGTGCTCTCAACATCTGATATTTTCTTTCTCTTATGGAACCAATGTTCTTATTGGGGTACATTAATTAATTTTCTATTGAGTGCCAAGGGCATGTAGCTTGTATACCTATTTGATGTAGTTAAATGAGAGCAGGAAATAAAAGTAAAAATACAGCACAACCACCGACATCTCCTATTGTCTGTGCCTTCGAAGAAATAATTTGCAAGTTGGGATGTCACACCCCGACTCTCGAGGTGCGACTTACGAACAACAACAAAACCTAAACAACTAGCAATCAACTCAAATAAGGAGAACATGCTCGGGGAAAATGAAGAAAGATAAGGCAATCGAATTAGACTTCCAAAAACATAACGAAGTAATATCCGAGCATTTCAACTTCACTTAAAATAGGAATCTAAATAAGTAATTCATGCTAACGGGAATAGAATTCCAACAAAAAGAGAATGCACATGTATACCAAGTTAAGAGAATCAGGTTCAACAACATTTCGAGTCAACGAGCCCATCGCTTGGAAGTACAAGTCAAGTAGTTTAAGAATTCAGCAAAAATTCAAAGTCATCGAGCACAACACTCGGAATTAAAAACATGATTATCAAAGTATTAGCATCAACAGATATCAATTCCAAAGGGTTGCATTGGAAACTTGTGTCAATACCCAACATCTGCACGTATGAAGACATACAAATGCTAGTCTGAAATTCAGCTAGACTCAACCAAAAGAACCAAACCACACCACCAAGTATCCATGCCATCGCTATCCAGTCAACCTGCATGTTTAGAAACACACGCAGGGCTGAGTACTTCGTACTCAGTGAACACAAGCCAAAACATTTGAATAAAGATGCTTCTTAAAGCTATAACAATTGAACTTGCCTTGCCGAACATCACAAGTACTTAAGCAGTTTAAAAACAGTTTTACTTGTGCATGTTAAAAACATTTTCTTTTAAACAGACTGCGCAGTCAAATATAACATATAATATAACAGTATGCATCATCTGTCACAAACAATCTTACTGTGCCGAGAAGTAGGCCTCTTTCTCGAGCACTGTGACCGGCCTAACCGAAGCAAGGCTCACAGTCACCTCAACATATACCACACGTGGGTTTCCTGCCTTTCACAGGATAAAACATCTTCACATAAACAGATGATAACACATACCAATCTTAATAAAAACGGCAAGTCAATCATATTTAAAAAAAAATCATATCATAACACTCAATAGCATAACTAATTCTCATCGATAGTTTTGGTTCAGAAAAGCCCACCTGACTTCCGAAGATCTAGCTAGGTGGTTTAGGGCTATTTGTCCTTGCTTAATGATCCGTCCGGCTCGATCCTTCACAGTTCGACATCGATAGGAAAAATAAGATACACAAAAGACAGACACAAAGGCGTTGGACTCAAATGAAGGACTTCTACTTGAGTCGTTTCTCTCTTCGCTCTAACTTCTCTAAAAGATTTCGCGTTCTCGTCTTTAAATTATTAACTCTACTCGAATTGGTTAATACTACTAATCAACGTCTCAACACTTTCTCACTTTACTTAATAACGTCATCCATTTACACTCTATTACTCGAGTTTTCTTTCAAAGACTTTAATCACTTCTCGATTTAACAATCAATAATTCAATCATTTTGCATATAATAATTCAATTATCCTTTATATCATAACTAGTATCATGCATTTAAACACTTATTCAATCATATAATGAATTCAAATAAATCAAACAAACTTCAAGACACATTAACATTTATTTATCTTAAACATTAGAACCTAACTCAATTATGCATTTCTCTTTATAAAGGCTCAAACTATTTACTCTATCTTTTCTTATTTTATAGGCAACGCTTTGTTCTACATTCCTTATCTTATGAGGTATTTTATAACTTTTACTCAATTAATAAAAATTCTCTTTAATTATGATTAAACTCTTATGAAATTAGAATTTCTTATTCATTTCTAATTCGATTCTCATTACTTAACTCGACTATTATTTTTCTAATTATTAACTCGGTAATTTCTCTCGATTTATTTTTAATTCGCTTGGTTGAACACAACCTCAATTAATTATTTTTAATTAACTTCTTTTAACTCATTACTCGATATCTTATTATTAATTTCTTGATTAACTTATACGAGTATCTAACTTAACTCGTCTAGCATCTTTTCTCCATTCGATTAAATTTTCCTTTTTATTTCTTCTCGATTAATTCTTTTAAACTCGGTTTTTCTTAATTTTTGCTCATTTAATTAATAATTTCTTCTTCTTTTATCATTAACTTTTTAAGCCATTTTCTTACTTAATAAGTTTTCTTTATCTTTTAATAAATATTTTTATAAACTAGTTCATTTTATTAGTTAAGTTACAAAATATCTTTTTGTTGTAGTTTATTAAAAATTTAAGTCTTTAAGTTTTCATAGAAGAACATTTAATTGATATATCTTTATGCATTTTTCATCTTTAAATTAAAAGCTTTTGAACTTCAATCCTTTTATTACAAAACTTCTATCTTTACTTATAATTTAAACTAGTATTCATACACACAATATAACATCTAACATCCAATCTTTTCTATAACATCACATTTAATTTCTTTAAAATCTTAACATGCAATTTCATTTTCTTAATTTAAACACATGTATGATTATATTAACATATCATACAATCATCTCATGATCCAAACATCACTTAATTTCTCAACAAAATCAACAAAATAAATTCTCCACTTTTCTTCAAAACACACGGCACACATGCATAATCTTGTGCATTTTATCTCTCAATTTTTTCATGCATATAATCTCATTCTCAACATGATAAAAATAACAAATCAAGTATCAAAATATCAATAACTCAAAGGATCCACATTTTCCTATTTTTGCTTATTAATTTCGACATTTATCAAATTTGTAGGGTTTTAAATTCTTTTTCTTCTCTTAATTCACCGATTAAAACCTAATGTTCGATTCTCCTAACGATTTCTTCTCACTCGATTATCACGTGCATAACCTAAGTTTGCCTAAACATGAATAAATAACATGCATGCATAGCTTCTTTTTTTTAGGACTTAGAGATATACATATTTACAACTAATCAAATGAATATCATACTTTAATTTAAATGGAATTCCTTCTCCTTGGTTCTTGGAATCGAAATGGGTGGAAAATGAAGCTTCAAAGCTTGGACTTGAAGGGAAGAAAGAAGTCTTCTTGAATCCTCAAAGAAAAGAATAACATGAAGTTAATCATCCATCTCTTTTAGGGCTTAAGAGCCAAAATGAAGAAAATGTAGGATGATTATTGAATTTAACTTCAAGAACTTGAAGGATTATTACCTTTTCTTGAAGATTTGAATAGAATGGATGGAGGATGATGTTTTCTACTTCATTTCCATGGATGAGGAGCTTGAATACATGGTTGAATTTGAAATCCAACAACAAGATTTGGAGTGTGATGAATGAAGTCTTCTCTCTTTGTCTTAGATGTATGAATTTGAAATCCAACAACAAGAATAAAGTGTAATGTTGGAAGTTGTAATGTTTAAAGTGATTGATAGATAGGTGATTGATGTAGTTTGCATGCAACTTTTGATAATGCCATGCATAAGACATAATCATGACATTTAATCTTGGAAATTGGAGAGAGATGGGAGAGAGGTGTGAGGTGGCGTGAGAGGGAGAGAGGTGTGACGACACTTATTTTCGTCGTGTCGTTACGGTATTAATTACCCGATCGTAAAGGTTTTTCGGATAAAACGATTCGTATTAATTCCTTTTTATGCTATAAACGGTCTAATCTCTCCTCGTCTCATTTCCGACACTAAATCATCTCAATCCTATTTCACGTCTCAATTAAAAGATTAACGAATTCGATCATTTAGTCTTTTAAATCTCAAAGGAATTTAGTCGGCTTATTAATCCGTTTATTAATCCCTTAAAGATCAATTCCTCATTACTCTTCTCAATTCTCGATAAGTTCTTACCCTATCTCAGTGACCTTAGAAGCAATTCTAGGTTCAAAGATTCTAATTCAACTCTATTCTAAGTTCATCGGTATAAATAAATTTCTCGGCGATCAACATTATTCTATCTCAGTTAAACAAGCTCTTCGGAATTTTTCAAAAATCGATCTCATACTTATTTTCATATAAATAACTCAATAAGTATATCACATCATCATCATCTCAGATAAATAGAACAGATAAATTCACACAAAACTCGCAAAGCATTTTAAACGTTTTACTCAATTCTCTTCGCTTAGAAAAGAAAAATTTTTATTCCTAAATTCTCGTCTTTTAACTCACTTGGTTAATTATTACGCTCTCTAAAGATATAAAAGCTCGGGGTATCACATGGGATCACATGACTAGAGATGAGGTCAGCGGCGTCATGGGATGATTCAGAAGTAAGAGCATAGGATGGAGGACGTGGATTGCAGAATATCCCATTAAACTCTGTAAGTATGGTCTACTTGAGAGATAAACTTAACCTCCTGGATAAAAATAAGGTTGATGGCAGATTTCATTTGCACTAATGTATACTCGGTTTTGATACTAAGCGAAAGAAAATGAACTTGAAAATTGCATGAAAAATGATAATGTCTGTTTTTTATAAGAAATAAATACACAAAGACATATGAAGGGTCACATGTCCGTTAGATGTGGTAACTTTAAGATTTCTTATACATATTGCAACAAGAGTTTATAAAACATAGTGAAATATGAGGTTCAAAAGGAGTTGTGAGTGAAGATTCATTTCTGCAATAAAATTGCACCTGTTTGCCATGGGATGATAAATCTGGGAACGTGGTCATATGTGAAGTATTGGATTTAAATATTGTTGATTATGAACAATAGGGAACTTAGTTTTAATGAGGAAGCCTTGGCCTCAAAATATAATTGTGTGCACCACTCAATTATTAGTGAATGATGTGAATGGAAGAAATATTCCTTGCTCTCAGCTTGCTCGATTTTAAGTGAGTATATTACATATGTCTAGATGTCGTTAAAGTCTGAATGTTTTGGTTGCTATAAATGTGTAAAAACTTTATGACATCGTACTTGTCATGTGGTGTCAACGTTTGCTGGTAGATTAGTATCGCCTCGATATTCCTATTTCATGGCAAGACTTATCAAATGCTGCAAAGAGATGATATGATGGTATATGCATACATACATACTATTTTATATGATCACCGCACACGCATTCACGTATATCAATGTGCAACTTATTTTGTTTAGTTCGCCTACTGAGCTAGTGGTTGCTTGTCTCTATGGTCGTTTATCATTTAAAAATGTTGAAAACTGTGTATTAGGGGCTGCCTAAATCTTATTTTGTTTAGTTCTCCTTGGCTTTCTATGAAAGTAGTATATATGATATAAAATGGCTGTAAAGGAAAACACAGATGGATTAAGCTAATCCAGCTACTTTGTTAATTTTTTGAGTGGCTTAATTCTCTTTCTTGGTTACCGCAAGTAACTGATAATATTACCCTTTGATTTTTTAGTCTTCTACAAGGTAGATTATTGCATACTAACTGTTTGTTAGAATATGGTGTTCAATTACTTGGGAACTCCTGATTGCTAGCTGGAGGATGGTGTCCTTTGACAATTCTCAATCTCTGATTTTTCTTTCTCCAATAACATTAATTTTCAAATTGGTGTTGACTGACTAGTTTTTCCAATAAGTGCTAAGTCCATGTAGCTCAGCTATCTGATATGGCTAAATGGAAAGCACAAAAAGCTGTGAGACCAAACATGCGTCGTATCTATTTGGGTGACAATAAGTACCGAGAGGGAATCAGGCGATTAGGGATGAGAGCAGCAACTCATGCAATGGACTAGGCACCTCTGCGGCCAAGCCTCAAAAGCAAGCACGTAAAAATGAAGTTAAGAGCACTACATCTCAACATACTTCATTTATAAGGTTTGAACTCTTAGCTTGAGAGTCAAACTTAACTTGTTTGACGAAAACGAATTCGGCAATATATCCATTCTGAATATGATTATCATGATTATGTGCTTATGCTTCGGAAATATGTTAATGGACTAAAAGAAATTAGGATTATTGGCGAGTTGGTTAGTAGGACTTTTTGGCATTGTTTTGAATAAGACTATCATTGGCGAGTTTGATAATAGATTTGTTAACCTGGTCCTATTAATTCATATTCTGCTTTAAGAAAAAGAGAGAAACTTACTTGTCTATATGGTATTGATGGTTTATAGCAGAACTTTGACTAATATAATGAAATGTTCATGAAAGAGCCTTCATAATTTATTTAGTAGTTGTTGTGACCTAAAAAGTTCAGGTCTCTTCGAGACTTGAATTTCCAGCTCGCTTATAGAAGACATAGAGGTGGTTTGTCAGGTATGAGTTCAGAGAGCTGGTGAGAGAGCATCTGAGGAAGCTATATTGAATGCATAGTAAAGGACTCATGTGGCCAGACATCTTCAAAAAGCATATACAGCCTTTATCTGCAGCGATACGGATTCGACAGGTGAACGTCAGAAATATTAGCCAATGGCACAAGTTCACGCCACAGGTGGACAGCGGATCTTAGTCTATTTACCAATATATCCTTGCAGATTAAGATATAAATATCATCTCATCCTTCATGATAGTACAGGTTATTCACAACACACATAAAATACTCACGCACTCAAATCTCCATTTTCCTTTCCGTTCAAGAGCTGACTTGAGCATCGGAGAGGGTTCACCGGAAAAACTTCTAGTCCCTTCCTTTTTTGCAGGAGTTGGAGAGGTCACTTCGCTTAGTTTAAGTCTGGATTCCTATCCCTTACGTGGTTCCAATAGGTGAGCAGAAGTTAGCTCGCTAGAGGTGTGCTGTTTGTGGAACTCAAATGTTGAGTCATGATTTTGGACACAACATCTGGCGCCATCTGTGGGAATATCTTTCTATTCCGTGTTTTATTTAAGATTCTCATTCACTTAAAACTTATGGGATTATTTGCAACTGGTTTTCAGTTTGTTGTATTTTGAAATAAGGAGGTATAAGGTGCAAAAAAGTTTTTCAACGTATTCTCATCATTTACTCAAAACCTTCTGAATGTTTGATTTGAAACTTCCAAGTGTTGTATCAGCCTCACGTTGGAAATTTTCCTTGATATTTTCCTAAACATTTTTTAAAAACAAAAAAAAAAGAGGAGAAAGACATATATGCAGAGTAGGGGGACAGAGATTCCGAGTCCGGATTTGTCCCACAGAAATGTTATCAGAAATCTGTTGATCCCGAAGAGTGGATCATGAAAGTGCTCATGACATGAGAAAGGGGAAAATATAAAAAAAGTAATATTCCTGAAGTGAATTTTACGCGACCTCAGTAGAGGTGGAAATAATGATACGGGGAAAGGAAAAGTGGGGAACATGATAGATCTCGCTCCCTGGTTCCCTCAGCCTCAAGGAAAAGCTTTGTCATAGCTTTCTTGAGAGAAACATAGTGTTGAACACTTATGCTTGTTATACTGATGATTTTGCTTAACGGTGAGCTAACTGTTGGCAATTTTGTGTTGGCAGTCATGGATGACACGGTGGTCCAAGATCTGGGACCTCCCTTTGAGGGGGCTATGTAAGAGGATAGCTCTCCAGAAAGGCATAGTGATGAGAGAAATCACGGTGCATCGAGGATGGTTGCTCAGAAACCTACTACACCTCAGAAGGAGGGATCATCCAAGTCTTTAAGCCCTCATAAAGAGAAGGCTCGCAAAGAAATGAAGGATCAAGGGGATGAGTTTCAAACCCCTTCACAGCCGAATGTCACGTGTGTGATCTCAATGGATCAAATCAGCGCCATGGTAAAGCAAGCAGTGTCGAATGCCATGGTCTCACCTGAAAGTCATAATAAGAAAGTTAGTAATGCAACCAAAGAGAAAATGAGAGAGGTACAAATGCCTTTGGTAGCAAGCTTGAGCTCTCCATGAGCAAAGTACGATGCTTTGTAACCTGAATATTTTCGTGATTGTTTGCAGGAAGAGCCCGAAATCGAAGAGGATTATGAAAGTGAGGGACAGCAGAGTCCTCAAACTGAATCTAGAAATGGTTCGTAATGCTAGTTAAGCGTGTGAGATGTATTAATGATAATCGAGATAACGATTTTAACTCGAATTTTGCTATTTTCTGCATGTTAAAAAAAATATATGCAAAGGGCGGTGAGCATATGTCCAAATCTCGAGATAAGGCTGCGGCTGCTGAGATTGCAGCTCTCAAGCAACAGCTTAAAGAGCTCCAGAAGAAAACTTTCTCACCAAAGAAATCTCCCAAGAAATTCGTCAGGATAAAGGATGACCAATCTCTTTTCTCCAGAGATATTCGAGACGATCAGCTGCCTGCAAATTTCAAGACGCTAACGTTGGAATACGATGGCTCCATAGATCCACATGAGCATATAATGAGATTCGAGAATGGGGCGATGCTTCATCAGTATACTGAAGGGGTGAAATGTAGAGTTTTCTTAACCACTTTATCGAAGATAGCTCAGCAGTGGTTTGCCCAGCTGCCTCCGTGCAGCATAAGTTCATTCAGTGAATTCAAGTTCATGTTCTTACACCAATTTGCTAGTGCGAGGAGGCATGTTAAAACGTCCTCCTCGCTCATGGCGATGAGACAGAAATCCGGTGAGAGTTTACGACAATATTTGGGGCGTTTCAATGCTGAAGCAATACAGGTACCTTTGGCTTTAGATGACGTGAAGGTGCAAGCGCTGATACAAGGGTTAACTCCAGGTTTATTTTTTGACTCTTTGAACAAGAAACCCCCTATTTGCTTTGAGGAGCTGCAGAGAGCTGAAAAGTATATCAATTTGGAGGAAGCTCATGAAGCTAGGAGAGCTAAAGAGGGATCTCCTAAGCTCAAAAGAGAGACCTCAGAGATAAGGTCAGCCCCCACTACGAGAGGTGGTCGAGACAAGGGAAGCCTCAGGCCCAAGGGAGCTCCGGAAAGATTCGATAGATATACACCTCTCAACGTACCCTTAGTAGAAGTTATGGAAGCAGCTTCCAAGTCCCCTCACTTCAGGTTTCCAAGTACGTATAAGGAAGCTCCCCAAAACCCGAGATCTGATCTGTACTGTAAATACCATAATGACTACGGTCATGACACTAACTCGTGCCGACACTTGAAAGATGCCATTGAACGACTACTGAAGAAAGATGATTCGCTACTTGAGTTCATTAAAAAGGAAAGGGAGAAAAGCTACAAGAGAAAAGAGCCTGAGGCAAAAAAGCCAGAGCAAAGGGAAAAAGGTTCTCCAAGGAGAGAAGAGCCCCCGCAAAAAAGAGGAAACATCAATATGATCATGGGAGGTAACACGGATGGTGACTCAGGGAGCGCTCGTAAGGCTCGCGTGAGAGCCTCCAAGGCTAAAGTAAGCAAAGAAGTGCAAGGTTTAGCTGGCACGATGGGCATGGAAATTGATATTGTCGACTCTTTCCCAGGGGAAGAAATGTCGGGGAAAGCAAACGTCACCTTTGGGCCCGACGATGTAGTTAGCTCAGGGCCTCATAGTGACGCGTTGGTCATCAGTGCTGAAGTAGCTAACTGGAGAGTAGCAAGGATCTTTGTAGACACTGGTGGTGCAGCTAACGTGCTCTTCTGGGATTGTTTTAGGAAAATGCAAATCAATGGGGAATTGGCTCCAGTCAATACAACACTGTATGATTTTGCTTAACGGTGAGCTAACTGTTGGCAATTTTGTGTTGGCAGTCATGGATGACACGGTGGTCCAAGATCTGGGACCTCCCTTTGAGGGGGCTATGCAAGAGGATAGCTCCCCAGAAAGGCATAGTGACGAGAGAAATCACGGTGCATCGAGGATGGTTGCTCAGAAACCTACTACACCTCAGAAGGAGGGATCATCCAAGTCTTTAAGCCCTCATAAAGAGAAGGCTCGCAAAGAAATGAAGGATCAAGGGGATGAGTTTCAAACCCCTTCACAGCCGAATGTCACGTGTGTGATCTCAATAGATCAAATCAGCGCCATGGTAAAGCAAGCAGTGTCGAATGCCATGGTCTCACCTGAAAGTCATAATAAGAAAGATAGTAATGCAACCAAAGAGAAAATGAGAGAGGTACAAATGCCTTTAGTAGCAAGCTTGAGCTCTCCATGAGCAAAGTACAATGCTTTGTAACCTGAATATTTTCGTGATTGTTTGCAGGAAGAGCCCGAAATCGAAGAGGATTATGAAAGTGAGGGACAGCAGAGTCCTCAAACTGAATCTAGAAATGGTTCGTAATGCTAGTTAAGCGTGTGAGATGTATTAATGATAATCGAGATAACGATTTTAACTCGAATTTTGCTATTTTCTGCATGTTAAAAAAAATATATGCAAAAGGCAGTGAGCATATGTCCAAATCTCGAGATAAGGCTGCGGCTGCTGAGATTGCAGCTCTCAAGCAACAGCTTAAAGAGCTCCAGAAGAAAACTTTCTCACCAAAGAAATCTCCCAAGAAATTCGTCAGGATAAAGGATGACCAATCTCCTTTCTCCAGAGATATTCAAGACGATCAGCTGCCTGCAAATTTCAAGATGCTAACATTGGAATACGATGGCTCCACGGATCCACATGAGCATATAATGAGATTCGAGAATGGGGCGATGCTTCATCAGTATACTGAAGGGGTGAAATGTAGAGTTTTCTTAACCACTTTATCGAAGATAGCTCAGCAGTGGTTTGCCCAGCTGCCTCCGTGCAGCATAAGTTCATTCAGTGAATTCAAGTTCATGTTCTTACACCAATTTGCTAGTGCGAGGAGGCATGTTAAAACGTCCTCCTCGCTCATGGCGATGAGACAGAAATCCGGTGAGAGTTTACGACAATATTTGGGGCGTTTCAATGCTGAAGCAATACAGGTACCTTTGGCTTTAGATGACGTGAAGGTGCAAGCGCTGATACAAGGGTTAACTCCAGGTTTATTTTTTGACTCTTTGAACAAGAAACCCCCTATTTGCTTTGAGGAGCTGCAGAGAGCTGAAAAGTATGTCAATTTGGAGGAAGCTCATGAAGCTAGGAGAGCTAAAAAGGGATCTCCTAAGCTCAAAAGAGAGACCTCAGAGAGAAGGTCAGCCCCCACTACGAGAGGTGGTCGAGACAAGGGAAGCCTCAGGCCCAAGGGAGCTCCGGAAAGATTCGATAGATATACACCTCTCAACGCACCCTTAGTAGAAGTTATGGAAGCAGCTTCCAAGTCCCCTCACTTCAGGTTTCCAAGTACGTATAAGGAAGCTCCCCAGAACCCGAGATCTGATCTGTACTGTAAATACCATAATGACTACGGTCATGACACTAACTCGTGCCGACACTTGAAAGATGCCATTGAACCACTACTGAAGAAAGATGATTCGCTACTTCAGTTCGTTAAAAAGGAAAGGGAGAAAGCTACAAGAGAAAAGAGCCTGAGGCAAGAAAGCCAGAGCAAAGGGAAAAAGGTTCTCCAAGGAGAGAAGAGCCCCCGCAAAAAAGAGGAAACATCAATATGATCATGGGAGGTAACACGGATGGTGACTCAGGGAGCGCTCGTAAGGCTCGCGTGAGAGCCTCCAAGGCTAAAGTAAGCAAAGAAGTGCAAGGTTTAGCTGGCACGATGGGCATGGAAATTGATATTGTCGACTCTTTCCCAGGGGAAGAAATGTCGGGGAAAGCAAACGTCACCTTTGGGCCCGACGATGTAGTTAGCTCAGGGCCTCATAGTGACGCGTTGGTCATCAGTGCTGAAGTAGCTAACTGGAGAGTAGCAAGGATCTTTGTAGACACTGGTGGTGCAGCTAACGTGCTCTTCTGGGATTGTTTTAGGAAAATGCAAATCAATGGGGAATTGGCTCCAGTCAATACAACACTGTATGATTTTGCTTAACGGTGAGCTAACTGTTGGCAATTTTGTGTTGGCAGTCATGGATGACACGGTGGTCCAAGATCTGGGACCTCCCTTTGAGGGGGCTATGCAAGAGGATAGCTCCCCAGAAAGGCATAGTGACGAGAGAAATCACGGTGCATCGAGGATGGTTGCTCAGAAACCTACTACACCTCAGAAGGAGGGATCATCCAAGTCTTTAAGCCCTCATAAAGAGAAGGCTCGCAAAGAAATGAAGGATCAAGGGGATGAGTTTCAAACCCCTTCACAGCCGAATGTCACGTGTGTGATCTCAATAGATCAAATCAGCGCCATGGTAAAGCAAGCAGTGTCGAATGCCATGGTCTCACCTGAAAGTCATAATAAGAAAGATAGTAATGCAACCAAAGAGAAAATGAGAGAGGTACAAATGCCTTTAGTAGCAAGCTTGAGCTCTCCATGAGCAAAGTACAATGCTTTGTAACCTGAATATTTTCGTGATTGTTTGCAGGAAGAGCCCGAAATCGAAGAGGATTATGAAAGTGAGGGACAGCAGAGTCCTCAAACTGAATCTAGAAATGGTTCGTAATGCTAGTTAAGCGTGTGAGATGTATTAATGATAATCGAGATAACGATTTTAACTCGAATTTTGCTATTTTCTGCATGTTAAAAAAAATATATGCAAAAGGCAGTGAGCATATGTCCAAATCTCGAGATAAGGCTGCGGCTGCTGAGATTGCAGCTCTCAAGCAACAGCTTAAAGAGCTCCAGAAGAAAACTTTCTCACCAAAGAAATCTCCCAAGAAATTCGTCAGGATAAAGGATGACCAATCTCCTTTCTCCAGAGATATTCAAGACGATCAGCTGCCTGCAAATTTCAAGATGCTAACATTGGAATACGATGGCTCCACGGATCCACATGAGCATATAATGAGATTCGAGAATGGGGCGATGCTTCATCAGTATACTGAAGGGGTGAAATGTAGAGTTTTCTTAACCACTTTATCGAAGATAGCTCAGCAGTGGTTTGCCCAGCTGCCTCCGTGCAGCATAAGTTCATTCAGTGAATTCAAGTTCATGTTCTTACACCAATTTGCTAGTGCGAGGAGGCATGTTAAAACGTCCTCCTCGCTCATGGCGATGAGACAGAAATCCGGTGAGAGTTTACGACAATATTTGGGGCGTTTCAATGCTGAAGCAATACAGGTACCTTTGGCTTTAGATGACGTGAAGGTGCAAGCGCTGATACAAGGGTTAACTCCAGGTTTATTTTTTGACTCTTTGAACAAGAAACCCCCTATTTGCTTTGAGGAGCTGCAGAGAGCTGAAAAGTATGTCAATTTGGAGGAAGCTCATGAAGCTAGGAGAGCTAAAAAGGGATCTCCTAAGCTCAAAAGAGAGACCTCAGAGAGAAGGTCAGCCCCCACTACGAGAGGTGGTCGAGACAAGGGAAGCCTCAGGCCCAAGGGAGCTCCGGAAAGATTCGATAGATATACACCTCTCAACGCACCCTTAGTAGAAGTTATGGAAGCAGCTTCCAAGTCCCCTCACTTCAGGTTTCCAAGTACGTATAAGGAAGCTCCCCAGAACCCGAGATCTGATCTGTACTGTAAATACCATAATGACTACGGTCATGACACTAACTCGTGCCGACACTTGAAAGATGCCATTGAACCACTACTGAAGAAAGATGATTCGCTACTTCAGTTCGTTAAAAAGGAAAGGGAGAAAGCTACAAGAGAAAAGAGCCTGAGGCAAGAAAGCCAGAGCAAAGGGAAAAAGGTTCTCCAAGGAGAGAAGAGCCCCCGCAAAAAAGAGGAAACATCAATATGATCATGGGAGGTAACACGGATGGTGACTCAGGGAGCGCTCGTAAGGCTCGCGTGAGAGCCTCCAAGGCTAAAGTAAGCAAAGAAGTGCAAGGTTTAGCTGGCACGATGGGCATGGAAATTGATATTGTCGACTCTTTCCCAGGGGAAGAAATGTCGGGGAAAGCAAACGTCACCTTTGGGCCCGACGATGTAGTTAGCTCAGGGCCTCATAGTGACGCGTTGGTCATCAGTGCTGAAGTAGCTAACTGGAGAGTAGCAAGGATCTTTGTAGACACTGGTGGTGCAGCTAACGTGCTCTTCTGGGATTGTTTTAGGAAAATGCAAATCAATGGGGAATTGGCTCCAGTCAATACAACACTGTATGATTTTGCTTAACGGTGAGCTAACTGTTGGCAATTTTGTGTTGGCAGTCATGGATGACACGGT
Organism: Schizonepeta tenuifolia; assembly: GCA_029490685.1. Lineage (NCBI taxonomy): Eukaryota > Viridiplantae > Streptophyta > Magnoliopsida > Lamiales > Lamiaceae > Schizonepeta > Schizonepeta tenuifolia. Next base: position 40,467,522 of record CM055959.1, on the reverse strand, counting down.
GGTCCAAGATCTGGGACCTCCCTTTGAGGGGGCTATGCAAGAGGATAGCTCCCCAGAAAGGCATAGTGACGAGAGAAATCACGGTGCATCGAGGATGGTTGCTCAGAAACCTACTACACCTCAGAAGGAGGGATCATCCAAGTCTTTAAGCCCTCATAAAGAGAAGGCTCGCAAAGAAATGAAGGATCAAGGGGATGAGTTTCAAACCCCTTCACAGCCGAATGTCACGTGTGTGATCTCAATAGATCAAATCAGCGCCATGGTAAAGCAAGCAGTGTCGAATGCCATGGTCTCACCTGAAAGTCATAATAAGAAAGATAGTAATGCAACCAAAGAGAAAATGAGAGAGGTACAAATGCCTTTAGTAGCAAGCTTGAGCTCTCCATGAGCAAAGTACAATGCTTTGTAACCTGAATATTTTCGTGATTGTTTGCAGGAAGAGCCCGAAATCGAAGAGGATTATGAAAGTGAGGGACAGCAGAGTCCTCAAACTGAATCTAGAAATGGTTCGTAATGCTAGTTAAGCGTGTGAGATGTATTAATGATAATCGAGATAACGATTTTAACTCGAATTTTGCTATTTTCTGCATGTTAAAAAAAATATATGCAAAAGGCAGTGAGCATATGTCCAAATCTCGAGATAAGGCTGCGGCTGCTGAGATTGCAGCTCTCAAGCAACAGCTTAAAGAGCTCCAGAAGAAAACTTTCTCACCAAAGAAATCTCCCAAGAAATTCGTCAGGATAAAGGATGACCAATCTCCTTTCTCCAGAGATATTCAAGACGATCAGCTGCCTGCAAATTTCAAGATGCTAACATTGGAATACGATGGCTCCACGGATCCACATGAGCATATAATGAGATTCGAGAATGGGGCGATGCTTCATCAGTATACTGAAGGGGTGAAATGTAGAGTTTTCTTAACCACTTTATCGAAGATAGCTCAGCAGTGGTTTGCCCAGCTGCCTCCGTGCAGCATAAGTTCATTCAGTGAATTCAAGTTCATGTTCTTACACCAATTTGCTAGTGCGAGGAGGCATGTTAAAACGTCCTCCTCGCTCATGGCGATGAGACAGAAATCCGGTGAGAGTTTACGACAATATTTGGGGCGTTTCAATGCTGAAGCAATACAGGTACCTTTGGCTTTAGATGACGTGAAGGTGCAAGCGCTGATACAAGGGTTAACTCCAGGTTTATTTTTTGACTCTTTGAACAAGAAACCCCCTATTTGCTTTGAGGAGCTGCAGAGAGCTGAAAAGTATGTCAATTTGGAGGAAGCTCATGAAGCTAGGAGAGCTAAAAAGGGATCTCCTAAGCTCAAAAGAGAGACCTCAGAGAGAAGGTCAGCCCCCACTACGAGAGGTGGTCGAGACAAGGGAAGCCTCAGGCCCAAGGGAGCTCCGGAAAGATTCGATTGATATACACCTCTCAACGCACCCTTAGTAGAAGTTATGGAAGCAGCTTCCAAGTCCCCTCACTTCAGGTTTCCAAGTACGTATAAGGAAGCTCCCCAGAACCCGAGATCTGATCTGTACTGTAAATACCATAATGACTACGGTCATGACACTAACTCGTGCCGACACTTGAAAGATGCCATTGAACCACTACTGAAGAAAGATGATTCGCTACTTCAGTTCGTTAAAAAGGAAAGGGAGAAAGCTACAAGAGAAAAGAGCCTGAGGCAAGAAAGCCAGAGCAAAGGGAAAAAGGTTCTCCAAGGAGAGAAGAGCCCCCGCAAAAAAGAGGAAACATCAATATGATCATGGGAGGTAACACGGATGGTGACTCAGGGAGCGCTCGTAAGGCTCGCGTGAGAGCCTCCAAGGCTAAAGTAAGCAAAGAAGTGCAAGGTTTAGCTGGCACGATGGGCATGGAAATTGATATTGTCGACTCTTTCCCAGGGGAAGAAATGTCGGGGAAAGCAAACGTCACCTTTGGGCCCGACGATGTAGTTAGCTCAGGGCCTCATAGTGACGCGTTGGTCATCAGTGCTGAAGTAGCTAACTGGAGAGTAGCAAGGATCTTTGTAGACACTGGTGGTGCAGCTAACGTGCTCTTCTGGGATTGTTTTAGGAAAATGCAAATCAATGGGGAATTGGCTCCAGTCAATACAACACTGTATGGTTTCGCTGGAGGGGAAATACACCCAAAAGGAGAGGTAACCCTTCAGGTTACCCTAGGAAGTGGGGAAGCGTCGAGCACGCGGATGGTGAAGTTCTTAGTGGTGGATACACCATCGGCATACAATATTATTTTGGGGCGGCCAGCTCTTAACGATTTCCAAGTGGTGGTGTCCACTTACCACATGAAAATGAAGTTCCCAGCACAATGGGAGGGGCTGATAGGAGAGGTCGCGGGAGACCAAGAGTTATCGAAAGAGTTGTACGTAAAGTCCATTAAACAAGCTAAGCATAATGGTAAGAGAGCTCAGGCGACAGATCACTTATCCCGAAGCAAAATAGAAGATGCCAAGGATAAAGAAGAAGACATGAGACCTCCCATGCAACCTGTAGAGGAGGAGCTGATGGCGGTTGAGCTTTACCCAGATAGGGCAGGGTCGGCCACGAAAATAGGCAAGTCGATGACTGTGGAGCAACAGGAAGCTGTAATAGAATGCTTAAGAAAGAATGCTGACCTATTTGCATTTTTTTCGGAAGATATGGTGGGAATAGATCCATCTGTAGTTGTGCACCGTTTGAATGTGGATCCTAAGGCAAAGCCGATAAAGCAAAAGAAAAGGTCATTCGGGCCGGAGAAAGAAAAAATCATAAGAGAAGAAATCAGGCGGCTTTCGGATGCAGGACACATTGTGAAGATACAATACTCTGAATGGCTATCAAATGCAGTGATGGTAGCAAAAAGTAATGGTAGTTGGGGGATGTTCATCGATTTTAGAGACCTTAATAAAGCATGTCCGAAAGATCATTAACCTTTGCCATGTATTGATCAGCTAGTTGATTCTACTTTAGGGTGTGAACTACTCTCTATGTTGGATGCGTACCAGGGGTACCACCAGATACAACTCTCACCGGAGGACGTGGTGAAAACAGCCTTTGTAACAGTATGTGGGACGTTTGCATATGTAAGAATATCTTTTGGTCTGAAAAATACGGGTGCCACGTATCAGAGGATGATGGATTTAATATTTGAAAACCAGATAGGACAGATTTTGGAAGTCTATGTAGACGATATTCTGGTTAAGAGCGTGAAAGCTGAACATCATGCTAGAGACCTGGAGGAGGTAATGACAGTCATCAGAAAGTATAATCTTCGTTTGAACCCAGCCAAATGCACATTTGGGGTGAGGTCTGGCAAGTTCTTAGGGTACATGGTGACCCCAAGAGGTATAGAGGTGAATCAGGCCAAGGTAAAAGCGGTGCTCGAAATGACAGCCCCTGCTAATATAAAAGAGGTGCAACGGTTGAATGGGAGAATCACAGCTCTCAGCAGGTTCATTTCCATCTCTGCGGAGAGAAGCTTTCCATTCTTCAAAGTATTAAGAAAGGCGAGCAAGTTTGAATGGGATGAAGGTTGCCAAAAGGCCTTTGGAGAACTGAAAAATCATCTGGCTAGTTTGCCGATATTAACCAAGCCAAAGCCAGCGGAAATGTTGTATTTGTACATATCCGTGGGAAAGTTGTCCTCATATTAGAGAAGAAATCTCATCAGCATCCTATTTATTATATCAGCAAGGCTTTGCAGGGGGCGGAATACAAATATCATGATGTGAAGAAGGCCGCTCTTGCTGTTATGGTAGCTGCCAGGAGGTTGAGGATGTACTTCCTGTCTCACAAAGTAGTAGTGAGAACCAATTTGCCTTTCAAGCAAATTTTGAGTAAGCCAGACCTCTCGGGGAGGATGGTGAAAAAGAGCGTGGAATTAGGAGAATATGACGTGGATTTTGAGCCAAGGACAGCTATTAAAGCTCAGGCGTTAGCAGACTTTATCCAGGAGACCACAAAACCAATGCAATGGCCGGAATGGAGGGCCTACGTAGATGGGTCGGTCACAGTAAATGGATGTGGGGCAGGTGTTGCCATCATAACACCTGAGGAAGAAGAGCTAAGTTTCGCCCTAAAGTTTGAATGTAAACTATCGAATAATGAAGCTGAATATGAAGCATTCGTTAAAGGTTTGGAGATGTTAGCTGAGTTGGGAGCTCAAAGGGTGGTGATACATTCTGACTCCCAGTTAGTGGTGCAGCAGCTGATGGGACATTACGAGGTAAAAGAGGAGAGAATGGTCCGCTATGTTCAGAAAATAAGGAATTTGGAGAAAAAAATTGTGGATGTATGCATAAAGCAAGTTCCACGAGACCTCAATAATAGGGCAGATCACTTGGCCAGAGTTGAAGTTCTATTGGAGAACTGGTACTTGAGAAAGTGGTATTGATAAGAGTATCAGCAGAAGGTGATAAAGACGAGGGAGTTGGGGCAATAGAAGCTAGAGATGATTGAAGAGCTCATATATTGCATTTCTTGAAGACAGGAGAATTGTTGGAGGGGACAAAAGCTTACAGAAGACGAATTTATGCTAAGTATTGCATGGTAGGGGGATGTTTGTTCAAAAGAGACATATCTCAACCATTAATTAGGTGCTTAACCGAAAAAGAGAGTATGGAAGTCCTAAAAGAAGTTCATCAGGGAAGAGCTGAGTGCCATTCTGGGTTTAGAGACCTGGCAAGACGAGTGCTGAGAGCTGGATATTACTGGCTCACTTTGAAAAAAAATACAGAAGACTTCGTGAGAAAGTGCCCCAGATGTCAAAAGCATGGGCCCTTGATCCATGCTCCTGCTGAGGAGCTGAAAGTGTAGTACGCTGAATGCCCTTTTGACAAGTCGGGTATAGATCTAGTGGGGAGGCTACCTATGGCTAAGGGGAAGAAATGTCACCTGATAGTGGCAGTTGATTATTTCAGCAAGTGGGTGGAAGCGGAGCCACTCTCTTCAATATCTGAAGACAATATAATCAAATTCCTGTGGAAGAATATTTGTTGTAGGTACGGAACGCCCAAGGTTTTGGTATCGGATAACGGCACGCAATTCTTCGATAAAAAAACTCAGGAGTGGTGCAAAGCAAGGAAAATAGAACAAAGGTTTGCTTCTGTAGCTCGACCAGAGACATGTGGTCAAGTAGAAGTAACCAATAAGACCATAGTAAATGGCATCAAGGCAAGGCTTGAGAAGGAAAGGTCTCAATGGATAGATGAGGTGAACTATGTTCTCTGGGCTTATAGAACTGGTCAGAAAACTGCTACAGGGGAGTCGCCTTTTCGATTGATATATGGATCGGAAGCTGTCATGCCTGTGGAGAGCGAAATCTCAATGCATCGAGTGTTGACTTATGATGAGAACCTAAATCAAGAACTCAGAAGAGAGAGCTTAGACCTGATCGAAGAGGTTAGGGAGAGAGCTCATCAGAAAGCTCTAGCTTACAAAGCTAGGATCAAAGCGGCATTTGATCAGAAGGTCAGAATTAGAAGACTGGAAGAAGGAGACCTGGTGCTAAAAAGAGCCGATGCGATGCATCCGATGCGGAAATTTGAAGCAAACTGGAAGGGACCCTTTGTGATAGCTAAGGTCCTGTCAGGAGGGGCATACGAGCTTATGGATGAGAAAGGAAAATGGCCCCAAGACCGTGGAACATCAGCAATTTAAAAAAGTATTATAATTGAAGTGTTTTTCTCTTTAGAAAGGGAAGATCCTGTTTTGGCTTGATTAGGAGGAGAGCCTACGTGCCAAGTCTCTCAGCTCCTTCTTTTTTGTAGAATACTTGTTTGGCTAGGCAAGTATTCCTGTAATGGCACGTTGAGAACTTGCTGAAAATAAATAAAGGCTGAAGAGTTATGATTATTTTATGCACTAATTTGATGAATTGGTTAACGTATAGTTGAATAAGTTGGATAAAAGAGAAATATACTCTGAATGATTCGAAAAAAAAAAAAAGAGAAACTATGTATATGAATACAACACTTGTTCGAAATCATCCAGAGTAGGGGGGAGTAGGGGTGTACCCTACAACCTAAAGGGTGTACCTTAAAGCTGATAATGCTCAAAATGAGCCCAAGTTTAGATAGCAAAATAGATAAACGCAAGGAAATTAAAAGTATGCGGCAGACAGAAACCGAAAGCAAAGGTAAATAAAAGAGTCAAGCTCATACAAAATAAACATTGTTTTAAGAAACCAACGGGCAGGTAGAATACTACGCTAAGAAGTCGGTGGTATCATCCTCCATAGTAGCTTCCTCATTAGCGTGCTGAGCTAAGGGTGGAGTTGTATCTGGGGGGATCCTGCCTGTGGAGTTATCAACTTCGGCTTGAGAAACGGAGGAGAGAACACCTGTTTCAAAAAAAAATTAATAATAACGATAAGCACCCACACTTAAGATGTTCACGGAGTTTAAAACAGAAACAAAAATCAAGATAGAAGGTGTAGAGCAAAAGTATACCTGAGGAGATAGCTGGACCCGAGGGGAGTTTGGAGAGGTAACTCCCGTTCTGACTTACCACCTGGAGAAAGTCCTCAGGAAAGAAATCGTAAATGGGATTGGGAGGATTAGCAAAGGCAGCATGAAGGTCGCAGGGGGCGGTCAGAGCTTCGAAAGACTCTTTCATCACTGGAAGCCACCAAGAAATACCAAGCAGGGCCTTTGGATCACCTTTGAAAGAGGGAGGTGAAGGCAGGCGTTTGACAATAGGATCTACCTCAATGGGTGGCTCAAATCCCATGCTGCGAGCAGTAGCCAGAACAGTCATGCCGCACCTTTTTGCTAAGTAAGCAACATCATTGCGAATGGCAGCAAGGTATTGCAGGCGAAGCTCTATAGGAATTTAGGAGACCCTCATGAAGGATTTGCAAAGCACGTTGACCCATGGGGGTGTGCAAGATAAAGCCGAGACATCCCTGAACCCCTTCTATGTAGCCCGATTGATAAGCACTGTTAACCTCCCGAACAAGGCCTTTAGCCTCAGTGAGCTCCCTAACAACCTGATTTAAACGGTGGCTGAGGTCCGCGTTGACAGCACTGCGGAAAGGTTTGACAGCTTCTCCACTGATTTGGATAGCTCATGATTTTGCTTATTTAGATCATCATTCACCAGCGACAGTTGGTTACTGGTATCCAGAATGTCCCGGTTCCACATTTGAAGCTGCTCTGCTGTATGGGTAAGCTCCCTAAGCTGCATTTGATAGCTCGCTATGCTCTCTTTTAGCTTCTCCACCTCCTCCTGGTGAGGGTTGCCCTTAAATTGAAGAAGTTTCCCATGAGCACTGACTAGCTGGTAAAAGGAAAAAAGCGGTTGTCAGTAAAAATACATGGCAGAAAACTTAGAACGAGCACGGGTACATGCGAAAAGAAATAGTCAACTAACTACATGGATAAGGTATTGTGCACTTTCCTCCTGTAGTTGGAGCAGAGAAGGAGGCTGCGAAGGCACTTCCTCGTCAGGGGAAGAGGGCAGAGCTTGCAGTAAAGCGAGGCATTCAGAGGGGGGTAGCTATCGGAGAGAGCTAGACGTTTGCCCCCGGAAAACGTAGCCCGTGGAGTCAGCAGCTCTCTGGGAGATACCTCAAGACGAGGAATGTGTTTACCTTTCTAGAAGCTGTAATACCCCGAACTTCTATAACATTAGTGAGCATATTAATTAACCGAGTAAGTTTAAATGACGAGATTTGAAGAATAAAAATTTTCTAAATAAATAGAAATGAGTAAAACGACTGAAATGTCTTATGTGTTTTTACATGAAATTATCTGTGTCTATTTCTTGAAATGATCATGTGATGTATATATTGAGTTTGCTTATATGAGAATGAGTACGAGTATGATTTTTAGAAAAACTCCGAAGATTTTTGAAATAAAGTGAATAATGTTGATAACCGAGAAATTGCTATGCGCCGATGAACTTAGAATAGATGTGAATTAAAATCTTTGAACCTAGAATTAATTCTAAGGTCATTGAGATAAGATAGAAACTTATCCGAGATAATTTGAGAAGAGTTAGTGGATTTAATCTTTAATGGATTAATAAGCCGACTAATTCTTAAGTTTTCTTCGTTATATGAAATTTAGACTTAAAAATTAGATGGTCGGAATCATTAATCTTTTTAATGAGATGTTTTTAGTGTTGGAAACAAGACGAGGAGAGATTAGACCCGTTTTTAGCATAAATGGAATAATACGGACTTTTTTATCCGGAAAACTTTTACAACCGGGTGATTAATACCCGTAATAAAATAACGAGACAAGTGTCACTCATCTCTCTCCCCTCTCCACAGCCATATCTCTCTATCTCTCTCCCTAATCTCTCTCCAAACCTACTCTATAGCTTTAATCATGATTATTCTTACCAAAATCTTAACAAAAGATTGCATGCAAATGCCATCACATCAATCTCTTAATCAAACCAAGTTCCAATACAAACATCATCATTCTTTATTCTTTATGTTGGAAATCAAGTGCATGCATTCACAATCTCTCTCTCTCTCTCGATATCTCTCTATGTACAAGAAAAGAAATTTCATTCTATCTATCTCACACTCTCTAAACTCTCCATCCAACACCAAAGAAAGAAAAAAAAATCTCTCTCTTCTCTCTCACCATTGCCGTGAGATACACACACATGCACATAGTTGGAATTTCTTCCATTGAAGCCTAGCATTCAAGCTCCAATCTCATGCAAATCAAGTGAGGATTAATCCATCATCAAGTTTCCAAAGCCCTAATCTTAAAGGTATTGATCTTCCCTAATTTTTTAGTATTAAACTTCCAAAATCATCCAAATTCTTCTTCATTTTCGGCTCTTAAGCCCTAAAATGGATGATTGATTGTTGTTTTATATTTTTTTCTTGAGGATTCAAGACAAGTTCTTCCAAAAGGAATCCAAGCTTGAAGTTGAGCCCTTTTTTCCCCACCATTTCGATTTCAAGAGGATCAAGAGGAGAAGATCCAAATCATTTTTCAAAAGTATGATAATTCATTTGATTTCTTGTATATATGTATCTCTCTAAGCCCTAAAAGAAAGAAAACATGCATGCATGACATTTATTTTATGTTTAGGCAAACTTAGATTATCGATGTGAGAATTAAGTGAGGAGAAATCGATAGGAGAATCGAACTCTAGGATTTAATCGATGAATTAAGAGAAGAAAAAGAAATTAAAAACCCTAAAATATTGCTAATACCGAAAAATATAGAGAAAAATAGGAGAATTTGAATTTCTTGAGTTATTGTTATCTTGATGCTTGATTTATGATTTTTATCATGTTGAGAATGGAATTATATCCATGAAAAATTGAGAAATAAAATGCCCCAAAAATTGATGATATTGCCGTGAGTTTTTAAGGAAAAAAAAAGAAACTATTTTGTTGATTTTGTTGATGATTTAAGTGATGTTTTGATCATGAAATTATTATGTGATATGATGATTTAATCTTTGATGTTGTTAAGTATGAGAAAATCGAATTGCATGTGAAGTTTTTAAAGAAAATAATTTATGATGATTTAGAAGATTTGATGATCTTGATGTTATAATGTTGATGATATATGATTAATTTGAATCCTAGATAAAAATAGGATTTATTGTGACAAAATAATGAAGTTTAAAAGCTTTAGAAATGTTAAGAATTGAAAAATACATAGAAAGATATATCTAGTAAGTGTTTTAAGTGTTCTTGAAATAAAACTTGAAGATTTGAGTTTTGATTAAATTAAATCAAAAAGAAATTTTATAAATTAATAAGATAAACTAGTTTTATTGAAATAAAAATTAATTGAAGAATAAAGGAAAATGTTAATTAAGAAATTAGCCTTAATTGAAGAATAAAGAAGAAAAGAAATTTATTAATTAAATAAATAAATAAGAGTCGAGAAAATCGAGTTAAAATAAAGAGAATAAGATAATAAGAGAATGAAAAGAAGATTTAATCGAGTAAAGAAAAAGATGTTAGACGAGTTAAGTTTAAATACTCGTATAGTTTAATCAAGAAAATAATGGAATAAGATATCGAGTAATGATTTTGAAAGTAATTAATTAAAAATTAATTAAATAAGTTGTGTTTCAAACTGTGTAGATTAAGAATAAACCGAGAAGAATTGCCGAGATAATAATTAGAAAAGTAATAGTTGAGTTAAGAAATGAGAATCGAGTTAGAAATAGAAATGAAATTCCTATTTCATTAGGTTTTATTAAAATTAAAAAGATTTTTTGTTAATTGAGTAAAGATTTATAATATGTGTTCATAAGACAACGAATTTGGAAAAGCGTTGTTTATAAGCCGAGAAAGATAAATTATATTGTTTGAGTTTTATAAAAAGGAATTCATAATTGAATTAAGTTCTAAAATATAATTTGAGTAAATGTTAATATGTCTTGAAATGTGATTGAATTTGAAACAATGTGTTTGATTTATTTAAATTTATTATGCAATTGAATTAATATGTTTAAGTAAATGATATTATTTGATGACGTGAAGAATTACTGAATTTAATTGTATGCAAATAATTAAGCTATTGAGTTGTTAATTAAAATCAAGAATTGATTAAGTTTATTAAAGAAAGCTCGAGTAATAGAATTTAGATAGACGACGTTTCTTAATTAAAGTGAGAAGTGCCAAGACATTGGTTAGTAATATTAACCAATCACCGAGTAGACTTAATAGCTTAAAGACGAGAATGTGAGACCTTTAGAAAAGAAAAGGCATAGAGATAAACGACTCAAGTAGAAGTTCTTCAATTGAGACCAACGCCTTTTATCCGTCTTTGCGTAACATCTTATTGTCTTTATCGATGTCGATCTGTGAAGGATCAAGCCGGACGGAAAGATAAGCGAGGATGAATAGCCCTTAAACCGCCTAGCTAGAATCTTCGAAAGTCAGGTGGGCTTTTCTGAACCAAAACTATCGATGAATATTATTGAGAATTATTATATGATTTTTAAATGTGATTGACTTGCCGTTTTATTGAGTTTGGCATGTCTTATCATTTGTTTATTTGAGATATTATCATCCTGTGAAAGGCAGGTTACCCACGTGTGGTATGTTAAATGTTGAGGTGACTGTGAGCCTTGCTTCGATTGGGCCGATCACAGTGTTCGAGAAGGAGGCCTACTTCTCGGCATAGTGAGAATATTTGTGACAGATGATGCATACTGTTGATATATGTTATGTTTTGACTGCGCAGTCTATTTAAAAGAAAATGTTTGTAGCATGCACAAGTAAAATCGTTTTAAGTTGCTTAAGTACTTGTGATGTTTCGGCAAGGCAAGTTCAATTGATATAGCTTTAAGAGCATCTTTTTTCAAATATTTTCGGCATGTGTTCACTGAGTACGAAGTCTTGGTGTCATTTTTTCGGCGCGATCCGACGTTACGGAAAAACGAACGACGAAAAACGTTGTTCGGTACAAAATCGTCGCGATTTGATTTGACCTTAAATTCTAACGTATGAACTTAACTAGAAAATAAATTTATAAAAATTATTTTGACAAAAACTCGGGACTACAAGTTCGAGTTTTGTCCGGAAAAACATAAAAACGAACTTTCTCGGCGTGTTCGTATCGCAAATTCGTGATTGTAAAATTTACACGGTTTTCCGTTCTTAGTTTACGAACTAAGAACTTTTCGTACGTGCTAACCCTAAATACAGTAGTCGTCTAGCTGACTTCTGTAATTTATTTTTTTCATAACGGATTCGACCGTTAGTCTTAGAATTCAAAAATTGTAAACTTAGGTGTGCAAAGCCATTTATTTAATTAACTTTAAAATTTTTTAGAATGTAAGGAATTTACGGGGCATTACATATGAAGACGTGCAAATGCCAGTCCAACATCCGACTCGACTCAACCAAAAACATGGTACAGGGCTCATCCCCTGTTTCCAAATCCTCTATTCTGGACAGCCTCCAGAGTTACTGGACTGCGCAGTGAAAATTTCAGTTTCTTGTTTTCTAAGTTGTTTAGTTCACAACTTAATTTCTTTCGATCGTTTACGCCGTTTTATCTAACGAACATGTCCCTACTGACCTTAGAGTCAAGTATAGGACCTTGAGTGATGAAAACCAGTCGAGATCTTATCTCTTATCCTTTCTTTAAAGAAGTAATAAACGAGAAATTTCATAAAGCGTTTAATGAACTATAAAGTAAATCGCCTAAATTGATTCTTTCCAACTTAGTTTCTTTTAATCTTTAAAGTCATATTAAGATATCGACTACCTTCTCTACTGACCCGAGAGTCGAGTATGAGATCTTCCGAGTTCTAAACGAGATTGGTACGAGTTTCATTTCCCGTTTAAGTAAAACGAATCTAGTAAGCGTGTAAATGCCAAAAGAATGAAACAACTAAAACCTCTTCGATTCTCTTTATTCGATTATCTTTTCAACCCGTTTTTAAGTATGTTTTTTTTACGATGAAGGAGGAAGCCAACTGTAGAGAAAGGACAGAAGATCCGAAGTTGGAAGTTTTGCTTTAAGTTCTGTAAATCAAGGTGGGCTTTCTGTATACAAAATAAAACGAGCAATGCTCGGAAAATCTTTCTTTATCGCTTTGATATCTGTGTTTTCAAAGTGATATTATGGCATGAACTGTTTTATGTTTTTATGTGAGTTCTCTTGTACCTATCTGAGTCAACATTCATATTTTCCAGATTTAGAGTTAGTCTTTTTAGATTAACTAACGATCGGCTCTGAGTTAGCTGCTAAGTGCTTTCCAGAGTTAGTGCACTTTGTAACCTGTGGTGTATGTGATATCCTGTTGAAGGGTACCAGCCGCGGTGAATTAGAATTGGTCAAGATTGAACGTAACATTAGTCAGAAAATGCTCGCGCGAGTGATTTATGAGAAAAAGTCAGAAAATGTTTAGTAGACACGGATTCTTTCAATAAAACTCCGTTGTGCTACACTTATGAAATGCCATATTTATCTATATTTATAATTATGATTTCGGCATCGTGCCCACTAAGTACGTTTGTACTTAGCCCTGCATTGTTTCCTAAATGTGCAGGTTGAAGCGACGGTGAGCGGCGACGGTTGATGTTGAGTTAAAGTATAGAATGCATAGCTAGAACCCTTCCGCTGCCAAACTTTGTATTTCTTTTTGAGATGTACTTTTGAACAATACTCAGTAGTCTAAGTCTGTAATTATGAACTTAGCTTCTTTTTGTACTTTTGTCGAGTAATCCTTAGGGATTAACTCTTTCTTATTTATATTCAAGTCTTATTCAAGGTTTATCGATGTTTTTCATGTATGTTTAGTCATTAGCCCCCTTCTTCCCCGCTTCTTTAATCCAACCCCAGTCGCACCCCGGCTTCTGCTGTCCCTCGGGATTTGGGGCTGTGACAGAGTGGTATCAGAGCAGTGTTCGTTTTCTGCTCTGCTTCTGAGTCAATCTTCTAGTATAAGTTAGTGTGAGTCATTCTTTCAAGTACGAGTCATTCTTTGAAGTAATATCATAAAGTGGTATTTGTATACAAGTCTTTCTCTGAGAAATAATATAGAGTATTTGTTTGTACTCTATATCGAGTCTTTTTTTCAAGTCATGAGACATGGTATTTGTGTATACTCTGGATCAGAGTCGTCTTTCCAAATATGAGATAAGGGTTAGACTATGATGTTAAGATTGAGAACGTAGAAGTCAACTCAACCGCCCGCTACGTCGACTCAACGAGGAAAAGTGAAAGAATTTTATAATGAGATTTCTTTAAAATAAGGAATTTATGAGCAAGTATTCAATAAAAATTTGAAGACGAGAATGAGTTGTGTTTTAAAAATGTGAATTTTACAGAAGTATAATTTTTATACTAACATGATTATGTGATAGTACAAGTACTATCTTATGTGAAAATATGTGCGCAATGATTTCCCTTTGTATGAAAATTATGCGGATACGAGAATATAGTCAGATTTTAGGGAATTTTCCCGGTTCAATGAGAACGTAGATGTGGAACCTAAGAACTTCCCGGTTCTTCGAGAACTTAGACGTTTTTAAGAAACGTTGTTTTGAAATGATTTCGAAAGGAGATCCCTAACGTGAGAAGGACTTCCTTTGATGAATGTCACGTGCGCTTAGTGACATGAATAAAGACTCGGCAAAATCGAACTTGTCGTCTAAGAATTTCCTGCGAGGAAAAGAAATAAAAAGAAATAAAATGAAAAAAAATAATTTAATAAATCGTGTTAGTAAAAGAAGGGAGCGATTAGACGTTTGAGAAGCTTTTGGCTTTGAGTAAGAAAGATATGAACGAGACGATAACTGGAACTTAGTTTTCCAGGAAATTATTCTTAAGTTATATTTCTTTTTCTTTTTATGGAATTAAATTCCATATTTTCGTCTTGAGCGACGATTACAATTAGTACGAATATCAAGAATCGTAAGCGACAAATTCTTTTGAAAATGGATGTTACTTTTGAATAAGTAACATGAACGAAGTAAATATACTTTGTTTTAATAAGTGAAAATCGTTAAGAATTAGTGATTAAGAAATAAAAGAAATAGAAGAATTGAAATGAGTAATAATATGGTGAAATAAAAGAATGAAAATAAAATCTTTAATTTTATGTATATAAATATATATATATATATATATATATGTTGTCGAGCGCAATTCTTGAATTGCTAGAAGTCTTAATAAGTGGTTGACTTAAGTGTTGATGTTACAATTGAATAAGGAATATTCATTTTGTAATTTATGTTTTCGTTAAGATAAGTTATTTCCTTTTCCTACCTGTTACTGATCCGTGTTACCTTAAAACTTTTGTAGGATGGCTAGGACTCGTGTCACGGCTCGGAAGAGCCAGCCTTTGGCCTCGTGCGAGCGCACCATAGTTGATATGTTGCAGGATGAGTATTATGAGTTTGAGGTAGATTACGGAGAAGAGGATGTGGGACAGATTGTTAGTAATTTCTCTTCAGCCTACTACCCAGTGCGCCACCTGATCAAGGAGAGTCAGGCGATACTAGACTTGATCGTGCACTTACCGGACGAGTGGCGCGGATGGGCGCACCGTGCAGCTTGGTACTTTTTGGGGATTTTCGGCTACGACACGAAGCCGACCGGCAACTACGCTGGATTTGCCCTGTGTGTGCACATGCGTTTCTTTGAGAGCAGATATATGGTTCCCCTTCCTTTAGAGCCACACATCCCCTACAGTCACTTTCCAGCCGAGACAGAGCTTGAGGAGCTTGACTTAGACCCGGAGTTCTTATATTTGTTAGAGTTGCCACCAGACGGGGTACTGGAGGAGGAGCCTGAGGCTGAGTTAGAGCAGCCAGAGGAGGACGAGGAGATGGTAGTTCCACCAGAGTCACCACCGGTTGAACAACAGATTGAGGAGTTGATCCCAGGCCCGGATTTTGTAGAGGTTGACGATGAGACAGCCGCGCTGTTGGGGTTGTCTTCACCGTTTGTGCCAGACGTTTGTGTTAGGGTCAGGGGACCGTTGGAGACGAGACTGTACAGAGAGGGACCAGACTACCGAGAGATCGACGCGGAGTTCCCCGCGATGTTAGAGTTACCTTCTCCACTTGAGGAGATCTGCACAAAGTGGGGAGTAGTCCGACAGCAGATGGAGGCAGGACCGTCCAGGGTCCGTTTTAGGGAGAAGTACGAGTCGGGTTCAGGTTTAGTTCCCGAGCACCTTCTTTCCCTGAAGAAGCGTGCGAGAGAGGTCAGAGAGGACGACTTGGTCTCCGACTTGGAGGAGACTGTTTCTGAGGCACCTTCACCCACCCTGCTTACACTTGACGACGGTTCTACTCTGAGGGTGGACCAGGCACTCGAGTTGGTTTTTGGTTCGGAGTCCGAGGAGGAGGACCCGGAGGAGGATCCAGAGGAGGATCCGGAGGAGGACCCGGAGGAGGACCCAGTGGAGGGTTGTTAGGATTTTGCAGACTTCGGGGTAGTTTTTGGATTTCTTCCGCAGTTTAGTTAGGCAGTGTTTTATAGATATGGGTAAATATCAGTAGTAGTGATAGCTCTTTGTCCTGTATAGAGTCGGATCAGTAACTAGTTAATTTTTGAAGTACTTTAGCGGATACGGAATTTTATGAATTGTTTCCGTTCTAGTACTCTAGTAGATATGGAGTGCAGCTTGTTAGTGCACCCAGTAAGTAGTAGGCAGTCAGCCTAGTTTAGACTAATAGTAGTTTAACCCTTTTGTATAAGTCCTCGTTGGAGGCAAAAGTAATATTCTTTTTTGGATGTATGTATATATATATATATTTATATATATATGACCCGTAAAGAGGGTTTTTAATCAAGTAAAATTTCTTATGAATCGAGAAATTAAAAAAAAATTAGAATGTTAAATGAACTCGTGTAACGAGGAAATGAGTTTAACTCGAAAGTTAAAAGATTAATGAAATGATATCAAAGCTACGTTTGATATGTTGTTCCATGAATCTGATTAAGTCGAGAACGAGCGAGTAAGTGCTAAGTGTAATTAACAGAAGGAAACTAATGAGAATTTTCAATTCTTCTCTAGACTAAAGAAAATGCCGCCAAGAAATGTTAACAACAGGAGAGGTCGAAGACCTGGAAGGCCGAGAGGACGTGGTGGACGTCAGCCAGAAAATAACCAAGAACAGGAATATGAGCGGAATATCACTCCATCCCCATCTCCACCCCCGTCACCATCACCACCACCTCCACCACTGCCCCGTAGAGATATTGAGGATCTTTTCCTCAAAAAGAACCCTCCGATGTTTAATGGAACTGGAAGCCCTAGCGATGCTGAGCTATGGGTGAGGTCGACCGAGAAAATTTTCAAACTCCTCAGATGCACTGATGAGGAGAGAATGCTGTGTGTCGCATTCCAACTGGCGGGATCGGCAGACTACTGGTGGGAAGCAAGACAGAAGGTGATACCTGCTGAGCATCTGGCTCGTTTTTCGTGGGAAGAGTTTAAGGAGATTTTCTTTGACAAGTACGTCCCCAAGACGTATAGGGCACAGAAAGAGGCCGAATTTTATAATCTGAAGCAGGGAAAGCTAACTGTGACGGAATATGACGTCAAGTTCTGTGAGTTGATGAGGTATGCGCCGACATTGGTCGACACTGAGGAGAAATTATCAAAGAAATTTCAGGGAGGTTTACGTCATGAATTGGGAATCGCTTTGGCTAGTCATGGAGGACTAGGTTATTCAGATATACTGGGAAGAGCACTAGAAATGGAGGCCGTCGTGCCTGATGAGAAAAAGATTGTACCAACTGCGTCAGCACCAGCGCAGAATCAGAATCGAGGCTACTACAACAACAACAGTAGCAACTACCAAGGGAAGAGAAAATGGAACGGAGGAGGTAGCGGAGGATACAGTCAGGGCTACAACAATCAGGGAGGACAAAAAAGAAGTTATCAGCAGCCTGCCAACAACAACAACAATGGGAAGAGGCCGTGGCAGGGAAACAACCAATCGGGGTTGTTCATTCAGGGGAACAGGCAGAACTTGTCGTGGAAGGGCAATAATCAGCTGAATCAGCCGCAAGGACAACAAAGGAATTTTAACCAGGGAGCGAATAACCCAGTGAGGGTTACCATCCCTGTCTGCCCGAAGTGCAACCGAGCCCATCCTGGAGTCTGCCAGATAGGCACCCCTAACTGTTTCAACTGTGGACAGAATGGGCACATGAAAAAGGACTGCCCTAAACCGCTTCAAGCAGTACCCCTTCGAGCCATCCAAGCACAGCCGCAGCTGCCGCCTATGAACCAGCAACAGTTTCAGCAGCATGCACAGTAGCAACAAAATGCGAGGGCATGCGCTATCAAACAAAGCGGTCAGCGCAAAGGAAAAGGCAATCTAGCAGGTATGGGAAAACTCCACAACACCCCCATTAAGATACTGTGTGATACTGGCGCATCGCATTCTTTCATTGCTGGCTCATGTGTCGATAACTTAGACATCAGACCTGTAGAGCTGCACAATCTATGAGAGTAGCCACACCTTCAGGAGAGATCACTACTTCCACGCATGTTTGCTCTAACCTAGAACTAGAAATCGGCTCATAAGGTTATAGCGAACAACCAAAATGTTATGATAATGTGGGACGTAGATATAATCCTAGGAATGGATTGGTTGTCAGAGAATTACGCCATGATTTTCTGCAACGAGAGAAAAATTTCTTTTCAGCCGCTGGGTAAAGAACCGGCCGAATTCCACGGAATTTCAATGGGTAGAGGTGTACCAATCATATCAGCCCTTCAAGCCACGAAAATCATGAAGAAGAAAGGTACCACAGCCTATCTTATGTACCTAGTTGGAGAACCAGGAGCCGAGAAGACCATTCAGGACGTAAAAGTCGTGAACGAATATGAAGATGTTTTTCCAGAAATGCTACTAGGATTGCCACCAGATCGTCATGTGGACTTCACAATCGATTTAGAACCAGGAGCAGCTCCTAAGTCTAAAGCCCCTTACAGAATGGCACCGAAGGAACTGGAAGAGCTCAAAATCCAGTTACAGGAATTACTAGACCTTGGTTTTATCAGGCCAAGCGTTTCACCTTGGGGAGCACCCGTGCTTTTTGTTAGGAAAAAGGACGGATCGATGAGAATGTGCATCGATTACCGAGAACTGAACAAGATCATTCTCAAGAACAAATATCCTTTGCCAAGGATCGAGGATCTGTTCGATCAGCTTAAGGGTGCAGGAGTCTTCTCCAAGATAGATTTGAGGTCAGGGTATCATCAGCTCAAGATCAAACCTGAAGATATACCTAAGACCGCTTTTAGAACTCGATATGGTCATTACGAATTTTTAGTGATGCCATTTGGTTTGACCAACGCTCCAGCCGTATTCATGGACCTTATGAACAGAGTCTTCCACCCCTACTTGGATAAATTTGTTTTAGTATTCATCGATGACATCCTCATTTACTCTAAGAATGAAACGGAACACGAGGAACATCTACGGATAGTGTTGGAAACATTAGGAGCGGAGAAACTCTACGCCAAATTCAGTAAATGCGAATTCTGGCTGAAGGAAGTAATGTTCCTTGGACACTTAGTATCGACATAAGGAATCAAGGTGGATCCAGCCAAAGTAGAAGCAGTGCACAACTGGAAGACACCAACAAGTCAGAATGAGATCAGAAGTTTCTTGGGATTAGCTGGTTATTACAGAAGGTTTATCGAAGGATTTTCTACAATCGCTCGCCCGATGACGCAACTACTCAGGAAAGATACCAAGTTTAAGTGGACGGATGAGTGCGAGAAGAGTTTCCAAACTCTTAAGGAAAAGTTAACTACAGCGCCAGTACTAGCACTTCCAGACGCAAACAAGGAATATGTGGTTTATACTGACGCATCGAAAAATGGATTAGGTTGTGTCTTGATGCAAGACAGACGAGTGATAGCTTATGATTCACGACAACTTCGACCCCACGAAGTTGAGTACCCAACCCACGATTTAGAACTTGCAGTCGTAGTGCATGCGCTAAAGATTTGGAGACACCATCTCTATGGTGTAAGAGTTGAGATATTCACCGATCACAAGAGCCTGAAGTACTTTTTCGAGCAAAAAGAACTGAACATGAGACAAAGACGATGGCTCGAATTAGTCAAAGATTATGACTGTGGAATTAACTACCATTCAGGAAAGGCTAATGTGGTAGCAGACGCATTGAGTCGCAAGGCTCCAACGAAGTTAGGATGTCTTTTTGTAGAAGAAGAAACCTTAGTACGAGAATTCGAGAAGATGGATATCAGAGTGCTTGACACGCCAACAACGATAACAAGTCAAATAGCAGCATTAGAAGCTACACCAGATTTGAGAGAAAGGATCATTAGTGCTCAGAGAAAAGATGAGTCAATGGAAAGGTTACGAGTAAGGATAAGGACAGATAAGTCAGAAGGATATTCTGAGGCTCCAGACAATGCAATACTTTACGAAGGTAGGATTTATATTCCCGACAACGACAACGAATTCAAGAATGAAATCTTGAGTGAGGCTCACGATACGCCTTACACAGCACATCCAGGAAGTACGAAAATGTACCAAGATTTGAGAAGAAACTTTTGGTGGAATGGAATGAAACGAGACGTTGCCTCGTTTATAGAAAGATGCCTAGCATGTCAACAAGTTAAGGCTTTACACCGACGACCGTATGGATTGCTACAACCGTTAGATGTCCCAGATTGGAAATGGGAAGGCATAGCTATGGACTTTGTCACAGGCTTGCCTAAGTCAAGAAGAGGAAACAGAGCGATTTGGGTGATAATAGATACGAAGTCAGCTCACTTCTTACCGATTAAGACTACATATGGATCAGAGAGACTAGCTCAGTTGTATGTCAGAGAGATTGTACGTCTGCATGGAATACCGAAGGTCATAATATCAGACAGAGATGCTAAGTTTACCTCGAGATTTTGGATTACAATGCAGAAGGAGTTGGGAACAGAGCTTAATTTCAGTACGGCTTTTCACCCACAGACAGATGGACAGTCAGAGAGAACAATTCAAATTTTGGTCGATATGTTAAGAACAGTGGTTTTGGACCGAGGCAGGAATTGGGAAGAAATTCTACACTTAGTCGAATTCGCCTACAACAACAACTATCAGGCAACAATAGGAATGGCACCGTTTGAGGCTTTGTATGGGAGAAAGTGTAGATCACCGCTTTATTGGGACGAAGTAGGTGAGAGAAAGAACCTAGGCCCAGATGCAATCAATGAGATGATTGAGATAGTTCGATAGATTCGAGATAGAATGAAAGAGGCCCAGAGCCGATAGAAGTCGTATGCCGACGATCGTCAAACCAACCTTGAGTTTGAAATAGGAGATAAAGTTTTTCTTAAGATATCCCCGACCAAAGGAATCCTTAGGTTCGGAGTTAAGGGTAAGTTAAGACCCAGGTTTATAGGACCTTACGAAATCTTCGAGAGAATAGGATCAGTCGCGTATAGATTGGCCTTACCGCCAAGTCTAGGAAGCGTTCATAACGTTTTTCACGTTTCTCAGTTGAGAAAATATGTTTACGATCCGAAGCACGTCATTAGTCAGCAAGACGTAGTTCTTGAATCTGACCTAAGCTATGAAGAAAAGCCGATATCGATCTTAGATAGAAAAGTTCAAGAGTTAAGAACCAAATCGATACCAATAGTTAAAGTGCTATGGAACCATCACAGGCAAGAAGAAGCCACGTGGGAACTCGAGGAGAAGATGAAGGAGCGGTATCCTCATCTTTTTGCTGAAGGTATGCAAATTTCGGGACGAAATTTTTCGTAAGGGGGGTAGGATGTAATGCCCCGTAAATTCCTTACGTTCTAAAAATTTGAAAGTTAATTAAATAAATGGCTTTGCACGCCTAAGTTTACAATTTTTGAATTCTAAGACTAACGGTCGAATCCGTTATTAAAAAAATAAATTACAGAAGTCAGCTAGACGACTACTGTATTTAGGGTTAGCACGTACGAAAAGTTCTTAGTTCGTAAACTAAGAACGGAAAACCGTCTAAATTTTACAATCACGAATTTGCGATACGAACACGCCGAGAAAGTTCGTTTTTATGTTTTTCCGGACAAAACTCTGACTTGTCGTCCCGAGTTTTTGTCAAAATAATTTTTATAAATTTATTTTCCAATTAAGTTCATACGTTAGAATTTAAGGTCAAATCAAATCGCGACGATTTTGTACCGAACAACGTTTTTCGTCGTTCGTTTTTCCGTAACGTCGGATCGCGCCGGAAAAACCCGTAACCCCCCAAAATTTTGCATGGCAGCCGACTCATCCCTTAGTTAGTGGGGAACATTGCATGTTGACCATGTCTAGATAAATGACACCAAGTCTTCACTTTATACACTTTCAAACTATTCATCATATCAACACTTAGACAAAACCAATTTTCCTCTCTTCTCTCTCACTCTCTCGGCTACACACACACACTTTTCCTTCTTCTTTCTCAAATTGTTCTTCACCATTGTTGTTCTTCAAGGTTTCAAACAAGAAAATCCTCCTAGATCATCTTTCATCCATCTTTCCATTTAATTCCTTCACAAGAACTCAAGGTAATGATCTCCTCTCCATTTCTATCCAATTAGATTTCTTTTCTTTTCTTTTTCCTTCTTGATCGAAATTTTGGAGGTTTGGAATAGATTTTTTGATCTTAGAATAATGAAATTAGATGTATTAGATATGATAATTATGGATTAAAAATGATCAAAACCAAGAACCCTAAAACTTGTGTTAATACCGAAAATTCATGCATGTTTGTAGGATTTTTATTTTTCTTCTTTTGATGGTTGATTCATGCTTAGTAGATATTTAATTAATAATTAGAATGAAGAGGATTTGAAAGCCCTATGTTTTTGTAAAAATTAATTAGGGTTTGAATTATGAATTTAGGGATTTTTGTATGTTAGTTGATAATGGAATTGCAATTGATTAAGGGTTGTTATAATAGGTTGATTAGTGAATAAATGTTGTTAATTGGAGAAGAAAATCATCCCCTTAACATATGTATAAAAACAGAAATTTATTAAGTGATTAGGGGTTTTCATGTATTGATGTTTTGTGATGAATTGTTAATGGAATATAGTTGCAAATCATGTTAGTTGATTATAGAATTTAATTGAGAATTTTCTAAAATTGTTTAATGAAACATAAGAGATAAAGATCACTTTATAAGTTGAGTTATAATGATGTTAAGATATGTTTGCATGCATGAAAATGATTCACGTTAGACGTAGTTTAACGTCGTAAAATTTGAACGAAATCCGACAACTTTGAAAAATCGCGTAAGAGACGAACATTTAGTTGTAACTAATAATTGACAAGTCGGATGAAAATTCTAATTTGATATTATTGTTTATAATGAAATTTATAACAACTTTCTAGTTGACGTCATAAGCTTTCGAGTTGATCTAATATGGGCTATAGTTATAATCGAGAACTAGAACGCGTTTGAAAGTTTTTGTTGGTTTAGTACTTGTTAGTTGAAATCCGACGTTTAGAACGTCGTGCTTTTGAGCGAGTTTTGAGAAGGAGTACGTCCCGTACAGAAGTATGTGATAACTGCCTTAAGAGTCCAGTTTCTAAAAAAAGAAATACGAGAGCTTAGAACGAACCTAAGACGTTATACGTCAAACCTATCAAGCAATTAGGGTGGTTTTCGCGGCAGTTTTGCGACCCTCGCCGGAAACTGTAATAACTTCCAGCTCGTTTATCGGATTTGTGATCAGTAAATTGGAGTGCGAACTAGACTTTCTAAGCTTTCTAATGGTATAGAGCTCAACCCCTGTTTCCAAATCCTCTGTTCTGGACAGCCTCCAGAGTTACTGGACTGCGCAGTGAAAATTTCAGTTTCTTGTTTTCTAAGTTGTTTAGTTCACAACTTAATTTCTTTCGATCGTTTACGCCGTTTTATCTAACGAACATCTTCCTACTGACCTTAGAGTAAAGTATAGGACCTTGAGTGATGAAAACCAGTCGAGATCTTATCTCTTATCCTTTCTTTAAAGAAGTAATAAACGAGAAATTTCATAAAGCGTTTAATGAACTATAAAGTAAATCGCCTAAGTTGATTCTTTCCAACTTAGTTTCTTTTAATCTTTAAAGTCGTATTAAGATATCGACTACCTTCTCTACTGACCCGAGAGTCGAGTATGAGATCTTCCGAGTTCTAAACGAGATTGGTACGAGTTTCATTTCCCGTTTAAGTAAAACGAATCTAGTAAGCGTGCAAATGCCAAAAGAATGAAACAACTAAAACCTCTTCGATTCTCTTTATTCGATTATCTTTTCAACCCGTTTTTAAGTATGTTTTTTTTACGATGAAGGAGGAAGCCAACTGTAGAGAAAGGACAGAAGATCCGAAGTTGGAAGTTTTGCTTTAAGTTCTGTAAATCAAGGTGGGCTTTCTATATACAAAATAAAACGAGCAATGCTCGGAAAATCTTTCTTTATCGCTTTGATATCTGTGTTTTCAAAGTGATATTATGGCATGAACTGTTTTATGTTTTTATGTGAGTTCTCTTGTACCTATCTGAGTCAACATTCATGTTTTCCAGATTTAGAGTTAGTCTTTTTAGATTAACTAACGATCGGCTCTGAGTTAGCTGCTAAGTGCTTTCCAGAGTTAGTGCACTTTGTAACCTGTGGTGTATGTGATATCCTGTTGAGGGGTACCAGCCACGGTGAATTAGAATTGGTCAAGATTGAACGTAACATTAGTCAGAAAATGCTCGCGCGAGTGATTTATGAGAAAAAGTCAGAAAATGTTTAGTAGACACGGATTCTTTCAATAAAACTCCGATGTGCTACACTTATGAAATACCATATTTATCTATATTTATAATTATGATTTCGGCATCGTGCCCACTAAGTACGTTTGTACTTAGCCCTGCATTGTTTCCTAAATGTGCAGGTTGAAGCGACGGTGAGCGGCGACAGTTGATGTTGAGTTAAAGTATAGAATGCATAGCTAGAACCCTTCCGCTGCCAAACTTTGTATTTCTTTTTGAGATGTACTTTTGAACAATACTCAGTAGTCTAAGTCTGTAATTATGAACTTAGCTTCTTTTTGTACTTTTGTCGAGTAATCCTTAGGGATTAACTCTTTCTTATTTATATTCAAGTCTTATTCAAGGTTTATCGATGTTTTTCATGTATGTTTAGTCATTAGCCCCCTTCTTCCCTGCTTCTTTAATCCAACCCAAGTCGCACCCCGGCTTCTGCGCAATATGTGCGAAATGATTTCCCTTTGTATGAAAATTATGCGGATACGAGAATATAGTCAGATTTTAGGGAATTTTCCCGGTTCAATGAAAACGTAGACGTGGAACCTAAGAACTTCCCGGTTCTTCGAGAACTTAGACATTTTTAAGAAACGTTGTTTTGAAATGATTTCGAAAGGAGATCCCTAACGTGAGAAGGACTTCCTTTGATGAATGTCACGTGCGCTTAGTGACACGAATAAAGACTCGGCAAAATCGAACTTGTCGTCTAAGAATTTCCGTCGAGGAAAAGAAATAAAAAGAAATAAAATGAATAAAAATAATTTAATAAATCGTGTTAGTAAAAGAATGGAGCGATTAGACGTTTGAGAAGCTTTCGGCTTTGAGTAAGAAAGATATGAACGAGACGATAACTGGAACTTAGTTTTCCAGGAAATTATTCTTAAGTTATATTTCTTTTTCTTTTTATGGAATTAAATTCCATATTTTCGTCTTGAGCGACGATTACAATTAGTACGAATATCAAGAATCGTAAGCGACAAATTCTTTTGAAAATGGATGTTACTTTTGAATAAGTAACATGAACGAAGTAAATATACTTTGTTTTAATAAGTGAAAATCGTTAAGAATTAGTGAGTTAAGAAATAAAAGAAATAGAAGAATTGAAATGAGTAATAATATGGTGAAATAAAAGAATGAAAATAAAATCTTTAATTTTATGTATATAAATATATATATATATATATATATATATATATATATATATGTTGTCGAGCGCAATTCTTGAATTGCTAGAAGTCTTAATAAGTGGTTGACTTAAGTGTTGATGTTACAATTGAATAAGGAATATTCATTTTGTAATTTATGTTTTCGTTAAGATAAGTTATTTCCTTTTCCTACCTGTTACTGATCCGTGTTACCTTAAAACTTTTGTAGGATGGCTAGGACTCGTGTCACGGCTCGGAAGAGCCAGCCTTTGGCCTCGTGCGAGCGCACCATAGTTGATATGTTGCAGGATGAGTATTATGAGTTTGAGGTAGATTACGGAGAAGAGGATGTGGGACAGATTGTTAGTAATTTCTCTTCAGCCTACTACCCAGTGCGCCACCTGATCAAGGAGAGTCAGGCGATACTAGACTTGATCGTGCACTTACCGGACGAGTGGCGCGGATGGGCGCACCGTGCAGCTTGGTACTTTTTGGGGATTTTCGGCGACGACACGGAGTTGACCGGCAACTACGCTGGATTTGCCCTGTGTGTGCACAGGCGTTTCTTTGAGAGCAGATATATGGTTCCCCTTCCTTTAGAGCCACACATCCCCTACAGTCACTTTCCAGCCGAGACAGAGCTTGAGGAGCTTGACTTAGACCCGGAGTTCTTATATTTGTTAGAGTTGCCACAAGACGGGGTACTGGAGGAGGAGCCTGAGGCTGAGTTAGAGCAGCTAGAGGAGGACGAGGAGACGGTAGTTCCACCAGAGTCACCACCGGTTGAACAGCAGATTGAGGAGTTGATCCCAGGCCCGGGTTTTGTAGAGGTTGACGCTGAGACAGCCGCGCTGTTGGGGTTGTCTTCACCGTTTGTGCCAGACGTTTGTGTTAGGGTCAGGGGACCGTTGGAGACGAGACTGTACAGAGAGGGACCAGACTACCGAGAGATTGACGCGTAGTTCGCCGCTATGTTAGAGTTGCCTTCTCCACTTACGCCACTTGAGGAGATCTGCGCAAAGTGGGGAGTAGTCCGACAGCAGATGGAGGCAGGACTGTCCAGGGTCCGTTCTAGGGAGGAGTACGAGTCGGGTTCAGGTTCAGTTCCCGAGCACCTTCTTCCCCTGAAGAAGCGTGCGAGAGAGGTCAGAGAGGACAACTTGGTCTCCGACTTGGAGGAGACTGTTTCTGAGGCACCTTCACCCACCCTACTTACACTTGACGACTGTTCTACTCTGAGGGTGGACCAGGCTCTCGAGTTGGTTTTTGGTTCGGAGTCCGAGGAGGAGGACCCGGAGGAGGATCCGAAGGAGGACCCGGAGGAGGACCCTGAGGAGGACCCAGTGGAGGGTTGTTAGGATTTTGCAGACTTCGGGGTAGTTTTTGGATTTCTTCCGCAGTTTAGTTAGGCAGTGTTTTATAGATATGGGTAAATATTAGTAGTAGTGTTAGCTCTTTGTCCTGTATAGAGTCGAATCAGTAACTAGTTAATTTTTGAAGTACTCTAGCGGATACGAAATTTTATGAATCGTTTTCGTTCTAGTACTCTAGTAGATACGGAGTGCAGCTTGTTAGTGCACCCAGTAAGTAGTAGGCAGTCAGCCTAGTTTAGACTAATAGTAGTCTAACCCTTTTTGTATAAGTCCTCGTTGGAGGCAAAAGTAATATTCTTTTTTGGATGTATGTATATATATATATGACCCGTAAAGAGGGTTTTTAATCAAGTAAAATTTCTTATGAATCGAGAAATTAAAAAAAATTAGAATGTTAAATGAACTCGTGTAACGAGGAAATGAGTTTAACTCGAAAGTTAAAAGATTAATGAAATGATATCAAAGCTACGTTTGATATGTTGTTCCATGAATTTGATTAAGTCGAGAACGAGCTAGTAAGTGCTAAGTGTAATTAACAGAAGGAAACTAATGAGAATTTTCAATTCTTCTCTAGACTAAAGAAAATGCCGCCAAGAAATGTTAACAACAGCAGAGGTCGAAGACCTGGAAGGCCGAGAGGACGTGGTGGACGTCAGCCAGAAAATAACCAAGAACAGGAATATGAGCGGAATATCACTCCATCCCCATCTCCACCCCCGTCACCATCACCACCACCTCCACCACTGCCCCGTAGAGATATTGAGGATCTTTTCCTCAAAAGGAACCCTCCGATGTTTAATGGAACTGGAAGCCCTAGCGATGCTGAGCTATGGGTGAGGTCGACCGAGAAAATTTTCAAACTCCTCAGATGCACTGATGAGGAGAGAATGCTGTGTGTCGCATTCCCACTGGCGGGATCGGCAGACTACTGGTGGGAAGTAAGACAGAAGGTGATACCTGCTGAGCATCTGGCTCGTTTTTCGTGGGAAGAGTTTAAGGAGATTTTCTTTGACAAGTACGTCCCCAAGACGTATAGGGCACAGAAAGAGGCCAAATTTTATAATCTGAAGCAGGGAAAGCTAACTGTGACGGAATATGACGTCAAGTTCTGTGAGTTGATGAGGTATGCGCCGACATTGGTCGACACTGAGGAGAAATTATCAAAGAAATTTCAGGGAGGTTTACGTCATGAATTGGGAATCGCTTTGGCTAGTCATGGAGGACTAGGTTATTCAGACATACTGGGAAGAGCACTAAAAATGGAGGCCGTCGTGCCTGATGAGAAAAAGATTGTACCAACTGCATCAGCGCCAGCGCAGAATCAGAATCGAGGCTACTACAACAACAACAGTAGCAACTACCAAGGGAAGAGAAAATGGAACGGAGGAGGTAGCGGAGGATACAGTCAGGGCTACAACAATCAGGGAGGACAAAAAAGAAGTTATCAGCAGCCTGCCAACAACAACAACAATGGCAAGAGGCCGTGGCAGGGAAACAACTAATCGGGGTTGTTCATTCAGGGGAACAGGCAGAACTTGCCGTGGAAGGGCAATAATCAGCTGAATCAGCCGCAAGGGCAACAAAGGAATTTTAACCAGGGAGCGAATAACCCAGGGAGGGTTACCATCCCTGTCTGCCCGAAGTGCAACCGAGCCCATCCTGGAGTCTGCCAGATAGGCACCCCTAACTGTTTCAACTGTGGACAGAAGGGGCACATGAAAAAGGACTGCCCTAAACCGCTTCAAGGAGTACCCCTCCGAGCCATCCAAGCACAGCCGCAGCAGCCGCCTATGAACCAGCAACAGTTTCAGCAGCATGCACAGCAGCAACAAAATGCAAGGGCATGCGCTATCAAATAAAGCGGTCAGCGCAAAGGAAAAGGCAATCTAGCAGGTATGGGAAAACTCCACAACACCCCCATTAAGATATTGTTTGATACTGGCGCATCGCATTCTTTCATTGCTGGCTCATGTGCCGATAACTTAGACATCACTTTGTAACCTGTTTGATACTGCTAAGTGCTTTCCAGAGTTAGTGCACTTTGTAACCTGTGGTGTATGTGATATCCTGTTGAGGGGTACCAGCCACGGTGAATTAGAATTGGTCAAGATTGAACGTAACATTAGTCAGAAAATGCTCGCGCGAGTGATTTATGATAAAAAGTCAGAAAATGTTTAGTAGACACGGATTCTTTCAATAAAACTCCGATGTGCTACACTTATGAAATGCCATATTTGTCTATATTTATAATTATGATTTTGGCATCGTGCCCACTAAGTATGTTTGTACTTAGCCCTGCATTGTTTCCTAAATGTGCAGGTTGAAGCGACGGTGAGCGGCGAAGGTTGATGTTGAGTTAAAGTATAGAATGCATAGCTAGAACCCTTCCGCTTCCAAACTCTGTATTTCTTTTTGAGATGTACTTTTGAACAATACTCAGTAGTCTAAGTCTGTAATTATGAACTTAGCTTCTTTTTGTACTTTTGTCGAGTAATCCTTAGGGATTAACTCTTTCTTATTTATATTCAAGTCTTATTCAAGGTTTATCGATGTTTTTCATGTATGTTTAGTCATTAGCCCCCTTCTTCCCCGCTTCTTTAATCCAACCCCAGTCGCACCCTGGTTTCTGCCGTCCCTCGGGATTTGGGGCTGTGACATCATACGTGTGAATGTTGGGATTTGAGTTAAATTTCCACTGCAACTCTTTTTAAATGGAAGTTTGTTGATATACTTTGATACATGTTTTTGATTCCGAGCGATGTGCTCGATGGTTTAAATGCTTGTTGAATTCTTAATCTCTTGACTTGAAATACTTATCATATTGTTGTTGGTATGTGATTTTGAAATGCTCGGTTATTGCTTCATTATGTCTTTGAAAGCCTTATTCGATTGCATTGCTCTTCATTAATGTTCCCCGAGTATGTTCCCCGTATTTGAGTTGATGGTTAGTTGATTAGTTTGTGTTGTTGTTCGTAAGTCGCACCTCGAGAGTCAGGGTGTGACAGAAGCAGCTCGCTAGAGGTGTGCTGTTTGTGGAACTTAAATGTTGAGTCATGATTTTGGACACAACAGTAGTAATTCTGTAATTTTTTGTCTGAGTATGTCCTTACTTGGGTTAAACCTAAGATAGGCAAAATAGTCACTTGACTATTTGAGCAATACTGTGTCTGGATGCACCTTTAGTATTTGTTCAATTTTTCGATAATTTGCAGTAGCTGCACTCACTATACGCACTGTTGTGGAATTCTTGAATTCTTTGATGAAGAATAATACGAGCAGATTTAAAATCATCACCTCATTTAAAGTCTTGAGAATAAATTGTGTTGTTTATGCTTTTGTGTATTTGGTATGCTAAGAATTGTTCAGAATATTTGACGAAACGTGTGGGATAAGTGAAAGTGATAGTTCCCCAGAAAGTTCTAACAAATTTTGCAGATAGCAATTTGAAGCCAATTCACAAGCTAAGTGTTAAAGTCAAACCAAAAGGTCGCGAAAAGACCCTGAGGAATAAAGAGACCTGCCAATAGTGCAGAGCAGAAATCATAACTTCTCAGATTATTTTGGGCAATGATCTAAAGAATAGAACCTCAGCGGCCTCAGGTGCATATAGGCGACGAGCTATTGCTTCAGTGACCTGAGCCCCAACCATCACATCTGACTTGGAGTAAGGGGTAGAGTGCACATCCATACCTTTGTATAATAAATTCAAGATGATTGATTTTTTTAGACGACTTAAATGATGAATTTTTGTTACCACTCAAGGTGAAAAATAGGTATCTTGTCAGAAGCACATGAGACAACATTAGACATGTTTACTGACATTGAAAAGCCTCTTAGCTTGCACGAATAGCAACAAAGGGCATGTTATGTGATTACTCGAAAAGCCTCTTAGCTTGCACGAATAGCAACAAAGAGCATGTTATGTGATTACTCACATTGAAAAGCCTTTTAGCTTGTTACATGATCACTCACTGTAAAACACCTAGCTCTCTTAAAGCGCCTGAGAGAGTAGAGGACGTGATTACTTCAAAAAAAAAAATCATCATCGTCATGCCTCGAGTGCTGAAGAGAGCTCTCGAGCACATACTTGCCCACGTTTTCATGACTAAATTGTGCACTCTCCAGATTACCCTGGCCATAGCAAAGACAATACTTTCAATAATTCAAGATAGATGATGCTCTCTCAGCCTATGGTGGCTTATTGTTTCAACAATTTGACTCTAAGTCACCAACTATACGGCAAAACAAATGTTGATGAATACATGTGAAACTAATTTCTTACTCCGAATGACAAGAGAGAGCTCTAGTCACTCGGAGTAGGGGGAGTAGGGGTGTACCCTACACCCCTAAGGGTTGTCTAAAATACCTCATGAAAATGAAATTTTTTGAAAAATAACCACTGTCGAATTTAGAGTTGTGGTAGGAAAAATATATAAAGCATGCAAATACATGTAGATGCCTTGCTGCTATAGATGAATTTCATGAGAACTCAGCACAAGCCTGGGAAATTAACTTCAGTGAGAGCTAAATTCTGAATTTGGATTAAGGTCACGAAAAGACCTGAATCTAGAATTTGAAAATGAACCTTAGCATAAGCTAAGGTAAAAATTGAATGAAATAATATTCAGCGGGAGCTGAATTTTGAATTTGGATTAAGGTCACGAAGAGACCTGAATTCAGAATTTATAAAATGAACCTCAGTATGGGCTGAGGCAAAATTTTAATAAAATAATATTTAGCGATAACTGAATTCTGGATTTGGATTAAGGTTGTGAAGAGACCTGAATCCAGAATATGTAAAATGAATCTCAACATGAGCTGAGGCAAAATTTTGATAAAGTAATATTCAGCGAGAGAGCTGAATTCTGAATTTAGATTAAGGTCGTAAAGAGACATGAATCCAGAATTTGTAAATTGAACTACAACATGAGCTGAGGTAGAATTTTAATGAAATAATATTCTACGAGAGCTGAATCCTGAATTTGGATTAAGGTCTAGAAGAGACCTGAATATAGAATTCTAGAGTTAAGTCTCAGCATGGTAGGGACCTGAATCTAGAATTCTAGAATTCTACAAGAAGTTGGACACCTCGTGATTACTGTGGCCAAACTAATGGATAGAGGTCTCTATCAGAATGGTGTTGTTAATGAACAAAAATTGAGATTGCTCTCTCGATCCGTGAGGGCTCATCTCCTTAATAACCTAAATTTAGGTCGCCATTTATACTGCACAACATACTCTCTCTGATATAGGGTGAAACTGATTCTACTCCGAATGACAATTTAGAAATGATGTCAATCGGAGTAGGGGGGAGTAGGGGTGTATCCTACACCCCTTAGGGGTATCAAAAACACCTCATGAAAATGAAAACTTTTTTTTTCATAATAACCTATGAAAAGATAAACAACAATAGCTTGATGAGCTTACGGAACTGATACGTCGAAATTACTAAACACGTGAACTCACCTTGTAAGAGGTCTCCTATGAGTAGGAGGGAACCTCACGGTAAAAAGTTGAGAATTATAAAATGAGATAATCACTCTAGAAAAGAAGTATAAAGATAAAGATGCCAGAGAAATAGTACACGAGAGGTCTGATAAATACAACACGTCTGCTCACGCTAAAGGCCAAACAAAAGCTAAGCCACACGGAAGAAATTGAGCGAACTTGGTTTGAAGCCTGAACTCCAAGCCTAGGAGAGAAGCTCTAGCATGAGCTAAACTTTGAGTGAACCCGGCAGGACTCTGAGCTCCAGGTCTCGGAAATGATCTTTAATATAAATCGAGCTAAATATTGAATGAAGCATAATTCAGTGAGAGCTGAATTATGAACTAGGAGTAAGGTCGAAAAAAGGCCTGAATGAAGAAATTAAGAAATAAGTGTCAATATGAGTCTAGCAAAAACTGAATGAAGTAAAATCCAGCGAGAGGTGAATTTGAAATTTAGATTAAGGTCCTGAAGCAACCTGAATTCGCAATTTGAAATATGAGATATAGCAGTAGCTGAGCTAAATATTGGATTAAATGAGAATCAATGAGAACTGAATCGTGAATGTAGAATAAGGTTAAGATGAGACCTGAATTTGAAATTCAAAGATGAGCTTCAGCATGAGCTGAGCTAAATATTAAATGAAACAAAATTCAATGAGAACTAAAAATATGAAGAATATGCTTTGGTAAAAGCTGACTCGAGCGTGGCTAAAATGAATTTTAAAGAGAACTAATGTTCATCGTTCGAGATATAAGGTCCTGAGAGTCCTGAATTGAAAAATTTGAAAGATGAATTTCATAAAGATTAGTCCAGAGAATGAATGACATATTGCTCATAGAGAGTGAAATTCAAAAGTAACCACTTTTACATTAACCATTACACTAGCTGCAATTTGAGTGAGCTTTATCATGAGTTAAGACTTAAATGAAAAAGATTCAGTGGAAGCTGAATTGTGGATTTGAGAATAAGGTCGAGAGTTAAGAGACATATTTAGAATTTAAAAGATGATTTTCAGCATGAGTGGAGCTTAAAGTTGAATGAAGGTTCGACGAGCGCTGAAATCTGGATTTTGGGTTAAGGTTAGAAAGAGACCTGAATCCAGAATGTGAAAGAAGAGCTTCAGCATTAGCTTAGTAAAAGGTTGATGAGTTAGGGTGTAGTGTAAGCCAAACTCTGAAGCTGAAAAATGGTCAAGAAGTGACTTAAATTTAGAAATTGAAATAAAATTTTAGCATGATTCAAACTTTGAGAGAACTCGGCAAGGGCCCGAGTTCTCAGCCCATAGAAGAAGCTCCAGTGTGAGCTGAACTTTTAACAAACTTGGCATAAGCCTGAATCCTTAGCCTATAAATCTAGCTCCAGTGTGAGCTGAGACCTCTCGGATCTCAGCGGGCACCTCAGCTATCAGCTTGAGATACGAGCTCCAATGCGAGCCAAGCTCTAAGTAATGAAATCAAAATATTAGCATGAGCTGAACTTTGATAGATACTGGCAAAAGCCCAAGCTCCTGGCCATGGGAGAAGCTCCAGTATGAGCTAAACTTTGACTGAACTAGGTAGGAGCTGAGCTCTCAACCTAAGAAGTTAGCTCCCGCATGAGCTATACTCTGCTTGTTTTAGTCAGGCTCTAGTGTGAGCAAAACTTTGAATGAGCTAAGGAGGAGCTGAAACTTTGAATGAGCCAAGCTCTAAGTAATGAAATCAAAATATTAAAGTTTTGATTGATTCCAAAACCAACTGACCCCAACCGAGTAGATGTTGTCAGATCCTAATGTTAGCTTTTAGGCTCGCTGTTTGAGCAATGTTAATATTTTATCTTTACAGGACTCCAGCTGAAGAAGGCAACAAGGCTTCACTCGGATAGAACATCAGGTGTAAGAAAAACACCTGAGCGTTCAAGATTTAGAACAACAGTTGAGCATTCAAAGCGGGAAGATGCAAAAGTCAACTAAGTATTCAAAGGGGGAAGATGCAAGAGAACATCAGTTGCAAGAAAGACAACTGAGCGTTCAAGATGGAACATCAGTTGTAGGACTCAATCAGTTAGATCAAAAGCTTGAAGTTCAAAGTCAGCTGAGAGTTCAACTGTTCCTACTCAAACAGAAGCATTCAGATAGAACATCAGCTGAAGACCAATCAGATGAAGATCAAACGACTCAACCGACTATCAAATGTTGGAGGTCAAAGGTTAAGATTTGAATTTCAAATAAGGAAGTCACGTGAAGGTTTGACTCTCTGTCATTACCTCATTTGGCCCAACACAAGGCTGTCTCAGATGGAAAGCAGAAGCAAACAGTTGCCAAATCCGAAAAGTCTGCAGAGATGAGAGACAAGCCATCGCTTTCAAAGAACAGAGATCAACGGCTCCTCCAATGGCTAGTTGATTCTCTCCGCCTATAAATAGAGGCCTTCATTCATTCACCAAGATTTACGAGACATACAAGTGCGAGAAGAGATAAAAGAACTAGATAAAGAACGAAAAACTGCACTCAAGCAAAACTGCTGTTATCCTCTAAGAACATCATTAGTTGAGAGTTCTAGAGGGTTAGATTTTGTCTTTGTGTTTTTCGATCCAACCTTGAGAACATCACTAGTTGAGAGTTCCTAGAGTGTTAGATCATAGCTCACTTCTTGTTCGAGCTATTAGTTGGAAACCCACCTTTTCACACATCCTCTCAAAAGGATTGTTAGGACCCTACTCTTCCCGAAATTGAGTAGATAGGTTGATAAGTACCCGTAAACTTATCTCAACAGTTGCAAAGCCCGCGTAAGCTTTGTGGTTTTTGTCCAGAAGAACTTGGACTGAGTTGTGTGGACTCACAACTCCCCGTGGACGTAGGAGTTATCTCCGAACCACGTAAATCCCTGTGTGTTTGTGTTTATTATTCAGTTATTTATTGCTTATTCAACTGACTAACTAACCAGCATACAAACTGCATCTTTCCATATCAACTGACTTGGTTATTGACCAACCTTGCATAAAAGTGTGAGTTTTATTTATACGAGTTGTTATTTTCACCACATTCTGCACAGCACCACTCTTTCAACTGAGCTTGCTTACTCGGTTGTGAATCCAGCTGAGTCTTATTACTCGGTTGTTGATTTCTCAAGAGTTGTTTTAAAAAGTTGCATCTGGTGTATTCCCCCCTCCCATACACCAGAACTCGTATCGGGACCATCAAGTGGTATCAGAGCGGTGGTTCAAAAAACTGCTGACTCTGTTTCACAAGGTGTGAATTCGAGGTGTTTTCTTCAGTGGTCAACTGAACAGATCTCTTTATCACGCTAGTGCATATCTGCTTGCATTTTTCTTCTGTTGGTGCGTGCAGATGGATGTTAAAGACAAGATCGTGGTCATGTTCTCGGTTGTGAACTATACATCCTGGAGAACTCGGATGAAGAAGATCCTACTGTCAAAGCATCATTGAATGCAACAAGTACTCACATCCGGACCGATCATCATCACAGAGAGAGTCACTCGCACTCCTACAAATCCCAATGATGGGGATGCAACTGAGGAGTTAGTGGAGAAGAAGCCAGAAGACTTCACTCCATAGGAAGCCAAAGTGAGCCAGATAGATATCTGGGCTCAGAGCACTATCATGTCCACAGTTGGACAAGACTATCTCCCGTGGATAGAAGAGTGCGACACCGCTAAGGAGATGTGGAATATCTTGGCATCTCTGAGTGAAGGAAGCGATGAAACAAAGGAGAACAAGTTCTCACATGCCTGTCAAGACTTCGACAACTTCTGCCTGAGAACTGATAAACCATTGATCAGTTAGAGCTCCGGTTCATGGATATCATCAGAAGGATCCAGTCCATCCGAAGAGAAAAATATACTTTGAGAGAAATCAACCTCAAAGTATTACAAGCTCTACCAGCTGAGTGGGATACCTTCACCAACATCCATGAGAGCCGAGCTGATCTTGGTGAGATGGGAACTGAAAGATTGTTCTCAATTCTGAAGGGAAATGAGTACAAGGTAAACCGACGAAGGTCAACTCAGTCCTCGGTTCAGACGAGTCGACATGAGGATGTTGGTTCAGCCACAAAGTCAGTAGCACTCCGAGCTGACTATTCAAAGCCGCAAACATCAAGGCCAACACGATCTGCGGACACAGCTACGAAGGAGCCAAGCAGAGAAGAGCTGCAACAGAATATAGCCGCCCTGTCAAAGAAGCTAGCTGACATGGACACTCGGTTCAGAAAATACAAGAGGTTCTACAAATCTAACCGAACTCGAGATAACTCAAAGCCTGTGAACAACGGTTTCTTTGAATGCGGCAAGGAGGGACATTTCAAAGTTGATTGTCCAGACCTTTCTAAGAAAGAAAGAGAAGCGTTGAGGGCCAAGCAAAGTGGAAAGAACAAGGCCATGGTTGCAGAAGAAGCAGCTGACGACATGGACATCTTTACCGACACTGAAGATGAGGATGAGCTGACTTCCATCAACAACGCTATCGGTCAGGATCAATGCCTCATGGCATTTGGAACCGACCAAGATGATACTGAGGTACATTCTAGTCCTGCTAATTTAAATTCTTCCAATATTTCTAACATGCAGAAATCACTGCATGAACAGTTGGAACCCTCCTGGAGTGACTTTCAAGAACTCAGTGAGGAATTGCATCAGCAATCGGTTGAGTTTAAGAGTCTTCAAGAACAGTTCGCCAAACTTGAAGAATCCTTAACCCAAAAGGACGATCTGATTAAGAGTCAAACTGAAGAGATTGATAATCTCAAAATCAACTGAATGCGGCCAACCGAACTAATGCTCCAATCGATGAGGAGTTGAAGAAGCAAATCCAGGAGCAGCATGATCAGTTGAAAAAGTAAGAGGCTCAGATCGACCAGCTGATAATGAAGTCAGACGGACAGACCGAGCATATAGCTGTTATCCTCAAAGAGTTGCAAACTGAGAAGGACAACCTGATAAAGCTATATCAGTCATCCAAAATCATCGAGAATCTCATCAGTTATCAAAGACAGATGGATGACGTGTTTGGACATGGTTACGACGAGATCAAGGATACTGGAATTCCTCCAGGAACATTCATCAAAGCTGTGGAGGTCAAGGTTGTCGAACCTAACACAGTTGAGTCTGAATCTCCCCAAATTAATCCAACCTCCACTTCTCAGCAAGCTCAACCGACTAAGGAAAATGAGCGGTGGATGGAGAACAAAATATTCGATCGGTTGGGACATCAACCGAGGGGGAATGTTCCAAGAGTCAGAAGAGGAACCAGAGACGTCGGAGATACAATCGAAACCGAACTCAGAACCGACCTCTGAACCGACCTCAGAGCCAACATCAGAAAGAATGGAACCGACCGCAGAACCGATAAGGATCCAACCATCTGAATCAACAGCGGTTCCATCATCAGTTCAACCAGAGGTTCCAACTGAGTCAACAGAAGAGGAATAGTTCGAACAGCTGGAGATATTCATGCCACAACATGAACCAACAACAGGGCATGAACAGCTATCATCGACAGTCAGGAAGATGGAATCAGACTCAGTCACAGGGATTCCAACATGGCATCCGACCTCATAGACAAATCCAACAGAATAAAAAGCGCCATCAAAACAGGGGGAAAGTCTCTCCTCCGATAGCTCACAATGGGAGAAATCCATCTCCTCCCAAGAAACAGAACATTACTACTAACAACAAGCCTAAGGATAACCGAGGTGTTGTTATAATTGATGATGAAGGAAAAGTGATCTGGAATGATAAATCTATCTGAGTATACAGGGGAAAACGACCCACAGTTCAAGGGGGAACTGGTTCTAACCCTCCAGGACCCAACTAAAATTGGGGACCTAAGCGAGTTTCTCTGTGCAGGAACAGGAGAAACAGCTGAGGAAGAATAAGGCATCACGAACCATGTGGGTGATGGATAGTGGATGCTCGAAACACATGACAAAACTGAAGGATTTGCTTGGAAGTTTCATGGAGAAAGAAGGACCATCAGTTACCTTTAGCGACAACTCAAAAGGTCACACCAGAGGTTACGGTACCCTTGAAACCGATCACGTGTCTATTTCAAATGTTTCATATGTTGATGGATTGAAACATAACTTGCTCTCCATCAGCCAATTATGTGATAATGGTTTCTCTGTCAAGTTTGATGCACAGGGATGCAGGGTTAAAAATGTCGGAACAAAGCAGGTCATATTGTTGGGAAATCGATCCCCAACCGGGAATGTCTACTATGCTGACTGGAATAGTAGTTCTCCTGACACCTGTCTGTTATCGACGAGCAGTTCCGATGTGAGCTGGCTGTGGCACAAAAGGCTCAACCATCTGAACTTCAAGACTATGAACCGACTTGCCAGACAAGAACATGCAAAAAGCATACCAAATCGAGTGTTTTCAACAACACATATCTGCAGTGCATGTCAGCTAGGAAAGCTCGCTAGATCCTCCTTCCGGTTGAAATCAACTCCATCAACCGACCGAGTATTACAGCTGATCCACATGGATCTCTTCGGGCCAGTTACATCAAAAAGCATGAATGGTAACGAGTATACCCTTGTTGTTACTGACGATTGTTCTAGGTATACGTGGACAATTTTCATGCGACACAGGAGTGAAACCCGAGATGAGCTACCCAAACTAATGGATCGGATATCAAACCAACAAGAGATGAAAATTATTTCCATCCGATCAGATCGTGGAACCGAGTTTCTAAATGAAACCATCATCGAGTACTGCGAGAAACACGGAATTACTCATCAA
The DNA here is from genome assembly GCA_029490685.1 of Schizonepeta tenuifolia. Lineage (NCBI taxonomy): Eukaryota > Viridiplantae > Streptophyta > Magnoliopsida > Lamiales > Lamiaceae > Schizonepeta > Schizonepeta tenuifolia. The sequence continues at coordinate 40,428,557 of CM055959.1, read as the reverse complement.
ACATCAGCTGCGCGTACTCCGCAACAGAATGGAGTAGCTGAGCGAAGGAACCGAACGCTGAAGGATGCAGCTACATCCATATTGACAAGCTAAGCTCTGCCAAAGAGATTTTGGGCTGAGGCCATCAACACAGCCTGCTACACCCAGAACCGGTCTCTTCTGACCAAGCGGTTGGAAAAGACACCATACGAGCTATGGAGACGCAGGAAGCCAGATATTTCATATTTTCGCATTTTTGGTTCTAAGTGTTATATTCACAACAATGGGAAGACTCAGTTCAAAACTTTTGACGCCAAGGCTTCGAAGGGCATATTTCTCGGATATGCCACGCGGATCAAGGCTTATAGAGTTTGCAACAACAGCTCTCGTGTTGTGGACATAACACCTCATGTTAGTTTTGATGAATCTACTTTTGAGTGCAGAGAACAGGCTAAAGGACAACAAGCTGATCCACATGTTCCACCAGCTCTCACCAGATCGCAGGCTCTAAGGGAAAAGAATCTAGCTGAACCATTGGTATGGGAAACTGAGGATGATGATCCTTACTCGTCTGAAGATGAATGCGAAAACCCCAGCTCATCTCAAGGGGGAACTCCAGCTGATGTCACTCCAACTGCATCAGCATCCGAAGCCCAACCGAGCCCGGTTCAAAATATTGTCAATGTTGAGGATCCAGACTCAACAGCTGATCAATCACCAGTTCTGAAGATTCCAGCATCTCCCACAGCTCAGGATTCACCATCAGTTGAAATCCCGGAACAACCACTGTTGGAAGAAGAAGGAAGACGCAACAAGAGATGGTATGAAGATCATTCCTCTGACAACATCATCGGAGATCCAACCGAAGGTGTGCGAACAAGGAGCAGAGTTGCAAATCCAGATTCGACTGAGGAAGATTCCAACACTTACGCTCAATATGCTGAGGAGTTGGCAGTTCTGGAAGAGTTCGAACAAGCAGGAGATGTTGCCATGATTTCTTGTTTTGTAGCTGATGTACCAGAACCGAAGAATGTTGTGGAAGCTCTCAACTGTGTTCACTGGACAACAGCCATGCAAGAAGAACTGAACGAATTTCTATGCAACTGTGTATGGGAGTTGGTAGAAAGACCAAATGGTGTCAAAGTCATTGGATTAAAATGGATTTTCAAGAACAAGATAGACGCCTTTGGATTTATCGTGAGGAACAAGGCAAGGTTGGTAGCTCAGTGATATTGCCAACAAGAAGGAATCAATTTCGAGGACTCTTTCGCGCCGGTTGCAAGGCTGGAAGCCATCCGAATCTTTCTAGCCTATGCCGCATTTCACAAGTTCAAGGTCTATCAGATGGATGTGAAGTGTGCCTTCATCAACGGTGATATCAAGGAAGATGTATATGTTGAACAGCCTCTCGGTTTTGAGACTGGAGATGGAAGAGTGTACAAGTTGAAGAAAGCAATCTATGGATTGAAGCAAGCACCCAGGGCTTGGTATGACACTCTCTGTGGTTTTCTTCTGAACTCGGGGTTCAAACGAGGGTCAGTTGATAAAACACTATTCACCATCAAAGTTGAAGAAGATATACTTGTTGTGCAAATCTATGTTGACGACATCATATTCGGTTACAAGTCGGAGGAGCTGTGCGAGAAATTCTCAACTCTCATGAAGGAGAAATTCGAGATGTTGATGATGGGTGAGATGAACTATTTTCTTGGACTACAAGTGAAGCAGTCACCAGATGGGATTTTTATCAATCAGTCCAAATATACAAAGGAGCTCATCACCTAGTTCAGATTGCAGACAATTAAAACCACAAAGATCCCGATGAATACTAACTGGAAGATAGAACCCGGAGCTGAGGGAAAGCTCGTGGATGCCAGTAAGTATAGAGGGATCATCGGTTCTTTGTTATATCTAACCGCCAGTCGGCCAGACATATCTTATGCGGTTGGAGTGTGTGCTCGATTCCAAGTTCAACCGAAGGAAGCACACATGTTGGTAGCAAAGAACATCATCAAGTATCTGAAAGGAACTGTTAATGTTAGGTTGTGGTATCCAACTGATGACAATATCCAACTGACCGAATACTCAGATGCAGATCTAGCCAGAGATCGGTTGGACAGGAAGTCCACATTTGGACACTGTCAGTTCATGGGAAGCAAGCTAGTTTCGTGGTTCTCCAAGAAACAAGCATGTGTTGCCACTTCTACAACCGAGTCAGAGTATATGGCTGCCGGAAGTTGTTGCATGCAAGTGTTGTGGCTCAAGCAACAGCTGAGAGATTATGAAGTTGCAACTAGACAGGTTCTCATTCATTGTGATAGCTCAAGTGCCATTGCTATCTCTTTGAATCATGTTCACCACTCTCGGACGAATCACATCGACATCCGACATCATTTTATCCGAGATCATATTGAGAAGGATGTTTCTATGGAGAAAATTCCAACTGAGATTCAGCGGACTGATATTTTCACTAAACCTCTAGCCGAAGCGCGGTTCAAGATGCTATGTGATCTACTTGGATTGTTGGATCCATCTGATGAGGAACCAGCTGAGGTGAAGAGATAGATATCCATTTGAGGGGGAAGCTCAGATAAAGGGGGAATCTCGGATGCGGATCGCCAACCGAAGACATCAGACGTCAGCTGAACAGACGAACTCGAGTCAGCTGATGGTATGCTGCAACATTGGATCAGACGTTAGCTGAACAGACGAACTCGAGTCAGCTGACGGTATGCCGCAACATTGGAACACAGCTGATTCCAACATCAGCTGGCAGGTGAACACAGCTGATTCCGACATCAGCTGGCATGTATCATTTATAGCTGAAGGTGTTATGATCTTAAATAAGAATGTTTGAAATAAATTCAAACATTCCTGAGCATGTCAGTTACATTAAAATAGCCATCATGCCGCATTTAATGTAAAGTACGGCTGAACATCAATAGCCTACTTTATAGTGCGACTGGGCTGACATGAAAAACAGTTCACCTTCTCACGCGCTGGTTGGAACTCGGATCGTGAGGTCAAGTCAAAGCTAGTCAACAGTCGCTAGATCTCAACCGTTGATGGATTCGCACCATTCAACCCTAGCCGTCGATTTCAACCGAGCCAAAACCTATAAAAGGCGGAAAATCAGGAAGTGATTTCTTACCATCTACATTTGTGATTATTTGCAGTAACTGTTCATCGTCTTCTCAGTTTCTGTCTAACCATTTTCTGCAAGTTTTTCTTTCCTTCTTATATATATCCTCACAACATTACTAAATGGCACCCAAAGGAAAGAAGATGGCATCCTCCAGACCTTCTCTAGTCCCCACATCATACGAAGAATCTTTTGATCTGCTGGTCTCCAAGATACACTTTGAGCAGATCCTTTCAGAGGATGAATTGGAGTTGCCAGTGCTGTCTCCCCTCGCCAATATTCTCAGGGAGAACGGCCTACTGGACTGGGCGAAGCTCTTCCCCTCCCACCTGCTCAGGCACCAGGTCGGAGAGTTCTACGTAAATCTACAATCGCTCATCGACAGCAGAGATGGCATCGTTACAGAAGTATCCTGCCGTCAACGGGACGTTCCGGCCAGAACCATCCGCAGGGTCACCGTCCCAATTCCAGTTTCTGATATTCTTCGCTAAAATTATTCTTCCAAATCATACCGCCACAGACACCATCGACAACATCACCGATGGGGAAGCTGATGAGTTTTTGTAAAGTGCTTTGATCATTCCAGAAAAACTGAAGAGCAATATGCAGAGGACCAAGTTGAAGCCGGAGCATCGACTTTTGTTCGATGTTGTCTCCAAGGTCGTGTTCGGTTATAGTGGTGCCTTCGGCGACATCAGCCGACCGAAGCTCAAGCAATTGATTACTTTGGAGCACAAACACAAGGACAACGTCGACTGGTTCAAGTATTTCGAACACCAGCTGACTCTGGAGAAGCAGAAGATCTCCGAGACCACAACCGAATCCGGGGGAAGGTTGTTGAGTGTCAAGGGGACTCTCAACTTCGGTTGCAAAATTTCTGCCCTGATCTTGCTCACAACTAAGGGTCAGAACATGGTCTGGAAAGACTGCGAGGAGACCCCATTGAAGAAGCTGATGTTGTTCCCAACAGCAAAGAAGGCTCAGGATGTGATTAGGAGTGTTTATACTCCTAAGGAGAAGAAGGATGCTGTGAAGACAGCTGAAGATAAAGACACAGCTGAGGAGCTGCCCCCAGTTGTCGGCTGCAAATCTAAATCGATAGCTGGACGCCGACTAAGGGATGAGTCGGAGAAGGAGAAAGAGACAGAACCAGTCAAGAAGAAGTTGAGGGTAAAGATCAAGAAGACTGCTGCGAAACCAGCTGAGGATGCGCCAGCTGAGGAGCCAGCTGCGAACGTGCCGGCTGAGGATGTGCCAGCTGAGGATGCACCAGCTGAGGAGGAGGTACCAGCTGTGGAGGCACCAGCTGAGACGGCACCAGCTGAGGAGCCATCCGAGTCGAGCCACTCAGTTGAGGCAGCTGCCTTCGAGATCATTCCTCGCGCTGCAGGAACTGATGAGGCTGAAGGGATGGAAACAGATCTGACCTCGGATGCTTCTTCCTCCTCTGAGGAAACTGAAGACATTCCAACCTCCCCCACGGCAGGAGCTGATGCCGTACTGCCCAAAGAGCCTCTCTCTCTCACAACCGACGAGCTCATCGCTCGATGCCAACATTGAGACCATTTCTTCGGCCAATGTTGATGAACCCATTGATACCAATCTCCCCACAGAATTCAAAATTCTGAGCTCCCAGCTCGATGCCAACGTTGAGACCGCCTCTTTGGCCAACGTTGAAGAAACTTTTGAACCGATTCCATATGAGAATCTGTCTCCCTCTCCAATCGATGACGAAGCTGATCGTCAGGCCGTCGCGATGGAGCATGAAGGCAAGGCGGCCTACTGCTTCCAGAAGCTGATCGGGATGTTCCCTGAAGCGCGCGACATGCTGATTTTTGCTATGCTTGGGACCGACTTGCTGTACCAGTTCAACCTCATCTTCAGTCACTGGTATGTGAAGGAAGCTACTATAAGGGTACACAGCTGGAACCAGCTGAAGGCAGACGAGTCACGTATCCGAGATTATTTCAACTACACCAATCTGGAGGTTGCCTACAAAAACAAAGTGGCACTACTGACGTGCCGTCTGGACCTCAGCAAGGCGGAAGGCACAGATACCAGGGAGAATGCTGACCAAGACTGTGTTGCCTTCCTTGACAACATGCTTGTCAAGTCGGCTGAATTTATTGATGATCTGGACGCAGCCGCCGCCGCCGCAGTGAAGAAAGAAGAAGAGGAGCTTCAACTGTACCTGGCCAACCGTCAAGCCATGGTTACAGTTGACCAGCCAGCTCTAATTGAACACCAAGGTCCAGCTGATCAGCCAGCACCCTCAACTGAAGAAATTTGTGAGCTGATAGCTGAGAGGGTAAACCAACTGAGGACGGAGATGCTTGCCAACTTCCAGCACAACAAAGAAGATCAGCTGAGGATGTTCGAAGCACAGGAGGAGAAGAATAAGCAGCTACTGGAGGAGAATGTTTCACTGAAGATAAAGGTAGAAGAATTCTCAACCTCCACCAGCCAAGACATCTCCGACGTGAAATCAACTGTTCTGGGGATCAAGTCTGAACTGAATGTCTACAAATCTATCTCTGATTCCAACCTCGCCAAATCCAGAATGGGAGTCTCGGTTCGAGTCAAGATGGGCTGAGTTCGTTGCTTTCCAGACTGAGGTAAATGAAACATTCGCTGGACTGAGAAAAGCCGAACAAGAGCGCCATGACTCTGAGCTGGCGAAGAAGGTTGGAATAGAGTGCGCGGTCTATGAACTCTTCAACCGCATCCAACAAGCTGAACAACAACTCACCTCTCTGGATGGCTCAGTCGCAAGCCTTGTTGCTGATGCCAAAAAGGGGGAAGAGAAGACTGGGGATGTTGAGATGCAGGGGGAAGATGAGACCCAGGCTGAAGAAGAGATTCCAGCTGCTGCAAAATCTCAGCCGAAGAGAAAGACAGCCCAGAAGAAGAAGTCCGCTCCCAAGCCAACCGATGTAGGTGGAGCTGAAATGGCAAAAGACTTGGAGCAGGCAGAGCAGTATGGAGTTTCTTACAACTCCATAGCCGAGCTTGATTCAGAACTCGACGGTATCACAACCGAAGAGTGTATTGCTGCTGCCAAGGCTATGGATGTTGCAGAGAAGGATTACATGAAGCCCGACTGGATCAGGAAATTCGCAGCCAGCCAGGCTAAAAGAGTCAACCAGTTCGAGGAGGAGCTTGACAAGGTCACCAAGAACTTGGACCGGAACATTGCCTCCCGCAGCCATCGCCGAATAGACAAACATCAGGTTAAGGCTGAAGCTCGACTGAAGCAACAGAGGCTGCCAGGGAAGGTTAAGGTCCAAAGTCGGTTCAGGCATGTAGATAAGTGGATGCCAGCCGAGTGGAACGAGGACTGGGAGTCGTTTAAGCAGGAGTTTGTGAATGACTTCTATTATAGGAAGGTATTCTCAACTGATGATCCGAGGAGAGCATTCAAGGAAGCGCTGACCGAGCTGCACACTGGGGACCCGGGCATGTTCAGCCAGTTCAGGCGAGCCATGATAGATGCAAAACTGGACATGAACACAGTTCCGGTCCCTCAGAAAGTCACATATCAGCCTCCCTTCCTCCCAGACTCTCGAAACCCTAACCGAACGAAGATAGCAGTTGAGGCAAGACAAGTTTGCCGAGAGCACGGGGTTGACATTTCGAAGGAGTCAGAAGCAAAAAGGGAAATTTTTGTTAGAATGTTTAGCAAGTATGGGCTTAAGTTTTAGCTCAGTTAGTTTTTTAGCAACTGATGTAATCCTTGATCTTTTGTGCTTACTTTGTAACCATCAGTTGTAATAAAAACTATTTAGTTATACGATTCAACTTGACGTACAATATCTCGTTGTCCAAGCTCTGAATCGCAAAGTTATTTCAATATCATGTTATAACTGTGCTAACCCTTTGATGTTTTAATCTTATAGACTGTCTAGAATTTCAGCTGAGATTTTAAATAAGTCAGTAGGGTTTTAGATCAGTTTGATCTGTAAGGATTTTATAAGGGTTTTGGCATCATCAAAAAGGGGAAAATTGTTGGGAAATTTATTAAAGTTTTGATTGATTCCAAAACCAACTGACCCCAACCGAGTAGATGTTGCAAGATCCTAATGTTAGCTTTTCGGCTCGCTGTTTGAGCAATGTTAAGATTTTATCTTTACAGGACTCCAGCTGAAGAAGGCAACATGGCTTCACTCGGATAGAACATCAGGTGTAAGAAAAACACCTGAGCGTTCAAGATTCAGAACAACAGTTGAGCATTCAAAGCGGGAAGATGCAAAAGTCAACTAAGTATTCAAAGGGGGAAGATGCAAGAGAACATCAGTTGCAAGAAAGACAACTGAGCGTTCAAGATGGAACATCAGTTGTAGGACTCAATCAGTTAGATCAACAGCTTGAAGTTCAAAGTCAGCTGAGAGTTCAACTGTTCCTACTCAGACAGAAGCATTCAGATAGAACATCAGCTGAAGACCAATCAGATGAAGATCAAACGACTCAACCGACTATCAAATGTTGGAGGTCAAAGGTTAAGATTTGAATTTTAAATAAGGAAGTCACGTGAAGGTTTAACTCTCTGTCATTACCTCATTTGGCCCAACACAAGGCTGTCTCAGATGGAAAGCAGAAGCAAACAGTTGCTAAATCCGGTAAGTCTGCAGAGATGAGAGACAAGCCATCGCTTTCAAAGAGCAGAGATCAACGGCTCCTCCAACGGCTAGTTGATTCTCTCCGCCTATAAATAGAGGCCTTCATTCATTCACCAAGATTTACAAGACAGACAAGTGCGAGAAGAGATAAAAGAACTAGATAAAGAACGAAAAACTGCACTCAAGCAAAACTGCTGTTATCCTCTAAGAACATCATCAGTTGAGAGTTCTAGAGTGTTAGATTCTGTCTTTGTGTTTTTCGATCCAACCTTGAGAACATCACTAGTTGAGAGTTCGTAGAGTGTTAGATCATAGCTCACTTCTTGTTCGAGCTATTAGTTGGAAACCTACCTTTTCACACATCCTCTCAAAAGGATTGTTAAGACCCTACTCTTCCCGGAATTGAGTAGATAGGTTGATAAGTACCCGTAAACTTATCTGTAAGGTTGATAACTACCCGTAAACTTATCTCAACGGTTGCAAAGCCCGCGTAAGCTTTGTGGTTTTTGTCCAGAAGAACTTGGACTGAGTTGTGTGGACTCACAACTCCCCGTGGACGTAGGAGTTATCTCCGAACCACGTAAATCCTTGTGTGTTTGTGTTTATTATTCAGTTATTTATTGCTTATTCAACTGACTAACTAACCAGCATACAAACTGCATCTTTCCATATCAACTGACTTGGTTATTGACCAACCTTGTATAAAAGCGTGAGTTTTATTTAGGTCACGAAGAGACCTGAATCCAGAGTATGTAAGATGAACTTCAGCATGAGCTGAGGTAAAAATTTAATGATGTAATATTCAGCGAGAGCTGAATTCTGAATTTGGATAAAGGTCGCGAAGAGACCTGAATCCAGAATTTGTAAATAGAACCTCAACATGAGCTGAGGTAAAAATTGAAGGAAATAATTCAGCGAGAGCTGAATTCTGAATTGGGATTAAGGTCACAAAGAGACCTAAATCCAGAATATGTAAGATGAACCTCAGCATGAGCTGAGGTAAAAATTCAATGAAGTAATATTCATCGAAAGCTGAATTCTGAATTTGCATTAAGGTCGCGAAGAGACCTGAATCTGGAATTTGTAAGAAAAACCTCAACATAAGTTGAGGTGAAAGTTTAATGAAGTAATATTCTGCGTGAGCTGAATTTCGAATTTTGATTAAGGTCAATCTTAATGAAATAATATTCAATGAGAGTTGAATTCTAGATTTGGATTAAGATTACAAAGAGACCTAAGTCCAGAATCTGAGGGATAAGGTTGAGCAAAAAACCAAACTTTGAAATTAAGGAAGACTTTTCACCATGTTGTCGAACATACTGAATGAAGTAAGCTTGAGCATATAATTTGAGAGATGAACCTTAAGATAAGGTGAGGAAAGTAAGCTTAAGCAGGCGCTTAGTGAAATAACTTTGAACATAAGCCGAATTATATGAATCTTAGAAATAAGGGCTCATAGTTTGTAAAGTTGGTTCAAGCAAGATCTGAGCTAAAGAATAAATGAAGTGTGATTCCATAAATTAGAAATAATTACTCCCACTTTCTTTTTGATGAAGAATCAGCCGGAGTAGGGGGAAGTAGATGTTGTGGCACAAAATATCAGGTCTCGGTTAGAAACCTGATAAAGAGATCACACACCAAAAGTACGAGAATATAAATGAAACCGGCCTCAGTTAGAGACCTGAGAAAGAAACAAATCGCTAAGATATAGAGAAACAGTTTGATACACTTGTTCAGAGACCTGGCTAGCATCAGGTAGCGCGAATGACCTGATCAGGTCTCCCGTTGCGCGAGAGACCTCGTCAGGTCTCCCGTGTCCTTCCTGGCAACTCTGACATTCCTTTTAAGTAGGTCAGTAAGATTACGCCACGTGGAAAGTTGGCTGCTAAGGATCTTTGGATATAGTGCTTAATCTTTAAGCAACACTCATTTTCATATAAATAAGAGAGTTGGTCATTTCTTTACACACAATATTCACTACACAAAAACACTCACGTACTCTACAATATTATCTTAAAAAATGAGCGAATCTGACTTAAGCTTCGGAGGGTGTTCGCTAGAAACTACCCCCGGCATTCATTCTTTTGCAGGCGATTACACATCGACATGAAACGAGAGTGTTGCAGTTCATCTCTTGGCCCCGGATTCACAACAAGCGAGCAGCAATTCCCTCTTTTCCTTATGTGGAGAATATTCTTGAAGATGTTGGGCTGATTTTGGCCACAACAGGTAGTTTATATGGTGTGTCACTTTTTTGGGACGCAATACATACATAGTACAGTCAGAAGGTACGTTTCGTCTAAGCCAATGGACTAGCAGTACGTGTAAATACAATAAGAGTAGATACTAGGATGCAACAGCTTCACCTCCAAGTAATTCCATGAGTATATATACTCAAAAACACTCATTTCACACACATTCTACCTTTTATTCATTTTCAGCAACATTCATTCCTTCTTCATTCACAACCCAAATACTGACTTGGGCATCGGAGGTGGTTCGCTGGAAAACACCCCCGGCCCTCCTTTTCTTACAGAATTCTGAAGGAGACATCCCTGTTCGACGTGATTCTAGCAGCACAAGAAGGAAGAAAAGCGTAGTTTAGGTAGATGTTCGAGTTCATTTGTTACCTTGTTTTAGTTTTCCATAATGTATCATTTTTTGGTTAAATTAGGCTTAGCCTTTGTTTGGCCTTTAGAGTGAGCGCACGTGTTGTATTTGTCAGGCCTCTCGTGTACTATTTCTTTGGCATCTTCATCCTTGTACTTCTTCTCTAGAGAGATTATCTCCTTTTATCATTCTTAACTTTTTACCATAAGGTTCTACCCTACTCATTAGAGATCTCTTATAAGATGAGTTTACATGTTTAATTATATTGTCATAATAGTCTTATGCTCATCAAGCTATTGTTGTTTAACTTTTCATAGGTTATTATGAAAAAAGTTTCATTTTCATGAGGTATTTTTTATACCCCTAAGAGGTGTAGGATACACCTCTACTCCCCCTACTCCGATTGACATTAGCTCAAAATTGTCATTCGGAGTAAAATCAGTTTCACACATCCAAGGAAGTATATTGTGCAATATAAGTGGTATGCGGGATTTAGGTCACTTAGACAATGAGCTATTACAGATCGAGAGAGCAACTTCGATTTTGGTTTATTGATAACACCATCCTTATAGAGACCTCTATCCATTGATATAACCAGGGTAATCATGAGGTGTCTGACGTCATCATTAGCGCGGGAGTCCTATCATGCTGAGACTCAACTCTCGAATTTTGGATTTGGGTCTCTTTCTGACCTTCATCTAAAATTAAAATTCAGCTCTAATATTTCATTCAAATTTTGCCTCAGCTCATGTTGAGGTTTATTTTTCAAATTCTTGATTCAGGTCTCTTCCTGACCTTAATCCGAATACAGAATTCAGCGCTCACTTAATAGTATTTCCTTCAAATTTTGCCTCAGCTCATGCTTAGGTTCATTTTACAAATTCTAGATTCAAGTCTCCTCGTGGCCTTAATCCAAATTGAGAATTTAGCACTCGCTGAATATGATTTCATTTCTTTTTTACCGCAGCTCAGGCTGAGGTTCATTTTACAAATTTTGGATTCGGGTCTTTTCATGACCTTAATCCAAATTCAGATTTCTGCTCTCGCTGAATATTCTTTCATTAAAATTTTGCCTTAGCTCATACTAAGGTTCATTTTACAAATTCTGGATTCAGGTCTCCTCCTGAACTTAAACCAAATTCAGAAAAATTTTGCCTCAACTCATGTTGAGGTTCATTTTTTAAATTCTTGATTCAGGTCTCCTCACGACCTTAATCCAAATTCAGATTTCAGCTCTCGCTGAATATTCATTGTAATATACCCGGGTGCTCGTTCAAACTTTTACAACAGAAATAATAGGAAAATCTGGACTAGAAATAAAATGATTAGAACAACAAAACAATAAACTAAAATTACACGAAATAGAAACAAACTCAAAGATATGTAGCCGAGTCGAGATAGAATCTCTGTCCGCAAGAAGAAATTCACCCCGGTAGTACTCTCGGTTTTGCGATCCTTTTTCAAAGGTAAAACGGCTTCGTCTCGACGGATGTAGCACCACAATTCTGACGAGCTTCGGCGAACTAAAAGAGAATCAAGAACTTGAGCGTTACTATATGAACTTTTAGAATGCAAAGAAAGAGTGCAGATTTTTTTTCAAGTGTCCACAAAACAATGAAAATGTAATCCTATTTATAGGCTATCTCACACCAAGGGAATTGATATACCCTTAATGGGTATTCATAGCCATTATTGGCTGTTTCATATACGTTGGAGCCTAGCCATGAAAGTGGCTGTTATGAATTATCAATTCAAATTGAACCGGTTTCAATTCCAATTGAAAATGTAATCGACGTCGGCGGTTTCACAATTAAATGGTTTTATGCATTGAAATCCATTTGCTGATTTCCATTGAATTCAACAACATTTAATTGAATTAAACAATTGGATAAATGGGCCAACCCAATTTTTTAAATGGGCTAATAGTAAACAAGCTTAAATTATTTATAATAATTGAAAGCCCAATATCCACGAACCGAGCATGAGCTCGTTCCTTCAACGACGAATTTACTTATAGAAATTCCTCTTCAATACACAACTTAATATATCATTTCTTACTCACCATATAATGGTTTTAAGAACATGAATATATTTCGATTATTTACTCGACAAGTAAAATAATCCTTCATTATTTAATTCTCGATAATTAAATAATTAACTGCCATAAATAATGATTTCCAAACCATTATTTCCAACAATCTCCTACATGAGTAAGAAAGCTATATGCAAATGTATGCAGACGCTTAGCTCAGTCCTTCTAAGAGACACTATTGTATTTGGAAAGGTGGCTGTGGCCTTGAACCTACCATAGTCAACATCATCGAGTGTACCGATGGCCTAGTGGACTTATTACACATTGAACTAGTCTTCCTTATTGTATATTGAGACAATAATATTGACACAATATTGTCTCAACCCTCATTCGTTCTCACGTTTGTGTCCATTACAGGCCCTGAAATACCCTTTGGATTCATAAGTACATCTTTTGAAGCGGTCACACTTCACACTTACATAGGTGATTCTTATTCTCAAGTATTCTGCTATACTTGTCCTCTTCGAGGTACCAAAGAATCATTAAAAATCAAAGACTTAACCTCACCACGTGCAGGTTTCCAAACACTCACTGTTCTACAGAGAATGGGAACGTTTGAGTGTTTACCTCTCGGACTCTTATAGCTTCGTTTTCCCATTGAACCAAGTTCTTGGGATCCTCCAGTCATCATGGTTGGGTTACCACTATAATCATCCTTAATTCGTGGATTTTAAACCCATTCCCTCTAACAGTTTATACATTTGATCTTGATTAATACTCTTAGTCAGTGGATCAGCTAAATTATCTATTGACTTTACATAGTCAACTGAGATAACTCCACTAGTGATCAAATGTCTTACGGTATTGTGTTGTCGACGAATATGTCACGATTTACCGTTATACACATGATTTTGTGCTTGTCCGATAGCTGACTAACTATCGCAGAGTATTAACACTAAAGACACAGGTTTTGTCCAACAAGGAATATCCTCGAGGAAATTTTTAAGCCACTCGGCTTCTTCACCAGCTTTATCCAAAGCTATGAACTCATATTCCATTGTGGACCTAGCAATACAACTTTGTTTCTTGGATTTCCAAGATACAGCACCACCCCCCACAATGAATACATAACTGCTCGTTGAAAACGAGTCTTTTGAGTCGGATATCCAATTTGCATCACAGTAACCTTCAAGTACAATGGGTTCTCTAGTATAGTGATTTGCAAAATTCTGAGTATATTTTAAATACCTCAGAACTCGTTCAAGGGCTTTCCAATGTTCCACACTTGGATTAGCCGTAAAGCTACTCAACTTGTTCATTGAGCATGCTATATTAGGATGGGTGCAGTTTGTTAAATACATCAAACTCCCAATGATTTTAGCATATTTTGTTGCATCAACAGGCTCTCCCTTATGTACACTCAAATGTACACCAGGTTCCCATGGCGTCTTACCTATTGGTTTGTCATATGCATTAAATTTCTTTAACACTTTCTCTACATAGTGAAATTGCGTTATAGAAATTCCATTAGATGTTCTTAGAATCTTAATTCCAAGAATCACATCAGCTAAGCCCATATCTTTCATGTTAAAGTTTCTATTTAGCATCTGTTTTGTTTCTTGAATCACACGAGAATTACTCCCCATGATCAACATGTCATCTACATAAAGACAGACTATAGCATAATCGTTATCGGACTCCTTAATGTTGACACATTTGTCACACTCGTTGATTCTTAAACCATTTGACAACATTACTTCGTCAAATTTCAAATGCCATTGAAGCGGCTCTTGCTTCAACCCATACAAAGACTGTTGAAGTTTGCAGACCTTGTATTCTTGACTAGGTACTACAAACCCTTTCGGCTTCTTCATATAGATCTCCTCCTCTAGCTCACCATTAAGAAACGCGGTCTTAACATCCATTTAATGAATCTCAAGATTGTGCAAAGCAGTAATAGCGAGAAGCAGCCTAATGGAAGTAAGCCTAGTCACTGGTGAGTAGGTGTTAAAGTAATCATATCCTTCACTTTTTCTAAAACCTTGAACTACAAGTCGGGCTTTATATTTGTCAATAGTGCCGTCAGACTTATATTTCTTCTTTAGGATCCACTTACATCCTAAAGCTTTGCAACCAGGTGGAAGATCCACTAACACCCAAGTGTGCATCTGTATAATAGAATCAATCTCAATATCAACTGCTTCTTTCCAAAGAGCCGCATCCGAACCAGAAAAGGCCTCTTTGATCGTCTCCGGTTTGCCATCTAACATTAAGACAACGTAATTCGGTCCATAGATTTTAACTTTTCTAACTTGGTTACCACGTCTCGGTTCTACATCCACAGGTTTAGACCTTGGTGTTTTCCTATTCGGTGGTCCATAAAACACCGGATTAGAACTCGTGGTTTCATCTACAGTTCCAAAAGTTGTAGCTTCGTCTACATGCTTAGAACTTGTAGATTCATCTTCAACTCTCTTACTAGAGTTAAACTCAACCTTATCCCTATTAAGATAGATATTCTCAAAGAATATAGCATTCCTTGACTCAATTGTTGTTCCCACATGTATATCGGGTATTTCCGATTTATGCTCTAGAAAACGATATGCACTACTATTAAGCGCATAACCAATAAAGATACAATCTACCGTTTTAGGTCCAATTGTAACTTGTTTTGGTAAAGGCACTTCAACCTTAGCTAAACACCCCCACACTTTAAGGTATTTATAAGAAGGTTTCCTTCCTTTCCATAGCTCATATGGAGTCACATCTTTCCCTTTGAGAGGAATCTTGTTCAAGATATAGTTAGCTGTTAAAACAGCTTCCCCCCACATGTTTTGGAGTAATCCTGAACTAATCAACAAGGCATTCATCATCTCCTTAAGTGTTCGATTTTTCCTTTCGGCAACGCCGTTTGATTGTAGTGAATAAGGTGTCATCGTTTGATGAATTATACCACTTTCGTTGCATAATTCGGCAAATGGAGCTACATATTCTCCACCTCTATCACTTCGAACAATCTTAATTTGACAACCAAGTTAATTCTCGGCTTCATTCTTGAAGCTTTTAAAAGCTTCAATAGCCTCGTCTTTACTTCTCAACAAGTAAAGATAACAATATCTTGTGCAATCATCAATAAAAGTAATAAAATACTTTTTACCACCTCTAGTTTGCACAAATTTTAAGTCACATAAATCGGTGTGAATTAATTCTAGAGGTGTAGTGCTCCGTTCTACCGACTTAAACGGCAACTTTGTCATTTTAGCTTCAACACAAACTTCACACTTATCTTGTGAATTGTATTCGCTTATGTTTAGTAATTCCTATTTACTAATCTTTATATAGCATTTAGATTCACATGTCCAAGTCTACAATGCCATAAATCGGAGCACTCAAGCAAGTAAGCAGAACTAGAAGCATTTTTATTAGCAACTGCCTTAGGAGGCTTACAAGCTAACACTAAGTTTGAAAAGATCCTCACAGGCATAACCCCTGCTGAGAGTCTTTCCCCACTTACGAATTACAACATGATCACCATGAAAGCTCAAATCAAAATCTTTTCTAGTCAACCTAATGCCAGAAATTAGATTCTTTCGGACTGTTGGGACATGCAACACATCCTTCAAGGTGATCTCCACGCCCGAGGTTAGTTGAAGAACCACAGTGCCAATTCTAACCACTTGAGAAATTCGATCACTAGCCTCGGTGATTGATTTGTCATCAACCTCTTTATAAGTGTAGAACAAGTCTCGGTCGACACAGATGTGAACATTAGCACCGGTGTCCACGAACCAAGCTTTTGGGGTAGCCACAAGATTCACTTCGGTGATCATAGCCACGAAGTCCTCCTTATCCCACTTGTCGAAGTCCTTCTCGACATTGTTGACATTGCTCTTAGCCCTCTTCCTCTTCGGCTTCTTACAATCCTTAGCCATGTGGCCAGGTTTGTCATAGTTGTAGCAATTGCCATTGAACTTTGACGGTTGAGCAACTTGTTTTCCCTTGCCCTTGTAATTAACATTTGGGTGAGGGCGTTTGTGAGACTGACCACCACCTTGTTCAGTTAAATTAGCCTTCCCCTCCATAGGAGCTTTCGCCTTTTGATCACGACTCCTCACAAGAGCCTCCACTTGAAGCTTTGACACCAAGGTCTCCACGGACATTTACGAGCGCTTGTGCTTCAAGTGACTTTGAAAGTCCCTCCAACTTGGAGGTAACTTCTAAATCATAACCGCTACGGAGAGCGCATCGGCCAAGGGCATCCCTTCAGCTTGAACATCATGTGCAAGAGCTTGAAACTCTTTCACTTGTTCCATCACAGGTCGAGAATCGACCATCTTGTAGTCTAACCATTTGGCTACGACGAACTTTTTAGTGCTCGCCTCATCAACTTGGTACTTCTTACCAAGAGCCTCCCACAACTCTTTAGAAGTCGTGTGAATTTGGAACACCTTGTAGAGATCACCATCCAAGTACGTTAGGACAGTGTTACGACAAAGGTAATCTCCTTTGCACCAATTATCAAAGGCGGAATGAACTTTAAAGTTCGTCTCCTCTTCGCTTGGTGTCACCGGCTTATCTTGAGTCAAGAAGACAGCACACCCCACTGTAGTGAGGTAGAACAACATTTTCTCTTGCCAATACTTGAAGCCTTTGCCCGTGAAAATAAGAGGCTTCTCGGCTAGCCCTAATGTCCTCGACATATGCGGCGGGGCCATGGTAGAGGACTGACCGCCTGTTTGCCCAAACAGATGGACAGATGAGGATCCAATCATGGAAGACACGGTTGATCCAATCGTGCCAGAGGTGGTAGAGCCAATGGTGGCTGAAGCGGTGGAGCCAATGGTGGCGGAAGCGATGGAGCCAATAGTGGCGGAAGCGGTGGAGCCATTGGTGCTAGACATCCTCACAACAAAGGTATTAGTTTCGATAGTTTTTTAAGTCAATATTAAAAGTTCAGAATTGATCTCCAAGCTCGAACGGGCAGCAACGAATTTCTTCTTGCGATTGTAATAAACCCGGGTGCTCGTTCAAACTTTTACAATAGAAATAATAGGGAAACTTGGACTAGAAATAAAATGATTAGAACAACAAAACAATAAACTAAAATTACACGAAATAGAAACAAACTCAAAGATATGTAGCCAAGTCGAGATAGAATCTCTACCCGCAAGAAGAAATTCGCCCCAGTAGTGCTCTCGATTTGGCAATCCTTCCCCAAAGGTAAAACGGTTTCATCTCGACGGATGTAGCACCACAATTCCGGCGAGCTCCAGCAAACTAAACGAGAATCAAGAAATTGAGCTTTACTATATGAACTTTTAGAATGCAAAGAAAGAGTTCAGATTTTTTTTCAAGTCTCCACAAAATAATGGAAATGCAATCCTATTTATAGGCTATCTCACACCAAGGGAATTGATATACCCTTAATGGGTATTCATAGCCATTATTGGCTGTTTCATATACGTTGGAGCCTAGCCATGAAAATGGCTGTTATGAATTATCAATTCAAATTGAATCGATTTCAATTCCAATTAAAAATGTAATCAACATCGGCGGTTTCACAATTAATGGTTTTATGCATTGAAATCCATTTGTTGATTCCCATTCAATTCAGCAACGTTTAATTGAATTAAACAATTGGATAAATGGGCCAACCCAATTTTTTAAATGGGCTAATAGTAAATAAGCTCAAATTATTTATAATAATTCAAAGCCCAATATCCACGAACCGAGCATGAGCTCGTTCCTTCAACGGCGATTTTACTTACAAAAATTCGTCTTCAATACACAACTTAATATATCATTTCTTACTCACCAAATAATGGTTTAAAGAACATGAATATATTTCGATTATTCACTAGACAAGTAAAATAATCCTTCATTATTCAATTCTCGATAATTAAATAATTTACCGCCATAAATATTGATTTTCCAAACCATTATTTCCAACATTCTTTCACGATGTCAACTTCTGCACCGTTGGCAGGTCTCTTTATTCCCCAGGATCTCTTCATGACCCTGAGGTTCGACCTCGACACTTAGTTTTTGAACATACTTCTAATTGCTATCTGCAAAACATGTTAGTACTTTTTGGGGATTGAAGTAAGCCTTTACAATTTTTGCCTATACTTTATCAAATATTAAGAACAACTCTTAGCATGCTAATCACGCAAGGGCATGAACAATACAATCACTCCAAATAATCAAGTGAGATTTTGAAACATGTGCTCGTATTATTTTTAATCTTACAATTCAAGACTTCCATAATCATAAAAATATCAAGTGTAGTCATCACAAAGAGTCGAAAAAAGAGAACAATTTTTAGAGCAACCAAGTAGACATCCACAAACATATTGCTCAATATATTATGAAATTTCCTTCCATACACATTTCATCACATTAGCCATAGCTCTACTATTAACTCTTGCAATAAATCATGAATTCAACCTTTCTAATGAACATGTGACATCCTCACACGGCTGTGGTCACTCATTCTTACCAAGTATACACTTAGTATCATAGTCGAGTGTCACACCCCGACTCTCGAGGTGCGACTTACGAACAACAACAAAATCTAAACAACTAGCAATCAACTCGAATAAGGGGAACATGCTCGGGGAAAATGATAATAAAAGATAAGGCAATCGAATTAGACTTCCAAAAACATAACGAAGTAATATCCGAGCATTTCAACTTCACTTAAAATAGGAATCTAAATAAGTAATTCATGCTAACGGGGATAGAATTCCAACAAAAAGAGAATGCACATGTATACCAAGTTAAGAGAATCAGGTTCAACAACATTTCGAGTCAACGAGCCCATCGCTCGGAAGTACAAGTCAAGTAGTTTAAGAATTTAGCAAAAATTCAAAGTCATCGAGCACAACACTCGGAATAAAAAACATGAGTATCAAAGTATTAGCATCAACAGATATCAATTCAAAAGGGTTGCAGTGGAAACTTGCGTCAATACCCAATATCTGCACGTATGAAGACATACAAATGCCAGTCTGAAATTCAACTAGACTCAACCAAAAGAACCAAACCACACCACCAAGTATCCATGCCATCGCCATCCAGTCAACCTGCATGTTTAGAAACACACGCAGGACTGAGTACTTCGTACTCAGTGAACACAAGCCAAAACATTTGAATAAAGATGCTTCTTAAAGCTATAACAATTGAACTTGCCTTTCCGAACATCGCAAGTACTTAAGCAGTTTAAAAACAGTTTTACTTGCGTATGTTAAAAATATTTTCTTTTAAACAGACTGCGCAGTCAAATATAACATATAATATAACAGTATGCATCATTTGTCTCAAACAATCTTACTGTGCCGAGAAGTAGGCCTCCTTCTCGAGCACTGTGACCGGCCTAACAAAAGCAAGGCTCACAGTCACCTCAACATATACCACACGTGGGTTTCCTGCCTTTCACAGGATAAAACATCTTCACATAAATAGATCATAACACATACCAATCTTAATAAAAACGGCAAGTCAATCATATTTAAAAAAAAATCATATCATAACACTCAATAGCATAACTAATTCTCATCGATAGTTTTGGTTCAGAAAAGCCCACCTGACTTCCGAAGATCTAGCTAGGTGGTTTAGGGCTATTTGTCCTTGCTTAATGATCCGTCCGGCTCGATCCTTCACAGTTCGACATCGATAGGAAAAATAAGATACACAAAAGACGGACACAAAGGCGTTGGACTCAAATGAAGGACTTCTACTTGAGTCGTTTCTCTCTTCGCTCTAACTTCTCTAAAAGATTTTGCGTTCTCGTCTTTAAATTATTAACTCTACTCGAATTGGTTAATACTACTAATCAACGTCTCAACACTTTCTCACTTTACTTAATAACGTCATCCATTTACACTCTATTACTCGAGTTTTCTTTCAAAGACTTTAATCACTTCTCGATTTAACAATTCAATCATTTTGCATATAATTATTCAATTATCCTTTATATCATAACTAGTATCATGCATTTAAACACTTATTCAATCATATAATGAATTCAAACAAATCAAACAAACTTCAAGACACATTAACATTTATTTATCTTAAACATTAGAACCTAACTCAATTATGCATTTCTCTTTATAAAGGCTCAAACTATTTACTCTATCTTTTCTTATTTTATAGGCAACGCTTTGTTCTACATTCGTTATCTTATGAGGTATTTTATAACTTTTACTCAATTAATAAAAATTCTCTTTAATTATTATTAAACTCTTATGAAATTAGAATTTCTTATTCATTTCTAATTCGATTCTCATTTCTTAACTCGACTATTATTTTAAACTTCCTTTTTATTTCTTCTCGGTTAATTCTTTTAAACTCGGTGTTTCTTAATTTTTGCTCATTTAATTAATAATTTCTTCTTCTTTTATCATTAACTTTTTAAGCCATTTTCTTACTTAATAAGTTTTCTTTATCTTTTAATAAACATTTTTATAAACTAGTTCATTTTATTAGTTAAGTTACAAAATATCTTTTTGTTGTAGTTTATTAAAAATTTAGGTCTTTAAGTTTTCATACAAGAACATTTAATTGATATATCTTTATGCATTTTTCATCTTTAAATTAAAAGCTTTTGAACTTCAATCCTTTTATTACAAAACTTCTATCTTTACTTATAATTTAAACTAGTATTCATACACACAATATAACATCTAACATCCAATCTTTTCTATAACATCACATTTAATTTCTTTAAAATCTTAACATGCAATTTCATTTTCTTAATTTAAACACATGTATGATTATATTAACATATCATACAATCATCTCATGATCCAAACATCACTTAATTTCTCAACGAAATCAACAAAATAAATTCTCCACTTTTCTTCAAAACACACGGCACACATGCATAATCTTGTGCATTTTATCTCTCAATTTTTCATGCATATAATCTCATTCTCAACATGATAAAAATAACAAATCAAGTATCAAAATATCAATAACTCAAAGGATCCACATTTTCCTATTTTTGCTTATTAATTTCGGCATTTATCAAATTTGTAGGGTTTTAAATTCTTTTTCTTCTCTTAATTCATCGATTAAAACCTAATGTTCGATTCTCCTAATGATTTCTTCTCACTCGATTATCACATGCATAACATGAATAAATAACATGCATGCATAGCTTCTTTCTTTTAGGACTTCGAGATTTACATATTTACAACTAATCAAATGAATATCATACTTTAATTTAAATGGAATTCCTTCTCCTTGGTTCTTGGAATCGAAATGGGTGGAAAATGAAGCTTCAAAGCTTGGACTTGAAGGGAAGAAAGAAGACTTCTTGAATCCTCAAAGAAAAGAATAACATGAAGTTAATCATCCATCTCTTTTAGGGCTTAAGAGCCAAAATGAAGAAAATGTAGGATGATTATTGATTTTAACTTCAAGAACTTGAAGGATTATTACATTTTCTTGAAGATTTGAATAGAATGGATGGAGGATGATGCTTTCTACTTCATTTCCATGGATGAGGAGCTTGAATACATGGTTGCATGGAAGAAAAACCAAATGTATGTATGTGTATGAGAGAGTGCCGAGAGTTGAGAGAGAGTAGGGAGAATGTGTTGTTTTCTTTGTTGTTTTGAGAGAGAGAGAGTTCAAATGAGAGAGAGATTTGGAGTGTGATGAATGAAGTCTTCTCTCTTTGTCTTAGATGTATGAATTTGAAATCCAACAACAAGAATAAAGTGTAATGTTGGAAGTTGTAATGTTTAAAGTGATTGATAGATAAATGATTGATGTAGTTTGCATGCAACTTTTGATAATGCCATGCATAAGACATAATCATGACATTTAATCTTGGAAATTGGAGAGAGATGGGAGAGAGGTGTGAGGTGGCGTGAGAGGGAGAGAGGTGTGACGACACTTGTTTTCGTCGTATCGTTACGGTATTAATTACCCGATCGTAAAGGTTTTTCGAATAAAACGATTCGTATTAATTCCTTTTTATGCTATTAAACAGTCTAATCTCTCTTCGTCTCATTTCCGACACTAAATCATCTCAATCCTATTTCACGTCTCAATTAAAAGATTAACGAATTTGATCATTTAGTCTTTTAAATCTCAAAGGAATTTAGTCGGCTTATTAATCCGTTTATTAATCCTTTAAAGATCAATTCCTCATTACTCTTCTCAATTCTCGGATAAGTTCTTACCCTATCTCAGTGACCTTAGAAGCAATTCTAGGTTCAAAGATTCTAATTCAACTCTATTCTAAGTTCATCGGTATAAATAAATTTCTCGGCGATCAACATTATTCTATCTCAGTTAAACAAGCTCTTCGGGATTTTTCAAAAATCAATCTCATACTCATTTTCATATAAATAACTCAATAAGTATATCACATCATCATCATCTCAGATAAATAGAACAGATAAATTCACACAAAACTCGCAAAGCATTTTAAACGTTTTACTCAATTCTCTTCGCTTAGAAAAGGAAAAAAATTATTCCTAAATTCTCATCTTTTAACTCACTCAGTTAATTATTACGCTCTCTAAAGATATAAAGCTCGGGGTATCACATCGAGTATACATTAATGTAAATGAGTGATAACTCTAAAAAGGTCATACTGACAAACTTATCAGTGATATACCTATCGACTTATTAATATATTTCAAAAGCATCAGCATGTAACATGATAACCAGACTCACATGAGACGTGTTGTCGACTCTCAAGCTAAAAATTCAGACCTTATTCATAGGTGATGAGACCAAATTTTGTATGATTTGTGAGATCTATTTTAGGTCTAGATCGAGTCGTGTTGTGTATTTTTGTTTGTCTTTAGTGTCTGGGAGGACATATTGTGAAGACAGGGACGTACAGGGCAAACCATGACAAAACTGGGCAGGAAAAGGCAAGAAAAGACCAAATTCCGCAAAAAACATTTTGGACGTAGATACGAAGCACTTTGGGCAAGGACATGATGCTCGCAGCTTGGCCAAGGAAACAAACATTCAGAACTAAAGTTGCTCGCTTCACAACCTGACCAAATCAAGTACTGTGCGAGATCAAGTCATTTGGACAAGAAGAGATGCAAAAAGGCCAAGGCGTAAGGCAGAGCACAAAAGAGAGGCAGGAGTACACGTCTTGGGCATGGAGATCTGTGACAGTCCAACCTATAAGGAAAGAGTGCGGAGCAAGAAAGAGATTAACTTTCAAGGGAAGAGTGCGGACCAAGTAAGAGATCAACCTTATGCAAGTAGCCAACAAGGAAGGAATTATTTCCTTCTTTATCCATGAATATTCGTCCATATCAAATCTACTAAATAAGCAAAGTCTCTTGGTCAACAGAAGCCGCTGGAAGGATTGACAGCTGGCAGACAGCTCACCCAAACCTAGCTGCTACCAACTTACTTAATGGGCTGAGCCTCCAAGACACACGAATTTTACATCTATAAATACTCCTAGATAGCAAGCCATATGTATCAACTCTTAATCTTTGAATCTTTTTAATATCTTATCTTCTTTAGTCTAGGGTTTTCTTTCTTTTGTTCGAGAGTTTGCCCCTTTGGGGGCAAACTAACTTTTGTACTTTATTTTAATTATAGTTCTTTTTCTATTTAGTTCTTTCTTTTGTTGTTCTTTACTTTATGCCTAGCTAGTTATACAAATCAGCCTTTGGGCAAGATGACGCTGCATAAGCATTAAATCGTGATGTTGATTTGGGCAAGGGGAAAGCTATATATTTTTGTGTTCCCAAGGCGTTAGGCAATGATTTCAAAGCAGTTTGTTTGTGCCAAGAGTTCATGTGGCCAGTGGGCAATTGGAGGGCGGCAGATTCCTTAAAAGGGAGGTAGCTTAGACCAACAGGGACCGGGAGAGGTTTGGCTCACGCTCCTTGAGGGCGGAAAATCTCAGGTTGAACTTGGACGGAGCCGAACGAAGTACGCTAATGTTGGTGAAAAGTCGGAGCGGGATCCTCGTATCTCATAGGGCCGGAACGGGTTTGTCTAGTGCCCAGAGCTTCTTGTTTCAATCTTTGCCCCTTGAGGAATGCTCGAGGGTGAGTTGGGCAAGTTAGGAAGCCTGGGGTGGGAATGCCACACAGGATTCATAAGTAAGGACGAGCTGGGCAGATCGTGGTTGTGAGCGTGACAACGTGACAGTAGGACCATGACGCAATTTTTCTATAACCGTTGACATACATACGTACCATATATCCTTGCATCAATGAAGACGTCTTGTTTATGCAATTGACTCAACACCTAAATCCAGGTTTGTCTTTATCTTTTATTTATGCTTTAGTTTAGATTTTTCCCTGTTTGGCCAAGAAGAGTCTGTGCAGAACCCTTAAACCTTTAGATGACCCGTGACAAAAGAGAAAGCTACACTAACTCCTCGTGGGATCGACCCTATACTTACTGCTAGCTGATCCTGGTAGTGGGAAATAGGATAATTATAAACGTATTTTGTATGTGACCAAATGACGGTTGCGTCAATAGGGCATGATAAAATATTTATAATACTTAACTTCATTTTTAGGTACCTGTCTTCGAGGCTTGGTCGCAGAGGCTCTTAATAGCCATCGTGCAAAGCAGCTGATCTCATCTTCAATCCCGATTACATCTCACTGCTCATTGTCACCAAAATAAATACGACAATTGCATTGTCTCTCAGCCTTTTGCGCTTTTGTTTTAGCTGTATCAGACACTAAAGAACATCATCAGTCACAAAACATTAGACGGCACCACAGAACATTCAAGAATTTAAAGTCAAACTTCAAGGAAAACGAGACACCAATCATTGTGACCTTTTAATAAGCAGCTGGCATGTAAAAGTGATAACTTATTAAGCCATAAATTTGACCAAATCTTAGGACCAACCTTCGATAGCTCAACTGTTAGAGAATAATATACCGCTTGATAAACTAAGAAGTCAAGCTGTAACCAAATCGGTTTCTTATCGCAACCAAAGAAAAGAAACTAGACTCTCAGAAAATCAATGAAGTTGATTTCAACGACACACACACACACACACACACACACACATATATATACATATATATTCGTTTAAAACTGAGAAAGATATAGTAGCGAAATAGAAGAAACGAGAGCCAATGATATTTATTCAATTCCCATCATTTATAATATTTAAGTGCATCACGGATTATATTCCGAGATCTCGTTAAAACTCAAGTTCCACCAATTCTTCATAGTCAACAATATTTAAATCCAATACTTCACAGATTAACATTTCGATTTATTTATGAAAAATATATAACAGGATCATTCATATTTGGATAATAATGATTCTTTAACAACCATGCTCAAGTAAAATCTGTTGCATCTAGATTTTGTAAAGAATAGCAAAAGTGCTTTGGGGCATTTTCACAAACAGTTAGTATTCGCTAGGGATCATGCAAATTTCATAAATGATCCAGACCAAAAATTATCAAACATCAACAGTATCGACGATTAGAACAACAGAACACTAGGTAGATATGGATATCACGAGGTTCAAACCGAGAAACCAGTATAGCAGCTCGGTTGCGTGAGCTTGCATAGAGGCCTACAACGCCAGATATTAATATTGCGAAGAGCCAGAGGTTGGATCGGACCAGCTGCGTGCTGAAACTCCGATGATGGGCAAGGACAATGATGATTGGTGGCTGATTGCACCATCGTGGTGCGGTGGTTATGTTGCATTTTTATTTCTTGTTCTTCTTTAGCTACATCAAATAGGTGAGGCTACCTGCCCTTGACACTTAACAGAAAATCAATTAATGTACCCTAACTAGGACATATTGGTTTCATAAAAGAAAGAAAGTATCACTTGTTGAGTGCACAAGGAGATAACACCGGTCATTGCAGGACATATACTACGCCAAAATATCCAGAATTCAAATTTCACAAGCAGCTCACTTAATCAAGAATTTAAATTACTTATTCGCCACATCAGGAATTAAAGCTCTTGAATCTTTACAATCAGTTGAGAGGAGGTAATAAAGTTCTCAAATCTTCATATGATCCCAATCAAGAATCAAAAACGAAGAATCACTTATTCACGAATTAAACTCACCAACAAACTCATAAGAAGTTGATTATATAATGCACTAATTGGCAGACATGTGATAATATCCATTAGAATCAAGCATGGAGATAATAGATTTCAAAGTTGATTGCAGAGGTAACTTCAATTACTATCCATTATTCATCATCTAGTGCCCATAGAACTTGATCTCAAATTATAAAAAAGTTTAAGTGCTCCACAATTTACTATCTAAGAATTCAAACCAAGACTGAAAGTAATAGACCAGTAAAAACCTAAATATTCACAAACATCAACAACATAATGCCTAAAAAATGTCCCGCTTATATTGAGAAAAATATGTTGGGGGTTTTTCCTCAAACAGTTGGTGTGCCGCAGAGCTAAAACTCTTTTACAGACCGAGAAATAATCAACCAAAACCATTTATTTAATCAGAATCATAAAATTCACATGCACCAGAGAAATATACATACTCTTAATCATAACAGTAGCAAATGAGCTCTGCAAAATCTTGCTTAATGCATAAAATTAAGAGAAGTGACAGAATGTTCAAACCGAAATTAGAGAGAATCCATTTCTCAACTTCCATCATCGATTTTGAGTTCAAATACTATGGGTAAAAAAGCTATTGCAACAACGGTGGCTTAAGACAGTAGTGGCTACAGTAGCAGCGATTCTGGGTGACATATGGCGTCGACGAGTCTACTTTCGTACCAGTGCAAGTTGCAGACCAATCGGACCGGTGACAACGACCGGTAGGAGGTTATGTAGCGTCGGCAATGAGCCTGAGTTGATAAGGCAGTTGTCGCGATACGAGGCAAGGTGACAGACGGCTAACATGAAGAGAAGACCACCCTTCTTTCACATCTAGTTTCTAACATTTTCTTCTCATTTTGTTTTCCCAGATCTGGTGATTATGAGTCTGGGAATGGTGGTTTAGTTCAAACAGGAAGCACGTAGAAAAACTGTAAAACTCATGCCTTAGCCTTCGTTTCCTACAGACGGCGCCAAATGTTGCGTGCCAAAATTTGACGCACCATATAAACCAACGAATACCTAAAAGGGGAGCAAACGCCACACGCGTTCTTGGTAGATCAGAGACTGGGGCCTCTAAAGCGAGACTTGAATTCTTGAGCTGTTTCATGCCGGCCATGAGATCTGCAAAAGAAGGTTCAATAGTGGGTTTTCCAGCAAACCACCTCCGATGCCAAAGTCAGTATTTCTTTGCCCAAAAATAGTGCATGGGTGTTTGAGTAAAAGTAGTAGAAAGGAAAACTGAGAGTAAAAAATGAATGAGGGTGGGTATTTATAGGAGAAAGAATTGCTTGGAGACTAAGCTATATTTCCAGCTGTCTCTACTTATTCCAATGCCACGTGGCAGGATGTGATTGTATGTGGTGTCAGAGTTCACAGGAAAGCACACGGGAGACCTGATGAGGTCTCTCGCGTGAGAGACCTGATCAGGTTTCTCACACTACCTGATGATAGCCAGGTCTCTAAAGAAGTGTACTAAGCTGTTTCTCTATATTTTAGCGAAATGTTTCTTTCTCAGGACTCTAACTGAGGCCGATTGCATTTATATTCTCTTACTTTTTGTGTATGATCTCTTTATGAGGTCTTTAACCAAGACCTAATAATTTTGTGCCACATCACTGTGATTTCACGTGAAAGTCAGAATAAGAAGTTTAGCAGTACCGCTAAAGGAAAATCTAAAGAGGTACAAACATGTTCTGTTTGGCCTTAGTAATGATGAAGTGCTAATGAAGCAAGTTAAATCTTGTTTAAACGATAACGGTTACTCATGACTCTAATGCTATGTGATTTACAGTAGGAAGAACCTGAGGAGGAAAACCAATATGAAAGCGATGGGTATGAAAGCCCTCGAACTGAATCTGAAAATGGTCAGTGGATAAATAAAATGAATAAATAATAATAACGATGATTGAACTAGTAACCCCCTGTTTATATCTTTCTTCTCTTGTTTTGAAAACATGTAGAAGATGAAGAAAGGGTTGTAAAATACCAGGATGAAGCTGCTGCAATAAAGATATCAGCTCTCAAACAACAACTCAGGGATCTCCAGAAGAAGGTCTCTTCGCCAAAGAAGTCTCCTAAGAAATTTGTAAGACAAGCGATAATCAGTCCCCTTTCTCTAAAGATATTAGGGAAGATCAGCTGCCTTCAAATTTTAAGACGTTGACACTGAAATATGATGGCTCTACAGATCCGCATGAACATGTGATGAGATTTGAAAATGGGGCAATGTTGCACCAGTATACTGAGGGTGTCAAATACAGGGTTTTCCTCACAACTTTGTCGAAGGTAGTGCAACAATGGTTTTCTCAGGTACCACCTAACAACATAGGTTCATTTAACGAGTTCATATCCATGTTTTTACACCAATTCGCTAGTGCAAGAAGACATGTAAAGACATCCTCTTCACTCATGGCATTAAGGTAAGGACCTTCTGAGAGTTTACATTAGTATGTAGAATGTTTCAATGCGGAAGCATTGCAAATTCCTTTAGCTTCTGATGATGTGAAAGTACAAGCTATGATACAGGGATTGGCCTCGGGCTTGTTCTTTAACTCATTGAATAAGAAACCCCCTCTATACTTTGAGGAGCTGTTGCAGAGAGCTGATATATATGTTAATTTGGAGGAAGCTCATGAAGCTAGAAGAGCCAAAGAGAAATCTCCTCCTACTAAGAAGGAGACCTCAGAGAGAAAGTCGTCCTTGGCACCGAGATCTGATAGAGACAAAGGAGGACAAAAGGCCAAGAGAGCTCCTGAGAGGTTTGACTAGTACACATCTCTCAATGCATCTTTAGTTGAAGTTATGGACGCAACTGCCAGGTCTCTGCACTTCAAATTCCCTAGCACCTATAAGGAGTCTCCTCGCAATTCGTGATCTGATTTATATTGCAACTATCACAATGATTATGGGCATGATACGAATTTTTGCAGGCATCTGAAGGATGCTATCGAACAACTGTTGAGGAAAGATGACACTCTACTCAAATTTGTTAAGAATGAGGGAGATAAAGGATATAAGAAAAAAATGCCTGAGCCCAGAAAACCTGAACAAAGAGAAAGAACCTCTCCTGGCCGAGAAGATCCTCTACTGAAGAGGGAAAATATCAATATGATTATGGGAAGGAATACCACTAGAGACTCTAAGAGAGCTCGCAAGGCACATGTTAGAGCTGCCAAGACTCAGGTGAGTAGAGAAGTCCAAGAGCTGGCGGAATGAAAAACGATGTAGTGGACTCATTTCTAGGGGAGGAGACGAATCCAAGGGCGTGTGTGAGCTTTGGTTCTGAAGACTTGGTTAGTATGGAACCCCATAACGGCGCGTTGGTTATTTGTGGATACAGGAACTGCGGTGAACGTACTTTTCAGAGATTGTTTCCAGAAGAAGAAAATTAACGCTGATTTGATGTCAGTAAACATTGTGTTATATGGCTTTGCTAGAGGAGAGACACAGCCTAAGGAAGAGGTATCCCTTCAGGTAATGCTGGGAAGTGGTGAGACGTCAAATACTCGGATGGTAAAAAAACCTAGTGGTGGATCGACCAACTAGTGGATTCAACCTCAGGATGTGAGCTACTATCTATGTTGGATGCGTATCAAGGATATCACCAAATACAGTTGGCCTCTGAATATGTGATTAAGACAGCTTTTGTGACTATGTGGCACATTTGCATATGTAAGAATGCCCTTTGGCTTGAAGAATGCAGGACAAAGAATGATGGATGCGATATTCGAAAACTAAATAAGGCGAATCTTGAAAGTTTATGTGGATGACATCCTTGTGAAAAGTGTGAAGGTGGAGCACCACGTTGGAGACCTGCAGGAGGTCATGGCTGTGATAAAGAAGTATAACTTGAGGTTGAACCCAACAAAGTGTACTTTTGGGGTCAAATCAGGGAAGTTCTTGGGATACATGGTGACTCCAAGAGAAATTGAAGTAAATTAAGACAAGGTGAGAGCTGTATTAGAAATGGCTGCTCCCGCTAATGTAAGGGATGTGCAATGATTGAATGGGAGAATTACTGCCCTTAGTCGGTTCATATCAACTTCTGCCGAAAAGTGCTTCTTGTTCTTTAAAATATCAAAGAAAGCTAGCAAGTTTGAATGGAATGAGAGCTGCCAGAGAGCCTTTAGAGAGCTGAAAACCCATTTGGCAAGTTTGCCCGTATTAACCAAACCAATCCCAGGAGAAACTTTGTATTTGTACATCTCTGTGGGTGACCATTCGTTGAGTGCAGTTCTCATAAGAGAAAACAAATCCCTGCAGAGACCTATCTACTATATCAGTAAGGCTTTAGAGACAACTGAGTATAGATATTCGGATGTTGAGAGAGATGCTTTAGCTGTAATGACAGCTGCGAGGAGGCTAAGGTTGTATTTTTTGTCTCACAGAGTAATCATGAGGACCAATTTTCCTTTTAAGCAAGTGCTAAGCAAACCAGACCTCTCAGGGAGGATGGTAATGTGGAGTGTGGAATTGGGTGAATATGATGTGGAATTTGAGCCACGAACAACCATCAAAGCACAAGCTCTGGCGGATTTTATTCACGAGACCACTCAACTGATTTTATGGATGGCTCAGTGACAGCTGATGGATGTGGCGCATGAATCGTCATAATAACACCAGATTAGAGCTAGCTGAATTTTGCATTGAAATTTGAATTTAGAGCATCTAATAACGAGGCTTAATATGAGGCGTTTGTTAGAGGACTGGAAATGGTGGCTAAGTTGGGAGCTCAGAAAGTTATAATTTACTCTGACTCGCAACGGTAGCTCAGCAAGTTTCAGAAAATTACAAAATAAAAGAGGAAAGAATGGTCAGATATGTCGAGCAGATTAAGAACTTGAGAAATAGGTTTCAAAGTCTGAAGGTAGAGCAGGTACCTAGAGACCTCAATGCGCAGGCAGATCGTCTCGCTAAGTTGGCAATTCACTGAGCGGATGAATTTTGGGTAAGGTAACACTTTTAAGGATGGCAAACAGGCAGACGAAGAAAAGCGTTTGTGAGATAGAAGAAAAAGATGATTGGAGAGCACCCATTTTGCATTTCCTGAAAATGGGAGAGATGATGGAGGGAGTGAGAGCTGCGAAGAAGAAGGTATATGCTAGATATTGCATAGTTAAAGGTTACTTGTTTAAAAAGAGCCTTTTCTCAGCCATTGCTTAGATGTGTAACTAAAGCAGAAGGTCTCCAAATGATCAAGGAGGTGCATCAAGGTAGAGTAGGGTGTCACTTGGGATATTGAGACCTGATTAGACGAGTGCTGAGAGCTGGGTACTATTGACCTTCCTTGAAAAGAGATGCGGAGGCCTTCGTAAGAAAGTGTCCTAATTGTCAAAAGCATGGACCGTTGATTCATAGGCCTGCAGAGGAATTGGGAGTGTAATACGCAGAATGCCTTTTCGATAAATAGGGCATAGATTTAGTGGGAAAGCTCCCAATGGCGACGGGGAAAAAGTGCCACCTCATAGTGGCAGTGGATTACTTTAGTAATTGGGTTGAGACGGAACCCTTGTCTTCGATAACGAAAGAAAGCATCATAAAGTTTCTATGAAAAAAAAACATCTGCTGCAGGTATAGTTTGCCAAGAGTGCTGATATCTGATAATGGAACACAATTCTTTGGTAGGAAAACACAAGCTTGGTGCAAGGCTAGGGTGATAGAGCAAAGGTTCGCTGTTGTAGCTCATCCTGAGACCTGCGGCCAAGTAGAAGTTACCAATTGAACCATAGTTAATGGTGTCAAAAAGCAATGCTGGAAAGGGAGAGGTCTCAGTGGGTAGAAGAGTTAAGCTCAGTATTATGCGCGTTCAGAACTGGCCAGAGAACAGGTACTGGACAATCTCCTTTCTATCTACTGTATGGTGCTGACGTTGTTATGCCAGTGGAAGTAGAGATCTCAACACATAGAATCCTAGCTTATAATGAAGACATAAACGGAGAACTGAGAGCAGAAAGTTTGGACCTAATTGATGAGGTTCGGAAGATAGCTCACCAGCGAGCCTTAGCATACAAAACTCACATAAAGGTAACATATGATACGAAAGTTAAAATCAGGAAGCTCAAAGAGGGAGACCTCGTGCTCAAGAGAGCTGATGCAATGCACCCGGTGAGGAAGTTCGAACCAAATTAGGAGGGTCCCTTTGTGGTGACCAAGGTACTTCCTGGACTAGCATACGAGCCCATGAATCGTGAGGGGTACATGGAACCTAGGCCATATAACATAAACAATCTGAAGAAATATTATGTTTGAGTGCCCTTTGTCGAAAAGATATTGAAAATTTTTGTCTTGATGGAAAGAGACCTACGTGCCAGGTCTCTTTCCTACCTTTCTTTTTGGTAGAATACTTGCTTAGCTAGACAAGTATTCCTATAACAAAACTTGTTGCAACGAAATAAAAGCTGAGAAGTCTTTTTATTTTATTCACACTTTTTATATAACAAAACTTGATGCCATAGGATCAAAGTTAAAAAAAAAAAAAAAAAAAAACCCAGCAAACATAATGTTTAATGAAGCGCAGTGAAGTAAATACTCTAAATGGTTTGACAATGAAGTAAAACCATCTAGAGTAGGAAGAGTAGGGGTGTACCTTACACACCTAGGAGGTCCAGAAATACCCTATGAAAATGCAAAATTACGTGCATAAAAAGGGAAAAGGATAGATAGGCAAAAGCATAATAGCAAAATAATTATAACCATTCAAGCTGTTAGATAGGGAATGCAGCATAAGCAAGTTAAAGAAAAAGAAAGAAGAAAATTGTTCAGTACTAGAATATATAAAACATTGTTCAAAAGCTGGTACATATAAAGGCTAAGCCAAGAAGGTAGTTGCGTCTTCATTCGGATCAACCCTGGTAGCATTGGTATTTCCATCCCTGGATACGTTTTGCAGCTCCCCTCGCCCGTCAGTAGCATCTTGAGAGGCTTCACCAGTCAAAGATGCATCTATCAAAAGAGATAAAAATGGTTTAAGTAAAAAGTGACAAAAAAGGCAAGCCTAAATATAGGAAAATAGAGAAAGTAGAATACCTTGGGGTTTGGTAGCATGAGGGAAGTCTTTTGGGAAGAAGTCATAGATAGGCTCAGGAGGAACGGAGAAGGTCGCCTGCAGGTCACATGGGGCAGTGAGAGCTTCGAAGGTCCTTTGCATGACTGGAAGCTACCATGTCTTCCCGAGAGGAGTCGAGGAATCACCTTCGAAGGAAGGAGGTGGAGGCAAGCATTTCACTATGGGGTCTACCTCTATTGGCTCTTTGAAACCTAGGCTGCGAGCCTTCGCTAATACAGTCATGCCACACCTCTTGGCCAGAGAAGCAATGTTATTACGAATAGCCAACAAATACTCAGGGAAAGCCTTGAAAGCTTCCAGAAAGCCCTCATGGAGAATTTATAGTGCCTTCTGACCTAGAGAGGTACGAAGAATGAAGCTTCAACACTAGTGAACCCCATCTGTGTAACCTGACTAATAGGAAAGGTTGGCAGCTTGTAAAAGGCTCTTGGCATCGCCGAGCTCCTTGCTAATTTGGGTGACGTGCTGGCTGAGCTCCGCATTGATGGTGTTAAGTGATGCATTCTCTTCTGACAAAGAGGACATTTTCTCCTAGAACTTGAGGAGTTCGTGATTCTTCCTCTTCAAATCATCATTAGCTAGGGAGAGCTGGCTGCTGGTATCAAGAATATCTTGGTTTTGGTATTGCAGATCCTCGTTAGCTTTGGTCAGCTCCTGTAGTTGTACATGGCAAGCTACTAAGGCATCCCTTAGCCTCTCCACCTCCCCATCGTGTGAGTTGTCCTTGAATTGTAATAGCTGGCCATGAGTGTTGATCAGCTGAGGCAATACCAAAAAAGAGATGTGTAAGAAAGCATTATAGTCTTTAGATAAGCAAATGAGTGGTATTAAAGCAGATAAGGAATACCTGCACTAGGAAATGAGCACTTTCCTCTTGAAGTCATGTCAAAGAGGGAGGGCTTGTTTTTGTTTCCTCTTCAGAAAGAGGAATAGCTTGCAATAGAGAAAGACACTCAAAGGGAGGTTGCTGGCGAAGGGAGCTGGAGGTTTGACCCCTGAAGGCATATCCAGATGAATCGACACCCTTGGGGGGAGAGCTCTCCAAGAGGGGAGTATGTTTTGTCTTCTTAGAAGCACCAGTAGGGGGCCGTGAAATAAGAGGTTTCTTAGAATGTGCGGAGGTATCTGCTTTGGTTTTCTCTTTCAAGAAAGACGAGGGAGGATCACCAGAAATCATTTTCTCCCTGTTGGAGTCTTTAGAGGAAGTGCCTTAATTCAATGTTTTAGTAGCTTTGGGTCTGATGATGGCGCCAGAGGAAGGTAGAGGAATTTGTTGTGGCTATAAAGTTAGAGAAACAGCGGGAGAGACCTGATTTGATGGATGTAGGGGATCAGTGCCTTGAGATTCTTTACGAGCTTGTTCTTCAAATAAGATAGCAAAGTCGAACTCGCTATCA
The DNA here is from genome assembly GCA_029490685.1 of Schizonepeta tenuifolia. Taxonomy (NCBI): domain Eukaryota; kingdom Viridiplantae; phylum Streptophyta; class Magnoliopsida; order Lamiales; family Lamiaceae; genus Schizonepeta; species Schizonepeta tenuifolia. The sequence continues at coordinate 40,393,650 of CM055959.1, read as the reverse complement.
TCAGGCAGTTTCACATCATGAACCCAACTCATCTCTGTAGAAGGCAAAACAGGGGGAAGAATGTTAAGTTAATTCAAAGGTAAATATGAAAAGTAAAGATTGAGATGGATAGAACCCACCCTCAAGAGAGAAGGAATGACTTCCACGAGGTGCTAGCCCAAAAAAAGAAGACACGTAAGGGTCAGACAGAAAGAGTTGAATTGGAAAGCGGCGATTTGGGCCCTATCTGTTAGTTTAGATAGCACCTTGAGGTTAATAGCAGGAATGGTTATGACAACGGGGTGAGTTTGCTTCAAGCGAAGTGTTTGCCGTGGATGATAGTCAAAAGGCCAACTGCCCTTTTTCGGAGTAACAACGAAGTATTTGTCGCGCCATTCTTTACTATGGCTACGGGGCTGACACAAATTGTGAACATGACCTTGTGGTCTAGCGCTCACATAATAAAAGGCACCCGTAGGCTTCACATCATACACGGTTTGAAATAGCGTGGGGGTAGGAAAACCCCCATTGCCACGAAGTAGGATGAAAAAAGTAAGGAGTACTTTAATAGAGGAAGGGTGAAGGTGATTAGGCCATAAATTATGAAGGTCGCAAACTTGCACCACAAAATCGGGAAGGGGGAACCTTAAACCTGATTTTATTTTACTATACCAAAAGGCTACTGAGGGGTGAGTTAAAAGATGAGGACGCTCATATGATTCAGGGAGACGAATATCAAAAAGCCCACCACAGTTTAACCATGATTTCACTAATTCTAATTCCCCAAGGGTTATAGTGGATTCACCTGCAATAGCGTTTGGAGCAAAAACGAGAGCAGCAGAGTTTTTTGTCGAAGGAGAACCTGAGGCAGAGTGGAGTTGAGAATCTGCTTCTTTAGCCTCTTGGGCGGAAGGAGAAGATCCTCCGGCCAAATCTATGATTTCTTTCGGGTTTGAGGAAGATGCCGAGCCTGAAGGATGTTTGAATGCTATGCGACGAGAGTGACGGGTGGAACGTTGCTTATCCTTGTGCGGAGCATGAGAAGATGTGCCTGACTTAGAATCCTCGTGAGAAGAGGAATAGTGCTGGGTATCAGAAATTTGTAACTCGGGATGATCGGAGATGGTATCATCTTCGGAGTGGGAGGAGGATTGAGTAATGAGGAAGTAATGGTAAAAAGAGGTAAAAATGTGGAAGTGAAAGAAAAGGAATGTTAAAATTTCTAATATAAGAGAGAGAAAAGGACAGTTGAGAAAAGTAGGGGGAAACCGCAGAGTCCACCCACTACTCAATAATATAATAATAAAATCATAACCTACTTCGAAAATTCAAAATGTGCAGCTCTCTTCGTGAGGCTATAGATGGAAATCGAAGAAAGAGGCCTCTCTTGATAAGTCAATGATAGCTTCAGTAAATTGGAATACTCTATATTTGCTAGAAGATAGTCTCGCAAATTCAGAGTAGGGGGGAGTAGATATTGTATCATCAAAGTAACCAGGTCTCAGGGAGACCTGAATCCTTTACCTGGTCATAACAATAATTAATTAGATTCACGACTGACCATTTTGAAAGATTTGGTAAAGCTCTTAAAGAAAGAAGCATTTGACAGCTCTTGAGGCAGTTCTCATATTAGGTCTCTGGTTCAAGTCTCGTAGCAGATCTCAGACCAGGCCTCTGGTTTAGGTCTCCTAACAGGTCTTCTGGTGAGGTCTCGCGTCAGGTCATGACGCGAGCGTCAGATCAAGTCTCCCGTCATTTAAAGAATCTGAGACACACAGAGTGCTTTTACCTTCACGTACACAGGCTTGTCGGGGGGTACATTCCCATAATAAAGAATAATCGAAGGACACGTGTAAAAGGAAGATAGCGACACAACTAATCTATGCAACTTCACACCCACGAAACGAAGGAGGTATATATAGTGAGGAAACCTTTTGACATATCCAGGTTAACAATATCTAGAAAAAACATCTCCTATTCTCTACTAGAAAAGAAAACTATTTCTGATAAATCTAACTTGGGCGTTGGAGGTGGTTCGCCGGAAAAACTCCCCGACCCTCCTTTTTTCTGTGAAGCTATTCCAATTCTGCTCAGCGTATCGTGAAGTCAAGGCGGCCGAACTGTGAAGAATCGCAAGGAAGGAGGTAGATGTTAATGACTTCTAGTGGAATCCATAATATAGTGAATTTTGACTGCATTAACCGCCATATATAACATATTAATACATTATTATATATTTATCTATTGCCGTTAAACTAAATGTGTGCAACTTATAGTGAATATTAAACTTTATAAAATAATAGTTAGTTTCATGTGAATGAATTATACAATAAATATAAGTATATTGTTTTGCACCATTGTCTTTATATTAAATCTAATAATGAGTATATAGTAGGTAAAATTACATTTTATAACACAAGACTCTTTTATGTAACTACAAATTTATAACACTTCATAAAAATCGGTTTTTAGCTTAGAATGTTCCAATTGAAGAATGGAATTAACTTTAGATGACAAATTGGCTTCCTTCCCACTTCCCCATTCCTTCACAAAGATTCAAATCAAAGAAACTCAAAACTCAAGAACTGCAGAAACTAGAGAGACCAAGAAACATTAGAGATAGAGACAAATAATCGATAATATCATCAGCATAACAATACTAATAAAACGAAACATCCCAAACAACAAGTTCTATTATCGATATACTAACATCTATACTAGGTGCTGAATAATAAAAAATAAAAAGAAAAAAACGCTGAATGACAAAACTTATAAGTTTGCAACTGTTTCATTACCAATACTAGGTGCCTGTTCTATCCCTTCAACAGGAACTGATATTCCATCTTCACCACGTGCCATCATTTTACTTTCATCCACGCCGCCATGCTCGGTGTTCTCGTCCTCACCCTCGTGTCCAACGCCATCCGCCCTCGTCTGCAGACCAAAAGCTTCATCCGCCATAACCTCAATGTCCACATTCTTCAGTTCCATGTCTGCTTGCGAGCATTCCCCACAATCCGAGTCCTTATCGCCACTTTCAAAGCCTCCCATGTTGCTCTTATCGCTCTTGTCCGAACTCATTTCGTGATCGTCGTTGCATGCAGAGGAGGCGGCAGCAGCCGCCCCGCCTTCAAACGCCACATTTCTGTTGAGATCAGTCAAGCTTACTTCCGGTATAAAGGTGTGGTGGTGGTGCTGCTGCAACGGTGGTGCTGCGCTCGTTGCCGTCGTGATCTGCCCCGTCCTTAGTCTTTCTCTATAAACCTCCATTTCCATCTTGTACCGTTCCTTATCTCTAAGTGCTTTTTCTTGATAAACCTAAATAAAGAGCATTCTTTTTTTCATGCAAAATCTATCAAAAATGCATAACCTTTTTAGCAAAGAATAAAATGTTATATACTTACTGCTCTTTGTGGTTCTTGAAGCTTATTCCAAGATTCACCAATAATTCTACTAATCTCTCTATCTTTGCCATGATAATGTGGCTTGAGCATTGCATGCTGCTCTGCAAAGAAAAAATTGTAGCCACTTCTGTTGGGCTTTGGATGAGCAGGATCCCTCTTTCGGATCTCGGATTTCTTCCTTCGTTTACGACGTGGAGCTCCGGATTTCAGCGGTGGATTGTTGATTTGTGGTTGAATCATTCCACCATGTTGATTTTCATTATTTGGGACTTGATAGAGGACGCCTTTGAACTCCTCCAACCCGATTTTCACGGTGACAAGATATCCGCTTTCGAATTTTCCATCGATCACACCGGAAACTGGAGAGCCAGTTGATGGTGTTAATGATACTGCATAAATCAAAGAACACGTCAGAATCTCTTCCCAAATTTTTGGACCACGAATATTTGGCCTTATACTCAAATATTTGGCCAAATTTTACAGTGGTGAAAGCTGACTAAGATAGTCTGGATTTGAATGTGATGTGGCATCAAATGAAAAACAAAAAAAAAAAAATCAAGCATAATTTGAAATGTGGCCTTAGTTTGGTATTGGAATATCAAGATGTATACTATGATCAAGAAAAAGTATTTGAGTTTATAACTCTTATGGACTAGTTCAATAGGCAGAGTAAAATTAGTTAATATTCTGTGAATGTTTCACTTACAATAATAGCATGAATTTTTTAATTGAGAAAGAATACAAAGGTCTAGAGCTACTTTTGCAAAAATATACTAATGAAGATGAAATACAAGCATTCAACAAGAACTGGACAAAGAAAATGCTTAAAAAAAGTCGGAGACGAGGAATGAGAGACAGAACCTTCAGGAATCAGAGTTTCAGCATTTGCTTTCAGTTGTGGAGAAGCAGTGTGCGTTCGTTGTGATACAGTCGGCACATGTTGAGGGAATCCAAGGGGAGGAGGTGTGATCGGAGACAAAGTTTGGATTGCATCTGCAGAAGACGAACACTTTCATAAATTGAGATGCTTTGGTAATTATAGAAGTGGTACATAAATCTGATGAATCTTAACTCACCGGTGGGCGAAGGAGTCCAACATTTCGCCTTAAAGAAGTAAATTTGCTCGTAGTGGTAAAGCAACGAAACGTAGTACTTGCGAAGTATAAAAGAAGCATTCGTGGCCGAGGATGGGAAGCTGAAAACTGCAGTAACTTCTTTCCATTTTCTTTCCTTCAGAATCTGTGTTTGATGGGAAAGTAACCTTTTTCAGTACTGATAAAAATGAACTGCAACGTTCTGTCATCAAGAAATCGAATCAGATCGAAGCATTTTCACCAACTATCGATGAATCTAAGATCAGATTTTCTTCCGAGAAATCAAAGTTGGAAAAATCCAAGTTTGAAATTGATCCCAGTGAATTAAATATAGATATGACTACATAAAAAGTATATGATCCAAGTTGGCCTTGAGCATGAAACAATAATTCATTGAGATGAATCATAAACTCAAAACTCCATGTAATGCCTCTTAGCAGCATCAAGCAAAAAACAAAATTTGTTAAATTGATGTTGAAATCGGTTAGTAATTCGAAATCAAAACACATTCCTTATTATCCACATTAGCAGCATTGCTACCTCAAGATAGTAAGATTAAGTATAAGGAGAAGATAGCAAGATGCTAACGTTGATTTACTACAGATTCAAAGCTTAGGCTAAATGCAGATTGAAAATGAGTAGAAAGATTTCGACTAATTAACCTTTGCAATGCCACCACGAGAAGTAACTTCAACAAAGAGGCGATGCAAGTCCAAGTCCCTACCTCCCACGATTGGGATCCTGAACAAAGCAGTTATGACTAAACATAAGAATTATCAAGACTCTGAGAAATAACGAACAATGAAATATTTGAATGAATTCAAGATAACCAGAGAGACTAAATAGGAAAGCAAAACAATCTTAAGCCCACAAGAGTATATAAGAAGAGCCGTAACTACATTGAACAACCTTTTTGAGTTTATTAAAAAAGCTCGAAACTGAATATACTTCATATTCAAGGAAATTTCTTAGGATTACCACTGAGAATTCACTACATAGAAGTCTAGTAGTTCTTTAGAAGAACTTTTGTTCCACATTTATTTTAGACTGTCCGAATATGTTTTGGCTTACAACCATACCCATGAAAAAATCCATAGGTGCATGGTCCAAACAAAACTTTCATATGTTAAGATGAAGTCGGAAACACATGGAACATTCTGGAAGGAAATTTGAGCCATGAGTGGGACATCGGACTAGTCCTACTAAAATTATCGTCTACCCAAATTATTCAAATGCGAAACTGAGGCTACTAATGCATAAGATTGGTATATATGGACAGAGCCATAAATTCATAATCATGCTAAATGTAGATGCTTCATCAAGTAATGCTCTCTCTCTTCTCTCTTCCTCCCTCCCTCCCTCCATACAGAATAGAGGAATACAATTTCGCACGATCATATATTTACCAAATACTTAAATACTTATGTTGTGAAAAGCACAAGTTATATTTCAGCTATATACCTAGACTTTAGTTCTCCATTATAGCACAATGCCAGTGCTTTCATCAAAACAAAGAGAAATTTTCACCATAATCACATTTTTCTTTTGAACACTAATTTCTCTATCAGAAACTAGATTTTTCATAATAAAAGACAAAGACAGCTCCATCTAGAGAATCAAACTATGCAGCCAATATAAATTCCGATACAAATGCATCTGTACCACCCTTGATGTGTGTGTGAGAGTGTTAAATTTGACAGAAATAATCATTCTTCAACAAAAACTCTCCAAATTATTAAACTTCCATTTTAATCCTGTATACCAAAATTCCAAAAGAAATAGCATACGCACATACACAAACACATTTATGCATACATAATGTTGATAGGGTAATAAATAGCATATATCTTACATGAACTTAGTACCCATAGAAATATGGAGCTTCTTCAAAGAATCCAAGAACAATTCACGAGAGCAAACTACATCCTCATATGTTGTCAATGGAGGTGGATATGAATGATAAGTTGAAGATGTTTGCGCCGCAAACTTCTCACCTCCACCTCCATCTTCTCCTTGCTCAACCGTCATCTTCCTCTTCCTTCAATATTCAACTTTTTTTTAATAAACTTTTTTCTTTTTTTTTTCAGAAAAGAATATAATATGGAATCATTAGACAAAAGGGTTAGTAGTGGTATAAAATGAAATAGTAATCATATGATATGAGAGAGAGAGAGAGAGGAGAGCAAGCAAATGAGTATGTTTGTGTTATCAGAAACTTTTCAAGAAAAGGAACTGTGGAAAGTGTTTTGTTCAAGCAAGTAGAATAGTTGGAAAAAATATAAAAGAAAAGAAAAAATTTGAATTGAAAGTGAGCAGCAAGTTAGAACACATACAACCCAGTCAGTGTGAGAAGAGAATCACTGGAAGCACAATAAGGACAAAATGGTCAAACCAAGTTTTGTGAAAATACAGTTGTGAACAGTAACTAACCCTTCTTGAATGATCAAGTAATGTAGTATAACTCCCAGTAGCAAATCCCAAAGCAACAAAAGGGAAAAAATTTAAAGTGAAATTTATTGGCAATCTAGCTACTTTGCAGATTTTTAATTAGAGAATCACACAAATAATATCAGCTCTCACACTTTTTCATGCAATTGATGATGATATCATAGTCTCCCAACCACTAACATTAACCATTTAAACTTGCTGCCTTTTCATTTGAAGCCCATAAATTTTCTTTATATGTATTCTTCTCATGTCTAATGCATGCAGTAGTGATGATCCTAAAGAAACAACTTATGTATCCGGAAATACAATAAATAACGAGCAACTATGTAGAAAAATTTCAGGCCTAAAGCTTCAGAAATAAGTGTCATATAATTACATACCTTTTGAGGGTCTGGCATTAAAAGAACCTAAAGTATAGAAAAATCCTCTCTCTATCTCTCTATCTCTTTCTCTCTCTCTCTCTCAAAATATGTGCGCATGCAAAAGTGTATAAATGAACTGGATATACTGCAGGTCTATATGGGCTATATAATCTTTGGCTGACATTCGAAGATATGACATGGCAGCATTACTGTAAAACACAGTGATAATAGTAAATTACTTAAGTACTATTTTGATATATTTCTTGCATCCAGAGGTCTATTCTATTCCATCCAGCCCTTTTCTGCTGACACTGTCACAGATTCCTCAAATAAATCATTTTTTTTGTTTTTTCAACATATCCCAATATTCAAATAAATTACTATCCCTTTTATGAATGCACACAATATCTTGACTTAGAAATATGAAGGAATTCGAGCATATAATATTTCAGTCACGAATTCATCACTCTGGCCACGTCCAATTTGATGCTAAATTTTAAGTGTGAGACATTAAAATGGATGAATATGTACGAAAATAAAACACATAGCGAGATTATGAAAAGTCAAAAACACATCATTGAGAAACGCAATTAATTAATCTTGAGATTCCAACATCAACTTTTTCTTGTGAAGAATTTGATCAGATTCTTGATTCAAATCAAGAATCTGATCAAATTGTGAACGTGATGGGTTTGAAATGTGAAATACAAAGCAAAGATTCATGAAAAAGATCTCATCTTGAAGAATGAAAAGAGTAACACACAGAGGCAAAATAGAAATCCAGAGTGATGGAGAATAATATATAGTTTATTGGTTGGTACTGCAGAATGGAAAATTATTTATTTGCAGGGAATTATAGAAATGACATCAAGATTGGCTGAATGTTTACCTTTTTTCCTTGTTTTTGCAATGTTTATTTGTTGTTTTCTGAGTGAGCTATTCTTTTTAATATATCTGTAAGTAATGTTTGATTAATGATGATGATGGGTACATATCAAATCTTGTGCAATCCTAAATATATATCTTTTTATATACTAATTTTAATTAGTGCATGCATGTACTGTATAAGATTATATAATAGTCTTTTGACCGCAACTGTATTCATTTTTGATAAATATTATTTTCTTGATCAAAAAAAGATAAATATTATTTTCTTTTATCTTTTTTTTTTTCCTTTTCTTCTTTCCTTATGAGAATTTTTCATTTACAGTCTGCATATATATTGACATGTTTAAAATGTTTTTTTTTACATGGACAAAGTATTAAATGTTTGATGCACTTCAATAATAATAATAATAATAATAATAATAATAATAATAAATTGACTGACACAAATCTGGGAAATTCGACCCAAAAAATTAGCTATATATTCATAGTCCAGTATGGACTTTAATAATTTGAATTTGAATTTAAATTAAATCTTAGCCATATCATTCTTGAAAAATACTCTACTAATTTAAGTTCCTATTTTATTGGCTGGATTTCTTCTTTATCATATTCTTATAAAGATAATGTAAGTTTTCCCTTTCAAAAAAAATTATATTTCATTTAATTATAAAAATGGAAGTCATTTTATAAAGCTATTTCAAACTCATTTTATAAATCTCCTACCGGTTTGGATCTTTTTACGTGTGTACCAAACTCATTTTCGAACCTTGCTACTAAGATAAATATCTACAACTGACAAGCTATAATTGAAAAATCCAAATTCCAAGCTATAATTTAAATTCACAAAGAGTCAAATTTGAACTCATAATAATATTTGACTATATATTTCTTATCATACCACCTTTTATACCTTAAAAATTGAATGTAACCTTTTTTTGGTATAATGTAATTACTACTAAAAGTATGATTTCTACAAGAAAATATGAATTTTTTTCGTTATACTTACATGATAATAAAATTGTTATCCATTTTAATGGTTGGCTGGGTGAAAAAATGGCCATGTCAAGCTCTTAGACTTGGACCCTATATTCATAGCTTATAGACAAAAAATAATACTCAATCTGTCCACGAAAAAAACGCCTATTCTAGAATGATAGGGTGTTTACGGTAGATTATGTTATGAGTGAAAATAAGTGTCCCATGTATTATATAATTTAAAATTGAGTAAGTGGAATAAATGTCTCACTTGAGTGGAGTGGATGATTAGATTAATATAAATTGGTTGAGTAGAGAATTAAATTAATATAAACTGGTTGAGTGGAAGATTGAATTAAAGTAGATTATGTGGACTATAACACTAAATAAAGATAGATATTTTTTTTCATGAACAGACGAAAATGAAAAAACGGACATCTTTTTTCGTGGATGTATGGAGTAGTTTATTAAATAAAAGTAAATATTTTTTTATCATTTGAAAAGTTCCAAATTCAAATTTATTTCGCATTAGTTGTCACATTAAACAAATAATTTAAGTTCAATGAAAAACTCAAACTTGAACTCAAAATACTATTCATCACATATTTCTTATCATACCACTTTTGTATACCATTGATAAAAAAAAAATGTATAATATAATAAATTAAATGCATAGTTTCCACTTAATATAAATAGTTCTGGCCATTAACTGAGTCTAATAAAATTAAGTAATATAGCTCATTTTAAATGATGAAACTATATTAATAACCAAAATTCAATAGCCTTGCAAAACTATCGGTCTGGGCGCCCCAGCATGATTGTATGTCGGGCTCTAAAATCGGAGCCCAGCCCAGAAAGGGTGATCAAGCAGCTAGCCATATATGCCCAAACCCTCATGGGCAAATATAGCCCATATTATTATTGTTGGGCCACTACGGGTTATGCACAGATCTTGCCTTGAATAAAAAAATATACTGGAAGTAATGCTTTTAGGTCTCAAACACACCACCTTCTACTTTTTTTGTTGTTTATTTTTTTTCGGTTCCAAAAACCAATATTCCATTAATCAATCAATATAAATATAGAGAAGATCGTATCAATAAATGAAAGTTCATCCCAAATATACATTCAAAGAAAAAAAAATCTTTTAACTTTCTAGCAAATTTATGAGCAATAACGTTAGTATCACGTCTAACATATTTTATTCGAAAATTGTGACAAGATTAAAATATAAGATTTTACTAATAGTCGTATGACCGGAACTGCATCCATTTTGATAAATACTAGAAGCAGTAGTATTTTCTTTACCTTTTGGTTATGTTTTTTGTTTCCTTTTTTATTTTTATTTTTTTGGCCTTAGTAGGAGAATTTCTCATTGACCGACTTATTATCTACATATTGAAAATTTAATAATTTTTTAAGGGTTAAAGTTTATAATGTTTTTGATGCACTTCATTCAACAAAAATATAGTAGCACGTAAATATAAATGTCTCCAAATAATAAATTAACTAACACAATTCGACCCAAAAAATTAGTTATCCATGAATAATAAGAGCAAATTCCTCATTCTAGCATTTCTTTCAAGTCACTTTTAAATTATGTCACCTTTTATAATTACTTATAATTATGTCACTTTTGGACATTTCTACCTCTCCTTACTCTTTTTCATAGTTTTTTGATTCTTTTTCTGCTTTTCTTCTTTTTGTTATTCTCTTCTTTCCAATTCAAACGTCATTTTCTTTCTTTCACATGACTCATCTTCTTCATAGCAATGAATTATTGAAATAAGTTGCCGCCCTGCCGACATCACTCTTTCATCTTCACGCCGGCATCTCCATTTTCACCGTCGGCTTCTTCTACTACACAGTGTCGTCGTCACCTTCACACCGTCGGCTTGTTCTACACCTTGTTGCCACTTTGGTGCTGCCACATTCTCGCTGGCACCACCATTTTCAGCGCCATCTTCGTCAACAACCTCTTCGATGGTAAAATTGTAATACCCCGAATTTCGGAGTCTTAATTAATCGTCCTAATTATGCTTATGTATGCCTAAGTACTTATTAAGTGTGTTTATATGTGAATATATGATAAAAAAAAATTTGAGAAATAAATTTCCTTATGAAATTACCAAAATGCCCCTGAAGGGCAAAAACATAATTTTCTCATTTCGGTGAATCGAAACAAAGATGTGAAGAGTTATATGAGCATGAGAATATGAAATGAAGTATGTGTGTGAATTTCGGGAAATTCTGAGAAAGTTGAATTTATTATAAATAGTAACTGCCGACGAGAATTCACTATTCACCGACTATTTCCGAATTTCGTCAAATTAGTGTCTTTTGAATCTAGAATTTATTCTAAGACCATTGATGCATGTTTGAGAATTTTCTGAGATCATTTGAGCCGAGTTTCAATTTTATTTCAAATAGAAGCTAATATGAATAGTAAAAATTTAACGAATTTTTACGTTTTCTTCGTTATTCGAAATTTTGATCCAAAAATTGGGTTTCTAGTATTCTTGATTTATTTGGTGAAGAATCAGATGAAGTAGAGAGCTTTTGGATGTCGAGAAAGTGCCGTGGTGAGTTTTGAGCCATTTGAGAGTTAATCGGTTAAAGAGGGATATTTTGCACTGGAAAAACTTTTTCTTATGGCGATTTTTATCGCACTAATTAAACATGCATGCAGCTCTCTCTCTCCTTAAATTCCCTCCCTCACTCTCACTCTCATCTCACCCTCCCTCACTCTCTCAATCTCTCCTTAAACATGGCGATTTATGCATGAATAAGTGATTAGAAGTATGAATTAATATGCAATTTTCCCCAAAATAGTCGAACTATTGGAGCCTTAGAACTTGTGATTTTGATGATCATGTGTTCTAATTGATAAATTGATGTTAGATTAGTGAAATTGGAATTATTTGATGCACAATAGAACTTGAAATCGTTAAAATCGGATTTCAATAAAGAAAACCCTCATTTATGCGATGAAATTGAACATAAAATGAAGATTTTTAGTAATAGAGTTCGTTTGAGTAAATTGATGATGAATTTGATCAATTAGAATTATTCTAAGTAAGATAGAACTTGAAATTGATGAAAAGGATCAAGTATAAAGATTTTTAATTCGTGCAGAAAATTTTACAGAAAATCTGGAAATTTTTTTATGATATATGATATAAATGATGATTCCAAGATGAAATTGGGATTAAAACATGTATGTTAGCCTTTTGAATTTCTGAATTCGGAGTTCGTATGAAAAAGTTATGCCAAAACGAAGTTTTTGTGCACTAATAAGTCGATTATCTAAAATTGAAATAAAATTAAGTGAGATTATGACCTTAATGAGTTTAGATAATTAAATCGAGCATGTTAGAATTTGAATCGAGTAAAAACGAACCCTTATGCACGAAAACGATAAAATTTTAAAGTTATGAAAAATTAGAATAAGGGTTTTCTCGATTCATAAGTCGAGAGTTGACATTAATTGACTAATTATTTGATTAGATTTATTTTAAGCTAATTGTGAAAGTCTGAGAATTTTTGGAGCATGTGCATGTTTTTCGAGACAATGGTGTCTTACTTTATTCCGAGAAATTTTGCATGAGGTTTCGGATTTCGAATCCAATTCCATATTTGAATTCGTTAAATTTTTATAAGAGAAATAAAACTATTTTCATTCAAAACCGTGACGCAGCCGTCGTTTAAGCTGCAGCAAAATACAATATGTATTTCACTCCTATGCCTACCCCTAGGAATAGCTAGTTGGCAAGTACAGGGTCGATCCCACAGGGAGTTGCTCGCGATAATCTCTGGTTGGGGCACAAAAAGGTTGTATTGAGTATCTCTCTACTATAGCCTTGGGCAACTGTCACTATCACCTTTGGCAAACTGCTGAAAGTAAATAACTATAACTAGACAAGCAAAAAGATTAGTAATAAAAATAATCCAGATCTAGGTTTCGAATTAATGAGTATAACTTTATCTCGATCATTGGTTCAAGAATATTTGTTGCGTAAGTGTGTGAGTGGTTATAGACTAAAACTATGCAGGGTCCCTAATTGTCACGTCGCCACATACGCTACATAGTCCGCCCAGCTCCATCCTTATGTTTAGGTCATGACAGGGACACCCTAGTCAATCCTCTTGCTTGCCCAAAAGTCCCCAGCATAACACTTTATAAGGCGCATGTTGGTCAAGCAGCATTTGGGTCTAGATGAGCCCACTCCGGCACAGTGAGATAACAAGGATCTCTCTCCGACATTCACCAGCATTGACACATCTTTGCATGTCTAGGCCAAGACATACAACCCGTTCTTTCCGCTCTCAAGGAACGTAAGGCAAGCACGACCAGCACTTGATAACCCTCCTGCGATGTAGGAATCCGTATGTGCCCAGGGCTCGTTGCCCTTCCGAGTTACTTGTGACCACCGAACTTGTTTGGAATCGTTTCCCAATGCCTCGGGAACACACTTATATCCAACTATCGAGAACACTTAGACCTCATGAGATTTACAAGTTATACGTCATATCATCTATCCTAAACTTGGATTTAAAGGCTTAGCTAGACATAAAGTAAATAACGAAAGCAAAAGAGATAAAGAAAAACATACTTGAATTAATACGATAAGCAAAAGATGTTCGCCCTAATGGGACTTAACAATAAACATAAATTGTACCTAAGAACATAAACTGCAGAAAATAAAAGTGTTTCGAACGTAAGAATACGGTAAAAAGTGTATCTCGCGCCTTGCATGCATGGATGTATTTATAGAGTACATAAGCTAGGGCAAACCTACAAACTGGCCTAATAGAAATGGGCCGGCTGCTTCCATGTAAGGATCAATGGATAAGGTTGGAAATAATTCCTTCCTTATCGCTAAAACGTGTTGCTGTTGTAGTAGGAAACATCGATCTCAATCTTGCGTCGCAAGGAATTTGTTTCCTTGTAGGACTCTAACAGCTGCATCTTCACGCGCCAGCGCCATTGCCCAAGCTCTGTAGTCTGCCTTCCCCAATCTCTCTGCCATCACTCGCCCACGACAGCCTGCACCTTGCCTTCTGGAGTGAAACACACAATCGTCTGGATTAACCATACCACTAAAAGTGGAGCAGCACTTCATCTTGATTTGGACTTTTGCCCTCGGTAGCTTGAGCCACGAGCACGGCTACTATGGTCATTTCCTCGTATCGCTAGTTCCTTCTCTTTTTGCATGTTTTGACTCCAGTCTTGCCCAAATCCTGTCTTTCCTTGCCCTGCCAACTCAAGTGTCCTCCCAGACATAAAACAAACAAAAAAGACACTAAAATAGACTCGATCTAGACCTAAAACACACATGACAAGAGCACAAAATACGGGCTCATCATACCCACACACTTAAAGTCATGCCTGTCCTCAGGCATGGTGTATAGCTTGCCCAAACAAAAGAAAAACAGAAAGACTCAAAAGACTTGACTCAAAATACAAATAGAGGTTAGCACAACATAGGATAAAGAAATAAGATAGAGCATAATCCAGTCACATACAACTCAAGCAAATAAACTAGTCCAAACGAATCATCAAATAGGTAAAAAATGAACAAACGAGCATTTTCAAGGATATTCCTCACCAACACTCTCATTCTTGTGTATAGGGTAGTGTTTACGCTCAAAATATGTCATTCTTAACCACACCATAGGCTTGCCTGCTTGCTACTCTCTCCACCTCTTAGACTAGGTTCAAAGGACTTATCTTTAGGTCTTTTATTTGGTTGTAACTTGGCTTTGGCAAGGGTATGGGTCATTCGGACTTAGATTGGCCAAGCGGAGTGGCCAACCTTAGCTTCTTTTCCTTCGCCTTCTCTTCTTGCGGCCTTAGCACAACTTATTTAGGACTTCTTTTTCTTTTTTTTTATAATTTTTTTCTTTTTTTTCTCTTTCTTTTTCTAAGTCCTTTATTAATTAGCCCTCATATTTCTTTCAAAGGCTCAACTGCTTCTCTCCTTCTCCCTTTATCTTATGCACCTAAGTCCTTATTGACCGGGTAGGATATAGTGTATAGGTTGCATATATTTGATCAAAGAAATTATAAAAGCTCAAAGGGGCTTAACAAGGGAAATTCAGTTGGGCAAGCTCTTTGGCTCAATTGGGCTTACAAAAGAAATAACGTGCTTAATTCATCTAAGTTCTTCTAGCCTAAGTCAATGAGGTTTTAAGGAGTAGACAGGCAAGTTCTAGGTAGCATCCAAACAAACATATCATAAAATCACACAAGAAAGAAACTGATTGGTCAATAACATGCAGTGTAAAGCTCAAATCCTCACAACGACATGCTCACAAGTTCGTTCGTCATCCCTATCTTCATATGATCATGCTTGGACTAGAATACAAAAATGCTCTCATCATATAACTCAGAATCAAATTATGCTCACACATTATCTAATCATCCTAAGCATGCTTGATCTCTAATACGCACACAAAAGACGCTCCTCCCACCCACACACTATGCTTGGGCAAAGTGGGTGGAAGACACAGACCAACATAAAATTGAAACTTAAAAAGACAGACGCTCTACCCCTCATACCCACCCACTTTGCCTTTGGCAAAGTGAGTGAAAATTCAAGGTAGATCACAAAACAGACGCTAAACAAAACTTTAAAAACATTTAGACTCAAAACAAATTAATATAATCACAAAATAAAACACAAAATAAGAAAACTAAACTACTAAACAAACTGGGAGGACAAAATCATTGGGCAGGGGTAGAACCTGACCTGGTCGGGTCAATCTTCAAGGCACTCATGATCTCGGCAAGGGCTTGCTTGTTCTCCAATCCAAATTGCTCCAGCCTGGCATTGCTTTCTTCCAGCTTGGTCAAGCGCTCCATCATTCCTGCTACATCTTGGGCAGGCAACACTGGAGTACTGGGCACTCCACCTCCAATTGACGGAGGAGAAGTGTCAGCAACTTGGGCAGGCTCGTCTGGTGGAATTACAAACACCAATGTTCCTTCATCATCCCTTCTACACACGCCCATGGCAGCCAAGCAAGTGAGGTCCAGGCGCTCCTCTTGCATTGGCTGTAGCTGCGTAGTGGCCTCGTCAAATCCGTGCATCCCTATGGCATAGCGGGTCACTAGGTTCAGCCTCTCCTCGACCAACACGAACTCTTCACTTGCCTATCCTCTCTGCATACCTACCCTGCACATATAGACACAAAATGCACTTCCAAAACAAAAACTACTATCATATGATTAGAAAATAAAAACTAAAATAAAATTACGAAAAAAAAAATATGAAAAAGAAAAATAAAAACTCACTAGGTTGCCTCCTAGCCAGCGCCCCAGTTCACGTCGTGGGCACGACATAGTCCTGCTTGCCCCTAGACGGGCATCATCACGTGGACTTCCTCCTTGTCCACATCTTCATCCTTCTTGTCTCTATAGAAAAGCTTCAACCTGTGACCATTGACCCCAAAATACTTGGACGTAGCTGCGTAGTGGCCTCGTCAAATCCGTGCATCCCTATGGCATAGCGGGTCACTAGGTTCAGCCTCTCCTCGACCAACACGAACTCTTCACTTGCCTATCCTCTCTGCATACCTATCCTGCACACATAGACACAAAATGCACTTCCAAAACAAAAACTACTATCTATGATTAGAAAATAAAAACTAAAATAAAATTACGAAAAAAAAATATGAAAAAGAAAAATAAAAACTCACTAGGTTGCCTCCTAGCCAGCGCCCCAGTTCACGTCGTGGGCACGACATAGTCCTGCTTGCCCCTAGACGGGCATCATCATGTGGACTTCCTCCTTGTCCACATCTTCATCCTTCTTGTCTCCATAGAAAAGCTTCAACCTGTGACCATTGACCCCAAAATACTTGGACGTCTTTGGACAATAAATCTCCACAGACCCATTAGGAAATTGAGTCACTACTTCAAATGGTTCAACCCACTTCGACTTTAGCTTGCCCTGCATAAACTTGAACCTTGACTGATATAGCAGAACCGCTTATCCAGGCTCAAATTTCTTTGCCTTGATCAACTGGTCACGAGCCTTCTTCATCCTTGTCTTGTATAAAGTAGCATTATCATAAGCCTCAATTCGAATCTCCTCTAACTCTTGCAACTGTAACTTCCTTTCTTTGTCAATATCATTCCAATCATAATTGAACTTTTTAAATACCCAATATGATTTATGCTCTAATTCCACAGGCAAGTGACATGGTTTCCCAAAAACCAACCGGTATGGTGACATGCCCAAAGGTGTCTTGAAAGCTGTGCGATATGCCCAAAGCGCATCGTCCAATTGCAAGCTCCATTCCTTTCCATTTTACCCAACTGCCTTCCTCAATATGGTCTTGATGATCCTATTTGTCAGCTCTGCTTGCCCATTGGCTTGCGGATGATAGGCATTGGTAACTCGATGATGGACTCCATATTTCTTAAACAACTTGTCAATGGTAGCATTGTAGAAATGCGACCCTTGATCACTTATTATTACTCTTGGAACTCCATATCGATTGAAAATATTCTCCTTAAGAAAAGTAGCAACCACACGGGCATCATTAGTAGGTGTAGCCTTTGCCTCTGCCCACTTCAACACATAGTCTATTGCTAAGATAATATACTGATTTCCTTTTGAGCTGGGTAAAGGTCCCATGAAATCTATCCCCCATATATCAAAAATCTCCACCGGTATAATTGGGGTCATGGGCATCTCATCCCTTCCAGTTGCATTGCCTTCTTTTTGACACTTGAAACAATTCTTGCACCATTCATAAGCATCCCTAAAATTGTAGGCCAAAAGAACCCACAATCAAAAACCTTCCTTGCAGTTCTTCGGTGCCCAAAGTGTCCTCCACATTCCCTATTGTGGCAATGCTTCAAGATACTCTTTGTCTCTCAGTCGGGAACTCACCTCCTTGATCCTTTGTCAGCACACTTCTTCCATAAGTAGGGATCATCCTAAACATAGTGTTGACTCTCCTTGAGAATCTTCTGTCTTTGATAGTATGAAAGATCATTTGGAACCTCTCTCGTACTCTTAAAATTGGCAATGTCAGCGTACCAAGGCTCTCCATAAAATTGGGCTTTAGTCATATATAGATACTCATCAGGAAAAGTTTCCGTAATGGGCACGGAGTCTTCTTCTCTAACTATCCTACTCAAGTGATCTGCCACCGAATTTTGAGCTCCACTTTTGTCTTTGATCTCCACATCGAACTCTTGCAAAAGCAAAATCTAACGTATAAGCCTTGACTTCGACTCCTTCTTATTCATAAGGTATCTCAGCATTGCATGGTCAGTGTAAACAATTGTCTTGCCCCCTAGTAGATAAGATCTGAACTTTTTAAAGGTAAACACAACAGCCAAAAGCTCTTTCTCCGTGGTGGTGTAATTGATTTGTGCTGCATTGAGAGTCTTGGAGGCATAATATATAACATGGCTTTATTTACCCCTCGTTTGACCAAGCACTGCTCCCACGATATACCCACTTGCATCGCACATCAACTCAAATGGCATCCTCCAATCAGGGGGTTGTATCACAGGTGCCGTGACCGAGCATTCCTTCAACACGTCAAATGCCTTTTGACAATCTACATTGAATTCCCACTCTACTTCATTTTGGAGCAATCTCGTCATTGGTTGGGCAATTTTAGCAAAATCCTTTACAAACCTCCTATAGAATCCAGCATGTCCCAAGAATCCTCTTAATTGCTTGACGTTGGTTGGATAAGGCAACTTGGAGATGACATCAATCTTCGCCTTATCAACCTGTATCCCTCTTTCTGAAATCACGTGCCCAAGCACGATACCTTCTCGCACCATGAAGTGACACTTCTCATAGTTCAACACCAAGCTCTTTTCCACGCATCCGCTCAAAACCAACTCCAAATGCCCAAGACAAGCCTCAAAATATTTTCCATAGACGGTGAAATCGTCCATGAACACCTCGATGCAATTCTCCAATAAATTTGAAAATATGCTCATCATGCACCGGTGAAATGTGCTCAGGGCATTGCATAAACCAAAGGGCATGCGGCGATACGCAAACGTCCCCAATGGGCAAGTAAATGTTGTCTTATCCTGGTCTTCTTGGGCAACCCATATCTGCATGTATCCAGAGTATCCATCCAAGAAGCAAAAGTACTTATTCCCTACCAATCTTTCCAACATCTCATCAATGAACGGTAAAGGAAAGTGATCCTTCCTTGTTGCCTTGTTAAGCTTCCTATAGTCAATACACCTCCGCCATCCCGTTTGGAGCCTTGTAGCCAAAAGCTCATTCTTCTCATTCTTGACCACTTGGATCCTTGACTTCTTGGGCACCATGTGTACCGGACTTACGCACTTGCTATCTGGAACTGATTAGATAATGCCCAAGTCCAACAGCTTGAGTAACTCCTTCATAACAACTTCATTCATGGTTGGGTTTAACTTCCTTTGTAGATCTCTAGTCGGTTTAGCATCGTCTTCCATTAAGATATGATGAGTGCAAAGAGATGGACTAATGCCTTTGATGTCGGCAAGGGTCCAACCAATTGCATCTTTATAGCGCATAAGGACATCTTGAACTCCATCTTCTTCTTTCTTGCTCAACTCCGAACTTATAATCACTGGCAATATATCATTCTCTACCAAAAAGATGTACTTCAAATGAGCGGGAAGAGATTTAAGTTCCAACTTCGGTGCTCGAACAAGTGAAGGCACCAATCTATCTTCATCTCTGATCTTGGGCAAGGCATATGGGGACAGTCGGGGTCCATCCACTCCCTCTGCTCCTAAGTACGCTAAATCTCGACTAACATGGAAAGAATTATATGGGCTCTTTTCAACTCCTCCTTGAATGACTATATCCAAGGGATCTTGACTTCCAAGAAGAGAGATTGCCTCTTCTACTGCTTGATCAACGTGGTCAATGTACTCGACCATCTCCGTATCTTGGGGGTGCTCCATCGCCTTAAATAAATTGAAAGTAACTGACTCCCCGTCAAATTCACATGTTAGTTACCCTGAGTTGCAATCAATTCTAGTCTTGGCAGTCTTCATGAATGGCCTTCCCAATAGCATGACCGATGCTTTAGCTTCTGTCTTGCCCATGTCAAGGACATAGAAATCTGCTGGGAAAATTAAGTCCTCCACCTTGACTAGCACATTTTCCAGTATGCCCTCAGGATACACATTAGACCTATCCGCCAATTGGATAACCACCCTAGTCGGCTTGAGTGGTCCCATAACATCTTCATCGTACATGGAAAATGGCATCACATTGATTGACGCACCTAGGTCAAGCATGACACGCTCAATCTTTATATCTATAATTACGCAGGGAATAGCAAACATCCCTGGATCTCCACACTTCTTGGGCTGGTCTTGCTTCAGGACTGCTGAAACACTCTCTCCTTAGAGGACCTTAGACTTTCACCTTCTTTGAGCAAAGCTTGTTCAGAAATCTTGCACACTTGGGCATGTTGCGTAGTGCTACGAGGAGGGGCAAGTTGATCTCCACTTTTTGAAAGATCTTGAACATCTCAGACAACTCTTCATTCTTCTTATTCCTTCTCAACCTAGTAGAAAAAGGAGCTCGAACAACAGGGTTTGGTTTGACATAAACAGGTTTTGGAATTTCTTCCTCGACATCCTTCTCCACATCTACTTCTTTATCTTTGCCCTCTACCTCTTTCTCCTTTTCCTTGGGAAACACAATGTCAGAATCTAGCATCTGCACTCTGTCGGGCAGCGTCTTTCCTCCTCTCAGTGTGACTGCATTAACTTGGGCCTTAGGGGGCACTTCAGGTTGGGCAGGCAGTCCACCTTGCCTCTTTTCAAATCTGGACATAGCATTGACCAAGTTAGTCAGTTGGTTGCTCATGCTTTGAATTGCTCCCCTTGTTTCCATCCTAAACTTCTCAGGCTCCAGTTGTATTATGATGTTATCCTTGGCCACTGAAGTTACTTGATCCGTTGGGCTTGGCCTATTCTAATCTTTAGGAGGATATTGCTGTTGTTGATGTGGTTGTACTTGCTGCTGTTGCCCAAACCCTTGATAGTTATTGTTTCCATACCTCAAGTTCTCATGATTCCTCCATCCTGGGTTATAGAATTGCAAGTTTGGATCATATGGCCTCCCTTGGTTGTTATTGTTGAACCCAATTGCATTGACCTCCTTTTCCAAGCTTGGGCATTGATCCGTTGCATGCATGATCGCCATGCAAATTCCACAAGCTCGCACCGCCTTCTTGTTGTTTCCTGATAAAATGGTTACCATAACATCCATCTTGTTGAACATCTGGTCAAACTTATCCTCCATACCAGTCGAAGTCGGTGGTGCTTTGGCTGCAGTTGTTGATAGCTTGGGCAATTCTCCCCCATCATCCCTCAACTCCTCTGCCATCTTAGTGATCATCTTGAACACGACACTTGGATGCTTCCTCATAACTAACCCTCCACAAGCTGTGTTGACTAATGCCTCTCACTCGTTCTTAGTCCAGCCACAAAACATTAGATCAAATCATGTTCCGCAATTTGATGGTGAGGGCACTTTGCTAGCATCTGCTTGAATCTGTGGAAGTACGAGTAAAAATTCTCTCCAATGCCCATCTTAATGCCTGTAATCATCTTCCTCATCTTTTGAATTCGGGCGGCTGGAAAGTATTTTTCCAAGAATTTCTGCTGCAGCTCTTGCCAAGTGGTAACATATCTGGTGGGAAATGAATAAAGCCACTCCCTTGCGTTGTCTTGTAAAGAGAATGGGAAGGTAATGAGCCTTACATATTCGCTCAGATTTCCATCAGTATGATGGTTCCACAAGCCATCTCAAAATCCTGCAAGTGTCTTTAAGGATCTTCGCCTGGGTGATCGCTAAACATGGGCAGGATTTGAATAAAATGGGACTTTAGTTCCCATCCTCGCGTGGGTGTAGGCAAAGTTATGCCTGAAGGCCTCAGGTTCATGGTGTTGGGAAACACCATCTCCCTTAAGGTTTTCTCTTCCTCCACCACTGGGTGCTGCATTGATGCTTCTCTTTGATTGTCTTCTTCTGCTTCGCTTGACAAGGAAAGTTCTTCCTCGTCAAAGGTCTCCTCTGGAATTCCTTCCAATGCCTCTTCCTTCTTCTACTTCTTCTCTGCTCGAATCTTCCTCAAGGTCAGGTTGATGTTATCGTCATACCATGTTTCTCCTTCCTTTCTTGTAAGGTTAGTTTCTTGCATAAAATAAGAACAAAGAAATTAGCACAATAGAAATTACCACTATAATCAACTCCCCGGCAATGGCGCAAATTTTGACGCAGCCATCGTTTAAGCTGAGACAAAATACAATTTGTATTTCACTCCTATGCCTACCCCTAGGAACAGCTAGTTGGCAAGTACAGGGTCGATCCCACAGGGAGTTGCTCGCAATAATCTCTGGTTGGAGTACAAAAAGGTTGTATTGAGTATCTCTCTACTATAGCCTTGGGCGACTGTCACTGTCACCTTTGGCAAACTGCTGAAAGTAAATAACTGTAACTTGACAAGCAAAAAGATTAGTAATAAAAATAATCCAGATCTAGGTTTCGAATCAATGAGTATAACTTTATCTCGATCATTTGTTCAAGATTATTTGTTGCGTAAGTGTGTCAGTGGTTATAGGCTAAAACTATGCAGGGTCCCCAATTGTCACGTCGCTACGTACGCTACATAGTCCACCCAGCTCCATCCTTATGTTTAGGTCTTGACAGGGACACCCTAGCCAATCCTTTTGCTTGCCTAAAAGTCCCCAGCATAACACTTTATAAGGCGCATGTTGGTTAAGAAGCATTTAGGTCTAGATGAGCCCACTCCGGCACAGTGAGATAACGAGGATCTCTCTCCGACATTCACCAGCATTGACACATCTTTGCAGGTCTAGGCCAAGACATACAACCCGTTCTTGCGACTCTTAAGGAACATAAGGCAAGCACGACCAGCATTTGATAACCCTCCTGCGATGTAGGAATCCGTATGTGCTCAGGGCTCGTTGGCCTTTCGAGTTACCTGTGACCACCGAACTTGTTTGGAATCGTTGCCCAATGGCTCGGGAACACACTTATATACAACTATCGAGAACACTTAGACCTCACGAGATTTACAAGCTATACGTCATATCATCTATTATAAACCTGGATTTAAAGGCTTAGCTAGACATAAAATAAATAACGAAAGCAAAAGAGATAAAGAAAAACATACTTGAATTAATACGATAAGCAAAAGATGTTCGCCCTAATGGGACTTAATAATAAAAAAAAAATTGTACCTAAGAACATAAACTGCAGAAAATAAAAGTGTTTCGAACGTAAGAATGCGGTAAAAAGTGTATCTCGTGCCTTGCATGCATGGATGTATTTATAGAGTACATAAGCTAGGGCAAACCCACAAATGGGCCTTCTAGAAAACGGGCCGACTGCTTCCATGTAAGGATCAATGGATAAGGTTGGAAAGAATTCCTTCCTTATCGCTAATACGTGCTGCTGTTGTAGTAGGAAACATCGATCTCAATCTTCAGCCGCAAGGAATTTGTTTCGTTGTAGGACTCTAACAGCTACATCTTCATGCGCCAGCGCCGTTATCCAAGCTCTGCACTCTGCCTTCCCCAATCTCTCTGCCATCACTCGCCCACGACAGCCTACACCTTGCCTTCTGGAGTGAAACACACAATCGTTTGGATTGACCATACCACTGAAAGTGGAGCACCTCTTCATCTTGATTTAGACTTTTGCCCTCGGTAGCTTGAGCCACGAGCACGGCTACTATGGTCATTGCCTCATATCGCGAGTTCCTTCTCTTTTTGCATGTTTTGACTCCAGTCTTGCCCAATTCCTGTCTTTTCTTGCCCTGCCAACTCAAGTGTCCTCCCAGACACAAAACAAACACAATAGACACTAAAATAGATTCGATCTAGACCTAAAACACACATGACAAGAGCACAAAATATGGGCTCGTCAAACCGATAACTTTTATTTTTAAGTTAAAAGGTCGAGCCATATCGAGTTAGCATAAGATAGTGTTTTGAGTCTTGAATGAGTGTCTGAGTATGAAATTGAGCATGTATGAATATATGTGAATTTCTAGAATATTTTGAGAAGTTTGGAAAACTTTTCATTTTCCGACTATTTATTGAAGTCGATCGTTTACCTATCTGTGAATACATGATTTGTGATGTAACGACTTGAATGTGAATGAATTGTGTTTAAAGTGACCGAGATTTAATCTCGTAATTTTCTGAAGTTGTTTGATGTGTGAAATTAAGAAATTCTGAGTTTAAAGAATGAATAGTGATTTCTCGATTTTGAATATTTGATTAAGTTTCAACTTGTCTAAGTATGTTGAGTATGAATGTTTGAGTCTGAGGAAAGTCTGTTGGTATAGTACTTGAGTAGAGTTACGAGTCAAGAAAGTTCGATTAGTCGAGCTGATAAAGTTAGAAATTCGAGTCAAATGTAAATCCGAGTAAACGAGTTTAGATTTTGCTTTTATTCGAGAAATAGAACTCGTCCTTATAAGAATGTTAACCTCGAAGGAACGAGTGGAGTCCGATAGTAAAAAACGAGTGGAGTTCAGAAATAAGGAGCGAGACGGAAAGAGGTATTCCAATCGAGCCACTGAATGACAGGTGAGCTTTCTAATCGAAACAAATCAATGAATGCAATATTATAAATATTATGATTATCGTATTATGTGAGTTTTTAAATTAATTGACTTGCCAACGTTTGAGTTTTTATGTATGTTGCCATCCAGTTGAAGAGAACGAATTCGGTCCTGTGTGAGACAGGATTTTTGTGTACACATTGAGGTGATCGTGTGTTTTTCCTTGGGAAAGCCGGTCACGGTGTTGAGAAGGAGGCCTACTTCTCGACACCAATATTTAATTATAGAACTGGTACATACATGTGTGATATATATTATTGTCTGTGCAGACATATTTAAAAGTGAAATGATTTTATTGCATGCACAAGTTAACTGTTTTATAACTCGAACACTTGTTATGCAGTAAGAAAGACAAGTTCAATTATATAGCTCTATCGAGCACGTTTTAAATTATTTTGGCATGTGTTCACTGAGTATGAAGTACTCAGCCCTGCATGTTATTTCTAAAACGTGCAGGTTAGCTCGGATGATGATGGTGAAGTGTGCTTGGTGGTGTTCATTATTTCGAGTCAAATTTTGTTAAAGATTGGGTTATATGTCTTCATACATATAACTTTGGGACTTGATGTGATATTCGGCAGCAACACCGATACTTAATCATGTTTTAAATTCTTTCAACTCTGATATTTAATTATTTAGTTTCAAGCTCGACACTTCATTTTGATATTCTCTCGACTCTTAAATAATAAACTTGTTTTATTGAGTTTTTGAATTGGGTAATTGAAAGCAAATTAATTAAATGTCATCGCTTTAACTTGAATTTTCGTCTGTACCCGAGTATTATCCTTTATGAGTCATGTTTATTCAATTATTCCATCTTCACTGTCCAATGTTTTTCAGTCGTTTTTATACACTAGAATTCGGGCTATGACAAAAATTCCGGCGAATCTCCGCACAGACGAGCTCTCCGTAGAGTTATTGTTTTCCAGATTTGCGGGCCGGAAAGGTGGTAATTACTAAAAATTAGACAGCAGCGGCGGCGCCACCACCATTTCCGTCGACGAGATGGCTCTCACCACCACCTCCAAGAGAAGCTCGACGAGGAGACAAAGCCAACTGTGTAATTCCTGACCTTTGATTCATAGAGTTTGCGCCAGAATATTCAAAAAACCAGACGACGGCGCCACCACCACCACTTCCAGATCTAGAATTCGAGTTTTTTTTTTTGTAATTTCACTACTATTTTTTTGTGATTTTCCATTTTATTTTTTGTTCACATTGAATATTCACAGTGAATTTTTTTTTGTGATTGCACAACTATTTATTTGTGATTTACGATGTAATAAAAATGTTGTTTCCTAATTTTTTTTTGTTCATGTCAAAATTGTTCTCATTCACAACGACTTTTTTGTTATTCACAATTTTTTATTTGTGATTTTACTCCAAATTTATTACATGATTCGCACATTTTTTTTGTGAGTAACATATTCAAAAGTGTTGTAACAACCCACCCCGCTTATCTTCTACTTTTGGAAGGGTGGATTGAAACCATATCACGATCCTACGTCGGTTCTAGAGTGAAGATGACTAGAACGGGTGAACCATAATGTCTACTTAACCTTTTCTTTTCTCTTAACAAGGATCCCTTTTAAAATGAAGGAATAAGACGGATGCCTAGCATGCTCGGGTCTAAGTTATTCACATGACTTTGAAGCATTGATGAAATAGAAGTCATGTTTATCAAGGAAATCTAGCATGCTTGAAACTAATATAAACATTCATTCTTGAAACCTCAAAAGAACTTAAAGGTTCGATTATCAAAGAGGTCTTAGCATGCTTGGATCTAAGGCTTTGAATCAAACACCAAGGGCCAAATTTTAACAATTGAATCATATTATCAAAGACTTTCAAGAGGCCCGTTGGAAGCCCAAAACTACCTTTTACTTTGAAGAAAGAGGTTCAAGTTTCGATGGTTGTTCAAGTATCAAAGGGATTCGGGGTTAAAGGGGGTTCGGAATGCATGCATCGAGGATTAGGTAACGGACCCAAATAAAATAATAAGGTTACAACCATATCGAATAAATGAATCTTGCAGCGAAATAATAAAGTTGATGAGATATGAATATGAAGACTCAAATCTCAAACTTGGCAAAATTGAAACAAACGGGGAATCCTCCGAGCTTGCCATCATCCCGTCCAAAATTACCTGCACGTTATGAGAAAACCAAATGCAGGGCCTGAGTACAAAGTACTCAGTGAACACATGCCAAAAACTTACTTTACAACTTTAATAATTGAATATGTTTTTAACTTGCCACTTGAGCTTGAGCACCAAGGGTTTTAATAAAGAAAATTGCCTTGGGCAAAAGCCAAAATATTTTTCTTTCTTAATCAACGGGTCAAAACATAAGTGAGTGAATCCAATAATGACATTAAACCTTAATTTAACAATGAAGAGAAAGAGGCCTCCTTCTAATCACAGGAATCGGCCGGAGGCTCACGATTCTTATTGTGCACAAATCTCTCCTTGTGTGAGACCGAATTCGTTCTTCTTTCTAGTAGATGGATCACACACATAGCTTAGAGAAAAAGACAAGTTAAACATTTATAAACATGCTTCAACATGTATAGAGGCCAAAGAGGTCCTCAGTTTAGAAAAGCCCACCTTAAATATGTTTTTCCTAGCTTCTACTTGCTTTCCTTCCTAGCATTCACTTCACTTCTCCTCCGGAAGTTCCTTCAATCGATCACAATTTAGCAATGGAAGAATGAAATACGAGAAACAAATCTTATCCTTTTAACTTACCTTATCTTAAAAGGATAATTCTTAACTCTTAATGAAGGCATCTTAACAACAAAGGAAATCAAAGGACTCCTACTACTTCTTTGCACTTTACTTTACTTACTTAATAACTTGATTCATCTATGCATGCTTTAATATGATCATGTCATGCATCACTTCAACATGTTTGGTCTCTTAAGATCACACAACTTTCAAAGATTCATGCTTTAAAACAATCGAGCAAGTATAAATACTTCTACATCATGATTACTTTCATTTCTCGTCATAACATGCTACTACTTCATCACTTCATACTTAACTTCACCTTTTCTTAGTCTCTTATGACAACATGCTTTCAAGACAACATGATAATTAGGAATCCAAACAAGTCCTAATCATGCTCATCTAAATTATCAATCACATTTGCATCATATTATCATAACATACTTGGAGCAATCATACCCAATTCATTCATGCATATTTTCGGTTCTCTTAGGGCTTAGAGCTAGGGTTTCTCAATTTCATGCAAACCACTTCTAATCATGCTCAAATATATCATAAAGGAATCATATATACTCAATTCATCAATACAAGCTCATAATCAAAAAGCCCTAATTCTACTTCTTGTATAAAATTTTGGCCTTCATCATACAACATGCATAAATTCTCAAAAATTCCATATAAGCTCCAAATCTACCCAAGAACAAGGTTACATGCTCAAATCATGCATATAAAATCATCATCATCAAGATCTCACTTCTTCTGCATGTAGTATATTTCAAAAATTCCATATAATTGAGCAAGGGATTTTCAAATCATGAAATTCACACATGGATAGATACATCTAGCTCCCTAAACCTCAAATCGTGCTTCAGTTTCATCATAAATAGTATGAATAAAAAAACCCTAAATTATGCGCTAAAAATCGGCAAAGAGGAAAAATACAAGGGTTTGAGAATTCCATGCAATTGATTCCATAAAAGAGGTTCATTTGGACCTAGAAGCGTCATACCTAAAGAGTAGGAGGATTCAAGAACTCCTCTTTGAAGACTTGGTAGGGCCAAAAATCTCCCTAGAGATAAAGAGGGAAGATTTCAAAAATTGTTCACGATAGAAATGAAGAATTAATCTAGAAGAAAAATAAAGATTCTAACCTTTAGTCAAAAATTCTATGGTGGATTCTCTTGGATCAAGAGATAAGACTTGATTCTTGGAAGAAGAAAATACATGTGGGTGTGTGGAGTAGGGGGGGCCGAAAATGAGGGAAGGAGGGGAGAGTTTGATCTCCAAAAATCCTTATATAGGGAGTATTTAGGTTTTAAATGGAAGGCTAGATTTCAATCTCTAAAATGGAAGGATAGGATTGAAACTTGTATCCAAAGTAAAGAAGGTGGATTGTGGAAGTGACATTTGTCCATGGATGCACTAGTTGAGAAAGTGACACTGTCCTCTTCTAATACTATGGTCCCCACATTAAATGCAGTCTAACTACACAGTATACTTTTATTGAAAATCGGCTAACATACACATTCTTCTTCCGACATGAATGATTTTGAACTCAAAACTTATATCAAAGTTCATGAAATTTCATCATGCACAACATACTAAAATTTGGTGAAACACGGACAACTTTCGATTTCTCAGTAAAAGACGAAAAACTGTGTTTTTGACCCCAAAACCAGAAATTCGACTTTTCATGCAAATCATTGCAGCAATTCACATTCTTATGCACACATAGGTCACATAAGATCATATAAACATGAACTTCACATAGTCTTGCTTTCATTCACCGAATTTCGCAAATTCGGAAAAACTGCTATTTTGGGAAACTTCCTTTTATGGAAACTTTCTACTTTAAGAAACTTTTAGAGACGGGGTGTTACATTTTATCCCCCTTAAAGAAATTTCATCCCAAAACTTGCATACATTTAAGGAAAGCTCAGGATACTTCTGACGCATCTCACTTTTTAATTCCCAAGTCGCTTTTTCAAGATCATGGTGCTACCACTTGATCTTAACTTGAGGAACTTTTTTAGTTCTAAGCTTATGAACTTTCTATCTAGAACTAACTCAGGTTCTTCAACATAGCTTAGATCAGGCTCTAGGACTACTTCCTCTTGCCTAATCACGTGTTTCAAATCGAACACATACTTCCTTAACTAAGATATATGGAAAGTACTATCAGGGTTTCCAAAACTTGGCGACAATGCTAACTTATAGGCCACGGCTCCGATCCTCTCTAGGATCTTAAAAGGACCTATGAATCTAGGTTTCAGCTTGCCTTTGATACCAAATCGATGGATCCCTTTGGAAGGTGAAAGCTTTAGAAACACCTTATCGCCCAAGGTGAATTCTAACTCGGTTCTTCTAACATCAGCATAAGACATTTGACGAACTACGTCAATCATTTCTTCGATCACTTCTTGACCGATCACTTTTCTTTCTCCAACTTCATCCCAATAAAGTGGAGATCTACACTTATTTCCATACAAAGCCTCGTACGGGGCCATACCAATCGCTACTTAATAACTATTATTTTAGGCGAACTCGATAAGAGATAAATATTGCTCCCATTCACCTCCTCAGTCCAACACTAAAGTTATGAGCATATCTTGAAGGATTTGAATTGTCCTTTCTGACTGACAGTTAGTTTGGGGATGGTATGTCGTATTGAAGTTCAACTCTGTTCCCAATTCTTCTTGGAAACTCTTCCAAAATTTTGACGTAAACTTTGAATCACGATCAGAGATGATCGAACTAAGGATTCCATGCAAACGCACAATCTTTTAAACGTAAATTTTGGCCAATTTATCGACACCATACGTCACTAGGATTGGAATAAAATGGGTAGTCTTTGTCAGTCTATCCACAATTACCCATACTGAGGTATTGCCTTTCTTCGATCTAGGCAAACCTGTCACAAAGTCCATTGTGACTTCATCCCATTTCCACACTGGGATCTTGGGAGGGTGTAACTTACCAAATGGTCGTTGGTGCAAAATCTTGACTTGCTGACAAGACAAACATTTTTTGACAAATGAAGCTACGTCTTGCTTCATTCCTTCCCATCAAAACTTCCTTTCAAATATTGATAGATCTTTGTACTTCCTGGGTGTGCGGTGTAGGGCGTATTGTGAGCCTCGCTCATAATATCGTCCCTTAACTTCTCATCCTTTGGCACACACAACCTTTCATGAAACAGCAGCGTGTTATCGACTGCTTCTCGGAAATCTTCGGCTCCATCCTTTTGGATTTTGAGCCTTAAACCTTCTAACTTATCGTCTTTTCTTTGACCTTCTATGATTCTGGTTCTCAAATCAGGAGCTATCACCATAGCTGCGATAACCTGCTCCATAGTTTGAGGCAGCAAAATCACCTCTATTCTCATTTCTTCAAACTTTCTTACTAACTCTTCTTCTTGGGTGAGTAAGAATCTTAGCTCGGACTTACCTTTTTACTCAAGGCATCTGCGACCACATTTGCTTTTCCTGGATGAAGGAAATTTGAACATTGTAGTCTTTCACTAACTCAAGCTATCTTCTTTCTCTCATGTTGAGCTCCTTCTGCTCGAAGAAATACTTCAGACTCTTATGGTCGGTGAAGATTTCACACATTGCTCCGTAGAGATGTGTCTCCAAATCTTCAGCGCGTGAACAACGGCTGCTATCTCTAAATCATGAATTGGGTACTTATCCTCATGCAGTTTTAACTGACGTGAGGCATAAGCAATTACTTTTCTTTCTTTCATTAACACGCATCCTAAACCACTTCCTGGCGCATCCGTGAAGATAACTAAATCTTTTCCCGCTTCGGGCACGGCTAGCACTTTAGCGATGGTTAGCTTCTTCTTTAACTCTTGAAAAATGACTTCACATTCTTTACTCCACTTAAACTTTGAATCTTTCTGTAACAGTTAAGTCATTGGTTTCACTATCTGCGAAAATCCTTCAATGAATCTTCTGTAATATCCTACCAACCTTAAGAAACTTCGAACCTCCTGAGGCGAGGTTGGGGATTTCCATTCTTGAATGGCTTTAACTTTGGTCGAGTAAACTTTTATTCCTTCTACGTAGATAACATGTCCAAGAAATTGGACCTCTTTCAACCAAAACTCACACTTACTAAACTTGGTGTACAACTTCTCAGCTCTTAACTTCTCTAGCACTATACGCAAGTGCTCTTTATGCTCCGCTTCATTCTTCGAATATACGAGGATGTCATCGATAAGGACGATTACAAATCTATCAAGGTACTCATGGAATACGCGATTCATTAAATCCATGAATACAACAGGTGCATTGGTCAATCCGAATGGCATTATACAAACTTGTAGTGGCCATATCTTGTTCGGAACACCGTCTTTGGAATATTTTCCTGACGAATATTTAACTGATGATAACTTGACCTTAAATCGATCTTCGAGAAAACACCTGCTCCTTTGAGCTGGTCAAAAAGGTCATCTATCCTTGGAAGATGATACTTATTCTTTAACGTCAACTTGTTGAGCTCTCGGTAGTTAATGCACATGATGAAGGACGGTCGTCACACTCTTCGCACAAATAAATTTATAAAACACCTCTTGCCCAACAAGGTAGTAGTTAATGGCAAGTGGGGTCGATCCCAAGGGACTTGGCGTAGATCTGCTCTTCAGGTAGTTCTCAACAAAAAGGATTATGGTCGAGATGTATCTCAATATCCTGTAACTCAACAAGTGAAATATTAAATAACAAAGAGGTTTGGGTTGGGGTTTCGAATCAACGATCCTAATTACTCATTACTCGTTCATTGGTACAAAGATATTCAATTACCTGATCTTATTACTTGGTTTAAGACAAAGATTAGTTTATACCCTAATGGTTACGAAGTCACGATATAAACACACCAAGCCTATGTCTATCCAATTTTACAGATCTTGATCAGAAGGCAAGATCTCCTCCTTTGATCAACAAAGTCACGAAGACACTTCAGTAACAATGCTGTCCAAAAGGCATTAAGAATAAACAGACCCAAGACAGCCAAGAGGTAGGTCAATACCGACTGCTCTCCAACACTCCTTACCTTCTTGGGCACGAGAGACACTCTCGAGTTGATCCCAAATCCTGTTCATGACTTAATCTCAATATCTAGATGGTGATCAAATATATGTCAATATCAATTAAGTCTAGAATTATTCCTAAGTGTTTCGGGAACAAAAATCAAATAACGAACTCACACAATTCGACGTCACGAGTTTCGAACGAGTAATTAAGATCACATCATCTACATCCAACCCAAACAATAAATTTAGCTAGACATAATATTAAACAAAATCACAAAACATATAAGGGAAATCATAACTGAAATTAAACTGGAAAAGGTTGCTGCTCAAAAGCGTAAGTCAACAACTAAGGTCTTGACTTCAAGTTAACAACTAAAACTAATGCAGAAATACTGGAAACGAAATGTAAAAGCAAATGCCCGTAGGACTTGTTTCTTCCTCAAACTCTCTCAAACTAGAATGCAGAAATAAATCTTTCCATTACAAAGTGAAGTCGGCCATATATGTAGACGATGGATTTAAGGTTAGGTTAGAATCCTTGTTGGTTAAGGACTTTTTCCATGCATAACCGCCTCCTTCCTTATCCATGCAGCTGCGATTTACTTCCCTTACGTGGTAGATATCGTCTTTGATTAGGTTCGGCTAGGATAAGGAAAGAAATCTTCGATCCTTATCCTCTTTCTTGGAAAAGAAGAAATCTACTGCTGCTCCGACTCACTTCTCGACTTCAACGTCTGCATCCTGTGTCATTTTCTATGCTGACCAAGATCCTAGCTCCTTCGGGTACTCTGTCTATTGGCTTCAAGGATATGGGGAGGTACTGCCTGACTTGTAGATTGAATAGAAT
Source organism: Schizonepeta tenuifolia (assembly GCA_029490685.1). Lineage (NCBI taxonomy): Eukaryota > Viridiplantae > Streptophyta > Magnoliopsida > Lamiales > Lamiaceae > Schizonepeta > Schizonepeta tenuifolia. The sequence continues at coordinate 40,360,242 of CM055959.1, read as the reverse complement.
GTTGTTGCCCAGCTAAAAGCCTCCAGCCCTATGCCCATTTGCATTGTATCGCCATCTCAACATCTCAACAACAGACTTTCATCGGATTTGCCCAAGTTCCCACCTATTCTTCCCTGCACACCATCTCTCGACTTCGTGTCCTCCCAGACACACTTTGACTCGATAAAGACCAAAAAGAACAAGAAAAACACAAGAAAAGATGGACACAAATATGGGTTCATCAGCACATTCACAGACTTCCATCCTTTTTCTTCACAAAGAGAATTGGCGCTCTCAAGGCGAGACACTAGGGCGTATAAAACCTATGTCCAACAACTCCTGCAACTGAACCTTCAGTTCTTGCAGCTCCTTAGGTGCCATTCTGTAAGGTGCTTTCGATGTCGAGGTAGCTCCAGGCTCCAAATCGATGGTGAACTCTAACTGTCTATCCGGTGGTAATCCTTGTCACAGCCCAGTTTCTAATGTATTGAAACGACTAGAATCCGATGGGCAGTGAGAGTGAAATAACTAAACATCCATCAAAGAACATGCTCGATTTCAAGGAATCATGTATTGAAAGCGATAACAAGACGATTTCATGCTTTCAATAAGGCAGATGAAAGACAATAACAAGGATAGATCATGCTGAATCATTAAGGAAAATAAACGAGCATTTATATTGTTAAGTAGAAATCACGGAATTATGGGATAATAGGTTTTCGAGCACAAAGCTCATTTTATCAAAAAACAGAGTAAATCAAAAAGTAGTGTTGCAGCGGAATTAAGTATCGAATGTATATACACATATCAACTCTAAGGTCCCACAACTACATGTATGAAGACATGTAACCGAAAGCTTAAACCAAAAGACTCGATTGTCACAGCCTAAATTCTAGTGTATAAGAATGCCTAAAATCCATTGGACAGTGAAGCTGAAACAACGGAAAATAAACAATGAACATACTCGGATACAAGGGATTATTTATTGAAAGCGGAAACAATCGATTAACTTGCTTTCAATTACCCATCTCAATAGCTCAATTAAATAAAATTTATTATTTAAGAGTCTGATGGTCCCGATACAAGTTCTGGTGTATGGGGGGGGGGGGGGGAATACACCAGATAGGAATTTTAAAAACAACCCCCGAAAAATACCACAACTGAGTAAGAAGACTCAGCTGGAATCACAACTGAGTAAGAAAACTCAGCTAGAAGAGTTGTGCTGTGCAGAATGTGGTGGATACAAAAACAACTCGTATAAAATAACTCACACTCAGATGCAAGGTCGGTCAACAACTAAATTAGTTGAAATGAAAAGATGCAGTTTTGAGTGCTGGTTAGTTGGACAGTTAGATATGCAGAAAGTAACTGAACAGAAAACACAAAAGCACAAGGAATTACATGGTTCGGAGAGAACTCCTACGTCCACGAGGAGTTGTGAGTCCACACAACTCAGTCCAAATTCTTTAGGACAGCTACCACAAAGCTTACGCGGGCTTTGCAACCGTACAGATAAGTTTGCGGGTACTTATCAACCTTTCTACTCAATTTCGGGAAGAGCAGGATCCTAACAACCTTTTTAGGGGATGTGTATAAGGGTGGGTTTTCCAACTACTAGCTCTAACAAAGAAGTGAGCTAGGATATAAGCTTGAACAAATGAAGACTCAAACTAAGATCGAAAACACCAAGACAGATTCTAACTCTCTATGAACTCTCAGCTGATGATGTTCTTAGAACGAGAATAATTGCAGTTTAGCTTGTGCGCAGTATATCGTCGTTCTTTCGCTCTTCTGTCTCTTGTGTATTGATGAATGAATGAATGCCTCTATTTATAGGCGGTGAGGATCAACTAGCTGTTGGAGGAGCCGTTGATCTCTGTTCTGTGAAAGCGATAGCTTGTCTCTCATCTCTGCAGATTTTCCCGATTTGGCAACTGTGAACTTCTGCTTTCCTTCTGAGACAACCTTGTGTTGGGCCAAATGAGGTAATGATAGAACGTCAAACCTTCACGTGACTTCCTATTTGAAATTCAAATTTCAACATTTGTCTTTCAACATTGGTTAGTCGGTTGAGACGTTTGATCTTCATCCGAGTGGTCTTCAGCTGATGTTCTATCTGATCGCTACCTTCATATGACATTCTGTCTGAAGAGAAACAGTTTAACCCTCAGCTGCCTTGAACTTCATGTTATCGATTTATCAGATTGAGTCCTGCAACTGATGTTCCATCTGATCAGGTGGATTGTCACATCTGACGAACAGTTGATTACTCAGATGTTTTCTTTCATCTGATGTTCTATATCCGAACGGTTGGTTTGAATGCTCAGTTGTCTTTCTTACATCTGATGTTCCACATCCGAACAGTTGGCTTGAACGCTCAGTTGTCTTTCTTACATCTGATGTTCCATCTGAATTTTCATCTGAAGTTCTATCCGAGTATAGTCACGTTTCCGTCTTCAGTTGGAGTCCTATAAAGATAAAATCTGAACATTGCTCAAACAGCGAGCCTAAATACTAACATTAGGATATGGCAACATCTACTCGGTTGGGGTCAGTTGGTTTTGGAATAAATCAAAACTTTACTAAATTTCCCAACAGAGTCGAGAGGAAATCAAATAAGGTGTCGAGCAGGAAACTCATCAAATAAATATCAGAGTTGGAAGAATTTAAAACATGAATAAGTATCGGTGCTGCAGCGGAATATTACATCAAATCCCAAAGTTATATGTATGAAGACATATAATCCAAGTTTAAACAAAACTTGACTCGAAACAACGAACGCCACCAAGCACACTGCACCATCATCATCCGAGGTAACCTGCACGTTTTAGAAATAACATGCAGGGGTGAATACTTCGTACTTAGTGAACACATGCCAAAATAAAATTGAAAGCTTGCTCGATAGAGCTATATAATTGAACTTGCCTCTCTTGCTGCATCACAAGTGTTAGAGTTATAAAACAGTTAACTCGTGCATGCAATAAAATCATTTCACTTTTTGAAAATGTGTGCACACACGATAATATATATAGCAAGGCTCACAGTCACTTCAAATAATTAACAACACGTGTGTTCCTGTCTCACACAGGACAATAATAACTCAAGTAGATGATTAAACATACCAAAACTCAGATAAAATGGCAAGTTAATTAATTTAAAAACTCACATAATATGATAATAGTAATCACATTCATCGATTTGTTTTGGTTAGAAAACCCACATGTCATCCAGTGGTTTTGCTCGGAATACCTCGTTTCGTCTCATTGCTTACTTCTGGACTCCACTCGCTTCTTACTATCGAACTTCACTCATTCCTTCAAGGTTAACATTCTTATAAGGACGAGTTCTATTTCTCAAAAACGAAAAACGAGTTCTAACGTTCGGTTGAAGGACTTCTACATGACTCGGATTTCTTAACTTATCTCGGATTTTCTAACTCAATCTTCTTCGGCTTCTCGATTCTACTCAAGTACTAAACCATATGACTCTAAATTCCAGTACTTGACTTTAAAAATATCTAAATATTTTATTAATAAAATAATACAAAAAGGACAAAAATCACTATTCACACTTTACGTCTCGTTTTTCTCGATTTCTCGAGTTAAACGAACTCAGAAAATTACAAAATAAATTCTCGGTTTGTAACATCACAAATCATTCACAAACAAACTTTCAGATCAAGAATCGAACATTCACAAACAGGTAAACGATCTACTTTGATAAATAGATGGAAAAAGAAAATTTTTCAAATATAATTAAATATTCTAGAAAATTAAATTAATTTTTTAATCATAATTATAAACTCGGTTATTGAATTATTCTACCTCGACTCTGCTCGGTTTCTAGAAAATATATGTGATTAAATTAATTTCATTTCTCTTTTAATAATTTAAAACTTTAATCATTTAATCGGAAATTAAAATCCGAAACTAACTTTACTAAGTAAGGTTTTTGTCTTTTTCTCGTAAAATGTGTCATCGCTCGAAAACTTATTAAACTCGATTAAAAAGATTCTAATTACTTCTAATTACTTATTAACTCGATTATCCTTCTTATTTTTCATTTTCTTTATAGAATTTTTCGTTTCTTATTTTTAATTCGATTTTTCATTAACAATTTCATTTCTCGACAACTTCTTCATCTTACTCAGATTCAAAAATTTCGAAAAGAAACTCTAATTGTTTTAACTTCATCTTCGTCATCGATTCATCACATTCATCAAATCTAACATGAATCATCAAGAACTATCAACCTTGAACATCATTTTTATTTCAAATTTAATTAATAAAAATTCCTAAAAATCATTAAGAATTCATTTCTTTTTATTCTAACACCTTTAATCTCATCAAATCATACATCATTTAATCAAATATCACCAAGAACATCACAAGATTATCAAGAACATCATGTTCTTCATATATATGTATATATATATATATATATATATATATATATATCTTTTTCGGCACTTAAAAAAAATATAACAAATAATTTCTTTCTTCCATTTCTTCATTTCTTCTTATCATTTATCTCATTTTCCATCTTTCAATTCAACTACGAACATCAACCAATAAATCCTTAAATTTTTACCAAAATTTTCGGTACTCACACACATATATATATCATCATTTTTCTCATTCAATCACATACACAAAAACACTTAAATCATACTATAAAACACAAATCTATCATTCAAATCAAATCAAGAACATCAAGACAAAAATACCCAAATATGCTCATAATTTTCGGTACTCTCATAGGGAAGAACAATAAAATTTTAACCTCTATTTGATGCAAGAAATCAATCAAGATGAAAACAATGATCAAATATCATCAAGATTATCAACACCAAAAATTCATAATCATGCTAAAATTTTCGGTAGAGAGGGGTAAAAGATGATCAAGAATTTTAACTCCTATTTTTGTGTATCATAGGCTCTCAAGAACTCAAAAATCAAAGCTAGAACAAAAGACTTTGATTTCCTTGATCAAGGGTTCATTTTGATCAAACAAAAGAGGGAAGAAAAGAGAGGATTTCTTGAGTTCTAATCACTAGAATCTAACAAGAATCAACGAAGTTACTAACTCTTGAAAGATTGATCGATCAAAGGGGCTTAATCCGTGCAACTCGAAGCTTTAACCACTTCTAGAATCAAACTCCTCCCATGGCACAAAGCTGCCGATTTTTAACAAGAAAAGAAATGGATGAATCTTGGTCTTAAATCGATCACCATGACGAGGGGATTGCAAATACCTTATTAGTTTAGTCGGTGGATGATCGGAGACTAAGTTATTGCCATTCTTGTAGCTTGAAGGTTGTTCTTCAATGGAGGTTAGTGTGTGTATGTGTGTATACGAGAGAGAGATGAGAGGGAGAGAGAGATTGGTGGGTGAGAGAGTGTAGAGAGAGAAGATTAAGAGAGAGAGAGTGAGAGATAATGAGAGTGAATTAGTAATTTTTTTCGGAAGAAAAAGTTATCCGGTGCAATTTAACCCTAATTTCTCATTAAACTCTCAAACGATTTAAAACTCACCACGACTCTTTCTCGACATCGGAATTCTCTCTACTTCGTCTCTAACTTCACCAAATAAATCAAAGATACTAGGAACCCAAATTTCGGATCAAAATTCCGAATAACGAAGAAAACGTAAAAAGTTACTATTCATATTCGTTCTTCAAAGAAATAAAATTCAAACTCGATTCAAACAAACTCAGAAAATTATCAAACATGCACCAATGGTCTTAGAACAAATTCTAGATTCAAAAGACACTAATTTGACGAAATTCGAAAAAATTCGTCAAAAAACGAAAACTCGAAAAAAGTTACTATTCATCCAAAAACGAAACTTCTCAGAAATTTCTGAAATTCGAACTCAAACTCAAACTCACATAATCATGCTCAATAAATTCATCACACATTCAATTCGGATAACCGAAACAAGAAAAATCACGTAAAGACACTCAAGGACATTTTGGTAATTTCGCAAGAAATTTTATTTTCTTTGGAAATTTTATCACATAAGGGCACACAATTAAGCACATAAACTCAATTAAGACGAACTTAAAGACTTATGAAAGATCGGGGTATTACATCGATCTTAAACAACGGCCGCCCAAGCACACTGCACACAACCATCCGAAGCTAACCTGCACATCCATCCGAAGCTAACTTGCCTCTCTTGCTACATGACAAGGGTTAGATATAATCGTTTAAAAGAGTTACCACTTGTGACAGCTCAAAAACATTTTATACTTTATTGAAATCATTTTGCCGGCATTTAACTTAGATTAGGTATGAATCAATCTACAACTCATCTTCGTGTGGTGTTGAGAAGTAGGCCTCCTCCTCGAACATCGTGATCGGTCCAATCGAAGCAAGACTCACAGTCACCTCATTTATTCAATGCATGTATCGTCCCGTATTTTACAGGACTTTTATCCCGTGCGTCTACATGACTTATAATCTCATCAACACATATATGATTGCACACCAAAACATTTCAAAACATTTAGGCAAGTCAATTAACTTTAGAAAAGCGCACGTAATATATAATAATAGGCGCACACATCAATTGTTTTAGGTTTAGAAAAGCTCACCCGACTAGCGACACTCGCTCGGTTACTTTCCTTTCTCTTGTTGACTACTTCTCGCTTCCACTCGTTCCTTCAATTTTTTTCTAATAAGAACTAATTCGGGAAGCAACGAATAATTGATCAATTTATTCGGACTTCTACTTGACTCGGGTTCATAACTCTTGATTATTCTATTTAATCGCTAGATTTCTATTTCTACTCGATAATCTAATCGAACGTTAAAACTCTCGGATTCCTTAAGCTTAATAATATAATCTAATTTCCAAACTTATTGGAAATTGACATTTCACTAATTAGTAAACATAATCGAGTTTTCGTTTCTCCTTAGTCAATTACTTATAACAATTCTCAACATCATTCACACTACTTAATCATTCATACATAACATATCATTATTCATACACAACATATAATATACAACACATGGATAATCATACAACACCTGTATGCATAAATATTCAATATTTATATTCTATTATTTTGCTCGACTTTTTAACTTGAACTTTTAGATTCTCATTTTCTTATACAATTAACTTTATTTCACTTAGAAAAATTCAAGGAATCTAATTTTGAATTTTATATTAGATTTCGAGACTTTTTACTAATTTTAACGAGTCGATGCTCTGCACGTTTCTCGATATATATATATATATATAAACTTGCTTAGAATACTCTCAAATTTTAATACCATACTAGAAATAGTTTTAATTGAACGATTTCTCACTCGATTATATTTTTAGACTCAAGAATCGAGAAAACACTATTTATACTTATTATTTCTCGTTATTTTTCTATTTTATTATTGAGGACTCGTTTTTGCTCGATTCAACTTCTAACATACTTCAAGTAATTATCTAAACTCTTTTAACTCTTTAAATTAGTTAATTTCACTTAATTTCTCGTTAGTCAACTTTTATTACGTTTTGTTGACTTTTTCATAACTTAGTTGTACGAATTCCGAATTGAGTGATTCAAGTGGCTATCGTACTTGTTTTTATCTCATCTTTATGTTAATAACATAATTTACATCTTTTACTTAGCCAAAATTAATTATTTTCTCCATTTATTTTTTTGACCTACATATTCTTTATTCTTAGTATTTTTCAATAATTTCAATTGCTAATATACTTAAAATTATTCCAATTGAACTTTTATAACATCAATTTATCCAACTTCTCTTAAAAACACAAGTTTCTAATTTTACTATTACATTCTTTAAATTTTTATATAATTATTATTTCTTACTTAGTTTTATTAATTTCAAGTCTTATTATACTTGTAAATATTTTAAGTATATAACTTCTTCTTCAATTTCATCTTTTAGCTATAGAAATGGAAAAATTACTACTAACTCTTAGTTTTCATCAAATTTCTTAGGGTTTCCTTAATAGATTTTTATTTCTTCATTTGAATACATTTATATTCCAATAAATCCTATTTTCAATATTTTAGGATTATTTCTCCTTATTGAATTCAAGAACACTTGAAATCCTTATTATCATATATTCATAATATTCGAATACTTAAAATTTTTCTCCTTAATAAATCAATTCTTGATTTTATTCTCTTATCTTATTTTAATTTTATTTTCAGTTTCATTTTTCTTAGCTTAACTCTTCCATTTAGACTTAAGAGATTAGAAAGCACAATTTCTTATGTCTTAGTTTTATTCGAAAATTTCATCTCTTATGCTAGGAAGATTATTTCTTCTATTTTCTCATAACTTAATCTTATTTTACTTTTAATCTCTCTTTTAATACTTTAATTAAAACATATGTCTATAGGAATAGAATTCCCAACTTATTCTTCATACTCTTGATTTTCTATACTTCATCAACTTATGAATTTATTTCTCTTGATTCCATTCTTTACACAAAAATTAGAAAATGAACTATGTTCAAATTCTTAACCAAGACATGTTCTAACACGACTCACATAAACACCATACGAGGCTATTAACATATCATAAATTTCCTTAAAAACAGTAAGAGTTTCAGATTTTTTACTTAAAAACTTGATCCAAGTATACCTAGAAAAATTATCAACAATTACCAAAGAAAACTTATTGCCTCCTAAACTTTCTGTCTTCATGGGACCCATCAGATTCATGTGTAATAATTCAAAATAATGAGTCGAATCAGAAGATTGTCCAGAAGTTGTCACCACTTTATGTAGGACTCTTACCTGCTTACCTTTTTGGCAGTCTCCACACACACCTGGATTGAAAATATTCAACTTTGGCATACCCTGAACTGCATTAAATCTCTGGAGATTCTCTATGTTGCGATAGTTGATGTGACCCAACTTCTGGTGCCATAGTTGTAGATCATTGACCTGCGCACTAAAACAACTTTTACTTTTCATTTCATAGATATTATGTGGAGATCTTACCCCAGAGATGACAAGCTCGTTGTCATCATTCACAACCAAACAACTATGTTTGTCGAAGATGACTTTGCAGTCATCATCACATAGTTGACTAATGCTGATCAGGTTTGCAGTGAGTCCTTGCACATGTGACACATTGGTGATCTTGGGAGGTCTGAAACATCAAGAACACCTCATCCAATAATTTTACCATTCGAACCTCCTCCAAAAGTGACTTTATAACCATCAATTCTCTGATAGTTGGACAAATGTGATTTGGTTCCTGTCATATGTCTTGAACATCCACTATCAAAATACCACGAACTGGTTTGGGGAGTTTGAGAGGCTGTGAACACAACATTGCAGACCTCTTTGTGGACGACTTTGGGCCTCCAGATCATATTCTTTGTGTGCCCTTTTCTGAACATGGGAGCAGATTGAGTTGATTTGTTACTTTGGTAGACCTTCTTTCTATATTTCCGCAAAAACTTGTAACAAAAAGGTCTAATATGACCTGGTAAGAAGCAGTGATAACATACATATTTTCTATCTCGTTTCCTTTTAATAAAGTGAGCATCACGCTGTGATTCACAAGTTTTCACAAAAGATTTATCATGAGTTGACACTGTTTCCGGGAAAATAGTTTTCATAGTTTTAGCAACTCCTAATTCATATGAGTCTGCCTTATCTAAAAATGAAACATCAACACGTTTTGACTTACTTGTATTGAGCTTTCTCAAAGTCTCATTTGCACGATCGAGTTGTGTATTAATAGCTCCAAGTTCCATCTCCTTTTTTGTGTACATCACTTCTAGACTTGCAAGTGACGCCTTAAGATCAGTGCTCTCTTTGGTAAGCAATTGCACAACCTTACATTGCTTCCTCCATTTTCCTAGCAGTTCTTCATACAAGTCCCCTAGTTGCACCAAAATCTGGATCGGATCTTCTTCACAAATGTCTCCCTTATCATAGGGTGAAATCACATCATTGCTGTAGTAAAAATAGGATCGATGCCACTTAGTATGTCAAGTGTATGGCTCTGATACCAATTGTAGGTACCAGATTCATTTGAACAGACAAAGTTGTGGACAAAGTTGTGCTTAAAGAGCATACAACCTTGAAACAAAATGTAGCAGAAAATAAAGTGAACACAATGGAAATAAACTTTTCACGAGATTATTAATCAATAATCTCGCGAAGTGCCTCAGGACAAAAACTTCACTATAGAAATGCGAATTACAAAAAGCAATCTTCGAGTAAAGAGGGTCACGAAAATGAGTACAACTTTATCACAAGAAATAGTGACTAAAGCTATAACTGCTATCCTCGAAGATAAAACAAAGGCTAACTAAGAAAATCTGATCTATGAGTTCTATCTCTGGAAAGTCGTGTCTATCAACTATGATTTGATCTTTATTTATAGCAAATCTGAAACTTGGGCTTCACTCCATGTTATCCGCACAATCATCCACGTTTTCAGCCCATATCTTTCATCAGCAGTCCCCACTACTCTGTGAACAACCTTCTTGATTTTTCTCAACAGTCTTTATCCTCCACATCCACGAAAATAGCAGCCGCTCCCACAAATAACTAACTTGTTGACTCACTCTTTGGACTTAGTCATCAACACATTTTTCTCTTTATCTCTCTCCCATATTTATCACAATCTGCAACTATTTCCAACAAAATAGAAGAAAGACAAAATAATATAATAATTAAATTAAAAGTGGATGATTGTGTGGATAACATGGAGTGAAGCCCAAGTTTCATCAGCAGTCCCAACTATTTTGTGAACAACCTTCCTTATTTTTCTCAACAGTCATTATCCTCCACATCCACAAAAATAGCAGCCGCTCCCACAAATAACTAACTTGCTGACTCACTCTTTGGACTTAGTCATCAGCACATTTTTCTCTTTATCTCTCTTCCATATTTATCACAATCTGCAACTATTTCCAACAAAATAGATGAAAGACAAAACAATTTAATAATATAATAATTAAATTAATTAATTATTATATATGTCAACATAAAACACCAACAAACTCCTCCTTTTTGTCTTTCTTCCCAAAATATGTGCAAAGTGATATAAACAATGCAGATCACTTCATACGGAACTGTTCTAAAAAACAATCTTCAATACTCCCCTATAAAGTACACTCCCCCTATCAAAATAATATCCAAATTTTAACATGTATCATAACCCCCCTGTCAAAATACACAACAATCTTTCAACAAAATAGATCCAACAAGAAATAAATCTCCCTCTGCACATATGATAAAAGACTTGACAACAGTCAGAAGAACTTCAAGACGAACAATCCTTAGATATAAACCAATAACCAAAAGAATCAACTTTCTCTCAAAATCTATCTCCCTCTTTTTGGGAAGAAAGTGGATACTCAATCTCAAAATTTGTAACAAAGTCATCAACATTGTCGTCCTAATTGTGTAGAGCCTTGAAGGGAAATATATTTACAGGGGTTTAGATACTTGAAAGAGAAACTAGAAAACCAAAGAGTTTTTGTATGGGGAATGTATAGAGTGCATTTAAATTGGTGAGAAGATAAAGACCTTGAAACATAGAAGGCAAGAAGATTAGAGATAGAGTTGAAAAATAATAGATCATTTAGAGTAGATATGCATCAGATATTCCTACCAACTGACATCCTTAAAAGTAGCAACAACCAAATTAACAGATATTTATTAATTTTAATTTGGGACAAACAGTCTCATAACTGTCGTCATCACTTCGTTTGTGACTTTAAAGCAATTCAGATCATCACTTCTAAAACATCATATGCAACTTTTTTTTTTTAAATTTGAAGAAGGCAGATGGCGAATAGATGTATAACCAAGAGAATCTTGTATTCACCACTTATCATAGATCTTTGATCTAATTATATGGCTTTCTAAGAACATTCTCGGTTTCACCTTAAAATAATAAGGCTTTTACATCCTCAAATCTGCTTATCTTCATAAACACTAAGGGCATCGCACATGATAGATTAGAAATGTGGCTACTGTTCTGACAACTGTTGTAACAACTTTCATCTAAACAGAACATAACACGAGAGATTTTCTCAGATTTAAGAATCTCTCTAAAATAAGTGCTTTAATACGGATGTCAGTTCGGAGTTTATCCATGAAAATATGCTCTAAATTCAATATCTTTTTCTCAACTAGATCTCTAATGCAATGATGTCTAAGGTGGACGTGCTTGGACATAAAGTGATAGATGGAGTTTTGAGATAGGTTTACTGCACTAGTATTATCACATACAGAATACATAGAAACAAGATTTACCACTCCACGATGTTCGACTTGTTCTTTTCTTCTTGTTCTAACACCCCCGTGCACATCTCCTATTACTTGAGTGATAGGATGATTTCTCATCCATTTAGGTGGTTCTCCACTTACAGCAGGTTGAACTTCTTTGGATAATTGACTACCTGAATTTGAGTTTCCAGTTTCATGAGTTTCAAAGCTACTTGAACTGGTAGTTGAAGTTTCTGGATTTTCATGTTCCTTAGTTCTGGAAACTGTAGGCACGACAATAGGCTCCACTGTGGTGCTTCTATTGCCGGTCAAGTCACATCTGAAGAGCTCAAGATCTGTACTTCTCTGCGTCTGGAAAAAAATATCAATATCTTCTACGAGTGATCTTTCTACAATGTCAGTGTGATCATCGAAAATAACATGCACAGATTCTTGGATGCACCTAGTTCTCAAGTTATAAACTCTATATCCATGACTATTTAGAGCATAACCAACAAACACTCCTCTATCACTCTTTGAAAAACATCTTGTCGGATGATCATCATCAAGTAGAATAAAACACACACATCCAAATACATGAAAATAATTAAGATCGGGTTTCTTACCATTTAATATCTCATATAAAGTCATAGAAGTACCCGGTCTTAAGTAAACACGATTCAAAATATGGCATGCGGTATTAAATGCTTCAGCCCAAAAACACTTATGGAGCCTTTTAGAATTTAACATTACTCGAGCCATTTCATAAAGGTTCCAATGTTTTCTTTCGGCCATCCCACTTTCGTGAGGAGTTTTGGGGACAATAAGCTCATACATGATTCCATTCTTTACACAAAAATTAGAAAATGAACTATGTTCAAATTCTTCATCAAGACATGTTCTAACACGACTCACATAAACACCATACGAGGCTATTAACATATCATAAATTTCCTTAAAAACAGTAAGAGTTTCAGATTTTTTACTTAAAAACTTGATCCAAGTATATCTAGAAAAATCATCAACAATTACCAAAGAAAACTTATTGCCTCCTAAACTTTCTGTCTTCATGGGACCCGTCAGATTCATGTGTAATAATTCAAAACAATAAGTCGAATCAGAAGATTCTCCAAAACTTGTCTCCACTTTATGTAGGACTCTTACCTGCTTACCTTTTTGGCAGTCCCCACACACACATGGATTGGAAATATTCAACTTTGGCATACCCTGAACTGCATTAAATCTCTGGAGATTCTCCATGTTGCGATAGTTGGTGTGACCCAACTTCTGGTGCCATAGTTGTAGATCATTGACCTGCGCACTAAAACAACTTTTACTTTTCGTTTCATAGATTCTATGTGGAGATCTTACCCCAGAGATGACAAGCTCGTTGTCATCATTCACAACCAAACAACTATGTTTGTCGAAGATGACTTTGTAGTCATCATCACATAATTGACTAATGCTGATCAGGTTTGCAGTGAGTCCTTGCACATGTGACACATTGGTGAGCCTTGGGAGGTCTGGAACATCAAGAACACCTCGTCCAATAATTTTACCATTCGAACCTCCTCAAAAAGTGACTTTACAACCATCAATTATCTGATAGTTGGACAAATGTGATTTGGTTCCTGTCATATGTCTTGAACATCCACTATCAAAATACCATGAACTGGTTTGGGGAGTTTGAGAGGTTGTGAACACAACATTGCAGACCTCTTTGTGGACGACTTTGGGCCTCCAGATCATATTCTTTGTGTGCCCTTTTCTGAACATGGGAGCATATTGAGTTGATTTGTTCCTTTGGTAGACCTTCTTTCTATATTTCTGCAAAAACTTGTAACAAAAAGGTCTAATATGACCTGGTAAGAAGCAGTGATAACACACATATTTTCTATCCCGTTTCCTTTTAATAAAGTGAGCATCACGCTGTGATTCACAAGTTTTCACAAAAGATTTATCATGAGTTGACACAGTTTCCGGGAAAATAGTTTTCACAGTTTTATCAACTCCTAATTCATATGAGTCTACCTTATCTAAAAATGAAACATCAACACGTTTTGACTTACTTGTATTGAGCTTTCTCAAAGTCTCATTTGCACGATTGAGTTGTGTATTCATAGCTCCAAGTTCCATCTCATTTTTTGTGTACATCACTTCTAGACTAGCAAGTGACGCCTTAAGATTAGTGCTCTCTTTGGTAAGCAATTGCACAACCTTACATTGCTTCCTCCATTTTCCTAGCAGCTCTTCATACAAGTCCCTTAGTTACACCAAAATCTGGATCAGATCTTCTTTACAAATGTCTCCTTTATCATAGGGTGAAATCATATCAATTGTTGTAGTAAAAATAGGATCGATGCCACTTAGTATGTCAAGTGTATGGCTCTGATACCAATTGTAGGTACCAGACTCACTCGAATAGACAGAGTTGTGGACAAAGTTGTGCTTAAAGAGCACACAACCTTGAAACAAAATGCAACAAAAAATAAAGTGAACACAATGGAAATAAACTTTTCATGAGACTATTAATCAATAATCTCGTGAAGTGCCTCAGGGCAAAAACTTCACTATAAAAACGTGAATTACAAAAAGCAATCTTCGAGTAAAGAGGGTCACGCAGAGTACAACTTTTTCATAAGAAATAGTGACTAAAGCTATAATTGCTATCCTCGAAGATAAAACAAAGTTTAACTAAGAAAATCTGATCTATGAGTTCTATATCTGGAAAGTTGTGTCTATCAACTATGATTTGATCTTTATTTATAACAAATCTGAAACTTGGGCTTCACTCCATGTTATCCGCACAATCATCCACGTTTTTAGCCCATATCTTTCATCAGCAGTCCCCACTACTCTGTGAACAACCTTCTTGATTTTTCTCAACAGTCTTTATCCTCCACATCCACGAAAATAGCAGCCGCTCCCACAAAATAACTAACTTGCTGACTCACTCCTTGGACTTAGTCATCAGCACATTTTTCTCTTTATCTCTCCTCCATATTTATCACAATCTGCAACTATTTCCAACAAAATAGAAGAAAGACAAACTAATATAATAATATAATAATTAAATTAATTAATTATTATATATGTCAACATAAAACACTAACATATTCTTATCTTCATTTTTAATACATCAAACATAACAATTATCACAAAATTATAACTTATATTCTTAACATCATTTTCGGTATTAACATGGATATCACAAATAAATTCTCATCTTCAAATTACTCACGCATTTATACTTTTGCATGCTTGATTTATAGATTTCCTCTTTAAATTAATCATACAAATTATATATCAATTTTTTAATTCTACTATTTATCATCTTCCTCAAGTGACCTTATTCATAAACATGCATATTTCTTCCATTAAATCATCAAATCATGCTTAGATATTATCATCTATATCAACAAGATCATAAAATCGATAAGAGCATGCAAAACCCTATTTCTTCATAATTTTCGGTTTGTACTAGGGTTCTTTATCATGGATTTTTTTCTTCTTTATTTTATCATGTTATCATCTTTAACTCATGCATGTACTCATTTCATCAAGATCATAAATTTAAAACATGAAATTGTTCCATAATTCCTAACATACGGTTCTAACATACATGCATGCATAGTTTGGATTTCCTTCATTCTTTCCTAGAGCATGAATAGCATGCAAGATCATAGATTTAAAACTTGAAAATCTAAGCTTATAACTTTATGGATATAGTGCAGAACTTCGAACTCCTAAGGTGGAAAAAGACATGAAAATCGAGTGATAGAGGTGAAAAACCTTGCTTCGTTTCTTGCTCGATGATACTAGCTTCTTCCTAGCAACTCTAGCTTCTTCCTTAAGCTTGGAAGGAAGAGAAAATGAAGCTATGGTGACTGTTACAAATTGGTAGATTGGAGAAGGAGAATGGAGTGTATGTCGATGGAAATGAGAGATAGAAAAAGAGATGGAATGAAGGTGTGTGTGTGTTGTATGAGATGAGAGAGAGAGTGAGAGTGAGATTGCCTTAGGAGTCATCATCATTTATAGAGAGAGAGACGTGTGGGATGAGGGATGAGGGAGTGTGAATTTCACTTCCTTGATGTGAGAGTGTAATTTCTAAGAGAGTAGAAGTTGAGAGTAAGGAATTGAGAGTGAGATAAAATGAAATGGTGAGGTGTATGAGATATGAGAGTGCCGATATGTGTGTGTGGGAGATAAGAGAGAGTCCTAGACTCATCTAGATAATTCTTTTATCTAGTAGAAATCCCCGAAAGAAAAGATTTTACGGTATAAAACATCTGTCGTAAAAATATCTAACTCTCTCGACTTACAAATTCATCTTTGGCACTTTTCCGACATCCAAATTCACTCTACTTCTCATCAATACTCATGAATTAATTTATAGATTCAGAAAACCTAAGTTTCGAATCAAAATTCCAAGAAACGAAGAAATCAGATAAATTCACTATTCATATTCATCTACTCGACTTATATTGTTCATAACTTAAATTGTAGACATCGGATTTCACTCTAATCTTCATCATTAGTCATAAAATAATTTCTAGATTCAAAAGAGCCATACTTTTAGGTATGAATTCCAAATAACGAAGAATGCCGTAAAAGCTCTGTCACAGCCCCAAATCCCGAGGGACGGCAGAAGCCGGGGTGCGGCTGGAGTTGGATTAAAGAAGCGGGGAAGAAGGGGGCTAACTGACTAAACATATATGAATAAGACATCATTAAACATAAATAAGACTTGGATATTAATAAGAAAGAGTTAATCCCTAAGGATTACTCGACAAGAGTACAAAAGATGAAAACTAAGTTCAAAAATACAGACTTAGGCTACTGAGAAATTGTTTCAAAATACATCTCAAAAGAAATACAGAGCTTGACAGCGGAAGGGTTCTACTAAGCATCTTATCCTTAAACTCAACATCAATTGTCGCCGCTCACCGTCGCTTCAACCTGCACATTTAGAAAGCAATGCAGGGCTAAGTACAAAGGTACTTAGTGGGCACGATGGCAAAATCATAATCATAAATATAGATAAATATGGCATTTATAAACGTAGCACATCGGAGTTTTATTGAAAGAATCCGTGCCTACTAAAACATTTTCTGACTTTTTCTCATAAATCACTTGGCCAAGTATTTTCAGGTATGCTATGTTCAATCTTGACCCAAACTAATTCACCGTGGCTGGCTACCCCTCAACAGGATACCACATACACCACAGGTTACAAAGTGCACTAACTCTGGAAAGCACTTAGCAGCTAACTCAGAGCCGATCGTTAGTTAATCTAAAATAGACTAACTCTAAATCTGGAAAACACGAATGTTGACTCAGATAGGTGCAAGAGAACTCACATAAAACATAAAACAGTTCATGCCATATTATCACTTTGAAAACACAGATATCAAAGCGATAAAGAAAGATTTGCCGAGCATTGTTCGTTTTATTTTATATATAAAAGCCCACCTTTGTTAATACAGAACTTATACGCAACAACTTCCAACTTCAGATCTTTCGTCCTTTTTCTACAGTTGGCTTCTTCCTTCATCGTAAAAAGAACATACTTAAAAGCGGGTCGAACAAGAAATCGATTAAAGAGGATTGAAGAAAGTTTTAGTTATTTTATTCTTTTGGCATTTGCACACTTACTAGATTCGTTTTACTTAAACGGGAAACGAGACTCGTACTAATCTTGTTTAGAACTCGGAAGATTTCATACTCGACTCTCGGGTCAGTAGAGAAGGTAGTCGATGTCTTAATATGACTTTAAAGATTATAAGAAATTAAGCTGGAAAGAAATAACTTAGGCGATTTATTTATAGCTCATTTCACGACTTATGAATATTTCTCGTTTATTACCTCTTTAAAGAAAGGATAAGAAATACGATCTCGACTGGTTTTCATCATTAAAGGTCTTGTCCTTGACTCTAGGGTCAGTAGGTAGGTATTCGTTAGATAAAAACGGGTTAAACGATTGAAAGAAGTCAAGTTGTGAACTAAACAACTTAGAAAACACGAAACTGAAATTTCACTGCACAGTCCAGTAACTCTGGAGGCTGTCCAGAACAGAGGACTTGGAAACATGGGGTGAGCCCTGTACCACTAGAAAGCTTAGGAAGTCTAGTTTCTGCTCCAATTTACGGATCACAAATCCGATAAACGAGCTGGAAGTTATTACAGTTTCCGGCAAGGGTCGCAAAACTGCTGTGAAACCCTAGTTGCTTGGTAGGTTCGACGTATAACATCTTAGGTTCGTTTTAAATTCTCGTATTCAACTTTTTTTAGAAACTGGACTATAAGATAGTCATCACGTACCTCCGTACGTGACAAACTCCTTTTCAACTTGCTCAAAAGCACGACTTTCTAATGTCGGATTTCAACTAACAAGTACTAAACCAACAAAGAAATTCCAAACGTCTTCTAGTTCTCGTTTACAACTATAGCTCATATTATATCAACTCGGATGCTTATGATGTCAAGAAAGATGTTCTAAATTTCATTATAAACAATAATATCATATTAGAACTCCCATCCGACTTCTCGATTACTAGTTACAACTAAATATTCGTCTCTTACGCGATTTCCAAAAGTCGTCGGTTTTCGTTCAAATTTTACGACGTTAAACTACGTCTAATGTGAACCGTTTTCATGCATGCAAACACATCTTAACATCTTTATAACTCAGTTTATAAGGTGGTTTTAGTCTCTTACATTTCATTAAACATTTTTAGAGAATTTCCAATTAACTTCTATAATCAACTAATATGATTTGTATCTTAATTCCATTAACAATTCATCACTTATATCCTACATGTATAAACCCCTAATTACTTTATAAATTTCTGGTTTTATTCATATGTTTAGGGGATGATTTTCTTCCTC
This sequence comes from Schizonepeta tenuifolia, assembly GCA_029490685.1. Classification (NCBI taxonomy): domain Eukaryota; kingdom Viridiplantae; phylum Streptophyta; class Magnoliopsida; order Lamiales; family Lamiaceae; genus Schizonepeta; species Schizonepeta tenuifolia. The sequence continues at coordinate 40,341,152 of CM055959.1, read as the reverse complement.
AATTAATTACATTTATTTACAAAACATACTCTTAATTTATCAATTAATCAATTATAAATAAATATCACCTAACATGCAAAAATTCCTAATTTCATACCTCAAAACCCTAATTGAATTTCATAACAACATAGGGCTTTCAATCCCTTTTCATTCCAAACACTAATTAAGCATCTACTAAACATGAATCCATGATCAAAAGAAGAAAATTAGAAATTCTACCATTTTCCCAAAAAATTCTGCATTTACACAAAAGACAAGGTTCTTGGTTTTGATCAATTTTAATCCCTAATTATCATATCTAATACATCCAATTACATTGTTCTAAGCTCAAATCATCTATCCCATAACCTTAAAAAAATCGATCAAGATGAAAAAGAGAAGAAAAGAAAACTAAATGGATATGATTGTGGAGGATGGAAATACCTAGAGAATTAACAAAGGATGTGTAGAGTTTTGATGGATGAATTGTGACTTGTATTCTTTCTTCAAGCTTTGGGAGGTCTTCAATGGAGGATGGGAAGGATGAAGAAGATGAAGTTGAGGGAGAGAGAGAGAGAAATGCCGAGAGTTGTGAGAGAGAGATGAGGAAAAATTGGTTTTGTCTAAGATGATGAAATGATGAAAAGTTTGACATGGTGTAGAGGTGATTGTAGGTGTCATTAGCTTAATTAAGTCAACATGCAAGTTACACCTAAGCATGGGTGAGGTGGCGGCTGCATGCAAGAGTCTTAGAGGGTTACGGGTTTTTCCGGCGCGATCCGACGTTACGGAAAAACGAACGACGAAAAACGTGCTCGGTACAAAAAAAAAAATCGTCGTGATTCGATTTGACCTTAAATTCTAACGTATGAACTCAATTAGAAAATAAATTTATAAAATTTATTTTGACAAAAACTCGGGACGACAAGTCCGAGTTTCGTCCGGAAAAATATAAAAACAAACTTTTTCGGCGTGTTCGTATTGCGATTTTGTAAACGTAAAATTTTAACGGTTTTCCGTTCTTAGTTTACAAATTAAAAACTTTTCGTACGCGCTAACCCCTAATACGGTAGTCGTCTAGCCGACTTCTGTAAATTATTTTTAATAACGGATTCGACCGTTAGCCTTAGAAATCAAAAATTGTAAACTTAGGCGTGCAAAGCCATTTATTTAATTAACTTTAAATTTTAAGAACGTAAGGATTTTTACGGGGCATTACAGTTACTATTCACTTAAGCATTCTTTCAAAATAAACTCGACTCAAACGATCTTGAAAAATTCTCCAACTCACTTCAATAGTCTTAAAATAATTTTTTAAGTCTAATGACACTGATTAGACTAAATTCGGAGCTCGTTGACCGGGGTCGACTTTTGGTCAAACTTACTATTCATCGTAAAAGTCAACTGTCTCCGAAAATTCCAAAATTCAAACTCATACTCAATCTCACCTTTGTAAACTCATATAGCTCATCACATCTTCGTTTCGAGTTGCCAAAAACGAGAAAAATTATGATTCTACCCTTAGGGGTATTTTGGTAATTTTATGAGAATATTTATTCTCGGAAATTTTTATCGCACACATTCACATATAATCACATATAAGCACATATTAAAAGCACTTAAGCATGCATAATCACATTTAGGATGATTAATCTACGCTTAGAAAATCGGGTTGTTACATTCTCTCCCCCTTAAAGAAATGTCGTCCTGAAATTTAAATTTACTAACCTTTAGAAAATAGCTCGGGATACTTTTCTCTCATCTTATCTTCAAGTTCCCACGTCACTTCATCTAAACCATAGTGTCTCTATTTGACCTTGACTAACAAAATCGATTTCGTTCAGAGTTGTTGAACCTTACGATCCAAAAGGGTTTTTCCTCCTAACTTAAATTGGGTTCGATGGCTACATCTTCCTTACGAATTACGTGTTTTGGATCATAAACGTACTTTTGTAATTGGGACACATAAAAACGTTATGCAAATTATCGAAACTTGGGGGCAAAGCTAACTTATAAGAAACGGAACCGATTCTCTCTAAAATTTCGTACGGTCTGATAAATTAAGGTTTAAGCTTACCTTTCGCTCACCTTTAGAAAAACTTTATCTCATATCGCAAATTCTAACTCGGTTCTTCGGTTATCGGCATAGGACTTTTGCCGACTCTGAGCTTCTTTGATCCTCTCTCGAATTTGACGTATAGACTCTATCATCTCTTCTATCGCTTCTAATTCTATGACCTTTCTCTCTCCTACTTCATCCTTATAATGAGGAGATCTATACTTCTTACCGTATAGGGCCTCGTAGGGCGCCATTCCTATCGTATTTTGATAACTGTTATTATAGGTAAGCTCAACTAAGGGTAAGATTCGTTCCCAATCGACTCCTTTGTCTAACACGACTGCTCTTAACATATCTTCTAAGACTTGGATCATCCGTTCTGACTGTCCGTCCGTCTGGGGATGGAAAGCGGTACTAAATTGTAATTGTGTCCCTAAATCTTCTTGAAAACTTCTCCGAAAATGGGTTGTAGTTGGAGTCTCGATCCGATGTAATGTACTAGGGACTCAATGCAGACGTACTATCTTCTTCACGTATATCTGTGCCAACTTGTCGGCTCCATAGGTAATAGGGATAGGTATGAAATGACCTGACTTCGTCAATCTATCCACGATTACCCATACTGCGGTATTTCCTTTCTTAGTTCTTGGTAAACCAGCTACAAAATCCATCGTGATGCCATCCCATTTCCATTCTGGGACTTGTAATGGCTGCAAGGGACCATAAGGTCTCTGATGCAAGGACTTCACTTGCTGACATGCTAGACATCTTTCCACGTATGCTGCCACATCCTTCTTCATTCCTTCCCACCAAAATTATTGTTTTAAATCATGGTACATCTTCGTACTTCCAAGGTGTGCGGTATAAGGAGTATCATGAGCTTCACTCATGATTTCCCTTCTCAATTCTTTGTCATTTGGCACACAAATTCTATTACGATATAACAAAGCATTGTCTTTGGCCTCTTGGAAATCTTCAACTCCTTCCTTTCATATTTTAAGTCTGAGATTCTCCATCTTTTCATCTTTCCTCTGAGCGTTAACAATTCGAGATCTTAAATCTTGGACAATGGTGAACGATGCAATTACTTGCTTCGTTGTCAAAGGAGGCTCTACGACTTCTATTCTCATCTTGCCGAATTCTTTTATCAATTTGATTACTTCTGAGAGTAGGAATCCTAATTCAGATCTTTCCTTCCTACTAAGGTTCGCTTTTCCGGGGTGATAGGAAATTTTACAATCGTAATACTTCACTAGCTCAAGCCATCTTCTTTGCCTCATATTCAATTCTTTTTGCTCGAAGAAATACTTTAAGCTCTTATGGTTAGAGAAGATCTCACACCTTGCTCCATAAAGATAATGTCTCCATATCTTTAAAGCGTGCACTACGGCTGCTAGTTCTAAATCATGCGTCGGGTAATTTTGCTCGTGGGGTTTAAGTTGTCTTGTAGCGTAGGCGATGACTTTTCCTTCTTGCATTAGGACACATCCAAGTCCTTTCCATGATGCGTTAGTGTAGATGATATAGTCTTTTCCAGACTCGGGAAGGGCTAAAATTGGTCCAGATATCACTCTCTTCTTGAGCTCTTGAAAACTCTCTTCACATTCCATCGTCCATTCAAACTTGGAATCTTTCTCCAGTAGGCTCGTTAAAGGCTTTGCTATCTTGGAAATTCCTTCAATGAACCTTCGGTAGTAGATGGCTAGACCTAAGAAACTACAGATCTCATGGGGTGGGGTCGGCGACTTCCACTCTTGCACTACTTGCACTGTAGACAAATCTACTTTGATTCCTTCGGACGAAACAATATGTCTGAGGAAATTCACTTTCTTCAGCCAAAATTCACTGACGAGGCCGTCGTTAGCACTCGTAAAATAAATTTGCAGCCTATGCCCATAGCTATATAGTTAGCGGTAAGAACAAGGTCGATCCACGAGGAGTTGATAGTAGCTTTCTCTTGCCACCTTCCACCGGTGTTGCAAAAAGGTTTGGGTTTTGATCACAGTACCCTTCTTGGGCAATACGCTATAAACTAAATAACTGAAACTAAACAGAAGAATTGATCAATAGACAAAAGTAACCTGGCCTGGACTTGACTCATTAAATATGAATGCTTACTCGGTCATCGGTGCAAATATATTTATCACATGCATGCATCGTTGGTTATAGGATTTGAATGTTGAGATCCCTTTTTACTCGTCATGCTCTCAACAATCCCTTTCCTGACCTAGCCTTACTTAGTTGGCGATGCACCGCCGACTCCCTACTCTGAGCAATACCTCTGTCGGAGTCATCATTCAGTTTCTTGCCCAGAGAGCATTAAAATCTAGAAAGGCCCAACAAGGAATCATCACGTCTTGCCCAGCAGGGTAGACACCTTCCTCTAATGCTAATAAATCTTAACTAAGATAAGTTATGGAAAACACTCCTACCTCTTAATTGATTTGTGATCTAATATGCCTTAAGTGATTAACGACCTATTAACCCCTTAATCGTATTACACCATATTGGAACAAGCTCATTAACATATTGGGAACACATGCATGCAATTATTAATCTCAACTTAGACCTCTCGAGTTTATTGGTTTATATTTAATTCATCGTTGTCCAGACCAGGTTAAAGAAACTTAGCTAGACATAATTAAATAAGCAAAAGCAGAAGAGATAAAAGAAAACATACTTGAATTGAAACAATATATAATCTGAACGTCTTGGGCAACGGCGTACTCCGACGTTTCCTAAAAGAACATAAATAAAAATATAAAAATACTAAACTAAAAATGAGCCGAAGCTCCTAACTAAGAATGAGTGAAATCTGATCTATCGAGAGTAGTAAGAAGTAAAAATCTGTTTGTGAATGATTTAAAGTAGTATTTATCGAGGCATGTGTAGGGTTTCTGATGGGCCTAGCCTAGAGTCGTGGGCTTGGCCTAGGGTTGCCTTCTTCTGCAAGACTTTCCTTCTTTAGTTGCTGCCCAGATATACTTTCCTTCTGTAGCAGCTATCCAGATTCTTCTTTCCTTATTAAGTGCTGCCTGTATTCATCCATCCTTATCTTCAAGAGATTTGATACTTTCCAAATCTATATGGATAAGGTAAGATTGATTTGGTTGATTTCCGTCCTTATCTACTTCTTTGAATAAGATGCATTCGTCCATTGCCCAGATGCAAGCTTTTGACGGTCAACGGACTTCCTCTGGGCAAAGTCCTTGTATTGGGCAAAGTGACCGCATTGAGCAGCGACACATTTGATGCTAACTATGTTGTTCAAGCTGGAGTTTCTTCAGCTGCTTAGTGTCTTGTATCTGCAACCTTCGCCTTTTTCACGGAATATATCACTATATTGCGCAAATGCATCTGCTCTGCCCAAAACACACCTGTTGTCCAAATTGTGCCCTCCTAGACACGAAAAGATACAAAAGACTAGACAAAGACTCGATCTAGACACCTTAAATACACACAAAATAATCACAAAATATGGACTCATCATACCCACACACTTAAACCACGCTTGTCCTCAAGTGTGTAAATTAGACTTGCCATCGACTTTCAAAATAAACAAACAAAACTCAAGACTTAAACATAAGAAACAAAATAAAAGACTCAAGACAAAATCAGCATGGTCAGAATATTAGTCAAAACAACATAACAATTCTTATCATAAAATATGCATGTGAAGGGAATAGAACATGCACAACTATCAAACAAGTCAAGATAGAACTGTGAGCAATAAGGATATCCTCACCACGCTCATCAATCTTGTGTATATGATTTTTTTAACTCTCATTGACCATTTCAACTTCGGATTCACCAGCTTGCGTGCCCTTTAAGTGTTAATCTCATGAACTAAACCTTAGAACTCATCATTAGGTCTTTTATTGGGCTGTAACTTGGCTTAGGGCAATAGGTATGATATATTTAGATATGAGCTAAGGTCATTTGAACTCATACTAGGAACAGGGTTTCCCAGCTTCTTTTTGATTCTTTGCCTCATTTTCCAGGCCTAAGCATAAAAACTTAGTAGGGAAGAACTTACTCTTTCTCTTTTTCTTTTTTAGATTTTAATATATTTTTTCTTTTCTTTTTTTTTTTCTTTTCATGTTCCCTCCCTACTTCTTTCACAATATTTATTAATTTGGGCAATAAGGTACCAAACTATCAACAGAAAATGTCTTGCCCAGATTGTACCCCATCATCTCCTTCCTTCCCTTTTCTTCTACATTCCCTGAGTTCTCATGACCGGGTAGGAAATTTTATCAAGGCAAAATTTAAGTGAAAAGAAAGAAATAAATTAGCTCAAGGGGGCTAGTCAAAGGATTAATGATTAAGGTAGACTTTTAAAGCTCCTTGGGCAAGTGAAAGAAACTGCCTAAATCATGTCAAACTCCTAAGCTCAGTTTAGAAATCATCAACAAAAGTACAAGCAAGTTCTAGTTCTTCCTAATTGAGATGTCATTATACACACAAGAAAAGAAATCATGTATTGGTCAATATATTAATTAAGCTCAAATCCTCACAGGGTATGCTCACAATTCATTCCATCATACAAGTCATCTTCTAGCATGCATAAACTTTACACTGTTCAACAAGCATCAATTAAGCACAAAGAATTTATCAAACTATCTTGACCAACTCCTAACATGTTGACCAACTAACTATCAAATATAAACATATAAAAATAACAACAACCCCCACCCACACACTTTACCTTTGGCAAAGTGGGTGAAATAGTGGTCAAGACACTACTAAAACAAAACTGACTCAACAACGACCCCCATCCACACACTTTGCATTGAGAAAAGTGGGTAAAGTAAAGGTCAAGACTCAACAAATTCGACGAAAACAAAAACAAAAGAAAAGACAGAAAATAATAGACTCAAACTAACTAAACCACAAAACACTTGGGAGGAAACAATTATGATGAAGGTATAGCAAAACACCTCGATGTGTTGTGGGCAGAGTACACATTGAGGACAAAGTGAGTGGCTTGCAGTATCTCCATACGTGCAACAAAACCTTCTTCCAAACTAGTCAACGCTCTCAAAGTTTGCAACTTTCTGCTTCTCGCGTTAGGCAGGTGTACATCTTGCCCACCACTGATGATTCTGAAAATAGCACGTTAAGCAAGCAAATTGTGCCATAATGTGTGACAAGATTCTCCTTTAGCTAGCCCAGGCTACTAACCTCGATGCCTTTCAGCACAGATGTAGCAGACTTCCTCTTGCCCATTAATGAATGGTCATGGGCAAGAAGGCCATGCTGGTGGTTGTGCCTTTGCTTTTGGATGTTATTCTAAATTTGTTGTTTTGCTCAAACTCCTAAATCTGATGTGGGCAAAGTAAGCTCGTTGATCAGCCTGGATGTCAGCAACCATTTCCTCCACATTGCCCTGACACTCCAGCAGTACCTTGTCTTGGGCAACGAGAGAACTTATTTCCTTCATTTTTCTTACCCCTCTACTTCTGCACACTAAAAATAAAAACACCATGCAAGAAGAAACAACTACCTATCTTAGGGTTATTATTAAAACTAAATTTATTAAAAGAAAAATTACGAAAATCAAATAATATACTAAGTGGCCTCCTGGTCAGCGCCCTATTTAACGTCCTAGGCATGACATGGGACTCATTTAGTGTTCCTCAAGGTCTAGGAGATCTAGAGTCTCCTTCTGACCATGGTAGTGCCCGTAGCAAAATTTCTTTTCCCAAATGATTACGTCTTGAACTTTTCTTCTCCATTGGCTAAACTTCCGGTAGTCGATACGTCCTCTCCGATCACTTTAAGGTCTCATGGACACCATCTTCTTGTTCTTATCCTTAATAACTTGACTGCCAGATGTCTTGGGCACAATATGCGCTTTGGGCAACGAATGATCTTCAAATTCTGGATAGATTTTGCCCAGACCCTGGAGTTGTAGGATCTCCTCCATCACTTGGTTTAGCTCTCCATGATGTTCCATTCTGTGAACAATGTCTTCTTCCATCAAAGGGTGATGCATACAAATGGTTGGACTCATGCCCTGGATATCGGCCAAAGTCCAATCAATTGCCTCTTTATTCATGTCCAAGATGATTCGCACCTTTTCTTCTTCAATGGTTAACTCACCACTTATGATTACGGGCAGAGTCTCATCTTACCCTAGGTACATGTATTTCAGATGTTTGGGCAATGGCCTATACTCAAACTTCGGTACTTGCTCAGTAGATGGCCCCTATTTGTCCTCTCGGCACAACAAGGGTATGTTGAGTGCCTCAGTTCTGTGTTGCCCATCAACCTCAGTACTTAAATAGTTGACCGCTTGGATAACCTTCAAATCACCTTCTTCGACACAGTCCTCAGTTACGTTCTCTTTAACAGGATCATCAATACCGGTCTGTTGCCTAAGCTCCTTCTCTTTTATCAATCTGCCCGAAAATGGTATTTTGGGCACATAGGCAGGTACCTCCACCTTCTTGGGCATAATAGCATTCTTCTTTTTAGCTTCTATTTCTTGGGCAAGTTGTTCTTCATTTGCTGACCCCATGTTGACCTCTTCTTGGGAAGGAAGTTCCCCTTGCTTCTTTTCCATTCCGGCCAACGCGTGCATAACTTGAGAAAGTTGACTATTCATGCCAGTCATCAACGAGTCGTCTCTATTCTGATCATGGTGGTGGGGCAAAACATATTGATGTTGGTATTGCTGTTGTTGAGGTGTATTCGGCCCAATGTTCCAATTTTGCCCAGGTTGTTGCCCAATAAGAGTTACTTCTTCATCCTCAAACCAAGACGGACATTGCTCAGTAGCATGTGTAGTGGTTGAACATACTTCACATTTTTTAATTGTCTTCTTCAGCGTTGGGCAAATAGGAGTGCTCATGTTGGCCATAAACTTCTCCATCATACTGCACAATATCTCAATCTTATCGTCTTCTTGGTCAATAGCAACCGATCTTTGTATCTCCTCTTGATCCCTTCGATTGTGTGATACCCCGAGCTTTTATACCTTAAGAGAGCGTAATAACTAACCGAGTAAGTTAAAAGATGAGATTTGTGGAATAAAAATTTTCTTTTAAAATAAAGAGAAATGAGTAAAACGTCTGGAATGTCTTAAGTGTTATTGTGTGAATTTATCTGTTCAATTTCTTGAAATGATAATGTGACGTACATGTTGAGTTTATTTATATGAAAATGAGTATGAGATTAATTTCCAGAAAAACCCCGAAGAGTTTGTTAAATTGAAATAGAATAATGTTGATCGCCGAGAAATTTCTTTACGCTGATGAACTTAGAATAAAGTTGAATTAAGATCTTTGAACCTAGAATTTCTTCTAAGGTCATTGAGATAGGATAAGAGCTTATCCGAGATAAAGTTGAGAAGAGTAACGAGGCATTAATCTTTAAGGGATTAATAACGGATTAATAAGCCGACTAAATTCTTTTAAGATTTAAAAGACTAAATGATCGGAACCGTTAATCTTTTAATTGAGACGTGAAATAGGATTGAGATATTTTAGTGTCGGAAATGAGACGAGAAGAGGTTAGACTCGTTTATAGCATAAAAGAATTAATACGAATCATTTTATCCCGAAAAACCTTTACGACTGGATAATTAATACCCGTAACGACACGACGAGGACAAGTGTCGTCACCTCTTTCCCTCTCACGCCACCTCACCATCTCTCTCCCATCTCTTTTCAATTTCCAATGCTAATTGTGATGATTATGTCTTCTCCATGATCTTAGCAAAAGATTACATGCAAGATCACATCACATCACATCACACCAAGTTCCAACACTAATTTTCCATCATTTTTATTCTAAATGTTTGTAATCATGTGCATGCAAAAGCTTATTCTTATCTATCCCTCTCTCACTCTTTCGATCTCTCTATCATTGCCAAGAGAGAATTTCTTTCATCCATCTAACACACTACAACTCTCCATCAAGAAACAAAAAAAGAAAACTCTCCCTCTCTACTCTCTCACCCTCACGGCAAACACACACACTACACACACACATTGATTTTTCTTCCATGCGACCTTGAATTCAAGCTTGTCATCCATGGAAATTAAGTAAAAAGCATCATCCTCCATCTAGTTCATCCTTATCTTCAAGAAAAAGGTAATAATCCTTCAAGTTCTTGAATTGAAATTCAAACAATCATCCCCACTTTCTTCATTTTTGGCTCTTAAGCCCTAAAAGAGATGGATGATTAATCATTATGTTAATCTTTTCTTTGAGGATTCAAGAAGAGTTCTTCCTTTCATTCAAACTCAAGTTTGAAGCTCAATCCCCCTTCATTCGATCCCAAGAAGCCAAGAGAAGAAATTCCTTTTAATTTTCAAAGTATGATTATTCATTTGATTAATTGTATATATGTATATCTCTAAGTCCTAAAAGAAAGAAAACATGCATGCATGGTATTTATTTATGTTTAGGCAAACTTAGGTTGTTAATGTGAAGATTGAGTGAGAAGAAATCGTTAGGAGAATCGAACATTAGGATTTAATCGGTGAATTAAGAGAAGAAAAAGAATTTAAATCCCTAAAAATTTGATGAATACCGAAAATAATAGAGAAAAATAGGAAAATATGAATTCTTTGAGTTATTATTATTTTGATACTTGATTTATTATTTTATTCATGTTGTGAATGAATATATATGCATGAAAAATTGAGAAATGAATTGCCCTAAAATATGTGTCAATGCCGTGTGTTTCTTTAAAAAATGGAGAAATTATTTTGTTGTTTTTGTTGATGAATTGAGTGATGTTTTGATCATGAATCTATTATGTGATATGTTGATGTAATTATACATGTTGTTAAGTTTAAGAAAATGGGATTGCATGTAAAGATATTAAAGAAAATAAGTCATGATAATATAGAAGATGTGATGTTTTGATGTTATAATGTATGCTAAAGTGTTAGTTGAAGTCAGAGATGAAAAGAGAAAATTTTTGTAATAAAAAGAATGAAGTTTAAAAACTTTTAAAATGTTAAGAATTGAAAAATGCATAAAAAGATATGTCTAACAAGAGTTCTTATATTAAAACTTAAAGATGTGAATTTTTAATAAATTAAACCAAAAAGAAATTTTATAATTTAAATAATAAGATAAACAAATTTTTATAATAATTGTTTATTGAAAAATAAAAGAAATTGTTAAGTAAGAAAGTGGTTTTAAGTTAAGAACAAAGAAGAAAAAATTATTAAGTAAGTGAACAAGAATTGAGAAAACCGAGTTTAAAAGGATTAATTGATAAAAAGTAAAAAGAAGTTTTAATCGAATAAAGAAAAGATACTAGACGAGTTGAGTTAATTACTCATATAATTAATCAAGAAAATAATAGTATCATAAGATGTCGAGTAATAGTTTTGAAAGAAACTAATTAAAGTTAATTAATTGGATATGTTGTCTTCAAATCATGCGAATTAAAAATAAACAAAGAAAAATTACCGAGTTAATAATTAGAAAAATAATAGTCGAGTTGAGAAATGAGAATCGAATAAGAAATGGATAAGAAATTCCAATTTCATAAGAGTTAATAATAATTAAAGAGAAGTTGTATTAATTGAGAAAAAATTTATAAAATACTCCTTAAGATAACGAATTTAGAACAAAGTGTTGTCTATAAACTAAGAAAAGATAAAGTATGTCGTTTGAGTTTTTATGAAAAGAAATGCATAATCGAGTTAAGTTCTAATGTTTAATTGAATAAATGTTAATGTATCTTGAAGTGTGTTTGTTTTATTTGGATTTGTTATGTAATTGAATAAGTGTTTGAATGCATGATATTAATTGTAATGTGAAGAACTACTAAATTATTTGTATGAAAATGATTGAGCTATTGATTATTAAATCGAGAATTAATTTAGTTTAAAAAGGAAGATCGAGTAATGGAATGTAGATAGATGACATTTCATAAGTAAAGCGAGAAGTATTAGAAGGTTGGTTAGTAATATTAACCGATCATCGAGTAGAGTTAATAGTTCAAAAACGAGAACGCGAGATCCTTTAGAAAAGTAAAAGCGAAGAGAGAAACGACTCAAGTAGAAGTCCTTCAGTTGAGTTCAACGCCTTTTTGTCCGTCTTTGCGTATCTTATTTTCTTATCGGTGTCGGTCTATGAAGGATCGAGTCGGACGGATCGTTAAGCAAGGACGAATAGCCCTTAAACCACCTAGCTAGAATCTTTGGAAGTCAGGTGGGCTTTTCTGAACCAAAACTATCGATGAGAATTAGTTATGCTATTAAATATTGTTATATGATTTTAAATGCGATTGACTTGCCGTTTATATTGAAGTTGGTATGTGTTATCATCTATTTATGTGAAGATGTTATTATCCTGTGAAAGACAGGGAAACCATGTGTGGTATGTTAAATGTTGAGGTGACTGTGAGCTTTGCTTCGGTTAGGCCGGTCACAGTGTTCGAGAAGGAGGCCTACTTCTCGGCACAGTAAGATCGTTTGTGACAGATGATGCATACTGTTTGATATATATATATGATTGTTTGACTGGCCAGTCCCTTCAAAAATAAAATGTTTTTAACATGCACAAGTAAAACTGTTTTTAACTGCTTAAGTACTTGTGATGTTCGGCAAGGCAAGTTCAATTGTTATAGCTTTAAAAAGCATCTTTATTCAAATGTTTTGGCTTGTGTTCACTGAGTACGAAGTACTCAGCCCTGCGTGTGTTTCTAAACGTGCAGGTTGACTGGATGGTGATGGCATGGATACTTGGTGGTGTGGTGTGGTTCTTTTGGTTGAGTCGAGTTGAATATCAGACTGGCATTTGTACGTCTTCATACGTGCAGATGTTGGGTTTTGATGCAAGTTTCCGCTGCAACCCTTTTAAATTGATGTTTGTTGATGCTTATACTCTGATACTTATGTTTTTGATCCCGAGTGTTGTGCTCGATGATTTTGAATACTTGTTGAATTCCTAACTTTCTTGACTTGTGCTTTCGAGCGATGGGCTCGTTGACTTGGAATATTTGTTGAATCTGGTTCTCTTGACTTGGTATATTTTTTGTATTCTCGCAGTTGTTGGAATCCTATCCCCGTCAGCATGAAATACTTATTCATATTCCTGTTGTTAGTGATTTTGAGATGCTCGGATATCACTTCGTTATATTTTTGAAAGCCTCATTCGATTGTCTTGTTTTTCATTATCGTTTTTCCCAAGCATGTTCCCCTTATTTGAATTGATTGTTAGTTAATTAGATTGTGTTGTTATTTGTAAGTCGCACCTCGAGAGTCGGGGCGTGACAGATTGTCTGCCATTATAGCAAATAACTTGAAAGCTTCACTAGGAGACTTATTCAAAATAGATCCTCCACACCCTGCATCAATCCAATCCCTATCTTCTGGCCTTAATCCATCCATGAAAGCTTGAATAAGGTCTTGGTCAGGAATCCCATGTTGTGGGCATCTGACCAATATCTGCTTGAATCTCCGGTGATAATCATAAAGTGACTCTTCTATGCCCATCTTGATTGTAGTAATGTTCTTTCGTTCTTCTTGAATTCGGACAAAAGAGTAGTACCTCTCAAGAAACTGTTGTTGCAGTTGTTTCCATGTAGTGACACTCCCAGCGGGCAATGTGTAAAGCCATTCACGGGCTTCATCTTGAAGAGAGAATGGGAATGTCAACAACCTCACGTAGTCTGCAAAGTGGAGGTTGTTGGGTGTCACATCTCATATTGTCCAACACACCATCTCGAAATCTCGAATATGACGTATGGGATCTTCTCCGGGCATATCACTGAACTTGGACAGTAACTGAATCAAAGCGTGTTTGAACTCCCAATCTCCAGTGATTTTGGGCAATATGATGCCCATGGGCTCCAGACTCAGATTGCTCAGGAACAACATGGCCCGCAAAGTTTTCTCCTCAGCTTGTGCCTCCATCATAGGTTCTGCTTATTGATGATCTTCTTGACCAGAGTGATCGTCCTCTAAAAGGTTAATTTCTAGAAAGCTATTGCCCTTAGCTTCCAGACTCTTTATTGCTCGTTCTTCTTGCCCCAAGAGAAAGTTACTGAAATCAACTCCTCGGCAACGGCGCCAATTTAAACGAGGCCATCATTAGTACTCGCAAAATAAATTTGTAGCCTATGCCCATTGCTATATAGTTAGCAGTAAGAACAGGGTCGATCCACGAGGAGTTGATAGTAGCTTTCTCTTGCCTCCTTCCACCGGTGTTGCAAAAAGGTTTGGGTTTTGGTCACAGTATCCTTCTTGGGCAATACGCTCTAAACTAAATAACAGAAACTAAACAGAAGAATTGATCATTAGACAAAAGTAACCTGGCCTAGACTTGACTCATTAAATATGAACGCTTACTCGGTCATCGGTGCAAATATATTTATCACATGCATGCATTGTTGGTTATAAGACTTGAATGCTGAGAAACTTTTTCACTCGTCATGCTCTCAACAAACCCTTCCCTGACCTATCCTTACCTGGCGACGCACCGCCGGCTCCCTACTCTGGGCAATACTTCTGTCGGAGTAATAGTTCAGTTTCTTGCCAAGAGAGCATTATAATCTAGAAAGGGCCAGTAAGGAATCATCACGTCTTGCCCAGCAGGGTAGACACCTTCCTCTAATGCTAATTGATCTTAACTAAGATAGGTTATGGAAAACACTCATACCTCTTAATTGATTTGTGATCTAATATACCTTAAGTGACTAACGGCCTATTAACCCCTTAATCGTATTACACCATATTGGAACAAGCTATTTAACATATCAGGAACACATGCATGCAATTATTAATCTCAACTTAGACCTCTCGAGTTTATTGGTTTATATTTAATTCATCGTTGTCCAGACCAGGTTAAAGAAACTTAGCTAGACATAATTAAATAAGCGAAAGCAGAAGAGATAAAAGAAAACATACTTGAATTGAAACAATATATAATCTGAACGTCTTGGGCAACGGCGTACTCCGACGTTTCCTAAAAGAACATAAATAAAAATATAAAAATACTAAACTAAAAGTGAGCCGAAGCTCCTAACTAAGAATGAGTGAAATCTGATCTATCGAGAGTAGTAAGAAGTAAAAATCTGTTTGTGCATGATTTAAAGTAGTATTTATCGAGGCATGTGTAGGGTTTCTGATGGGCCTAGCCCAGAGTCGTGGGCTTGGCCTAGGGTTGCCTTCTTCTGCAAGACTTTCCTTCTTTAGCTGCTACCCAGATATACTTTCCTTCTGTAGCAGCTATCCAGATTCTTCTTTCCTTGTTAAGTGCTGCCTGTATTCATCCATCCTTATCTTCAAGAGATTTGATACGATCCAAATCTATATGGATAAGGAAAGATTGACTTGGTTGATTTCCGTCCTTATCTGCTTCTTTGGATAAGATGCATTCGTCCATTGCCCAGATGCAAGCTTTGGACGGTCAACGGACTTCCTCTGGGCAAAGCGACCCCATTGAGCAGTGACACATTTGATGCTAACTATGTTGTTCAAGCTGGAGTTTCTTCAGCTGCTTAGTGCCTTATATCTGCAACCTTCGCATTTTTCACGGGATATATCACTGTATTGCCCAAATGCACTTGCTCTGGCCAAAATGCACCTGTTTTCCAAATTGTGCCCTTCCAAACACGAAAAGACACAAAAGATTAGACAAAGTCTCGATCTAGACACCTTAAATACACACAAAATAATCACAAAATATGGACTCATCATTCACACTTGCTGAATTTGGCATGCAACTATTCGGCTCTTAGCTTTTCTAACACGATTTTAAGATGTTGCTCGTGCTCAGCTTCGCTTTTCGAGTAAATCAGAATGTCGTCGATAAACACGATCACAAATTTATCTAAATATTCATAGAAAACACAATTCATCATATCCATAAACACGGCTGGAGCATTCGTCAATCCAAACGGCATTACTACAAATTCGTAATGTCCATATCTTGTTCTAAAGGCTGTCTTGGGAACGTCTTCTTGCTGAATCTTCAACTGATGGTAGCCAGATCGTAAGTCGATCTTGAAGAATACACTAGCTTCCTTAAGTTGGTCGAAAAGATCGTCTATCCTAGGCAAATGATATTTGTTCTTGAGCGTGATCTTATTCAACTCTCGATAGTCGATGCACATCCTCAAACTACCGTTTCTGTTTTTCACAAACAAAATTGGTGCTCCCCAAGGGGATACAATTGGTCGAATAAAACCTAAGTTTAATAACTCTTGCAACTGAATCTTCAATTCTTGGAGTTTTCTGCAGAGCAATTCTATACGGGGCTTTCAAAATTGGAGCTGATCTAGGCTCTAAATCGATCAAAAATTATAACTGCCTATCGGGCGGCAATCCTATTAAAACTTCGGGAAAAACGTCCTTATATTCTCTAACGACTGGTACGTCGTCGATGCTCAACTCTTGTCCTTTGTCTTTGTTTAAGTAGATCAGATACACGAGTGTATCCTTTTTCTTCATTAACTTCTCCACCTTTATTGCTGAAATTAACAGTGAACTTTTCTTTCTTCTTTTCTTGATGCTATGGATTTCGGTTGGCTCTTTAGCAGGAGGTTGAAATGAAATTAACCTCTGGTCACATCGTATCGTCGCAAAGTTCTCGGTTAACTAATCCATTCCTAAAATTATATCTACATCCCACATTTGGATTAGGTTTAATGACTTAGCAGACAATTTATGATTATCGATTTCAAATTCTAAGTTCGAGCACACACAATAAACTAACGCAGACTTTCCTAAAGGGGTTGAAACCTTAGTTTCTGATTCGATTCTTCTACGGATAAACCTAGGGTATCTACGCAAGCACTAGCTATAAACGAATGCGATGCACCAGTATCAAACAAAATTATAATTGGTACACCATTAAGCTTGCCCATACCTGTGAGATTTCCTGGGTCCTTAACATCCGATTTCTGCTCGACTGCGTACATCCTTTGGTAATGTGGAGGTTCTGGAAAAAGAGGTGTTTGTTTTGGTTGCGGAAGAGAGCGCTGATTCGGAGGATATTTTGACTGCGCTATCCCTTCCATCGCTTTCAATTGTGGAGGCTGAAGTTGAAATGGCCTACCACCGACTGGCTTTTGCTTGTTTGGACACTGGTTCGAGAAATTACTAGACTGTCCGCACATATAATAGGCATTTCTTCCTGCCTTACAGATTCCCAGATGTATCTTGCCACATTTCGAGCAGGGAGGGGTTCCCTGAGGTTTGAAAGAACTACTACTTTGGTTGCAGTTATGAAATTTCGACTTTTTGTTTTGAGTTTGGTGTTGTTGCTGATGCTGCTGACTTTTTCCATTCCATGGCTTCTTGTTCGGGAAGTTTTTACTGTTCCATTTTCCTTTTTTTTTTTTCCAGATTCTGATCGGGTCGAAAGAATTTATGGGTTGTCGTTATCTGAGACTGAGTAGTCGTTTAAGATTGCGCTCCTTTTTCCGATTGCATTGCTAACTCCATATCCAAAGCTCGGTTGAGGGCCTCGGCATAAGTCAGACCACTCTGACTTGCGAGAATGACTCGGATATCTTGCCTTAATTCGGTGCGAAAAAGTTTGCCCATCTTCTCAACGGTATCTACTCGATCGGGTGCAAAACGAGCTAACTCACAAACCTCTCGGTCGTATTCAGACATGAATTTCTTTCCTTGACAAAGATTAGCGAACTCGTTCGCTTTCTGCTTATGATAACTCCTAGGGACATACTTCTCGAATAATATCTCCTTAAACTGATCCCATGTCAAATTTTCACGTTGCTCGGGAGAAAGCGTTCGCTGATGTGATTCCCACCAATAATCGGCCGCTCCTTTTAACTGATACGACATACACTCTAAACTCTCATGATCGTCGCACCTAAGGAACTTAAAAATTTTATCGAGAGAACGAATCCAGTCCTCGGCTTCAGCGGGACTGCTTTTACCATCAAATGTCGGAGGGTTTTGACGGAGAAAAAGTTCTTCGATTCTCCTATCGTTTTGATGAGACGGGGAAGGCTCCCTATGCTCCTCTTCTTCTTCTTCTTCACTATTCTGTACGTTTCTTCTTCTTCTTGGTGGCATTCTAGAAAAAATATGTTAAAGGCTTAGGGTTCTCAAAATAACTCGATTAAAGGAGTTTTTGTCGACTTTTGATATTCTTCCTCTCGAAAGAAAATTCTCAAGCGATACTTATTAAATAAAATTCGCACTTTGAAGAATTTACTCAATCAAGAATATTAGACTTTTATTCAAAGAAATAATTTATTTCTTCTCTTGTTGACAAATAATAATAATAATAATAATAATAATAATAATAATAATAATAATAATAATAATAATAATAATAATAAATTGCATGAATAATAAGTGATGAAAATATTGAGGCGAAAATTATTTGGTTTTATCTATCTTGTCCTCTCTCTTCTTTATTCTTAGATTTTATCTATCTTGAAATATTAAGCCAAAATTATTTAAAACATAGAAAACGAATTATTTGGTCTAAAAATCTCATTTTAACATCATCCGATGATGGCCACTTTTGAGGACTTATACGAGAAGAAGGGATAAATATTTACACTCAAAATCTCCTTATCTTCTACACGTTACTCGGGTTACTACTTCATTCTCACGTTCTCATCCTAGCCAGTTATGATTCGGGTCATAATTTACATATAAATGATAAAGTAAAAATTATTTTCTCCACAGCTTTCACGAACTAGACCCTATGCGTTGGGTCTTCCCAATCTGGATCCTCTTCCGGATCTTCCTACTAACTAGTCTCGGCCACAACCGCCATTTGCTCACTATGGGTTCGACAATCTTCCGGTGTAAGCGGGGTAACCCAAGGTGGTGTTTCATCATCATCGCTACTAACAACGTATGGCCTAAGATAGGTTGATACGTCGGCAAAATCATTAAGCTCGGTCGGATACTCGAAAGGCAAAGGTTGCAAATCATCTCGAAATCCGGGGATAGGTTGAAGATAACCATATCCTACCGTCGCTTCATTGGGAATGGGTTGTAAGACCCATCGGCTGCGTCTTTGGGGAACTCGACGAGGCTACGAATTCGGGAGGATAGGCACTGATTGGCAAATAGTCACCGGCATATTCGGTGAATTCGAACGCCGCGCTCAAGGGAGGACGGGGCTGAGGTGGTACGAGGTACGGTAGGGCATCATTTTGGGGCTGATTTTCCGTAAACGGGCCAGGAGGTGGCGCTCCGTAACGAATGAATTTGTCGGCGATAGTTGCTATAAAACCGTTACAATTACCGTACACGTACTCTCCGCCGTACTGTCTACCGATGTGACTGGGCACTAGGGAGGCTACCCACTCACTCCACTCGCTCTAGAGGGCGTTGATTAGGTGTGTCATTCCCTCTAAAGCACTCACATTGAGGTATTGCACTACTAGCCAAAGTTTGTGGAAACGGGCTAGAAATTTGGCTAAGGTCTCAAGGTAATTCTTTCGTATGCACTTATACTCGCGCATTATCTCTTGGTTCTCTTCATCATCCATCCTACGCACTCAAATATATATTAAGCACACAGAAAAGCAAGTGATTCAATAAAATTGTTTCCCCAATCCAGACATACTCTTTCTTTCGTGTATGTCTCTATCAACTCATCTTCTTGTGGTGTTGAGAAGTAGGCCTCCTCCTCGAATACCGTGACCGGCCCAACCGAAGCAAGTCTCACAGTCACCTCATTTATTTAATGCATGCATCGTCCCGTATTTTACAGGACTTTTATCCCGTGCGTCCACAGGACTTATAATCTCATCAACACATAGATGATTGCACACCAAAACATTTCAAAATATTTAGACAAGTCAATTAACTTTAGAAAAGCACACGTTATATATAATAATAGGCACTCACATCTTTTGGTTTTGGTCTAGAAAAGCCCAGCGACACTCGCTCGATTACTTCCCTTTCTCTTGTCGACTACTTCTCGCTTCCACTCGTTCCTGCAAAATAATTTTTAATAAGAACTGATACGGGAAGCAACGAATACTTGACCCGTTTATTCGGACTTCTACTTGACTCGAACTCAAAACTCTTGATTATTCTATTTAATCGCTCAATTTCTATTTCTACTCGATAATCTAATCGAACGTTAAAACTCTCGGATTCCTTAATAATATAATCTGTTTTCCAAACTTATTGGAAATCGACATTTCACTAATTATTAAACATAATCGAGTTCTCGTTTTTCCTTAGTCATTTACTTATAACAATTTTCAACATCATTCACACAACTTAATCATTCATACATAACATATCATTATTCATACACAACATATAATACACAACACTTGGATAATCATACAAAACTTGTATGCATAAATATTCAATATTTATATTCTATTATTTTGCTCTACTTTTTAACTCGAACTTTAGATTCTCATTTTCTTATACAATTAACTTTATTTCACTTAGAAAAATTCAAGAAATCTAATTATGAATTTTATTTTAGATTTCGAGACTTTTTACTAATTTTAACGAGTCGATGCTCGACACGTTTCTCGAGATATATATATAAACTTGCTCAGAATATTCTCAAATTTTAATACCATACTAAAAATAGTTTTAATTCAACAATTTCTCACTTGATTATATTTTTAGACTCGAGAATCGAGAAAATACTATTTATACTTATTATTTCTCGTTATTTTTCTATTTTATTATTAAGGACTCGTTTTTGCTCGATTCAACTTCTAACATACTTCAAGTAATTATCTAACTCTTTAACTTACTTAATTTCACTTAATTTCTCGTTAGTCATCTTTTATTACGTTTTCTTTATTTTTTTCATAACTTAGTCGTACGAATACCGAATTGAGTGATTCAAGCGGCTATTGTACTTATTTTATCTCATCTTTACGTTAATAACATCTTTTACATCTTTTACTTAGCCAAAATTAATTAATTTCTCCATTTATTTTTCTGACCTATGACATATTCTTTATTCTTAGTATTTTTCAATAATTTCAATTGCAAATATACTTAAAATTATTCCAATTGAACTTTTATAACATCAATTTATCCAACTCCTTTTAAAAACACAAGTTTCTAATTTTACTATTAAATTTTTTAAATTTTTATATAATTAATATTTCTTGCTTAGTTTTATTAATTTCAAGTTTTATTATACTTGTAAATATTCTAATTATATAACTTCTTCTTCAATTTCATCTTTTAGCTATAGAAATGGAAAAATTACTACTAACTCTTAGTTTTCATCGATTTTCTTAGGGTTTCCTTAATACATTTTTATTTCTTCATTTGAATACATTTATATTCCAATAAATCCTATTTTCAATATTTTAGGATTATTTCTCCTTATTGAATTCAAGAACACTTGAAATCCTTATTCTCATATATTCATAATATTCGAATACTTAGGATTTTTCTCCTTAATAAATCAATTCTTGATTTTATTCTCTTATCTTATTTTAATTTTATTTTCAGTTTCATTTTTCTTAGCTTAACTCTTCCATTCAGACTTAAGAGATTAAAAAGCACAATTTCTTATGTCTTAGTTTTATTCGAAATTTTCATCTCTTATGCTAGGAAGATTATTTCTTCTATTTTCTCATAACTTAATCTTATTTTACTTTTAATCACTCTTTTAATACTTTAATTAAAACATATGTCTATAGGAATAGAATTCCGAACTTATTTCTTCATACTCTTGATTTTCTATACTTCATCAACTTACGAATTTATTTCTTTTGACTAATAGCAATTTTATGCACAATATATTCTTCGCTTCATTTTTAATCCATCAAACATAACAATTATCACAAAATTATAGCTTATATTCTTAACATCATTTTCGGTATTAACATGGATATCACAAATAAATTCTCATCTTCAAATTACTCATGCATTTATACTTTAGCATGCTTGGTTTATAGATTTCCATCCTCAAATTAATCATACAAATCATATATCAATTTTTCAATTCTACTATTCATCATCTTCCTCAAGTGACCTTATTCATAAACATGTATATTTCTTCCATTAAATCATCAAATCATGCTTAGATATCATCATCTATATCAACAAGATCATAAAATCGATAAGACCATGCAAAACCCTATTTCTTCATAATTTTCGGTTTCTACTAGGGCTCTTCATCATGGATTTTTTTTCTTCTTTATTTCATCATGTTATCATCTTTAACTCATGCATGTACTCATTTCATCAAGATCACAAATTTAAAACATGAAATTGTTCCATAATTTGTAACATACAGTTCTAACATACATGCATGCATAGTTTGGATTTCCTTCATTCTTTCCTAGAGCATGGATAGCATGAAAGTTCATAGATTTAAAACCTGGAAATCTAAGCTTAGAAATTTATAGATATAGTGTAGAAAATTCGAACTCCTAAGGTGGAAAAAGACATGAAAATCTAGTGATAGAGGTGAAAAACCTTGCTTCGATTCTTGCTCAATGATACTAGACTCTATTCCACACAACTCTAGATCCTTGCTTAAGCTTGGAATGAAGAGAAAATGAAGCTATGGTGACTGCTGCAAATCGGCAGATTTGGAGATGGAGAATGGAGTGTTTGCCAATGGAAATGAGAGAGAGAAAGAGAGATGGAATGAAGTTGTGTGTGTTGTATGAGATGAGAGTGAGAGTGAGAGTGAGATTGCCTTAGGAGTCATCCTCATTTATAGAGAGAGAGACGTGTGGGATGAGGGAGTGTGAAATTCACTTCCTTGATTGAGAGTGTAATTTCTAAGGGAGTAGAAGTTGAAAGTGAGATAAAATGAAATGGTGAGGTGTATGAGATGTGAGAGTGCTGATATGTGTGTGTGGAAGATGAGAGAGAGTCCTAGAATCATCTAGAGAATTCTTTTATCGGTAGAAATCCCTGAAAGAAGAGATTTTACGGTATAAAACATCCATCGTAAAAATATCTAACTCTTTCGATTTACAAATTCATCTTTGGCACTCTCCACACATCCAAATTCACTCTACTTCATATCAATACTCATGAATTAATTTATAGATTCGGAAAACCTAAGTTACGAATCAAAATTCCAAGAAACGAAGAAATCGGGTAAATTTACTATTCATATTCGTCTACTCGACTTATATGGCTCATAACTTAAATTGTAGACATCGGATTTCACTCTTATCTTCATCATTACTCATAAAGTAATTTCTAGATTCAAAAGAGCCCTACTTTTAGGTATGAATTCCGAATAACAAAGAATGCCGTAAAAGTTACTATTCACTTAAGCATTCTTTCAAAATAAACTCGACTCAAACGATCTCGAAAATTCAGAGCTCGTTGACGGGGGTCGACTTTTGGTCAAACTTACTATTCATCGTAAAAAGCCAATTGTCTCGGAAAATTCCAAATTCAAACTCATACTCAATCTCACCTTTCTAAACTCGTATAACTCATCACATCTTCGTTTTGAGTTGCCGAAATGAGAAAAATTACAATTTTACCCTTAAGGGTATTTTGGTAATTTCACGAGAATATTTATTCTCGGAAATTTTTATCACACACATTCACATATAATCACATATAAACACATATTAAAAGCACTTAAGCATGCATAATCACATTTAGGATGATTAATCTACGGTTAGAAAATAGGGTTGTTACAGTCCTGGAAGGACTTCTGGAAACACATCTGTGTATTCCTTAATCACGGTGACGTCTTCTATCTTTCGTTCTCGTTCTTCATCCTTGTTGATATACACTAGGTACGCTTGTGCTCCTTTTTTTTTAGCAGCTTAACTGCTTGCAACGTGAAGATGATTGGCATCTTCCTTCGATTATGCTCGATTCCGAAGAATTCGGTAGGCTCCTTTCCAGGTGGTTGGAAAGAGATATGCCTATTATCATATTGAATGGTGGCGAAATTCACGATCAACCAATCCATTCCAAGAATTATATCCACGTCCCACATTTGCATGATATTCTGGGATCTAGCGGACATCTTAAGAGATTCTACTTCGAAATCTAGGTTCGGGCAAACATACTGCACAGAAGTGCTCAAACCTAAAAGGGTTGCCACACTAAGGCCCTTATTTGCTTTCTCTACTTTCAAGCCGAGGGTTCCTACTAAGGCACTAGCTATAAACGAATGCGAGACACCAGTATCAAATAAAACAATAATGGGCACGCCCTTTAAAGATCTCATACCTGCGAGATTTTCCTGGTTCTTGACCCCAGCTTTCGAGTCCACTGCGAACACCCTTTGGTAGTGTTGCTGATCATTTGGGGGTGGTGGCAGCTGCTGAAGTGGCGGTGCCGGTGGCAATTGCAATCCTTGCTGAGACGGCGGAGGAAACAACTCCATGGCCTTCAGCTGCGGGGTAGAGTACTGGTAGGACTTGCCAAACCTCTGCTGCTTGTTCGGACACTGATGAGAGAAGTGTCCTAGTTGCCCGCACATATAACAATTGTTACTTCCAGCTTGGCATATCCTTAAGTGTGTCTTGCCACACTTACCACAAACAGAATAGCCTTGAGCTACATTCGCTCCTTTACCATGATTCGGAAACTGAGTTTTTGGCTTTCCTTGGCTTTCATGGTTATGTTCTTGACCTTTCCATGGTTTCTTATTCTACTGACTTCCATG
Source organism: Schizonepeta tenuifolia (assembly GCA_029490685.1). Taxonomy (NCBI): domain Eukaryota; kingdom Viridiplantae; phylum Streptophyta; class Magnoliopsida; order Lamiales; family Lamiaceae; genus Schizonepeta; species Schizonepeta tenuifolia. The sequence goes on along the minus strand of CM055959.1, from coordinate 40,316,554 downwards.
ATTCCATTTCTCTTTTCTTTTTGGATATTGGCCTTGACTGGAGTTCTGAGGGTTTGCAGCTGTCGGGTTTGGGCACAGAGGTGTCGTCAGTTGAATCGACTTCTCAGGCTGCATTTCTAGTTCTATATCGAGTTCTTGGTTAAGCGTGTTAATGTACGTTAGGTCTTTCTGACTAGCTAGAACGACTCGGAATTCTTGCATTAGGCCGTTTCGAAACAACTCGCTCATTTTCTCATCAATATTGACTTTTTCTTCAACATAACAAGCCAAATCATAGAATGCTCGATTATAGTCTGCAACAAACTTCTTTCCTTGACAAAGAGCTACGAACTCTATCGCCTTCTGCTTCCTATAGCTTCTTGGTACGTACTTCTCGAAGAGTGGTTCCTTAAAATCTTCCCAAGTCAATTTCTCGAGCTGCTCAGCGGTCATCATTCTTTGCTTTGCTTCCCACCAGAAGTCAGCTGAGCCCTTAAGTTGGTACATCATACCCAACAAACGCTCTTTGTGTTCACAGTGTAGAAACTTATAGATGCATTCTAAGGCACGCATCCAATCTTCGGCATCAGCAGGACTTCCTTTCCCATCAAAGGTGTGAGGGTTTTAGCACAAAAACAACTCTTCTATTCTTCTCTGATCCAGCTGAGGCTGGGGTGAAGGTTCTCTTTGACCTTCTTCATCAACTCTTTCTCTTGGAGGCATCTTACACTTCTACAAAATGCCTTAATTAAACCTCGAGAACTTTCTTTCACAGGATAAACATCCTGGCTTTTACTTTCCTTATTCTACTAGCTCTTCAAGCTTAATCTATCATCTCGAGAAAAAACTATTTCCTTGATCACAACATTCATTCATTCTTTCATTCATAACATACTTTCATCAAATATTTTTCATCTCATACTTTTCATACATTCATATTCATCATGAAAACATATTTCACATGATCATCATACTTAGGATTTCTTATAAAAGCATCATACTTGACATAACATTTCATATTATGACATATCTTGTCATAAACATCATACTTGGCATATTATAACATCATTCTTGAAATCATACTTGGCATTTCTTACTTATCATAACATAATCATGCTTGTCATTTCATATTCTTCATATCATAACATGCTTATCATTTCACATTCTTCATAATATACATGTTTGTCATTAAATGACACATCATTAACTTTTCATAGCATAATCTTCATATTCATAGCATATTTCCATGCTTTCATACTCATACATTACTCATACATCATGCTCATGCATCTAAGTTCTTTCTTTTCTTTTCTTTACTAAAGCAGGGGTATGGTGGCTAATCTGTCCCATCTAGAATAGTCAAGACTAATTACTCTTCTACTTATTTACCACTACTAATACTACTACTACTACTACTACTACTACTACTACTACTACTACTACTACTAATCCTACTACGACTCGAGGCAAGAGACTATGGATCCTCAACTCCAAACACGCAGTCTGACAGCTGCCATCACTGGGGTCCTCCTGCTCAAGTGGCTCCACGAAAAACATGTCCATCATTTTGTCGATAACTGGGTCGTCCTCCAGAGGTAGCTCCTCAACTGGATCTTCGTCATCATCATCAATCTCAATCAAGTCCATAACCAAATGGCTTGGAGGGGAACAACGGCAATCAGCGCTCTGCCCTCTGTGATATATTGTGTAAGCAGCGTGACTACAAACCCATTGCAGTCACCATACCAATGGTCACCAACATGGTGCTAGCCTATGTGACTTTTTACCTAAGAGTGAAAAAAGTCGCGCCACTCTTCTGGTAGTCTGGAAACTAGATAATCGATAGCATCGACTCCATTGATGTCATAATACTCTACTTTCTTCCGTATCTCGTAGTACCGAGCCAAGACTACAAACAACGGCTCCCCGGTCCTATCTGGAACAAGCAGTACACTCGTAACTTCTTATAGCATTGGTCACCCATCCTGTCGAAAGAAAATGGGTCAACACAACTGGATTCACAAGTTGAGTCGCGTACGTTGATGTGGCTCCTCGATCATTGTCTCGTCGAAACAGTGCGGGTAGATCGATTCTATTCTAAGAGCACTTATCTTACGTTGTTCAAAAATGCATTCTTTCTCTTACAGGGATCGAACAACACATGCATAGTCAACTTGAAATAACATCATACTTCAAACTTTAAACTTCTAAATTTTCAAACTTTTCAACTTCTTTAAACTTTCAAACTTTCTTTAAACCTTTCATACTTTTTTTTAAACTTTCAACTTTCAACTTTGAAACTTTACTTAAAGACTTTCAATCTTTTACTTTCATACTTGAATTCATGTATTGACAGATACGAAACCTTTTGAAATAAAAACACTTTAAAGAAAGTTTATAAAAGATTGTACCTGTAACATTGGAGTAGATGAGGCGCTCGGATTCCCGTTTTAGAACATAGACTTATACTTGAATTAAAAACATAGAAATCAAGCACAATCATTCAAAGAATGAATTCATGTACTTTAAGAATGAATTCTTGAAACAAATAAATCAGAGCACGTTCTAAACAAAAACATTGGCTCTGATACCAACTGTAACAACCCACCCCGCTTATCTTCTACTTCTGGAAGGGTGGATTGAAACCATATCACGATCCTACGCCGGTTCTAGAGTGAAGATGACTTGAACAGGTGAACCATGATGTCTACTTAACCTTTTCTTTTCTCTTAACAAGGCTCCTTTTGAAATGAAGAAATAAGAGGGGCGCCTGGCATGCTCGGGTCTAAGTTATTCACATGACTTTGAAGCATTGAAGAAATAGAAATCAAGTTTATCAAGGAGATCTAGCATGCTTGAAACTAATATAAACATTCATTCTTGAAACCAAAAAAGAACTTGAAGGTTTAATTATCAAAGAGATCTTAACATGATTGGATCTAAGGCTTTGAATCAAACACCAAGGGCCAAATTTTAACAATTGAATCATATTATCAAAGGCTTTCAAGAGGCCCGTTGAAAGCCCAAAACTACTTTTTAGTTTGAAGAAAGAGATTCAAGCTTCGATGGTTGTTCAAGCATCAAAGGGATTCAGGGACAAAGGGGATTCGGAATGCATGCATCGTAGATTAAGTTACTGACCCAAATAAAATAATAGGGTTACAACCATATCGAATAAATGAATCTTGCAGCGGAATAATAAAGTTGATGAGATATGAGTATGAAGACACAAATGTCAAACTTTGCAAAACTGAAACAAACGGGAAATCCTCCGAGCTTGCCCTCATCCCGCCCAAAATTACCTGCACGTTTTAAGAAAACCAATGCAGGGCGTGAGTACAGAGTTCTCAATGAACACATGCTAAAAACATGCTTTACAACTTTAAGAATTTAATAAGTTTTTAACTTGCCACTTGAGCTTGAGCACCAAGGGTTTTAATAAAGAAAATTACCTTGGAAAAAAGCCAAAACGTTTTTCTTTCTTAATTGACCGGTCAAAACATAAGTGAGTGAGTCCAAAAATGTCTACAACCTTAATTTAACAGTGAAGAAAAGGAGGCCTCCTTCTAATCACCAGAATCGGCCAGAGGCTCATGATTCCTATTGTGCACAAATCTCACCTTATGTGAGACCGAATTTGTTCTTCTTTCTAGTAGACGGATCACACACATAGCTTAGAGAAAAAGGCAAGTTAAACATTTATAAACATGCTTCAACATGTATAGAGGCCATAGAGGTCCTCGGTTTAGAAAAACCAACCTTAAAGATGTTTTTCCTAGCTTCTACTTGCTTTCCTTCCTAGCCTTCACTTCAGTTCTCCTTCGTAAGTTCCTTCAATCTATCACGATTTAGTAATAGACCAACATAATACGAGAAACGAATCTTATCCTTTTAACTTACCCTATCTTAAAAGGATAACTCTTAATGAAGGCATCTTAACAATAAAGGAAATCAAAGGATTCCTACTACTTCTTTGCACTTTACTGAATTAATAACTTGATTCATCTATACATGCTTTAATATGATCATGTCATGCATAGCTTCAACATGTTTTCTCTCTTAAGACCACACAACTTTCAAATATTCATGCTTTAAAACAATCGAGCAAGTATAAATACTTTTACATCATCATTACTTTCATTTCTCATCATAACATGCTACTACTTCATCACTTCATACTTAACTTCACATTTTCTTAGTCTCTTATGACAACATGCTTTCAAGACAACATGATAATTAGGAATCCAAACAAGTCCCAATCATGCTCATCTAAATTATCAATCACATTTGCATCATATTATCATAACTTACTTGGAGCAATCATACTCAATTCATTCATGCATATTTTCGGTTCTCTTAGGGCTTAGAGCTAGGGTTTCTCAATTTCATGCAAACCACTTCTAATCATGCTCAAATATATCATAAAGGAATCATATATCCTCAATTCATCAATACAAGCTCATAATCAAAAAGCCCAAATTCTACTTCTTGCATAAAATTTCGGCCTTCATCATATAACATGCATAAATTCTCAAAAATTCCATATAAGCTCCAAATCTACCCAAGAACAAGATTCTTTGCTCAATTCATGCATATAAAATCATCATCATCATCAAGATCTCACTTCTTCTACATGTAGTATATTTCGAAAATTCCATATAATTAAGCAAGGGGTTTTCAAATCATGAAATTCACACATGGATAGATACATCTAGCTTCCTAAACCTCAAATATTGCTTTAATTTCATCATAAATAGCATGAATCAAAAACCCCTGAATTATGCCCTAAAAATCGGCAAAGAGGAAAAATACAAGGGTTTGAGAATTCCATGCAATTGATTCCACAAAAGAGGTTCATTTGGGGCTAGAATCATCATACCTAAAGAGTAGGAGGATTCAAGAACTCCTCCTTGAAGACTTGGTAGGGCCGAAAATCTCCCTAAAGATAAAGAGGGAAGATTTCAAAAATTGTTCACCATAGAAATGATGAATCTAGAAGAAAAATAAAGATTCTAACCTTTAATCAAAAATTCTATGGTAGATTCTCTTGGATCAAGAGCTAGACTTGATTCTTGGAAGAATAAAATACATGTGGGTGTGTGGAGAAGGGGCGCCGAAAATGAGGGAAGAAGGGGAGAGTTTGATCTCCAAAAATCCTTATATAGGGAGTATTTAGGTTTTAAATGGAAGGCTATATTTCAATCTCTAAAATTGGAAGGCTAGGATTGCAACAATTCACATTTTCATGCACACATAGGTCACATAAGATCATATAAACATGCACTTCACATAATCTTGCTTTCTTCCACCGAATTTCGCAAATTCGGAAAAACTGCTATTTTGGAAAATTTCTTTTTATGGAAACTTTCTATTTCTGGAAACTTTCTACTTTAGGAAACTTTGAGAGACGGGGTGTTACTAGTGTGAAAGAGTAGATCTAGCGACGGCAGGAAAATGGTGGCTATCACAGCCCGTTTTCAGGATGTGTGAAAACGACGAACATTCATTGGGCAGTGAGGTGAAACATCGAATATGAAACACAACACAACTAGAGAACATGCTCGGGAAAAAGGGAATATAGATTGAAAGTGATAACAAATAGAACATACCTTCAATTCTAATCTCAAACAACGAGCATTAATAAATAATTCAAGTGTCGAAAGCAATTTAAGCAATATAATCCAAGTCAAGTAGAATAAAAAGGAAGTACGGGAATAGTTTCGAGCATTAAGCTCATTGTATCCACACAACGTCAAGTATTGTAATTTAAATAAATAAACAAGTTTGTTTATCATGCAGCGGAATAACGTCTCAAGTCCCACAACTACATATATGAAGATATGCAATTGTAAGCTTAAACCAAAAGAAGACTTGACTACAATTACACAACACACCGCCGAGCATCTTCCGCCACCATCATCCATGCTAACCTGCACATTTAGAAATACATGTAGGGCTGAGTATGAATACTCATTGAACACATGCCAAAATAATTTAAACTTTGCTCTTCCTTTCTGACTGAACTGCTTGCACTTTGGCTGAGTCCACCTTAATTCCTTCGGACGAAACAACATGTCCTAAGAAATTCACTTCCTTTAGCCAGAATTCACACTTACAGAATTTGGCATACAACTTCTCTGACCTTAGTCTTTCTAACACGATTCTGAGATGCTTCTCGTGCTCTGCTTCGTGTTTTGAATACACTAAGATATCGTCTATAAATACTATCACGAATTTATCCAAGAATTCATGAAAGACTCTGTTCATCAGATCCATGAATTCGTAATGTCCATATCTTTTTCTGAACACAGTCTTTAGCACATCTTCCTGCCTAATCTTTAGCTGATGATATCCAGATCTTAAATCAATTTTGGAGAAAACACTGACACCTTTCAATTGGTCAAAAAGATCATCTATCCTTGGCAAAGTACACTTGTTCTTGAGTGTAATCTTGTTGAGCTCTCTATAATCAATGCACATCCTCAGACTACCATTCTTTTTCTTTACGAATAGAATCGGTGGTCCCCAAGAGGAAACACTTGGTCTAATAAAACCCAAATCTAACAACTCTTGCAACTGAGTCTTTAACTCTTGGAGTTCTTTCGGGGCCATTCTATACGAGGCCTTAGAAATTGGGGCTGATTCGGGTTCAAGATCAATCGTAAACTCCAATTGCCTATTGGGAGGTAATTCTGGCAAAACTTCTGGAAAAACATCCTTATATTCTCTTACTACTGCTACGTCATCAATACTCAGCTCTTGCTCTTCATTCTTATTCAGGTAAATCAGATATACTTGCGTATCCTTCTTTCTTATCAACTTCTTTGCTTTCATAGCTGATCGGCATACTCTTCTTTGTTCTTCTCTCAACTCCATGCACTATGGTCAGCTCTTCTCCAGGAGGTTGAAACGTAATCTATCTCTGGTCACATCGGATCGTCGTGAAATTTTCGTTTAACCAATCCATTCCCAAGATTATATCTACATCCCACATCTGGATTAGATTTAGGGAATTTCGCGGATAACGTACAATTTTCGAACTTGAATTCTAAATTCAAACAAACACACGACACTAACGTAGATCTACCCAAAGGGGTTGAGACTCTAAGCTCGTGGTTCGACTCTTCTACATCTAAGCCAAAGGTTTCTACATACGCACTAGCTATAAACGAATACGATGCACTAGTATCAAACAAAAATGGGCACACCTTTAAGTTTTCCCATATATGCGAGATTTCCTTGGTCTTTGACTCCAACTTTCTGCTCGAATGCGAAAACCCTCTGGTAGTGCAGCGACTCCTGCTGCGGGGGCTGCTGCTTTTAGGGCTGCGGCTTGTGCTGACCTTGAGGTTGCTTTGGATGTGGGGCTCCATGTATAGCTCTCATCTGCGAAGACGGGTATTGATTCGGTCTTCCACCGCTCGTTCCTTGCTGTTTACTTGGGTACTGGTTCGAGAAATGACCAGGTTGTCCACAAGTATAACAGACGTTGCTTCCTTCCTTGTAGATGCCTTGATGCATCCTACCGCATTTCGAACACAGGGAAGGGAGAGGGGGGGGGGGAGGGGAGTCCTAAGGGTTAGAAAGATGAGCTACTCTGATTGCCTTGCTGGGGTTTCGCTTTATGAGCTTGCTGCTGCTGTTGTCCTCTTCCTTGCCACGGTTTCTTGCTCGGATGGTTTTCTGTCACAGCCCGACTTCTAATGTATAAAGACAACTAGAAAGCAAGGGGCAGTGAGGTGGAACAACTGACTCTTACTCAAAGAAACATGCTCGATAATTGAAGAATATCATCATCAACCAAACATACTCACAAATAATGTGGATTATCAATTAATGATTTCTCAGGAAACGAACATTTGTCCAGATTCTTGGATATCGATCCAAAAGGAATTAGGTTTGGTTATCAATAAATATTTGCATTCAAAAAGTGGGCCAATTTTTAAATTTTAATTGTCAAGTGGTGGTGAAAGGAATATGATGAATCGTTAGATGATTCCAACGAGTTTCAGGTGGAATTCAGAAAGGTTTTAAGAAATTAATTGAGCTCACGGGCTCTTTCATCTTTTAGGGACCGATCATGCAAGGCGGGGTTATCTTAAAATAATGGACTTGCAGCTGAATATAATCATCGGCTTAAAATCCCAAGGTTATATGTGTGAAGACACATAACTTCAAGCTTAAACATTTATTTAGAAAGTGGATAGCAATGAGTCACCCCAAGCACACCGCATCCTTCCTCATCTGAGCTAACCTTCACGTTTTAAAAATAACATGCAGGGCGTGAGTACTTCGTACTCAGTGAACACATGCCAAAAAAACTCGCTCGATAGAGTTATATAATTGAACTTGTCTTGCCACTGCATCACAAGCGTTAGATAAATTATTTAAAGAATTTACGACTTGTGGCAGTTAAAAACTCATTCATTTATTTTCTGAAATCGGTTGCAACCATTTATACGGTAAGAATCCATCTACGCATCTAGTCTTCTTGTGGTGTCGAGAAGCAGGCCTCCTCCTCGAGCACCGTGACAGGCCCAATCAAAGCAGAGCTCACAGTCTTTTCATAACCTGCCTAGAGGCTCACAGTTATTCAACGATCGGCTAGGCTGCAACAAGGCTCACGGTCACCTAATCTATTGCATGCATTGTCCCGCTTTGAATAGGACCTCATCCCGTGCGTCCACAGGACTCATTCAACTTAATATAAAGTAGAGGATTACATACCAAAACATAAAAACTCAGGCAAGTCAATTAACTTTAAATAAAAGCGCACATATAAAAATAAAATGCGCATCCATTGTTGAGTTTCGGTTCAGAAAGCCCACCTGTCATCCGGTGGTTTTGCTCGGAATACCTCGTTTCGTCTCGCTTCTTACTTCTGGACTCCACTCGCTTCTTACTATCGAACTTCACTCGTTCCTTCAAGGTTAACATTCTTATAAGGACGAGTTCTATTTCTTGGAGACGATAAACGAGTTCTAATGCTCGGCTGAAAGACTTCTACATGACTCGGGTTTCTCAATTTATCTTGACTTATCTAACTCAATCTTTCTTGGTTTCTCGATTCTATCCAAGTACTAAACCAACAGACTCTGAACTCAAGTACTTGACTTAAAAAAAATATATAAATATTTTATTAATAAAATAATCCACATAAGACAGAAAGTTACTATTCATATCACACGTCTCTTTTTTTCTCGATTTCTCGAGTTAAACGAACTCAGAAATTTATGAAATTAATTCTCGAGTTCTAACATCACAAATCATTCACAAACAACTTTCAGATCAAGAATCGAACGTTCACAAACAGGTAAACGATCGACTTCGATAATTATTTGGAAAAAGAAAAATTTTCCAAATATAATAAAATATTCTAGAAAATTCTAGAAAATTAATATAATTATTTAATCATAATTATAAACTCGGTTAATCATTCAAGACTCGGTTATTGAATTATGCTAACTTGACTCAGCTCGGTTTCTAGAAAATATAAATTATTAAACTCTTATGAAATTAATTTCATTCTCTTTTAATAATTTATAACTTTAATCAATTAATAGGAAATTAAAATCCAAAACTAATTTTACTAAATAAGGTTTTCGTCTTTTTCTCGTAAAACGTGCCATTGCTCGGAAACTTATTCACTCGAAGATTCTAATAACGTCTAATTACTTTTAATTAACTCGATTATTCTTCTCATTTTTCATTTCCTTTACATTATTTTTCATTTCTTATTAATTAAACTCAATTTTCCATTAACGATCTCGATTCTCGACAACTTCTTCATCTTAACTCGAATTCAAAAATTTAGAGAGGAAACTCTAATTGTTTTAACTTCATCTTCATCATCGATTCATCACATTCATCAAATCTAACATGAATCATCAAGAACTATGATCCTTGATCATCACTTTTAATTAGAATTTAATTAATAAAATTCCTAAAAAATTATTAAAAATTCATTCTTCTATTTTTTTTTATTTGAACACTTTTAATTCCATCAAATCATGCATCAACTAACCATATATCATCAAAATATTACCTTTTCATCAAGAACATCATCAAGAACATCAAGAACATCAAGAACATCATATTCTTTATCCTTACTCAATTTTTGGTATTCTTAGGAAAATTATATCCGATAATTTCTTTCTTCCATTCCTTTTTTCACTTATCTCATTTTCTTTTATCAAATCCAACTAAAAACATCAACACACAAAACTTCAAATTTCCATAAAATTTTTTGGTTCACACACATATATATACTTTATCATTTTTCTCATTCAATCTCATACATCGTAACTCTTAGATCTTAATCTAGAACACAGATCCATCATTCAAATCATGCTTGAATCATTAACATAAAAATACCTAAAATTCTCAAAAATTTTCGGTATAAACATATATGTATATCTTAAATTTTCTCCTTCAATTTTCATACACATAAACATACAATAATCATGTTGATCATGCTCAAAAACAAAATCAAAACTCCTCCTATAGCCTCACTATGATTGGCGGTTCTAAGAGGAAAGGAAGAAACGAGTTTCAAATTCAAAATTTTCAAGAACAAACCTTGTCAAGCTTCCACTTCTAAGTCTAAAAAACAAGCTAGATTCGAGCTTCTTCCATGGCACAAAGCTGCCAAAAATGAAAGAGAGAAAGGAGGATGAATTCTAGTCTCAAATCGATCACAAGAATGAGAGGATTACGAATACCTTAACGATTAAGTCATTGGATGCTCGGAAGTGATCTTCTTGGAGATTGAAAGCTTGAAACTTAAGCTCTAATGGAGGAGAGAGAAATTGTGAGTGTGTGTGTGTTATTGCCGTGAGAGAGAGAGAGATGAGAGAGAGTAGAGAGAGAATATTAGAGAGAATAATTTGAGAGAGATGATTAAGAGAGAGAGAATGAAAGAGAGAGATGTCGGTGTGAGAGGGAATATGTTTGAGAGTAGTTTAGGTTTTTAATTGAATTAGTTCTACCCGGTAGTCAAAAACGCGATATAATTTTCTCTGGAAGAAAAAGTTATCCTGTGCAATTTAACCCTCATTTCTCATTAAACTCTCAAACGATTTAAAACTCACCACGACTCTTTCTCGACATCGGAATTCTCTCTACTTCATCTCTAACTTCACCAAATAAATCAAGGATACTAGGAATCCAAGTTTCGGATCAAAATTCCGATTAATGAAGAAAACGTAAAAAGTTACTATTCATATTTGTTTCTTTAAAGAAATAAAATTCAAACTTGATTCAAACAAACTCAGAAAATTCTCAAACATGCACCAATGGTCTTAGAATAAATTCTAGATTCAAAATACATTATTTTGATGAAATTCAGAAACACTTGATGAATAGTGACTTCTTCTCGTTGGCTACTATTCACTGAAAAATAAATTTCCTCAGAATTTTTCGAAATTCGAACTCAAACTCAAACTCACATACTCCTGCTCAATAAATTCATCACACATTCAATTCAGATAACCGAAACAAGAGAAATCGCATAACGACACTCAAGGGTATTTTGGTAATTTTGCAAAAAAATTATTTTCTTGGTGATTTTATCACACAAGGGCACCCAATTAAGTACATAAACTTAATTAAGACAAACTTAAAGACTTATGAATGATCGGGGTATTACATTTCCACCACTCCATTTTCCTTTTTTTCTTCGCGATTAAGCCGTGTTGCAAAGATTGAGGGGTAACAACTGTCGTCATCGGGTTTTGATATTAAGGGGTCGCTAAAGAAAGCGATCCTTTCTGTAATACCCCAGAGAAATAATTTTTTTTTTCTAATTAATTAAGGTTTTGCACGCATAAGTTAAGGATTTTCAATTCTAAGACTAACAGTGAAATCCGTTTCTGAAAATAAATTCCAGAAGTCGGTTGAACGACTACTGTATTAGGGTTTTCGCGTCCGATAAAATTTTCGCCCGAAAACTCATATCGAGAAACCGTCTCATTTTACATTCACTCTTTTTGCGAGACGAGTAAGTTAGTAAAAATCCATTTTTATTATTTTTCCGGATAAAATTTGGACTGTGATGTCCCGACTTTTTATCAGATTTCGGAAAACAAAATATACTTTCCGACTATGTAAATTATTCCGGAACTAATGGTCGAATTAGTTTTCGCCGAAAATGTAACCGACTAAGAATTTAATTCTCAATTTTTATAATGTCGTTTAAAACCCTGAAATGAGATATTTCCGTCAAATATTTTCGCGCCAAACGACCCTTAGTGAGTTACCTTGTGAGTCATCCTACTCTAAAGAGATATTATCTAACTTGTCATCACCTCTCTCCCTCACACACTCATTACCGCCCCCCCCCCCCCATCTCCATTCTCTCTCATTTCTCTCTAAAATCCTCCATTGAAGTCATCTTCTTCAAGCTTTCAAGCTTCAACAAGTCATCCATCTACCGATCGATTTTACTTCCGAGTTCGTATTCGTCAAGGTAGGAGTTTCTTCTACGTAATGAAGCGAACAAAAACCTTCTCCCATCAATCTTATTTTTTTGAAAAAGTGAAGATCAAGAAGCATGATGAACCTATGTTAATACATGTTCTAGTATGCTAGGAATAGATTTCATGGATTGAAATCATGAAGAAATCATCCTCCTAACAAGCTAATGAATACCGAAATTTTTGAAGGTTTAGGGGTTTGATGTTTAGTTTGATTTTTGGATGAATGATTAATGGATTCATGTTCTATGCTTTGATAGATGATCGTATGAATTGAATTAGATTTTTCTAAAAATAAAAGTTGAAAGATAAGAGAGGAAGAATGCTTGATTCAATGTAGTAAATGTTATGATATGCTCGATTGATTAATAGAAATGAGGTATAAGATGTATGAGGATGAATATATGTTTATTTGGGATTTTTCTAAAAATAAATTGAAAAACGTAAGAGACGAAAACACGTCGTTAAGTTGAAGCTCGTTAATGTTTTGATAATATGGTTTGCATATTAGTGATGCTCGTTAGATGATGATCGTTGTTGTAAAATTTGAATGAAAACGGAGAACGTCGGAATTTTGTTAAGAGACGAAGAGTCGACAATAAGTTGAGAACAGATAATGATTAGGGTTTGTGATTCGAACTTTTGATAATCTTGATAGTAAATGAACATGACCCTAAGCTTTGAACGAATTCTAAGAAGTTTGAAATTTCGTTAAGAGACGAAGAAACGAGTTTAAAAGCCGGTAGAAAAGTCGAATAAGGAAATCCCTTTTAATAATAATGATTGTTATTGATTGATGAACGAGTTTGTAGTTGACGACTTTTCCATCCGAGATACGAGACATTATGAAATATAGTTTATAAACGAGAAGTTGTTGAATGAAATAGAAATTTGAATTTGTTTTGGTATAGTAAATGGTTAGTTGGAAATGACGAGGAAATGCTCGTCGTTTGTTAATCAAAAGTCGTGAATATGGACCCGATTATGAGATACTGTATGTAGACTGTCTTAAGATGAAAATTTCATGAAAATAAAAATGGAATAGCATTAATCGAACCTAGAAAGTCGTGCGTCGAGTTTATCGAGCACTAGGGTTTCTACGCGGACTGTTTTGCGACGTTGCACGGGAACTGTCATAACTTTTATCTCGCTTAACGAAATTGAGATCCGTAAATTGGAGAATAAACTAGACATCCGTGGCTTTCGTTTGGTATAATATACATCCCCTGTTTCGAAAAACTCTATTCTGGGTGGACTTACTGATCTGTGCAGTAATTTCAAGAACCTAGTTTCTCAAGTTGAAATTCTTCTTAACTTGATTCCTTAAGACCTTTTAAGTCGTTATGAGTTATCGACTTCCGTTTTTAAATGACCTCAGTGTCGAGTAAGGAACCGAGTTAGTTCTAAACGAGATGTGTTCGAGTCTCGCTTCTTTTAATCAAAGAGATTAGTTAAAGTGCAAAGGCCTAAAAGTCATTAACCGATTCTGATTTCCTGTTTCTTTTAATGTCTCGATCGAATACTAAAATGTGATTTTTTGCGTTCAAAGAAGGAGGACGTTGAGATTAGAAGACTAACGGAAGATTAGAGATGGAAACACGTGTTATAGTTCTATAATTGTTCGAGGTGGGCTTTCTATATATCAAAATGTGTGGGCTTTCTATCAAAAATGTGTGGGCTTTTCTATCAAAATAAAATGAGCGTTGCTCGAAAGTGTTTACTTGTTGCTTTAATAAGTATGTATTAAAGTAACTATCAGTGCATGATGAATTGTTATATGTGAATTCTCTTGTGCCTCTCTGAGTTAGCCCACAGAGTGCTATCCAGAGTTTTGGATTCTGAGTTAGCCCACAGAGCTTTAATAAGTATGTATTAAAGTTTAGTTGAGCCTCGATTTCACATTTGATATGTGATCTCGTTCTACGTTTTTCCGCTGCAAAATAACTCTCTTATTGATGTTAATCTTTTCGGTTTAAGTTGTTTATACTTTGAACCTAGTCTTCTGTGATCACAACCTTGTCGAGCGATCTTTCGAGATTGACTCTCTTTTGTCTAATAAGAATCAGTTCATAGTATTTTATCTCGGTTATAGATGTTAATTTTTTCATTTATTCAGTAATTTCCCTTTCTTCCCCGCCTCTTTAATCCAACCCCTAGTCGCACCCCGGCTTGGCCATCCCTCGGAATTTGGGGCTGTGACACTTTCTCTTGCTGCATTGCCAACTCCATGTCGAGGGCTCGGTTAAGGGCTTCTCCATAAGTCAGACTGGTCTAACTTCCAAGAACTACGTGAATGTCTTGCCTTAAACCTGCTCGGAACAACTCACACGTCTTCTCGTTGGTATCTACTTTGTCGGGCGTAAAATGAGCTAATTCACAAAATTCTCGATCATATTCTGCTACAGTCTTCTTTCTTTGTCTCAGGTTCGCGAATTCATTTGCTTTCTGTTTCCGATAGCTCCTTGGTACGCACTTCTCATACAGCTCCCACGTTAGATTCTCGTATTCTTCGGGAGTATATGTTTTCTGTTGGACTTCCCACCAATAGTCGGCGGAACCTTTGAGTTGATACGTCATAAATTCTAGACGTTCGCGATCACCACAACGAAGAACACAAAAAATTCGTTCCAAAGAACGAATCCAGTCCTCGGCTTCTGCAGGACTACCTTTACCATCAGAAATCGGCGGGTTTTGTCGAAGAAAAAGCTCTTCAATTCGACGTTCATTTTGAAGAGGTGTGGTCTGATCCCGTCGCTCTTCTTCATTATTTTGATCGGCTCTCTCGTTTCTTCTTCTTGGAGGTATTATGAAAGAAATGTTAAAAATTAGAAAAGTTCGACAAACTTACTCGGAAATTTTCTCGACATTCAAACACTTCTTCTCTTAAGAGGAAATATAATTCTCGATCGATACTTGTCACGTATTTAGGGAAGAATTTTCTCAGATATGGCATGCAATTCGCAAATAAATAATTCTCAATTTAAATCAACACAATTATTCAAATAATTGCACGTGTATTCAATAATATCAATTTCAACTCATCACAAAATATCATGCTCAACAATTTCTCATAAACTCAATCGAACACAGCATATATAATCACTCAGAATTTCGCATCTCAATTAATCTGAAAAACACTTCATTTAATAACTCGACTCTTCTACTCGTATCTCAAAGACAAATAATTCTTAAAATAATTTAGAGACTCAAAGTTGATTTTAAAAACATAATGACTTCCTTTCATATCATCGGAATGATGGCCTCTTTTGAGGACTTATACCAAAAATAAGGGATAAATATTAACATCAGAAAAATTCCCTACACGTCTACAGGACGTTCTACACTTCAAAAGAAAACGAACAAGACACGAGCTACTACTTCGCGTCCTATTCTATAAACTAACTAAGAAACAAGTCATATAATTTACATCACATTAGAAATAAAAAGATTTCAACTCTCGACATAAATGTAAATATCGTTCGGAATTTCCACAACTTTCTAGAACTAGACCTAAGCGTGAGGGTTGTCACTGCTCGGGTCGTCGTCACCACGCTACTCCTCGGGGTCCTTCTCTGGGTCCTTCTGGGGATCCTCCTCTTCCTCCTCCTCATCCTCGCCACGCTGACCCTCTATTGCCGCCAAAGACTCTAGGAAGTCGTCGTAGGTGTGTTCGGGAACATCCTACATGTGGGGTCATGTCTCCAGTCTGCTCGTCCTCAAAGTGGGCGTTGACATCCTCCAACTCAGATGCATCCCACGGGGGACTCTCAAGACTGCTCACGTGACGAGAGTACGCTGACACGTCGTCTGCACTGTCATCCCACGGTTGCATGCCGAAGTTAAGGATTTTCGATTCTAAGATTGACGGTGAAATCCGTTTCAGAAAATAAATTCCAAAAGTCGGTCGAACGACTACTGTATTAAGGTTTTCGCGTCCGGTAAATTTTTCGTCCGAAAACTCAGAATTAAAATCCGTCAGAATTTACATTCACTTTTTCTTCGATACAAGTTATTTCTCGAATTTTAGACTGTCTAATCCTGACTTTTTCTCGGATTTTTGAAAACGAATTAGGTTTTCCAAGTACGTAAATTATTTCCAATCTAATGGGCGAGTTAGATTTCGTCGAATTCGTAACTACCTAAGAAAGTATTCCTCGACTTTTTAATCGTCGTTTAAAGTCGGAAACGAGATATTTTCGTCTAATAATTCCTCGCCAAACACTCCCTAACGACTCACCATACCTTTGTTAGATTTTTTTCTTAACTTTATATAAGTATAGGTGAGTCATCACCTCCTCTCTTCTCCCTCTCTTACCGCCAACACACACACATACTCTCTCTCTCAATTTCTTTCATCCATCATTGAAGTTCTTCAAGCTTTTGCAAGGATCCAAGTTCATAGATCACACATCATCCATCCACTTCCAATTCTAATTACATAATCTTCAAGGTAATCATCTCCTCTATCTTTCTATCCAAGTAGAATTTTAATTCTTTAATTTTCTTTATGACCGAAAATTATGAAATAATTAGTAGGAAGTTCTAAGGTTTAATTCTTGTTATTAGATGGATAGAAATTGATTTCTATGGATGAATTGAAGAGAAAATCAAGAACCCCTATGTTTAGGGTTGACCGAAAATTAGGGGTTTTATAGTATGATGCTATAATCTTAATTAGTTGATAAATTAAGCATGGCAATTGGATGAATTGATGATTGGAAGCAAGAAGGAATTAATCCCCCCAAATTATAAAGGGACCGAAAAATTTTGGGCTAGGGTTTGAGTTTGGTTTTTAAATTGTGATGTTGGAAGTGTTAGATGATGCTATAACTTAGTATTTGATCAATTGGTGATTAGTTATGAAGCTTGGAATCAAGAATTAATGAAATAGAATAAGTGTGTGGAAAGTTGGAAAATGTAGTAAGTAGTAGATGGAATCATTGACGAATTGGTGTAGTAATTGTTGTGATTTGTTTGAAATGATAATAGAAATGAGAAGTAGTATGTTTGAGGATGATTCTAAAATTTATTGGAATTTTTTCTAAAAATAAAGTGAAAATTGTAAGAGACGAAAGCTTGTCGATAAGTCAAGATTAGATAATGATATGAGGATGTGATTTACGTATTAATGATTCTAGATAGATGATGAATAATATTGTAGAATTTGGTCGAATTCTAATAATGTTAGAAATTTCATAAGAGACGGAGAATCGAATCTAAGTAAAGATAGAAAAGTTGAATGAGGTTTCTAATTAGATATTAAGGATTGATAATGATAAGTGAACAAGTTTGTAGTTGACGACATGTTCATCCGAGTTATGAAATGACGAGTTATAGTTGTAAACGAGAAGTAGAAACGAGAAGTTGAATTGTTATTGGTATAGTAAATGATTAGTTTGAAAAGACGAGGTTTTAAACGTCGTGCTTATAACGATTCATGTTGACTGCCTTGAGTCAGTAGTTTCATGAAAATAAAAAGTGATTAAGCTTTAGTCAAACCTAGAAAACCGTGCGTCGATTTTATCGAGCATTAGAGTTTCACTCGGCAGTTTTGCGACCCTTCACGGAAACTGCCATATCTCCTAGCTCGTTTATCATAATTGAGATCCGTAATTTGGAGAGTAAACTAGACTTCCATGGCTTTCATTCGGTACAGAGTACCTCCCCTGTTTCAGAATACTCTGTTCTGGGCAGTCTCCAGAACTTCTGTCTTGTGCAGTGAATCTTTAAAACTTAGTTTCTTAAGTTGAATCCTTTTCAACTTGATTCCTTTTCGATCTTTTAAGTCATTTTAAGTTATCGACTACTTCTTACTACTGACCTAAGTGTCAAGTCCGGAGCCGACTGAGTGCTAAACGAGATGTGTTCATATCTCGTTTCTTTTTAACTAAAAGAGTTTAGTTTAGCATGCAAATGCTTAAAAGTCTAAAAGACTAAAACTTAATTCGAATTTCCGTATTCGTTTATCGTTTACGACCGAGTTTTAAAGTATGATTATTTACGATGAAGGAGGAAGTTAGCACAAGGACAGGACGGAAGATTGAAGAATAGAATCTCGTATAATAGTTCTGTAAATTCAAGGTGGGCTTTTATATATGAAACAAAATGAGCAATGCTCGAAAACCTTTTCTTTATCGCTTTGATAATCGTATTTTCAAAGTGATAATCATGGCATGAACTATTTGTTTTATGTGAGTTCTCTTGTACTTTATGAGTTAGCCAAAAGGGGTTAACTAAACGATCGGACTTTGAGTTAGTCAAAAGGGACTTTTCCAAAGTTTAGTGTACACTGTAGCCTGTGGTGTATGTGGTATCCTGTTGAGGGGTAGCCAACCACGGTGATAAGGAATGGTCAAGATTGAACGTAACATCTATGAAAAATGCTTGCAAGCTAAGTTATGAAAATGAGAAAGAAAATATTTAGCAGACACGGGAATTTATTGAAAAACCCCGATGTGCTACTGTAATGAAATGCCTGATTATCTATACTTATGATTATGTTTCCGGAAATGTGTCCACTAAGTACTATTGTACTTAGCCCTGCATATGTTTTCTAAATGTGTAGGTTGAAGCGACGGGAGCGGTGATGGTTGAGTTGAATAGAGATAGGGAAGACTTTAATATGTAGTTCACATTTTCGCTGCTAAACTATAGACGCTTTTATGTTATGATGAAAATCACTTTTGGTTTAAGTATTGTATTATAACTTAGTTCCTTTGGAGAACAATGTCGAGTAATCTATCGAGATTAACTCTTTATTTAATTAATGAGGTCTTGTTCATAGAAATTATGCTATCTTTTATGTATGTTTATTCTTTCATCCCCTTTCTTCCCCGCTTCTTTAATCCAACCCCAATCGCACCCCGACTTTGCCGTCCATCGGGATTTGGGGCTGTGGCAGAGTGGTATCAGAGCAGTCGGTTCTGCTCTGGACGTAAGTTATTTTTTCTAGTGATACCACAGAGTGGTAGAGCAATCGTTTCTACTCTGTATACAAACTTTCCTTCGAGTAGTAAGATAGAGTATTTGCATATACTCTATGTTGAGTCTTCTTTCAAGTAAAGTTATATCATAACACTAAGATTAAGAGTGTAGATGAAAACTCAACCTCCCGCTACGTCGACTCAACAAAGGAAAAAAAAGAAAGAAAGGAAAGAGTTTCTGTCACAGCCCCAAATCCCGAGGGACGGCAGAAGCCGAGGTGCGACTGGGATTGGATTAAAGAAGCGGGGAAGAAGGGGACTGACTAAACAAACATACATAAGAGACATCATACATTCTATGAACAAGACTTTATTTACAAAAGGAAGAGTAATTCTCGAAGGATTACTCGACAGAAGGTACTCAAAAGGCATCTAAGTTCAAGTTTACAGACATAAACTACAGAGTTTTACGTAATGTACATAACATCAAAGTACTTAGAGTTTTGCAGCGGAAAAGTGATTCATACTAACTAAAGTCTTCCTAAGACAACTTAATTCAAGCCTCGCCGCTTCCATCGCTTCAACCTGCACATTTAGATAACATATGCAGGGCTAAGTACAAAAGTACTTAGTGGGCACGTTGCCGAAAACATTTTCATAAGTATAAATAATCAGGCATTTCACAATCGTAGCACATCGGGGTTTTATTGAAAATGGCCCATGTCTACTAAATATTTTTCTGACTCATTTATATAAATTAGCTTGTACCAGCATTTTTCTAGTATGTTACGTTCAAATCTTGACCAATTTCTCATTCACCGTGGCTGGTTACCCCTCAACAGGATACCACATACACCACAGGTTACAAAGTGCACTAACTCTAGAAAGCACTTAATAGCTAACTCAGAGCCGATCGTTAGTTAACCTATTTTGATTAACTCATAAATCTGGAAAACACGAATGTTAACTCAGATAGGTACAAGAGAACTCACATAAAATATTTAAACAGTTTATGCCTTGATTATCACTTTGAAAACACATTTATCAAAGCGATAAAGAATTACTTTCGAGTTGTGGAAAAACCCACATTTTATTTGTTATAGAATAAAAGCCCACCTTTATACTTTACAGAACTTAGTACTCGTACTTTCGTCTTCTAGTCTCTCGTCCTTTCCTTACTGCTGACTTCCTCCTTCATCGTAAGATAAACATACTTTAAACTCGGTCGTAAAAGATAATCGAATATGGAAATTCGAATTAGGTTTTAGTCGTTTTGTTTCTTTAGGCATTTGCATGCTACTAGTTTCTTTTTAGTTTAAACAGGAACGAGACTCGAACAAATCTCATTTAGAGCTCGAAAAGTTTCATACTCGACTCTTAGGTCTGTAGAGAGGATAGTCGTTAACTTGTTACGGCTTAAAAGATCGAAAGAAACTAAGTTGCGAAGAAAACAACTTAGGAAATTGAATTCTGAAATTTCATTGCGCAATACAGAAGTTCTGGGGACTTCCCAGAACAGAGCATCTGGAAACAGGGGAAGTGCCCTGTACCGTTAGAAATCTTGGAATGTCTAGTTTACTCTCCAATTTACGGATCTCAAATCCGATAAACGAGCTAAAAGATATAACAGTTTCCGGAAAGGGTCGCAAAACTGCCGAGGCTAACCCTAACGGCTCACTATAATCGACGTACGACATCATAGGTTCGTTCTAAGTTATCGAACTTAAATTCTCACGAATTTTACACAACAAGGCAGTCAACACGTACTCCCGTACGTGATAAAATCCTTTCCATTTCTCGTCTATAACCACGACGATCAAAACCTCGTCGTTTCAACTAAACAATTACTAAACCAAACAAGTTATCAATTCTCGTCCTAACTTCTCGATTATAACATAAACTCAATAATTTATAGCTCGGATCAACACGACGTCAACTACAATTTCGTTCCCTCAACATTAATGATCATTAATATCCAATTATCAATCCTACTCGACTTTCCTATCATTATTTACATACATTTGTTCGTCTCTTACGGATTTTCCAAAGTCATCGGATTTCAATCAAATTCTACAACATTATTCATCAACTATCAAGAATCATAAATATGCAAATCATATCCTTATCATCATTTATTCTCGACTTATCGATCATTGATCGTCTCTTACGTAAAATTTTACGTTCTCCATTTTCATTCAAATTTTACGACGACGGTTATTATCTAACGAGCATTCCTAACATGCAAATCATATTATCAAAACATTATCGAGCCTCGACTTATCAATACATCTTCGTCTCTTACATTTTTCGTTTTATTGTTAGAAAAATCTCAATTTAATATATATTTATCCTCATGCATCGTATAATTCATTTCCATTAAACAATCGAGCATATCTTAACATTTACTAACCTAAATCGAGCCTTGTTCGTCTCTTAGGTTTTGGATTTTATTTTTAAAAAAATCTAAAACAATTCATACTATCAATTAACGACATGAGAAACACTAATCTATCATCAATTCGACGAAGAAATCGAGTATGAAACGAAAGCCCCAAAACAGAAAAATTTCGGTATTAATAGGGGTTGGGGTTCTTGATTTTTCCTTCATGATTCGATCCGTAGAACTCGATTCTAAGCATCCTAGAACATGTATCGATCAAGAACAACATGCTATCTCACTCCCTAATTTTCGAAAAAAATAAAAGAGAGGGGAAAGGAGATTTGTTCAGATCAAACTAGAGACGAAGCTCTTACCTTTTGATATATGAAATCGGATTGAAATTTGATCGGTAGACGGAGGAGTTATGGCACGGAGGAGTTATGGATCTTGAAGAGCTTGAGTTGTGCTTCAATAGAGGATGATGGAAGAAGAAAATGAAAGTGAGGAGATGGGAGTGGGGTGGCGGAAATAGGGGAGAAGGAGAGAGGGATGGTGAGTCACTATGGTGACTCACAAAGCTAAGAAAAATATCTAACTAAAGTAGTGACTCGTTAAGGTTGCGTTTGGCGAGGGAAAATTAGACGCTAAAATCTCGTTTCCGGCTCTTAAACGTCGATATAAAAATCAAGAAATACTTTCTTAGTTAGCTACGAAATTGACGAAATCTAATTCGTCCGTTAGATTGGAAATAATTAACCTACTCGGAAAACCTAAATCGTTTTTCAAAATCCGAGAAAAAGTCGGGATGTCATAGTCCAAATTTCGTCCGGAAAATCACAAAAATGAACTTTCTCGGGCGAGTTCGTATTGCGATTTCGTGAATGTAAAAATCTGACAGAATTCGATTCTCGAGCTATTGAGATTAAGCCCCTATTTATAACATGTAGATTGCATGATAAGGATAACTATGAATTCGAAAAGATTGCTCTCCTAGAAATATAATCGAGATTGTGTAGAGATAGCCTTTATTATTTTATTTAATAAAAATATCAAGAATTCCAAATTGTTCCAAAACTCATGAACCAAAAGAAAGTAACGTAATTTACTTGAATTTTTTTTTTTTTTTATAATTAATCTACATTTCAAGAAACCAATTTAAGTGGAGAGAGTTTTTCTTTTCTTTTTTTTTTTCTTCACAGCTCTGGAAGAAAGACTTGAAATCAATTCCCTATTTCCTTTCAACAAAAATTTAAACTCCTGGTAAAATCCATTTGACGAAAAATATATCTTATAGCTAATCAATATGCAAGTGATAAGGATTGATTAATTTGAATAATATCTCAAGAATTCACTTGTACTATATGTCAGGAATGAAAAATAAGTATCACTTTATCTTTAAACGCATTTGTTATACTATTTAGATTAATTAAAAAAAAAAACTGACAACTAAAATTTAAGCTTGAGACTAAGTATAACAACTTATAAATACTTGTTTTGGGTTATATGGAAAATTAATTATACCTCCTAAATTGGAAAAGGATCTAACTTGGCCTAAAATAATAAATAATTACGCTTGAAAAGTCGGGATGTTACAATCTCCCTTACTAATAAAAATTTCTTCCTCGAAATTTGCTATAGTAAAACCATCTCATACATGCATGTTTCATGAACTTGTCTAACATGGACAAAGAAATCTTAACCTATAATGCTTTCTAAGAAAATGATTCTAAGTACGAAGGAGAACTACTATTATTACCTTCTAAGATTTCTCCTTATCTTCTTGTTGCACCATATTGTAGAGTCGCGCATTTTCTCGCTTCTCGGGTTCCTTTATACCCTTGTTTGGACAATTTAAAGCGTTGTGGCCCGGTTGACGGAAATTGTAGTAAAGTCCGGAACGATACATGCACTCCCCTTGATGGTGCTTGCGGCACGTAGGGCATTGTGGATAAGTGTGTTGAGGCGCGCTCCCTCTTGCTTATTCTCTATCCTCTCTTTCTTGTTTAGTGTGTTTTTCTCCCCATGCTCCCATTTCCTTTTTCCTTGAAAATTGCCATTTTCCTTGGGCACCTTGTTCATTTCTAAAGCAGCCTCAACCGCATGTGCACGTCTTACCGCAAGCCCATAGTTTTCATTCTCTTGCATAGCTAAAATTGCAAGGATTTCAGGGCGAAGACCATTCAAGAAGAAATCAGTTTTGTCTGCCTCAATAGCCACCAAACGCGTGGCGAAACGAGCAAGTTGAATGTACCTCCGCTCATATTTTGGTCACACTCAAACTTCCTTGCTTAAACTCCAAAAATTCTCTTTTCTTTTGATTTCGATAGGCTCGAGGCATGTATTATCCATCGCCATCTCCTTGAACCTTGCCCAAGTAAGGCCTTGACGCTCCGCTTGCGTTAATCCATTGCGGTGTGACTTCCACCACTGTCCAACTTCCTCTACAAGTTGGAACACATCACATGACACTCGGTGTGCATCATTGCACTCAATGTGCTCGAAGATCCTCTCAAGTCCCAAACCACTCTTCTAGAGCTAGAGCTCCATCCCTTCCATTAAATTTTGGTGGAGCATAATGACGAAATTGCACAATTACTCGACTTGTTGCTGACCTAGCCGGATCTTGATTTCCCAGATTGTTGTTTTGAGCAAAACCTTGAAGTGCGGCGATAAGATCTTGCACCACATTGTTGTTCCTTGATCTTCCCGCCATTTCCTATAACCAATACGAGCTAATCATAAGGTTATTCTAGGTTGGGTTTTACACACACTATATAATTGTTGATCTTCAAGAGAATTTCTAAGTGCAGAGACAAATGAGATACATCATATGACTAACATAATCATATACAGCCTACTTCTTGTCGAAAAAGAATATTCTAAATAATCATACTTATAGGAAAAAGAAAAGTATGTATATAAAAATTGAGGTGGGAATTATTTCAACTTAATTCTCGTACTAATAAAAAAAATATTTCCTTGCAAAAAGGATCATTCCTAACCATTTGCTGATAAGAAAACATACTAAATTCTACTTAGGAAAAAATTTGAAACTTTTTTAACTTTAAGTTACAACTTGCTATAACTTTCGTCTTCTTCGTTTGTTGCTCTTTGTCCTTAGGACTCATAATCCTCCTCAACTTTCTTTTCCATGATCTGGTCTCGCTTCTTGTTTCCATTAACATAAGTGTACCACATGTTAACTTGTAATACCCCGGATTTCTCTTTCGTCATAAAATAAAATTTAATAATTAAATATGGCTTTGCACGCCTAAAATAATGAATTTGAATTCTAAGTTTAACGGTGAAATCCGTTCCTAAAAATAAATTCCAGAAGTCGGTTAAACGACTACTGTATTAGGGTTTTCGCGTACGAAAACTTTTTCGTTAGAAAACTCAGATCGAAAAAGCGTCGATTTTTACATTCACTTATTTCGCGAGGCGAGTAAGTTAAGAAAAGTCAGTTTTATTATTATTTTTTTTTTCGAGCGAATATTTGGACTGTCATGTCCAAAACTTTTTAAAGTTTTTAGAAATCGAATTGTACTTTCCGAATAAGAAAAATATTTCGGAACTAGTGGTCGAATTAGTTTTCGCCGGAAATGTACCCGTCTAGGAATTTATTTCTCGATTTTTAATACGCGGTTTTAGACCCGTAAAATGGGATATTTTGAATTAAAAACTCCCACCCAAACCGCCTCCCCCCCCCCCTAGTCATCCTAGGATATTTATTTATTTTATACTTTATGCTAAATATCACCTTATGACTCACCTATTTAATTATTCTTATTTCTTCCAACCTAGTAGTATAAGTATCCCTCCAATGTCACATTTTCTTCTCATTTTCTCTTCTCTAGCCGCCACCCTCCCTTTCATTTTCTTAGTGATTTTGTTCTTCATTTGTTCATCAAAGTTCATCCAAGAATCATCATAGCTTGTTCTTCATCCATTCAATCCTAAATCTAGATCCATAATTATCAAGGTAATACTTCTAGCTTTAATTCCATCCAAGTGAAATTCTTTTCTTTTATTCTTGCAATTTTCGAATTAATAGGAAGATGGAGGATTAGTGATTTAAGTTTGTATTCATGTTATTGGAATGATTAGAAGTGGATTCTATGGTTTAGAATGAAGTGGAAATAATTTCCCTAATATTTTAGTAGGACCGATTTTCTTAGGATGATAGGGTTTGATGTTTTAAGTTTAATTTCTTGGATATTTATGCATAGAATTGAAATTCTATGGTTAATAATCAAATAGAAATCAAACCCCCTTGATTATTGTTTAATACCGAAAATTCAGTAGGATTAGGGTTTGATTTTATGATTTTAAATTATGATGTTAGATTATTTTATAACTTAGTACTAGTTAAATTGGTGATTAATTATAAGGTATGAAATCAAGAATGAATGAAATAAATGAATTATGCATGAAAATCGATGGAAACTAGTTCATAGAAGTTTAGTGTGTGTTCTAGGTGTTCTTGGTGTTCTTGGCCAAGAACATGAAGATTTAAATATGATTAAAATTAATGATAAAATATATAATTAATTAGTTAATTTCGAAATTAAATAAAAAAATAAAAATAAATAATATTAATAATAATAAAATAAAATATAAAATAATATTATAATATTATAATAATAATAAATTAAAAAAAAGTTATATTTTATTCATGGAAATTGGAATTTAATTTAACGAGTTAGTTGATTAATATTAAGTGTAAAGGAAGTAATAAGGAACAAAGGTTAATTCTTATGAGAATTGAATTAGTTAATGATTAGTAACGTGTAAAAGAGTTAGATAATGATAATGATATGAAATTATGAAATGGAAGTTAATAGATTAAGTTGGAAATGAAATAAAATTGGTTTAGTAATTGATTAAGTGAAACAACGTGGAAGTGTTTGTCGTATTATTAAACCGGGAAAGGAGAAAGTGATCTTGAGTAATGATTAAGTATGTCGACTGTCCTAAGAGTAAAATTTCGTGAGTATGAAGTGGCGTAGCATTGATCGAACATAGAGAATTATACGTCGAGTTTTAATGAGCCCTAGGGTTAGTTCGGGCAGTTCTGCGACCTTTTACGGAAACTGTCATAACTCTTAGCTCACTTAACGAAATTGAGATCCGTAAATTAGAGAGTAAACTAGACATCCGTAGCTTTCTTTTGGTACAGGGCACGTCCCCTGTTTCAAAATACTCTGTTCTGTATGAACTCCAGAACTACTGCCTTGTGCAGGAAATTTCTAAAAAACCTAATTTCTTAAGTTGAATTCTTTTCAACTTGTTTCCTTTTGAACTTTTAAGTCGTACAAGTTATCGACTCTCATTATTTACTGACCTAAGTGTCGAGCAAGGATCTGAGTTAGTTTTAAACGAGAAGTGTTCGAATCTCGTTTCCTTGTTAATCAAAAGTAACTAGTTAAGCGTGCAAAGGCCTAAAAGACTAAAATCGATTCCGATTTCCTATTTCTTTTATCGCTTCAACCTAGATTTAAAGTTTGTTTATTTGCGATGAAAGGCGGAGGTCAGCATCAAGAATAGGACGGAAGATCAGAGACGGAAGCTCGTGTAGTTGTTCTGTAATCGCTAAGGTGGGCTTTCTATATAAAAACAAAATGAGCAATGCTCCAAAATATTTATTTACAGCTTTGATAACTGTGATTTGAAATGATTATCGAGGCATGAAATGATTTGTTTTATGTGAGTTCGTTTGTGCCTTTCTGAGTTAGTCAACTGGGATTAACTAAATTGATCGGACTCTGAGTTAACCGTACGGGATTTTCCAGAGTTAAGTGTACACGGTAGCCGGTGTGTGTGGTACCCTGTTGAGGGGTAGCCAGCCGCGGTGAGTTGAACGTTCGTGGAAGGAGTTAATTCTTCCTCGGCATTGAAACAGAAGTTCGGCAAATTGAACGTAACATCTATAAAATGCTCGGTCGAGTGATTCATGAAAGAAAGAAAATGTTTAGTAAGCTCGGGTCTTTATTGAAAAACCCCCGGAGCGTTACTGTTTGAAATGCCTGATAATCAATACTATTATGATATGTTTTTGGCATGTGTCCACTAAGTGCTTTATGTACTTAGCCCTGCATGTTTGTTTTTAAATGTGCAGGTTGAGTGACGAAGGCGGAAGGAGGTTGAGTAAGGTTGTAATTAAAGAAGAAGACTAGTATGCTAGTTTACATTTCTGCTGCCAAACACTTTCAGTTGATGTATAACTTATAAGCCTAAGTTCCATACTTGGAACTAGTTTGTTTTGAGAACTACTTATCGAGCAATCCTTCGAGGTCGACCCCCTTTTGATATAATGGAATCAAGTTCATGGTATTAAGTTGTGTTAAATGTCTGTTTATTTATTTATTCCCCTTTTCTTCCCCGCCTCTTTAATCCAACCCCTAGTCGCACCCCGACTTTGGCGTCCCTCGGGATTTGAGGCTGTGACACAACTAGTACCATACTAAAATTATGGTAATCAACTCCAAGCCCACGACTTTTCGTCAAACTTGATGATCTTTTGAATGCATCGTATCCAATGGATCTCAGAGGGGCGGGAATGCGACTTATTAGATGAAAAACTGCAGATTCGGGACTTATTTCGTGCCCTAGTAGTTCAAACTCAAAAAGGAGCTCATTAATTCTATCCACATGCTCGACAAACCCCTATTGTTCGTTCCAATTGTAGCGCTCGTAATCTTCGCACAATTTCTTAAATTTGTTGTACGCCTCATATTTAGCTACTACCCTATCACATCCATCACGCAACTTCTTAATTTGATTCTCTAGGCTTATTTCGCTTTTAGTAGGAGTTCGACGCATCCTAGTCATCTTATGCGCGCGCGCGCACGCGCGCACACACACACAAATATATATATATATATATACTATTAGAACATATGGCAAACACCAGATAAAATACTAAAGATATTAAACATGTCTTGCAAAACTTGTTAACATATTTCACCTATCTTTTCATATAACTCACATAACTAATTCATGAAATAATAGCATAAATAATTCATGTAGCATAAACCATATGTAATAGATCTAGGTTCCTATTACTGTTTGATTAAATGTTTTTGGTTTTTCTGTGATAAAAATGGAAACTTGAATATAAGATAGGGAAGAGAAGAAAGGAGATAGATGAGATGGGAGGCGAGAGAAGAAATTAGATATTTCATTCATTCGGGTTTTACAAAGCAAAAGCATGCACTTATATACTATGGTCCCTAAACAGGTACGTACTATCTAAGCTGGACAAAAGCTAAAATAATAACATAATATTTTATAAAGGATAATTAAAGAAACGCTAGTTGAGGCGAGCCACGCTTCAAACACTCAAACGCGATTCTTTCTCGGATAGATGTATGGACAAATTCTCAGCTACGTGTTCCGCCCAGATCAACCTTGCATGCATCTTCTTTTTCATAGTCAAAATCCACATCTTTGACTGTGACATAACTAGATCCCTCCTTCACCAATTCCTCTCCATCTTTCGTCATCTCCGGTAATATCTCATCACTTCCGATCCCAGCCGCCGGCCAAATCTCTCCCTTAATCTCCATTGAAATGTTCTGGTCCATGACAATACTCCCTCCATCAGTAGATCCTTGTCCCCAAGGATCGAAGTTTGGAAATGGCCGACGAATCTGTTTGGTGTCCTCCCAACTCGCCACAGATCTGTCTTCCGGCGACCATTCTACCAAGATCTGGGGTATCATCTTGCCATTGCGCTCAAAGTCGCGTTGACCCAAAACTGCGAAAGGTGTGACCTTGAAAATGCCATCGTCATCAGTAGTTGGGAGTTCTTTTGAAGGTAAAATGTTCTTACCCAGACACTTCTTCAATAATGAGACATGGAACACCGGATGTATCAAAGATGCTTCGGGTAATTCCAATTTGTAAGCCACCTTGCCAACTCTGTGCAGGATTTTATAAGGACCATAATAGCGAGGTGAGAGCTTCATATTCTTGCGCAATGCAACTGAATTCTGGCGGAAAGGTTGAAGCTTGAGGTATACCAATTCTCCTTCTGCAAATACTCTTTCACTTCTCTTCAGATCTGCATAGTATTTCATTCTTTCCTGAGCCAACTTCAAATTAGTCTTCAGTACCTGCACTATGTCTTGTCTTTTTTGTAACAGTCCTTCACTTCAAGGTTAGTAGTGGATAGGAAAGCTCCTAGGCCAGTGTGGGGAGGTGAAACTCCGTATAGAGCTTGATATGGGGTGCATTTTAGGCTAGTATGGAAGTTAGTATTGTACCAATACTCTGCAAAAGGAAGCCATTTGAGCCATTGTTTAGGATTAGAACCCACCATACATCTCAAGTAGGTTTCTAGACATTGATTAAGCCTCTCTGTTTGCCCATCTGTTTGAGGATGGTATGCTGAAGACATCTCCAGTTTAGTTCCCATCACCTTAAACAACTCCCTCCAAAAGTTACTAGTGAACACCTTGTCCTTGTCTGATATCACACTCACTGGAGGTCCATGCAACTTGTAGATATTATCCACAAACAGCCTTGCC
This sequence comes from Schizonepeta tenuifolia, assembly GCA_029490685.1. Taxonomy (NCBI): domain Eukaryota; kingdom Viridiplantae; phylum Streptophyta; class Magnoliopsida; order Lamiales; family Lamiaceae; genus Schizonepeta; species Schizonepeta tenuifolia. The sequence goes on along the minus strand of CM055959.1, from coordinate 40,286,268 downwards.
ACAGACTGGGCAGTGTAGGGATGTGAAAGAGCCAGGAAGTGGCCATATTTACTGAACCTATCAATAACCACCAATATCACACTCTTCCCAGCAGATTTAGGTAGTCCTTCAACAAAATCCATAGATATATGTGTCCAAGCCTTGTCTGGAACAGGTAATGGTTGTAACAAACCAGGATATGGGATGTGTTCAGCTTTATTTCTCTGGCATACATCACAAGCCTTGACTAATTCTTGCACCTCTTGCTTCATCAAAGGCCAGTAGAAGAAAGCTTTAAGCCTATTGTAAGTTCCTTGAAATCCTGAGTGTCCACCAAATGAGGTGTTGTGCACTTCATCTAATATATCCTTTCTAAGGTGTCCAGTAGATCCCACAACCACTCTACCCTTGTACTGTAAGATGTTAGAGGCAAGAGAGTACTCTGGGTAAGAAGTCTGATCAATTGCCTTGGTCATTAGGATTTTCTGGTAAACTGGATCCTCCATATAGCTTTGATGTACCCTCTGCATCCATAGTGGTGCTGCAGTGGTAATTGCATAATACTCATCATCTGGTTTCCTTGACAAAGCATCAGCAACCTTGTTTTCCACCCCACTTTTTTACTGTATGTCATAGTTTAGCCCAAGTAGTTTGGTGATCCACTTTTGCTGGGTAGGGTTCATTTGTTTCTGATCCAACAAGTGCCTGAGGGCTTGTTGATCTGTTCTTATTACAAATTTGTTGCCTTGCAAATATGTCCTCCATTTCTGAATGGACAGAACCACTGCCAAAAACTCTCTCTCATACACTGATAAAGCCTGATCTCTGATTCCCAAAGCCTTACTCAGATAAGCTATGGGTCTTTGATTCTGCATGAGTACAGCTCCAATCCCTTTCCCACTAGCATCTGTTTCTAGAATAAAAGGTTGGCTAAAATCTGGCAAAGCCAAAACTGGGGTTGTAGTCATTGCCTCCTTCAGTTTCATAAATGCCTTCTCAGCATCCCCAGTCCACTTGTAGTTATCTTTCTTTAGCATGTCAGTGAGTGCCCTGCTAATAACCCCATATCCCTTAATGAACTTCCTGTAGTATCCTGTTAAACCAAGGAAACCCCTTAACTGTTTGATGTTTTTTGGCTTGGGCCACTCCTTCATTGCCTTAACCTTTTCTGGATCAGTAGACACACCAACTTCTGAGATAACATGGCCTAAATATTCCACTTTATCTTGGCCGAATAGACATTTGCTCCTCTTAGCAAACAAAGTATGCTTCCTGAGAACCTCCAAAGTAGATCTTAGGTGTTGTAGATGCTCCTCCCAAGTCTTGTTGTACACCAGTATATCATCAAAGAACACTAGAACAGATTTCCTTAGGAATGGTTGAAAAACCTGGTTCATGAGAGATTGAAAAGTGACCATGGTGAGTGCTAAAGGCAGTGAGGTATCTGTCCTCATGCTTCACCAAAATCTGAAAATAACCTGACCTGAGATCCATTTTAGAAAAGAATTTAGCTCCATGCAGTTCATCCAGTAACTCATCAATCAAAGGTATTGGATAGTCATGCTTCGCTGGAAAAGAGTTTAGATATCTATAGTCCACACACATCCTCCATGTCCAATCTTTTTTCTTCACAAGTATAACTGGTGATGCAAAAGGACTTCTACTAGGCTGTATCACTCCTGATTCTAATAATTCTTGTACTATTTTTTTCTATTTCATCGTTATGACTGTGGGAAGTCCTATAAGGATATTGATGTTTTGGTTGACTGCCAGGCTTTAGTCTGATCTGATGTTCTGTACCCCTTTCAGGAGGCAGGGATTTAGGCTCTTCAAACACATCACCAAATTCTTCCAATAAGGCAGTGAGCTCTGTTGATTCTGGTAAGGCCTTTTGAGCATGTTTTGGCTCCAGAAGGTACACTTCCTCAACCTCATCAAAGTGATACTGGATTAGGTTGAATAACCTCTGTGCATTAATGGTCTGAAACTGTGAGTTATCAGTAACAGCTTGAAGCTTAACCTTCCTACCTTCATTCATAACGGTAAAGGACATCTTCTTATAATTTAGGGTGATAGGTGTGCAATGTTCCAGCCAATCACTTCCTAAAATAAGGTCATAACCATCATTGGCTAGAATCCTAGGAGAGAAGGTGAAAGAATGGCCTTGTATCTCCCAATTGAATCCATTCACCACTTTGGTACTAATTAATCTATGCCCATTTGCCACCTTCACCAAAATAGGCATGTCCTCCTCCTCAACAACTCCTAAAGCCCTAGCAGTGCCTTCTTGTAAAAAACTAAGAGTACTCCCTGTATCCAGCAGGATTCTTAGCTTTTTGTCTCCCACCATTCCAATACACCTCATAGTTCTGCTGCTTGACTTGCCTAGAATAGCATTAGCTGTCATATGTATCTCTTCTACTGGTGCATCTTGGACCAGCAACAACTCAATTACCTTTAGCTCCCCCTTGTTATGCTCAGCCTCTTGCTCACCATCCATTTCCATAAAAAACATCTTATGTTTGCACTTATGCCCAAAGATATAGAGTTCATCACAATTGTAGCATAACCCCTTCTCCCTCCTAGCCGCCATTTCTGCACTAGTAAGTATCTTCACCGAGGTTCTAGCATTGTTAGGTGTATTGCTCTTCTGCACAGCTATAGCTTCTGGCCTCTTGTACCCTCCTTGGTTGTTGTAAGGTTTCTGATATGGTTTTACTCTCTTGGTTAAAGCCTCAAGGGCTGTTAATTGTTCCTGGCCAATCTCCACAGCATCAGCCAAAGTTTTTGGTTTAAACAACAACACCATATTCTGCAATTCCTCAGACAACCCACTCACAAAACTAGCCACAAAATATTCTTCAGAATAATTCATAGAGTTGCTGAGTAGTAGACAAGCCCTATACTCCTCAAACTTGTCCACATAAGACTTAAATGACCCAGTCTGTTTGAGGTTTTTAAACTCCATGATCATTTTCCCTTCATTTAGATCCATAAACTTAGAAGAGACAAGATCCACAAATTGTTCCCAAGTATTGGAGAACATATTATCACAGCCAAAATTTTCCAACCATCTAAGAGCTTTTCCCTCAAAGTTGTGCACGGCTAGCTGCACCATATGCTCATCACTCATAGCAGCAGTTAGTCGGAAATAGGAGTTACACTTAATAAACCATCCCCTAGCATCAGTTCCATTAAACCTAGGGAAATCTATTTTATGCACAGGCTGACCAGTTCCCAAACTCCCTTGTGAATAATCAATTTTGAATCTTGCAGATTGAGAAGTTTTGGAATGATTACCTTCCTTGTTGACAGAGAATGGAGATGGACCCAAAATAGATGGACTGGGCTCCTTCCCCTTGTCCATGCTAAGCACCAGCAGCTGTCTCTAGATCTCCTTCAGTGAATCAGCAATGAAAACCTGGTTTACCTCCACCTTATGCTCCAGATCAACAAACTTGCTGTTCATCACTTCCTCAGCCTTATCTCTCTTAGCTGCTTCTACTTGCATCATTTGATCGATTTTCTTTTGTATCTCTTGTAAATCCTTGGATCTTGTGTTATATTCCGTCATATTGATTCCCAAGATATGCTAAATAAAAGCAACTTGGCTCTGTTATACCAATTGTAATAGATCTAGGATCCTATTACTGTTTGATTAAATGTTTTTGGTTTTGCAGTGATAAAAATGGAAACTTGAATATAAGATAGGGAAGAGAAGAAAGGAGATAGATGAGATGGGAGGCGAGAGAAGAAATTTGATATTTCATTCATTCGGGTTTTACAAAGCAAAAGCATGCACTTATATAGTATGGTCCCCAAACAGGTATGTACTATCTAAGCTGGACAAAAGCTAAAATAATAACATAATATTTTATAAAGGATAATTAAAGAAACGCTAGTTGAGGCGAACCATGCTTCAAACACTGAAACGCGATTCTTTCTCGGACAGCTGTATGGACAAATTCTCAGCCACGTGTTCCGCCCAGATCAACCTTGCATGCATCTTCTTTTTCATAGTCAAAATCCCCATCTTTGACTGTGACATAACCAGATCCCTCCTTCACCAGTTCCTCTCCATCTTTCTTCTTCTCCGGTAATATCTCATCACTTCCGATCCCAGCCACCAGCCAAATCTCTCCCTTAATCTCCATTGAAATGTTCTGGTCCATGACAACATACCTTGGAGTCGAGACAGCGCAGGGTCTCGAATGACTAGGCTCTTATTACAAGCATTTTTTTATTTTTTAAACTTCAAAGCAAGTCTACAGAAACGTAAACCTGCTCTGATACCACTAAATGTAAAACCCATTTTTCAAATTAACTTTATTACTACAATAAAACTTATACTATAAATAATGCAGCGGAAAAAAAAATCCCATAAATTTATTCTTCACACAATAAAACATATGTATAATCAAAATGTAACAAGATAAAATTTAATACTTAGTTACATGAATCTTAATTTTATTGTATATCAAAGACAGACATCACCCTAGAGGAAAACTTCAACTTAATTACTAATTCCCTTAGTCAACTTTGATTAACTACTCAATAAGATTATAAATTTATCCTTCCAACCCAACTAAACTTTATGCACTGAAACATTTTTAATTTTATACAATCATTACTATCAAACTTAACCTTTTTGTTTCCAACCAATTTTTCAGAAAACATTTTAGTTTTTAGTTTTAAAGGCCACCAGATTCTCAACCTCCTCAATTAATAAACAAATACATGCATACATTTAATCAAACAGGCATGAACCGAAAATTTATTTACAGATGCAATTAGGATTTCAAGGAAACCTCAAATTCTATTAAATTAAAAGAAATCACATGTTTGCATTGCAATACTTAAACATCTGATGAGGTAAAGAATAATTACTAATTCGAACTAATAACACATGCAAAAACTGAAAAATAGTACTGAACTCCAAATAAGCTAATAAGTTTGGAATAAATCTTATAACTTATGAGATATTTACTAAACTCTTGGATTTCGCTCTAGTCATTCTTGGCCTCTACGTCTGCTTCGGCTCCAAACATTGAAAGACAACATCTATGAAGGGGTGAGTATATTGAAATACACTCAGTGAGAAAACATGCTATTATCCATATATATTTGAAAGTGTAAATAAATCATATCATCATTATCATGTATCTTGAACGTATAGGGCTATATCCCTTTTACTTGTACATGTAGGGCTGTATCCCTTTAACGTAAATATGTAGGGTTGTATCCCTTTAACTTGAATATACGTATAGTGTTGTATCCCTTTAACGCAAACGTATAGCCAGGGCTGTATCCCTTTAGCTTAAACATGAACACACGTTAATCAAACATGAAAAATAAATGCGTAAAAACATACAAAAAAATTATCATTGTGCATAAATTCCCTCACCTTAAACTTGCTTTGCGGAAGAGAAGCCGAAGAAATAAACAAGAGAAGGTAAACCTCCAAACTATTAGTTCAATATCTCGAGCTATTGAGATTAAGCCCCTATTTATAGCATGTAGATTGCATGATAAGGATAACTATGAATTCGAAAAGATTGCTCTCCTAGAAATATAATTGAGATTGTGTAGAGATAGCCTTTATTATTTTATTTAATAAAAATATCAAGAATTCCTAATTGTTCCAAAACTCATGAACCAAAAGAAAGTAACGTAATTTACTTGAATTTTTTTTATAATTAATCTACATTTCAAGAAACCAATTTAAGTGGAGAGAGTTTTTCTTTTCTTTTTTTTTCTTCACGGCTCTGGAAGAAAGACTTGAAATCAATTCCCTATTTCCTTTCAACAAAAATTTAAACTCATGGTAAAATCCATTTGACGAAAAATATATCTTATAGCTAATCAATATGCAAGTGATAAGGATTGATTAATTTGAATAATATCTCAAGAATTCACTTGTACTATATGTCAGGAACGAAAAATAAGTTTCACTTTATCTTTAAACACATTTGTTATACTGTTTAGATTAATTAAAAAAACTAAAAAAATAAAAACCTGACAACTAAAATTTAGGCTTGCGACTAAGTATAACAACTTATAAATACTTGTTTTGGGTTATATGGAAAATTAATTATATCTCCTAAATTTGAAAAGGATCTAACTTGGCCTAAAATAATAAATAATTACGCTTGAAAAGTCGGGATGTTACAAAAGTAAAAGAAAGAAACGAATGTTACTTCCGTAAAAGTAACATGAACGAAGTCATTTTCCAGTTATAATTCCTTTTTTTTTTAAATTTATTTCATACTTCGTAATTGAACGAAGAATACGACGAGTAAGAGATTCAAGTGTCGAGAAGGACAAAATCTTTTGTAAACGGATGTTACTTTTGAATAAGTAACATGAACAAAGTAGACGTACTTTGTTTTAATAAAGTAAGAACCGTTAAGAAATTTTCCTTAAGGAAGAAATAATGAAAGAAAGTAATAAAGAATAAAGAAAGAAAGTTTATAAGGAAATAAAGTAAGAAAGTAAATAAATAATAAGATAAAGGATGGAAATAAAATCTTGAAATTTTATTTCTATATATTGTTTGAGGGCAATTTCTTGAATTGCTAGATGTTTTAAGATAAGTGGTTGTTAAAGTGGTGATATTACAATTGAATAAGGAATATTCATTTTGTAATTTAAGTATTTCTTAAGATAAGTTATTTCCCTACCTGTTACTGATCTGTGTTTCTTTAAAAAAACTTTTGTAGGATAGCTAGGACACGCGTTACAGCTCGGAAGAGCCAACCTTTGCCCGTGTGCGAGCGTACCATAGTAGATATGATACAGGATGAGTATCATGATTTCGAGGCAGACCTGGATGAGGAAGACATCGGGCACATAGTGAGTAACTTCTCATCGGTTTACCATACAGCACGGCACTTCATCTCAGAGAGTCAGGCTATATCCGATTTGATTGTGCATCTACCGGACGAGTGGCGCGGTTGGGCGCACGGCGTGGCATGGTATTTCCTTGGAGTTTTCGGCGACGATACAGAGCCGATGGGCAACTACTCGGGATTCGCTCTAACTATACACGAGCATTTCTTTGACAGCAGGTTCATGGTGCCAGTCCATTTAGAGCCATATCTTCCTTACCGTCACTTCCCAGCAGATACCGAGCCAGAGCATTTAGACTTGGACCCAGAGATGGCTGCGTTGTTGGAGATACCGCCTGATTTTGTACCTAGTGAGGAGTCAGACTCGGAGGCAGAGCATTTAGAGATGGACGAGGAGCCTGCAGCTATACCAGAGTTACCACTTCCACATAGACCACTTGAGGAGTTGGTTCCAGGACCAGGACTCATAGAGATTGACGCAGAGACAGCTGCCATGTTAGGGTTATCTACTCCTTTTATACCCGAGCCTAGTGTGAGAGTTCGGGGACCATTTGAGACAGGACTGTTTGAGACAGGGTCAGGGTATCGGAAGATAGACGCGGAGCTTACCGCCATGCTAAAGCTACCATCTCAACCGACACCGCTTGAGGAGGTTTGCGCAAAGTGGGAGATAGTCAGGGGACAGTTAGAGGCAGGACCATCCAGAGTCCGTTCTAGGGAGGAGTACGAGTCCGGTTCCATTCCAGAGCACCTTCTTCCCCTGAAGAAGCGTGCAGTAGAGATCAGTGATGATTATCTTGTTTCAGACTCAGAGGAGACAGTTTCGGAGGCACCATCACCACCCCCACTTACACTTTTTGACGGCTCTACTCTGCGGGAGGACGAGGCACTCCAGCTCATCTTTGGTTCAGAGTCAGAGGAGGAGGATCCGGACGAGGATCCGGAGGAAGATCCGGACAAGGATTCGAAGGAGGACCCGGACGAGGACCCGGAGGAGGACTCTGAGGGTTTACAGGCCGTAGAGGGCAGTATAGACTCGACTGCAGTTTGTTGAGCAGAGCGTCGTAGACGCGTATTAGTAGTAGTAGTAGTTTCTTTTTTTGTACATAGTCGGATCAGTAACTAGTTTTTGTAGTACTCTAGCAGATACGAAATTTTATGAATCGTTTCCGTTCTTGTACTTCCAGTAGGTACAGTAATGCAGCTTGTTAGTGCATCCTGTACAGTGATAGGCAATCAGCCTAGTTTAGACTAGTAGTTGTCTAACTTTTTGTATAAGTTCTCGTTGGAGGCAGAATCAATATTATTTTTGATGTATATATATATACATGACCCGTGAGAGGGTTTTGATCACAAGAAAGCATCTTATAAATCATGTAGTAAACCAGAATGTCAAATGAACTCATGGAACGAGAGTTTAGTTTAACTTGGAAAGTTAAAAGATTAAAGAGCTAGTATCGAAGTTATGTTGGATTTTTCTTTTTCCGTGAACTTGATTAAGTTGGAAAGAGGGTGAGTAAGTAAAAGAGTGTTTAAAAGAAAGGGTTAATGAGAATTTATGTTCCCTATAGTTAAAGAAAAATGCCGCCAAGAAATGTTAACAATCGAAGAGGCCCTGGTAGGCCCAGAGGACATGGAAGACGTCAGCCAGAAAACGAAAGGGAACAAGAACAAGAACGTAATGATACCCCTCCACCATCACCATCACCACCACCTCCACCACCACCCCGTAGGGATATTGAGGATCTATTCCTCAAACGAAACCCGCCTGTGTTCAATGGATTGGGCAGCCCTAGCGATGCTGAGCTATGGGTGCGATCCATCGAAAGAATTTTCAAGCTCCTCAGATGTACTGATCAGGAGCGACTGTTATGCGTTGCGTTTCAACTCTCTGGACCAGCGGATTACTGGTGGGAGGCAAGACAAAAGGTGATACCTGCGGAGCATCTGACTCGACTTACGTAGGACGAATTTAAGAAAGCACTGTACGACAAGTACGTGCCAAAGACATACAGAGCTCAGAAGGAGGCTGAGTTCTACAATTTGAAACAGGGTAAGATGACTGTAACAGAGTACAATGCTAAGTTTTGTGAGCTATCAAGGTATGCGCCTACTCAGGTCGATACCGAAGAAAAGATTTCGAAGAAATTCCGTGAGGGACTAAGACACGAATTGGGGATTGCTTTAGCCAGTCATGGGGGACTCAACTATATGAATGTTCTAGGGCGAGCTTTTAAAATGGAGGCCGTAGTGCCTGATGAGAAGAAAGTGATAACACCTACCCCAGCTCCAACCCAGAATCAAAATCGAGGCTATTATAAAAATAATAATAGCAATTTTCAAGGAAAGAGAAAGTGGGAAGGGGGCAATAGCAGGGGCTATAATCAGAATTTCAACAACCAAGGAAATCAGCGAAGTGGTAATCAGCAAGGCTATCAACAGCCTAGTCAAAACAACAACAAAAGGCCGTGGCAAGGAAACAACCAGTCAGGGTTGTATTTACAGGAAAATAGGCAAACCGGAGCATGGAGAGGTAACAACCAGCAGAATCAGCCGCAAGGGCAACAAAGGTATTTCAATCAGGGAGGAAATAACCCGGGGAGGGTTACCATTCTTGTATGTCCTAAGTGCAACAAAACACATCCCGGTGTCTGTCAAGTAGGCACCACCAACTGTTTTAACTGCAGACAGAAGGGACATATGAAGAAGGATTGCCCTAAACCACTGAAAGCAGTACCTCTGAGGGCCATACAAGCGCAACCATAGCAACAAATGAATCAACAGCAGTTTCAGCAGCACGCCGACAGCAACAGAATGCAAGGGCATGTGCGATCAAACAGGGTGCTCAGAATAAAGGAAAAGGAAACCTTGCAGGTATGGAAAAACTTCACAACATCCCTATTAAGATACTGTTTGATACTGGTGCATCGCATTCTTTTATTGCTGGTTCGTGTGCGGATAACTTAGATATCAGACTTGTAAGAGCTGAACACGCTATGAGAGTAGCTACACCTTTAGGAGAGATCACTACTTCTACGCATGTTTGCTCTAACCTAGAACTAGAAATTGGAACTCTTAAGGTTAAAGCGAACAATTTGAACGTTATGATAATGTGTGACGTAGACATAATCCTAGGGATGGACTGGTTGTCAGAGAATTATGCCACAATTCTCTGCAATGAGAGAAAGATTTCTTTTCAACCGCCAGGAGAAGAACCGACGGAATTTCATGGGATTGCAATGGGCAAGAGAGTACCGGTAATATCCACCTTACAAGCCAAGAAGTTGATAAAGAAAAAGGGTTGCACAAGCCTATCTTGTGTACCTAGTTGGAGAACCAGGAGCCGAGAAGACCATTCAAGACGTGAAAGTTGTTAATGAATACGAAGATGTCTTTCCAGAAATATTACCTGGTTTACCACCCGACCGTCACATAGATTTATCAATTGACCTAGAACCAGGATCGGCCCCCAAATCTAAAGCCCCATATAGGATGGCACTGAAGGAGTTAGAAGAACTCAAAATTCAATTGCAAGAGTTGCTAGACCTTGGTTTCATTAGGCCGAGTGTTTCACCTTGGGGAGCACCAATGTTGTTTGTCAGAAAGAAGGATGGTTCAATGAGGATGTGTATAGATTATCGAGAGCTGAACAAGATCACCCTCAAGAACAAATATCCTTTGCCAAGGATAGAGGATCTTTTCGATCAGCTCAAGGGTACATGAGTGTTTTCAAAGATAGATTTAAGATCAGGGTATCATCAGCTGAAGATTAAACCCGAGGACGTACCTAAGACTGCTTTTCGAACCAGATATGGCCACTACGAATTCTTGGTTATGCCATTTGGTTTGACCAACGCCCCTGTAGTATTCATGGACCTCATGAATAGAGTTTTCCACCCATACTTAGACAAATTCATCTTAGTATTTATCGACGACATTCTCATTTACTCTAAGAATGAGAAAGAACACGAAGAACATCTGCGGATAGTGTTGGAAACACTTAGAACTGAGAAACTTTATGCCAAGTTCAGTAAGTGCGAATTTTGGTTGAAGGAGGTAATGTTTCTCGGACACATAGTTTCAGCCGAAGGAATCAAAGTAGACCTTGCCAAAGTAGAGGCAGTGCGTAATTGGAAGTCACCAACAAGTCCGAACGAGATCAGAAGTTTCTTGGGTTTAGCAGGCTACTATAGAAGATTCATCGAAGGATTCTCCACGATTGCTAGACCTATGACGCAGCTACCTCGAAAAGAAAATAAGTTTAAATGGACAGACGAGTGTGAAACGAGTTTCCAAACTCTCAAAGAAAAGTTAACTACAGCACCAGTGTTAGCTCTTCCAGACACAAACAAGGAATATGTGGTGTATACAGATGCTTCCAAGAATAGGTTAGGTTGTGTTCTAATGCAAGACGGAAAGGTGATAGCTTATGCCTCACGACAACTTCGACCTCACGAAGTTGAGTATCCAAACCACGATTTAGAACTCGCAGCCGTTGTGCTTGCATTAAAGATTTGGAGACACCATCTTTATGGTGTAAGGCTTGAGATCTTCACAGATCAGAAGAGTCTGAAGTACTTCTTCGAGCAGAAAGAACTGAATATGAGACAAAGGAGGTGGCTCGAATTGGTCAAGGATTACGATTGCGGAATCAACTACCATCCAGGAAAGGCAAATGTAGTAGCAGATGCACTGAGTCGCAAGGCTCCAACCAAGTTAGGATGTCTGTTTGTCGAGGAAGAAACTCTAGTACGAGAATTTGAAAAGATGGAAATAGAAGTGCTCGATACACCAGCAACGATCACAAGTCAACTAACGGCACTAGTAGCTACACCTGATTTACGAGAAAGAATTATAAGTGCCTAGAGGAAGGACGAGTCGATGGAGAAGCTTCGCCTAAAGATAAGAACAGATAAATCAGACAGTTATTCCTAAGCACCAGACAATGCGATATTATTCGAAGGCAGACTTTGTATTCCTGACAGTGACGAAGAATTAAAGAATGATATCATGAGTGAGGCTCATGATACGCCATATACAGCACACCTAGGGAGTACGAAGATGTATCAGGACTTAAGAAAGAATTTCTGGTGGAATATATTGAAACGAGACGTTGCCTCATTTGTAGAAAGATGTTTGGCGTGTCAGCAAGTGAAAGCCTTACATAGACGACCGTATGGATTGTTGCAGCCATTAGATATTCCAGAATGGAAATGGGAAGGAATAGCTATGGGTTTTGTGACAGGTTTGCCTAAGTCAAGAAGAGGAAATACTGCCATTTGAGTGATTATTGATAGGCTCACGAAATCAGCTCACTTTATACCGATTAAGACTACCTATGGGTCAGAGAAGTTAGCTCAGTTGTACGTCCATGAGATTGTACGTCTGCACAGAGTACCGAAGTCTATAATATCAGACAGAGATGCCAAGTTCACTTCAAGATTTTGGATCACCATGCAGAAAGAGTTGGGCACTGAACTTAACTTCAGTACAACTTTTCACCCTCAGACGGACGGACAATCCGAGAGGACGATTCAGATTCTCGTTGATATGCTAAGGACAAGGGTATTGGATCGAAGCACAAATTGGGAAGATATCTTGCACTTGGTCAAATTCGCATATAACAACAGCTATCAGGCGACGATAGGAATGGTGCCTTACGAGGCTTTGTATGGAAAGAAATGTAGATCACCACTTTATTGGGATGAAGTAGGAGAAAGAAAGAACTTAGGACCAGATGCGGTCAGTGAAATGATCGAGATCGTTCGACAGATTCGAGATAGAATGAAAGAAGCCCAGAGCCGACAGAAGTCTTACGCCGATGATCGTCGAACCAATCTTAGCTTCGAAGTTGGTGATAAGGTTTTCCTTAAGATTTCACCATCGAAAGGAATCATTAGATTCAGTGTTAAGGGTAAACTTAGACCAAGGTTCATAGGACCTTACGAAATTATTGAGAAGATAGGACCTATTGCTTATAGATTGGCCTAACCGCCAAGTCTAGGAAGTGTCCATAACGTATTTCACGTTTCCCAATTAAGAAAGTATGTCTATGACCCTAAGCACGTTATAAGTCAGCAAGACGTCGTTCTTGAATCTGACCTAAGTTATGAAGAAAAACCGATATCGATTTTGGATAGAAAAGTTCAAGAATTAAGAACCAAGTCGATACCAATAGTAAAAGTATTATGGAGTCACCACGGGCAAGAAGAAGCCACGTGGGAGCTCGAGGAAAACATGAAGGAGAGATATCCTTATCTTTTTGAAGAAGGTATGCAAATTTCGGGAAGAAATTTTTTGTAAGGGGGGTAGGATGTAATACTCCGATATTTTTTCTATTGTCGTTAAAAATGAAAGTTAATAATAATTAGGGCTTTGCACGCCTAAGTTAAGGATTTTCGATTCTAAGACTGACGGTGAAATCCGTTTCAGAAAATAAATTCCAGAAGTCGGTCGAACGACTACTATATTAGAGTTTTCGCATCTGGTAAATTTTTCGTCCGAAAACTCAGAATTAAAATCCGTCAGAATTTACTTTCACTTTTTCTTCGATACGAGTTCACCGGAGAAAGTTAGTTTTTATGATTTTCCAGGCGAATTTTAGACTGTCTAATCCCGACTTTTTCTCGGATTTTTGAAAACGAATTAGGTTTTCTGAGTACGTAAATTATTTCCAATCTAACAGGCGAGTTAGATTTCGTCGAATTCGTAACTACCTAAGAAAGTATTCCTCGACTTTTTAATTGTCGTTTAAAGCCAGAAACGAGATATTTTCGTCTAATAATTCCTCGCCAAACACTCCCTAACGACTCACCATACCTTTGTTAGATTTTTTTCTTAACTTTATATAAGTATAGGTGAGTCATCACCCCCTCTCTTCTCCCTCTCTTACCGCCAACACACACACATACTCTCTCTCTCAATTTCTTTCATCCACCATTGAAGTTCTTCAAGCTTTTGCAAGGATCCAAGTTCATAGATCACACATCATCCATCCACTTCCAATTCTAATTACATAATCTTCAAGGTAATCATCTCCTCTATCTTTCTATCCAAGTAGAATTTTAATTCTTTAATTTTCTTTATGACTGAAAATTATGAAATAATTAGTAGGAAGTTCTAAGGTTTAATTCTTGTTATTAGATGGATAGAAATTGATTTCTACGGATGAATTGAAGAGAAAATCAAGAACCCCTATGTTTAGGGTTGACCGAAAATTAGGGGTTTTATAGTATGATGCTATAATCTTAATTAGTTGATAAATTAAGCATGGAAATTGGATGAATTGATGATTGGAAGCAAGAAGGAATTAATCCCCCCAAATTATAAAGGGACTGAAAAATTTAGGGCTAGGGTTTGAGTTTGGTTTTTAAATTGTGATGTTGGAAGTGTTAGATGATGCTATAACTTAGTATTTGATCAATTGGTGATTAGTTATGAAGCTTGGAATCAAGAATTAATGAAATAGAATAAGTGTGTGGAAAGTTGGAAAATGTAGTAAGTAGTAGATGGAATCATTGAGGAATTGGTGTAGTAATTGTTGTAATTTGTTTGAAATGATAATAGAAATGAGAAGTAGTATGTTTGAGGATGATTCTAAAATTTATTGGAATTTTTTCTAAAAATAAAGTGAAAATTGTAAGAGACGAAAGCTCGTCGATAAGTCGAGATTAGATAATGATATGAGGATGTGATTTACGTATTAATGATTCTAGATAGATGATGAATAATATTGTAGAATTTGGTCGAATTCTAATAATGTTGGAAATTTCATAAGAGACGAAGAATCGAACCTAAGTAAAGATAGAAAAGTTGAATGAGGTTTCTAATTAGATATTAAGGATTGATAATGATAAGTGAACAAGTTTGTAGTTGACGACATGTTCATCCGAGTTATGAAATGATGAGTTATAGTTAAAAACGAGAAGTTGAATTGTTATTGGTATAGTAAATGATTAGTTTGAAAAGACGAGGTTTTAAACGTCGTGCTTATAATCGAGAAATGAAAAGGAGTTCATCACGTATAACGATTCATGTTGACTGCCTTGAGTCAGTAGTTTCATAAAAATAAAAGTGATTAAGCTTTAGTCCAACCTAGAAAACTGTGCGTCGATTTTATCGAGCATTAGGGTTTCACTCGGCAGTTTTGCGACCCTTCACGGAAATGCCATATCTCCTTGCTTCTTTATCAGAATTGAGATCCGTAAATTGGAGAGTAAACTAGACTTCCATGGCTTTCATTCGGTACAGAGTACCTTCACTGTTTCAGAATACTCTGTTCTGGGCAGTCTCCAGAACTTCTGTCTTGTGCAGTGAATCTTTAAAACTTAGTTTCTTAAGTTGAATCCTTTTCAACTTGATTCCTTTTCGATCTTTTAAGTCGTTTCAAGTTATCGACTACTTCTTACTACTGACCTAAGTGTCAAGTCCGGAGCCGACTGAGTGCTAAACGAGACATGTTCATATCTCGTTTCTTTTTAACTAAAAGAGTTTAGTTTAGCATGCAAATGCTTAAAAGTCTAAAAGACTAAAACTTAATTCGAATTTCCGTATTTGTTTATCGTTTACGACCGAGTTTTAAAGTATGATTATTTACGATGAAGGAGGAAGTCAACACAAGGACAGGACAGAAGATTGAAGAACGGAAGCTCGTATAATAGTTCTGTAAATTCAAGGTGGGCTTTTATATATAAAACAAAATGAGCAATGCTCGAAAACCTTTTCTTTATCGCTTTGATAATCATGTTTTCAAAGTGATAATCATGGCATGAACAATTTGTTTTATGTGAGTTCTCTTGTACTTTATGAGTTAGCCAAAAGGGGTTAACTAAACGATCGGACTTTGAGTTAGTCAAAAGGGACTTTCCAAAGTTTAGTGTACACTGTAGCCTGTGGTGTATGTGGTATCCTGTTGAGGGGTAGCCAGCCACGGTGATAATGAATGGTCAAGATTGAACGTAACATCTATGAAAAATGCTTGCAAGCTAAGTTATGAAAATGAGAAAGAAAATTTTTAGCAGACACGAAAATTTATTGAAAAACCCCGATGTGCTACTGTAATGAAATGCCTGATTATCTATACTTATGATTATGTTTCCGGCAATGTGTCCACTAAGTACTATTGTACTTAGCCCTGCATATATTTTCTAAATGTGCAGGTTGAAGCGACGGGAGCGGTGATGGTTGAGTTGAATAGAGATAGGGAAGACTTTAATATGTAGTTCACATTTCCGCTGCTAAACTCTAGACGCTTTTATGTTATGATGAAAATCACTTCGTTTAAGTATTGTATTATAACTTAGTTCCTTTGGAGAACAATGTCGAGTAATCTATCGAGATTAACTGTTTCTTTAATTAATGAGGTCTTGTTCATAGAAATTATGTTGTCTTTTATGTATGTTTATTCTTTCATCCCCTTTCTTCCCCGTTTCTTTAATCCAACCCGAGTCGCACCCAGGCTTTGCCGTCCCTCGGGATTTGGGGCTGTGACACTGT
The DNA here is from genome assembly GCA_029490685.1 of Schizonepeta tenuifolia. Lineage (NCBI taxonomy): Eukaryota > Viridiplantae > Streptophyta > Magnoliopsida > Lamiales > Lamiaceae > Schizonepeta > Schizonepeta tenuifolia. Next base: position 40,269,946 of record CM055959.1, on the reverse strand, counting down.
TGGGGTCTGGAAAGATGGGTACGGAATGGAAAAGTGGTCGCTCGGAAAAGCTTGGAGGTAACCATTGCCCATTGTGGCATCGGCTGCAGGGTCCTCGAAGAACTCGTTGTAGTCACCGGTACGTGTCGGCCTAGAAAGCTCGGCTACGGGCTGGACTGGAGAGGGGATGTGGTCTCGGCGTATAAATTGTTTTAGCTGGTCATGTGAAGGAGGTAAAACTCTGAAAGAGTTGTACAAACTTGCTGGCTGAGTCGCTGCTAAGCTAGACGAGGTAAAGGGGTCGAAAGAATGGATAGGGAGTACGTTTCCCGAGTACGGGTGGTACTGAAAAGAGACTCTTGGCTTAGGGTGAGGCAGAGAGAAGACTGGTCCGTCTCAAAGAGAAGACTGAGGCTGACGCTCAAGAACAAAGTCGTTCGGCTCAGTTAGAAGAACAGGGTCAAATGGTCCGGGAGGCGGAGCACCGTACTAAATGAACTGACCTGAGACAGTAGAGATGAAAGGTACTGGCGTCCAATGAACCTGGGTACTAGCAATGCTGCCCAGTCGCGCCACTCTCGAGGAAGAGCCTGAATTAGATGAATCATTCCGTTAAGTTCATTAACATCGAGATACTTCACTGTCTCCCAAATCTTATGGTAACGAGCTAGAAATTCAGCGATTGTCTTGTGATACGACTTTTGAATATGCAAATATTCCTGCATCATCGCTCGGTTGCCCTCATCGTCCATCCTATACGAGTTTAAATGGGTTAAACACACTTAAACAGTTAATCAATCACATTTGAATTTTCCCAACTCCACATACTCGTTTTTGCTTCCTAAAGAGGTTTTATTGCTCAGGGTACTTGGCAATTCCATTTCACGAAAACGTTTGCACAAATGTTCCATCCTTTTCGATTTCCACACAAAACACAGAATTAGGGAAGGCATTATAAAGCAATTCAGTTATTCAAGCTACTTACCAAACTTTTATCTCTAGACAAGCGCAAATAACAAACTGAATAACTCAAATTAAATTTCAAACTTATAAAACTTTTGAAAATATTCGTACTTGGTTGCCGGATGAGATGGGAAATGTTCGGTGTGTTACTGACTCGAACGAGTATAGGGAATTAAATCTAGACTCGACATCACAACAAAGTTTAAGCTTAAGAGCAGACGAGCTGCTCTGATACCACTATGTCACAGCCCGTTTTCAGGATATGTGAAAATGACGAACATCCATTGGGCAGTGAGGTGAAACCTCGAATATGAAACATAACTCAACTAGGGAACATGCTCGGGAACAAGGGAATATAGATTGAAAGCGAAAACAAATAGAACATGCCTTCAATTCTTATCTTAAATAACGAGCATTAATAAATAATTCAAGTGTTGAAAGCAATTGAAGCAATATAATCCAAGTCAAGTAGAATAAAAAAGAAGTACGGGAATAGTTTCGAGCATTAAGCTCATTGTATCGACACCACGTCAAGTATTATAATTCAAATAAATAAACAAGCTTGTTTATCATGTAGCAGAATAACGTCTCAAGTCCCACAACTATATATATGAAGATATGCAATTGTAAGCTTAAACCAAAAGAAGACTCGACTCCAATTACACAACACACCGCCGAGCATCTTCCGCCACCATCATCCATGCTAACCTGCACACTTAGAAATACATGCAGGGCTGAGTACTTCGTACTAAGTGAACACATGTCAAAATAATTTAAACTTTGCTCGATAGAGCTATATAATTGAACTTACCTTGCCATTGCATCACAAGTGTTAGTATAGTTTTAAAACATTTAACTTGTGTATGCAAAATCATTTTCTTTTCTTGAAACGACTGCGCAGTCAACATATATAATTTGAATAGCAGGCATGAATCAATCTACAATATAGTTCTCGTGTGTCGAGAAGTAGGCCTCCTTCTCAAACACTGTAACCGGCCTAATCGAAGCAAGGCTCACAATCACGTCAAACAATTAATAACAACACGTGTGTTCCTGTCTCACACAGGATAATAATAACTCAAGTGGATGATTAGACATACCAAAACTCAAATAAAATGGCAAGTCAATTAATTTCAAAACTCACATAATAATAAGATAATAATAATCACATTCATCACTTTGTTTTCGGTTAAAAAGCCCACTTGACTGCTGAAGGGTTTGTCGGGTTAGCTGCTTTCTCTTCTTGCTTTTACTTCTGGGTCCAGCTCGTTCCTTCAAGAACAACATCTTATAAGGGCGAGACTACTTACTCGAAACGTAACGAACTAAATGCTCGGCTGAAGGACTTCTACTTGACTCGGGTATCTTAACTTATCCCGACTTATCTAATCTTTCTCAGTTTCTCGGTTCAATCCAATTATTATACCAACGGACTCTCGGACTCAAGTACTTGACTAAAAAAAATATCTAACTATTTTATTAATTAAATAATTTACAAAAGACAGAAAATTACAATTCACATCACACATCTCGTTTTTCTCGATTTCTCGAGTTAAACGAACTCAGAAAATTACGAGATTAATTCTCAGGTTCTAGTATCACAAATTATTCATAGATAATCGAACATTCACAAATATGTAAACGATCGACTTTGATAAATAGATGGAAAAAGAAAAATTTTCCAAATATAATTAAATATTCCAGAAAATTCTAGAAAATCATATAAATTATTTAATCATAGTTATAAATTCGGTTACTCATTCAAGACTCGGTTACTGATTCATGCTGACTTGACTCTGCTCAATTTATAACTTTTAAAAATAAGTATTATATTTGAATGAATTTAATTTCATTTCTCTTATAATAATTCAAAGACTTTAATTATAAAATCGGAATTAAAAATTCGAAATTCTTATTAGAAGTTTACGAAATAAAGTGTTAGTCATTTTCTCGTAAAACGTGTCATTACTCGAAAAAATTACCAAACTCGGTAAAATGATTCTAATTTCTTCTAATTACTTATTAACTCGATTAACTTACTTATTTCTATTTTAACTTTACTAAATTGCTCGTTTCTAAATTTTAGCTCGATTTTTATTACTCGATAAGTTTCACATATTAACTCAGATTTTAAAATTTCAAAAAGTCACTCTAGTTATTTTAACTTCATCTTTATCATCAAATCATCATATTAATCAAAAATAACATGCAACATCAAGAATCATCAACTTCATCCTCATACTTGGTTCGAATTTTTTTAAGAAAAATTACACCAAAATTTATTCTTTTATTTTCTCCTATTCTATCTTCTTTAATTTATCAAATAACGCATTATCTATTCTTATATCATCAAGAACATCATAAAACCATCAAGTTCTTCATGTACATATATTTTTCGGTTTTCTTAAAAGAATAACAAACAATTCCTTTTCTTTCATTCCTTTATTTCTTAAGCTCGATATATACTCAAAATCAATAATCAATTATCGAATTAAGACAACACTAACATATAACATCAAAAATCATCAATTTCTTTCTCCATATTGTTCGAAATTTTTATAAATTTTTATAAAAATTCATACTCTTCATTTTTCTTATTCAATCATCCTCAAACCAGCTACTAACACATAATCTCAACAATTATTTTCAAAATTAGCACAAAGTCATCATCTACACACATATTTATATCACGACATTTTCAAGAAAAATAATAGGAATTTCATACTCTTTAACTTCTTAATTCCTCATACTTTTATATCATTCAAAATCATCAAAATCATCTTCAATCATATATCAAGAACACATAACAAAACTTATTAATTCTACACCTCATTTTCATCGGTTTTCATCATCAATAGAAAGAAGATTTCCTCTTTTTTTTTTTTTTTTTTTTTGTAATCATACTCAAACTCTAAGATTATTTTTTAGAACATAAATCCATCACTTAAATCATGCTTAAATCATTAACATCAAAATACCTAAAATCCTCAAAAAAATTCGGTACATACATATATGTATATCTTTAAATTTTCTCCTTAAATTCTCATACACATAAACACACAATAATCATGTTGATCATGATCAAAAACAAAAATCAAAACTCCTCCTATTTCCTCATTATGATCGGCGGTTCTCAGGGGAAAGGGAGAACCGGGTTTCAAACTCAAAACTTTCAAGAACAAACCTTGTAAAGCTTCCACTTCTAAGCCTAAAAAACAAGCTAGAATCGAGCTCCTTCCATGGCATAAAGCTACCAAAAATGAAAGAGAGAAAGGAGGATGAATTCTAATCTCAAATTAATCACAAGAATGAGAGGATTCCGAATACCTTAATGATCAAGTTAATGGATGCTCGGAAGTGATCTTCTTGGAGAATGAAAGCTTTAAACTTATGCTCAAATGAAGGAGAGAGAGATGGGGTGTGTGTGTGTGTGTTATTTCCGAGAGGGAGAGAGAAGAGAGAAGGAGGGAGGTCGGTGGAGAGAGAGAGAGAGAGAGAGAGAGAGAGAGAGATTGAAAGAAATAATTTTAGAGAGAGAGAGCGTGAGAGAGAGTGGAGAGAAATGAGAGTTGATTAGGATTTTAATTTAGTTTTTGTTGCACCGGGTAGTCAAAAACGCGATATAAATTTTGCCGGAAGAAAAAGTTATCCGGTGAATTTTAACCCTAATTTCTCATTAAACTCTCAAACGATTTAAAACTGTAATAACCCAAAAATTCCGTACAGTCTTAAAAATTTAAAGTTAATAATAAAAATGGCTTTGCACGCCTAAGTTTACGATTTTGAATTCTAAAACTAACGGTGAAATTCGTTTCCGAAAATAAATTACTGGAGTCAGTTAGATGACTTCTGTATTTAGGGTTATCGCGTACGAAAACTTTTTAGTTCTAGAACTCAGAACGGAAAACCGTCTGATTTTTACATTCACGAAATCGCGATACGAACTCGCCCGAGAAAGTTCGTTTTTATGATTTTCCTGACGAAACTCGGACTGTGATGTCCCGAGTTTTTGTCGGAATTAAGTTTTTAAATATTACTTTCCGATTAAGTTAAATATATTGGAATTTATGGTAGAATCGGATTTTGACGATAATGTGCCGAGATACGTTTTTCGTCTTTCGATTTCCGTAACGTCGTATCGCGCCGGAAAAACGCGTATTTTTCTCTTTTTCTCCCCCTCTTAGCCGACTTCCTCTCCCTCACAACCAAGATATTTCATTACTATATAGTATTATAAGTTATGACTCACCATTAGTTATTAATTAAATTTACACCTAAGGGTATCACTATTCTAACTACTTAGTCATCACCATCATCCTCACTTATCTCTCTCTCCATTTTCGGCACACACACATACTCCATCTCTCTCCATTTTTCTTCATTTCACTATTGAAGAAACCTCAAGTTCTTGGAGCAAGAAATCTTCACAAGTTCATCATCCTCCATCAATCTTCTAACTTCCTTCATTAAACTTCAAGGTATTCATCTCCTCTACACTTCTATCCAAATGGATTCATTTCTTTTATTTTCTCAAGTTGGATCGATTTTGATGATGATGGAGATTAGATGTTTTGATCTTTAATTAGTATAAATAGGATGGATTAGATATGAATTCTATGGTTAAAATTTAAAGAAAACAAAGAACCCTAATTGCTATATAATACCGAAAATTAGGGGTTTCATGTAGGATGATTGGATTCTTCAATTAGTTGGATAATTATGCTTAGGAGATGTTCAATCGATGATTAAAACAAAGAGAAATCAAAACCCCTATGAACTAGAAGAGGACCGAGTTTTAGACTTAGGGTTTGAGTTGGAGGTTTTCAAATTAATGATGTAATGAGACTTGAAATTGGTTAGATTGATGTGTAGTAGTTGGATAAATGGATTAATGATGTTAATTGATGAAGAAAACCAATTCCCATAATTAATTGTTAATACCGAAAATGAGGAAAAGAAATAGGGGTTATGTAGTTCGATCTTTGATTAAGGAAATGATGATGGATTATGGTTTCCAATGGTATTAGTTAATATTAGGAATTAATTGGAATTATTCTAAAAATGTTAATGAAATCATAAGAGACAAGAATTTAGGAATGAATCGAGATTGGTTGATGATATGAGGTGATGATGTATATAATAATGAATCTCGTTAGATGTTGATCGATGACGTAGAATTTGAATGAATTCCGATAACTTTGGAAATTTTGTAAGAGACGAACAAGTGATCGTAAATAATAATCGAGAAGTTGAGTAAGGATTCTAACTAGATAATAATGCTTACTATGAACTAAGGAACAACTTTGTAGTTGACGATATGAGCATTCGGATAATTATATGACGAGTTGTAGTTATAATCGAGAAATAGAAACGTGATTTGTTAACTTGTTTGGTATAGTACTTGATAGTTGAAAGCCGATGTTTAGAACGTCGTGCTAATAGACGAACGGTGGAAAGGAGTCCTTCACGTACGGGAGTACGTGTTGACTGCCTTGAAGAGGTAAAATCGTGAAAATGTAGATTCGATAACATAGAACGAGCCTAGGAAGTCATACGTCGATTCTATCGAACAACTAGGGTTAGCCGCGGCAGTTTTGCGACCCTTCCCAGAAACTGTAATATCTTTTAGCTCGTTTATCGGATTTGAAATCCGTAAATTGGAGAGTAATCTAGACTTTCCAAGCTTTCCAAAGGTACAAGGCTCATCCCCTGTTTCTAATTCCTCTGTTCTGGGAAGTCCCCAGAACTACTGCATTGTGCAGTAAATTTTCAGAACTTGAATTCCTAAGTTGTTTTCTTCGCAACTTAGTTTCTTTCGATCGTTTAAGCCGTAATAAGTTAACGACTATCTTTTCTACTGACCTAAGAGTCGAGTATGAAACCTTTCGAGTTCTAAACAATATTTGTTCAAGTCTCGTTCCCGTTTAATTTAAAAGAAACTAGTAGCGTGCAAATGCCTAAAGAAACAAAACGACTAAAACCTAATCGAATTTCCATATTCGATTATCTTTTACGACCGAATTTAAAGTGTGATTATTTTACGATGAAGGAGGAAGCCAGCACTAAGGAAAGGACGGAAGAATAGAAGAGCGGGAACCTGTTTAGTAGTTCTGTATCATCGAGGTGGACTTTTATATATAAAACTAAACGAGTAATGCTCGCAAAACTTTTTCTTTATCGCTTTGATATCTGTGTTTTCAAAGTGATAATTATGGCATGAACTGTTTTATATTTTATGTGAGTTCTTTTGTACCTATCTGAGTTAACATTCGTGTTTTCCAGAATTTATGAGTTAACCGCTAGGATTGTTAACTAACAATCGGCTCTGAGTTAGCTATTAAGTGCCTTCCAGAGTTAGTGCACTTTGTAACCTGTGGTGTATGTGGTATCCTGTTGAGGGGTAACCAGCCACGGTGAATGAGAAATTGGTCAAGATTTGAACGTAACATACCAGAAAATGCTCGGCCGAGTAAATTGTTAAAATGAGTCAGAAAATATTTTAGTAGACACGGGCTGATTTTAAATAAAACCCCGATGTGCTACAAATTATGAAATGCCAGATTATCTATACTTATGCTTATGTTTCGGCAACGTGCCCACTAATTACTTTTGTACTTAGCCCTGCATATGTTTTCTAAATGTGCAGGTTGAAGCGACGAGAGCGGCGGTGGTTGAAGTTGAGTTGAGTTAAGAAGTTAGGAATGCTTTAGCTTATGACCTACTTTCCGCTGCAAAACTCTAGACCTTTTGACGTTATGTACATTTGGTGAATCACTGTAGTTTAAGTTTGTAATCTTTAACTTAGATGCTTTCGAGTACTTTCTGTCGAGTAATCCTTCGTGATTAACTCTTCCTTTTTAATAGTAACGTCTTGTTCATTGAATGTATGATGTCTTTTATGTATGTTTAATTAGTCAGCCCCTTTCTTCCCCGCTTCTTTAATCCAATCCCAGTCGCACCCCGGCTTCTGCCGTCCCTCAGGATTTGGGGCTGTGACAGAGTGGTATCAGAGCAGAGGTTCATTTTCTGCTCTGGTAATGAGTCATTCTTTTCTAGTATGAGTCATTCCTTCTAGTAATGCCACAGAGTGGTATTTGTATACAAGTCTTCCTTCGAGTAATAATATAGAGTATTCGTTCGTACTATATATCGAGTCTTCTTTCGAGTCATAGGAAAGAGTAGTTGTATATACTCTAGATCAGAGTCTTCTTTCAAGTAAAAGATAATAGTTAGGCTATGACACTAAGATTGAGAATGTAGACGTCAACTCAACCTCCCGCTACGTCGACTCAACGAGGAAAAGGAAAGAATTTTAATGATGTGATTTCTTTTAAATAAGAAATTTATGAATAAGTATTCAATGAAATTGATAATGAGAATGAGTTGTGTGCCAAAGATAATTATTTTATGGAAGTATAATATTTATACTTTGTATACTTTATGTGATTATGTGATAGTACAAGTACTATCTTATGTGAAATTATTTGCGCGATAATTTCTTTCTTATGAAAAATCTTTGGACACAAGAATATAGTCGGATTTTAGGGATTTTTCCCGGTTCAATGAGAACGTAGCCTCGAAACCTAAGATCTTTCCGGTTCTTCGAGAACTTAAACGTTTTAAGAAACGTTATTTTGAAATGATTTCGAAAGGAGATCCCCAACATGAGAAGGACTTCTACTGATGAATGTCACATGCGTAAGGTAACATGAATAAAGATTCGGCAAAGTCGATCTTTGTTTTAAAAATCCAAACAAGAATTTCTTGCGAGGAAAATGAAATAAAAAAACAATAATTCGGTAAATCGTGTTAGTAAATGGAGGAAACGATTAGACGTTTGAGAAGCATCGGCTTCGAATTAAGAATGATATGAACGAGACGACGAAGATTGAATAAAGAGAATCAAAGCCAAATGAAATAAGTAACGTAAATGACGTCTTTCCGTTTTCTTTTCATTTCGTGTTTCAGTAGAGTTCGCCCTGATCGAACTCTACGAAGAAAAACGTATAGATTGTTAGGAGTCAAGCACGAAGCTTGATTAATTTTTACATCGATCGCCCGATTCTAGCGACGACAACTGGAACGTAGTTTCCAGAAAGTTATTCTTTAAGTTATATTCCATTTCTTTTGGAATTTATTCCATATTTCGTCTTTGAACGAAGACTACGACTAGTACAAGTATCAAGAGTCGTAAACGACAAAATTCTTTCGTAAATGGATGTTACTTTTGAATAAGTAACATGAACAAAGTAGACGTACTTTATTTTAATAAGTAAGAATCGTTAAGAAATGTTGTTGAGAAAGTAATAAAGAATTAAGGTAAGGAAGTAAGAACCTAGTAAGATAAGGAATGGAAATAAAATCTTAAAATTTTTAATTTTATATATATATATATATATATATATATATATATATTGTTTGAGTGCAATTTCTTGAATTGCTAGAAGTCGTGATAAGTGGTTGTTTTAAGTGGTGATATTACAATTGAATAAGGAATGTTAATTTTGTAATTTAAGTATTTCGTTGAGATAAGTTATTTTCCCTACCTGTTACTGATCCGTGTTTCCTTAAAACTTTTGTAGGATGGCTAGGACTCGCGTTACTGCTCGGAAGAGCCAGCCCTTGGCCGCGTGCGAGCGTACCATAATAGATATGATACAAGACGAGTATTATGATTTCGAGGCAGATTACGGTGAGGAGGATGTGGGGCAGATAGTGAGCAACTTCTCGTCAGTTTATTTTGTAGTACGGCACTTGATTCCGGAGAGTCAGGCGATATCCGACCTGATTGTGCACTTACCGGACGAGTGGCGCGGTTGGGCACACCGCGTGGCGTGGTACTTTCTTGGGATTTTCGGCAACGACACAGAGCCGACCGGCAACTACACAGGATTCGCCCTGTATGTACACATGCGATTCTTTGACAGCAGATTCATGCTTCCAGTTCCTTTTGAGCCGCATCTCCCCTACAGTCACTTTCCAGCAGAGACAGAGCAAGAGCACCTCAACTTGGACCCAGAGTTTTCCGCCTTGTTGGAGATACCATCAGACTTTGTACCGAGTGAGGAGTCTGACGCGGAGTCAGAGCAGTTAGAGGTAGACGAGGAGCCCGCTGTTACACCAGAGTTACCGCCAGTTAGTACACAGATCGAGGAGTTGATCCCAGGACCGGGATTCGTAGAGATCGACACCGAGACAACCGCGTTGTTAGGATTATCTTCACCGTTCTTACCTGACGTTTGTGTTAGAGTCAGAGGACCTTTAGAGATAGGACTATTTCGGGCAGAGTCAGAGTACCGAGGGATTGACGCGGAGCTTGCCGCCATGTTAGAGCTACCATCTCCACTGACACCGCTTGAGGAGATCTGTGCGAAGTGGGGCGTAGTTAGAGGTCAGTTAGAGGCGGGACCATCCAGAGTCCGTTCTAGGGAGGAGTTCGAGTCGGGTTCAGGTTCCGGTTCCGTTCCAGAGCACCTTCTTCCCCTGAAGAAGCGTGCAGTAGAGATCAGTGAGGACTACCTTGTTTCAGACCTGGAGGAGACAGTTTCAGAGGCACCGTCACCACCTCTGCTTACACTTTCTGACTGCTCCACTCTGAGGGAGGACGAGGCACTCCAGCTCGTTTTTGGTTCAGAGTCTGAGGAGGAGGACCCGGAAGAGGATCCGGAGGAGGACCCAGAGGAGGACTCGTAGGGTTTTTAGGCCGTAGAGGGCAGTTCCGACTCAACTATAGTCTGTTAAGTAGGGCGTCGTAGACGCATGTTAGTAGTAGTAGTTCTTTTGGCCTGTACATAGTCAGATCAGTAAATAGTTTTAGTAGTACTCTAACGGATACGGAATTTTATGAATCGTTTCCGTTCTAGTACTTTTAGTAGGTACGGAGATGCAGCTTGTTAGCGCACCCGGTAAATAGTAGGCAGTCAGCCTAGTTTAGACTAGTAGTAGTCTAACTTTTTTTTTGTATAAGTCCTCGTTGGAGGTAGAATTAATATTATTTTTGATGTATATATGTATACATGACCCATGAGAGGGTTTTTAATCACAAGAAAAATTTCCTACGAATCGTGTAATTAAAGCAGAATGTCAATAAATTCGTGTGACGAGAAATTTAAGTCTAACTTGAAAGTTAAAAGATTTCGAAGTAATATCGAAACTATGTTCAATATGTCGTCCCGTGAACTTGATTAAGTTGAGAACGAGCTAGTAAGTACTAAGAGTGATTAACAGAAAGGACTAACGAGAATTTCATTTTCCTTAGATCAAAGAAAATGCCGCCAAGAAACGTTAACAATAGGAGAGGTCGAGGACCTGGTATGCCTCGAGGACGTGGGAGACATCAACTAGAGAATGACAGAGAACAAGAGCACGAACCGAATGATACCCCATCACCATCCCCATCACCACCACCTCCACCACCACCCCGTAGGGATATTGAGGATTTATTCCTCAAACGAAACCCCCCGATGTTTAATGGAACGGGCAGCCCTAGCGATGTTGAGCTATGGGTGAGATCTACAGAGAAGATATTCAAACTCCTCAGATGTACTGATGAGGAGAGAATGCTATGTGTCGCGTTCCAACTAACTAGATCGGCAGATTATTGGTGGGAAGCAAGGCAGAAGGTGATACCCGCAGAACAACTGGCTCGTTTCACGTGGGAAGAATTCAAGGAAATACTATTTGATAAGTACGTACCCAAGACGTATAGAGCTCAGAAGGAAGCTGATTTCTATGGTTTGAAGCAAGGAAAGCTGACCGTAACTGAGTATGACGCCATGTTTTGCGAGCTGTCTAGGTATGCACCAGCTCAGGTTGATACCGAGGAGAAATTATCAAAGAAATTCCAAGGAGGACTACAACATGAACTGGGGATTGCATTAACTAGTCATGGGGGACTAAGCTACACTGACATTTTGGGAAGAGCATTGGAAATGGAGGCTGTCGTGCCTGATGAGAAGAAAGTTGTACCAACTGCACCAGCTCCAGCACAGAACTAGAACCGAGGCTATTATAATAACAATAATAGCAACTATCAGGGAAAGAGGAAGTGGAATGGAGGAGGTAGCGGAGGCTATGATCAGAGTTATAACAACAAGGGAAATCAGAAAAGGGGTATTCAGCAGGGCTATCAGCAGCCTAGTCAGAACAATAACAACAACAATAACAGCAACAAAAGACCGTGGCAGGGAAACAACAAGTCGGGGTTGTTTATTCAAGGAAATAAGAAGAACGCACCATGGAAGGGCAACGGTCAACAGAACCAGCCGCAAGGGCAGCAACGAAACTTCAACCAGGGAGGAACTAACCCAGGGAGGGTTACCATTCCTGTCTGCCCTAAGTGCAACAGAGCCCATCCCGGAGTATGTCAGATAGGCACCCCCAACTATTTCAATTGTGGACAGAAGGGGCATATGAAGAAAGATTGCCCGAAACCGCTGCAAGCCATACCTCTCAGAGCCATACAAGCACAGCCGCAGCAGCAAATGAACCAACAGCAGTACCAGCAGCATGCACAGCAACAACAGAATGCGAGGGCATGCGCTATCAAACAGGGTGGCCAGCACAAGGGAAAAGGCAACCTAGCAGGTATGGGAAAACTACACAACATCCCTATTAAGATACTGTTTGATACTGGCGCATCACATTCATTCATTGCTGGCTCGTGTGCCGATAACTTAGACATCAGACCTGTAAGAGCTGCACATTCTATGAGAGTAGCTACACCTTCAGGAGAGATCACTACTTCCACCCATGTTTGCTCTAACCTAGAACTAGAAATTGGAACTCTTAAGGTTAAGGCGAACAACTTAAACGTTATGATAATGTGGGACGTAGATATAATCCTAGGAATGGATTGGTTGTCAGAGAATTATGCCACGATTCTCTGCAATGAGAGAAAAATCTCTTTTCAACCCCCGGGTAAAGAACCAACCGAATTCCACGGGATCTCCATGGGTAGAGGCGTACCAATTATATCAGCCCTTCAAGCCGCAAAACTCATGAAGAAAAAAGGTACCACAGCTTATCTTGTGTACTTAGTTGAGGAGCCAGGAGCCGAGAAGACCATCCAAGACGTAAAAGTTATAAATGAATACGAAGACGTCTTTCCAGAAGTGTTACCAGGATTACCACCAGATCGTCACGTGGACTTCACGATCGACTTAGAACTAGGAGCAGCTCCTAAGTCTAAAGCCCCATATAGGATGGCACCGAAAGAACTAGAAGAGCTCAAAATCCAGATACAAGAATTACTAGACCTTGGTTTCATCAGGCCAAGCGTCTCACCTTGGGGAGCACCCGTGTTGTTTATTAGGAAAAAGGACGGATCGATGAGAATGTGTATAGATTATCGAGAACTGAACAAGATCACACTCAAGAACAAATATCCTTTGCCAAGGATCGAGGATCTGTTCGATCAGCTCAAGGGTGCAGGAGTCTTCTCCAAAATAGATTTAAGGTCAGGGTACCATCAGCTGAAGATCAAACCTGAAGACGTACTGAAGACCGCCTTTAGAACCCGATATGGCCATTACGAATTCCTAGTAATGCCATTTGGTTTGACCAACGCTCCAGCTGTATTCATGGATCTTATGAATAGAGTTTTCCACCCTTACTTGGACAAATTCGTTTTAGTGTACATCGACGACATCCTCATTTACTCTAAGGATGAAAAGGAGCACGAAGAACATCTACGGATAGTGTTGGAAACACTAAGAACCGAGAAACTCTACGTCAAATTCAGTAAATGCGAATTTTGGCTGAAGGAAGTAATGTTCCTTGGACACATAGTATCGGCGGAAGGAATCAAAGAGGATCCAGCCAAGGTAGAGGCAGTGCACAACTGGAAGTCACCAACGAATCCGAATGAGATCAGAAGTTTCTTAGGTTTGGCAGGCTACTACAGAAGATTCATCGAAGGATTCTCCACGATTGCTAGGCCGATGACACAGCTACTCAGAAAGGAAACCAAATTTAAATGGACGGACTAGTGCGAGAAGAGTTTCCAAACGCTTAAGGAAAAGTTAACCACAGCGCCAGTATTAGCTCTTCCAGACGTAAACAAGGAGTATGTGGTTTACACCGACGCCTTGAAAAATGGATTAGGTTTTAATACAAGATGGACGAGTGATAGCTTATGCTTCACGACAACTTCGACCTCACGAAGTTGAATACCCAACCCACGACTTAGAACTCGCAGCCGTGGTGCATGCGTTAAAGATTTGGAGACACCATCTCTATGGTGTAAGGGTTGAGATATTCACCGATCATAAGAGTCTGAAGTACTTTTTTGAGTAGAAAGAACTGAATATGAGACAAAGGAGATGGCTCGAACTAGTTAAGGATTACGACTGCGGAATCAACTACCATCCCAGAAAGGCTAATGTGGTAGCAAACACATTGAGTCTCAAGGCTCCAATGAAGTTAGGATGCCTTTTTGTCGAAGAAGAAACTTTAGTACGAGAATTCGAGAAGATGGATATCAAAGTGCTCGACACACCAGCTACGATAACAAGTCAGATAGCAGCATTAAAAGCTACACCAGATTTAAGATAAAGAATTATCAGTGCTTAGAGGAAGGACGAGTCAATGGAAATGTTGCGGTTAAGGATAAGAACAGATAAACCAGATGGATATACCGAAGCACCAGACAATGCGATCCTTTATGAAGGCAGGATTTGTATTCCTGATGATGACAGCGAACTGAAGAATGAGATCTTGAGTGAGGCTCACGATACACCTTATACAGCACACCCAGGAAGTACGAAAATGTATCAAGATTTGAGAAGGAACTTCTGGTGGAATGGAATGAAACGAGACGTTGCCTCGTTTGTAGAAAGATGTTTGGCATGTCAGCAAGTTAAGGCTTTACACAGATGACCGTATGGATTGCTACAACCGTTGGATGTCCCAGAATGGAAATGGGAAGGCATAGCTATGGACTTTGTCACAGGCTTGCCTAAGTCAAGAAGAGGAAACACAACTATTTGGGTGATTATCGATAGACTTACGAAGTCAGCACATTTCTTGCCGATTAAGACTACCTACGGATCAGAGAAACTAGCTCAGTTGTACGTCAGAGAGATTATACGTCTGCATGGAGTACCGAAGGTCATAATATCAGATAGAAACGCCAAATTTACCTCGAGATTTTGGATTACGATGCAGAAAGAATTGGGGACAGAGCTTAATTTCAGTACAGCGTTTCACCCACAGACAGATGGACAGTCAGAGAGGACGATTCAGATTTTAGTTGATATGTTAAGGACAGTGGTTTTGGACCGAGGCACGAATTGGGAAGAAATCCTACACTTAGTTGAATTCGCTTACAACAACAGCTATCAGGCCACGATAGGAATGGTGCCGTATGAGGCTTTGTATGGAAGGAAATGTAGATCACCACTTTATTGAGACGAAGTAGGTGAGAGAAAGAACCTAGGACCTGATGCGATTAATGAGATGATTGAGATCGTTCGGCAGATACGAGATAGAATGAAAGAAGCCCAAAGCCGACAGAAGTCTTATGCCGATGATCGTCGAACCAATCTTGAGTTTGAAATAGTAGATAAAGTTTTCCTTAAGATATCACCGATCAGAGGAATCCTTAGATTCAGAGTTAAGGGTAAACTAAGACCCAGGTTCATAGGACCTTATGAAATCCTCGAGAAGATAGGACCCGTCGCATATAGATTGGCCTTACCGCCAAGTCTAGGATGTGTCCATAACGTATTTCACGTTTCTCAATTGAGAAAATACGTCGATGATCCTAAGCACGTCATTAGTCAGCAAGACGTAGTTCTTGAATCTGACCTAAGCTATGAAGAGAAGCCGATATCAATTTTGGATAGAAAAGTCCAAGAATTAAGAATCAAATCGATACCAATCGTTAAAGTGCTATGGAAGCACCACGGGCAAGAAGAAGCCACGTGGGAGCTCGAGGAGAAGATGAAGGAGAGATATCCTCATCTGTTTGTAGAAGGTATGCCAATTTCGGGACGAAATTTTTCGCAAGGGGGGTAGGATGTAATACCCCAGAAATTCCGTACAGTCTTAAAAATTTAAAGTTAATAATAAAAATGGCTTTGCACGCCTAAGTTTACGATTTTAAATTCTAAAACTAACGGTGAAATCCGTTTTCGAAAATAAATTACGGAAGTCAGTTAGATGACTACTGTATTTAGGGTTATCGCGTACGAAAACATTTTGGTTCTAGAACTTAGAACGGAAAACCGTCTGATTTTTACATTCACGAAATCGCGATACGAACTCGCCCGAGAAAGTTCGTTTTTATGATTTTCCGGACAAAACTCGGACTGTGATGTCCCGAGTTTTTGTCGGAATTAAGTTTTTAAATATTACTTTCCGATTAAGTTAAATATATCGGAATTTATGGTAGAATCGGATTTTGACGATAATGTACCGAGATACGTTTTTCGTCTTTCGATTTCCGTAACGTTGTATCGCGCCGGAAAAACGCGTATTTTTCTCTTTTTCTCCCCCTCTTAGCCGACTTCCTCTCCCTCACAACCAAGATATTTCATTACTATATAGTATTATAAGTTATGACTCACCATTAGATATTAATTAAACCTTACACCTAAGGGTATCACTATTCTAACTACTTAGTCATCACCATCATCCTCACTTATCTCTCTCTCCATTTTCGGCACACACACATACTCCATCTCTCTCCATTTTTCTTCATTTCACCATTGAAGAAACCTCAAGTTCTTGGAGCAAGAAATCTTCACAAGTTCATCATCCTCCATCAATCTTCTAACTTCCTTCATTAAACTTCAAGGTATTCATCTCCTCTACACTTCTATCCAAATGGATTTCATTTCTTTTATTTTCTCAAGTTGGATCGATTTTGATGATGATGGAGATTAGATGTTTTGATCTTTAATTAGTATAAATAGGATGGATTAGATATGAATTCTATGGTTAAAATTTGAAGAAAACAAAGAACCCTAATTGCTATATAATACCGAAAATTAGGGGTTCCATGTAGGATGATTGGATTCTTCAATTAGTTGGATAATTATGCTTAGGAGATGTTCAATCGATGATTAAAAAAAAGAGAAATCAAAACCCCTATGAACTAGAAGAGGACCGAGTTTTAGACTTAGGGTTTGAGTTGGGAGTTTTCAAATTAATGATGTAATGAGACTTGAAATTGGTTAGATTGATGTGTAGTAGTTGGATAAATGGATTAATGATGTTAATTGATGAAGAAAACCAATTCCCCTAATTAATTGTTAATACCGAAAATGAGGAAAAGAAATAGGGGTTATGTAGTTCGATCTTTGATTAAGGAAATTATGATGGATTATGGTTTCCAATGGTATTAGTTGATATTAGGAATTAATTGGAATTATTCTAAAAATGTTAATGAAATCGTAAGAGACAAGAATTTAGGAATGAATCGAGATTGGTTGATGATATGAGGTGATGATGTATATAATAATGAATCTCATTAGACGTTGATCGATGACATAGAGTTTGAATGAATTCCGATAACTTTGGAAATTTTGTAAGAGACGAACAAGTGATCGTAAATAATAATCGAGAAGTCGAGTAAGGATTCTAACTAGATAATAATGCTTACTATGAACTAAGGAACAACTTTGTAGTTGACGACATGAGCATTCGGATTATTATATGACGAGTTGTAGTTATAATCGAGAAATAGAAACGTGATTTGTTAACTTGTTTGGTATAGTACTTGATAGTTGAAAGCCGATGTTTAGAACGTCGTGCTAATAGACGAACGGCGGAAAGGAGTCCTTCACGTACGGGAGTACTTGTTGACTGCCTTGAAGTGCTAAAATCGTGAAAATGTAGATTCGATAACATAGAACGAGCCTAGGAAGTCATATGTCGATTCTATCGAACAACTAGGGTTAGCCGCGGCAGTTTTGCGACCTTCCCGGAAACTGTAATATCTTTTAGCTCGTTTATCGGATTTGAGATCCGTAAATTGGAGAGTAATCTAGACTTTCCAAGCTTTCTAACGGTACAAGGCTCGTCCCCTGTTTCCAATTCCTCTGTTCTGGGCAGTCCCCAGTACTACTGCATTGTGCAGTAAATTTTCAGAACTTGAATTCCTAAGTTGTTTTCTTCGCAACTTAGTTTCTTTCGATCGTTTAAGCCGTAATAAGTTAACGACTATCTTTTCTACTGACCTAAGAGTCGAGTATGAAACCTTTCGAGTTCTAAACGAGATTTGTTCAAGTCTCGTTCCCGTTTAATTAAAAAGAAACTAGTAGCGTGCAAATGCCTAAAGAAACAAAACGACTAAAACCTAATTCGAATTTCCATATTTGATTATCTTTTACGACCAAATTTAAAGTGTGATTATTTTACGTTGAAGGAGGAAGCTAGCACTAAGGAAAGGACGGAAGAATAGAAGAATGGGAACCTGTTTAGTAGTTCTGTATCATCGAGGTGGACTTTTATATATAAAACAAAACGAGCAATGCTTGCAAAACCTTTTTTTTATCGTTTTGATATCTGTGTTTTCAAAGTGATAATTATGGCATGAACTGTTTTATGTTTTATGTGAGTTCTCTTTTACCTATCTGAGTTAACATTCGTGTTTTCCAGAATTTATGAGTTAACCGCTAGGATTGTTAACTAACGATCGGCTCTGAGTTAGCTATTAAGTGCTTTCCAGAGTTAGTGCACTTTGTAACCTGTGGTGTATGTAGTATCCTGTTGAGGGATAACCAGCCACGGTGAATGAGAAATTGGTCAAGATTTGAACGTAACATACCAGAAAATGCTCGGCCGAGTAAATTGTGAAAATGATTCAGAAAATGTTTTAGTAGACACGGGCTAATTTTAAATAAAACCCCGATGTGCTACAAATTATGAAATGCCAGATTATCTATACTTATGCTTATGTTTTCGGCAATGTGCCCACTAAGTACTTTTGTACTTAGCTCTGCATATGTTTTCTAAATGTGCAGGTTGAAGCGACGAGAGCGGCGGTGGTTGAAGTTGAGTTGAGTTAAGAAGTTAGGAATGCTTTAGCTTATGACCTACTTTCCGCTGCAAAACTCTAGACCTTTTGACGTTATGTACATTTGGTGAATCACTGTAGTTTAAGTTTGTAATTTTTAACTTAGATGCTTTCGAGTACTTTCTGTCGAGTAATCCTTCGTGATTAACTCTTCCATTTTAATAGTAATGTCTTGTTCATTGAATGTATGATGTCTTTTATGTATGTTTAATTAGTCAGCCCCCTTCTTTCCCGCTTCTTTAATCCAATCCCAGTCGCACCCCGGCTTCTGCCTTCCCTCGGGATTTGGGGTTGTGACAAAAACTCACCGCGACTCTTTCTCGACGTTGGAAAATTCTCTAAATCATCTCAAACTTCATCGAATAAATCAAGAAATCCAGAAATCAAACGTTCAAAATGAAATTCGGAGAAACGAAGAGAAAGTCGGAATTCACTATTCATATTAGGGTTTTCTGGACCTTCAACTAAATTTTCTCTCGAACGATTTCTGATGACTCTCAAACCTATCCAAAAGCTTCTAGAATAATTTCTTGACTTAAAAGACATTAATTAGACAAAATTTGGAAAAGTTCGATAAATAGCAAAAACTCGAGAAAAGTTACTATTCATCCAAAAACGAAACTTGTCAGAATTTTCCAAAATTCACACTCAAACTCAAACTCATATAATCATGCTCAATCAATTCATCACACAATCAATTCGGATAACCAAAACGATAAAACTCACGTAAAGTCATTCAAGGGCATTTTATTAATTTCACGAGAAAAATTTCTTTTCTCAGAAATTTTTATCACACAAAGGCACATAATTAAGGCACATAAGTTCAATTAAGATAAACTTAAAGACTTATAAAAGATCAGGGTATTACAGTGGCGGTGGTAAAAGATGGCGGCGGCGGCGCGACGGAGAGCTCACCGGCAGCAGTGCAGAAATGATCGGTGACGGCGGTGGCGGTGGGCCACCGGTGGGGTGGCTGAGGCCTTAAGGTGATGGTTATTCGTGGTATCGGTGGAGTCACAAAAATGACATAATTTAAATTTCACTCTTAAGAAGTGACATTCTAACTATCTTCTCCATGAATAATCAAGCATGGACGTTGATAATTTGAATTTGAGTTTAAATTAAATCTTAGCCAATTGCTATAATCAATCAACCAATTTGTGTAAAAAAATTTCTACTACAAATAATTATAAATATTTAAAGTATACTTACATATAGATATTTAAAAAAATCAAGGTTAAATTGTATAGGATCATAAGGTTGAAAAATACTAATTATATTAGGATCATAAGCATGTGATACCCCGAGTTCTTATATCTTTAGAGAGCGTCTAATTAACCGAGTAAGTTCAAAGATGAGAATTTAGGAGTAAAATTTTTCTTTTCTAATCAAAGAGATTTGAATAAAACGTTTAGTTTGTCTTGTGAATCTTGTGTGAAATTATCTGTTCTATTTATCTGAAATGATGATGATGTGATATGCTTGTTGAATTGATTATATGAAAATGAGTATGAGATTAAATTCCGGAAAAATCCCGAGAAGTTTGTTTGATTGAGATAACATAACGTTAATCGCCGAGAAATATGTTTACGCCGACGAGACTAAAATAGAATTGAATTAGAACCTTCGAACCTAGAATTTCTTTTAAGATCAATGAGATAGGGTAAGAACTTATCCAAGAATTGAGAAAGGAAGTGAGGAGTTAATCTTTAAAAGGATTAATAAACGGATTAATAAGTCGATTAAATTCTTTTAAAATTTAAATGACTAATATGATCAAAACCTTTAATCTTTTAATTTGAGATGTGAAATAGGATTGAGATGAGTTAGTGTCAAAAGTGAGACGAGAAGAGGTTAGACCCGTTAAGAAAACAAAACGGAATTAATACGAATCGTTTTATCCGGAAAACCTTTACGACCGGATAATTAATACCCGTAACGACACGACGACGACACGTGTCATCCACCTCTCTCCCTCTCACGCCACCTCACACCTCCTCTCCCATCATCCTTCAATTTCCAAGACTAAAACATCATGATTATGTCTTATGCATGGTATTACCTAAAGTATGCATGCAAGTTAATATCACATCACCTATCAAGTCATGTCTTACTCCAACTTCCAACAAGTGCACTTTATTCCCTATGTTGGATTTAAATTTCACTCATCTAAGACAAGAAAGGAAGACAACAATTCATTCACTCCACCTCTCTCTCCATTTCGATCTCTCTCTCTCTCTCAAACAAGAAAGAAAACAATCTCTCAAACTCTCCCAAGCTCTCTCTCTCTCTCGGCAATCTCCCTCTCTCCCTCATACCTTGATTTTTCTTCACATGCAACCATGGATTCAAGCTCTCCATCCATGAAAATGAAGTAGAAGTTATCAATCTCCATCCATTTCATCCATATTTTCAAAGAAAGGTAAGAATCTTCCAAGTTCTTGAAGTTGAATTCAAGAATCATCCAACACTTTTCTTTATTTTGATTCTTAAAACCTATGGATGATTAATTCCATGTTATTTCTTTTTCTTTGAGGATTCAAGAAGATTTCTTTCTTCTTTTCAAGATTCAAGCTTTGAAGCTACCATTTCCATCCATTTCAATTCCAAGAGCCAAGAGAAGGATTCCCATTTAATTAAGTATGAAATTCATTTGATTAGTTGTAAATATGTATGTCTATAAGTCCCAAAAGCAAGATCTATGCATGCATGTTATTTAAATTATGTTTAGGCAAACTTAGGATATGCATGTGCTAATCGAGTGAGAAGAATTCGTTAGGAGAATCGAGCATTAGATATTAATCGGTGAAATAAGAGAAGAAAAAGAATTTAGAACCCTAAAAATTGATAAATACCGAAAATTTTAGTAAAAATAGGAAAAATATGAATTCTTTGAGTTATTATTATTATGATGCTTGATTTGTTATTTTTATCATGTTGAGAATGAGATTTTATACATGAAAAATTGAGAAATAAAATGCACAAGGTTGTGCATGTGTGTGCCGTGTGTTTTAAACAAAAATGGAATATTTATTTTGTTAATTTTGTTGATAAATTGAGTGTTGTTTTGATCAATGGAAGGATTGTATGTGATGTTGGTATAATTATGCATGTGTTTAAATTAAGAAAATAAGTTTGCATGTTGAAGTTTTGAAAGAAATTAATTGTAAAAATAATAAAAAGATTGGATGTTAATTATGTATTAATATTAATTTGAATATGGAATGAAGATAGAGGTTTTGACAAAAAGATTTAAAAATTGAAAATCTTTTAATTGAATAAAAAAAATGAAAGATATATAAAAAGATATATTAATTAAATGTCTTGCATTAAAATTTAAAGACTTAAAATTTTACTAAAACTACAACAAAAAGATCTTTTATAATATAATTAATAAAGCGAGCTAGTTCATAAAAATGTGTATCAAAAGATAAAGAAATTATTTAGTAAGAAATGGCTTAAGTTAAAGACAAATAAAGAAGAAATTATTAAAGAAATAAGCAAAAATAGAGAAAACCGAGTTTAAGAAGAATTAATCGATAAGAAATAAAAAGGAAGTTAAATTGAGTAAAGAAAAGATGCTAGACGAGTTAAGATAGACACTCGTATAAGTTGATTGAGAAAATGAGAATAAAGTAAGATGTCGAGAATTAAATGGAAAGAAAGTTAATTAAATAATTAATTGAGTACATTATTTCTAACCAAACGAATAAAAAGATAAACCGAGATAATAATTAGATGAACAATAGTCGAGATAAGAAATGAGGATCGAATTAAAAATGAATAAGAAAATCATAATTTTATACGAGTTAATAATAATTAAAGAGAAATTTTGTTAATTGAATAAAAGTTATAAAATATCTTATAAGATAACGGATATAAAGTAAAGCATTGTCTATATAAGTAAGAAAGATAGAATTAATAGTTTAAGCCTCCATAAAAGGAAATGCATAATCGAGTTAGATTATAAGGTCCAAATTGAATAAATGTTAATGTGTCTTGAAGTATGCTTGATTTATATGAGTTCAGTATATGTTTGAACAAGTGTTTAAATGCATGATAGTATTACTATGTGAAAGATGATTGAACTATTGTATGCGAGATGATTGGTTGTTAAATTAAAAATAACTAAAGTCTTTGAAAGGAAGCTCAAGTAATAGAATGGTAACAATGAAGTTATTAATTAGAACGAGAAAAGTGTACGATGTTGAGTAGTAAAGTTAACCAATTCGAATAGAGTTAATAAATTAAAGACGAGAACGCGAGATCTTAGAGCGAAGAGAGAGACGACTCAAATAGAAGTCCGTCAGTTAAAGTCCAACGCCTTTGTATCCGTCTTTCATATATCTTATCTATCGATATCGAACTGTGAAGGATCGAGCCGGACGAATCATTAAGCGAGGACAAATAGCTCTAGACCACCTAACTAGTTCTTCGGAAGTCAGGTGGGCTTTTCTAAACCAAAACTACCGATGAAAATTAGCTATGCTATTGAATATTATGATATGTTTTTCAAATGTGATTGACTTGCCATTTTATTGAAGCTAGTATGTGTTATCATCTATTTATATGAAGATGTGATTATCCTGTGAAAAGCAGGAACCCACGTGTGGTATATGTTGAGGTGACTGTGAGCCTTGCTTCGGTTGGGCCAGTCACAGTGTTTGAGAAGGAGGCCTACTTCTCGGCACAGTGAGATTGTTGTGATAGATGATACATGCTATTATATTATATGTTATTTGACTGCGCAGTCTGTTTTAAAGAAAATGTTTTGACATACACAAGTAAAACCGTTTTTAAAACTGCTTATATACTTGTGATGTTTGGCAAGGCAAGTTCAATTAATATAGCTTTAAGAAGCACCTTTATTCAAATGTTTTGGCTTGTGTTCACTGAGTACAAAGTACTCAGCCCTGCGTGTGTTTCTAAACATGCAGGTTGACTGGATGGCGATGGCGTGGATACTTGGTGGTGTGGTTTGGTTTTGTTGGTTAAGTTTAGTAGAATTTCGGACTGGCATTTGTACGTCTTCATACGTGCAAGTGTTGGGTATTGATGCTAATTTCCGCTGCAATCCTTTTGAACTAATGTCTGTTGATGATAATACTTTAATACTCATGTTTTTGATTCCGAGCG
Source organism: Schizonepeta tenuifolia (assembly GCA_029490685.1). NCBI lineage: Eukaryota > Viridiplantae > Streptophyta > Magnoliopsida > Lamiales > Lamiaceae > Schizonepeta > Schizonepeta tenuifolia. Next base: position 40,245,846 of record CM055959.1, on the reverse strand, counting down.
TTGTGCTCGAAGACTTTGAATGCTTGTTGAATTCGTAACTCTTTAACTTGTAATCCCGAGCGATGGGCTCGTAACTTGAATTGTTGTTGAACATGATCCTTTATCTTGATATATATATATATATTCGTATGCTTTCTCTTTTTGTTGGAATTCCTTTTCCATCAGCATGAATTACTTGTTTGAATTCCTGTTAAAAGTGAAGTTAAGATGCTCGGTTACTATTTCATTATGCTTTGAAAACCAAATTCGATTGCCTTATATTCCATCTTTGTTTTCCCCGAGCATGTTCCCTTTATTTGAGTTAGTTGTTAGTTGTTTAGGTTTGTTGTTATTCGTAAGTCGCACCTCGAGAGTCGGGGCGTGACAGGTTGGTATCAGAGCAAGGCTTTTATTTGTTCTAAAGTCTGTTATTCTTTGATGAGTTGAGTCTAGATTTAATTCCTAGACTTCTTTGAGTCGGTAAACCACACCAAGTTATCCTCCATCTCATCCGGCAACCAGGTATGTCTTTTTCTAAAAGTTTTCTTTTCAAGCTAAAATGATGTTTGAATTATTAAAATGTTGAGATTTTCTTTAAAGTTATTTATTGAGCTGTGATGTTTTGAGATGAATTTGCTGAATTAATTAATAACTAGATTGCTTTAGAATGTCTTCCCCTTTGCGAGTGCGTGTGAAAAGATCGGAAAGAATAAGGCGTGTGTGCGATTGGTTACGTGATTTGGAATTGCCCAAAAATCCCTCTTTGGAACGCAGAAATGAGTATGTAGTAGAATTCGTAATATGTTTGATAATTTTTTAAGTGTGCTTATGCATTTAAAATTCGTATAGGATGGACAACGTTGATTGGATGCAAGAGTATATGCATGCGAGAATGGAAAATAACGAATCTTTAGCAGAATTCTTAGCACGATACCATAAGATTTGGGGAAAAGTTTAATATATGGACGTAGGACCGTTAGAAAGTATGACGCACCTGATTCAAGCGCTACCACAAGAATGGAAGGACTGGGCAGCATCTCTTGTCCCTTGATTTCTAGGCTACCGTTATTTCGACCGAACCCTATACGACGACGTAAATGCTTTTATCTCCGCGATTTCAGCTCGTTTTATGTCCTATGGTGCTCCTCCGTCCGAACCTTATGAAGATGATACTCCAAGCTTGTTGAATGACTTTGTTCGTAATCCTTCACCAATTCCTCCAAGTGGAACTGTTTCTCTCCACATCAATTCGCCGCCACGAACTAATCTTCAACCTTAGAATCCTCTCACAGATTACCCAATTGTAAGTGGTGTGCTTTTAACTTAATTTTCTTGATTCCCTTGTTTTCTGACTTATCAACATTGCAGCTGAATGGATGTGATGAAAATTCTTCTTCGAATGAGGACCAAATAGCTGCTTATTTGAATCATCCGCAAGCGACCTTTTTAAGCCATCCTAGAGTAGAATCCTCTAGCCAAACCCGTTCAAGCAATGACAAAGCAAATGAAAGTGAAACCGTTGATGCAGCGACTGTAGGAACCGGATATCTTCAGACTCTACCTAACAATGTTTTTCCTACCTCTTTTACACCTATCTCTCCGTCAAGGCCAGAAGATGAACATGACTTCCAGATTGGCGTCTCCACCGATGCAGCTCCCCACCGTCACCAAGAAGAGAATCCTAATACCCAGCCATGGATCGAATCTGAGCTAGCTGCTATGAATTATACCCTGGAAGATTGCGAAGAAGCCTTGAGAGAAGCCGAGCGCGAGTGTTTCGCCATAGAGGATGATAATGTCGAGGAAGATGATGAGCGGTTTGAAGGTCAAATGCGTGAAGAGGAAGAAGAGGAGGAGGAAGAAGACCCGGAAGAAGATGAGGAGATTATAGAGCACTACAGAGTGGATCCCGAAGCGGAACAGTATGATGATAACGGACCAAGTGAAGATGACTCCTGTGTGTAGGAATGTTCCAAGAAAGTTGTTGAATTCAATCGTTTTTAATTCGAGTGTGTTGAGAGTTGAACCCTTTTATTTTTCTTTTAGTTGTGTTGTAACCCGTGATGAAGACTATCATAATTTGATTAGGAGAAAGGGAAATGTTTTCAAAGTAAATTCCTTAAGTGTTATAAGTCCTAGAGAAGGCCGTTGTTAAGCGTTTGGAAGTTGAAACATTAAGTTCTTTGAATTGAAGTTGAAAATTTTCTGAGTTATTAAATCAAATTGAGTATTTGAATATGAAGTGATGATATTTGCTCTGTGATTATGATTGATTGTTTCCAAGAACCTATGATGATGATATGAATATATGATGATATGAGTATGTGATGATTATTAGGAACTGAATGAGATGCATGTATATATGAGAAATTGAAGTGATGAATTATTTGAGAAAACTTTAAATTGTTATTAATTATCTAAGTACCGATCGAGAATCGTGTTCCTCCCAAAAGAGAAATGTGTTCAGAATCGAGAAAGGTTCCCTGTGAGCTAAAAATCTAGAGTGGTTAAAGTTTTTCCCTTGTTTTAATCTTTAGAATGCCGCCAAGACGTAGAAACGTCAGGATTCCCGAAGACAACCCAGAAGGGCAGTGTGACCCTACTCCGCCCCCTCAAATCTAAAGACGAGTCGAAAAGCTGTTTCTCCGACAAAATCCCCCGACGTTCGACGGTAAAGGCAGTCCGGCTGATGCCGAAGACTGGATTCGTTCTTTAGAGCGAATTTTTCGTTTCCTCCGTTGTTCCGATCGCGAGCGTTTGGAATGCATGGCGTATCAGCTTAAAGGAACAACCGATTATTGGTGGGAGGCAAAGCAAAGGATGTATTCGCCCGAAGAACGCGAAGAGTTGTCATGGGATCAGTTTAAGGAAGCGTTATACGAAAAGTTTGTGCCAAGAAGTTACCGTAAGTAGAAATCCAACGAGTTTACCAATCTGAAGCAAGGAAAAAGATCCGTAGCCGAGTACGACCGGGAATTTTGCGAGTTAGCCCGTTTTGCACCCGATATGGTCGACACCGACGAGAAGATGTGCGAGTTGTTTAGAGCAGGACTTAGGCAAGATATTCGAGTAGTTCTCGCCAGCCAAAGTGGTTTGACGTACGCTGAAGCTTTAAACCGAGCTTTAGATATGGAGTTGGCAATGCAACCGGAAAAAGGATCGCAACCCCCTGCGAATCCCCAACCACAAAGCCAGATAATCACGACCACGTCTGCTCAACAACCCCAGTTCGGCCAATACGGAAAGAGGAAAGGAAAGTGGAATAGTGGAAACCAACCAACCAAGAAGCAGTGGCAAGGAAAGAGCCAACCGCAGCCACAGAAGGGAAAAGCACCGCAGACGAACCGAGGCAACCTACCCATCGGACCTTTAGGATTCCCTCCCTGTGCGAAATGCGGAAAGATGCATCAAGGTGTTTGTAAGAGTGGAAGCAACGTTTGCTACACTTGTGGTCAGCCTGGTCATTTCTCCAACCAGTGCCCAGGTAAGCAACAAGGGTTTAGAAGCCGAAGACCAAACCAGTTCCAGCCGTCACAGATGAAAGCTATCGAGGCAGCTCCTCTGCAGAAGTTTGTTCCACGTCAACGTAAGCCGCCGCAGCCAAGGCAGCAACCTCCTCAGCAAGAACCACCGCTTTTCCAAAGAACGTACGCGATTGAACAGAAACCGCAGGAGAAGGAGAAAGGAAATCTGGCAGGTATGGGAAAGCTTAACAATATACCTGTTATTGTTTTGTTCGATACCGGAGCTTCGCATTCGTTTATATCTAGTATCTGCGTAGAGAACCTAGAACTAGAAGTAGAAGAATCGAATCAGATGCTTAGTGTCGTAACCCCCTTTAGGAAAGTCTGCGTTAGTTTCGCATGTTTGCTCGAATCTAGAATTTGAGATCGGAAACCGTAAGTTAGTCGCGAAATCCCTGAATGTAATCCAGATGCGTGACGTCGATATAATCCTAGGAATGGATTGGCTAACCGAGAATTTTGCGACGATCCGATACGATTTGAGGCAGATATCGTTTAATACCCCTGGAGAAGAGCTAACCATAGATTTTGGAATGGAAAAGAGAGTGAAGAAGAGTGTGCCGATAATTTCAGCCATGAAAGCGCAGAGATTGATGCGGAAGAAAGGAACCCAAGCGTACCTAGTCTATCTGAATAAGGACGAGAATCATGAGTTGAGTATTGACGATGTTCCAGTCGTAAGAGAATTCAAGGATGTGTTTCCAGAAGTGTTACCAGGCTTACCCCCTGATCGTCAGCTAGAGTTTTCAATCGATTTAGAACCCGGATCAGCCCCGATATCCAAGGCACCGTATAGAATGGCCCCAAATGAACTTCAAGAGTTGAAGATCCAACTGCAAGAATTGTTGGACTTAGGCTATATTCGACCGAGTGTATCGCCTTGGGGTGCTCCGATTTTGTTCGTGAAGAAGAAGGACGGTAGTTTAAGGATGTGTATAGACTACCGAGAGTTAAACAAGATTATGTTGAAGAATAAATATCCTTTGCCAAGGATAGATGATTTGTTTGACCAGCTAAAAGGAGCCGGTGTTTTCTCCAAGATTGACTTAAGGTCTAGATACCACCACTGAAGATCAAACAAGAAGATATTCCGAAGACTGCTTTTAGAATGAGATATGGACATTACGAATTCATAGTAATGCCTTTTGGATTAACAAATGCCCCGGCAGTGTTCATGGATATGATGAATAGAGTTTTTCATGAATATTTGGACAAATTCGTGATTTTTTTATAGACGATATTTTGGTGTATTCAAGGAGTGAAGCTGAGCATGAAGAGCATTTAAGGATCGTGTTAGAAACGCTTAGAACGGAAAAGCTGTATGCCAAATTCAGTAAGTGCGAATTTTGGTTGAAGGCAGTAAATTTCTTAGGACATGTAATTTCGTCCGAAGGCATCCAAGTAGATATGGAGAAGGTGAAAGCTGTGCAAGATTGGAAGTCCCTGACGTCAGCACATGAAATTCGTAGTTTTCTTGGTTTGGCAGGATACTACCGGAGATTTATTGAAGGATTTTCTAAGATCGCGAAGCCGATGACGAGCCTGTTAAAGAAAGAAACGAAGTTCACATGGACGGAAGAGTGTGAGAAAAGTTTTCAAGAACTCAAGACGAGATTGACGACAGCCCCAGTTCTAGCCCTACCCGAGCCAGATAAAGATTATGTTGTTTATACCGATGCATCTGCTCAAGGACTAGGATGCGTGTTAATGCAAAATGGGAAAGTGATTGCATATGCTTCCAGGCAACTCAAACCTCACGAAGAGAAGTATCCAACCCATGACCTGGAATTAGCAGCCGTCGTTCATGCTTTGAAGATATGGCGACATTACCTTTATGGAGCGAAGTGCGAAATATTCTCAGATCACAAGAGCCTGAAGTACTTCTTCGAGCAGAAGGAGTTAAACATGAGACAAAGGAGATGGCTTGAGTTAGTGAAAGACTACGATTGCAAGATATCTTACCATCCCTGTAAAGCGAACGTAGTAGCCGACGCGTTAAGTAGAAAGAGAAGGAAGGAAAAATCGGACAGGATCGAGTTAGGATTTCTTTTAACCGATGAAGTCGAATTGATTGAAGAGTTTGCAAAGATGAAGATTGAAGTAATCGTACCGCCAGCGACAGTAGATCAAGTAATTGCTACCTTAGTAGTGATGCCTGACTTAAGAAACCGTATCGTAGAAGGCCAAAGAAGAGACGAAGAATTAAAAAAGCTACGAAGGAAGGTGAGAAGTGGAGAAGTTAAAGATTTTGCAGAATCAAGCGATAATGCGTTGTTGTATCAAGGAAGAATTTGTGTGCCTAACGATGACAAGTTGAAGAACGAAATAATGAGTGAAGCTCATGAAACCCCATATACAGCTCATCCCGGCAGCACGAAGATGTACCAAGACCTAAAGAACCAGTTTTGGTGGAATGAAATGAAGACGAATGTGGCATTGTTTGCTGAAAGATGTCTAGCTTGTCAGCAAGTGAAGTCCTTACATCAAAGACCGTATGGACCTCTACAGCCGTTACCAGTCCCAGAGTGGAAGTGGGATGGAATCACAAGGGATTTTGTGACAGGATTGCCAAGATCAAGAAGAGGAAATACAGTAGTATGGGTAATCGTAGATAGGTTGACAAAGTCTGCTCATTTCATACCTATTCCACATACCTATGGATCAGCCAAGTTAGCCGAGATCTACATCAAAGAAATTGTGAAGTTGCACGGAGTTCCGAAGACGATTACCTCTGATAGAGATTCGAAGTTCACCGCCCGTTTTTGGGAAAGTTTCCACAAAGAGTTGGGAACCCAATTGCAGTTCAGCACTGCTTACCACCCTCAAACCGATGGTCAGTCCGAGCGAACGATCCAAATTCTTGAAGATATGTTGAGAGCCGTCTTGTTAGATAAAGGAGTCGAGTGGGAAAAAGTTTTACCTCTTGTGGAGTTCGCATACAACAATAGCTATTAGAATACGATAGGAATGGCCTCGTATGAAGCTCTTTACGGAAAGAAGTGTAGATCGCCATTGTATTGGAATGAAGTCGATGAAAGGAAAGTGTTAGGGCAAGAAGCGATTGAAGAAATGATAGAATCTGTACGTCAAATCCGTGAGAAGATTAAGGAAGCTAAGAGTCGACAAAAATCGTATGCCGATAATCGAAGATCCAAGTTGGAATTTGAAGAAGGAGATAAAGTGTTTTTAAAAGTATCCCCCTCGAAAGGAGTTTATCGTTTTGGAGTTAAAGGAAAGCTTAGGCCTCGTTTTATAGGACCATACGAGATCCTTGAGAGGATTGGATCCGTATCGTATCGTTTAGCGTTACCGCCTAGTTTCGGAAGTTCGCATAACGTGTTTCACGTATCGCAGTTGAGAAAATATGTCTTTGATCCGAAGCATGTAATACGTCGAGAAGATGGTGAGATGAAGCCCGATCTAAGCTATGAAGAGAAACCCGAAGAGATTTTAGACTATAAAGTCCAGCAACTTAGAACGAAATCGATTCCCTTAGTGAAAGTCAAGTGGTGTCATCATGATCTTGAAGAACCCACTTGGGAACTCGAAGAAAAGATGAAAGCAAAGTATCCCGAGTTATTTTCTTAAGGTCAGTAAATTTCGGGACGAAATTTTTTTTTTAGAGGGTGAGGATGTGATACCCCGAGTTCTTATATCTTTAGAGAGCGTCTAATTAACCGAGTAAGTTCAAAGATGAGAATTTAGGAGTAAAATTTTTCTTTTCTAATCAAAGAGATTTGAATAAAACGTTTAGTTTGTCTTGTGAATCTTGTGTGAAATTATCTGTTCTATTTATCTGAAATGATGATGATGTGATATGCTTGTTGAATTGTTTATATGAAAATGAGTATGAGATTAAATTCCGGAAAAATCCCGAGAAGTTTGTTTGATTGAGATAACATAACGTTAATCGCCGAGAAATATGTTTACGCCGACGAGACTAAAATAGAATTGAATTAGAACCTTCGAACCTAGAATTTCTTTTAAGATCACTGAGATAGGGTAAGAACTTATCCGAGAATTGAGAAGGGAAGTGAGGAGTTAATCGTTTTATCCGGAAAACCTTTACGACCGGATAATTAATACCCGTAACGACACGACGACGACACGTGTCATCCACCTCTCTCCCTCTCACGCCACCTCACACCTCCTCTCCCATCATCCTTCAATTTCCAAGACTAAAACATCATGATTATGTCTTATGCATGGTATTACCTAAAATATGCATGCAAGTTAATATCACATCACCTATCAAGTCATGTCTTACTCCAACTTCCAACAAGTGCACTTTATTCCCTATGTTGGATTTCAATTTCACTCATCTAAGACAAGAAAGGAAGACAACAATTCATTCACTCCACCTCTCTCTCCATTTCGATCTCTCTCTCTCTCTCTCAAACAAGAAAGAAAACAATCTCTCAAACTCTCCCAAGCTCACTCTCTCGGCAATCTCCCTCTCTCCCTCATACCTTGATTTTTCTTCACATGCAACCATGGATTCAAGCTCTCCATCCATGAAAATGAAGTAGAAGTTATCAATCTCCATCCATTTCATCCATATTTTCAAAGAAAGGTATGAATCTTCCAAGTTCTTGAAGTTGAATTCTAGAATCATCCAACACTTTTCTTTATTTTGATTCTTAAAACCTATGGATGATTAATTCCATGTTATTTCTTTTTCTTTGAGGATTCAAGAAGATTTCTTTCTTCTTTTCAAGATTCAAGCTTTGAAGCTACCATTTCCATCCATTTCAATTCCAAGAGCCAAGAGAAGGATTCCCATTTAATTAAGTATGAATTTCATTTGATTAGTTGTAAATATGTATGTCTATAAGTCCCAAAAGAAAGATCTATGCATGCATGTTATTTAATAACTCTAGACCACCTAGCTAGTTCTTCGGAAGTCAGGTGGGCTTTTCTAAACCAAAACTACCGATGAAAATTAGCTATGCTATTGAATATTATGATATGTTTTTCAAATGTGATTGACTTGCCATTTTATTGAAGCTAGTATGTGTTATCATCTATTTATATGAAGATGTGATTATCCTGTGAAAAGCAGGAACCCACGTGTGGTATATGTTGAGGTGACTGTGAGCCTTTCTTCGGTTGGGCCGGTCACAGTGTTTGAGAAGGAGGCCTACTTCTCGGCACAGTGAGATTGTTGTGATAGATGATACATGCTATTATATTATATGTTATTTGACTGCGCAGTCTGTTTTAAAGGAAATGTTTTGACATACACAAGTAAAACCGTTTTTAAAACTGCTTATATACTTTTGATGTTTGGCAAGGCAAGTTCAATTAATATAGCTTTAAGAAGCACCTTTATTCAAATGTTTTGGCTTGTGTTCACTGAGTACGAAGTACTCAGCCCTGCGTGTGTTTCTAAACATGCAGGTTGACTGGATGGCGATGGCATGGATACTTGGTGGTGTGGTTTGGTTTTGTTGGTTAAGTTTAGTAGAATTTTGGACTGGCATTTGTACGTCTTCATACGTGCAAGTGTTGGGTATTGATGCTAATTTCCGCTGCAATCCTTTTGAACTAATGTCTGTTGATGATAATACTTTAATACTCATGTTTTTGATTCCAAGCGTTGTGCTCGAAGACTTTGAATACTTGTTGAATTCGTAACTCTTTAACTTGTAATCCTGAGTGATGGGCTCGTAACTTGAATTGTTGTTGAACATGATCCCTTATCTTGATATATATTTATTCGTATGCTTTCTCTTTTTGTTGGAATTCCTTTCCCATCAGCATGAATTACTTGTTTGAATTCCTGTTAAAAGTGAAGTTAAGATGCTCGGTTACTATTTCATTATGCTTTGAAAACCAAATTCGATTGCCTTATATTCCATCTTTGTTTTCCCCGAGCATGTTCCCTTTATTTGAGTTAGTTGTTAGTTGTTTAGGTTTGTTATTGTTCGTAAGTCGCACCTCGAGAGTCGGGGCGTGACAAAGCATGTCTTCACTCCCTTTTCGGTTGCATTCCTTCAAAAAATTAACATATAATATTCCCCCTTTTCATTTTTATGTGTAAAACAAAAGAATATGCCAAGACCATCATTGAACAAACCCTAAATCAGTACGTATGTGTGTGTTTATGTATCAATATATTTGAAAAAGCATAGGGTTTCCGATTAGCAGATGCACTATTGGTGTTGGTTGTTAAATTATTTTGATATGAAATTTGGGGAATTTCCGTGCTAGGTCAACCATAAAAAAGTCAACCCCTTAGATGACCACCACGTGTATACACTAACGGTATTCTCTTTAAAGTAGGGTTAAAAAGTCGTTTTCGTCGCCACTGGTATCTCCATGGGCAATATTAAATTTCATCAACATTTTTATATCGCCGAATTTTTTTTTTTGTGATCCTTATATCATTATAAACTAACTAAGACATCGACCTAATTGATATCTCATCTTCTCTAAAGAAATTTTGATTTATCAGAGGGAAACTTGAGAGAGAGAGAAAGTTTTTATTTTGAAAATAATTTAGTGGAAGTGTCAGAATGGATATTTGATTTTGAAAAAAAAAAAACGCAGCGTGGGAATGGTTGGAATAAGCCTAAGCAGCAATCGAAGAAGGGGACTACGAAGGTCTGTAAAGGTAATTTCTATTTTTTTTCTTTTTGTAAATTTCAATTGGGGAAATTAGGGAATCATATAATTAGGGAAGTAGCATAATTAAGGTTTGAACACATAATCATTGTTCATCTGTATTTTATTTTATTTTTGGTTTTTAATTTTGTTTGTAATTTGAAGGTGGCCATATATCAACTCGGGCTCATTGTGGTTTGTCGAGAAGGTAAAGAAGCTTTTGTCTCTAAATGATTTAGCTGAAATGTGGGCATCTTGTTTTGCTCTCTTTGAATTTCCGAACATGCAATTCCAAGGTCAGTTGATCCACCATTTGTTATTATGTCTGCAACGTAAATTTAGGGATCGTAGTATTCTCGTTTTCCAGATTAACGGCAAATTGGTTGAGTTTGGTCCAACTCAATTTGTGCAAATGACTAGATTGAACTTCAATGAAACTGAACCCCTTTCGAAATCTAGTGAGGCATATCACACATTTTTCCATGGCCAACGTAAAATTGTAGTTAATAAAATTTATTTGAAGTTGAAATCCGAGTGTCAGAGAAGGTCAAAGAATGCAGTAAAATTGGCACATTTGTTTCTTTTGTACTCTCTTCTGTTGATTAAGGATCTTACTTCGAAAGGGATCGAAAGGCGTTATTTTCACTTGATTGATGATATGGGTAGATTTAAAAATTTCCCTTAGGGTCGCGTGGCTTACGATTTCTTGGTTACTAGTTTGTATAATGCAAGAGACAATGTAATTAGACATAAGGGAGATAATCAGATTGTCACTTGCGAGGTGCATGGTTTCATTTATGCTCTGCAAGCATGGGCATACGATGTGATTCCAGGTTTAGGAGAGAATGTTGGTTTTCGTGTTCCTAATACAAAACATAGCTTTCCAAGGATGGTGGGATGGAATGTGGAGTGTGCCTACTGCTTTGAAGACCTTGGTGCTAGGTTCTTCATTCCTTCTTGTGGCACACAACCGGTGCCTATTGTGCCATTAGAGGAGGAGGTGCCTCGGTTAGGGCTTACTGGGCCCACAACATCCATCCACATAGACACGGTGAAGAAATGTGCTAGAAAAATTGACTTCAAAAGTGATGAGGATGTGGATGATGATGAGAATGAGGGACCCGATAGGAAGAAAGGCAGATTTATGGAGAATAATGGAGAGAAGATGCAGTGCAGGAATGGTGACCCCCGTAGATCGAGCAGAAATAAAGGCGAGCCTTCTTGTACTGGAAACAAATCACCAAAAAATGATACTCATGATAATCACAGTGATATGAATGTGAGCTTTATGAAGTTAATTTTATTTTTGAACATCCATGCATATTGCTAAGCAAGTTATTTTTCAGCACAGTAATGGCAGTTGTTGAATCTTCTGTGCAGTATATTAAGGAGATTAGGAGGCGCCTGGATGACATGGAAGCCTCTAACTCGAAACAAATGGCAGTTGTTGAATCTTCTGTGCTGGAAATTAAAGAATTGCTACTACAAGTGGTCAAAAACTGGGAGAGAAAGAGGATGACAGTGACGGTACACTTGACAGACGTAGACTTGATGAAATTTGCGAAGAAATGAAGTCTAAAGATAGTATTTGTGAGCCCACCTCTCAGCCCACAGATCAACCTCTTTAAATTGCTCAGCAACAATCACAATTTGTTCCTCGTTCGTCGCCCCGACTAGCCACCAAAGAAATAGCTACACCATCGAAGTCCAAGTCTAAGAAGCCGTCAGAAGTTCCCCCTGCACGAAGTACCCCAAATGTAGTAAACAGGCCCCAGTTCAATCTAATTTTGAGCCATCAGATTTGGATTTCTGTATGTCTAAGATGAAAATGTTTGAAGATTGGAAAAAGGCACACAAGGCTGGCTAAGCACGGTAAGCTAGTAACCTTGGCTTAGATTTCTGTATGTCTAAAATCAAGATGTCTAATCATTTGCATGTCATTTTAATTTGAAGCCTCCCGATCTTGAAATTGCCCAGTAATCAATTGGTAGGTGCAGAGTGTTCACCAATCTGCAAAAGTGTAAGGGTCAGCTTAGTGAAGAGATTAGTATGTTAATGTAGTGATTAATCTTTCCTCCATGCCGAAAATGAATTGAAGTAGTCAATCATGCTAATAAATTTGCAGCAAATCGATGTATTGATCTGTTTGATGTTGTACAACTATAAACGTGATGCTAGCGATGAAGTGAAGAGTAATTGGGATTGGGCCATTCTTGAAAGTTGGGCCTCTATATGTTGATTTACGTGATGCTAGCGATGAAGTTGGGATTGGGCCATTCTTGACAACAAAATTGGAGATTTATTTAATCTATAATTGTAGGATGCACTTGGAAGAGTGGATTTCACTCAAGTTCTCAGGTTCTTCATGCCCTATCACGCCCCCAAATCCCGAGGGACGGCAGAAGCCGGGGTGCGACTGGGGTTGGATTTAAAGAAGCGGGGAAGAAGGGGGGGCTAACTGACTAAACATACATGATAAACATCAATAGACTATGAACAAGACTTTAATATGAATGAGGAAGAGTTAATCCCTAAGGATTACTCGACAAGAGTACAAAAGAACCTAAGTTCATATGTACAGATGTAGACTACTGAATATTTTTTTCAAAGTACAACTCAAAAGGAAATCAAAGTTTGGCAGCGGAAAGGGTTCTACTAATCATCATATCTTCTAACTCAACACCAACCGTTGCCGTTCACCGTCGCTTCAACCTGCACATTTAGAAAGCAATGCAGGGCTAAGTACAAACGTACTTAGTGGGCACGATGCCGAAAACATACTTATAAATATAGATAAATATGGCATATCATAAGCGTAGCACACGGGGTTTTATTGAAAGAATCCGTGTCTACTAAACATTTTCTGACTTTTTCTCATAAATCACTTGGCCAAGTATTTTTAGGTATGCTATGTTCAATCTTGACCACTACTAATTCACCGTGGCTGGCTACCCCTCAACAGGATACCACATACACCACAGGTTACAAAGTGCACTAACTCTGGAAAGCACTTAGCAGCTAACTCAGAGCCGATCGTTAGTTAATCTAAAAATAGACTAACTCTAAATCTGAAAAACACGAATGTTGACTCAGATAGGTACAAGAGAACTCACATAAAAAAACTTAAAACAGTTCATGCCATATTATCACTTTGAAAACACAGATATCAAAGCAATAAATAATACTTTCGAGTTGTGGAAAAACCCACATTTTATTTGATATAGATAAAAGCCCACCTTATTTTACAGAACTTAAAACAAACGCTTCCAACTTGAGATCTTCTGTCCTTTCTCTACAGTTGGCTTCCTCCTTCATCGTAAAATAAAATATACTTAAAAACGGTTCGTAAAAGATACTCGAAGAAAGAGAAACGAAGAAAGATTTAGTTATTTTATTCTTTTGGCATTTGCACGCTTACTAGATTCGTTTTACTAAAACGGGAAACGAGACTCGTACTAATCTTGTTTAGAACTCGGAAGATTTCATACTCAACTCTCGGGTCAGATAGAAGGTATCCGTTAGATAAGACGGCTTAAACGATCAAAAGAAACTAAGTTGTGAACTAAACAACTTAGAAAACAAGAAACTGAAATTTCTACTGCACAGTCCAGTAACTCTGGAGGCTTTCCAGAACAGAGGACTTGGAAACAGGGGGTGAGTCCTGTACCACTAGAAAGCTTAGGAAGTCTAGTTTCTGCTCCAATTTACGGATCACAAATCCGATAAACGAGCCGGAAGTTATTACAGTTTCCGGCAGGGGTCGCAAAACTGCCGTGAAACCCTAGCTTATTAATAAGTTCGCCGTATAACGTTTTAGGTTTGTTTTAAATCCTCGTACTCAACTTTTTTTAGAAACTGAACTCTCAAGGCAGTTATCACGTACCACCGTACGTGACAAACTCCTTCTCATTTGCTCAAAGGCATGACGTTCTAACGTCGGATTTCAACTATCATGTACTATACCAACAAAGAAATTCCAAACGTGTTCTAGTTCCCGATTATCACTTTAACCCATATTATATGAACTCGGATGCTTACGATGTCAACTAGAAAGATGTTTCAAATTTCATTATAAACAATAATATCAAGTTAAAATTTTCATCCGACTTCCCGATTATTAGTTACAACTAGATATTCGTCTCTTACGCGATCTTTAAAAGTCGTCGGTTTTCGTTCAAATTTTACGACGTTAATCTACGTCTAATAGGAATCGTTTTCATGCATGCTAACATGTCTTAACATATTTATAACTCAGTTTATATAGTGGTCTTTGTCTCTTACATTCCATTAAATATTTTTAGAAAATTTCCAATTAATTCCTATTATCAATTAACATGAAATTTACAAAAAATTCTGCATTCACACAAATGTTAGTTTTCTTATTTTTGATCATTTTCAATCAATAAATATCATATCTAGCTTATCTAATTACACTATTTCAAGATCAATTCTTCCATTCCAACTTCTAAAAAAAATCGAACAAGAAGAAGAAGAAAAGAAAAAGAAACTAAATGGATAGGATTGTAGAGGATGAAATTACCTTAAGTTTTAATGAAGGAAGGTATGGAATTGAATGGATGGATGGATGGTTTGTGTGAGTTCTTCAAGCTCTTAAGAGTGTTCTTCAATGGAGGATTGAAGTGATGAAGAAGATGAAGTTGAGGGAGAGAGGGAGAGAGTGGCCGAGAGAGAGAGTGGAGAGAGAGAGAGAAAAAGGTTTTGTTCCAAAAGTGAAATGATTAAATGTTGACCATGCACATAGGTAGGTTTAGGTGTCATTAAATTAAGTAATGACAAGCATGCATGTCTTCCACTAGAAGGGATGAGGTGGCGGCATGCATGCAGAATTTTTAGAGGATTTACGGGTTTTTCCGGCACAATCCGACGTTACGGGAAAACGAACGACGAAAAACGTTGTTCGGTACAAAAAAAATCGTCGCGATTCGATTTGACTTACAAATTCTAACGTATAACTTAAATAGAAAATAAATTTATAAAATTTATTTTGACAAAAACTCAGGACGACAAGTCCGAGTTCCGTCCGGAAAAACGTAAAAACAAATTTTCTCGACGTGTTCGTATTTGCGATTTTGTAAACGTAAAAATTAGACAAATTTTCCTTTCCGAAATTACAAACTAAAACTTTTCGTACGTGCTAACCCCTAATACGGTAGTCGTCTAGCCGACTTCTGTAATTTATTTTTATTAACGGGTTCGACCGTTAGCTTTAGAATTAAGAAATTGTAAACTTAGGCGTGCAAAGCCATCTATTTGGTTAACTTTAAATATTAGTACGCAAGGATTTTACGGGGCATTACATCCTACCCCCCTTACGAAAAATTTCGTCCCGAAATTTGCTTATCTTCCGCAAAAAGATGAGGATATCGCAGGGTTCGAACAAGGCGAACACTACAAAGAATGAAATGAAAAGAAAAGGAATGACGTCGTTATAAGCTACTTATACGTTAGTAACATTCGTCTCTTTAAACCACTTATACCATATTTAAAAAGGCTTTACTAGCGGGGCACAAGACCCATATTACTGAGTTTCTTATTATGTGGGTTGATCAAGTCCACATAACAGTCCCTCAATCACATGGAACTTCTGTCTCGCTTTATTGATTACTTCATACAGATTTTACTTTCCTAAAACAAGCAGCAATTTCTCGAATTGCACACACAACTACTTCTTAGAAAGAAATCTTTGGAAACTCTTCAACTTAGCTTGGAACCCAATCTTCTAGAGGAAGATACAATTTTAAACTACTCGAATACTTGAACGACTCCTAATAAGTAAAACAAAGTTATCTCCAAGAGACTTTGTTCGACTTGGTTCTTAATTCTTGAACTTTTCTATCCAAGATCGATATCAGCTTTTCTTCGTAGCTTAGGTCAGATTCAAGAACTACGTCTTGCTGACTAATAACGTGCTTAGGATTATAAATATATTTTCTCAACTGAGAAACATGAAAAACGTTATGAACGCTTCCTAGATTTGGCGGTAAGGCTAATCTATACGCGACTGATCCTATTTTCTCGAGGATTTCGTAAGGTCCTATAAACCTGGGTCTTAACTTACTCTTAACTCGAACCTAAGGATTCCTTTGGTCGGGGATATCTTAAGAAAGACTTTATCTCCTATTTCAAACTTAAGGCTAGTTCGACGGTCGTCTGTATACGATTTCTGTCGGCTCTGGGCTTCTTTCATTCTATCTCGCATCTGTCGAATTATCTCACTCATCTCGTTAATCGCATCTGGACTTAGGTTCTTTCTCTCACCTACTTTGTCCCAATAAAGCGGTGATCTACATTTTCTCCCATACAAAGCCTCAAACGGTGCCATTCCTATTGTGGCCTGATAGCTGTTGTTGAAGGCAAACTCAATTAAGTGTAGAATTTCTTCTCAATTCGTGCCTCGGTCCTAAAACCACTGTTCTTAACGTATCGACTAAAATTTGGATCGTTCTCTCTGACTGATATTATGACCTTCGGTATTCCATGCAGACGTACAATCTCTCTGACATACAACTGAGCTAGTCTCTCAGATCCATATGTAGTCAGAATCGGTAAGAAGTATGCTGACTTGTAAGTCTATCAATTATTACCTAAATTGTTGTGTCTCCCTGTTTCGATTTAGGCAAGCCTGTGACAAAGTCCATAGCTATGCCTTCCCATTTCCAATCTGGGACATCCAACGACTGTAGCAATCCATACTGTCGTCGGTGTAAAGCCTTAACTTGTTGTCATGCTAGGCATCTTTCTCTGAACGAGGCAACGTCTTGTTTTATTCCATTACACCAAAAGCTTTTTCTCAAATCTTGGTACATTTTTGTACTTCCTGGATGTGCTGTGTAAGGCATATCGCGAGCCTCGCTCAAGATTTCGTTCTTCAATTCGTTGTCGTTGTCGGGAATACAAATTCTGCCCTTGTAAAGTATTGCATTGTCTGGGGCTTCCGAATATCCTTCTGGCTTATCTGTCCTTATCCTTACTCTTAACTTTTCCATTGACCTGTCTTTTCTCTGAACACTAATGATTCTTTCTCTCAAATCTGGTGTAGCTTCAAGTGCTGCTATTTGACTTGTTATCGTTGCTGGCGTGTCAAGTACTCTGATATCCATTTTCTCAAATTCTCGTATTAAGGTTTCTTCTTCTATGAAAAGACATCCTGACTTCGTTGGAGTCTTGCGACTTAGGGCGTCTGCTACCACATTAGCCTTTCCTGGATGGTAGTTAATTTTACAGTCATAATCTTTGACTAATTCGAGCCATCGTCTTTGTCTCATGTTTAGTTCTTTTTGCTCGAAAAAAAAGTACTTTAGACTTTTGTGATCGGTGAATACCTCAACTCTTACACCATAGAGATGGTGTCTCCAAATCTTTAGCGCATGCACTATGGCTGCAAGTTCTAAATCGTGGGTTGGGTACTCAACTTCGTGGGGTCGAAGTTGTCATGAAGCATAAGCTATAATTCGTCCGTCTTGCATCAAGACACAACCTAATCCATTTTTCGATGCGTCAGTATAAACCACATATTCTTTGTGCGCATTTGGAAGTGCTAGTACTGGCGCTGTAGTTAATTTTTCCTTAAGAGTTTGAAAACTCTTCTCGCACTCATCTGTCCACTTACTTGGTATCCTTCCTGAGTAGCTGCGACATCGGGCGAGCGATTATAGAAAATCCCTTGATAAATCTTCTGTAATAGCCAGCTAATCCCAAGAAACTTCTGATCTCATTCTGATTCATTGGTGTCTTCCAGTTTTGCACTGTTTCTACTTTGGCTGGATCCACTTTGATTCCTCCTGTCGATACTATGTGTCCAAGGAACATCACTTTCTTTAACCAAAATTCGCATTTACTGAATTTGGCATAGAGTTTTTCAGCTCTTAGTGTTTCCAACACTATCCGTAGATGTTTCTCATGCTCCGTTTCATTTTTAGAGTAAATAAGGATGTCGTCAATGAATACTAGAACAAATTTGTTCAAGTAGGGGTGGAAGACTCTGTTCATAAGGTCCATGAATACGGCCAGAGCGTTGGTCAAACCAAATGGCATTACTAAAAATTCGTAATGGCCATATCGAGTTCTAAAAACGGTCTTAGGTACATCTTCAGGTTTAATTTTAAGCTGATGACACCCTGATCTCAAATCTATCTTGGAAAAGACTCCTGCACCCTTAAGTTGATCGGACAGATCCTCGATCCTTGGCAAAGATATTTGTTCTTAAGAGTGATCTTGTTCAATTTTTGGCAATCGATGCACATTCTCATCGATCTGTCCTTTTTTCTAACAAACAGCACGGGTGCTCCCCAAGGTGAAACACTTGGTCTGATAAAACCAAGGTCTAGTAATTCTCGTAACTGGATTTTGAGCTCTTCCAGTTCCTTCGGTGCCATTTTGTAAGGCTTTAGACTTAGGTGCTACTCCTGGTTCTAAATCGTTCGTGAAGTCTACGTGACGATCTGGTGGCAATCCTGGTAGTACTTTTGGAAAATCATCTTCGTATTCGTTCACGACCTTTACGTCCTGAATGGTCTTCTCGGCTCCTGGTTCTCCAACTAGGTACACAAGGTAGGCTGTGGTACCTTTCTTCTTCATAAGTTTCGTGGCTTGAAGGGCTGATATAATTGGTACGTTTCTACCCATTGAAATTCCGTGGAATTTGGTCGGTTCCTTGCCCGGCGGCTAAAAAGAAATTTTTCTTTCGTTGTAGAGAATCGTGGCGTAATTTTCTGACAACTAATACATTCCTAGGATTATATCTACGTCCCACATTATCATAACATTTAGGTTGTTTGCTATAATCTTATGAGTTCCGATTTCTAGTTCTAGGTTAGAGCAAACATGCGCGGAAATAGTGATCTCTCCTGAAGGTGTGGCTACTCTCATAGATTGTGCAACTCTTACAGGTCTGATGCCTAAGTTATCGGCACATGAACCAGCAATGAAAGAATGCGATGCGCCAGTATCAAACAATATCTTAATGGGAGTGTTGTGAAGTTTTTCCCATACCTGCTAGATTGCCTTTTCCTTTGCGCTGACCGCTTTGTTTGATAGCGCATGCCCTCGCATTTTGTTGCTGCTGTGCATGCTGCTGAAATTGCTGCTGGTTCATAGGCGGCTGTTGCGGTTGTGCTTAGATTGCTCGGAGAGGTACTGCTTGAAGCGGTTTAGGGCAGTCCCTTCTCATATGTCCCTTCTGTCCACAGTTGAAACAGTTAGGGGTACCCATTTGGCAGACTCCAGGATGGGCTCGGTTGCATTTCGGGCAGACAGGGATGGTAACCCTCCCTGGGTTATTCGTTCCCTGATTAAAACTCCTCTGTTGCCCTTGCGGCTGGTTTGGCTGATTATTGCCCTTCCATGGCAAGTTCTGCCTATTCCCCTGAATGGACAACCCTGATTGGTTGTTTCCCTGCCACGGCCTTTTACCACTGTTGTTGTTGTTGGCGGGTTGCTGATAGCCCCTTTTTTGTCCTCCCTGATTATTATAGCCTTGACTGTAGCCTCCGCTACCTCCTCCGTTCCATTTTTTTCCTCCCTTGGTAGTTGCTGCTGTTGTTGTTGTAGTAGTCTCAATTCTGACTCTGCGCTGGTGTTGTCGCAGTTGATACAGTCTTCTTTTCTTCAGGCACGACAGCCTCCATTTCCAGTGCTCTTCCCAATATGTCTGAATAACCTAGTCCTCCATGACTAGCCAAAGCGATTCCCAACTCATGACGTAAACCTCCCTGAAACTTCTTTGATAACTTCTCCTCAGTGTCGACCAATGTTGGTGCATACCTCATCAACTCGCAGAACTTGACGTCATATTCTGTCACAGTTAGTTTTCCTTGCTTCAAATTGTAAAATTCGGCCTTTTTCTGTGCCCTATACGTCTTGGGGACGTACTTATCAAAGAAAATTTCCTTAAATTCTTCCCACGAAAAACGAGCCAGATGCTCAGCAGGTATTACCTTTTGTCTTGCTTCCCACCAATAATCTGCCGATCCCATTAGTTGGAATGCGACACACAGCATTCTCTCCTCATCAGTGCATCTGAAGAGTTTAAAAATTTTCTCGGTCGATCTCACCCATAGCTCAGCATCGCTAGGGCTTTCAGTTCCATTAAACATTGGAGGGTTCCTTTTGAGGAAAAGATCCTCAATATTTCTACGGGGCTGTGGTGGAGGTGGTGGTGATGGTGACGGGGGTGGAGATGGGGATGGAGTGGTATTCTGTTCATGTTCCTGTCCTTGGTCATTTTCTGGTTGACGTCCACTACGTCCTCTTGGCCTTCCAGGTCTTCGACCTCTCCTATTGTTTATATTTCTTGGCGGCATTTTCTTTAGTCTAAAGGAGAATTGAAAACTCTCATTAGTTTCCTTCTGTTGATCACGCTTAGCACTTACTAGCCCGTTCTTGACTTAATTAAATTCATGGAACAACATATCGGACTTAGCTTGATATCTTTTATTAATCTTTTAACCTTCGGGTTAAGCTCATTTCTTCGTTACACTAGTTCATTTTTGCATTCTAATCTTTTTATTATTCGATTCATAAGAATTTTTTTTTTTGATTAAGAACCCTCTTTACGGGTCATATATATATACATCCAAAAAGAATATTATTTTTGCCTCCAACGAGGACTTATACAAAAAGGTCAGACTACTATTAGTCTAAACTAGGCTGACTGCCTACTATTTACTGGGTGCACTAACAAACTGCACTCCGCATCTACTAGAGTACTAGAACGGAAATGATTCATAAAAATTTCGTATCCGCTAGGGTACTTCAAAACTAACTAGTTACTGATCCGACTCTATACAGGACAAAAGCTATCACTACTACTGATATTTGCCCATGTCTATGAAACACTACCTAACTAAACTACAGAAGAAACCAAAACTACTTCAAGGTCTGCAAAATCCTAACAACCCTCCTCTGGGTCCTTCTCCAGATCCTCCTCCGGATCCTCTTCCGGATCCTCCTCCTCGGTCTCCGAACCATAAACCAGTTCGAGTGGCTGGTCCACTCTCAAAGTAGAACCGTCGTCGAGTGTAAACACGGTGGGTGTAGGTGCCTCAGAAACAGTCTCCTCGTCCTCCTCTGGACGCTCTAACTCAGCCTCAGGCTCCTCTAGTACACTGTCAGGTGGCAACTCTAACAACTCTAACATATCCGGGTCTACGTCAAGCTCCTCAATCTCCGTCCCGGCTGGAAAGTGACTGTAGGGGATGTGTGGCACTAAAGGAAGGGAAAACATATACCTGCTCTCAAAGAAACGTCTGTGCACACACAAGGCAAATCCAGCATAGTTGCCAGTCGGCTCCGTGTCGTTGCCGATAATCCCCAAGTAGTACCAAGCTGCACGGTGCGCCCATCCGCGCCACTCGTCCGGTAGGTGTCTAACTAAGTCAAGTATAGCCTGACTCACTGGAATAGTATGTCAGATTGAATAATAAGCTGCGAGAAGTAACTGATCCTCTGTCCCACGTCATGTCTCGGGTTTGCCTCATAATCTCTATACCTATCTAATAATTGATCTGCCCAAGTACGCTGTGGCGGGGACTGAGTCTCTGAAGCCGTGCTACTACTGGAAGTCATCCTACAAAGTTTTAAGGTAAGACGGATCAGTAACAGGTAGGAAAAACAACTTATCTTAACGAAAACATAAATTACAAATGAATAACCCTTATTCAATTGTAACATTACCACTTAAGCCGACCACTTATTAAGACTTCTAGCAATTCAAGAAATTGCACTCAACAACATATATATATATATATATTTATACATTCCCAAAAGATTTTTATTTTTATTCTTTTTGTTTCACCATATTATTACTCTTTTTAATTCTTCTACTTCTTTTATTTCTTAACTCACTAATTCTTAACGGTTTTCACTTATTAAAACAAAGTATTTTTACTTCGTTCATGTTACTTATTCAAAAGTAACATCCGTTCCCAAAAAAAAATTTGTCGTTTACGACTCTTGATATTCGTACTAATCGTAGTCGTCGCTTAAGACGAGATATGGAATTTAATTCCATAAAAAGAAAAAGAATTATAACTTAAGAAAAACTTCCTGGAAAACTAAGTTCCAGTTATCGTCTCGTTCATATCTTTCTTAACTCGAAGCCGACAGCTTCTCGAACGTCTAATCGCTCCCTTCTTTCACTAACACGATTTATCGAATTATTTTTATTCATTTTATTTCTTTTCCTCGCAAAAAATTCTTAGACGACAAGTTTGACTTTGCCGTGACATTCATCTGAGGGAGTCCTTCTCGCGTTAGGGATCTCCTTTCGAAATCATTTCGGAACAACGTTTCTTAAAAACGTCTAAGTTCTCGAAGAACCGGAAAGCTCTTAAGTTTCACGTCTATGTTCTCATTGAACCGGGAAAGTTCCCTTAAAATCCGTCTATATTCTTGTATCCGCATACTTTTTCATAAAAAGGAAAATCATTGCGCACATATTTTCACATAAGATAGTACTTGTACTATCGCATAATCATGTAAGTATAAAAATATACTTCTGTAAAATTCTCATTTTAAAACACAACTCATACTCGTTTTCAAATTTCACTGAATACTTGCTCATAACTTTTCTTATTTAAAAGAAATCTCCTTATAAAATTCTTTTATTTTTTTCTTGTTGAGTCGACGTAGCGGGCGGTTGAGTTGACTTCTACATTCTCAATCTTAACATCATAGTCTAACTCTTATCTCATACTTGGAAAGACGACTCTGATCCAGAATATATACAAATACCATGTCTCATGACTTGAAAGAAGACTCGATATAGAGTACAAATGAATACTCTATATTATTTCTCGAAAAAAAGACTTGTATGAAAATACCACTTTATGGTATTACTTCAAAGAATGACTCGTACTTGAAAGAATAACTCACATTAACTCATACTAGAAGGAATGACTCATAATTAGAGCAGGAAGCCCGTTCTGACACCACTCTGTGGTATCACTTACAAGAATAACTTATACTAGAAGGAATGACTCAGAAGCAGAGCAAAAAACGAACACTGCTCTGATACCACTCTGTCACGCCCTCAAATCCCGAGGGACGGCAGAAGCCGGGGTGCGACTGGGGTTGGATTTAAAGAAGCGGGGAAGAAGGGGGGGCTAACTGACTAAACATACATGATAAACATCGATAGACTATGAACAAGACTTTAATATGAATGAGGAAGAGTTAATCCCTAAGGATTACTCGACAAGAGTACAAAAGAACCTAAGTTCATATGTACAGACGTAGACTACTGAATATTTTTTTCAAAGTACAACTCAAAAGGAAATCAAAGTTTGGCAGCGGAAAGGGTTCTACTAATCATCCTATCTTCTAACTCAACACCAACCGTCGCCGCTCACCGTCGCTTCAACCTGCACATTTAGAAAGCAATGTAGGGCTAAGTACAAACGTACTTAGTGGGCACGATGCCGAAAACATACTTATAAATATAGATAAATATGGCATATCATAAGCGTAGCACACGGGGTTTTATTGAAAGAATCCGTGTCTACTAAACATTTTCTGACTTTTTCTCATAAATCACTTGGCCAAGTATTTTTATGTATGCTATGTTCAATCTTGACCACTACTAATTCACCGTGGCTGGCTACCCCTCAACAGGATACCACATACACCACAGGTTACAAAGTGCACTAACTCTGGAAAGCACTTAGCAGCTAACTCAGAGCCGATCGTTAGTTAATCTAAAAATAGACTAACTCTAAATCTGGAAAACACGAATGTTGACTCATATAGGTACAAGAGAACTCACATAAAAAACTTAAAACAGTTCATGCCATATTATCACTTTGAAAACACAGATATCAAAGCAATAAATAATACTTTCGAGTTGTGGAAAAACCCACATTTTATTTGATATAGATAAAAGCCCACCTTATTTTACAGAACTTAAAACAAACGCTTCCAACTTGAGATCTTCTGTCCTTTCTCTACAGTTGGCTTCCTCCTTCATCGTAAAATAAAATATACTTAAAAACGGTTCGTAAAAGATACTCGAAGAAAGAGAAACGAAGAAAGATTTAGTTATTTTATTCTTTTGGCATTTGCACGCTTACTAGATTCGTTTTACTAAAACGGGAAACGAGACTCGTACTAATCTTGTTTAGAACTCGGAAGATTTCATACTCGACTCTCGGGTCAGATAGAAGGTATCCGTTAGATAAGACGGCTTAAACGATCAAAAGAAACTAAGTTGTGAACTAAACAACTTAGAAAACAAGAAACTGAAATTTCTACTGCACAGTCCAGTAACTCTGGAGGCTTTCCAGAACAGAGGACTTGGAAACAGGGGGTGAGTCCTGTACCACTAGAAAGCTTAGGAAGTCTAGTTTCTGCTCCAATTTACGGATCACAAATCCGATAAACGAGCCGGAAGTTATTACAGTTTCCGGCAGGGGTCGCAAAACTGCCGTGAAACCCTAGCTTATTAATAAGTTCGCCGTATAACGTTTTAGGTTTGTTTTAAATCCTCGTACTCAACATTTTTTAGAAACTGAACTCTCAAGGCAGTTATCACGTACCACCGTACGTGACAAACTCCTTCTCATTTGCTCAAAGGCATGACGTTCTAACGTCGGATTTCAACTATCATGTACTATACCAACAAAGAAATTCCAAACGTGTTCTAGTTCCCGATTATCACTTTAACCCATATTATATGAACTCGGATGCTTACGATGTCAACTAGAAAGATGTTCCAAATTTCATTATAAACAATAATATCAAGTTAAAATTTTTATCCGACTTCCCGATTATTAGTTACAACTAGATATTCGTCTCTTACGCGATCTTTAAAAGTCGTCGGTTTTCGTTCAAATTTTACGACGTTAATCTACGTCTAATAGGGATCATTTTCATGCATGCTAATATGTCTTAACATCTTTATAACTCAGTTTATATAGTGATCTTTGTCTCTTACATTCCATTAAACATTTTTAGAAAATTTCCAAGTAATTCCTATTATCAATTAACATGATTTGTAACAATATTCAACTAACAATTCATCATTTATATCTAACATGCATAAACTCCTAATTATCTTATAAATTTTCTGATTTCATACATACTTTAAGGGGATGATTTTCTTTTCAAATTAACAATATTTATTTACTAAACATACTCTTATATCACCAATTAAACAATTGCAATTCTATAATCACTTAACATCTAAAAACCCCTAATTTCATACTTCAAACCCTAATTAAATTTCATAATAACATAGGGCTTTAAATCCCTTCTCATCTCATACACTAATTAAACCCCTACTAAGCATGAATTCATGATCTAAAGAAGAAAAATTAGAATCCTACAATTTCCCAAAAAAAATTCTGCATTCACACAAATGTTAGTTTTCTTATTTTGATCATTTTCAATCCACAAATATCATATCTAGCTTATCTAATTACACTATTTCAAGATCAATTCTTCCATTCCAACTTCTAAAAAAAATCGAACAAGAAGAAGAAGAAAAGAAAAAGAAACTAAATGGATAGGATTGTAGAGGATGAAATTACCTTAAGTTTTAATGAAGGAAGGTATGGAATTGAATGGATGGATGGATGGTTTGTGTGAGTTCTTCAAGCTCTTAAGAGTGTTCTTCAATGGAGGATTGAAGTGATGAAGAAGATGAAGTTGAGGGAGAGAGGGAGAGAGTGGCCGAGAGAGAGAGTGGAGAGAGAGAGAGAAAAAGGTTTTGTTCCAAAAGTGAAATGATTAAATGTTGACCATGCACATAGGTAGGTTTAGGTGTCATTAAATTAAGTAATGACAAGCATGCATGTCTTTCACTAGAAGGGATGAGGTGGCGGCATGCATGCAGAATTTTTAGAGGATTTACGGGTTTTTCCGGCACAATCCGACGTTACGGGAAAACGAACGACGAAAAACGTTGTTCGGTACAAAAAAAATTGTCGCGATTCGATTTGACTCACAAATTCTAACGTATAACTTAAATAGAAAATAAATTTATAAAATTTATTTTGACAAAAACTCGGGACGACAAGTCCGAGTTCCGTCCGGAAAAACGTAAAAACAAATTTTCTCGACGTGTTCGTATTTGCGATTTTGTAAACGTAAAAATTAGACAAATTTTCCTTTCCGAAATTACAAACTAAAACTTTTCGTACGTGCTAACCCCTAATACGGTAGTCGTCTAGCCGACTTCTGTAATTTATTTTTATTAACGGGTTCGACCGTTAGCTTTAGAATTAAGAAATTGTAAACTTAGGCGTGCAAAGCCATCTATTTGGTTAACTTTAAATATTAGTACGCAAGGATTTTACGGGGCATTACATGCCCTATGTCAATGGAAAGCATCCGCATATTGACAGCATTGAGTGGCTCAAGGTAAAACGGGTTTTTGGTGTTGCAAACATAAATAAAGAGCATTGGGTGGCCTATGAAATTAAGTTTGAGGAGTAGAGCATCAGGGTGTGTGATTCACTTATGTGGCAGTGGGATCAAGTATACCCCATTTTTAACTTGATGTGTGTTTATATTCCTAGTGTTTTTCGGCATACCGGGTTGTGGGAGAAGATGGGAATGCGTGGGAAGTTGAAAAACAAATGGCATTTGTCTAGGGAACCCAAATTCCCCCAGCAAGTTGGAACTGCAGATTGTGGTATCATTTCTCTCAAAGTGGTGGAGTGTTTAGCTTATGGTGTCTCCCCAAATATGATTCAGGCAGATAGGGGTGGCCTCTTCCGGCATAGTTACGACCAACAATTGCACGCATATGGTTGTGAGAACCAACCGACCTCGTACATTTGATATCTGAATTGTGCTATTTTTTTCACAGTAATTTGTTTATACATTCAACATTTCCAGACATTCGTTTTAGATTTTGTTTTCATTGCTTGAGACAGCTTAATTTCATGCAAAATGGAAGTACTTTTTATTCATAATATTAAGATAAACTAAATTACAATAGCCTAATTACGATAATCTAATCGGTGTCATATTCATCTTCTTCATCCACCATTTTCCTGAAGTGAATTTCCGAAAAGTGATCAATATCCCATGAAGGGGGTCGGGATTTGTCCCGTTGCAAACACATCTTCAAAAGGGCGTATTGCTTATCTTTCTTGGTCCTGTATGGTTCTGCTAGAGATTTTGTCTATTCAACAATTGAATAATTGATTTGAGTACACAAAGATCAACAAGAAAAATAATATATAACATGAATTTTATAAATTTCAACTGCACTCACCGTTGTTAACCTCTGGAAAGTATCATCAGAAGCAGTGATTGAGTTATTTCCACCGTACCACTCCATATCAGGTTGTTGTATTACCCACTCAAACGTGTTGTAACGTTGCTCCAAGAACTTGAGCTTGACGTCATAGAAATTCATAAAAGACAAATAGACCTATGAAAGGCCATTCAGGCCACTCCCCCTACTAAACAACATACAACACTAGAATGAATCTGTGGAATTGTTGGAAGTGGACCGGCCACGGGCCCCCTTCCTAACTGCTTTACTGGGTTGCTCAACTGTTTCAACACTCATGCTTGGTGTGCAAACACAGAAGGTAGAAGTTCCAGCAACACTAGAATCGTAATCAAAGAGCTCCACCGAAATTATTGCTTCAAGATAATTCTATTTTTCTTCACCGTTGATCATGTAAACGCATGTCTCTGGACGAACCCATGACAAGAATTACAGATATGAGAGAGAGACAAGAGACATTGCAATAAATAAGGTTGTTACCTAAAAAAATAGATAAGCAAATGGAGATTTTATAAACATATTACACTAGCAATTCTAGTCCAATCTTCGAGACTCGCATGAATCTTGTTAGTGACATAATCATAACCAACATTTGGTTGCCTGAGTAACCATTTAAAATTTAGGTTACGCTCATTCCACTCATTCAACTTCAACCGGTAAGCCCCCAATGGAATATATACATCATATTTTTCAAACATTTGATCCTTCACTTTTTTAAGAGTAGCTTATGTATCACTAATATGAATTAACTTCCAAACTGCCAACCACTTCTCGGAGTCTAGCTTTACAAGTACCCTCGTCTCAACTTCATGAGTCCATGGACCTATGTAAAACAAAGCAGCCTGTGAAAGAGGAATTGGTGATGCCATGACTTGATATTCCTGGTTCCACTCTCCCTGTTTAGCCTACTGTATACTCACACTCACCCACCTATTTGATAGTAACAAGCAGACCCTCACCTACTCTAGCATTGAGTAAAAACAAAAGCCTATGATCACAACAAACAAAAACTGTCAGTAGGAATTAAACCCGACATAGAGGCTCCATCATTATATTGAGACTGTGATCCATAGAATGAAACACTTGGGGACATCGGGGGCCTCTTGCTATTAGGTGTTTGGGTGCATGTTGGTTTGGGGCCTGCACAGTAAAAGCCCAATAAGGTAATGTTATGGAAGAGTGGATGAATGATCAATAACTAATGGATTATGTCATGGTATATACCTCGCTTTGCTTTAGGAGAGTCGTAATAGGACCGAAATCGTTTGGATCCCCCCCTTGGCTTCTTACCCTTTGGATCTCTTATTTTAGTAGCTTTAGAATCAGCTTGTGACTCTTCCGGATTGCCCCGTTTCATCTTTGCACACACATTCGCCTTCATGTCTTCAAGACCATCATCAATGATATCTTCACATCCATGATTCTTACACATATTTATCAAATCACAGAATGAACGCATGTTGCGGTTCCAAAACCCCATGATGCGGACAAAGTCTGGTCTACGCGCTTCCACGTGGAATTCTATTCTTCACTACCTTCGTCCACCAACGGAGAATTAGTTCATCAGGAAACATATACACCATGTTGTAAGTATAAATTTTGAATATATGCTGACAAATGATACTTTCAGTTTCAAACATATGGCAAGTGCAAGATGCATGGTGGGTGTATCGATTAAATTTCACAGTTCAAATCCTACTTGACCCAACATTTGAGGTTATATGATACTCCAACAATGCATTCTGCATATTAGGAGGAAACTTCTATATGTCGATAGCAATAGAGTTAACGGCTTCGATTTCGAAGAGTTTGAAAACCTCGTGCGTGTAAATTGCAGCAATACTTCTTAATAAAGAGGAGTACTCGCACTGGGGTCCCTCTATTAGCAGCATCCTTAGCAGCCTCTGCTTCGCGCCATTCTCTCACCTTCACTTCAAATTTTACTACTAAATCATAAAGAGGAGTACTCGCACTACACAAATCTTTCAACACTCTATTTGTCACCTCACTCCTGTTTGTTGCATTGACACCTCCTGAGAACTTCTCTTGTGTAAATACTATGGCCCATATTCTTTGCAATTTATACATGTTCTTGAACCAATCTCGAGAAGTGGTTGGCTTAAAGTCTTCTATCATTGTCCTCCATATTTCTTCAAATTCATCCTCCGTCTCGCACTTTTTCATGCAGTACATCCACTCCTTCTTAAAGTTGGTGTTGTTCTTCAGCTTTCCAAAATGATTCTTAGTGTTGCAATTAATGAGCGACTAGCATCAATGGTGGCTGGCTTCATGGATGTGTAATCCAAACCATTCATCATCGCCTGGCATTGATCGGTGAAGATTACTTGTGGTTCATATCCGTCCACAGACTCTAAAAACTTGCCAAACAACCACTCAAAGGATTCTGTTGTCTCATTGGACAAGAAACCAATTCCAAACATCACATTATTCCGATGATGATTAATTCCAGTAAATGGCACACAATACAGATTGTACTTGTTTGTCTTGTAAGTAGTATCAACAAACACCACGTCACTAAAATATGAGTTATCAATTTTTGAGCAACTATCCCTGAAGAAGAAATTTACTATCCGACCTTCTTCGTTTGTATCCACTGCAAAGAAGAATTTTGTTTTCTTATTAGCTCTATTAAAGAGAAATTTTACTAATGCATTAGCATTGCCATCTGGCCGCCTTTCATCCTTGTGCAATTATCAAGGTAGTGATACACATCTTTCTTTATAAAGCCAATATTCTGCACTCTTCCAGCTTCATTAGCCAAAAACTTGTAAGCTTGAATGCTACCTATTCCAACAGCTCAGAATGCATCCAATAATGAAGCGGTCCCTACTGTCATGACTCTAGATGATCGAAGCAAATATCCTTGGGATTGACGGAGCAATTCATGATGGTGAACAGTATCGAAAACTGTTACCCTCTAAGGAACCTCCAAGCTGTCCCGGCACACTTGAAGCCTAGTTTTACATTCAATATGCATCACCTGCTTCCAGTAGCCTAAACTCCTTTCAGCATCACGCTTGTCATCGTGCCGCCCCTCGCATGAGCAGAGAAAAACCTTGATTCGTAGATCAAACGAGCCCTTGAAAAAGGACTGACTTCGTTTCTTCACCCTGAAACCCATTAGGTGAGCGTACTCATAGTATAATCGAAAAACATCCTCAACATCATCAAATTTGTTACCGACCTCAAGGGCTCGCGCAGTCCCAAAATCGATATTTCCCTCTCCGGCCTTATATGGTGACTCATTTTCCTCATCAGCACTATGCGGTGATGTGTTAATATCTATGCCCATGACCCCCAATTTATTATACTAAAGAAACAATAAAATCCCCAATCTCTATAAACCCTAAATATGATGCCCAATTCCACCAATATGACTAGTAGCGGCAAAACCCTAAATCCCACCAATGTATTGCTTTCTTATAGGAAATAATCTTAAAATAGAGGTGGGATAAGAGGAATTATCGTCAAAGAGGGAGAGTTTAACAATTTTATTACCTCGGCCGCCGCTGATACTCGCTGAGTCTGGCTTCATCGGCCGATACTCGCACCGTCGGTGGCGTGCAGGGATATGAAGAATATGGTGGCTCGTTCTGATGATGATCATAGATTTCTGCGCAAATCGAATTTGAGACAAGGAAATGTTTGCAAACATTTATCTTTTTGTTTTCAAAACTAAAATATTAACTTTACACAATTAGTTCATATTATATTATATTAGAATATATAATGCCACATGTCAAATTCTAATTAGACAATACATCTTATAAATGAGCATCAATTATAATATTGTGAGTCCATGTCGCTCGAGTGGATAGACTCGGTGTCAGTGTTGGATCTCTATAACAAGTCAAAGGATTCTATATACGGGTCCATCAATTATAATGTTGTGAGTCCATGTCGCTCGAGTCGATAGACTCGGTGTCAGTGCTCGATCTCTATAAAAAGTCAAAGGATTCGATATATGGGTCCATCAATTATAATATTGTGAGTCCATGTCGCTCGAGTCGGTAGACTCGGTGTCAGTGCTCAATCTCTATAACAAGTCAAAGGATTCTATGTACAGGTCCATCAATTATAATATTGTGAGTCCATGTTTGTAATACCCTAAACTTTTATAAGTTTTTGAGTGCGTTTTAAATGCGTTTATATGTTTAAATAACGTGCCTTGAGTGATAAACTTTTCAAGAAAAGAGATTTTTTCTTGAAAACTGACTAAAATGCCCTTATATGCTTTGATGTGATTTTTCTCATTTCGATTATTCGAATCAAGTATGTGATGCATTGATTGAGCTTTATTATATAAGATTAAGCATGAGTACGAATTTCAGAGAATTCTGAGAACTTTCATTTTTTGATGAATAGTGTCGATAAACCGAGAAATCACTATTCACCGACGGACTCCAAATTTAGTTTAATTAGTGTCTTTTGAACCTAGAATTAATTCTAAGACCTTTGAGATATATTAGAAATTTTTCTGAGATCACATGAGAGAGTTTTAAAATTTATTTCATAACGGTTTAATTAACCGAGAAAATTTTTAAGGTTTTCTTCGTTACTTGGAATTGTGACCTACAAATTTGATATTTGGATTCCTTGAATTATTTCGTGAGATATGAGATGAAGTAGAGGTGTTTCCGATGTCGGGAACAAGTCGAGGAGAGTGTTTAGCCGTTTCGAGAGTTAACGGAAAAATACGGATATTTTCTACCGGAAAACTTTTTCGTCCAGGGAAAATTATACTAGTTAAAGTGGGATTTTTTTTCTCTCTCTCTCTCTTCTCTCTTGGCCGACATGTCCCTCTCTCTCTCCCTTAATTATATTCTTTTCTTAGCTTAAGGGAATATCATCATATCATTCCATCATTTCATTCCCTAATTTCAACTCTCTCTCCAATTCAAGCATTCTCTCTCAACTCTCCCTCTCTCTTAGCCGAAGAAACAAGAGGAAGAAGGAGCCTCTCTCTTCTTCCCTTCTCCCTCTCCACCGTGCATATACACACACATATAGATGAAGAAAAACTCCATGGAAGCTTAAGTTTCAAGCTTCAAGATCATCATCATCTTCAACCTTCAACCCTAATCCAAGAAGGTAATATTGTTCTTCAAGCTTTGTGATCATTTTAAGGTCAAGATCTTCTTCCTCTCTCTCTTTAATTTTCGGCACATTTGCCTAAGAGAGGTGATTGATTCTTGTTTATTTTCTTGAGGTCTAGAGATGGATTCCTCCATGAAAATCCAAGCCAAACTTTGAAGCTCATTTCTTCCCCTCACCATCGGTCAAGAGTTTCAAAAGAGGAGGAGTTCGATTTAATTTCCTTAAAGTATGCTATTTATTCAAGTTTTATATATATATAAATGTATAAGTGCTAAAGAGAAGGGAGAAAAATGTATATTTAATTATGCTTAGGCAAACCTAGGATGTGGTGATGATCGATGATGATAAATGATGATTTAATGAAGAACATAAACCCTAGAAATTCATATAGAATTAAGTGCTAAGAAAGAAAAAAAAAAGAAAATAATTCTACAATTTTTTTTCATAAAAATTGAAGGAAAAGAGAGAAGAAGACGAAAAATAATTTTTGATAAGTTTTTATGATTTCTTGATTATATGTGTTTATGATGATAGATTGAATGATTTATATGCATAAGAAGATGAGAAAATTAATTTGCCCTAAATTTTTATGAGTACCGAAAATTATGAGGAAAATGAGCACTAATTGTTTTAATTTTTGCTTGATGATTTGAGTATGTCTTTGAGTAGATATGAGCATGGAGATATGATTAAGTTAAGAAATTTGTTGGGAAATTTATTAAAGTTTTGATTGATTCCAAAACCAACTGACCCCAACCGAGTAGATGTTGCCAGATCCTAATGTTAGTAGTTAGGCTCGCTGTTTGAGCATTGTTAAGATTTTATCTTTACAGGACTCCAGCTGAAGACGGCAACAAGGCTTCACTCGGATAGAACATCAGGTGTAAGAAAAACACCTGAGCGTCCAAGATTCAGAACAACAGTTGAGCATTCAAAAGGGGAAGATGCAAAAGTCAACTATGTATTCAAAGGTGGAAGATGCAAGAGAACATCAGTTGTAAGAAAGACAACTGAGCGTTCAAAAGATAGAACATCGGTTGTAAGAAAGACAACTGAGCGTTCGAAGCCAACTGATCAGAGTCAGATACAAGAAAGACAACTGAGCGTTCAAAATGGAACATCAGTTGTAGGATTCAATCAGTTAGATCAACAGCATGAAGTTCAAAGTCAGCTGAGAGTTCGACTGTTCCTACTCAGACAGAAGCATTCAGATAGAACATCAGCTGAAGACCAATCAGATGAAGATCAAACGACTCAACCGACTATCAAATGTTGGAGGTCAAAGGTTAAGATTTGAATTTCAAATAAGGAAGTCACGTGAAGGTTTGACTCTCTGTCATTACCTCATTTGGCCCAAAACAAGGCTGTCTCAGATGGAAAGCAGAAGCATGCAGTTGCCAAATCCGAAAAGTCTGCAGAGATGAGAGACAAGCCATCGCTTTCAAAGAACAAAGATCAACGGCTCCTCCAACGGCTAGTTGATTCTCTCCACCTATAAATAGAGGCCTTCATTCATTCACCAAGAGACATGAGACAGACAAGTGCGAGAAGAGATAAAAGAACTAGATAAAGAACGAAAAACTGCACTCAAGCAAAACTGCTGTTATCCTCTAAGAACATCATTAGTTAAGAGTTCTAGAGTGTTAGATTTTGTCTTTCTGTTTTTCGATCCAACCTTGAGAACATCACTAGTTCAGAGTTCGTAGAGTGTTAGATCATAGCTCACTTCTTGTTCGAGCTATTAGTTGGAAACCCACCTTTTCACACATCCTCTCAAAAGGATTGTTAGGACCCTACTCTTCCCGGAATTGAGTAGATAGGTTGATAAGTACCCGTAAACTTATCTGTAAGGTTGATAAGTACCCGTAAACTTATCTCAACAATTGCAAAGCCCGCGTAAGGTTTGTGGTTTTTGTCCAGAAGAACTTGGACTGAGTTGTGTGGACTCACAACTCCCCGTGGAAGTAGGAGTTATCTCCGAACCACGTAATTCCTTGTGTGTTTGTGTTTATTATTCAGTTATTTATTACTTATTCAACTGACTAACTAACCAGCATACAAACTGCATTTTTCCATATCAACTGACTTGGTTATTGACCAACCTTGCATAAAAACGTGAGTTATATTTTTACGAGTTGTTATTTTCCACCACATTCCGCACAACACCACTCTTCCAACTGAGCTTGCTTACTCGGTTGTGAATCCAGCTGAGTCTTATTACTCGGTTGTTGATTTTTCAAGAGTTGTTTTAAAAAGTTATATCTGGTGTATTCCCTCCCTACACCAGAACTCGTACCGGGACCATCAAGTGGTATTAGAGCAGTGGTTCAAAAGACTACTGACTCTGTTTCACAAGGTGTGAATTCGAGGTGTTTTCTTCAGTGGTCAACTGAACAGTTTTCTTTATCACGCTAGTGCATATCTGCTTGCATTTTTCTTCTGTTGTTGTGTGCAGATGGATGTTAAAGACAAGATCGTAGTCATGTTCTCGGTTGTGAACTATACATCCTGGAGAACTCGAATGAAAAAGATCCTACTATCAAAGCATCATCGAATGCAACAAGTACTCACATCCGACCCGATCATCATCAGAGAGAGAGTCACTCGCACTCCTACAAATCCCAATGATGGGGATGCAACTGTGGAGTTAGTTGAGAAGAAGCCAGAAGACTTCACTCCAGAGGAAGCTAAAGTGAGCCAGCTGGACATCTGGGCTCAGA
Source organism: Schizonepeta tenuifolia (assembly GCA_029490685.1). NCBI lineage: Eukaryota > Viridiplantae > Streptophyta > Magnoliopsida > Lamiales > Lamiaceae > Schizonepeta > Schizonepeta tenuifolia. Next base: position 40,210,639 of record CM055959.1, on the reverse strand, counting down.
GCACAATCATGTCCACAGTTGGACAAGACTATCTTCCTTGGATAGAAGAGTGCGAAACCGCTAAAGAGATGTGGGATATCTTGGCATCTCTGAGTGAAGGAAGCGACGAAACAAAGGAGAACAAGTTCTCACATGCCTGTCAAGACTTTGACAACTTCTGTCTGAGAACTGATGAAACCATTGATCAGTTAGAGCTCCGGTTCATGGACATCATCAGAAGGATCCAGTCCATCCGAAGTGGAAAATATACTTTGAGAGAAATCAACCTCAAAGTATTACAAGCTCTACCAGCTGAGTGGGATACATTCACCAATATCCATGAGAGCCGAGCTGACCTTGGTGAGATGGGAACTAAAAGATTGTTCTCAATTCTGAAGGGAAATGAGTACAAGGTGAACCGACGAAGGTCAACTCAGTCCTCGGTTCAGACGAGTCGACATGAGGATGTTGGTTCAGCGACAAAGTTAGTAGCACTCCGAGCTGACTATTCAAAGCTGCGAACTTCAAGGCCAACAAGATCTGCAGACACAGCTACGAAGGAGCCAAGCAGAAAAGAGCTGCAACAGAATATAGCCGCCCTGTCAAAGAAGCTAGCTGAAATGGATACTTGGTTCGGAAAATACAAAAGGTTCTACAAATCTAACCGAACTCGAGATAACTCAAAGCCTGTGAACAACAGTTGCTTTGAATACAGCAAGGAGGGACATTTCAAAGCTGATTGTCCAGACCTTTCTAAGAAAGAAAGAGAAGCGTTGAGGGCCAAGCAAACTGGAAAGAACAAGGCCATGGTTGCAGAAGAAGCAGCTGAGGACATGGACATCTTCACTGACACTGAAGATGAGGATGAGCTGACTTCCACCAACAACGCTATCGGTCAGGATCAATGCCTCATGGCACTTGGAACCGACCAGGATGATACTGAGGAACACTCTAGTCCTGCTAATTTAAATTCTTCCAATATTTCTAACATGCAGGAAACACTGGATGAAGAGTTGGAACCCTCCTGGAGTGACTTTCAAGAACTCAGTGAGGAACTACATCAGCAATCAGTTGAGTTTAAGAGTCTTCAAGAACAGTTCACCAAACTTGAAGAATCCTTAACCGAAAAGGACGATCTGATTAAGAGTCAAACTGAAGAGATTGATAATCTCAAAAATCAACTGAATGCTCCAACCAATGAGGAGTTGAAGAAGCAAATCCAAGAGCAGCATGATCAGTTGAAAAAGCAAGAGGCTCAGATCGACCAGCTGATAAAGAAGTCAGACGGACAGACCGAGCATATAGTTGTTCTCCTCAAAGAGTTGCAACTTGAGAAGGACAACTTGATAAAGCTATATCAGTCATCCAAGATCATTGAGAATCTCATTAGTTACAACCGACAGATGGATGACATATCAGGACTCGGTTATGATGTGATCAAAGATACTGGAATTCCTCCAGCAACCTTTATCAAAGCTGTGGAGGTCAAGGTTGTCGAACCTAACACAGTTGAGTCTGAATCTCCCCAAATTAATCCAACCTCCACCTCTCAGCAAGCTCAACCGACCAAGGGAACCACAACTAAGAAAGGAAAAGGAGCAGTGGATGGAGAACAGAACATTCTATTGGTTGGGACATCAACCGAGGGGGAATGTTCCAAGAGTCAGAAGAGGAACCAGAGGCGTCGGAGATACAATCGAAACCGAAGTCAGAACCGACCTCTGAACCAACCTCAGAGCCAACATCAGAAAGAATGGAACCGACCGCAGAATCGACAAGGATCCAACCATCTGAATCAACAGCGGTTCCATCATCAGTTCAACCAGAGGTTCCAACCGAGTCAACCGATGAGGAACAGTTCGAACAGCTGGAGATATTCATGCCACAACATGAACCAACAACAGGGCATGAACAACTATCATCAACAGTCAGGAAGATGGAATCAGACTCAGCCATATAGATTCCAACATAGACAAATCCAACAGAATAAAAAGCGCCATCAAAACAGGGGGAAAGCCTCTCCTCCGAAAGCTCACAATGGGAGAAATCCATCTCCTCCCAAGAAACAGAACATCACTACTAACAACAAGCCTAAGGATAACCGAGGTGTTGTTATAGTTGATGATGAAGGAAAAGTGATATGGAATGATAAATCTATCATAGTATACAGGAAAAAACGACCCACAGTCCAAGGGGGAACTGATTCTAACCCTCCAGGACCCAACTAAAATTGGGGACCTAAGCGAGTTTCTCTGTGCAGGAATAGGAGAAACAGCTGAGGAAGAATAAAGCATCGCGAACCATGTGGGTGATGGATAGTGTATGTTCGAAACACATGACAAATCTGAAGGAATTGCTTGAGAGTTTCGTGGAGAAAGAAGGACCATCGGTTACCTTTGGTGACAACTCAAAAGGTCACACCAGAGGCTACGGTACCCTTGAAACCGATCACGTGTCTATTTCAAATGTTTCATATGTTGATGGATTGAAGCATAACTTGCTCTCCATCAGCCAATTCTGTGATAATGGTTTCTCTGTCAAGTTTGATGCACAGGGATGCAGGGTTAAAAATGTCGGAACAAAGCAGGTGATATTGTTGGGAAATCGATCTCCAACCGGGAATGTCTACTATGCTGACTGGAATAGTAGTCCTCTTGACACCTGTCTGTTATCAAAGAGCAATTCAGATGTGAGCTGGCTGTGGCACAAAAGGCTCAACCATCTGAACTTCTAGACTATGAACTGACTTGCCAGACAAGAACATGCAAAAGGCATACCAAACCGAGTGTTTTCAACAACACATATCTGCAGTGCATGTCAGTTGGGAAAGCTCGCTAGATCCTCCTTCCGGTTGAAAACAACTCCATCAACCTACCGAGTATTACAGCTGATCCATATGGATTTCTTCGGGCCAGTTACACCAAAAAGCATGAATGGTAACGAGTATACCCTTGTTGTTACTGACGATTATTCTAAGTACACGTGGACCATTTTCATGCGTCACAAGAGTGAAACCCGAGATGAGCTACCCAAGCTGATGGATCAGATATCGAACCAACAAGAAATGAAAATTATTTCCATCCGATCAGATCATGGAACCGAATTTCTAAATGAAACCATTATCGAGTACTGCGAGAAGCACATAATTACTCATCAAACATCAGTTGCGCGTACTCTGCAACAGAATGGAGTAGCTGAGCGAAGGAACCGAACGCTGAAGGATGCAGCTACATCCATGTTGACAAGCTCAGCTCTGCCAAAGAGATTTTGGGCTGAGGCCATTAACACAACATGCTACACCCAGAACCGGTCTCTTCTGACCAAGGGTTGGGAAAGACACCATACGAGCTATGGAGACGCAGGAAGCCAGATATTTCATATTTTCTCGTTTTTGGTTCTAAGTGTTATATTCACAACAATGGGAAGACTCAGTTGAAAACTTTTGATGCCAAGGCTTCGAAAGGCATATTTCTCGGATATGCCGCTCGAATCAAGGCTTATAGAGTTTTCAACAATAGCTCTCGTGTTGTGGAGATAACACCTTATGTTAGTTTTGATGAATCTACCTTTGAGTGCAGGGAACAGGCTAAAGGACAACAAGCTGATCCACATGTTCCACCAACTCTCACCAGATCACAGATTCTAAGGGAAAAGAATCTAGCTAAACCATTGGTATGGGCAACCGAGGATGATGATCCTTACTCCTCTGAAGATGAATGCGAAAACCCCAGCTCATCTCAAGGGGGAACTCCAGCTGATGTCACTCCAACTGCATCAGCATCCGAAGCCCAACCGAGCCCGGTTCAAAATATTGTCAATGTTGAGGATCCAGACTCAACAACTGATCAATCACCAGTTCTGAAGATTCCAGCATCTCTCACAGCTCAGGATTCACTATCAGTTGAAATCGCGGAACAACCAATGTTGGAAGAAGAAGGAAGATGCAACAGAAGATGGTATGAAGATCATTCCTCTGATAACATCATCGGGGATCCAAACCGAAGGTGTGCGTTGCAAATCTCGATTCAACCAAGGAAGATTCCAACACTTATGCCCAATATGCTGAGGAGTTGATAGTTCTTGAGGAGTTCGAGCAAGCTGGAGATGTTGCCATGATTTCTTGCTTTGTAGCTGATGTGCCAGAACCAAAGAATGTTGTGGAAGCTCTCAACTGTGTTCATTGGACAACAGCCATGCAAGAAGAACTGAACGAATTTCTACGCAACTGTGTATGGGAGTTGGTAGAAAGACCAAATGGTGTCAAAGTCATTGGATTAAAATGGATTTTCAAAAACAAGAGAGACGCCATTGGATTCATCGTGATGAATAAGGCAAGGTTGGTAGCTCAGGGATATTGCCAACAAGAAGGAATCGATTTTGAGGACTCCTTCGCACCAGTTGCAAGGCTGGAAGCCATCCGAATCTTTCTAGCCTATGCCGCATTTCACAAGTTCAAGGTCTATCAGATGGATGTGAAGTGTGCCTTCCTCAACGGAGATATTAAGGAAGATGTATATGTTGAACAACCTCCCGGTTTTGAGACTGGAGATGGAAGAGTGTATAAGTTGAAGAAAGCTATCTATGGCTTGAAGCAAGCACCTAGGGCTTGGTATGACACTCTTTGTGGTTTTCTTCTGAACTCGGGGTTCAAACGAGGGTCAGTTGACAAAACACTGTTCACCATCAAAGTTGGAGAAGATATACTTGTTTTGCAAATCTGTGTTGACGACATCATATTCGGTTCCAAGTCAGAGGAGCTGTGTGAAAAATTCTCAAATCTCATGAAGGAGAAATTCGAGATGTCGATGATGGGCGAGATGAACTATTTTCTTGGACTTCACGTGAAGCAGTCACCAGATGGAATTTTCATCAATCAGTCCAAATATACAAAAGAGCTCATCACCAAGAATTGTTTCAAGTGTCAACAAGAAGGGAATGCAACTAGAAGGGATGAGATGCCCATGACCCTAATCATGCCGGTAGAGATCTTTGACTTATGGGGGATGGAATTTATTGAACCTTTTCCCAGCTCAAAAGAGAATCAGTATATCATATTGGTAGTTGATTATGTGTCGAAGTGTGCAGAGGCAAAGGCTACACCAACTAATGATGCCCATGTGGTTGCTACTTTTCTTAAGGGGAATATTTTCAACCGATATAGAGTTCCAAGAGCAATAATAAGTGACCAAGGTTCATATTTTTGCAATGCTATCATTGACAAGCTGTTCAAGAAGTATGGAGTCCATCATCGGGTTACCACTGTCTACCATCCACAAGCCAATGGGCAAGAGGAGCTGACAAATAGGATTATCAAGACCATATTGAAGAAGACAGTTGGGCAAAATGGAAGGTAATGGAGTTTGCACTTAGACGATGCGCTTTGGGCATATCGCAGAGATTTCAAGACACCTTTGGGAATGTCACCATACCGTTTAGTATTTGGGAAGCCATGTCACTTGTCTGTGGAATTAGAGCATAAATCATATAAGTTTAACTACGATTAGAGTGATATTGATAAAGAAAGGAAGTTGCAGTTGCAATAGTTGGAGGAGATTCGAATTAAGGCTTATGATAATGCTACTTTGTATAAGACAAGGATGAAGAAAGCTCATGGCAAAGGAATTTGAGCCCGGGCAAGCAGTCCTGTTGTATCAGTCAAGGTTCAAGTTTATGAAGGGCAAGCAAAAATAAAAGTAGATTGGACCATATGAAGTGGTGACCTAATTTCCTAATGGGTCTGTGCAGATTTATTGTTCGAAGTCGTCCAAGTACTTTAGGGTCAATGGTCAGAGATTGAAGCTTTTCTATGGAGACAAGAAGGATGAGGTTGTGGACAAAGAAGAAGTCCACGTGATGGTTCCCATCTAGGGGCAAGCAGAACTACGTCGTGCCCATGACGTAAACTGGGGTGCTGGCTAGGAGGCAACCCAGTGAATTTTACTTTCAGTTTTTCCTTTTTCTATTTTCTTTTTCGTAATTTTATTTTAGTTTTTATTTTCTAATCATAGGATAATAGTTTTTTTTTGGAAGTGCATTTTGTGTCTATGTGTGTGAGGCAGGTATGTAGAGAGAATAGGCAAGCGAAGAGTTCGTGTTGGTCGAGGAGAGGGTGAGCCCGGTGAACGCGAGACAAGCAAAGCAGGAGAACGTGGCTGACGTCAGCACGTCATGTCCACTGGCAGTTACTGTAACTGCCAAGTCATGCACCTATACCCTACTTTCTAGCCTATAACTACACCCCTCTCTTTCATAAATTCCATTCATCGTCTAATTTCAAACCGGAACTCTTCGATTTCCTCTCCCTCTCTACTTTTACAAAAACAAATCCCCCCCCCCCACCACTCTCATAATGAAGAACACACGCAGCAGCAAATCACTTAATACGAAGGCGGCTAAAAATCCTAAGTCACACAAGCCTCCTTCAAACACTTCAACCCCATCTAAAGCAACTCGAAAATCTCTACCCAAATTATCACCCATGGCTAGTTCTTCTTCTCACATGGAAGAAAAAGAAGATGTCGCGCGAATGCTTGCGGACATGCCTGCTCAATCACTCAATGATGAGGAAACCGATGCATCTGAGGCAGGCGATTCGTATGGCAATGAATTGGAGCAGGAGGAGAATGTACCCACTGAAGAAGAAGAAAGAGGGCTGGCTATGGTGGAGCAGCACGATTCAGAGACTACGGAGGAAGAAAATATCAGGGAAGAGTCTGAGGAACCCCAACCAAAAAGGCCAAGGGTGCGGGTTCTGTTGCCAAGGGCAAATCGGTGGCTTCTGCATCCAACAAGCAGCCGATCTCAGTTCCAGGCAAAGCTTCGAACCGAGGTATAGATAAGATGCTAAGGAGGGGAATAATTATCCCCAAAATGGTTTATCAGAGCGCATTAGAGGAGCTAGGGGTTTGGGGAAAAGTGCATGGCTATTTTGCAGCGAAAGGTTGGGAGAAAGTTTTGGAGTGGCAAGAGAGGGTGTACCCGGAGTTGGTGTATGATTTCTATGAGTGTTTGCAAGTGAGGAGTCCTAAGGTGGGGAATTACAATACAATGTGTATGCCATTTACGGTCGTTGGGGAAAGCATGGAGCTATCGGTGAACGACTTGAACCAGACGTTGGGCATTTAGGATTTTCGAACTATAAGGAGCGAGGAGTACAAGGGAGCGTTGAGGTCTATTCCTCAACTAGATGCTAATGAGTGGGCAACGAAATGGGCAGAGTTCAATGATGACCCCTTCTTCAAGGATGGCACGGCAAAGGGGCATACGATGAAGGATGATGCCTTGAGGGTGTGTCACCGGACCCTTGCCTACAATTTTTTCGGGAAGAAGGATAGCAGCAACTTTGTCACTCACCAAGAGATCTTTATATTGTGAAGCATGGTGCACAAGCAAAGGCTCAACTTTGGGGCTTACGCTATGCACCATTTTAAGTATATTGTGAACTCCCGCAATCACAGGTTTTCTCTTGCCCACTTGGTGACTCGCTATGCTAAGGGAATGCACAGATTTGATGAAGTCACTATGCTGCTATAGCCAATGCAAGAGGAGCACCTGGACCTCGCTTGCTTGACTGCCATGGGCGTATGTGAAAGGGATGAAGAAGGAGTGCTAGTGTTCGTGATTCCACCAGATGAGCCTGCTCAAGTTGCTGACACTCCCCCTCAGTCGGTTAGAGGTGGAGTGCCCAGTACACCAGTGTTGTCTGCCCAAGATGTAGTAGCAATGATGGAGCGCTTGACCAAGCTGGAGCAGAGCAATGCCAGGCTAGAGCAAGTTGGACTGGAAAACAAGCAAGCCCTTGCCGATATCACGAGTGCCTTGAAGATTGACCCGACCAAGTCAGGTCCTAACCCTGGCTAATGATGTTGTCCTCCATTTGTTAGTAGTTTAGGTTTTAATTTTTATGTGTCATGTTTTTCGCATTTTGTTTTTGAGTTTGAATGTTTTTCAAGTTTTTGTTTAGAGTCTGTGTTTGTGATCTACCTTGATTTTCACTCACTTTGCCAAAAGCAAAGTGCATGGGTATGAGGGGTAGAGCGTCTATTTTTATGAGTTTTAGTTTTGTGTTGGTCTGTGCATTCCACCCACTTTGCCCAAGCAAAGTGTGTGGGTGGGAGGAGCGTCTTTTGTGTGTGTATTAGAGGTCAAGCATGCTTAGGATGATTAGATAATGTATGAGCATAATTTGATTCTGAGTTGTATGATGAGAGCACTTTTGTATTCTAGTCCAAGCATGATCGTATGTAGATAGGGATGATGAACGAACTTGTGAGCATTCCGTTGTGAGAATTTGAGCTTTACACTGCGTGTTTATGACCAAGCAGTTTCTTTCTTGTGTGATTATATGATGTCCTAGAACTTGCATGTCTACTCTTTGAGACCTCATTGACTTAGGCTAGATTAATTTAGATGAATTAGGCACGTTCTTTCTTTTGTAAGCCCAAACTGAGCCAAAGATCCTGCACAACCGAATTTCCTTTGTTAAGCCCCTTTGAGGTTTTATAATTTCTTTGATCAGATATATGCAGCCTATACACTATATCCTACCTAGTCAATAAGGACTTAGGTGCATGATAGATGAAGGGAGAAGGAGAGAAACAGTGGAGCCTTTGGAGAAAATATAAGGGCTAGTAAATAAAAGACTTAGAAAAAAAAAATGAAAAAAAAAGGAAAAAAAGAAAATATTAAAAAAAAGGGAAGTCCTAAATAAGTTGTGCTAAGGCCCGCAAGAAGAGAAGGCGAAGGAAAAGAAGCTAGGGTTCGCCGCTTCACTTGGCCAACCTAAGTCCGAATGACCCAAGCCTAATTCCAAATAGTTCCTACCCTTGCCAAAGCCAAGTTATAACCAAATAAAAAACCTAAGGATAAGTGATTTGAACCTAGTCTAAGAGGTGGAGAGAGTAGCAGGCAGGCTAAGAATGGCATATTTTGAGCGTAAACACTACCTCATACACGAGAGTGAGAGTGTTGGTGAGGAATATCTTTGAAAATGCCCACTTGTTCCTTTTTGACCTATTTGATGATTTGCTTGGACTGGTTCATTTGCTTGAGTTGTATGTGAAATGGATTATACTCTATCTTTATCCTATGTTGTGCTAACCTCTAATTGTGTTTTGAGTCAAGTCTTTGAGTCTTTTTTGTTTTTCTTTTGCTTGGGCAAGCCATATACCTCGCCTGAGGATAGGCATGACTTTAAGTTTGTGGGTATGAAGAGCCCATATTTTGTGCTCTTATCATGTTTATTTAAGGTCTAGATCGAGTCTATTTTAGAGTCTTTTGTGTCTGTTTTGTGTCTGGAAGGACAATTGAGTTGGCAGGGCAAGGAAAGGCAAGAATTGGGCAAGTCTGGTGCCAAAATGTACAAAAAGAGTGAGAACTGACGATACAATGCAATGACCATAGTAGTCGTGCTCGTGGCTCAAGCTACTGAGGGCATAAGTCCAAATTAAGATGAAGAGCTGCTCCACTTTTAGTGGTATGGTCAATCTATACATTATGTCTTTCGCTCTAAAAGGCAAGGTGCAAGCTGATCGTGGGCAAGAGATGACAGAGAGACTAGGAAAGCAGAGTGCAGAGCTTGGGCAACAGTGCTGGCACGTGAAGATGCAGCTGTTAGAGTCCAACAAGGAAACAAATTCTCTGCAGTACAAGATTTGGATCGGAGTTTCCTACTACAACAGCAACACGTTTTTAGCAATAAGGAAGGAGATATTTCCAACCTTATCTATTGATTCTTACATAGAAGCAACCGGCCCGTTAAAAAGAAGGCCCGTTTGTGGGTTTGCCCTAGTTTTTGTACTTTATAAATACTCATGCATGCAAGGTGCAAGATACACTTTTACCGCACTCTTCACTTTCTGCAATTCGATACACTTTTATTTTCTGCAATTTATGTTTATGATCTTAGATACAATTTACTTTTATTGTTAATTCCCATCCAGGGCGAACATCTTTTTGCTGATCGTTATTAATTCAAGTATATTTTTCCTTATCTCTTTTGCTTTCATTATTTACTTTATGTCTAGCTAAGCCTTTAAATCCAGGTTTAGGGTAGATGAAATGATGTATAACTTGTAAATCTCGTGAGGTCTAAGTGTTCTTGATAGTTGTATATAAGTGTGTTTTCGAGGCATTGGGCAACGATTCCAAAGAAGTTAGGTGGTCACAGGTAACTCGGAAAGCCAACGAGACCTGGGCACAAACGGATTCCTACATCGCAAGAGGGTTATCAAGTGTTGGCCGTGCTTGCCTTATGTCAATGCTGGTGAATGTCGGACAGAGATCCTCGTTATCTCACCTGCACCGGAGTGGGCCATCTAGAATCAAATGCTGCTTGACCAACATGCGCTCTATAAGGTGTTATGCCGGGGACTTTTGGGAGAGCAAGAGGATTGGCTAGGGTGTCCCTGTCAAGACTTAAACATAAGGATGGAGCTAGGTGGGCTATGTAGTGTACGTGGTGACGTGACAATGGGGACCCTGCATAGTTTTAGCCTAAAACAACTGACACACTTACGCAACAAATATCTTTAAACCAATGATCGAGTTAAAGTTATACTTATTGATTCGAAACCTAAATCTGGATTGTTTTTAATTACTGATCTTTTTGCTTGTCAAGTTACAGTTATTTACTTTCAGCAATTTGCCAAAGGTTGATAGTGACAGTTACCCAAGGTTATAGTACATAAATACTCAAAACAACCCCCAATCAGAGATTATCGCGAGCAACTCCCTGTGGGATCAACCCTGTACTTGCCAACTAGTTGTTCTTAGGGGTAGGCATAGGAGTGAAATACAAGTTGTATTTTATCGCAGCTTAAATGACGGATGCATCAATCAACCTACTGAGGGTAATTCCTGCACTTTTTCCCTCTTTTTGGCATGAACAAAAAGAAGATGAAGTACAAGGTTACGCAGGAGGCATCCCATGATAGATTCGGTAGAGAGTGGAAATCTATGTCTTCTTCACCATTTGTTGGCTCAATATTCTATAGCAGCTACAGATGAGGCAACTCTGGTGGAAAGCTACTCGACTGAGAAGAGCTTGTTAACAAAGAATGGCTTTGTACGAAGCATTCTTAGGAGGGAATGCCTATGCCTGAGTGTAACTTTTGATGTACATGTTAAAAATGGCCTTGTACGTGAGGTTGCAAATCTTCAACTTGATGTGCAATTGGAAGAACACTTCAGGGATCCGCATTAGCTGGTTGACAACACGAATCACCCACATCATCAGTCATCCTTTAAAGTGTATGCGTCTCATGTAGCCATGAACATAGTGTTCTTGCTGAACTGATTGTTTCATACATTCAGGGCTGGCTGGAGAAGAGGACCGATTTGCAAAGTGAGAAGGCATATTCTGGATCTAAGAGGATTTTTTGAAGAGAAAGATAAACCCTAGAAAGAAAGAAAACCAGTAAACAAAAATTTCATGAGATAAGTGACGAAACTGTCATTTGCACTTCGTGCAAATAAAATTTATAACTCCTATGCCCATAGTAGGCGGTAGCCAGCGGTAAGTAGGGTCGAACCCAAGGGAATTGGTGTAGTCTCTCTTCCACCTAACGGGTGTTGCAAAATAGGGTTTTGGTCGGGATTGTACTAGTCTTGGTCAACAAGCGCTGTAAACTAAAACTGAAAACTAAATAGAAACTTAACCAATAATAAAAGGGACCTGGACAAGGCTCGAATAATTGAACATAAACACTCACTCGGTCATTGGTGCAAAGATTTTAGCCACATACAAATATATTCAGTTTCCAAGTAGGTTAATTCTAGTCATATGGTCACGAAGTCATGACTAGAATACTCTACTCTTCATCTATCCTTTTAATTTAGATTATGCTAGAGACACTCTAAACAAAACCCCTTCCCTGGTCAAGATAACCACGAAGACTCTTCAGCAATTATCTTACCCAAGAAGCTTTAGGAACATTTAGACCCAAATCAGCCAAGAGATGCCCAAGATATCGACTGCTCTCCAATATTCGTTATACTTTTAAGGCACAAGAGACTCTCTATGTGAACTACACTACACCAAAAACGCTCATATATAACGGATTTTATCCGTTATCTATATGCGAAATCGTTCGTTACGTATAGTGGTGATATCTATGTGGCGCTCATAGATAACGGACATTTATCCATTATCTATGTGAAAATACATAACGGTATATTTTAAATAAATAACGGTTTTTTACGTTATCTATGTTGAAATACATAACGTTAGAAAATCCGTTATCTATAAGTGTATACATAATATTTATTACCGTTATAAAGTTCATAAATATCCGTTATCTTTACCTTTATTGATAACGGTAATTTTCATATACATTACACTCTTTTTTCCGTTATCTTTATCTTTATACATAACGTTTTTTTCAGTTATGAAAAATTATTTTTCTCCGTTATCAAAGGTTTGTTAGATAACGGTCATTTTTTTTATTACCGTTACGTATGCTATAGACAGATTCATATATATAATTTATTTGTAATTAAAATCGACCTAAAACAACAAAAAAATCAAAACCATCCGTAAATCATGTCATACATCATCGAAAATATTCATACAATCATCATCCAAATATATTTAATATTCTACACATGTTCTATCAGTTGCATGTCCAAATAAAGATAACACATTGATGATGCAACTAGCTAGCTAGGCCTAGAAAATCCAAACAACGTTCCTACGAAGTTGAGAGGCGCCCATGCATTCAGCTCAGCGGCTCAACTGCAATTTTGTTCACATACCTGGTGACATATAAAAAAGTACAAAGACTTCATGACTCATAAGAAATCAAACTAATGTCATCATGTATGCTGCATCAATGAACCGACAATGTCTATTATAAACTAACTCGTGAACAAAAAATTAATTACATGAAGAACCAAATGCAATCATCCATCTTCACCGAACTATCCAAGAAAAACTAAATGAAAAATAATTAAACTGTCTCAAGCAAAAAAAAAAAAACGTTAAACAATATACCTATCAATGCATGATTTATCACACAGGTTGCCCATTCTTCACGAACCTCGTTGAGTTGAGCTTGAGAATAAGTTTTGACATCCTTAAACTACAAATACAAACAATATCATAGAAATAGTTAATAATAGCTACTAATACTATATTATACAATATTGAAGTATATATACCTACACCAAGTTACCATTGTAAGTCAAAAGCACGGGTAGTAAACAAACAAACAAACATGACGATATCAAACTATTTCTCCCCTATCGAAAGATAAATGAGTTTCTGCATTTGGATCAAAAATACATTTTGCTACTAGTGTAAGTCGAAAGCAAATCCATAAAAGATAAAATGATAGTATTAGACATAAACATAACTGAAATTCTGCATTTGGAAAAAATATTTACAGAACCAATTTACTACTGTATAGGGATAGAAAAGCAACAGATCCAGAAAAGATCAAATTTTTATTTCACAAGGATGTCAAACATGGCTCACAGAATACATGATACATCAAATGATTAACTTACTTAATCGAAGCTATTCTAATTTCGCCATATGGAGTGATCTAAAGCTAGAATAGAAAACCACATTTCTAAACAGAAACGGTGATCTGAAATCCTTGGTAGAAAATACTACAGCAAAAATTGAAGTTCGATATTGCACAGCAGAAATCACAAAAACGAATCAAAACAGGGTACAAAAATGGCTAAGGTATATAATGATATGGCAATTCATTAATACATCCAGAATTAATTTCCCCTCAAAATTTTGGTCCACCTATTATTCATATATTATGTATCATACAATGTAAAAAGGAGAATGATGAGGCTCACCTGGCATGAGTTTTGCCCTTGAGAAGTCTTGAGTTTTGCCTTTGAGAAGTCTTGTTTGAGAAGATTCTTACTCGGAGATGAGATATAGAGAGCAAAAAGAATCAACCAGCTACAAAATCTGGAACACACTGGTAGACATACACCAGTATACATTCAGTGGTATGCAAAGAAACTCATGATAAAAAAAAGTTGTAGCGAATAAATATGTACTCATCAAAAAATGTAACACGTCGACAGAACTAAAATTGCAACTACTCCAAGGATAATAAAAACTATAGAAGAAGAAGAAATCTTCCTCAGACACAGAGAATGCATTTAACACAGTTACTAGCTAGATAAAAAAAAAACGAGATTAAAATTTTAACATCAAATGATTTAGGCAATTAACATTAGGGAAAATACGCATACTAAACACATAGATTATTACATCCAAACTTAGTCTCATATAATAGGCTAATAGCAAAGCAAAATACTCCGAGGAGATGAACTACTAATTAATAGAAACACAAATCCAAATTGGTAGAGTATGATTACCAAATCTTGTTCTGATCAGTTCACTTCCCCATCCAATTCTCAAACTCAGCAGTTTTACAACGCAGGTGATGACTTCTTATATTTTCACATTTTCGATTTAATTTCACGAATTACTAAATAGACGAAACTGATGTTTGGAATGGTGAAATTTTCTCTCTCATATTCCTAAGATAAAACTATATACAACAATTGCAGATCATTGCAAAGCTGTTGATGCTGAGTCCAACTAAAGACCAACCGGAAGCTGTTGATGCTGAGAAGGCGAACAAGGGAACAAGGCCAACAGCAATGGCAAGGCCAAGAAGGGACCGGGAGGGGCCGGAGGAGCTGGTAGAAAGGAAGATGACGATGAAAATGATGCTGTTGATGGGCACGATGATGATGAGGATGATGAAGATGACGAGGGTGACTAAAATGAGGATGGAGACAACCCAGATGTACCTGAAGAGGAGGACGAGGAGCCAGACGATGAGGAGAAAGAGGACGAAGATGAGGACGAAGAGGAACTTCAGCCTCCGAAGAAGAGAAAAAGGTGAAACAGCTAACACGAGAAGTTTCACTAGAGGAGTGGCTCAGTTGGTTAATTTTACTGCAGTTTCTTTGCATGTTTTGAATTTTATTATATCTTAATCTGACAATATTTGAGCCACCAATATCTCTAGGAAAACTTATTTGAATTGAGTTTCTCTTAATCTTAGCTTCTATTATTCATTTCTGGATTCTCTGCTTTTAATTCTTCATTCTAATACTCTTACAATAAATATTAGTAGAAAAAAGGCAATATAAGAAATTCAAGAGACAGAAGGATAACTCTTCTTCACAAAATAAACAAAAAAGCAATCTATACCTTAAGCAAGTAACTCTTCCAACATTTCTAAGCTAGTTATTTCACACACACACACATGTGTATGTGTTATATTTTATATTAAACAAAAGATGATACAGATAGCTTGAGCTTAATCATATATAATCGACTAATATAATTATCATATATAATTCCCAGTCCAAAAAACAAAAACAAAAAACATCAAGTATTTGCAAAGAATATGAACAAGTACGAAAAGAACAAGAATTGGTGCATCTATAAAGTTATGCATGCAACAATTGCAAAACGACAACTAGATAAAGCCCCCAAAAAAAGGAAAAATATTATGAAATCAAAAATTCTCGACTGTAGATGGATTCTTGCAAAGATGAAACAGAGTCACACAAATAGACACCAATCATGAGCCTAGTAACACTGGAAACGCCAAAATTTATCAAAAGGGAGCAGAAACACTAGAATATTAACCAGAGAGAATAAAAAGAAAAAGAAATTGACTGAGAATCCACATACCTCATTGCGATCTTCCATCAGAATAGAGTAAAATCTGGGGGATTTTCCTGAAATATACAAGAACCATTTTGCTCCCCAAAGGGTGCTATATATAAGAGAAGACAAATTAGACATACCTTTTTTTGCTCGAAGCAGTAAAGGGTTCGATTACGGAGGAAGCAATCTAGACAGGATATATAGGACAAATCCACTGTTAGGTTGCCTGAATCCACAGTCAGGAAAGGTCAGACATTCTTCAGTTTCATCGTATACTTCAGAGTTGGAGCTGGAAGTGTTACCAACACAGGTGAAATGAACTACTTTGCTACCACCAACAAAGATACCTGCATAATCAAAGATTAAAAGGTCTAGTCCCAGGTAGAATGGAAGGTATTCTTCCCAACAACTAAGTTACAAAATAGCAGCACAATAACACATGGGAACACATTCGTAAAATAGTTAAATAGAAACCAACACAGTATTTGCAGCCACCTGATACAACAGGTAAAAAAAATCAAACTTTTTTGAAACAAATAATAGGATGGCATTACTTTCACATTGAGCACACAAATTTGATATTCACCTACAGTTAAGTTAAATATAGCAGCATATTAGCACAAGCTACACGAAACACATTGGTGTAATAGCTAAATTAATAGATACAACAGGTGAAAAAGAATAACTTCAAACATTAACACGTTAAGTTTACAACATTCTTGAATAGCATGAGCACACACTGTTTACCCCAGTCATAAAGTATCATTCCAGAATTTGAATTCCTGAAGAAATAGCAACTAACTATATAAGTAACGCTCAAGAGAACTAGTCTCAGCAGTAATGGTGTAAAGACATTAACGACACACTAGGAAATCGAACATCAGGTCTTGCCCTAAGTAACTACAACTATCACTCAAAAAAAAGAAGGGCCACTCACCATTAACAGACTGATTTGTTTCTTCTTACAGTGTGTAGCATTGCAACTATTAAAGTTGCTTTGAAAAACCTCCAGCCACACATTATAATTTAGGTTGAAATCAAAATCAGCTCTAATGTCTAATGTGCTATGTTTGGTGTATCTAACTCAACTGTAAGGTAATTTTTCAATCCCATATCAAGAAAGCATGCATCTTGGACGAAAGAAAAGTCTCGTGTCAAATAGTCTAACCGACCTCGTACTTAGATTAGTAATACCATAAACACGACTTGAACATACTCATATTCATAAGGCTATAAACACGACTTCAACCCACTGTGTTTCCAAGACCCATTAGATAGTCACAAATCTCATACAAGTTTTCATGTTGGACACTAAAAACATGGATTCAACCATCATTGTCAAGTTGAAATAAAATCTATTTGAACGAACGATGCTATGATACAATTCACGACCCAGATAGAAACAACGCAGACATTTGGTTGTACCTTTAACTAGAAGCAAAGCAGTAAGCTAGATACAATTTGTACATCACATACAATCTCAACTTAGAAACAACAAAAAGGATTCTCCATTCAGAATTCATGCACACACATTCAACAAAAAATACCCATAAAACTGCAAATTCCAAATTTATGCAAATTAGCAGTTAGCAGGCATGTCGGAGGCAGCAGATGTTGAAGCTCCAGCTTTCTTTGCTTCCTTCACGGACCTCAATTCAGGCATGTCACCAATGTCCAACGTATCAGGAAGCTTATCTGATGAATCGTCAGGGTAGATCTGTAAAATGTAAACAAGACCTACTTATTTCTGATTTGGCATGTACGAAATATGCAAAAGAGCGTGCATACCGAATGTGAACAAGGGCTTCCTTAAACTACAAAATTAGCCGATTGCAATCAGATGAAAAGGGCCTTCCTTAAACTACAAAATCATACCGATTGCAACAATAGGGTTGGGGATATCAATTTTGAGGATTTAAAGTGAGAGGAAGAATTTGGGGATTTAGGGATTTTAGGGCGCTTGACACTGGCGGCAGAGAAGTGCGAAGAATGAAATGGCAGAATTTGGAGGAACGGCAGCACGACAGAGGAACGGCGGCGTGGACGGAGGAACGGCAGGCATGGTGGAAGAACGGCAGGAAGAAGCGCGAAGAATGAAATGGTGGAATTTGGAGGAATGACGGCGCGGACGAAGGAACGGCGGCGTGGTGAAGGAACAACAGGCGTGGTGGAGGAACGGCAGAAGAAGTGCGAAGAATGAAATGGCGAAATTTGGAGGAGGGAGGGAAGAAGAGTATGCAAATTCCCGCTAATAATTTGGTGAAAAGGACCAAATATTTTTAATTAAAATAAAATTAAATTTAATACATAACATTTATTAATAACAGTAATATTTAATGTTATTAATGTGCTCATACATAACACAAATCATAACGGTATTAAAAATGCGTTATTAAAAATAGACATAAGTAACAATCATAGATAACGTATGACGCAAAACCGTTGTTAACGATAATAGATAACAGATTCTTCATAACAGATATTTCAAATATCCGTTATCTATGTAAACAGGGCGCTCATAGATAACGGATATATTAAATATCCATTATCTATTCGTGTAGTGACTCCTGATTACTATTTGTACTTTTATCTTGCCCAAGTAATTAACGGCCTATTAACTAGTCAAGTTCAACAAAAGCATTGGTCAACAAACCTAGTATTTTAGGAATAAAAGCATGCAAGTAATTAATTCAAATTAAACCTCTTGAGTGTTTCGGTTTATGCTCTACTCATCTCACCAATCCAGGCTTAGGAATTTAGCTAGACATAATATAAATTGAAATCAATGCAAAAGATATAAAAGAAAACATACTTGGAATTAAACCTGAAATATGAATTGTACTCCAGCAAAACAGAAAACGTCTTGGCCACGATGGCCAGCAGAAAGTAGAGCAGAAAAATAAAGGGTGTTGCCCGTAGGACTTGTCTACTCTTTCTAACACTCAAAGTAAATTTTCTTAACGAAAACCTAAACTAAAGGTGTGATAAAGGGTGATGAAAAAGTTTCATTACAAAAAAGAATGCAGCCATATATATAGGTAAGAATTAGGGTTGAAGTCGGTTTCCTTATGGGATTGAACTTCTTCCTTCTGTCTTGGTCACGACTGTGTCAGTCTTGCCCATGACGGGCACAATTTTGGGTTCTCTACTGCTTTGGCTAAAATGATATGGGGAGGTACTCTTTCACCTGTAACTTGCTCAAGATACGCCTTTTCATTCCCAGCTATAGACTTCAGCCCTATGCCCATATTGCATAGTATCGTTGCCCAACGCCAGAAAAGCAGTTTTTTACCAGATTATGCCCACAATCGTACCTGTTCTGCCCTGCACCCACATCCTTGAACTTGTTCCCTTCCAGACACAAAAAGACTCGAAAAAGACACAAAAGACACAACAAAAAGGCACGAAAAATGGACACAAATATGGGTTCATCAATAAAGCAGAAGCTGACTTGGAGAAGCGGCTCAGAGAGGAAGCAGCTATGGAAGCATTGTTGTCGACCAATTTACCTATTGACGAACCAGTGGTAATCGAGGATCCTAAGCTAGAGAAGGAGGTAGAGCTTGAGTTCAAGGAGCTGCCTGCCAACTTGAAGTATGTCTTCCCCGAAAAGGGAAGAAAGAAGCCGGTCATAATCTTCTCCAAGCTCAATGCAGAAGAAGAAGAGGCATTAGTTGAGGTGCTTAAAAAGTTCAAGGTGGCCTTTGGGTGGTGTTTGTCCGATATTAGGGAAATCAGCCCTGCCACTTGTATGCATCGGATCGACCTTAAGGAAGGAGCCATCCCAAACAGGGATGGTTAAAGGAGATTGAACCCCGTGCTAATGGAGATTGTGAGAAAGGAGATTACAAATTGTTAGCAGAGGGGATCATTTTTCCCATTGCTGATAGTGAATGGCTTAGCTCTGTGCATGTGGTATTGAAAAAAGAGGGCATCAAAGTGGTTTTGAACGACAAGGATGAGTTGGTGCCGACTCGACCAATCACTGGATAGCGGATGTGCATCGACTATAGAAAGCTCAATGTGGCCACTAAGAAGGACCACTTCTCATTGCCGTTTATTGATCAGATGCTTGATAGATTGACTGGCCACGGATTTTATTGCTTCCTTGATGGGTTATCTTGTTACTATCAGATTGCTATTGCGCCCGAGGATCAAGCAAAGACTGTTTTTACTTGCCCATTCGGCACCTATGCATGCAAATGGATGTCGTTTGGACTCTGCAATGCGTCATGTACATTTCAGCATTGTATGATGTCTATCTTTTCTGAGATGATTGGTGATTTTGTTGAAATTTTCATAGATGATTTCTCTATTTTTGGGTCATCATTTTCTGATTGTCTTGGTAAAATTGAAAGCGTCCTAGGTAGGTGTGTTGAAAGTGGGCTGACTTTTTGTTGGGAAAAGAGTCAATTTATGGTGCGTAGTGGTAATGTCTTAGGGCATATTGTTTCAAAAAGGGGTATAGAGGTCCACAAAGCTAAGGTCGATGTGATTGAAAGATTACCTCCACCTCGCGATGTCAAGGGTATTAGGAGTTTTCTTGGTTATGCCATTTTTAACGGCATTTTATTAATGATGTTTCTAAAATCAGTCAACCTCTATGTCGTTTGCTTTCTCAAGATGTGCCATTTGTGTTTGATGATGAATGTCTTTTTGCTTTTAATTTGCTTAAGGAGAAGTTGAGCACTGCACCTATTGTTATTGGTCCTATCTGGTCAGAACCTTTTGAGAAAATGTGTGATGCTTCTAATTTTGCTGTTGGTGCTGTTTTTGGTCAACGTATTGATAAAATGTTTCGTGTCATTTATTATGCGAGTCTGACCCTCACTTCTGCTCAAGTGAATTATACCCTACCGAGAAGGAGATGTTTGCTGTTGTGTTTGCATTAGATAAATTCCGTGCATACATCATAGGTTCCAAGGTCATCATTCACAGTGACCATGCTGCATTGCGTTATTTGTTGACCAAATCTCAAACTAAACCTAGACTTATTCGTTTGGTGCTTTTACTGTAAGAATTTAACGTAGAAATTCATGATAGGAAAGGTAGTGAAAATGTTGTAGCTGACCAATTGTCCCGTCTTGATAACTTACCTTCTCCTATGATTTGTGATAATTTGCTTGATTCGTTTTCGTTTGAACAAGCTTTGAGTGCAGGGATTGTGCCTTGGTATGCTGATATTGTTAATTTCCTTTCTTGTGATGAGTTGAGATCTTACCTTACTTCCTAAGAAAGGAAGCGTTTTTTATCTGTGTGCAGGCAATATCTTTGGGAGGAGCCTTACTTATTCAAGATTTGTAAGGATGATGTGATCCGAAGGTGTATGCTGGATGATGAGCAAACCAAGGTCTTGCAATTTTTCAATGAGACTCACTATGGGGGCCATTTTGAAGGACAGAAAATAGCACACAAGGTACTCCAATCAGGTTTATTCTGGCCTACATTATTTAAGGATACTCATGCTTTTTATCTTACTTGTGATCGTTGCGAAAGGGTTGGTTCCATTGGTCGTAGGAATGAGATGCCCCTTAACAATATTCTCGTGGTTGAAATCTTTGATGTTTGGGGTATTAATTTCATGGGACCGTTTCCGAAGTCTTTTAGTATGAATACATTCTTTTAGCCGTTGATTATGTGTCTAACTGGGTTGAGTCAATCCCTACTAGGGCTAGCGATTCTCATGTCGTGCTAAGAATTGTGCAAGAAAATATTCTCTGTAGGTTCAAATTTCCCAAGGCGATAATTAGTGATGGTGGGAAGCACTTTTGCAGCAAGCTTTTTGGGAAGCTTATGAAGAAGAATGGGATAACGCATAAGGTTGCTACTCCCTATCACCGACAAACGTTGGGACAAGTAGAGACGAGCAATAAGCAAATAAAGGAAATCTTGGAAAAGACTGTTCAGCCGTCTCGTAAGGATTGGTCTTCAAAGCTGAATTACGCATTGTGGGCGTACCGTATGACTTACAAAAGTATTTTGGGAATGAATCTGTACAGGCTTGTGTTTGGGAAGAATTGTCATCTACCTGTCGAGATCGAACACAAGGCGTATTGGGCAATCAAGACTGTTAGCGTTGATCTTGATGCTGCGGAAAAATATCGAGCATTGTAGATGTCCAAGTTGGATGAGCTCTGTAATGAGGCATATGACAATGCCAAGACTAACAAAGATCAAGTGAAGAGGTTTCGTGACAGCCGGATATTGCATAAGGAGTTAAAGCCCGGGATGAAGGTCCTTTTGTTTAACTCAAGATTGAAATTATTTCCCCGAAAGCTCAAGTCTTGTTGGATCGGCCAGTATATCATTGAAGAGGTTCTACCATTTGGTGTTGTTCATCTGCTCAATGAGCAGACTCAAGAGTCTTTTCAAGCTAATGGGCATCGAGTGAAAGTCGTACAATGAAGGAGAAACTGACATCGAAGAAGTGGAGTCAATTGGGCTCGTGGATCCAAAATACTAATATCTTTCCTGTCTGTCGAGCTATTGATGTAAAACAAGTGCTGCGTGGGAGGTAACCCATGAATTATTATTAAAAAAAATTCATTGCCCGTACTGAGGCTACACGGAGCGAGTGCCTGGATCAGGCGATCGCCTGCTATCGCTTGACTCGAGTTGTAGGTGGGGGCCTACTCCGAACGAGCGCATGCCCTTATTTCAGCAGCTCAACCAGGCAATCGCCTCTTCTAGGCGAGCGCTTCTCCCTCTTAAGTAGCCCTCCCCCCCCAATAATACCTCAAATCCCGTCACCCACCACTTCTCTCCCTCAGATTTCCTTTGCACACCCACCACCACTAAACCGTTGCCCCCTCTCTCGCTCGCTCCGCCTATTACAAGCGAGCACCATTCCATACCCTCGCCATCTCTCTTCACCCACGCCGTCGCTCACGATAGGCAGTCGCCATTCTGTCTGCCCCACCTCTCGCTCGCCTACCTCGCCTGCTCACTTGCCCTCGCCTGCTCGCCTGCCCTATCGCTCACGACAGCCTATCGCACACAATAGGCAATCGTACAGCTCGTGCTCCGCCTCGCCTCCTACCCAGCCTCGCTTGCTCGATCGCCTGTCGACACATTACTCCTTGCAGGCGAGCGACTCCCAGCTCGCCCGCTCAACCGAGCGCCTGCTCTGTCGTCCTGTCATTCCAGTCAAGCCACCGGCACACTCAAGCTTGCCCTCTCTTCCTCGAGATGGCCCGTACTGAGCGAACACAGAATACGGGGGATGTAGTTTCTCTGCCTCCAAGGAATGTTGATGCAGAGGCTATGGATACCGATACGGAAGTAGGGGTGAGTAATAATGAAGCAGCACGGGACATCTCACCGATGTATTAGGCCATTTTCCCATCTACACCGTCGAAGAAGGTACGACCTATGTTCGTCTCCAAAATAAGCGTCTTACATTGCCGCATTACATAGATTTGGATGATATAGATTCATTGGGAGTTCGCAATGAGTTGGATAGGTATCTTAAGGTGTTAGGGATGTTTAAATATGCCCATATAGAGTGGCCCTTATTTTCCCCATTGTGTTTGAAGTTTATTGCTACTATGAAATTTGAAGATGAACTTAAGGGTATTACTTTCCGTTTGTTGGGTACGGAATATCGGACTTGGTATACTATTATGTAAAAAGTTTTTGGTTTTCGAAAAAGCAATGGAGAGCTTGCAGTCCCTGGTGACTTTGATGCTTCTAAAGCTTGGCTTGAATTGACTGGTTTTGATAATTGGGCAACCGGAGGTGTGTCTAGTGGATTCATTCGTGATCCGGTTTTGTGCATTTTACACAAATTTCTTATGTATAATGTTAAGGACTTGATAAGGCTAATAACGTGTTTACTTTTGAGCTCTTCTTACTAGATTGTGCTGTGAAGAAGCAAAAAGTTTGTGTGGGCCCGTTTATTTTTACTACTCTGCAAAAAATTAATCAGATGTCCAAGTTTCTTGATACTTTGCCTCATATTTCTACTACATTGGCTTATCATTTTAAAGTCATAAGGGCGGATTTTCTTCCTTCGACTCAAACTCTTTTGGATGCCAAATTTTTGGGCTTTGCTGAATTGAAGCGTGCTTACATCTTCCATGATGAGACAACTTTCCTTCCTTATGATGAACGCCCAGTTGTTAAGAGACATCATATTGCAGAGGTTGCTGCCACCCTTGCTCCTCCTACAGGTTCTTCTAATTCTAACGTAGATGATGCTGGAGTGGATGGTCATGATGCTACTGTTGGGAGTGGCGATGGATCTCCACTTCGGGTCGAACCTGCTCCTCCGTCTGGCTCTGTTACCTTTGATTTCCCCGTATTTCAAAATGATTTTAACTCTTTTCAGGTTAATTTGGGAACTCAATTGGGACAGTTGCAGCAAAGTGTTCACCTTCATGGGCAACAGTTGAATTCGCAGAATGAACATTTGCAGCGTTAAGAGCAACGATGGGAAGTGAATGATCAAAGATGGGTAGTTAATGAACAACGTTGGGATGCACAGGCCCAATATTGGGAAACTCAGAGTCAGCATTGGGCGGGGCAAGCTCAACATTGGGCTACAAACACTCAACAGTGGGAGCAAATGGCAGCTCAAAATCGCCATTAGATTTCTTGGAGCAACAAATGGCTCGATAGTTTTTACCGTCAGGCACCTATTCCAATCCTTTATTTGATAAACAGTGATTCTCGCTAGTGTTGTGTATGTTTTCTAATTTTTTTTTGCTTTATGTTGTGTTTGTTTTAGTTTTTAGGATGTTTTGGAGTTTTGTAATCTCGGCCCTCGATTCTTCTCTAGTTTGCACTCTCGCATTGTAATACCCCGATCTTTTATAAGCCTTAAGTTCATCTTCATTGAGTTTATATGCCTTGAATGTGTGCCTTTGTGTGATAAAATTTCCGAGAAAAGAAATTTTCTCATGAAATTACTAAAATGCCCTTGAGTGCCTTTACGTCATTTTTCTCATTTCGGTTATCCGAATCGATTATGTGATGAATTGATTGAGCATGATTATATAAGTTTGAATTTGAGTTTGAATTTCATAAAATTCTGAGGAGTTTCATTTTTCGATGAATAGTAACTTTTCTCGAGTTTTCACTATTCATCAAGTTTTTCCGAATGTCGTCTAATTAGTGTCTTTTGAGTCTAAAAATTATTTTAGAAGCTTTGAGATATGTTTGAGAGTCATCAGAGATCGTCTGAGAGAAATTCAAGTTGAAGGTCCAAAAAATCCTAATATTAATAGTGAATTTCAACTTTTTATTCATTCCTCGAAATTTTAGTTTGAAAACCGGATTTTTAGATTCGTTGATTTATTTGGTGAAGTTTGAGACGAAGTAGAGAGTTTTCCGATGTCGAGAAAGAGTCGTGGTGAGTTTTAAGTCATTTGAGAGTTTAATGAAAAAGTAGGGTTAAATTGCACCGGATAACTTTTTCTTCCGATGAAATTTATATCGCCTTTTTTACCACCGGGTGCAACTACTTCCTAATTAAAGCTATCCTACTCTCACTCTCAACTAACTCTCTCTCGATCAACTCTCTCTCTCTCTCAACTACTCTCTCTCTCTCAACTACTCTCTCTTGATCAACTCTCTCTCTCTCCATTCTCTCTCCAACTTTTCTCTCCCCTCTCTCTAGCCGACCTCCCTCTCTCTCTCATCTGTCTGTCTCTGTCATCGACTACACACACACACACAATATAAAATCCTCCATTGAAGAACACACTCCCAAGGTCTAGAGTTGCGAGGAATTTCACTACCGACCATCCAACGAGCAATCCAACGAGATAATCTTGATCTCCAAGTTCTTATGATTATTTGAAGACTAGGGTCATCTCTTTTTTTCTCCCCTTCATTTTCGGCATTCTCAAGCCTTGGGGGAGTGTTCATCTTAGCTTGATTTTGAGGGATAGAAATTGATTCTAGCATGAATCCTTGCATGAATATTGAGTCTAAAATCTTGATCATCTAACCCCTATAAAGTACCAATTTTTATGGCCACAAATAGGAATTTCTATGCTCTTGTTTTGGTCATGATTTAGATGATGATTTGTGTTCTAGGGATTTATTTAAGAGTTTCTATGTGATTGATTGAATGAGAAAAATGGTGATATATATATGTATGTATGTACCGAAAATTTAGTGAAAATTTAAGGATTTTCCTGATGTTCTTAGCTTGAAATTGATGAAGAATTTGTGCTCTAAAAATTAATCTAAGACCTCCTAAGAAATTGATTTAATGAGAAGAAATCCCATCTCTATTTTGATGAAGAAAAATCGATGGAATTGAGTATAAAATTTTGAGATTTTTATGTGTTGTTCTTGATATGTGAGTTTATAATGTTATTGATGATTTTGAATGATATGAATGCATGAAAAATGAAGAATTGAAAGAGTATGAATTTCCCCTAATTTATGTGGAAATGCCGATTTATATACATGTATGAGGATTTGATGATTTCGTGTTGATTTTGATGATATTTGTTGAGATTATGAGTTATTTGATGATATGAGTATGATTAAATAAGAAAAATGTAAAGTATGAATTTTTATGCAAATTATTCTTAAAAATTCGAACTATATAAGTGTAATAAAATAGATGATTTTTAATGTTGTATGTTAGTATTGCTTAATTCGAGGATTAATAAATTATTTCTAGTATAAATTGAGCTTAAGTATAGAAGGAATCGAAGAAAGAAAATTGTTTGCCCAAAAAGATAAAATTCGGTCTACATGAGCTTAAGAAGAAGATTTTTTGTGTTTGAGATCGTTTTAGTGAATTAATTGAAAAATCGATCAAATAGAATTTTTCTAAGTATTATAGAATCTCGAATTTTTGAATTCGGATAAATTTTGCACTAAATGCCAAAAATGTCTATCAAAATGAAAATGTTAAGTTGGAATTTTTCATCTTGAGTTATTTGAGTGATTTGATGTTATATTCATGAAATTGAAATTTATTCTAAGTATGTTAGAGCTTTGAATTTTGGAAATCGAGTAAGTATTGCTATATATATGAAAAAGTTGATGATTATGAAGAATTTGAGCATGAAATTTTGAGTTCTTGATATTTTTTGAAGTGTTTGATGATTAGATGATGAAATTGGTGTAAAAATAGCTAACTTAGCTTTTTGAAATGTTTGAATCCGAGTTAGTATGTGGAAGTTATCGAGTATTGAAGATTAAGAATGAAAAATCGAGTTTTCTTGAGTTAAAAATGAGATTAAGTAAAACTAATCAAGTAATTAGTTAATTAGAATTATTTTGAGTCATTTTGCTAAGTTTGTTAATTTTTTCCGAGCATCTGCACGTTTTATGAGAAAAATGACGTAGACTTTATTCTGAAAAAATTTATTAAGAGTTCGGATTCTGAATCCGATTTCATATTTATTATTATAAGAAAAATGAAACAATTTTAATTTAAATCTAATACTCCCTCTGTCCTGCCGAATACAGCCTAGTTCATATGTGTCACAACCCGATTTCTAATGTATTACAACGACTAGAAAACAAGGGGCAGTGAGGTGGAACAATGAACTTTTACTCAAAGATACATGCTCGTTAATTGAAGAATAACATCAACAATCAAACATACTCACAAATAATGTGGATTATCAATTAATGGGTTCTGAAGAAAGAGACATTTGTCAAGATTTTGGATATCGATCGATTCAAAGAATTAGGTTTGGTTATTAATAAATGTTGCATTCAAAAAGTAAGTGGGCTAATTTTTAACTTTTAATCGTCAAGTGGTGGTGTAGTAGATTTTGAAGAATCGTTAGATGATTCCAACAAACTTTAGGTGGAATTCAGAAAGGATTTAAGAAATTATTGAGCTCAGGGGCTCTTTCATCATTAGGGATCGAGCATGCAAGGCAAGATTATTTTAAAATGATGAAATTGCAGCGGATTATGATCATCGACTCGAAAATCCCAAGGTTATATGTGTGAAGACACAAAACCTTAAGCTTAAACATTTATTTAAGGAGTAGTTAACAATGAATCACCTCAAGCACACCGCATCCTTCCTCATCCGAGCTAACCTGCACGTTTTAGAAATAACATGCAGGGCGTGAGTACTTCGTACTCAGTGAACACATGCCAAAATATTTTGAAATCTCGCTCGATAGAGCTATATAATTGAAATTGCCTTATTAGCTGCACCACAAGTGTTAGATAAACAATTATTTAAAATAATTTGCAACTTTTGACAGCTTAAAACATTTTCATTTGTTTTCTGAAATCGTCTGCAGACATTTTATCAAAGGTAAGAATCCATCTACGTATCTCGTCTTCTTATGGTGTCGAGAAGTAGGCTTCCTCCTCAAACACCATGACCGGCCTAACCATAGCAAAGCTCACATTGTTTACATAACCGGCCTAGGGAGGCTCACAGTTATGTTGTAATACCCCGAAAATTCTTTACGTTCTTAAAAATTTAAAGTTAATAATAAAAATAGCTTTGCATGCCTAAGTTTACGATTTTGAATTCTAAGACTAACGGTCAAATCCGTTTCCGAAAATAAATTATGGAAGTCAGCTAGACGACTACTGTATTAAGGGTTATCGCGTACGAGAAATTTTTAGTTCGTGAACTCAGAACGGAAAACCGTCTGATTTTTACATTCACGAAATTGCAATACGAACTAGCCCGAGAAAGTTTGTTTTTATGATTTTCCGGATGAAACTCGGACTGTGTCGTCCCGAGCTTTTGTCGGAATTAAATTTTTAAATATTATTTTCCGATCAAGTTTAATACGTTAGAATTTTTGGACGAATCGGATTGTGACGATTTTGTGCCGAGCTTCGTTTTTCGTCGTTCGATTTTCGTAACGTCGTATCGCGTCGGAAAAGCGCGTAATTTCTCTCCCTTTCCCCCTCATGACCGACATCACACACACACATTAGCTTGATATTTCATCTTTTTATATAGTATTAATTTGATGACTAATGTTAATACTATTCCTACTTTACACCTAAGTTAGATTTATTATAACAAATTAAGTCATCACCATCCTCACTCCCAATCCCTCCCATTTCGAAACACACACACATACATTCTATCTCTCTCTTTTCTTCATTCTCCATTGAAGACATCAAGTTCTTAGAGCAAAAATTCCACACAAGTCTTGATTCATCCATCGAATCTTCTAACTCCCTTCACTAAAGCTCAAGGTAATTATCTCCTCTCTTGATCTATCCAATCAAAATATATTTCTTTTTATTTTTTCTTTTGGATCGAAATTGAGGATGATGGAATTAGATGTTTGATCTTCGATTAGTGTAATTAGATATGTTTAGACTTGATATTTAGGGTTAAAATTGAAAGAAATCAAGAGCCCTAAAACCTTTGATAATACTGAAAATTTGGGGGAATTAGGTAGGTTGATGGAATTCTTCAATTGATGTCATGATATTGCTTAGAAATCGAAAGCCCTATGAAATTGATGAAAACCGATTTAGGGCTAGGGTTTGGAATTGAGGATTTTCAATTTAATGTGTATTTGGACTTCAATTGTTTAATGGATGATATGGTGGTATGATTTATGGATAAATGGTGTTGATTGATGAAGAAAATCACTCTCTTTAATTATGTGTAAATACCGAAAATTATGAGAGATTTAGGGTTTGCATGTAGTTCAATTAGTTGAGGATTTGTTGATGAAATAATGTTGTTAATGATATTAGATGTTGTTATGAATTTAATTGGGATTTTCTAAAAACATATTGTGAGTCGTAAGAGACGAAGAACTCGATTTAAGTTGAGATGTAGTAATGATATGAAGTGATGATATGCATGAAAATGAATCTCGTTAGATGTTGTTTGATGACGTAAAATTTTAGCGAAATCCGATAACTTTGGAAATCTCGTAAGAGACGAACAAGTAGCCGTAATTAATAACCGAGAAGTCGAATAAGAATTTCTAACTTGATAATATTGTTTATTATGGACTAAGGTACGACTTTGTAGTTGACGACATGAGCTTTCGAGTTTTTAATACGAGTTGTAGTTATAGTCGAGAACTAGAACGAGAAATTGTTAACTTGTTTTTGGTTTAGTACTTGATAGTTGAAAGCCGATGTTTACAACGTCGTGCTTTTGGACGAGTTTTGAAAAGGAGTTCATCACGTACGGGAGTACGTGTTGACTGCCTTGAGAGTCAAGTTTCATGAAAAATCGAATACGAGAACTTAGAACGAACCTAAGAAGTTATACGTCGTTTCCATCGAGCAACTAGGGTTAGCGCGGCAGTTTTGCGATCCTTGTCGGAAACTGTAATATCTTTTAGCACGTTTATTGGATTTGAGATCCGTAAATTGGAGCGTAAACTAGACTTCCCAAGCTTTCAAATGGTAAAGGGCTCATCCCCTGTTTCCAGTTACTCTGTTCTGGTCAGTCCCCAGAGTTTCTGTAATGCGCAGTGATTTTTAGGATTTATTGTCTTAAGTTGTTTTCTTCGCAACTTAGTTCTTTCGATCGTTTAAGCCGTAATAACTTGACGACTACCTTCTCTACTGACCTAAGACTTGAGTATGAGACCTTTCGAGTTCTAAACGAGATTTGTTCAAGTCTCGTTTTCCGTTTAACTAAAAAGAAATTAGTAGTGTGTAAATGCCTAAAGAAATGAAACGACTAAAGCCTAATTCGATTTTCTATGTTCGATTATCTTTTTCGACCGATTTTAAGTGTTATTATTTTACGATGAAGGAGGAAGCCAGTAGTAAAGAAAGGACGGAAGATCAGAAGATCGGAAGCTAGTACGTAGTTCTGTAAACACTAAGGTAGTTTTATAATTATGGCATGAACTGTTTTATGTTTTATGTGAGTTCTCTTGTACCTATCTTAGTTAACATTCGTGTTTTCCAGATTTTAGAGTTAATATAAATAGGTTAACTAACGATCGGCTCTGAGTTAGCTGTTAAGTGCTTTCCAGAGTTAGTGCACTTTGTAACTTGTGGTGTATGTGATACCCTGTTGAGGGGTACCAACCACGGTGAATGAGAATTGGTCAAGATTTGAACGTAGCATACCAGAAAATGCTCGGCCGAGTAAATTGTGAAAATCAGTTAGAAAATGTTTAGTAGGCACGGGCTAATCTCAAATAAAACCCCGATGTGCTACAAATTATGAAATGCCATATTATCTATTCTTATGATTATGTTTTCGGCATCGTGCCCACTAAGTACTTTTGTACTTAGCCCTGCTTTGTTTTCTAAATGTGCAGGTTGAAGCGACGAGAGCGGCGGTGGTTGAAGTTGAGTTGAGAAGTAGGATTGCTTTAGTTTATGATTTACTTCCGCTGCAAAACTCTAGACTTTTGAGATCATGTACATTTTGATGAACCACTGTAGTATAAGTCTGTAATCTTGAACTTAGATACTTTCGAGTACTTCTTTTGTCGAGTAATCCTTCGCGATTAACTCTTCCTTTATATTAGTAAAGTCTTGTTCATTGAATGTTTGTTGTCTTTTATGTATGTTTAGTTAGTCAGCCCCCTTCTTCCCCGCTTCTTTAATCCAACCCCAGTCGCACCCCGGCTTCGGCCGTCCCTCGGGATTTGGGGCTGTGACAGAGTGGTATCAGAGCAAGGTTTGTTTCCTGCTCTGATCATGAGTCATTCTTCTAGTACGAGTTATTCTTTTAGTGATACCACAAGTGGTATCTGAGCAGAGGTTCGTTCTCTGCTCTGGTTGCGAGTCAGTCTTCTAGTCTGAGTCATTCTTTCAGTAATGCCACAAAGCGGTATCGGAGCAGTAGTTTGCTTCCTGCTCTGGTTATGAGTCATTCTTTCTTAATATGAGTCATTCCTTCTAGTAATATCACAGAGTGGTATTTATATACAAGTCTTCCTTCGAGTAATAATATTGAGTATTCATTCGTACTCTATACCGAGTCTTCTTTCGAGTTATAGAACAGAGTATTTGTATATACTCTAGATCAGAGTCTTCCGTCAAGTAGAAGATAAGAGTTAGACTATAACACTAAGATTGAGAATGTAGATGTCAACTCAACCTCCCGCTACGTCGACTCAACGAGGAAAAGAAAAGAATTTTAAGTATGCGATTTCTTTTAAATAAGAAATTTTATGAATAAGTATTTAATGAGATCGAGAATGAGAATGAGTTGTGTTCCAAAAATAAAAATTTTATGGAAGTATAAATTTTTATACTTTATGTGATTATGTGATAGTACAAGTACTATCTTATGTGAAATTATTTGCGCGATAATTTCTTTCTTTTTAAAATTTTTGGACACAAGAATATAGTTGGATTTTAGGGATTTTTCCCAGTTCAATGAGAACGTAGACTCGAAACCTAATATCTTTCCGGTTCTTCGAGGATTTAGACGTTTTTAAGAAACGTTATTTTGAAATGATTTCGAAAGGAGATCCCCGACACAAGGAGAACTTCTACTGATGAATGTCACGTGCGTTAAGTGACATGAATGAAGATTCGGCAAAGTCGAACTTTGTTGTTCCAAACACGAATTTCCTGCGGGGAAAATGAAATAAAAATGGTACGGTAAATAGTGTTAGTAAACGAGGAAATGATTAGGCGTTTGAGAAGCTTTCAGTTTTGAATTAAGAAAGATATGAACGGGACGACGAAGACAGAATAAAGGGAATCAAAGCCAAATGAATTAAGTGAACGCTACTTACGTGTAAGTAACGTAAATGACGTCATTCGTGTCACGTCATTCCGTTTTCTTTTCGTTTCGTGTTTCAGTAGAGTTCGCCTTGAACGAGCTCTACGAAGAAAATCGTATAAATTATTAGAAGTCGAGCACGAAGCTTGATTAATTTTGCCATCGATCGCCCGATTCTAGCGACGACAACTGGGACATAGTTTTTAGAAAAGTTATTCTCTAAGTTTAATTCCATTTTCTTTTGGAATTTATTCCATATTTCGTTCTTGAGCGACGACTACAACTAGTACGAGTATCAAGAGTCGTTAACGACAAATTCTTTTGTGAATGGATGTTACTTTTGAATAAGTAACATGAACAAAGTAAACGTACTTTATTTTAATAAGTGAGAGTCGTTAAGAAATGTTGTTGAGAAAGTACTAAAGAATTAAAGTAAGAACATAGTAAGATAAGAATGGAAATAAAAGTCTTGAAATTTTTTATTTTATATATATATATGTTGTTGAGTGCAATTTGTTGAATTGCTAGAAGTCTTGATAAGTGGTTGTCTTAAGTGGTGATGTTACAATTGAATAAGGGAATGGTCATTTTGTAATTTAAGTTTTTCGTTGAGATAAGTTATTTTCCCTACTTGTTACTGATCCGTGTTTCCTTACAACTTTTCTAGGATAGCTAGGACTCGTGTTACTACTCGGAAGAGCCAACCTTTGGTCGAGTGCGAGCGCACCATACTAGACATGATTCAAGATGAGTATCGAGTTTGAGGTAGACTACGGTGAGGAAGATGTGGGACAGATTATTAGCAACTTTTCATCAGCTTACATTCCAGTACGACACTTGGTTCCGGAGAGTCAGGCAATACTAGACCTGATTGTACACCTACCGGACGAGTGGCGCGGTTGGGCGCACCGCGTGGCGTGGTACTTCCTAGGGATCTTCGGCGACGACACTGAGCCGACCGGCAACTACACCGGATTCGCCCTGTTTGTGCACAGGCGCTTCTTTGAAAGCAGATACATGCTTCCAGTTCCTTTAGAGCCGCACCTCCCCTACAGTCAGTTTCCAGCCGAGACCGAGCCAGAGCACCTCGACTTAGACCTAGAGTTTTCCGCCCTGTTGGAGTTTCCACCAGACGGTGTACCGAGTGAGGAGGACGCAGAGTCCGAGCAGCTAGAGAAGGACGAGGAGCCCGCTGTTACACCGGAGCTACCACCAGTTAGTCCACAGATCGAGGAGTTAATCCCAGGGCCAGGATTCGTAGAGATCGACGCCGAGACAGTCGCGTTGTTAGGACTATCTTCGCCATTCTTACCTGACGTCTGTGTTAGAGTCAGAGGACCCTTAGAGACGAGACTGTTTAGAGAGGAGTCTGAGCACCGAGAGATCGACGCGAAGCTTGCCGCCTTGTTAGAGTTACCATCTCCACTTATGCCGCTTTAGGAGATCTGTGCGAAGTGGGGAGTAGTCAGAGAGCAGATGGAGGTAGGACCGTCCAGAGTCCATTCTAGGGAGGAGTTCGAGTCAGGTTCAGGTTCAGGTTCAGTTCCCGAGCACCTTCTTCCCCTGAAGAAGCGTGCAGTAGAGATCAGCGAGGACTACCTTGTTTCCGACCTAGAGGAGACAGTTTCAGAGGCACCGTCGCCCACTCTGCTTACACTTTCTGACGGCTCTACTCTGAGGGAGGACTAGGCACTTCAGCTCGTCTTTGGTTCAGAGTCTGAGGAAGAGGACCCAGATTAGGATCCTGAGGAGGACCCGGACGAGGATCCGGAGGAGGACCCAGAAGAGGACTCTTAGGGTTTTTAGGCCGTAGAGGGCAATTCCGACGCGACTGTAGTCTGTCGAGTAGAGCGTCGTAGACGCATGTTAGTAGTAGTAGTAGCTCTTTTGTCCTATACAGAGTCGGATCAGTAACTAGTTTTTGTAGTACTCTAGCGGATACGAAATTTTATGAATATTTTCCGTTCTAGTACTTTTGGTAGGTACGGAGTTGCAGCTTTTTAATGCACCCGGTAAATAGTAGGCAGTCAGCCTAGTTTAGACTAGTAGTAGTCTAACCTTTTTGTATAAGTCCTCGTTGGAGGCAGAATTAATATTCTTTTTGATGTATATATATATACATGACCCATAAGAGGGTTTTAAATCACAAGAAAAATTTCCTATGAATCGTGTAATTGATCAGAATGTCAATGAATTCGTGTGACGAGAAATTTAAGTTTAAATTTGAAAGTTAAAAAGATTTTGAAGTTAATATCGAAGCTATGTTCGATATGTCGTTCCATGAACTTGATTAAGTTGAGAATGAACTAGTGAGTACTAAGAGTGATTAACAGAAAATACTAATGAGAATTTCAATTTTTCCTTAGACTAAAGAAAATGCCGCCGAGAAACGTTAACAATAGGAGAGGTCGAGGACCTGGAAGGCCTAGAGGACGTGGGAGACGTCAACCGAAAAATGACAGAGAACAAGAGTATGAACAGAATGCTACCCCACCACCATCACTATCCCCATCACCACCCCCATCACCACCACCTCCACCACCACCCCGTAGAGATATTGAGGATCTCTTCCTCAAGAGGAACCCTCCGATGTTTAATGGAACAGGCAGCCCTAGCGATGCTGAGCTATGGGTGAGATCTACCGAGAAGATATTCAAACTCCTCAGATGTACTGATGAGGAGAGAATGCTATGTGTCGCATTCCAACTG
This sequence comes from Schizonepeta tenuifolia, assembly GCA_029490685.1. NCBI lineage: Eukaryota > Viridiplantae > Streptophyta > Magnoliopsida > Lamiales > Lamiaceae > Schizonepeta > Schizonepeta tenuifolia. The sequence continues at coordinate 40,175,666 of CM055959.1, read as the reverse complement.
ACTGGATCGACAGATTACTAGTGGGAAGCAAGACAGAAGGTGATACCCGCAGAGCATCTGGCTCGTTTCACGTGGGAAGAGTTCAAGGAAATTTTTTTTGACAAATACGTACCCAAGACGTATAGAGAACAGAAGGAAGCCGAGTTTTACAATTTGAAGCAAGGAAAGCTGACCGTGACTGAGTATGACGCCAAGTTTTGCGAGCTGTCTAGGTATGCACCGACTCTGATTGATACCGAGGAGAAGTTATCCAAGAAATTCCAAGGAGGACTGCGACATGAACTGGGAATCGCGCTAGCTAGTCATGGGGGGCTAGGCTACACAGATATTTTGGGAAGAGCTCTGGAAATGGAGGCCGTCGTGCCTGATGAGAAGAAGATTGTACCAACTGCATCAGCTCCAGCACAGAACCAGAACCGAGGCTACTATAACAACAATAGTAGCAACTATCAGGGAAAGAGGAAATGGAATGGAGGAGGTAGCGGAGGCTACAATCAGAACTCTAACAACCAGGGTAATCAGAAGAGGGATTTTCAGCAGAGCCATCAACAGCCTGGACCGAACAACAACAACAGCAACAACAACAGCAACAAACGGCCGTGGCAGGGAAACAACAACAACAACAGCAACAACAGCCCGAAGCCGCTCCAAGCCGTACCTCTCCGAGCCATACAAACACAGTCGCAGCAGCTGCCAATGAATCAGCAGCAATTCCAGCAGCATGCACAGCAGCAACAGAATGCGAGGGCATGCGCTATCAAACAAGGTGGCCAGCACAAAGGAAAAGGCAATCTAGCAGGTATGGGAAAACTACACAACATCTCCATTAAGATACTGTTTGATACTGGCGTATCGCATTCTTTCATTGCTGGCTCGTGTGCCGATAACTTAGACATCAGGCCTGTAAGAGCTACACATTCTATGAGAGTAGCTACACCTTCAGGAGAGATCACTACTTCCACGCATGTTTGCTCTAACCTAGAACTAGAAATTGGAACTCTTAAGGTTAAGGCGAACAACTTAAACGTTATGATAATGTGGGACGTAGATATAATCCTAGGAATGGATTGGTTGTCAGAGAATTATGCAACAATTCTCTGCAACGAGAGAAAAATCTCTTTTCAACCCCCGGGTAAAGAACCAACCGAATTCCACAGAATTTCCATGGGTAGAGGCGTACCAATTATATCAGCCCTTCAAGCCACGAAGCTCATGAAGAAGAAAGGTACCACGGCTTATCTTGTGTACCTAGTCAGAGAGCCAGGAGCCGAGAAGACCATCCAAGACGTAACAGTTGTGAATGAATACGAAGACGTCTTTCCAGAAGTATTACCAGGATTGCCACCAGATCGTCATGTGGACTTCACGATTGACTTAGAACCAGGAGCCGCACCTAAATCTAAAGCCCCATATAGGATGGCACTGAAAGAATTAGAAGAGCTCAAAATCCAGTTACAAGAATTGCTAGACCTTGGTTTCATCAGGCCAAGCGTCTCACCTCGGGGAGCACCAGTGTTGTTTGTTAGGAAAAAGGATGGATCAATGAGAATGTGCATAGATTATCGAGAACTGAACATGATCACGCTCAAGAACAAATATCCTTTGCCAAGGATCGAGGATCTATTCGATCAGCTTAAGGGTGCAGGAGTCTTCTCCAAGATAGATTTAAGGTCAGGGTACCATCAGCTGAAGATCAAACCTGAAGACGTACCGAAGACCGCTTTTAGAACCCGATATGGCCATTACGAATTCATAGTGAAGCCATTTGGTTTAACCAACGCTCCAACTGTATTCATAGATCTTATGAATAGAGTTTTCCACCCTTACTTGGACAAATTCGTTTTAGTATTCATCGACGACATCCTCGTTTACTCTAAGAATGAAAAGGAGCACGAGGAACATCTACGGATAGTGTTGGAAACACTAAGAGCCGAGAAACTCTACGCCAAATTCAGTAAATGCGAATTTTGGCTGAAGGAAGTAATGTTCCTTGGAAATATAGTATCGGCAGAAGGAATCAAAGTGGACCCAGCCAAGGTAGAGGCAGTGCACAACTGGAAGTCACCAACGAGTCAGAATGAGATTCGAAGTTTCTTGGGTTTAGCCGGTTAGTACAGAAGGTTTATTGAGGGATTCTCCACGATCGCCCGCCCGATGACGCAGTTACTCAGGAAGGAGACCAAATTTAAGTGGACGGACGAGTGCGAGAAGAGTTTCCAAATGCTTAAGGAAAAGTTAACCACAGCGCCAGTACTAGCACTTCCAGACACAAACAAAGAGTATGTGGTTTACACCGACGCATCGAAAAATGGGTTAGGTTGTGTCTTAATGCAAGAAGGACGAGTGATAGCTTATGCTTCACGACAACTTCGACCTCACGAAGTTGGGTATCCAAGCCACGACTTAGAACTCGCAGCCGTGGTGCATGCGTTAAAGATTTGGAGACACCATCTTTATGGTGTAAGGGTTGAGATATTCACCGATCACAAAAGCCTGAAGTACTTTTTCGAGCAAAAAGGAACTGAATATGAGACAAAGGAGATGGCTCGAATTAGTCAAGGATTACGACTGGGGAATCAATTATCATCCAGGAAAGGCTAATGTGGTAGCAAACGCATTGAGTCGCAAGGCTCCAACGAAGTTAGGATGCCTCTTTGTAGAGGAAGAAACTTTAGTACGAGAATTCGAGAAGATGGATATCAAAGTGCTCGACACGCCAGCTATGATAACAAGTCAGACAGCAGCATTAGAAGCTACACCAGATTTGAGAGAAAGAATCATCAGTGCTCAGAGAAAGGATGAATCAATGGAAAAGTTGCGATTAAGGATAAGAACAGAAAAACCAGACGGATATTCCGAGGCACTAGACAATGCGATACTATTTGAAGGCAGAATTTGTATTCCTGATGATGACAGCAAATTGAAGAATGAGATCTTGAGTGAGGCTCATGACACGCCTTATACAACACATCCAGGAAGTACGAAAATGTATCAAGATTTGAGAAAGAACTTCTGGTGGAATGGAATGAAACGAGACGTTGCCTCGTTTGTAGAAAGATGTCTTGCATGTCAGCAAGTTAAGGCTTTACACAGACGACCGTATGGATTGCTACAACCATTAGATGTCCCAGAATGGAAATGGGAAGGCATAGCTATGGACTTTGTCACAGGCTTGCCTAAGTCAAGAAGAGGAAACACAACTATTTGGGTAATTATCGATAGGCTTACGAAGACAGCTCATTACTTACCGATTAAGATTACCTACGGATCAGAGAAACTAGCTCAGTTGTACGTTAGAGAAATTGTACGTCTACATGGAGTACCAAAGGTCATAATTTCAGATAGAGACGCCAAATTCACCTCGAGATTTTGGATTACGATGCAGAAAGAATTAGGAACAGAGCTTAATTTTAGTACAACGTTTCACCCACAGACAGATGGACAGTCAGAGAGAACGATTCAGATTTTAGTCGACATGTTAAGAACAATGGTATTGGACCGAGGCGCGAATTGGGAAGAAATTCTACACTTAGTTGAATTCGCTTACAATAACAGCTATCAGGCCACGATAGGAATGGCGTCGTATAAGGCTATGTATGGAAGGAAATGTAGGTCGCCACTTTATTAGGACGAAGTAGGTGAGAGAAAGAACCTAGGCCCGATGCGATTAATGAGATGATCATCGAACCAATCTCATTATTAGTTCGGCAGATTCGTGATAGAATGAAAGAAGCTCAAAGCCGACAGAAGTCTTATGCCGATGATCATCGAACCAATCTTGAGTTTGAAATAGGAGATAAGGTTTTCCTTAAGATATCACCAACCAAAGGAATCCTTAGATTCGGAGTTAAGGGTAAGCTAAGACCCAGGTTTATAGGACCTTATGAAATCCTCGAGAGGATAGGACCCGTCGCTTATAGATTGGCCTTACCGCCAAGTCTAGGAAGTGTTCACAACGTTTTTCAAGTTTCTCAATTGAAAAAATATGTCTATGATCCTAAGAACGTCATTAGTCAGCAAGACGTAGTTCTTGAATCTGATCTAAGCTACGAAGAGAAGCCGATATCGATTTTGGATAGAAAAGTCCAGGAATTAAGAACCAAATTGATACCAATCGTTAAAGTGCTATGGAATCATCACGGGCAAGAAGAAGCCACGTGGGAGCTCAAGGAAAAGATGAAGGAGAGATATCCTCATCTTTTTGCAGAAGGTATGCAAATTTCGGGACGAAATTTTTCACAAGGAGGGTAGGATGTAATACCCCGAAAATTCTTTACGTTCTAAAAAATTTAAAGTTAATAATAAAAATGGCTTTGCACGCCTAAGTTTACGATTTTGAATTCTAAGACTAACGGTCAAATCCGTTTCCGAAAATAAATTACGGAAGTCAGCTAGACTACTACTGTATTTAGGGTTATCGCGTACGAGAAATTTTTAGTTCGTGAACTCAGAACGGAAAACCGTCTGATTTTTACATTCACGAAATCGCAATACGAACTAGCCCGAGAAAGTTCGTTTTTATGATTTTTCGGACGAAACTCGGACTGTGTCGTCCCGAGCTTTTGTCGGAATTAAATTTTTAAATATTATTTTCCGATCAAGTTTAATACGTTAGAATTTTTGGACGAATCGGATTGTGACGATTTTGTGCCGAGCTTCGTTTTTCGTCGTTCGATTTTCGTAACGTCGTATCGCGTCGGAAAAGCGCGTAATTTCTCTCCCTTTCCCCCTCATGACCGACATCACACACACACATTAGCTTGATATTTCATCTTTTTATATAGTATTAATTTGATGACTAATGTTAATACTATTCCTACTTTACACCTAAGTTAGATTTATTATAACAAATTAAGTCATCACCATCCTCACTCCCAATCCCTCCCATTTCGAAACACACACACATACATTCTATCTCTCTCTTTTCTTCATTCTTCATTGAAGACATAAGGTTCTTAGAGCAAAAATTCCACACAAGTCTTGCTTCATCCATCGAATCTTCTAACTCCCTTCACTAAAGCTCAAGGTAATTATCTCCTCTCTTGATCTATCCAATCCAAATCTATTTCTTTTTATTTTTTCTTTTGGATCAAAATTGAGGATGATGGAATTAGATGTTTGATCTTCGATTAGTGTAATTAGATATGTTTAGACTTGATATTTAGGGTTAAAATTGAAAGAAATCAAGAGCCCTAAAACCTTTGATAATACCGAAAATTTGGGGGAATGAGGTAGGTTGATGGAATTCTTCAATTGATGTCATGATATTGCTTAGGAAGTGTTCGATTAGGGATTAAAACAAAAAGAAATCGAAAGCCCTATGATATTGATGAAAACCGATTTAGGGCTAGGGTTTGGAATTGGGGATTTTCAATTTAATGTGTATTTGGACTTCAATTGTTTAATGGATGATATGGTAGTATGATTTATGGATAAATGGTGTTGATTGATGAAGAAAATCACTCTCTTTAATTATGTGTAAATACCGAAAATTATGAGAGATTTAGGGTTTGCATGTAGTTCAATTAGTTGAGGATTTGTTGATGAAATAATGTTGTTAATGATATTAGATGTTGTTATGAATTTAATTGGGATTTTCTAAAAGCATATTGTGAGTCGTAAGAGACGAAGAACTCGATTTAAGTTGAGATGTAGTAATGATATGAAGTGATGATATGCATGAAAATGAATCTCGTTAGATGTTGTTTGATGACGTAAAATTTGAGCGAAATCCGATAACTTTGGAAATCTCGTAAGAGACGAACAAGTAGCCGTAATTAATAACCGAGAAGTCGAATAAGAATTTCTAACTTGATAATATTGTTTATTATGGACTAAGGTACGACTTTGTATTTGACGACATGAGCTTTCGAGTTTTTAATACGAGTTGTAGTTATAGTCGAGAACTAGAACGAGAAATTGTTAACTTGTTTTTGGTTTAGTACTTGATAGTTGAAAGCCGATGTTTACAACGTCGTGCTTTTGGACGAGTTTTGAAAAGTAGTTCATCACGTACGGGAGTACGTGTTGACTGCCTTGAGAGTCAAGTTTCATGAGAAATCGAATACGAGAACTTAGAACGAACCTAAGAAGTTATACGTCGTTTCCATCGAGCAACTAGGGTTAGCGCGGCAGTTTTGCGACCCTTGCCGGAAACTGTAATATCTTTTAGCTCGTTTATCGGATTTGAGATCCGTAAATTGGAGCGTAAACTAGACTTCCCAAGCTTTCAAATGGTAAAGGGCTCATCCCCTGTTTCCAGTTACTCTGTTCTGGGCAGTCCCCAGAGTTTCTGTAATGCGCAGTGATTTTCAGGATTTATTGTCTTAAGTTGTTTTCTTCGCAACTTAGTTCTTTCGATCGTTTAAGCCGTAATAACTTGACGACTACCTTCTCTACTGACCTAAGACTTGAGTATGAGACCTTTCGAGTTCTAAACGAGATTTGTTCAAGTCTCGTTTTCCGTTTAACTAAAAAGAAATTAGTAGCGTGTAAATGCCTAAAGAAATGAAACGACTAAAGCCTAATTCGATTTTCTATGTTCGATTATCTTTTTCGACCGATTTTAATTGTTATTATTTTACGATGAAGGAGGAAGCTAGTACGTAGTTCTGTAAACACTAAGGTGAGCTTTTACATATAAAATAAAACGAGCAATGCTCGGAAAATCTTTCTTTATCGCTTTGATATCTGTGTTTTCAAAGTGATAATTATGACATGAACTGTTTTATGTTTTATGTGAGTTCTCTTGTATCTATCTGAGTTAACATTCATGTTTTCCAGATTTTAGAGTTAATCTAAATAGGTTAACTAACGATCGGCTCTGAGTTAGCTGCTAAGTGCTTTCCAGAGTTAGTGCACTTTGTAACCTGTGGTGTATGTGATACCCTGTTGAGGGGTACCAGCCACGGTGAATGAGAATTTGTCAAGATTTGAACGTAGCATACCAGAAAATGCTCGGCCGAGTAAATTGTGAAAATCAGTCAGAAAATGTTTAGTAGGCACGGGCTAATCTCAAATAAAACCCCGATGTGCTACAAATTATGAAATGCCATATTATCTATTCTTATGATTATGTTTTCGGCATCGTGCCCACTAAGTACTTTTGTACTTAGCCCTGCTTTGTTTTCTAAATGTGCAGGTTGAAGCGACGAGAGCGGCGGTGGTTGAAGTTGAGTTGAGAAGTAGGATTGCTTTAGTTTATGATTTACTTCCGCTGCAAAACTCTAGACTTTTGAGATCATGTACATTTTGATGAACCACTGTAGTATAAGTCTGTAATCTTGAACTTAGATACTTTCGAGTACTTCTTTTGTCGAGTAATCCTTCGCGATTAACTCTTCCTTTATATTAATAAAGTCTTGTTCATTGAATGTATGTTGTCTTTTATGTATGTTTAGTTAGTCAGCCCCCTTCTTCCCCGCTTCTTTAATCCAACCCCAGTCGCACCCCGGCTTCGGCCGTCCCTCGGGATTTAGGACTGTGACATATGTTACGACCGGCTAGACTGTAACAAGGCTCACAGTCACCTAATCTAATGCATGCAATGTCCTGTCTTGTGCAGGACTTAATCCCGTGCGTCCACAGGACATACTCACATAATAACAAGTAGAGGATTACATACCAAAACATAAAAAACTCAGGTAAGTCAATTAACTTTAAATAAAAGGGCACTTATAAAAATAAATTGCGCATTCATCTTTGAGTTTCGATTTCGAAAGCTCACCTGTCATTCGGTGGTTTTGCTCGGAATACCTCATTTCATCTCGCTTCTTACTTCAGGACTCCACTCGCTTCTTACTATCGAACTTTACTCGTTCCTTCAAGGTTAACATTCTTATAAGGACGAGTTGTATTTCTCAGAAACGATAAACCAGTTCTAATGCTCGGCTGAAGGACTTCTACATGACTCGGGTATCTCAACTTATCTCGACTTATCTGACTCGATCTTTCTCGGTTTCTCGATTCGATCCAAATACTAAACCAACAGACTCAGAACTCAAGTACTTGACTTTAGAAATATCTAAATATTTTATTAATAAAATATTCCACATAAGACAGAAAATCACTATTCACATTACACGTCTCGTTTTTCTTGATTTCTCGAGTTAAACGAACTCAGAAAATTATGAAATTAATTCTCGATTTCTAACATCACAAATCATTCACAAACAAACTTTCAGATCAAGAATCGAACGTTCACAAACAGGTAAACGACCGACTTCGATAATTATTTGGAAAAAGAAATTTTTTTTCAAATATAATAAAATATTCTAGAAAATTAAATTAATTATTTAATCATTATTATAAACTCGGTTATTCATTCAAGACTCGGTTAAGACTCGGTTATTGAATAATGCTATCTCGACTCTACTCGGTTTCTAGAAAATATAATTTATTAAACCTTTATGAATTATTTTATTCTCTTTTAATAATTTATAACTTTAATCATTAATAGGAAAATAAAATCCAAAACTAACTTTACTAAATAAAGTTTTTGTCTTTTTCTCGTAAAACGTGCCATTGATCAGAAACTTATTAACTCTATAAAAAGATTCTAATGACGTCTAATTACTTTTAATTAACTCGATTATTCTTCTTATTTTTCATTTTCTTTACATTATTTCTCATTTCTTATTATTTAAACTCGATTTTCCATTAACGATGTCGATTCTCGACAACTTCTTCATCTTAGCTCGAATTCAAAATTTTCGAGAAGAAACTCCAATTGTTTTAAATTTCATCTTCATCTTCGATTCATCACATTCATCAAATCTAACTTGAATCATCAAGAACTATCAACCTTGATCATCACTTTTAATTTGAATTTAATTAATAAAAATTCCTAAAAATTCATTAAAAATTTATTTCTCTATTTCTTTTTATTTTAACACTTTTAATCCACCAAATCATGCATCATCTAACCATATATCATCAAAATATCATCTTTTTCATCAAGAACATCATCAAGAACATCAAGAACATTTTCAAGAACATCAAGAACATCATATTCTTCATCCTTACTAAATTTTTGGTATTCTTAGGAAAATTATATCCGATAATTTCTTTCTTCCATTTCTTTTATCACTTATCTCATTTTCTTTTATCAAATCAAACTAAAAACATCAACACACAAAATTTCAAATTTCCATAAGATTTTCGGTCCACATACATATATATACTTCATTTTTTTTTTCTCATTCAACATCATCAAAATCATCCTCAATCATTTCTCAAGAACATACATCAAAACTTCCTAATTCTACACCTCATTTCCATCGGTTTCCATCATCAATAGAAATGAAGATTTCTCCTCTTTTAATCCAATACATAGATCCTCTTAGATTAATTTCTAAAACACAAATTAAACACTAAAATCATGCTTGAATCATTAACATGAAAATCCCTATTTTGACCTATAATTTTCGATACATACATGTATGTATTCATCTCAATTTTTCTCATTCAATCTACACATAGATATTCTTAGATCACTCCTTAGAACACAAAATTATCATCCAAATCATGATCAAAACAAAAACATGGAAACCCCTATTTCTAGACATGGAAATCGGTATGAATAGGGTTTTGAAGAAAAAGATTTTAAACTCGATTTTCATGCATAAAACTATGCTAAGATCGATTTATAGACTCCAAAGTTGGTTGAAATCAAGCTCTCCTCCATGGCATAGAAGTGCCAAAATTTAAAGGGGAAAGAGAGAGGATAAACCTAGTCTAGAATCAATCACAAGAATGAGGGGATTAAGAATACCTTGTCGAATTACTCGTTGGATGATCGGTAGTGAAATTCCTCGCAACTTTAGAGCTTGGGAGCTTGGTCTTCAATGGAGGAATTCATGGTATGTGTATGTGTGTGTCTTGGCCGAGAGAGAGAGAGAGAGAAAGAGAGAGAGAGAGAGAGAGAGAGAGAGAGAGAGAGAGCGAGCGAGAGGTGGATGAGAGAGAGAGAGAGTAGAGAGAGAATTGGAGAGAATAATTTAGAGAGATGATTAAGAGAGAGAGAGGGTGTTGCGTGAGAGAAATGAGAGTATGATAGGTTTTTATTTGAATTAGTTGCACCCGATAGTGAAAAACGAGATATAATTTTCTCCGGAAGAAAAAGTTATTCGGTGCAATTTAACCCTAATTTCTCATTAAACTCTCAAACGATTTAAAACTCACCACGACTCTTTCTCGACATCGGAATTCTCTCTACTTCATCTCTAACATCACCAAATAAATCAAGGATACTAGGAATCCAAGTTTCGGATTAAAATTCTGAATAACGAAGAAAGCGTAAAAAGTTACTATTCATATTCGTTCTTTAAAGAAATAAAATTCAAACCCGATTCAAACAAACTTAGAAAATTCTCAAACATGCACCAATGGTCTTAGAATAAATTCTAGATTAAAAATACACTAATTTGACGAAATTCAAAAACAATTGGTGAATAGTGAATTCTCGTCGTCGGTTACTATTCACTGAAAAATATTTTTTCTCGGAATTTTCCGAAATTCGAACTTAAACTCAAACTCACATTATCATTCTCAATCAATTCATTACACATTCAATTCGGATAACCGAAATAAGAGAAATCGCGTAACGACATTCAAGGGTATTTTAGTAATTTTGCAAGAAAATTTATTTTCCTTGGAAATTTTATCACCAAGGAAACACATTTAAGCTCATAACTCAATTAAGACGAACTTAAAGACTTATGAAAGATCGGGGTATTACAATATAGGCACGGAGACTAAGAAAAAGGGTATTGGGTATAAAGAAAGTGTTTAGCATAGTGTGAATGTAATATTTTATAATGCTAATAAAGTTATAGATAGGATGGTTGAGTGTGTAGTGGGAGTAGGTTAGTGGAGTTTAGATGGGATGGTGGGCCATGTATATGAACTAATTATTTAATTTAACAGAAACAGGCCAAGTATAATGGACGTCCCAAAATAGAAAACATGTCATATTCGGTGGGACGGAGGGAGTAACTTTTATTTTTTAAAGTTATAATCGATCAGAGTCGAGTCAGCATGAGTTAATAACCAAGCCTTGATTAAGTATCCGAGTTGAGAATTGTGATTAAATGAATTTATGTGATTTTTTAGAATTTTTCTAGAATATTTAATTATATTTGGAAAATTTTCTTTTTCCATCTATTTATCGAAGTCAATCATTTACCTATCTGTGAATGTCTGATTCCTGATGTGAAAGTCTGTATGTGAATGATTTGTGATATTAGAACCCAAGAATTAATCTCGTAATTTTCTGAGTTTGTTTGACTCGAGAAATCGACAAAAAACGAGATGTGTGATGTGAATAGCAATTTCTTGATATTTGTGAATTGTTTAAGATTAATTTGTCTGATGTTATCAAGTTATATTTTCCGATTCTGAGAGTCTATTGGTTAAGTACTTGGGTAGAATCGAGAAATCGAGAAAGATCGAGTTAGACAAGTCGAGATAAGTTAAGAAAACCTGAGTCAAGTAGAAGTCCTTCAGTCGAGCGTTAGAACTCGTTTTCGTCTTTAGTAAGTAGACACGTCCTTATGAGATGTTATTCTTGAAGGAATGAGTGGATCTGAGAAGTAGAGGAAGAGAAGAAAAGGAAACTACCTCGACCCAAACCCTTTGCAGTCAAGTGGGCTTTTTAACCGAAACAAATGGATGAATGTGATTACTATTATCATATTATGTGAGTTTTTAAATTTATTGACTTGCCATTTTATCTGAGTTTTTTGTATGTTTAATCATCTACTTAAGTTATTACTATCCTGTGTAAGACAGGAACACACGTGTTGTTAATTGTATGAAGTGACTGTGAGCATTACTTCAGTTAGGCCAGTCACAATGTTTGAAAAGGAGGCCTACTTCTCGACACAAGAGATTATGTGGTAGATTGATTCATACCTACTGTTTATATTATATATGTTGACTGCGTAGTCATTTCAGGAAAAAGAAAATAATTTTTGCATGCACAAGTAAAATGTTTTAAACTGTACTAGCACTTGTGATGCAGTGGCAAGGCAAGTTCAATTATATAGATTTATCAAGCAAAGTCTTCAATTATTTTGGCATGTGTTCACTGAGTACGAAGTACTCAACCCTGCATGTATTTCTAAACGTGTAGGTTAGCTGGATGATGATGGCGGAGGGTGCTCGGCATTGTGTTCAAATAAAGTTTAGTCTTTTGTTTAAGCTTGCAATTGCATATCTTCATATATGTAATTGCGGGACTTGAGTTGATATTCCGCTGCATAAACAATTGTGTTTTATTTGATTTCTTAAACTATTACTCTGATATGGTGTCTATACAATGAGCTTGATGCTCGAACTATTCCATGTTTCCTTATTATTCTACTTGACTTGAATTTGAGATATTTTATATACCTCCGACACTTGAATTATTTATCAATGCTCATTTACTTGAGTTAAGAATTGAAAGCATGTTCTTATTTGTTATCGCTTTCAATATAAATTCCCTTGTTCCCGAGCATGATCCCTTGTTGAGTTATGTTTTATTATGAGGTTTCACCCTTACTGTCCAATGGATTCTAGTCATTTTTATACACTAGAATTCGGGCTGTGACACGTATCACCATTTTTCTCTTTTAATTTTGCTTAAGCTGTGACAATGGGGACATTGTTTAATTTTTCTCGTGGGGGTGGGGGGTGGTTTGTTTCTCTTGATAGTCTCTCTTGTTTGTCTTTGGTTTAATTTATTTCATAATTGAGATGCGGAAGTAGGAATTAAAGTTTATAGTTCATGCTTTTGTTATGATTTGATTGATATGGTTGTCGCATTTTAATTGTGGGGCATTTCATACTTGGATGATTGAAGCTTGATGTTTGAGTGTAGGTGAAGGGTGAGAAAACTTTTATTTTAAGAAGTGTATCTCGAATAATGAGCCTTTAAATGTCTAAATTTGTTTAGTCAAGTTGGGAGGCTTCCGCTCTTCTGGAAATCATGAGCATGGGAAACCACATGTGGACACTTTAGATGATCTCTAAATGTTCACACCTCATGAATTTTGGTCATATAACCTGACTTAACTTGAGAACATTTTGTTAATCTGTTGTTTGAAATTGTTGTGATTTGAAGGGCTCTACCCCTCTTTCTTGTCTGTTCAATGTTGAATCTACTATATGAGAAATGGGTATGGGAAATAATGCTAGGAGGCCGGAATTTCCACGAGTAAACCTAGTTACTATTGCTCGGAATTCACTTAAAACTTTTTAATATAAGAAATTACATGAATTCGGGATACTCTATGTTGTTCAAGTTTTCTCACCTCGATCTTGCATTTAGATGTTATGTTGATTGAGTTCTTGTGTGGAGGGCAACTAATTTTTTTTGTGATGATTGTACTAGATAGATAAATGATGAATTAGTCTTGTGATTGAGAGTTTATTGAAGTATGAACTGTTTAGTTCAATTTATTACTTTTTCATTTTGATTGGCAATAAGATTTACTTGAGGACAAGCAAGGTTTTGTATCTGGAGATGTCATCGACGTCATCCTCAATGATCATGGTCTTGGTCTTCTCCTTGGCCTTTCATCGGAGGGCATCTTTGTCCTTCTCGGAGAGATCAGGACAGTCTGCTTTCAAGTTTCCTGGCTTTCCGCATTCAAAGCATCCATCGGTTTGATTCCTTGAGGTGGTTTCAGTTGAGCTCCGCCTGCTCCTGTTCATACTCCTATACTTACTGATCTTGGAGTTCATCTCTCGAGTTGTTTGGTCATTTTGTCGACTTTCTTCTGAAGTTCGGATCTGCTCGGTTGATCCCTAGCTGAGGAGTCAGTGGACCGTGAGGGTCTAGCGAACTTGGTTCTTTCTGAGTCAGCTCGAAGCGCCATTGGCTTGCCAGCTGAGCTATGCTCGGCAGATACTGGTTTTCTGAAGCTTGGTGTGCTTCAGTCGGAGAATGTCATACTCATTTGCCTTGAGCATGGAGAACAGCTTCTCAGTTTTCATCGAACTGAGGTCACTCCGATTTTGATGGACGACTCTGTAAACCTCCCAGTCTTTGCCTAATGCGGAGAGAACTTTAAAGTTTATCTCACGCTGAGAGTATTTACCTTTTCCAATACTCTCGATGTCCATTAGGACCTCTGTGAATCTCAGCTCCATCTTGTCTATGGACTCCCCGATGAGCTAAGAGACGTTCTCATACTTCTGACAAGCTAAAGTCAATTTATTCTCCTTTATCTCGTCAGAGCCTTCACAGAGTGCAACTAAAGCTTCCCACATAACTTTTGTTGTAGAGGAATTGATAATCTTCGACAGATATAGGCTTTGCCGACGGTGGATAAGATGACACTCTTTGCTATGTCATCAAGTTGCACGATGTCTCTTTCTTCTTTGGTGTACGCCTCTGGACCTTTTGGTTCTTCCTTCATGATCATCTCTCATTCTCCTAAAGTAGTGAAAAGGACCAGTACTGACTTAGTCATACGGATGGGACCATTTTCAATAGTCTCCCACATCCAGTGATGTCTAGCAGTAAGTGCCATCTTCAGGCAAAATTTCCACATGGGATAGTCATCCAAGGAGAACGCCGGTAACCTTCCAAGAAATATCGGGTTCATGTTTTCTGCACACCAACAGAGACAAACAAGAAACATGCAGCAGAATGCACTAAAGGTTTTGAGAAAAGATCTGTTCAGTTGACCACTGAAAAATCTACTCAACAGACAGCTTGTGAACTAGAGCCAACAATCTTTTGAACCACTACTCTGATACCACTTGATGGTTACAGTAACGAGTATCTGGTGTATGGGGGGGGGAATACACCAGTAGCGATTTTTTGCTTTTAAAAATCTTTTCACTGAGTTAACTGCTCAGGTTAGTTTGCTCAATAACAGAGAAAGTGAGTTGGAGCTGCTCTACAACTGAGAATGTTAGTTGGAGCTGATCGTACAGTTGGGTGCACAGCTGACTTCTTGGACTGAGGTCAGCTGTGTATTCCAACTGAGGTTCCAAATAGTTTAGCGTTGCGGAAGTTGGTGGAAATTAAAGCTCGTTACTAAAATTAAAACCTTTATGAAAACGGGGAAGGTCAAGTTCCCAAAACTTAGTGCAGTTTGTGCGAGTGCAATTTGTATGCAGTTTGTATGTTAGGTCAGTTGATTAGGTGACTGAAAGTAAAATACTAAATGTAAATACAGAAATGTAAAAGACATAGTATTTTAACGTGGTTTAGAGATTGACCTCCTACGTCCACAACTTCCTATTTAGGGAAGTAATCCACTAGATAAGCTTACGCTTGCTTATCTAACGGTTCACTTGGTTTGCGGGTACCAAGCAACATAACCAATTCGATTACTAGTTCAAACCAAACCTTACAACACTTTTACGGGCAAGTGTACAGCCTGGTCTTAGATTACGGGTTCTAAGGGACCTAGTCTTAGATTGCGGGTTCTAAGGGACCTAGTGTCTTTGTTATGGGTTCAAAGACAAACCTGAGGTTTTGGGGTTGGGGGATTTTTCAACTGTGAAGCCTTCTACACTGAGAGAAGTGGAAGCTTCTTCCTAAGGCTTAAAGACTTGATCTTTTAGGAGAGAGTCTGCTTGGAATTATGCAAGAACCTAAATTCTAGACTCGATCAAAGAAGGGCTTTTTGAGAGGATAGACGAAAGAATAGGAGGAGGTGTAGACACTTGAGGAGTCCATTTTTTAGTCTATTTTGTGTCTATTTTATGTAGTTTAGATCGAGTTTTTGTTTGTGTTTTGTTCAGTTTTAGTGTTTAGGAGGACATATCTTGGGCAGGAGGTGGTCTGTTGCCCGGCAGGTGGAATTTGGGCAAAACAAGGATGGAAAACTGCATTTATAGAAGCAGGCAGGGCAGGACGGAATTGGTCAAGATGGTGGACTGCTTGGGCCAACTAGCTATGTTTCTCTCCTAAGTCTAGAAGGATAAGGAAAATATAACCTAACTTAAATATCTTTCCTTACCCGACTAGACTTAGGATCTGTAAGGGATCTCTTGAAGATAGATGTGACATGCCATGTTGGGGTTGTGCTTATCAAGTAATTACTTGCCTCCCAAGGTAGCTCATGGAATCCTACCATGTTAAGAACCGGGGGCCCAAACCCTAGTGCTCGCCTATATATATTCGAAGCCTAGCTGGTGTGAAACACACCGTCTTTTATGCTTTCATCCTTAGTTTAATTTGAGAGTTGGTGTGGAAAAGAACAGGTCCTACGGGCAACGTTTTATTCATTTTTTTTCGTACTATTTTCGATCGGCACTTTTGGTCGGTGTTATTTTCTCGCTACGTACTTCGTAAGTTTTAATATAGTTTATCTTATGAATTCTTCAATTTATTGTGTTCGTATATTTACATTCATTTCTAGCTAAGTTTTTATACTTGATCTGGGCAAGACAGTTAAGTGAATTCCAAAGCCTGAGAGATCTAATTAGTGCTTGATAATTGCTTGCATGTATTTCCAATATGTTGATGTGTTTATTCTAATATAGTATAATACGATTAAGAGGTTAATAGGCTGTTAATCACTTAGGACATATTACATCACTAATCAATTGAGAAGTAGGAGTGCTTTCCATAACTTATTTCAATTAAGATTGATTAACATTAGAGAAGGTGTCTACCCTGTTGGGCAAGATGTGATGATTCCTTATTGGACCTTTCTAGTAATTAATGCTTCTTGGACAAGAAACTGAACGATGACTCTGACAGAGGTATTGCCCAAGATAGGGAGCCGGCGGTACGTCGCCAACTAAGTAAGGATAGGTTAGAGAAACTTTGTTGAGAGCGTGATGATTAAAAAGGGATCTCAACATTCAAGTCCTATAACCAACGATGCATGCATGTGATGAATATATTTACACCAATGACCAAGCTAGAGTTTTCACTAAACAATGTCTATGTCCAGATCAAGTTGTTTTTATTATTGATCAAGTTCTCTGTTTCTTTTCAATATTTATTTAGTTTTCGTATTGGGCAAGAGAGCCCCAGTGACCAAGATACCAAAACCATTCTTTCTTACCAAGTGGAGGAGGATTCAAGAGATAGTGACAATCAACTCCTTGTGGATCGACCTTGTACTTACTTGCTAACTATATAGATGTGACGATAGGCTATAAATCCATTTTGAGAGTGCGAACGATAGCCTCATCAAAATTGGCGCCATTGCCATGTAGCTGATTTTGTAACTGCCTCTTGAGAGAGAGACCCTGTGCATGTTTGGCTCTGATCCTATTTGGATCAACGGTGAACTGAAGTATCTTCCTGACCCGGAGAAGTACATCAAGGAATAGAAGAGACTAAAGAGGGGAGCTGGAAAATGAGCATGAGTGGAGGAAAGAATGGTGAGTGACGGGGAAAGGTCACCACCACAAACTTCAGATAGTGAACAGTTAGAAGAAAAAGAGATGCAGCAGCAACAAGCTGATCATGCGAAGACTCTTAAGGAAATCATGTTTCCAACAGATGTCAATCTGAATCCAGCAGGCATCACTTTGCCCGCTATCATTGAAAGTTGGGAGCTGAAATACTCTTTGATACAGATCTTGCCCAAGTTCAATGATTTTCCTGGAGAGGATCCGCAGCGCCACTTACAGGATTTTGAGATGGCAATGCTAACTGTGCACACTAGTGCCGTGGAGAACACATTGAGGGAATATATTCGCCTCCTAACGTTTCCATTTTCACTACAAGATGGGTCAAGGGAATAGTTGTACCAACTACCTCAAGGAAGCGTAACATCTTGGCAGCAAATGCAGCAGAAGTTTCTTGAGCGATACTAATCTTTTGCCCGGATCTAGAACGCAAGAGCGGCTATTCAGAATATCAAAATGGGCAATGGTGAATCTATCTATGATTACCACTCTAGGTACAAGAAGCTAATTGAAAGGCATTAAAGTTGGAACCGAAGTCATTACCCAGCCACTTAAAATACATCTACTTGGGAGAAGATGAGACACTACCAGTAATCATAAGTGTGGAGTTGTCTATTGAGGAAGAAGAGCAAGTAAAGGAGGTCATAGTTGAGTATAAGCTAGCTATTGGATGGACATTGTCTGATAAAAGGGGCATTAACCCCACTGTGTGCAGACATCACATCTTGCTAGAGGAGGATGTCGTGCCCATCAGGGATCCTCAAAGATGACTAAATCCAGCGATGAAGGAGGTAGTGATGAAAGAAATCGTGAAACTATTGAATCTGGGAATTATCTACCCAGTTTATGATAGTAGATGGGTTAGTCCAGTACATGTCGTGCTCAAAAAGTCTGGTATTCAAGTAGTGGAAAATGAGCAGAAAGAGTTGGTGGCTACGAGGCTACAAACAGGTTGGCGAGTATGCATCGACTACAGGAAGTTGAATCAGAAGACCTAGAAGGATCATTTTCTGGTGTTGTTCATTGATTAGATGCTCGAAAGGTTAGCGAGCAACAAGTATTTCTGTTTCCTGGATGGGTACTCGGGCTATATACAGATCTGGGTTGCGGAAAAAGGACCAAGGCAAGACTACTTTAACTTGCCGATTCGGTATGTTTGCATATAGAAGGATGTCTTTTGGGTTGTGCAATGCTCCTGGCACATTCCAAAGATGCATGATGAGCATATTCTCAGATTTGCTTGAAACATGCATAGAGGTGTTTATAGACGACTTTACTGTCTATGGATCTGATTTTGATAAGTGTTTAAGCAACCTGGAATGGTATTGAAGAGATGTGTTGATAAAAGCTTGGTTCTGAACTATGAGAAATGCCACTTCATGGTCAAGGAAGGCATAGTTCTTGGGCATGTCATATCGAAACGAGGGATTGAGGTTGACAAGGCAAAGATCGATATCATAGCCAAGTTTCCCTACCCAAGCAACGTGAAGCAATTGCATGGTTTCCTTGGGAACGCAGGATTTTACAGAAGATTTGTCATGGACTTTGCCAAGATCGCGTAACCTATGACCAGGCTGTTATAAGGAGAAGTGGAGTGGAATTTTGATGAAGACTGCAAGAAGGCATTCCATACATTGAAGGAGATCTTAGTATCAGCACCTATTATTCAACCACCGGATTGGGGGATGCCATTTGAGGTGATGTGCTATACGAGTGGTTACGCTGTGGGAGTTTTCCTTGGGCAGAAATGGGGTAAGATGAACCATGTCATATACTATGCATCTAAGACTCTAAATCCTGCCTAATGCAATTACTCGACCACAGAGAAGGAATTGCTAGCTGTAGTTTTTGCATTTGAAAAGTTTTGATCATACCTGCTTCGGGGCAAGACCATAGTCTACACTGACCACTCCGTCCTGAAGTTCCTCATGGCCAAAAAGGAGATGAAGCCCAAATTGATAAGGAGGATCTTACTACTCTAGGAATTCGATGTGGAGATTAAGGACAAGGCTGGAGCCTAGAATTTAGTGGCTGATCATTTGAGCCACATAATCCAACAAGAAGAGGCTGAGCCGATCAAGGAGACCTTCCCGGATGAACACCTGGCTCTTGCCCAAGACAATCCTAAGCCTTGGTATGCTGACTTGTGTAATTACATTGTCCTGGGACGATTACCAGGCAACCTCAGTTTTTATCAAATTAATAAGCTCAAGGTGGAGATGAGCCTTATTTGTGGAAGATATGTACTGACCAAGTCATTCGTCGATGTGTGGATGAGAAAGAACAAGCTAGCATCTTTGCACACTATCACTCAAAGGTGTGTGGGGGACATTTTTGGACCAAAGGGAACGGCCAGAAAGATCTTGGATTGTAGGTTTTATTGGCCCAATGTGTTCAAAGACAGCTTTGAATGGTGCAAATGTTGTGCTCAGTGCCAAAAGAAGGGTAACATCAGTAAGAGGAATGAGATGCCCATGACCCAGTCATGCCCATGGAAGTCTTTGATATATGAGGGATGGATTTCATGGGGCCATTCCCCAACTCAAGAGGAAATCTCTACATACTGTTGGCAGTGGACTATATTTCTAAATGAGTGGAAGCTAAGGCAACGTCAACGAATGATTCGAAGGTGGTCGTGGAGTTCCTCAAAGGCAATATCTTCACCCGATTTGGTATGCCCAGGGCAATTATTAGTGATCAACGAATGCACTTTTGCAATGGAGCTATGAAAGGGTTAATGAGAAGATATGGAGTTCATCATTGGATTTTGAATGCTTACCATCCTCAGGCAAATGGTCAAGCAGAGTTGTCCAATCGTATTGTGAAGGCTATCTTGAGAAATACAGTTAGCCCGACCAGGAAGGATTGGAGTCTGTATCTTGAGGATGCTTTATGGGCATATAGGACAGCGTTCAAAACCCCTTTTGGGATTTCGCCCTACATGATGGTCTTTGGCAAGATGTGCCATTTGCATGTGGAAATAGAATATCGAGCATATTGGGCAGTACAGAAAAAGAACTAGGATTGGGATGAGGCTGGACAAGCTAGGAAGCTTCAGCTACAAGAACTTGAGGAGATCCGACTCAATTCTTATGATAGCTCGGTTTTGTACAAGGAGAGGATGAATAAAGCCCATGATGCGTTGATCAAAGTAAAGAAATTTGAACTTGGGCAACATGTGATGTTATATCAATCCAAATCCACATTCAAACTCATGTTGGGGAAGCTGTCAACCAAGTGGGTTGGTCAGTTTGAAGTTCGAGCCACATATCCGAATGGGGTTATAGAAGTAATGAATCCAAATACGGCAAAGATTTTCAAGGTCAATGGAGATAGGTTGAAGGCCTTCTTTGGCCAAGTTGTGGGAAAACCAAAGGAATATTTGAAATTCCTCTGCAATGTGCAGCCCTAACTTAGGCAAGGAGGACGTCGTGCCCACGACAATAACTGGGGCGCTGGCTAGGAGGTAACCTAGTATATTTTTTTTTAGTAATTTATTTTTTCATTGGTACGTCTTCAAAAAAAAGGAAGATAGGGATTAAAATATCCATAATGTTAATGTTTTCCATCAAATTTAGGCGTATTTTAATTCCGTTTTGGGTGGAATTATCAAATCATAGGATAGGAGAGTTTTTGCTTAGCATATGGTTGTTTGTTCGTGACTTGTAGGAAACAGGTGTTGGGCGAAGGAAAAAGAAGGATTTAACACTTTGCTTCAAGCAAAGTGTATGCGCAGGGGGGCAAGTACGGTGCTCTGGCTAAGCGATGGACTTGGGCAACAATGTTGATGGGACAATAACTGCCACATCATGTGTGATGTGACAGTTGCACTCAAAACCTACTCCTAGCCCTATAACCGCCTGCCACTCTACCACGTCTAATCCCTCCAACCCTTCAAATCCCCCACGTAAACTTTGAATTCAAAACAACCATAATCCACCTTCCATCCTCATTCTCCCAATTTCGGCAATCAGATTCCCCCCCTCCCACCCCTCCAAATTAAAACCCTAAAAATCTCACAATAGTTTCTACACACCCAAAGAACAAACTCAATAAAATCCCTCATGGAACACATATCAACCTCTCTGACCACGAGTCGTTGCCGTTAAAAACACCCTTAAATGAAGCAGACCCTAATTCTTGGGTGGTGTCGTACCCCCTTACTACCAAAGTGGAAAAGGTAATAAGTGAAGTGATGAGACCAAATTTTGTATGATTTTAGAGTCTTATTTTAGATCTAGATCGAGTCGTTTTGTGTATTTTTGTTTGTCTTTAGTGTCTGGGATGACACATTGTAAAGGCAGGGACGTACAGGGCAAACCATGACAAAGCTGGGCAAAAATGGGCAAGATATGACCAAATTCCGCAAAAGACATTTTGGGCAAAGAAACGAAGCACTTTGGGCAAGGAAGTGATGCTCGCAGCTTGACCAAGGAAGCAGACATTCAGAACTAAAGCTGCTCGCTTCACAATCCGACCAAATCAAGTACTGTACGGGATCAAGTTATTAGGGCAAGAAGAGATGTAAAATAGCCAAGGCGTAAGGCAGATCATAGAAGAAAGGCAGGAGTACACGTCTTGGGCATGGAGATCTGCGACAGTTCAGCATATCAAGAAAGAGTGCGGCGCAAGAAAGAGTTTAATCTAAAAGGGAAGAGTGCGGATCAAGTAAGAGATCAACCTTATCCAAATAGCCAACAAGGAAGGAATTATTTCCTTCTTTATCCATGAAGATTCGTCCATATCAAAATATGCTAAATAAGGAAAGTATCTTGGTCAACAGAAGCTAACAACTAGCAGACAGCTCACCCAAATCTAGATGCTATCAACTTACCTAATGGGCTGAGCCTCCAAGACCCACGAATTTCACCTCTATAAATACTCCTAGATAGCAAACCATATGTATCTTTCAATAACTCTTGATAACTTTAATCTTTTAGTTTCTTATCTTCTTTAGTCTAGGGTTTTCTTTATTTTGTTCGAGAGTTTGCCCCTTCAGGGGCAAACTAACTTTTGTACTTTGTTGCCGGCGATGTTGGTGTCGTCCGAATTTATTTTGATTATAGTTCTTTTTTATATTTCGTTCTTTCTTTTCTTGTTATTTACTTTATGCCTAGGTAGTTATACAAATCTGCGTTTGGGCAAGATGACGCTGCAGAAGAATTGAATTGTGATTGATTCGGGTGAGGCACGATATGGCTATATATATGTGTGTTCCCGAGGCGTTAGGCAATGATTTCAAAGCGGTCTGCTTGAGCCAAGAGACCATGCTGCAGAATGGGCAATTGGAGTGCGCAGATTCCTTAAAAGAGAGGTAGCTTAGACCAACAGGGACCGGGAGAGGTTTGCCTCATGCTCCTTGAAGGCGGCAAATCTCAGGTTGAACTTGGGCAGAGCCAAACGAAGTACGCTGACGCTGGTGAAAAGTCGGAGCGAGATCCTCGTATCTCATAGGATCGGAATGGGTTCGTCTAGTGCCCAAAGCTGCTTGTTCCAGTCTATGCCCCTTGAGGAATGCTTAGGGGTGACTTGGGCAAGTTAGAAAGTCTGGTGTGGGAATGCCAAGCAGGACTCACAAGTAAGGACGAATTAGGCAGATCGTAACTGTAGGCGTGACAACGTGACAATAGGACTACGACGCAGTTTGCCTATAACCGTTGACATAAATACGTACCATATACCGTTGGCTCAATGTTTTTGCAATTGACTGATCACCTAAATCCAGGTTTATCTTTATCTTTATCTTTTATTTATGCTTTAGTTTAATTTATTTTTCCTATTTGGCAAAGACGAGTCTGTGCAGAACCCCTTAACCTATGGATGACCCGTGACCAAAGAGAAAGCTACACCAACTCCTCATGGGATCGACCCTATACTTGCAGCTAGTTGATCCTGGTAGTAGGAAATAGGAAATTTATAAATGTATTTTGTACGTGACTAAACGATGGTCGCGTCAAAATTGGTGCCGTTGCCGGGGAGTTGTGTTTCCAGTAGTTTTCTCTTTTGTTTGCTTGTTTAGTTCTTTTTGTATGTGTTTCGAGCTAACCATGCAGGAAAACTTCGTGAGTGACTTTGGGATCGGAGGACGAATGCACAGTAACCAAGGCGCACCTGTAGAAAGGGCAAGACCAGTGGACATGAGCCCATCTACTAGTCAAAGGATAAGTCTAGCCTACTTTGGGCATGACACGGAATGAAAAGTGGAGTTTCTGGGACTCCAAGATCCAGTCGACGACTAAAAGATGGAGGCCACGTCGTGTCACAACCCGAATTCTAGGGTATAAGAACGCCTAAAATCCATTGGACAGTGAAGGTGAAACAATGGAAAATAACGAAGAAACATACTCGGATACAAGGGATTATTTATTGAAAGCGGAAACAATCGATTAACTTGCTTTCAATTACCCATCTCAAAAGCTCGATTAAATAAAATTTATTATGTAAGAGTCGAGAAGAAATCAAATAAGGTGTTGAGCAGGAAACTCATCAATTAAATATCAGAGTTGGAAGAATTTAAAACACGAATAAGTATTAGTGTTGCAGCGGAATATTACATCAAGTCCCAAAGTTATATGTATGAAGACATATAACCCAAGCTTAAACAATTCTTGACTCGAACATCGAACGCCACCAAGCACACCGCACCATCATCATCCGAGCTAACCTGCACGTTTTAAAAATAACATGCAGGGCTGAGTACTTCGTACTCAGTGAACACATGCCAAAATAAATTGAAAGCTTGCTCGATAGAGCTATATAATTAAACTTGCCTTTCTTGCTGCATCACAAGTGTTAGAGTATAAAACAATTAACTTGTGCATGCAATAAAATCATTTCACTTTTAAAAGATGTCAGCGCAGACAATAATATATAACTTATGCATGTACCAGATCTACAATCAAATATGGGTGTCGAGAAGTAGGCCTCCTTCTCAAACACCGTGACCGGCTAACCCGAAGGAAAGCACACGATCGCCTCAATGTGTACACAGAAATCCTGTCTCACACAGGACCGAATTCGTTCTCCTCAAGTAGATGGTAACATACAATAAAAGCTCAAACATTGGAAAGTCAATTAATTTAAAAACTCACATAATACGATAATCATAATATTGTATAATATCGCATTCATCGATTTATTCGGTTAGAAAGCCCACCTGTCATGCAGTGGTTTTGCTCGGAATACCTCATTTCGTCTCGCTCCTTACTTCTGGACTCCACTCGCTTCTTATTATTGAACTTCTCTTGTTCTTTCAAGGTTAACCTTATAAGGACGAGTTCTATTTCTCGTAAACGAAAAACGAGTTCTAACGCTCGGCTGAAGGAATTCTACTTGACTCGGGTTTCCTTAACTTATCTCGGATTTTCTAACTCAATCTTCTTCGGCTTCTCGATTCTATTCAAGTACTAAACCAACTTACTCTGAAATCAAGTACTTGACTTTAAAAATATCTAATATTTTATTAATAAAATAATCCAAAAGGGACAAAAATCACTATTCACACTTTCCGTCTCGTTTTTCTCAATTTCTTGAGTTAAACGAACTCAGAAAATTACGAAATAAATTCTCGGTTTCTAACATCACAAATCATTCACAAACAAACTCAGATCAAGAATCAAACATTCACAAACAGGTAAATGATTGACTTCGATAATTAGTTGGAAAAAAGAAAAATTTTCCAAATATCATAAAATATTCTAGGAAATTCTAGAAAATTAAATTAATTCTTTAATCATAATTATAAACTCAATTATTTATACAAGACTCGGTTATTCATTCAAGACTCGGTTATTCATTCAAGACTCGGTTATTCATTCCTGCTGACTCGACTCTAATCGTTTTCTAGAAAATATAAGTTATAAAATTAATTTCATTTCTCTTTTAATAATTTATAACTTTAATCATTTAATCAGAAATTAAAATCCGAACTAACTTTACTAAATAAAGTTTTCGTCTTTTTCTCGTAAAACGTGTCATCGCTCGGAAACTTTTTAACTCGATAAAAAGATTCTAATGACGTCTAATTATTTTAATTAACTCGGTTATGCTTCTTATTTTTCATTTTCTTTATAAAATTTCTCGTTTATTAGTTTAACTAGATTTTCCATTAACGATTTAATCTCTCGACAACTTCTTCGTCTTAGATCGAATTCAAAAATTTCGATAAGAAACTCTAATTGTTTTAACATTATCTTCATCATCGATTCATCACATTCATCAACATCAACATGAATCATCAAGAGCTAGCAACCTTAATCATCATTTTAATTTTGAATTTTATTAATAAAAACTCCTAAAAATTCTTAAAAAATTATTCTTCTATTTCTTTTTATTCTAACATCTTTAATCTCATCAAAACATGCATCATCTAATCATATATCATCAAATTATCATCTTTTCATCAAGAACATCATCAAGAACATCAAGAACATCATCTTCCTCATACCTATACTCATTTTCGGTTCACACACATACATATACTTCTTCATTTTTCTCATTTAATCATGCACATCAAAACTCCCAAATCATAATCTAGAACACAAATACATCTTACAAATCATAGTTAAATCATTAACACAAAATCGTCCAAAAATCATAAAAAATTTCGGTATTCTCATCATACATATACATTTCAATTTTTTTCTCTTTCAACATCACCACACATCTGCACACAAGGATCATGAATATCATAATCAAAATCAAAAATCAAAACTCTACCCTTAACTAATTTTTCGGCAGATTTTAAGGGGAGGGAGAAATCAAATTTCTACTTCTATTTCCTTGTATAAAAATCACTTGAATGATCAAAGATCCAAGCTAAGATGAGATACTTCGATTTCCTTGCTCAAGGGATCATTTTGATTGAACAAAAAGGAGAGGAAAAGAGAGATTTCCTTACTAGAATCAACAAGAATCAAGAGAACTTACTTAAACTCGAAGGCTTGATCAATCAAAGGGCTTTCAATCCACGAAGCTCTACGATTCACACAAGCAAAAGTCGAGCTCCATCCTTGAGGCACAAGTTGCCGATTTTCAAGATGAAAGGAATGAATGAAACTTAGTCTTAGATTGATCATTACAACGAGAGGATATCAAATACCTTAACGGATTAGTCGATGGATGATCGGAGACTAAGTTCTTGCCATTTTGGAGCCTGAAGGTTGCTGAACAATGGTGGATTAGTGTGTGTGTGTGCGTGTGTGTGTTTTTGTCGAGAGGGAGAGAGAAGAGAGAGAGGTGGGTGGGATAGAGAGTAGAGAGAGAGAGTGTTGGAGAGAATAATTCAAGAGAGAGAGAGAGAGTGTTGCGTGAGAGAGTGAGAGAAATGAGAGTGAATTAGGAATTAATAGAATTTAGTTGCACCCGGTAGTCAAAAACGCGATATAATTTTCTCCGAAAGAAAAAGTTATCCGGTGCAATTTAACCCTAATTTCTCATTAAACTCTCAAACGATTTAGAACCCACCAAGACTCTTTCTCGACATCGGAATTCTCTCTACTTCATCCTAAACTTCACCAAATAAGTCAAGAATACTAGGAATTCAAGTTTCGGATCAAAATTCCGAATAACGAAGAATACGTACAAAATTACTATTTATATTTGTTCTTCAAAGAAATGAAATTCAAACTCGATTCAAACAAACTCAAAAAATTCTCGAACATGCACCAATGGTCTTAGAATAAATTCTAGATTCGAAATACACTAATTTGACGAAATTCGGAAATTGTTGATGAATAGTGAATTCCCGTCGTCGGTACTATTCAATGAAAAATAAATTCTCTCAGAATTTTCCGAAATTCAAACTCAAACTCCATTTCACATTCTAATTCTCATATAACTCATCACATCTTTGTTTTGATTCAAAAATGAGTAAAATTATGTTTTTGCCCTTCATGGGCATTTTGGTAATTTCACATGGAGAATTATTTCTCAAAAATTTTATCACACAACTTCGCGCATAATCACATATAAGCACCTTTGATAAGTACTTAGACATATTTAATCATAATTAGGACGATTAATTAAGACTCGGAAGATCGGGGTATTACACGTCGTGCCCATGACGTAAACTAAGGCGCTTGCCAGGAGGCAACCTGGTACCTATCCTTTTTATTTATTTTTTTTTATTTATTTAAACCCTAGACTAGGTAGAATTTTTTTAAGAGGTATGGTTTGTTCATGACGTGTAGGAGCTAGGGTACGGAAGCAACAATGGAAAGGCATTCTGAAACGATGGCATGACCACCAATAAGACCCTTTTTCCCCAAACTTCGCTACGGGGCAAGAGGAGTTTGACATCCCTGAGTTGAAGGCACTTACGTTTACCAGCTTGGACGAGTTGGAGGAGGATGCTGTCGCACACAACGAAGATGTTGCTGAGGATGTCCCTTACCCGAGCCGAAGAACATGAAGTTGCTCGATGAGTTTACCATGACGAAGAAAGAAATCCCTTCTACAAGCCGCCAGCGAGGGCATGACTTGCCTGCAAAGACTTTCTCTCCAGAACCATCCACGGAGGCAGAATGATCACCAGCCATGCCCAAACAGCAAGGAGTTGCAAATCCTTGGGATCTTGACCAGACTGGACAAGAAGTTGTTGCTATATGAAAGAAGACCCTCTAAGCCACTTGCAATGCCCAAATTGCCCACGTCAGGTGCCATGCTATAACCTCCTTAATAATTGTTTCCTCCCAGTTTTTGTTAGTTTTAGGTTTTTTTTTTTGAGTCTTTATTGAGTTGGTCCTTTGATCGACCCACTTTACCAAAGTAAAGTGTGTGGGTGGGAGGACCGTTGTCTTTTGTGTCTTTTCTTTTCTTCTTTGAGAATGTTGTTAGTCTACCCTTATACCACAGAATTTGCCCAAGGCAAAGTGTGTGGGCATGGGGGTTGATGATGTGTTGTTTAGAGTGTGCCTCTTGCCCACTTTGCTGAAAGTAAAGTCTGTGGGAGGAGCGTCTTCTTTTGTGTATAGGTTTGCATGCTTAGGATAATATGATGATGTTGAGCATAACATAATTCTGAGTTATATGATGTAAGCATGCTTGTATTTCGTTTTAAGCATGATCGTATGTAAATATGGATGATGAATGAATGTTTGAGCAAGTCCTTGTGAGGTTTTGAGCCTATACTACATATCATGACCACGCAGTTTTCTTTCTTGTGAGTTATTTGATGTGTTCATTTGGAAGTCACCTAGAACTTGCCTATTTACTTCTTGAAATCTATTTGAATTAGGTTAAAAAGAACTTAGATGAATTAGGCATTTTTCTTTCATAAGCTTAAATTAAGCCAAATAGCCTGCCCAACTAAATTTTCCCTTGTCAAGCCCCTTTAAGCCTTAAATTTCTTTGATAATATAAGCAGCCTAAACACTATTACCTACCTGGTCAATAAGGACTTAGGAGCAGAAAAGATAAAAGAGAGAAGGAGAAAAATAAAAGGGTCTGAAAAAGAGAAGAATTGGGCAAGACAACTGTACTAAGGACAGAAACTGCCCACTAAGGAGTGTCAGAAAAAAAATAAAGGACGTAAAAAAAACATGGAAAAAAAAAGAAAAAAAAAGTCTTAGGTTGATTTTTGTGCTAAGACTCGTAAGCAAAGGCAAGGAGATCAGACGTGATGGGCAACGATTCCCCCAACCAGGGTCACCGTATTGCCCAGTTACCAGTTCAGAAAGAGATGCGCAACAAATCGCCAAACCAGCAGCGATGTATCGCCCAATTTCAAGTCATTAAGACCTTAGCCTCGTTCCATAAATTCCTACTCATGTCTAAAGCCAAGTTACAATACAAAAAAGACCTAAAGATAAGTGCTTTCAACCTAGTCTACATGATGAAGAGTTTAGAAGGCAGGCAAGCCTATGGTGTGGCCAAGAATGACATGTCCCGAGCGTATACACTAGCCCAAATACAAGAGTGAGAGTGTTGGTGAGGAACAACCTTGAAAATGCTTGAATATTTATTTTTGACCTATTTGATGATTGTGTGGACTGATTTATTTACCCAACATTGTATACGAATTTTATTATGCTCACCTTCATCTGTTGTATTGGGCATTGCTAACCTTTACCAAGTCCTTTGAGTCTTTGTTTTCTTTCTTTCTTTTCGGTCAAGTTGTACTTACATGCTTGAGGACAAGCATGATTCAAGTGTGTAGGCATGATGAGACCAAATTCTGTATGATTTTTGAATCTTATTTTAGGTCTAGATCGAGTCGTTTTGTGTATTTTTGTTTGTCTTTAGTGTCTGGGAGGACACATTGTGAAGGCAGGGACGTACAGGGCAAACCATGAAAAAACTGGGCAGATATGGGCAAGATATGACCAAATTACGCAAAAGACATTTTGGGCAAGGAAGTGATGCTCGCAGCTTGACCAAGGAAGCAGATATTCAGAACTAAAGCTGCTCGCTTCACAATCTGACCAAATCAAGTACTGTGCGGGATCAAGTCATTTGGGCAAGAAGAGATGTACAATGGCCTAGGCGTAAGGCAGAGCACAGAAGAAAGGCAGGAGTACACGTCTTGGGCATGGAGATCTGCAACAGTTCAACATATCAAGAAAGAGTGCGGCGCAAGAAAGAGTTTAATCTACAAGAGAAGAGTGCGGACCAAGTAAGAGATCAACCTTATCCAAGTAGCCAACAAGGAAGGAATTATTTCCTTCTTTATCCATGAAGATTCGTCCATATCAAAATCTGCTAAATAAGGAAAGTCTCTTGGTCAACAGAAGCTGACAGCTGGCAGACAGCTCGCCCAAACCTAGCTCCTTACCTAATGGGCTGAGCCTCCAAGACCCACGAATTTCACCTCTATAAATACTCCTAGATAGCAAACCATATGTATCTTTCAATAACTCTTGATATCTTTAATCTTTTAGTTTCTTATCTTCTTTAGTCTAGGGGTTTCTTTATTTTGTTGAAGATTTTGCCCCGTCGCGGGCAAACTAAATTTTGTACTTTGTTGCCGGTGATGTTAGTGTCATCCGAATTTATTTTGGTTATAGTTCTTTTTCTATTTCGTTCTTTCTTTTCTTTTTATTTACTTTATGCCTAGGTAGTTATACAAATCTGCGTTTGGGCAAGATGACGCTGCAGAAGCATTGAATCGTGATTAATTCGAGCGAGGCGCGATATGGCTATATATATGTGTGTTCCTGAGGCATTAGGCAATGATTTCAAAGTGATCTGTTTGAGCCAAGAGACCATGCTGCAGAATGGGCAATTGGAGTGCGCAGATTCCTTAAAAGTGAGGTAGCTTAGACCAACAGGGACCGGGAGAGGTTTGCCTCACGCTCCTTGAGGGCGGCAAATCTCAGGTTGAACTTGAGCAGAGCCGAATGAAGTACACTGACGCTAGTGAAAAGTTAGAGCGGGACCCTCATATCTCATAGGGCTGGAACGGGTTCATCTAGTCCCCAAAGCTGCTTGTTCCAGTCTATGCCCCTTGAGGAATGCTCGGGGGTGAG
This sequence comes from Schizonepeta tenuifolia, assembly GCA_029490685.1. Taxonomy (NCBI): domain Eukaryota; kingdom Viridiplantae; phylum Streptophyta; class Magnoliopsida; order Lamiales; family Lamiaceae; genus Schizonepeta; species Schizonepeta tenuifolia. The sequence continues at coordinate 40,144,830 of CM055959.1, read as the reverse complement.
TTGGGAAAGTTAGGAAGCATGGTGTGGGAATGCCACGCAGGACTCACAAGTAAGGATGAATTGGGCAGATCGTGGTTGTAGGCATGACAACGTGACAGTAGGACTACGACGCGGTTTGCCTATAACCGTTGACATACATACGTACCATATACCCTTGGCTTAATGTTTGTGCAATTGACTCAACACCTAAATCCAGGTTTATCTTTATCTTTATCTTTTATTTATGCTTTAATTTAGATTTATTTTTCCTGTTTGGCCAAGACGAGTCTATGCAGAACCCCTTAACCTATGGATGACCCGTGATCAAAGAGAAAGCTACACCAACTCCTCGTGGGATCGACCCTATACTTGCTGGTAACTGATCCTGGTAGTAGGAAATAGGAAATTTATAAATGTATTTTGTACGTGACTAAACGACGGTCGTGTCATGAAGCCCTTGCTGCATCAATGGTGGTACCAGGCGAGAAGGAGGTGATAAGAGGAAATGCTGTTCCGGTGGCTGGAACTTCTGCCACATCGGAGAAGCCCTCTGCTGATGATGTGCCAGATAACTCACCGGCCAAGCAGGGGAAGGAGAGACAAAGCAGACAGAGGACGTGGTAATGGAGGTGGTGAACGATGTGGAGAAGAAGTATGGAGACAAGAAGGAGTCTGAAGACTCCTTCGACAAGCTGTGTGCAGAGGTGGAGAGAGATTTGGACAAGAAGAAAGAGAAAAGGAAGCAAGGCCAACTGGAAAAAGAGGCTTAGAAGAAGGCGAGGGTGGCTAGTTCTGAAGCTACCTCATCAATGGGAGGAGAGTCCTCTACGGAGGAGAAGAAGGTTGCTACACCTTCTTCCAAGAACAAGGGGAAGAAACCTAGGGTGGTGGAGTCTGAGAAGGACAAAGATATCCAGATTGTGGGGGAAAGGATAACAAGATCCGCTGCTTGAAAAATCAAAAAGGAGGATTCTGAGTCGCAAGGGAAGAAGGCTGAGAATCTGTCGGCCAGGAAGGTGTTCATGCCCAGGGAGGTCAACTTTGATGACCTGGACTGCTTGGGCATCACAATGGAAGTAAGAGCCCTGTATGATGGGTGTGGCTGGGGGCGATTTTTGGAGATGCCTTGCCACATCTATGAGGATTTGGTGAAAGAGGTATATGGGTCGATGGAGTTTGTGCTGGATAGGTAAGGAAACTCGTCATCTATCGAGTTCGTGTTGAATGGACAGCCATTAGTGGCTGGGTTGAATGATTTGAACCAAATCTTGTGGTTCGCTACGATGATGGAGTTGCAGAGGTCGGAATTTAGGAAAGCGGTAAAGAAGGTGCTAGTGGATATTCCCAAGGAAGACTGGATCCGGATGTGGAATGAAGTTAGCGTGGGGATAGAGTTTAAGTCAGGGGATAACAAGGCATCAAACCTGAAAATGCCAGCTCTTCATATTGCCCATAGGATTCTTACCTACAACATTTTTGGCAAGGAAGATAGCGAAAACTCGCTGGCCAACAAGGAGGTCTACATACTGTTTTGTATATTGACTAGGAAAAGGTTAAATTTTGGGGCCTTCTTGATGGACCAGTTGAGGGTAGTCATGGGCAAGGCGGGGCAAAAGTACTCGTGTGGGCATTTTGTCACTCCCTACATTGAGGGGTTGGAGCTTCAGAATGAGGTGAAGGATTTTGAGGTGACCCCGGCTAATATGCTCAACATGGAGAGGCTGAGCAGGATGAATGAAGTTGTTAAGAATGGAAAAGAATGGCGCTTTCTTGAAGCGCGTGAGAAGGAGCAACCGACATCAGCACGCTTGCCACCTAAGAAGTCAGCCTGGTTGGCCAAGAAGATAATGATGGAAGAAGAGGAAATTAAGTCTTCCTCTGCCCAGATGAAGGAAGTCTCTGGGCAAGACCAAGAAGCTGCTCAAGGAGTTACGCTATGGGCAGCTGATCATACAGGCTACTCTCAACAGCCTTGCCCGCCACCTGAAATTGGGGTCAGTACCTGATCCTACTGCTTGATTATGTCCTCCTTAGCTGTCTTAGTTTTTTTTAGTGTCTTTTTGTTTTATGTGTGTAGTTGTTTTCTTTTGTTTTATCGAATACCTCGCCCACATATTGCCCTGCAAAATGTGTTGGTGAGGTGGGCGAATGACTCAGGTCGTTTTGTGTGTGAGTCTTGACCTAATTACGTCCACTACTTTGTTGAAAGCAAAATGTGTGCGTAGGGAGGCCAAAAGTTTGTTAATAAGTTGATTGCGTCCAAGGTTGAGACCTCCATGGATGGACTTTGCTATAAGCAAAGTGTATGCGTGGGGTGTTTGTACCGTGTGTTTTTATTTTCAAAACTCGTGTTGATCAGTATGAAGTAGTTGGACAAGATGGTATGATGATTTTGTGCTTAATTGTTGCTTGTTAAACAGTGTTAAGTTTATGCATGCTAAAAGATGAGTTGTATGATGGATTGAGTTGTGAGCATACCTTGTGAGGATTTGAGCTTCATTGAATTCATTCTTTGTGTATGATTGAAGACATCTTGATTAGGAAGAACTCGAACTTGCCTGTACTTTGATTTATATGGATAACCTCTGAGCTTAGATGATTTAGAGAATTATTTCATTAGCCCATTGAGCTTAAATTGACTACCCTTTCTTGTCATTATGCTTTGATAAACCCTTTTGAGCTTAAATAATTCTTTCTATCACTTAAATATTGCTTTGAGAAGATTGAGTTTATCAGGTTATGGGAACTTGGGCAATAAAAGAAGAAAAAGGCGGGAAGGAGATGATGGGGGTATATCCTGGGCAAGAATAAGTTTTGTGTTGATAGTTAGGTTCTGCCAAATTATAAAAAAAAAAAATGAAAGAAGTGAGGGAACAGGAAAAGAAAGAAAAAGAAAAGAAAAATATATCATGAGTTCCCCATTATAAAGGTTGAAGCTTAGGCTTGGATAATGAGGCAAGGAATGAAGAAAGATCTGGGAACCTCTGTTGCCCAGTACGAGTTTAAATGACCATTAGCCAAGATTTAAATATTTCCTATCTATTGCCTCCAGCTAAATAACCTAAAAAGACATAATGATAAGTTTTGAGGTTTAGAATAAGAGCTTTAGATTTAAAGGGTAGGCAAGGCTATGGTGACACCAAAATCAAGATGATCTATGAGAGCAAAAATGAACCTAAAAACAAGAGTGATGAGTGTGGAGAGGATATCCTAAATCTCACGATTTTGTCTTGACTTGTTTGATAGTTGTACATTTTCTTTTCCATTCACTTACAGATTCTTTAAAATTTGTTGTATTATTTTGACTAGGTGTTCTGTGCTGAGTCTTTTGTTTTGTTCTTGTGTTGTGTCTTGGGCAAATGGTTTGTGCATACTTGAGGACAAGTGTGGGTCAAGTGTATGCGCATGATGAGTCCATATTTTGAGTCTATTTTGTGTCTATTTTAGGTAGTTTAGATCGAGTCTTTGTTTGTGTTTTTTTTAGTTTTAGTGTCTAGGTTGACATATCTTGGGCAGGAGGTAGTCTATTGCCTGACAGGTGGAATATGGGTAAAATAAGGATGAAAAGCTGCATTAATGGAAAGCAGGCAGGGCAGGACGAAATTGGTCAAGATGGCGGAGTTCTTGGTGAAACTAGCGATGTTTCTCTCCTAGGTCTAGAAGGATAAGGAAAAAATGACCTAACTTAAAAATCTTTCCTTATCCGACTAGATTTAGGATCCGTAAGGGATCTCTTAAAGATAGATGTGACATGCCATATTGGGGTTGTGCTTATCAAGTAATTACTTGCATCCCAAGGTAGCTCATAGAATCCTACCATGTTAAGGACCGGGGGCCCAAACCCTAGCGCTTGTCTATATATATTCGAAGCCTAGCTGCTGTGAAACACGCCATCTATTATGTTTTCATCCTTAGTTTACTTTGAGAGTTGGTGAGGAAAAGAACAAGTCCTAAGGGCAACGTTTTATTAGTGTTTAAAAGTACTATTTTCGATCGGCACTTTTGGCCGGTGTTATATTTTCACTACGTACTTCATAAGTTTTAATATAGTTTATCTTATGAGTTCTTCAATTTATTGTGTTCGTATATTTACATTCATGTCTAGCTAAGTTTCTATACTTGATCTGGGCAAGATAGTTAAGAGTCCAAAGCCTGAGAGATTTAATTAGTGCTTGATAATTGCATGCATGTGTTCCCAATATGTTTATGTGTTTATTCCAATATGGTATAATACAATTAAGAGGTTAATAGGATGTTAATCACTTAGTACATATTAGATCACTAATCAATTCAGAAGTAGGAGTGTTTTCCATAACTTATCTCAATTAAAATTGATTAACATTAGATGAAGGTGTCTACCCTGTTGGGCAAGACGTGATGATTCCTTGTTGGGTCTTTCTGGTAATTAATGCTCCTTGGGCAAGAAACTGAACGATGACTCCGTCAGAGGTATTGCCCAAGGTAGGGACCCAGCGGTGCGTCACCAACTAAGGATAGGTTAGGGAAGAGTTTGTTGAGAGCGTGACGAGTAAAAAGGGATCTCAACATTCAAGTCCTATAACCAACGATGCATGCATGTGATGAATATATTTGCACCAATAACCAAGCTAGAGTTTTCACTTAACAATGTATATGCCCAGATCAAGTTGTTTTTATTATTGATCAAGTTTTCTCGTTCTTTTCAATGTTTATTTAGTTTCTGTATTGGGCAAGAGAGCCCCAGTGACCAAGACACCAAAACCATTCTTTCTTACCAGGTGGAGGAGGATTCAAGAGATAGTGACAGTCAACTCCTTTTGGATCGACCATGTACTTACTTGCTAACTATATAGCTGTGAGGATAGGCTATAAATTCATTTTGAGAGTGCGAACAACAACCTCGTCAACACTTGACTTTCACTGATTCTTCGATTTGGTTGTTCTTGCTCTAGAGAGATTGGTCATCTGTTGTTTTTCTTGTTAATTTTTTCTCTTGTAATCTCTCTTATAGTCTCTCTCCTTTCTTCAATGTGGAGACCTCTATTTATAAAGAGAGAGAGAGAGATCTAATTAGCCGTTGGAAAGAACCGTTTGATTTATGCCAAAAGCATGACACTCCACCTGCTCCTCTCCAAACTTCCTAAAATGCTAATTGTGACCATCACTTTTTGCGCGTCTTTGTGATCAGTCCATTTATAGTAAGTTTTCAGGTTGTCTTGTGCTTCCGAGTAGATTTGAATTTGGATTTCAACTCTTATGTGTTCAACGTCTTCAAAGTCTTATCTTCTTTGCTTTGTGGCATCTGACTTCAACACAAATTCTTTTCATGCTTGAGCTGCATGGTTTAGTTATGGAGTCAACGGAGTTGTGGTCCAGCTGACCAAGTTCCTCACAAACTGAGTTTTCCAATCTGGTTGACTTCTTCTGCTCAAATCCTATAAATATAAAAATCTCTATGCTCAAACAGTGAGCTCTAGCTAAGTCTAGACCGATGGCTTTCATCTACTCAGTTGAGGTCAGTCGGTTTTTGGATAAATCAAAATATTTATTAATTTTCCCAACATATTTATTTTTTTGTTTTTGTTATTTTTTTCCTTCATTTTGATTCGGTGACTTTGTTCTAATCAACTTCCACTTCTACTTGAATAAGTTTGGGGGGATGGAGAAAGAGGTTGATTACTTTCTATTTTTATTTGCTTTCTTAGTTAGTTAATTTTGTTGCTAGTTATGTGTTTTAGTTTAGTTTTTTAGTTTTTAATTTTTTCTAAAAAAAAGAGCATGATTTTGGTGAATGTGTGACTTGGCTAATGATGAAATTGTTGGTTTGAATTTAAAATTGATGATTGTGAGAATTTCATGATAAACTGAGCATAAATTGATGGATTGATTATTTTGGCCTCTTTAACTTGAAATAGCTTATATGAGATTTGAGCCTTGACTACCATATTTTCATAGTCTATTTCATTCTTGTGTGATTTGTCAAGCATGCATGTTAATCTCTAGAACTTGCCATGAATCTTCGTCAAGGTTGTGTTAGTGTGCTATGAATTAAGAGATGATTTAAGGCCATCCTTGTTAACTACATTTTTGCTCTTTGTTGTCCAAATTGTTAAATTTATCCTAGTTTGCCTTTTTGAGCTTTTGAACCTTTTCTTTGACAAACTATTGGTAAATCGGGGTAGATCTTGTGGAAAATTGATTGAGTTGAAAAGAATAAATGCAAGAAGAAGAATTGAAAGAGCACCTTCAATTGTAAGTTTGATTTTTAGCCCTTATAAGCTCAAGAATTGTAAAGTGATTGTTTGAATAGAACAAAAGGAAAAAAAGAGAAAAAAAGAAAGAGAAAAATAAGAGTATAAAAGGACAAAATATTGATAAGGTGGTGCTAGTTTAGATTGTGGTGTTGAGATTGTGAGTTTGAAAAAGGGTAGGAGTTTGAGTAAAGTTGCAAACGGCTTGTGTTATCTTGGAATGTTGGATTCTTGTTTGATTTGAGTCACTTAGCCTAAATTTTCCTACCTTACCAAAGAGCCAATATTACAACCAAAATAAAGTCCTTTTTTATCTTAATTTGAAGCATACATTTGAACAATGGCGAGCTAAGATAATTGGCAAGCTTATGGTAGGTTGCATATTATATTTTGATTTGAGAGTATATACCTCCTACCTTATACATTTGAGAGTTGAGAGTTCACTTAAATATTTTCCATGCCATGAGGAGTTTAATGAGGCTAGAATGATTGGTTTATTGATTTATGTTTGATCTTCATCGAATTTTTACATGAATCTTGTCTTTGAAATTTTCTGAAGCCACTTGAAGTCATTTTTCACTCAAAATCCATGTTTACTTTGTTTCTTTTCTTTTGATGTTGTTTGAGGACAAACAACCCTTTAAGTTTGAAGAATTGATAAACATGGGGTTTCTTTTCCTTACAAGCTTAATTGATGTCAATTTTTATTGGGAAATCATGCTTGGAATGAGTTTTATGAATAAGTATTGTTATTTTGTGAAATATGATGCTTGTTCGTAACTTGTTTGATTTTATAGAAAATTAGAGTTAATATTATGCAAATTAAGTATAATAGGCTGAATTTACAGCTTGATAGGAGTTCGTAGGTGAAAATGAATCCAAAATCGGAGTTGAAACGAGGGAGAACGAGCCAATTGAAACTTGGATACAAGATTCAAGAGTTCAAGACGATTTGTTTCTTCTACGGTTTTTCTTATTGTTTATGAATTTCTTTTACTTTGATTTTGTGTTTGCTTTAACTATGAGTATCTAATCTTCTTATATCCTAGGGTTAGAGAGTAGATGGATAGTTAATTTTTTATTCTTAATCTACTAATCAATTACGACCTTCTCTTCTTTCGTATGTTCTTGGTATGATTTGTTTGCATGTTGCTTGATCACCAACTTTGCATGATTTGCATGTTAGGACACACATTGCAAAATAACCGGAAAGGGACGAGCCTTGTGTGAGAGCGCTAATCTAATCGATCTTTTTGGAGTTCCATGCATATGATGTTTGTTGGGAATGAAAACCCTTGCATGTGATCAATGATTTATTCGCTACGAAAGTAGGTTTAAACTAATTGTGTGATTTTTCTAAAAAGAGTCAAGTCTCAGTGTTAATTGATTGATTGGTTAAGATTTGAATTTTAATTATCCATTGAAATTGAAAACTTAGGATATCTTTTTATCATATTTGAATTCTTAATTATTTTTACTATTTGGTGAACTCTACTACTACAGGCGCACATACGGCAACTTGAAACTAGATGATGCATTCGAACTGCATGTTGGGCTGGTTGCAATTCATGAGTCGGATACTTTTCTTCATGGGGTTTAAGTTGTCTTGAAGCATATGCTATTACTCTGCCATCTTGCATTAACACACATCCTAAACCTTGAGCTGATGCGTCTGTATAAATGGTATAGTCTTTTCCTGGTTCAGGAAGGGCTAATACTGGAGCTGAAGTTAATCTTGTCTTAAGTTCTTCGAAACTTTTCTCGTATTCCTCCGTCCATTTGAACTTGGATTCTTTCTTTAACAGACTAGTCATCGGCTTTGCAATCTTGGAAAATACTTCGATGAATCTCCGATAGTAACCTGTTAAACCGAGGAAACTACGGATTTTATGAACTGACGTCGGTAATTTCCAATCTTGCACAGCTTTCACCTTTTCCATATCGACTTTAATTCCTTCGGATGAGACAACATGTCCTAGAAAATTTACTTCCTTCAACCATAATTCACACTTGCTGAATTTGGCATACAACTTTTCTGATCTTAACTTCTCCAACACGATTCGCAGATGCTTCTCGTGTTCTACCTTATCCTTTGAATACACCAAGATGTCGTCTATGAAGACAATCACAAATGTATCCAAAAATTCGTGAAAAACTCTATTCATTAAATCCATGAAGACGGCTGGAGCACTTGTCAACCCAAATGGCATTACTATGAATTCGTAATGTCCATATCTCGTTCTGAAAGTGGTTTTTGGAACATCTTCTTGCTTGATTTTTAGTTGATGATATCCTGATCTTAAATCAATCTTGGAGAAAACACCGGCTCCTTTCAGCTGATCGAACAAATCATCTATCCTTTGCAAAGGATACTTGTTTTTTAGTGTAATCCTATTGAGCTCTCGGTAATCTATGCACATCCTCAAACTACCGCCCTTCTTCTTCACAAACAGAATCGGGGCTCCCCAAGAGGAAACGCTTGGTCGAATAAAACCCAAGTCTAATAGTTCTTGCAACTGAATCTTAAATTCTTGGAGTTCCTTTGGGGCCATTCTGTACAGAGCTTTTGATATTGGAGCTGATCCGGGTTCGAGATCAATCGCAAATTCCAACGGCCTGTCGGGAGGCAATCCTGGTAACACTTTCAGGAATACGTCTTTAAATTCTCGCACGATAGGCACGTCATCGATACTCAACTCTTGATTCTCATCTTTGTTCAAGTAAATTAGATACACTTTCGTATCCTTCCTTCTCATTAACTTCTTCACTTTCATAGCCGAAATTATTGGCATACTCTTCCTTACCTTCTTTTTAACTCCAAAGACTACAGTCGGCTCTTCTCTAGGGGGTTGAAATGAAATCTACCTCAGGTCGCATCGAATCGTCGCAAAATTCTCGGTTAGCCAATCCATTCCTAAGATTATGTCTACATCCCACGTCTGGATTAGGTTTAGGGATTTCGCAGACATTTTGCAGCTTCCAAATTCGAATTCTAAATTTGAGGAAACACGCGATACTAACGATAATTTATGTAAAGGGGTTGCCACTCTATGCACCTGGTTAGATTCTTCTATGTTCAAGCCAAGACGCAAGCACTAGATATAAACAAATGCAAAGCATCAATATCAAATAAAAAGATAACAGGTATGCCGTTAAGCGTTCCCATACCTGCTAGGTTTCCTTGGTCTTTAGCTGACGGTTTCTGCTCAATTGCAAACGCTCTTTGGAAATGCGGTGGCTCCTGCTGAGAATGTTGATGCTTTTGTGGTTGCGGCTTACGCTGATGCTGGAGATACTTTTGATGCGGTGTTGCTTCAACTGCTTTCATCTGCGTAGGCTGAAACTGATTTGGCCTTCCGCCACTCATTCCTTGCTGTTGACTTGGGCACCTATTCAAAAAATGACCAGGCTGTCCACAAGTATAGCAGACATTACTTCCGATTTTACAGATGCCTTGATGCATTATGCCACACTTTGAATAAGGAGGGAGTCCTTGGGGTCCTACAGGCATATTACTTCGATTAGGTTGCGGAACTCTGACTTTCTAGGTTATTGGGATTGTTGTTGTCCTTTTCCTTGCCATGATCTCTTACTTGGGTGACTGCCACCACTCCATTTTTCCTTCCTCTTTGCATGCTGACCGAACTAAGATTGATGGGTAGTTACGGTCGTCATCGTTTAGCTTTAAAATTGAGGATTCGCTGAAGGATGCGATCCTTTTTCTTGCCGCATAGCCAACTGCATATCTAGAGCTCGATTAAGGGCTTCTGCATAAGTTAGACCACTCTGACTAGCGAGAACACTCGAATATCCTGCCTAAATCCTGCTCGGAACTCTCATATATTTTCTCGTCGGTATCTACCTTATCAGGCACAAAAGGAGCTAATTTGCAAAACTCACGATCGTACTCAGCTACGGTCTTCTTCCCTTGCCTCAGGGTTGCAAATTCGTTTGCTTTCTACTTACAATAACTCCTCGATACATACTTCTCATACAACGCTTCCTTGAATTGTTCCTACGACAAGTTTTCTCGCTCTTCTGGAGTATACATCCTCTGTCTTGCTTCTCACAAATAGTCGGCAGTTCCTTTCAATTGATACATCATACACTCGAGACGTTCGCGATCGGTGCAATGAAGAAATCTAAAAATTTGCTCAAGAGAACGAATCCAGTCCTCAGCTTCTGCTGGACTGCCTTTACCGTCGAAAGTTGGGGGATTTTGGCAAGAAAAAGTTCTTCTACTCGACGTTCATTTGGAGGGAGCAGAGTAGGATCTCGCTGTCCCTCTTTCTCATTTCTTACGTCTTTTCGTCTTGGCGGCATTCTAAAGAAATGCAAAAGAAAATTTTAAGCCACTCGGAAAGAACAATTTATCTCACTCTAATCCTTTCTCGATTTTGAAAATATTTCCTCTTGGGAAGGAATATGATTCTCGATTGGTACTTATCATGTCACACCCCGACTCTCGAAGTGCGACTTACAAATAACAACAAAACCTAACAACTAACAATCAACTCAAATATGGGGAAACATGCTCGGGGAAAAATGATAATGAAAGATAAGGCAATCGCTTTAGGCTTCCAAAGTATAATGAAGTAATATCCGAGCATCTCAAAACCACTTATAACAGGAATTTAAATAAGTACTTCATGCTGACGGGGATAGAATTCCAACAAAAGAGAATGCACCCATATATATACCAAGTTAAGAGAATCATGTTCAACAACATTTCAAGTCAACGAGCCCATCGCTCAGAAGTACAAATCATGTAGTTTAAGAAGTTAACAAATATTCAAGGTCTTCGAGCACAACGCTCGGAATAAAAAACATGAGAATCAAAGTATTAGCATCAACAGACATCAATTCAAAAGGGTTGCAACGGAAACTTGCATCAATACCCAACATCTGCACGTATGAAGACGTACAAATGCCAGTCTGAAATTCGACTAGACTCAACCAAAAGAACCAAACCACACCACCAAATATCCATGCCATCGCCATCCAGTCAACCTGCATGTTTAGAAACACACGCAGGGCTGAGTACTTCGTACTCAGTGAACACAAGCCAAAACATTTGATATAAAGATGCTTTTTAAAGCTATAACAATTGAACTTGCCTTGCCGAACATCACAAGTATCTAAGCAGTTTAAAAACAGTTTTACTTGTGCATGTTAAAAACATTTTCTTTTAAACAGACTGCGCAGTCAAATATCATATAATATAACAGTATGCATCATCTGTCACAAACAATCTTACTGTGCCGAGAAGTAGGCCTCCTTCTCGAGCACTGTGACCGGCCTAACCGAAGCAAGGCTCACAGTCACCTCAACATATACCACACGTGGATTTCCTGCCTTTCACAGGATAATAACATCTTCACATAAACAGATGATAACACATACCAACTTTAAATAAAACGGCAAGTCAATCGCATTTAAAATTATATCATAATACTAAATAGCATAACTAATTCTCATCGATAGTTTTTGGTTTAGAAAAGCCCACCTGACTTCCGAAGATTTAGCTAGGTGGTTTAGGGCTATTTGTCCTTGCTTAATGATCCGTCCGGCTCGATCCTTCACAGTTCGACATCGATAGGAAAATAAGATATATGAAAGACGGACACAAAGGCGTTGGACTTAACTGAAGGACTTCTACTTGAGTCGTCTCTCTCTTCGCTTTAACTTTCCTAAAGGATCTCGCGTTCTCATCTTTAAATCATTAACTCTACTTGAACTGGTTAATACTATTAATCAACGTCTCAAAACTTCCTCACTTTAATTAATAAACGTCATCATCTACATTCTATTACTCGACCTTTCTTTCAAAGACTTTAATCAATTCTCGATTTAACAATTAGTAATTCAATCATTTTGCATAGAAATAATTCAATTATTTTTCACATTATAAATAATATCATGCGTTTAAACACTTATTCAATCATAAATGAATTCAAATAAATAAAACATACTTCAAGACATATTAACATTCATTCAATTCAAATCTCAAAACCTAACTCGATTATGCATTTCTTTTTATGAAGGCTCAAACTATTTACTCTATTTTTCTTATTTTATAGACAACGCTTTGTTCTACATCCGTTATCTTATGAGGTATTTCATAACTTCTACTTATTTAATAAAAATTCTCTTTATTAATATTAAACTCTTATGAAATTAGAATTTCTTATTCATTTCTAATTCGATTCTCATTTCTTAACTTGACTATTATTTTTCTAATTATTCACTCGGTAATTTCTATTGGTTTATTTTTAATTCGCTTGGTTGAAAGCAACGTACTCAATTAATTATTTTTAATTAATTCTTGTCAACTCATTACTCGATATCTTATTCCATTATTATTTTCTTGATTAACTTATACGAGTATCTAACCTTACTCGTCTAGCATCTTTTCTTTACTCGATTAAAACTTCCTTTCTATTTCTTCTCGATTAATTCTTTTAAACTCGGTTTTCCTCAATTTTTGCTCATTTATTTAATAATTTCTTCTTCTTTTGTCTTTAACCTTTAAGCCATTTCTTACTTAATAGGTTTTCTTTATCTTTTAATAAATATTTTTATTAACTAGTCCATTTTATTAGTTAAGTTATAAAATATCTTTTTGTTGTAGTTTAGTAAAAATTCAAGTCTTTAAATTTTAATACAAGCAAATTCATTAACAAATCTTTCATGCATTTTTCATCTTTAATAAATTAAAAGCTTTTAAACTTTAATCTTTTTATTACAAAACTTCTATCTTTACTTATAAATTTGAACTAGTATTCATACACACCATATAACATCTAACATCCAATTTATTTTCTATATTTTCACATTTTATTTCTTTAAAAAACTCAACATGCAATTTCATTTTCTTAACTTAAACACATGTATGATTATACTAACATATCATACAATCATCTCATTGATCAAAACATCACTCAATTCATCAACAAAATCAACAAAATAAATTCTCCATTTTTCTTCATAATACACGGCATTCATGCCCTTTTTTGTGCAATTTATTTCTCAATTTTTCATGCATATAATCTCATTCTCAACATGATAAAAATAACAAATCAAGCATCAAAATATCAATAACTCTAAGAATTCATATTTTTCCTATTTTGTCTAACATTTTCGGTATTTATCAAGATTTTAGGGTTTTAAATTCTTTTTCTTCTCTTAATTCACCGATTAAAACCTAATGTTCGATTCTCCTAACGATTTCTTCTCACTCAATTATTACATGCACATCCTAAGTTTGCCTAAACATAATTTAAATGGTATGCATGCATAGATCTTTCTTTTAGGACTTAAAGATATACATATTTACAACTAATCAAATGAACATCATACTTTAATTTAAATAGAAATCCTTCTCTTGGCTCTTGGAATTGAAATGGATGGAAATTGTAGCTTCAAAGATTGGACTTGAAGGGAAGAAAGAAGTCTTCTTGAATCCTCAAAGAAAAGAATAACATGAAATTAATCATCTATCTCTTTTAGGGCTTAAGAGCCAAAATGAAGAAAAATGTAGGATGATTGTTGAATTTAACTTCAAGAACTTGAAGGATTATTACCTTTTTCTTGAAAATATGGATGGAATGAATGGAGGATGATACTTTCTACTTCATTTCCATGGATGAGGAGCTTGAATACATGGTTGCATGTAAGAAAAATCAAATGTATGTGTGTGGTTGAGAGATTGCCGAGAGTTGACAGAGATTGGAGAGAATGTGTTGTTTTCTTTGTTGCTTGAGAGAGAGAATTCGAAAGAGAGAGAGATGAAATGTGGATGCATGAATTCTCTTTCTTTGTATAAGGTTGCATGGATTTGAATTCCAACATAAGGAATAAGAATGATGATGTTTTGGTGTTGGAACTTGCATTAAGACATGGATGGATAGTTTGATGTGATGTTGATTGCATGCAAACTTTGATTACACAATTTACTAAGTATTGTTGGTCATTTCTAGAGAATAATCATGATGACATCTAAGTATAGCTTTGTAGATAGGTGTGAGGTGGCGTGAGAGGGAGAGAGGTGTGTCGACACGTGTCTTCGTCGTGTCGTTACGGGTGTTAACTACCCGGTCGTAAAGGTTTTCCGGATAAAATGATTCGTATTAATTTCTTTTTATACTATAAACGAGTCTAACCTCTTCTCGTCTCACTTTTGACACTAAATCATCTTAATCCTATTTCACGTCTCAATTAAAAGATTAAGGGTTTCGATCATTTAGTCTTTTAAATCTCAAAGGAATTTAGTTGGCTTATTAATCCGTTTATTAATCCTTTAAAGATTAACTCCTCATTACTCTTCTCAATTCTCGGGTAAGCTCTTACCCTATCTTAGTGACCTTAAAAGCAATTCTAGGTTCGAAGATTCTAATTCAATTCTATTCTAAGTTCATCGGTATAAATATATTTCTCGGCGATCAACATTATGTTATTTCAATCAAGCAAACTCCTCGGGATTATTCTGGAAATTAATCTCATACTCATCTTCATATAAACAATTCAATAAGCATATCACATCATCATCATCTCAGATAGATAGAACAGATAAATTCACACAAATCTTACAAACATTCTAAACGTTTTACTCAATTCTCTTCGTTTAGAAAAGAAAAATTTTACTCCTAAATTCTCATCTTTTAACTCACTCGGTTAATTAAACGCTCTCTAAAGGCATAAAAGCTCGGGGTATCACATATCAACACATCAATAGAAATTCAATTTAATAATCACTGCAATTAAATCAATCATCTCAAACTCACATATATCTCAATCAATTCATTCTCAACTCAAGTAATCAATCACGAGCTAATACTTCGCATCCAATTCTACTAGCTAACTATACATCAAGTCATAAATATATACATCACTGCGAAAAGGTATAAGAGTTCAACTCTTAGACAGAAAAATAAATATTGTTCGAATTTTTCCACAACTTCCTTGAACTGATCCTAAACAAAAGAATCATCCTCACTCGGGACGTCATCATTATACTGCTCTTCATCGGGATACTCATCGGGGTCCTCCTCCTCTGGGTCTTCCTCCTCTGGATCCTCTTCTGGATCCTCTTCCTCCTCTGGATCCTCTTCGGGATCTTCCTCCTCCTCTTCTGCGCCATCATTTATAATGTCAAAATGCTCACGCTCGGCTGCCCTTAACTCTTCTTCAAAGTCACGGAGGGTGTAGTTGACGGCTTCCCAAGGGTTGGTCATGTCTCCAGTGTCCTCGTCCTCAAATCGAGCATTGACGTCCTTCAATTCTGACCCGATCCACGGGAGTGTCTCGGGATTATTCTCGATGCGTCAGAGGTAAGATGCCACATCGGCTGGAGTGCCAAACTCTGGCTCATGTTCCTCATCGGGTCCCACTACTGGGGTCGGAGCAAACGTATACAGAGCAGAGAAGTAGTCATTTGGCATGGCCTGAAGATAACCGTTTCCCACGGTAGCTTCGGCTATCGGATCTTCGAATGGCTCACCATTATCGCTGTTGCTGGTACGAGTCGGCCTAGAGGGCTCGACTAAGGGCTGAACCAGAGAAGGTTTATGGTCACGGCGCATAAATTCCTCAAACGATCATGCGAAGGCGGCAAGACTCCGATAGGGTTATGAAAACTGTTTGACTGCGGAGCGGTCGAGCTAGACGAAGCAAAAGGGTCAAAAGCACAGATAGGGAGCACACCTCCCGAGTACGGGTAGTCCTGGTAGGTGGCTCGAGGCTCTGGCTTGGAACGAGGCGGTGAAGGGTCACGGGGAGGGACTGGGCCATCCTGGAGCACAGGCGGGGGACTATGGACAAAACCATTCAGCACAGCAGGAAGATCAACATCATACAGTTCTGGAGGCGGAGCATCGTACTGCATATACTGCCCGGAGATATTAGAAATGAATGCATTACAGTCGTCGTAGAGGTAGCCGTCGAGGTAATGGTGTCCAAGAAATCTGGGCACAAGCGATGCTGCCCAATCACGCCACTCACGAGGTAAGGCCTGGATCAAATGTATCATCCCGTCTAACGCACCTACGTCCATGTACTGAACTTTCTCCCAAATCTTATGATAACGAGCTAAAAATTCCGCAAGCGTCTCGCGATACATCTTCCTCACATGCTAGTACTCCTGCATCCACTCTCGATCGTCCATCTTATACGAATTTTTAAACAAGTTAAGCACACTAAAACAGTTAAACAGGCATGCTAAAATTTCCAACCACCACATACTCGTTCTTGCTTTCCATAGAGGTATTATTGCTCACGGTACTTGGCAATACCATTTTACAAAATCGTTTGCACAAACGTTCCATCCTTTCCGATTTTCACACGAAACACACATTAGGAAAGGCATTCTAAAGCAATCTAGTTATTCAATCTACTTATAAAGCTTTTATCTCTAGACGAGCGCAAATAATAAACTTAATAACTCAATTAATCATTTTAACTTGAAAGCTTTAGAAAATAAAGCGTACCTGGTTGCCGGATAAGATGGGGGATTGCTTGGTGTGTTACTGACTCAAATAAGTATAGGAAATAAATCTAGACTCGACTCATCAAAGAAAGTTAAGCTTCAGAGCAGATGACCTGCTCTGATACCACTATGTCACACCCCGACTCCCGAGGTGCGACGAATAACACTAACACTACTAAACCTCATACTAACTCAACTCACATAAGGGTTCATGCTCCGGGAATCAAGGGATTATTGACTGAAAGCGATAACAAATAAGGCATGCTTCCAAGTCATAGATAAAACACCAAGCGAGCATAGATAATTTACCTATTAAATCCAAAAGGAATAAGTATGTCAAGTTCACATGAAACGAGAATTAAGGAAAGCGGTAAATTGTATCGATCACATCGCTCGTGAATTTAAACATATCAGAGTGTTATTCCAAAACATAACAAAAGAAACATCATATAATACTGTAGCGGAGACATCGACTCAATTCCCAACAACTACATGTATGAACACATGTAATTTCCAGCCAACTTTCGACTCAACCAAAAAAACACACCACCAAGCCGTCCTCGCCATCCACATCCCGTTAACCTTCACGTTTAGAAATACATGCAGGGCTGAGTACTTCGGATCTCTCTATTTTTATCTTTTCTAAATCAATATCCTTTCTCGACTTTTTCGTTCTCGGTTATGGACTCTACTCGGATACTAAACAACTTCGTCTCACATCCTCGTTTCAAAATCATCATTACTTTAGCATCTCTTACTAATTAAAGAAATATTATTTATCTCAATTACGCCGCTCAAATTCTTACTCGAATTCTTGATTCAACTAACGTCATTTCAACTCAATCATATACGCATTCTCAACAATTGATCAAGTCATTTTATCATAAACGAAATATAAATATTTCACTCAAGCACATAGGTTTAATCAAGCATAATGAATTTAACAAAAGTTCAAACAATAAGTATTTTGAATTCAAAATCTCAAATAGTCATTTAACATTTCTCGACTTAAAATACGACATTATTTCAAACATGTCGTTTTTCCTCAACTACGTACACATACTCGTATGCATACTCTTATCTTATATAATTATTATATCTCTTTTCTTATTCTCAATTAAACTCTTATTTTCTATACTTAATAGAAATTCGTTTTCTATTTATAACTCGTCTCTTAGAATTTCGTTTTCTTTAATAAAATTCTCGTTTTCTTTATTATATGAAAACTCGACTTTCAACTTAAAGTTCAAAACTCGATAACTTCATCGTCCTATTTCAAATTAAAAAGTTTTGAAAAGCAAACTCAATTAAATTCACTCAAGCGTTAGTAATCTTATGAACACTTATACACTCACCATTTAATAAACTCGATTCTCATATTAAAATGACTCTTAATAAGTTTTCTCTCGTACACTTCTTATTTAATTAAATATTTAAAACTCTTTTAATTCGATTTTATTATTTTAGTGAATAACTCTTACTCGATCCTTACTCATAAGATTCTCTTACTCGGCTTATCTCTTCATAAATTATTATTTAATTATCTAAGCTCAACTTTTTAACTCTATTTTCTTAACTCTAACTCCTCTTTTAATTTTCTCAACTAGTATTATTATTTCTTTTTAATCTCTATTATTTAACTCACTTTATTTTCTCCTCTTAATTTAATTTCTTCTTAAAGAAATATTTTTCTTTATTTTTACTCAATTGTTTATCTCATAATTAGTTTAATAAATTTTCTTTTATTTTCCATTTAATTTTATTCTCAAAAAAATTTCGAATTTTTTAATTATTTAAATAATTAATTTAATTTATTTTAAGATTAATTTTATTAATCTTCAAATCTTCATAATTCTCACCAAGAACGCTAAGAACACGCACTGAAATCTTCAAAAATTCACCAAGAACACCTACAACACACACTAGGCATTCAAACTCATTTTAATCGATTTTTACATATTTTCATGCTTAAAATTTCATTTTCTTCATCTCAAAAATTCCTATCGAACATCTAATACTTCAAATCAAACACAAACACATTCATATCATCATATCAACAAAATCATCAAAATCATCTAAAATTATTTTTCTTCCATAAACTCATTTATTTCGATTTTTCCCTCATAACATCATAATAGATTATATCATCCTTTCCATCATAACCACATCATGCTCATAACATCATTAAATCATCCAACAATAAATTAAATCAACTACTCCTCCAAAATACTCATAATTTTCAGTTTTAAATCATAAAATTAGGGCAAAGATTTTTCTCAAATTTGTCATGCATAAATCTCATTGCAAACATATTTATAAACACATATAAACCATATATCATCAAGAAATCATGAAAATCAATTTTTTTCCTTTCTTCCCTATTTTTCGGTTTTTGTTATTTTCATAGGGTTTTTATTTCTTTTTTCTCTTTTACTTCTTAGATTAATTCCTAGGGTTCGATTTTCTAGTAACTTCCTGTAACACCTCAGACTTTTTCTACAGTCTTTAAAAATGAAAGTTATTAATAAATATGGCTTTGCACGCCTAAGATCATAAAATTAAATTCTAAGATTTACGGTGAAATCCGTTTCCGAAAATAATTTCCAAAAATCGGACGAACGACTACTGTATTAGGGTTTTCGCGTCCGTTAAGTTTTTCGCCCGAAAACTCGGAATCAAATTCCGTCAGAATTTACATTCACTTTTTCTTCTAGACGAGTTCACCGGAGAAAGTTAATTTTTATGATTTTCCGGACGAATTTTGGACTGTGACGTCCCGACTTTTTCTCGGATTTTGAAAAACGAATTAGGTTTTCCGAGTACGTAAATTATTTCCAATCTAACAGACAAATTAGATTTCGTCAATTCCGTAACTAACTAGGAAAATATTTCTCGACTTTTAAAACGACGTTTAAGAGCCGGAAACGAGTTATTTCGTTAATTTTTTTCCCTCGCCAAACACATCCCTAACGAGTCACACTACTTTTTGGATATTTTCTTCTTACTTATGACTCACCATAGTGAGTCATAAACTCCTTCTTCCCCTCCTTGTCCGCCACTCTCACCATCTCCCTCTCTCTCATTTCTTCTTCAATCATCCTCCATAGAAGCTCAATCTCAAGCTCTCTCCAAGATCAATACTCCTCCGTCTACCGATCAAATCCAAATCCGAGTTCATAAGATGAAAGGTAAGAGCTTCACCTTCCTTTTGAACCGAACAAACCTTGTCTTCCCCATCTTTTAGTTTTTCGAAAATTAGGGAAATGGAATAGCATGTTGTTCTTTGATCGATACATGTTCTAGGATGTTTAGAATCGAGTTCTACGGATCAAATCATGAAGAAAAATCAAGAACCCTAACATCTAGTCATTACCGAAAATTTGTAGAATTTGGGGCTTTGATTCGTGCTCGATTTCTTTGTCGAATTAATGATAGATTAGTGTTCCTTATGATGTTAATTGATCGTATGAATTGTTTTAGATTTTTCTAAAAATAAAATCCGAAACGTAAGAGACGAAGGAGGCTCGATTTAGGATAGTAAATGTGTTGATATGCTCGATTGTTTAATGGAAATTAGATATACGATGCATGAGGATGAATATATATTTAATTGAATTTTTTCTAAAAATAAAACAAGAAATGTAAGAGACGAAGATGTGACGATAAGTCGAAGCTCGATAATGTTTTGATAATATGATTTGCATGTTAGTAATGCTCGTTAGATGATAATCGTTGTCGTAAAATTTGAATGAAAACGGAGAACGTAAAATTTTACGTAAGAGATGAACGACGGATGATAAGTCGAGAATAGATGATGATATGAGGATGTGAATTGCGTATTTATGATTCTTGATAGATGATGAATAATGTTGTAAAGTTTGAACAAATTCTAAAGATGTTAGATTTTTCGTAAGAGACGATCAATTGACGATAAGTAATGATAGAAAAGACGATTAATGATTCTATTTGGATATTGATGATTATTAATGATTAAGGAACGAGTTTGTAGTTGACGACATGTTCGTGTGAGCTATGAAAAGATAAGTTGTAGTTATAACCGAGAAGTAGAAACAAGAAGTTAGGAAATTGAACGAGACTTAATTGGTTTAGTAATTGTATAGTTTGAACGACGAGGTTTTGATCGTCGTGTTTATAATCGAGAAATGGAAAGGGGTTTATCACGTATAATGATACGAGGTGACTGCCTTGGGTCAGTTTTTGTGCGAAAATAAAAGTGTTTAAGCTTTAATCAAACCTAGAAAACCGTGCGTCGATTTTATCGAGCATTAGGGTTTTACTCGGCAGTTTTGCGACCTTGCACGGAAACTGCAATATCTCCTAGCTCGTTAATCGGAATTGAGATCTGCGAATTGGAGAGTAAACTAGACACCCGTACCTTTCTTTTGGTTTAAGATTCGACCCCTGTTTCGCAATCTCCTGTTCTGGACAGACTTACTGACCTCGTGCAGTGTATGTTCAAATTGTAGTTTCTTAAGTTGAATTCTTCTCAACTTGAACTCTTTCGATCTTTTTAGTCGTTTCAAGTATCGACTACCTTCTTTCTACCGACCTAAAGTGTCGAGTACAGAACCGAGTGAGAGTCAAACGAGATGCGTTCGTATCTCGTTTCTTTTTAACTAAAAGAGTTTAGTTAACGTGCAAATGCCTAAAATGTCTAAAGAACAAAAACTTAATCCGAATTTTTCGTATTAGTTTATCGTTTGCGACCAAGCTTTAAAGTATGATTTTTAAGATGAAGGAGGAAGTCGACACCAAGGTTAGGACGGAAGATCAGAAGACGGAAGACGTGTCTTTGTTCTGTAATCTATAAGGTGGGCTTTCCTATATATGAAATAAAACGAGCAATGCTCGAAAACCTTTTCTTTATCGCTTTGATATCCGTGTTTTCAAAGTGATAATTATAGCATGAATTGTTTTGTGTTTCATGTGAGTTCTCTTGTACCTTATGAGTTAATCAAAAGGGGTTAACTAACGATCGGCTTTGAGTTAGTCAAAAGGGGCTTTCCAGAGTTAGTGCACTTGTAGCCTGTGGTGTGTGTGGTATCCTGTTGAGGGGTAGCCAACCACGGTGAATTATGACTGCTCAAGATTTGAACGTAACATCTATGAAAAATGCTTGTACAAGCTATCTTATGAAAATAAGAAAGAAAATGTTTAGTAGACACGGGCCTTTAATGAAAAACCTCGGTGTGCTACAGAAATGAAATGCCTGATTATCTATACTTATGATTACGTTTTCGGCAACGTGCCCACTAAGTACTTTTGTACTTAGCCCTACATATGTTTTTCTAAATGTGCAGGTTGAAGCAACGAAGCGGCGACGGTTGAGTTAGAGTTAAGGAAGACTTCTGTATATAGTTCACAATTCCACTGCTAGACTCTAAACTCTTTTTGATGTTGTGTAATAATCACTGCAGCCTAAGTTCTGTAATATAACTTAGAAGCTTTCGAAATGCTTTGTCGAGTAATCTTTCGAGATTAACTCTCTTTCCTTCGTCAATAAAGTCTTGTTCATAGAAGATAAGTTGTTATGTATGTATGTTTATTCTTTCATCCCCCTTCTTCCCCGCTCCTTTAATCCAACCCCAGTCGCACCCCGGCTTCTGCCGTCCCTCGGGATTTGGGGCTGTGACAGAGTGGTATCAGAGCAATCGTTTCTACTCTGCATACTAGTTTTCTTTCAAAGTAGTCATACTTGTTTCAACGAAGTTTTCGTTCATACTCTATACCTGAGTCTTCTTTCAAGTAAGATAGAGTCGTAACACTAAGTTTAAGAGTGTAGACGACAACTCAACCTCCCGCTATGTCGACTCAATGAAGGAAAGAAAGAAAGAAAGAAAGAAAGAAAAGAAAGAATTTCAGAAATGTGTTGTCTTTTAAGAAAATTTTTGAATACGTATTCCAAAAAGCTAAGAATGAAAATGGTGCCAAGAATGAAATTGTGAAAGTATGAGAATCATACTTGTTTTGTGCTATGTGAATTACGTGAAATTGTTTGCGCAATGATTTCTTTTATTTGAAGGTATGATGGCACGAGAATCTAGATTGATTCTAGGGATTTTTCTCAGTTCGTTAAGAACATAAGCTTGAAACCTAAGATCTTTCCGATTCCTCGAGAGCTTAGACGTTTTAAGAACGTTAGTTCAAATGATTTCGAAAGGAGATCATGAAACGGGAAGAACTTTTGTAGATGAATGTCACGTGCGTATAGTGACATGAACAAAGACTTGGTAGAGTCGATTTTTGTTTTTATAATCAAGAGTCGATAAGAATTTCCTTCGAGAAATTAAGATAAATAATGATAAGGTGCGTTAATTCTGTACCAAGTAAACGAAAGAAACGAATGTTGCTTTTTCCGTAAAAGTAACATGGACGAAGTCATCTTCAGTTGGAGTTCACCTCGCTTGAACTTCAAGCAGAGATTGGTTATAATTACCAAGAATCAAGTACGAACTTTAGTTAATTTTCAACGATCGCTTGAGCCGACGACTAGAACTTTGGTTCTAAAGTCATTTTCTAGTTATAATTCATTTTCTTTGGAATTTATTTTATTTCATACTTCGTAATTGAACGAAGAATACTATGAGTAAGAAATTCAAGTGTCGAGAAGAACAAATTTTCTTTTGAAAACAGATGTTACTTTTGAATAAGTAACATGAACAAAGTAGACGTACTTTGTTTTAATGAAGTAAGAATCGTTAGAAAATTTTCTTCTTGGAAGAAATAAAGAAAGAAAGTAAAGAAAAATAAGGAAAGAAAGTAACAAAGAATAAAGTAAGAATGTGATAAGATGATTAAGAAAGTAAAAGGATAATAAGATAAAGGAATCTAAATAAAATCTTAAAATTTTATTTCTATATATTGTTTGAGTGCAATTTTCTTGAAATTGCTAAGGTGTTTGAGATAAGATTATTGTTTAAGTATGGTGATATTACAATTGAATAAGGAATATTCAACTTGTAATTTAAGATTTCCCTTAAGATAAGTTATTATCCTACCTGTTACTGATTCATGTTTCTTAAAAACATGGTAGGATGGATACTAGACTCGACACGGCTAATGAGAGTCAATTTCTGCCACAGCGTACTTGGGCAGATCAGATATTAGATAAAGTAAGAACGATACGTGGTTATCGGTTAAGAGTTTTCTTCAAGAAAGTTAAGAAGTTTAAGCTAAGATGATTAAGAAAGATAAGATGGTTAAGGTAAACTAAGAACCGTTAAGAGTTATTTGCAATTTGAGAAATTGCTAGATGATTAAGGTAGGTTAATTCCATTTTTATTGAACGGGACAGAGGTTCCATGTAATTGAGGGACTGTTATGTTGACTTGATCAACCCACATAATAAGAAACTCAGTAATATGGGTCTTATGCCCCATGAGCAAAACCTCTTTTAGTAGGGTATATTTGGGACCTTCTTGTTTAAGAGAGCGTTCCGTCGTAGAGCGGATTTATACGCGAGTACCTTATTTACGTGAATGACCTAGATCATGACATAAGACAGTTTGTAAACAATTTCGCATCACACTAATACTCGGCCAAATATTCTGTTGATAAACGGAAAACTATGGAGGACCTTATCGGTCGACTACCTGAGGAATGGCAAGGATGGGCGAACAACACCGCCCGGTACTATCGCACTTTAATGAGATACGCTGTAGAACCATATGAGACCTTGTAGGATTCGGGTTAGCAATCCAGGCACGATATCTACGGATTAGACTTATTGTATCTGCTCCTATACTATCCCATTACTTTTTTTTTCTTTCTTCGCTACACTCAGGTTTTTTCAGAACCAAGGTCACTCTTCGAGATGGACTTAGTACTTGCCAAGTTGTTAGAGTTACCACCGGTACTTGCTTCATTTAGCAAATTCCTTCCAGAGTTAGCCTCGCTTGTTAAGGAGGTGGAATTGATATTGGTTTTAGCTCGGTCTTGGACCGAGATATGGGACAGTTTGAGGCAGGACCATTAGGAGTCCCTACCCCAGAGGCATATATGTGCCTAGTTCGTACCATGAGCACCTGTTTCCTTCCGAGAGGAGGATCACATCGACCAGCTTTGTCAAGTTGGTTCTACACTTAGAAAGGATCGTTCCAGAGATACCACTGCCACCACCTTCAGTGCAAATGGACAGCATTGTAACTAGGGTTGGCAAGATAGTTGCGTTAGTCTTTAGACAGACTTAGAGAAGGACCCGGAGGAGGATCTGGGGGAGGACCAGAAGAGTTTCAGGCCGTAGAGGGCAGTATTGACTCGACCTCAGCTTGTTGAACAGAATGTTTTAGATATGTAGTAGTAGTAGTAGTTTCTCCTCGTTTTGTACATAGTCGGAACAGTAGACTTCATTTTTTAAGTACTTCCCCGGATATGATATTTTTACAAATCATTTCCATCCCAGTACCTTGTATAGGTACAGAAATACATCCGGTTGGAGCATTCCGTACGTAGATAGGCAGTTAGCCTAACTCAGACTAGTCGTGGTCTAGTTTCATATAAGTCCTCATTGGAGGCAAAATGGTACTCATTCGACGAGTATATGTATGACCCATGAGTGAGTTTTGATCTCGTGAAAGTTTCTTCCAAAAATGCGATTAGAAGAAAGGTTTAAGTCGAATACCCTTGTTTAACTTGGGAAGTTTAAAAGATTAAAGAGCTAGTATCAGAATTATTTCTCTATTTCTTTTCCATGAACTTGTACAAGTCGGAAAAAGTTTAGTAAGTAAGTAAAGGCTTAAACGCGAAGTATTAAATAAGAATTCTTGCTTTCATTTGTTCAAAATGCTGCCAATAGTAGCGAATAACAAAGGAAGAGGACCTGGTAGAGGTCATAGATAACGTGAAAATAGAGAGGAACGAGAACGTGAGGAAACCCCTTCACCTACACCATCGCTATCTCTACCCTCACAACATCATAACATTGAGGATCTATTCCTCAAACGAAATCCACCCATTTTTTTTTAATGGAACCGATAACCTAGGCGATGATGAGCTTTGGGTACGAGCCATAGAGAGAATCTTTAAACTCCTTAGATGTTCTGTTGAGAAACAACTGTTATGTGTCGCATTCCAGCTCTCCAAACCAGCTGATTACTAGTGGGAGGTTAGGCAGAAGGTCATACCTGCGGAGCATTTGGCTCGTTTAACATAGGATGAATTTAAGGAGGCAATGTATGGCAAATACGTGCCTAAGACCTATAAAGCACAAAAGGAAGCCGAGTTCTATAATTTGAACAAGGGATGATGACAGACACGGAATATGACGCTAAGTTCTGTGAGTTGTCAAGGTATGCGCCGGCTCAGTTAGATACCGAGGATAAGATAGCAAAGAAGTTCCGTGGGGGACTTAAGCATGAATTAAGAATAGCACTAGCCAGTCACGGAGGACTGAGCTACACTAAGATACTAGGACGAGTCCTAGAGATGGAGGCAGTAGTGCCTGATGAAAGGAAAGTCGTAACACCCGCACCAGCCCCAAATCAGAAGAAACGGAAATGGAAAATAAGAAATAGCAGTGACTACTATCCGCACTACAATAATCAAGGGGACAAGAATAACAACTATGTCAAGAAACCATGGCAAGGAAACAATCAGTTATGATGGAATGTACAAGGAAATAATCAAGCAGGACCATAGAAAGGAAACCACCAGCAAGGGCAGTTACCGGAACATCAGACAAATAACAACCAAGGAAGGAATAACCCAGGGAGGGTTATCATTCCTGCCTGTCCTAAGTGGAATAAGACACACTATGGTATCTGACAAGCGAACTTTGGTGTTTGCTTCAACTGTGGACAGAAGGGGCATTTTAAGAAGGGTTGCCAGAAACCATTGTAAGCGGTAGGACAAAACCAGTATAGTCAGCCCCACCCTTTGAGGGCAATTCAGCCATAGCAGCAGTGTCAACAGCACGCCCCACAGCAACAGAGTGCAAGGGCATTCACGATTAGGTAGGAGAGGCGCAATAAGGACGAAGGAAATTTAGAAGGTATTGGACGAACTTCTTAATTACTCTGTCATAATTTTGCCTCATACCAGAGCCTTGCATTCGATTACTCCTAGTACCTATTGACCCTATAGGATCAAAACCAGAGCGCGCTAATAAAAAAAAAAAGAAATAACCACGTCTTGGGAGAAATTATCGTCACATCATTAAGTTTTTCTCAAACATAAAATTTTTACTTAGGATCTCTTTAAGATCATAGCAAGCAATCGAAACACAATAAAATATTTGACGTAGATACAATCCATGGGATGGATTGATTATCTGTCAACTGCGCCATTCTATATGGAATATAGCCTCAGGAGTTAGAAGAGCTTAAGATAAAACTGCAAGAGTTGTTAGATGTTGGTTTCAGTAGACTAAGTGTATCGCCTTAGGGAGCGCCCGTTTTTGGTTCGATAGAAAGAAGGATGGATCTATAAGGATGTGCATACACTATCGAAGTTAATCAAGATCACCCATAAGAATGAATAACCTTTGTCAAGAATAGAAGACCCCTTTGATTAGCTCAAGGGCGCAGAAGTCTTTTCAAAGATAGACTTAAGATCCGGGTATCACTGATTGAAAATAAAACCCAAGGATATACCTAAGACTACTTCCTGAACCAGATATGGTCATTATGAATTCCTAAGTTATGCCATTTAGTTGACCAACGCCCCGCAGTATTCATAGATCTCATGAATAGAGTTTTTCCACCCATACCTAGGCAAATCATCTTAGTCTTCAACGACGACACTCTCATTTACTCCAAGAATGAGAAGGAGCACGAAGAACACTTGTGAAAAGTTTTAGAAATGTTTAGAGTCGAGAAAACTATATGCCAAGTTCAGTAAGGTACGAGTTTTGGGTGAAGGAGGTAATGTTTCTTGGGCATATAGTTTCAGCGAAAGGTATCAAGGTGAATCCTGCCGAGGTAGAGGAAGTACGCGATTGGAAATCACCAACGAATCCAAATGAGGTTAGAAGTTTCTTAGGTTAAAACAACTATTATAGAAGATTCATCGAGGGATTTTTCTACAATTGTTAGATTTATAATGCAACTACTTCAAAAGGAAAAGAAGTACAAATCGACTCACGAGTGAGAGATAAATCTTAGACGCTCAAGAAAGAAAGTTGATCACCGCACCTATTAACTCCTTAGGAACAAATAAGAAATAAGTAGTATATACTGACATGTCAAAGAATGGATAAGGTGTGCATTGATGAAAAAAAGGAAAGGTGACAGCTTAAGATTTACGACAACTTAGACCCCATGAAGTCGATTATTCAACCCACGATTTAGAACTAGCAGCCGTTGAGCATACGTCGAAGAATTGAAGACACCATCTCTAGGGTGTAAGGGTTGAGAATTTATATGGATCACAAGAGTTAAAGTACTTCTTCGAGCAAAAAGGAATTTAATTTGAGGCAAAGAATATGGCTCGAATTAGTTAAGGATTATGATTGTGGTATTGATTACCATTCGGGGAAAAAAAATGCTAACGTCGTAGCAGACGCGCGGAGACGCAAGGCTCCAACCAAATTAGAGTGCCTCTTTATTGAGAAAGAACCACTTATACAAGAATTTGAGACAATAGATTTAGAGGCGTTTGATACAACTGGAACGATAAGGAACCAGATAGTAGCACTAGTAGCTATATTGGACTTACGAGAGAAAATTAAAAGTGTCCAGAGAAAGGACGGGACGATCGAGAAGCTATGCCTAAGAATAAGAATGGATAACCTGGACGGTTATTCCGAAGCGCTAGATAATGCAACTTTTTGTTTGAAAGTAGACCTTATATCCCTAATAACGACGCATTAAATAATGATATCATGAGTAAGGTTCGCGATACGCCGTATACAGTACACCCAGGGAGCACGATGATGTATCAAGATGTAAGAAAGAATTTCTAGTAGAATGGGCTGAAACCAGATGTTGTCTCGTTTGTAGATAGATGTTTGGCTTGCCAAACAAGTAAAAGCTTTACGCCAACAACCACATGGGTAGTTACAGCCGTTAAGTATTCCAGAATGGAAATGGGAGGATATAGCTACGATTTTGTGACGGGACTTGCCCAAAATTTTAGAAAAGATATGCTGCCATTGGATAGTTTCATAGGCTCAAAGTATCAGCTCACTTTTACCGATCCTAAATTATCCATTGACCAAAGAAGTTAACATGACTGTATATCCGTGAGGTAGTACGTTGCACGGAATATCAAAGTCGATAACATCAGATAGAGATACCAAAGTCACTTCGAGATTTTAGATCACGATGCAGAAGAGTTAGATACCAAACTTAACTTTTGTACCGTTTCTCACCTCCAGTCGGATGAACAATCCAAGAAAATGATTCAGATACTCGTTGATATGCTAAGAACGATAGTATTAAACCGAAGTGCGAAATAGAAGAATATTTTGCCATTGATCAAATCGTATAGCGATAGTTATTAAGCTTCGATAAGTATTGTGCCTTACAATGCCTTGTAGAAAAAGAAGTTTTAGATGACTGCCTTATTGTAATAAGGTAAGTGAAAGGAAGGATTTAGGACCAGATACGGTAAGTGAAAAGATCGAGATCGCTCGGCAGACACGAGTTAGAATGAAAGAAGCATAAAAGAAACGAAAGAAAGAAGTTTAAAGAAGATAAAAGTCTTAAGAAATATGTGCCGATCTAACTTAAATCTAGAGAATGAGGACGAGACTTTCCTCATGATTATCCTTCAAAGGATAATATCACTAATTCCATGTCAAGTATAGAGTTTCAACGAAGATTTATATGACTAGTGGATATCTTGAAAAAGATAGCTTCCAATACGAATAGTTTTGGCTTTATTGCCAACTTTATGGAATGTTTATTATATATGTGTATCTCATTTTGAGAAGATATGTGTGTTCAATTCTACACATATAATTTTGTCAGCAAGACGTTGATCTTGAAACTGACTTAAGCTATGAAGAAAGACCGCAATCGATTTTGGATCGAAAAGTGTGGAAGTTAAGAAGCAATTCGATACGGTTAGTAAAAGTGTTATAAGATTGTCATGGGCAAGAAGAAGTCACGTGAGAACTCAAAGAAGAGTTGAGGAAGAAGTACCCCGAATAGTTTAAGAAGATAACCAAATTTCGGGACGAAATTTTTCGTAAGGGGGGTAGGATGTAATACCCCAGACTTTTTCTACAGTTTTTAAAAATGAAAGTTATTAATAAATATGGCTTTGCACACCTAAGATCATGAAATTAAATTCTAAGATTTACGGTGAAATCCGTTTCCAAAAATAATTTCCAGAAATCGAACGAACGACTACTGTATTAGGGTTTTCGCGTCCGTTAAGTTTTTCGCCCGAAAACTCGGAATCAAATTCCATCAGAATTTACATTCACTTTTTCTTCGAGACGAGTTCACCGGAGAAAGTTAATTTTTATGATTTTCCGGACGAATTTTGGACTGTGACATCCCGACTTTTTCTCGGATTTTGAAAAACGAATTAGGTTTTTCGAGTACGTAAATTATTTCCAATCTAACGGACAAATTAGATTTCATCAATTCCGTAACTAACTAGGAAAATATTTCTCGACTTTTAAAACGACGTTTAAAAGCCGGAAACGAGTTATTTCTTTAATTTTTTTCCCTCGCCAAACACATCCCTAACGAGTCACACTACTTTTTGGATATTTTCTTCTTACTTATGACTCACCATAGTGAGTCATCAACTCCTTCTTCTTCCCCTCCTTGTCCGCCACTCTCACCATCTCCCTCTCTCTCATTTCTTCTTCAATCATCCTCCATAGAAGCTCAATCTCAAGCTCTCTCCAAGATTAATACTCCTCCGTCTACCGATCAAATCCAAATCCGAGTTCATAAGACGAAAGGTAAGAGCTTCACCTTCCTTTTGAACCGAACAAACCTTGTCTTCCCCATCTTTTATTTTTTCAAAAATTAGGCGAATGGAATAACATGTTGTTCTTTGATCGATACATGTTCTAGGATATTTAGAATCGAGTTCTACGGATCAAATCATGAAGAAAAAATCAAGAACCCTAACCTCTAGTCATTACCGAAAATTTGTAGAATTTGGGGCTTTGGTTCGTGCTCGATTTCTTTGTCGAATTAATGATAGATTAGTGTTCCTTATGATGTTAATTGATCGTATGAATTGTTTTAGATTTTTCTAAAAATAAAATCCGAAACGTAAGAGATGAAGGAGGCTCGATTTAGGATAGTAAATGTTTTGATATGCTCGATCGTTTAATGGAAATGAGATATACGATGCATGAGGATGAATATATATTTAATTGATTTTTTTCTAAAAATAAAACAAGAAATGTAAGAGACGAAGATGTGACGATAAGTCGAAGCTCGATAATGTTTTGATAATATGATTTGCATGTTAGTAATGCTCGTTAGATGATAATCGTTGTCGTAAAATTTTAATGAAAACGGAGAACATAAAATTTTAAGTAAGAGACAAATGACGGACGATAAGTCGAGAATAGATGATGATATGAGGATGTCAATTGCGTATTTATGATTCTTGATAGATGATGAATAATGTTGTAAAGTTTGAACTAATTCTAAAGATGTTAGATTTTTCGTAAGAGACGATCAATTGACGATAAGTAATGATAGAAAAGACGATTAATGATTCTATTTGGATATTGATGATTATTAATGATTAAGGAACGAGTTTGTAGTTGACGACATGTTCGTCCGAGCTATGAAAAGATAAGTTGTAGTTATAACCGAGAAGTAGAAACAAGAAGTTAGGAAATTGAACAAGACTTGAATTGGTTTAGTAATTGTATAGTTTGAACGACGAGGTTTTGATCGTCGTGTTTATAATCGAGAAATGGAAAGGGGTTTATCACGTATAATGATACGAGGTGACTGCCTTGGGTCAGTTTTTGTGCGAAAATAAAAATGTTTAAGCTTTAATCGAACCTATAAAACCGTGTGTCGATTTTATCGAGCATTAGGGTTTCACTCGGCAGTTTTGCGACCTTCCACGGAAACTGCAATATCTCCTAGCTCGTTAATCGAAATTGAGATCCGCGAATTGGAGAGTAAACTAGACACCCGTACCTTTCTTTTGGTTTAAGATACGACCCCTGTTTCGCAATCCCCTGTTCTGGACAGACTTACTGACCTCGTGCAATGTATGTTCAAATTGTAGTTTCTTAAGTTGAATTCTTCTCAACTTGAACTCTTTCGATCTTTTTAGTCGTTTCAAGTTATCGACTACCTTCTTTCTACCGACCTAAAGTGTCGAGTACAGAACCGAGTGAGAGTCAAACGAGATGCGTTCGTATCTCGTTTCTTTTTAACTAAAAGAGTTTAGTTAACGTGCAAATGCCTAAAACGTCTAAAGAACAAAAACCTAATCCGAATTTTTCGTATTCGTTTATCGTTTGCGACCGAGCTTTAAAGTATGATTTTTATGATGAAGGAGGAAGTCGACACCAAGGTTAGGACGGAAGATCAGAAGACGGAAGACGTGTCTTTGTTCTGTAATCTATAAGGTGGGCTTTCCTATATATGAAATAAAACGAGCAATGCTCGAAAGCCTTTTCTTTATTGCTTTGATATCCGTGTTTTCAAAGTGATAATTATGGCATGAACTGTTTTGTGTTTCATGTGAGTTCTCTTGTACCTTATGAGTTAATTAAAAGGGGTTAACTAACAATCGGCTTGGAGTTAGTCAAAAGGGGCTTTCCAGAGTTAGTTCACTTGTAGCCTGTGGTGTATGTGGTATCCTATTGAGGGGTAGCCAACCACGGTGAATTATGACTGCTCAAGATTTGAACGTAACATCTATGAAAAATGCTTGTACAAGCTATCTTATGAAAATAAGAAAGAAAATGTTTAGTAGACACGGGCCTTTAATGAAAAACCCCGGTGTGCTACAGAAATGAAATGCCTGATTATCTATACTTATGATTACGTTTTCGGCAACGTGCCCACTAAGTACTTTTGTACTTAGCCCTACATATGTTTTTCTAAATGTGCAGGTTGAAGCAACGAAGCGGCGACGGTTGAGTTAGAGTTAAGGAAGACTTCTGTATATAGTTCACAATTCCACTGCTAGACTCTAAACTCTTTTTGATGTTGTGTAATAATCACTGCAGCCTAAGTTCTGTAATATAACTTAGAAGCTTTCGAAATGCTTTGTCGAGTAATCTTTCGAGATTAACTCTCTTTCCTTCATCAATAAAGTCTTGTTCATAGAAGATAAGTTGTTATGTATGTATGTTTATTCTTTCATCCCCCTTCTTCCCCGCTCCTTTAATCCAACCCCAGTCGCACCCCGGCTTCTGCCGTCCCTCGGGATTTGGGGCTGTGACATTTCCTCACTTCGATTATCACATCTCAAACCCTAGTTTGCCTAAACATAAATTAAAGCATGCATATTTTCTTTTCCTTAGGCTTTAGGGATTACATATTTACAAGAAATCAAATGAATAACATACTTAAAATGATTTAATTATAAGCTCTCCTTTTGATCTTGTTTGGACCGAAAATGAAGGAATTGAAGGCTCAAATATTTAGCTTGGATTTTCCACGGAGGATCTCATCTTGAACCTCAAGAAAAATAGAACAAAATTAATCCACTCTTCTAGGGCTATGAGTGCCGAAAATTTTAGAAAAAAGAGAGATGATTTGCTTTGGAATTGAACTCAAAACTTGATGAATTTGTTTACCTCTAAATTAGGGTTTGATGGATTAAAGACGATGATGATCTTCTTTGGAGTTGGAAGCTTGATTTCTTGAGCTTCAATGGAGATTTCTCTTCTACTATGTGTGTGTGTGTGTTACGGTTTGGAGAGGGAGAGAGAAGAGAGAATTTTATTCTTCTTCTTTGATCATCGGTGGAGAGAGAGAGATGAGAGAGATATGAATGAACTACTAAGCTTCTTGGCTAAGATAGAAATGAAATGAATAAAGAAAATGGCTAAGTAAAATGAATGTAATCATTATTATTCCCATAGGTGTTGAAATAAGACAACCTAGGGAGAGAGATTAGAGAGAGAGAGAGGGATGTCGGTGGGAGAGGAAGAGAGAAAGAGAGAGATTCTTATTTTATTTTTATCTGGTATAATTTTCCCCGGATGAAAAAGTTTTCCGATTTAATATGTCCGTATTATTCCGTTTATATTGCAAATGGCTATAAACTCTCCTAGACTCGTTTCCGACATTGGAAACACCTCAACTCTATCTCATATCCCATGAAATAAATCAAGGATTCCGAATATCAAATTTTTAGGTTAAAATTCCAAGTAACGAAGAAAAACCTAAAATTGCTCGGCTAATTTATCCGTTAAGAACTAAACTCTTAGAATTCTCTCATGTGATCTTGGATGAGCTTCTAACAACATATATTAGGGGTCTTAGAATTAATTCTAGATTCAAAAGACACTAATTAGGTTAAATTCTGAGTTCGTCGGTGAATAGTGTTTTCTCGCTTTTTGTTACTATTCACTGAAAAGTAAAAGTTCTCAAAATTCTCCGAAAGTCATACTCATGCTCAAACTCATATAAATAAACTCAATTAATACATCACATACTCGATTCGAATAATCGAAACGAGAAAAATCACGTTTAAACACACAAGGGCATTTTGGTCATTTTCAAGAAAATTTGTTCCTTGAAAAATTTTATCACTCAAGGCACGTTAATTAAATATATAAAGGCATTTAAAACGCACTCAAGGACTTATAAAAGCTGGGGGTATTATATCCTCACCCCCTTAATAAAAATTTCGTCCCAAAATTTACTAACCTTAAGAAAATAGCTCGGGGTATTTCGCTCTCATCTTTTCCTCGAGTTCCCACGTAGCTTCTTCGAGATCGTGATGACACCACTTACTCTTAACTAGGGGAATCGATTTCGTTCTAAGCTGCTGAACCTTACGGTCTAGAATTTGCTCGGGTTTCTCCTCGTAGCTTAGATCTGGCTTCAAAGACACATCTTCTTGGCGAATCGCGTGCTTTGGATCGAAAACGTACTTCCTCAATTGCGACACATGAAAAACGTTATGCGAATTCCCAAAACTGGGAGGCAAAGCTAATCTATACGAAACGGCTCCAATCCTTTCAAGGATTTCGAACGGTCCAATAAAAGGAGGCTTTAGCTTTCCTTTAACACCGAAGCGGTGCACTCCTCTCGAAGGGGATACTTTCAAAAAGACCTTACTTCCTACATTGAACTCTAACTCGGATCTTCGGTTGTCGGCATACGACTTCTGCCGACTTTGAGCTTCCTTTATCTTCTCGCAAATCTGACGAACAGATTCTATCATTTCCTCAATCGCTTCTGGCCCTATCACTTTTCTCTCGCCTATCTCGGTTAAGGAATCTTCAAGTTTGGTGAACTGAGCTTGAAGATTCTTAAACTCAACCGATTGCTGAAGCAGTTCCTCACTGAGTTCTTGAAAATCACTCCAAGAGGGTTCCAACTCATCGTCCAGAGATTCCTGCATGTTAGAAGTATTGGAAGAATTTAACTGAGCAGGATTAGATTGTACCTCAATATCATCTTGGTCTGTTCCAAGTGCCATGAGGCATTGATCCTGACTGATGGCGTTGTTGGTAGAAGTCAGCTCATCTTCATCTTCCGTATCAGTGAAGATATCCATATCGTTAGCTGCTTCTTCTGCTACCATGGCCTTGTTCTTTGCAGATTGCTTGGCTCTCAACGCTTCCCTTTCTTTCTTTGAGAGGTCTGGACAGTCAGCTTTGAAGTGTCATTCCTTGCCGCATTCGAAGCAACCATTAGTGACTGGCTTCGAGCTGTCTCAAGTTCGGTTTGATTTGTAGAATCGTTTGTATTTGCCGAACCGAGTGTCCATGTCGGCTAGCTTCTTTGACAAAGCTGCGATGTTCTGTTGCAGTTCCTCTCTGCTTGGCTCCTTTGCAGTCGTGTCAGCCGATCTGGTTGGCCTCGATGATCTCGATTTCGAGTAGTCAGCTCGGAGAGCAACTGACTTTGAGGCTGAGCCAACATCCTCAATTCTACTTGTCTGACCTGAGGACTGAGATCTCCTCCTGTTGACCTTATACTCATTTCCTTTTAAGATTGAGAACAATCTTTCAGTTCCCATTTCACCAAGGTCAGCTCGGCTTTCGTGGATATTGGTGAAAGTATCCCACTCAGCCGGTAGAGCTTGCAACACTTTGAGATTGATTTCTCTTAGTGTGTATTTTCCTCTTCGGATGGACTGGATTCTTCTAATGATGTCCATAAACCGGAGCTCTAGCTGATCGATGGTCTCATCAGGTCGCAGACTGAAGTTGTCGAAATCTTGACATGCATGTGAGAATTTGTTTTCCTTCGTCTCATCACTTCCTTCACTCAGCGATGCTAGGATGTCCCACATCTCTTTTGCAGTCTCACACTTCTCTATCCAAGGCAGATAATCTTGTCCGAATGTGGACATTATTGTGCTCTGAGCCCAGATGTCTAACTGGCTCACCTTGGCTTCCTCTGGAGTATAATCTTCAGGCTGTTTCTCCACAAACTCCACAACAGTATCCCCATCGTTGGAATTTGTCGGAGTGCGAGCTATTCTTTCTTTAATGACGATTGGTCCGGAAGAGAGAACGTGTTGCATCCTGTGATGCTTAGACAGAAGGATCTTCTTAATCCGTGTTCTCCATGAAGTATAATTGACTACTGAGAACATGACTACTATCTTGTCCTTGACGTCCATCTGCACACAACAACAGAGCAAAAATGCAAGCAGATATGCACTAGCGTGAAAAGATCTGTTTAGTTTACTGATGGTCCCGAAACGAGTTACTGGTGTATGGGGGGGGGAATACACCAGTTAGAATTTTAAAACTTAACCCTGGAAAAATGCTTCAACCGAGTAAAAAGACTCAGTTGCAATCTCACAGCTGAGTAAGCAACCTCAGCTGAAAGAGTTGTGCGGTGCGGAAAGTGGTGGAAAATAAACTCATTATAACAACTCACGCTTTTATGCTTGGTTGGTCAAAAACCAAAACAGTTGAATATGCAAACATGCAGTTTGTATGTCGGTTAGTTTGGTCAGTTGAAAAATGCTATAAGTAACTGAACAGAAATAAACACAGACACACAGAATTTAACGTGGTTCGGAGATAACCCTCCTACGTCCACGGGGAGTTGTGAGTCCACACAACTCTGTCCAAGTTCTTCTGGACAAACCACTCAGCTTACGCGGGCTGAGCAACCGTTATGGATAAGTTTGCGAGTACTTATCAACCTTACAGTTTAGTTTACAGGTACTAAACGACCTAGCTACTCAATTGCAGGAAGAGTAGAATCCTAAACCTTTTTAGGTGAAAGAGAAAATATGTTTCCAACTAAAAGCTCGAACAGAAGGTGAGCTGCGATCTAACTCTCTACGAACTCTCACTAAGTGATGTTCTCGAGGTTTGATCTAAAGACACAAAAAAAACTATCTAACTCTAGAACCCTCAACAAGTGATGTTCTAAGAGATTCAGTTCAGTTCGTGAAGAATATTGATCTTTTCTTTTTGCTCTCAGATTTCTTCTCGCGTGTGTGTCTTGTTCTCTTCGAATGAATGAGAGCCTCTATTTATAGACGGAGAGTATCAACTAGCCGTTGGAGGAGCTGTTGATCTCTGATCGTTGAAAGCGATGGCTTGTCTCTCATCTCTGCAGACTTTCTCGATATGGCACCTGAGTTCTTCTGCTTTCCATATGAGACAGCCTTGTGTTGGGCCAAATGGGGTAATGACTGAACGGTCAAACCCTCACGTGACTTCCTTTTGAAATTCAAATTCAAACCTTTCTGACAGTCAACCTCGGTTAGTCGGTTGAAAATCTTGATCTTTATCTGAGTGGTCTTCAGCTGATGTTCTCGTCGAACTCTCAGCTGACTTTGAACTTCATCTGAGTGGCTCTCAGCTGATCTTGAACTTCATGTTGAGACTTCTTTATAACTTCCCCCTTCTTGAAACATTCTCTTTATCGGATGGCATTCTATAGCTGATGTTCCAACTGAACAGTTGGCTTGAACTCTCAGCTGTCAAAAAGCATAGCTCTCTCATCAGGCAGTCTTGTAACTGATGTTCCTCATCCGATCTTTCATCCGGGGTTGCCGTCTTCAGCTGGAGATCTGTAAAGATAAAATCTAAACATTGCTCAAACAGCGAGCCTAACAGCTAACATTAGGAACTGGCAACATCTACTCGGTTGGGGTCAGTTGGTTTTGGAATTCATCAAAACTCATACTAATAAATTTCCCAACATTTACTATTTTTACGAATCTCCGATTGTGTTTTTATCCATTAAAACAATTTCCAAAGAATTTCCTTATTCTTACTATTTTATAAAAATATTTTCTTGAAATTATATATATATATATATATATATATATATATATATATATATATATATATATCTTCTCCTCAAAAGTCAGTTTATAAATTATTTGTAAGTTATTATTGTATAAAAAGAGTTTTATAAATTAATTATCTATTTTCTAAATGAATGGACTTAAGCCTTTTTATTCTTTGTCCAACTAGAATTTCTTATGGGATTGGGCCAATAGGATTGAAATGTTGGGCCCAATTTATCATTTGATTAGGTGTGTTAAGTCTAAGCCCATGTACTTTGTTAGGCTATGTATGCTCTTATTTCTCCAAGTATGATCCATTAAAAATTAAAAATATTTGAACTTGTTAAGTGGGCCTTTGGGCCATATGTGATATTGAGTAATTTGACTAAGTTAAATTGGTCAAAGGTCTTTGACCTTAAGTTAATTAAATTAATTAATTAATTATTAAGAATACATATTATGTGTTTAATGTGTATGCATGAACATGACTTGAGTGCCCTGATTACATATCATTGCATCAGCATATTTTAATTGACTATTGATGCATGATTTTAAATAAAGTAATGCATGGTTTATAAAAATGCATTCACATGATTTTGGATCATTAATCCGGCGATTAAGTTAAAACTTCAAGATTTGAGACCGGGCTTAGGATTTGACCTAAGACTAATGACTAATGCTTGGTTATTAAGTGTTAACCTCCTACGAGAATAGAAGTCTAAGTATTTAGACGATGTTGTAGGAGACACGAAGCAGTAGATCGAGGACCCGTTTATCGTCGACAGCTCAAGGTGGGTTCCTATGTTCAAAACTGTGGGTTATAA
The DNA here is from genome assembly GCA_029490685.1 of Schizonepeta tenuifolia. Taxonomy (NCBI): domain Eukaryota; kingdom Viridiplantae; phylum Streptophyta; class Magnoliopsida; order Lamiales; family Lamiaceae; genus Schizonepeta; species Schizonepeta tenuifolia. The sequence goes on along the minus strand of CM055959.1, from coordinate 40,105,966 downwards.
GTTCCTCAGAGGTAACTTTTGAGTTAATAAGCCCCGAACTACTGCTTTTAAAATACGAATTTGCATGCTAAAGGTTTTATATGCTCTTTACTTGTGTTTACCTCTTATATGATTGGCTTCTTGCCAATAATAACGATCGGCCTTGGACTCTGATCAAGCCAAGGTAGTGCGCACAAGGGAAGTATGATGGTTCGGAGAGTGGGAGTGGCTCCCCACTTGATGAAGCGAGGTAAAGGTAACACAGTAATTGAGATTTATGTTTCGTGCACGATAATCTATGACATGATTTTACGTATATGAAGGATAAAAATGATTTCTTTTAAAACCCCCTTTAGATATATGAAATGAGCATTCAAATTTCTTTCAAGTATCTTTATAAAAATGATTTTCAAAATGGGGCAAAAGAATCCACTGAGTATTTTATACTCTAAAATACTCAGCCCAAAATGTTTTGTTTTAAACGCAGGTTGAGCGACGGGCGACAGAGGTGTGAAAAGGGGGTATTCAAGACTCAAGGATGACGGTTCTTCGACCCGTCATCTTCCTTTTATTTTGTTACTATGGTGGATCCATAGTTGGTGTGTAATAACTAAACAAACTCTGAACACTACTTTATTTCTTTTCATGCTACGCCGACTAACCGCTCGAGGTTAGTCGATGACAAACTCTATCCGCTGCGATGGGCCGAAGTCCTCACACTTCGACCCTAAGTTAAACGTTAAATTCTCGCAGATCGGGCAAGCCGCTTTTGAAACCACGTCGGTTAATTATCAAACTCTTTTTGAAAACTCAACATCTATTTCTCTAAAACTCTTTTTGGAAACTTATTCATTTTCTCAAATCAACTTTGAAAAACCAACTTGATTATTCTTCCTTTACCTTTTGAGTTTCTAACGATTCAGTGCTTGATGTCTAATGATTTCATTCCCTTCCTCTTTCCCCTTTAGCAGCGGTCCGCATCCGCATAGGCCCGGGTGCGGACTGTTACAAAATTCATTAATAATATACTATTAGTAGTAGATAACTGCCTTGGACGTACATAATTTGAAGGAAAAAACTTATTAAAACATGACATTTGAATACAATCATTATTTATTTACATAATAAATAATGACTTCCATTATAATAACAAACAATTACAATTTGGTAGGTATCCTATATGGATCATCTTTATTTTACGTAAGATATGAATGAAATGTTATATTCATAAAAAAAAGAAAATCCAATTAAATAAATTTCGAAAAAAATAATCTTGCAATACTTAAAAAGTGAAATTATTAAAAGATAGATTTTTGCATTTTCTTTTTCAGTGTACATTGGCTTTGTAGTGTCATTTTAAATTAATATAGTGTATCGTATTATATTAAATTATGATTATTTTTATTTTATAAATGCATATTTATACCAATATATATATATATATATATAGATATATATAATGAATATCTCGTAATGATATTTGAAGATCATCATAAATAATTTTTAAAAAAAAATCTAGCAAAAAAATTATAGATCATTTAATGGTATAAGATTATTTTGTTACCTAATTTTAAGGCTACAAATCTGTATATATCTAATGAAGACATGGTAATATTTAAAACCTTCCAAACGTACAAGGGTGAATTAGTCACCACTAGAATATAGTAAACTGGAAAAATTTGAACCGGTTTGATTAAACTCGGTTTTTTTTAATTTTATGGGTAAAAAAAATCAATTATGTCTTAGATATTATGTTCCATTATTATTACCCTTTACTAAAATGTGAAACTCTTTCTCCACTTACAACACACTCACCCATCATTTTATTAATTCTCATGTTATTTCCTCGTAGAAAGATATTTTGTGAAGGGAAGGAGTATGGATCAGATAATTTTCTCATAAAACTCTAATTTTAGAGTTTGCTTTGTAATTATACTACAGTATGCTTCATCTATCTTACTTTTACCTATCTTAAGACACTCTAAATAAATTACATATAAATAAGTATAATTGTTAATAAGTGAATTTTGTTTTGTGTATATTACAATTCATTCGTACTGTAGTGTCCTTATTATCTACACACCTTGAATTAGTTAGTGGATAACTTTTTCAAAAATAAAGCTTTCTAAAATTTTGTAAAACAATGATTTTTTTATATAAGTAGATTTTATTACAACTCATATTACTTTCTCCTAGACAGAGGACGTCTAAAATATAAATTAATATCTATAAATTAATAACTATTAATAATAATTATTATTATTATTAATATTATTATTATTATAATTATTATCTATACTAATATAAAAAGAGCATTGTTTTAAAAAAAATTGTTTTACCTAAAATATCCTTACTGTATATTTAAATTAAGGACAATACCGTAAAATTATACATTATAATTTATAAAAATATATAATTTAATTAGCAATCAAACTTACCATACAATAATTTATTTTTTTTACCTAATTTAATTAATTTTGGTAGATGATAATGGACTCTAAATTTTTCTACGGATAGCAATTTAATTAGTACTTACCTAATAGCAAATTATCTAATTTTCCTAATTTATTGGATCTAATATATGGACTCTTTTCTACATTAGTACTTCTTCGTTATTTTGTGAGTTAAACCACCTGTAAGTATGGATTTCGTATATCTCAGTGGCCGTTTAAAAAGACAAACAAGAGAAAAATTATGCTTCGGATTCTCCTTCAACTTATCGTACGTAATATGATGACTTTTTTTTCTCTTTCTCCAGTTAATAGCAACTTCAAGTTTTCTCCTTTAATTCATTTCACTTCAAGTTTTACGCCATTTTCGTAGTACTTCTTCCTAAGAGCGTGCGTTTTTTTTTTTTTTTTTGTTATTGCTCTAAATTTTATTATTTTGTCAATCTTAACTTTGGAGTAGTTGTGATTATAGATGTCATGTTATAGGTTTAAATATGTATTAATTAACTCTCGAGTAATGTCTCAATGCACCTTCGAAAAATGTAATGTGCGGTAAATTTGTTTAGTACATAACATATTTTGGTCATTCTTTGCTTTTATTTCTTCCGTTTTATGGAATACTTTATTATTATACACTAACAAATAAATAATGACCAAAATAGAATCGTTCCAGCTTTCTTTTACCTCTTCCACTTCATGTACCACTATCATAGTTTTGAATATTGAATAACAAAGAGGCATGCTAATTACACATTCATATACTACTTTCATTCTTGATTATAAAGTATGATCATACACGCTGCATTCCCTAACTCTACCAATCTTAAGGTAAGTTTTTTAATTGCTCAATCATATTTTAAAAATATATATTACTCCCTCCGTCCCATATTTAAAGCCCCATTTGGGTGCTGTCACAGAAACTAATAAAAGCTGATAAAGTGTAGTGGGTGGACAAAAAGGGTATTACTAATGACATGTGATTACTTTTGCTAATTAGGGAGAGAGAAAAAAGGTGTTAGAATAAAATAAATAGAGTGTGTTGCATGGCTTCTTATGCAATTTCGGAAGAACCATTTCTCAATTAATAAAATTAATTGTTGTCGATAAATTACATGCAATAAATTAATGTCATTTTTTCACATAATTAAATTGTTGAATTAAATTTGTTTTTCGATTTCTCTACCTTTTCAGTTCGATTTTCTCCCTTTTTTGTCATTTTCGGTGGGGTATTTTACATCAAAGACAGAATCTCATTCGCAATACATTGAAGACAAGCAGAAAATTTGAACAGTAATGCACTGGAATACAAATCTGATGCATGAATAAAAAAATGCTGTAAAAGAGCTGTAATTAATGCAAAGTGATCCTGCAGTAATTTTGGCGGCAAATTTCAGTTCATTTGGAGCCAAAAATCAATTTCATTAATAAACAAATGTTAAAAGTACACCATGATTTGATCTAATTCTTAGGAGGGAAATTTGAAACTACCTAACTAAAACCAGCAGCAGTAAATACAGAGGAATGTTGAGCAGATTCAATGCTCTCAACTACACAACTAGAGAAAATTAAAGAGGGGCTACATTGTCAGTTTCTACTACAAAAACCAGAAAATTGACAGATGAAGGCAAGAATACCATTGCTCAATGATTACTGCAACATAGCTGTGATGGGAAGCTTGAGTATGGGGCAAAACAAAAAGCTGCAGCCAAGTTCCACATCAACTTGAAGACTGTATGGAGGGTTTGGCAGGCAGCATTGGCTCAAATATCACTTGGAGTTCCTGTCAACCTGCAATCAAAAAGAAGAGGTAAGCAATATAAAAATAGGAAACCATTAGATGAAGAGAAAGTTAAGAGTTTGCCTCTGTGTCAGAGAACTTCACTTAGGATTATGGCAGAAAACCTTGGCATTAGCAAGTCTACAGTTTATAGACATGTAAAGGCTGAGAAACTCAAACCACACACCTCTGCCATCTGGCCATATTTAACAGAGAAGAACAAACTATGTAGACTCAGTTGGAGCCTCAATCAGTTGTGTTCTACTTCAGAAAATAGTGTATTCAAATTCCAATCCATGTATAACACAATACACATTGATGAGAAGTGGTTCTATCTATCAAAAGAGAAGGAGAGATACTACCTTGTGGCAGGGGAGGCTATACCACATAGGGTCTGTAAATCAAAGAGATACATTCCCAAAATCATGTTCAATTGTGCATTATCAAGGCCTGTAATAGATGCAGCAGGAGCTGTCTTGTTTGATAGAAAATTTGGGATATTCCCATTCCTCACATATGAACCAGCAAAGAGGAACTCAAAGAATAGATCAAAAGGGACAATAGAAGTTAAACCAATTCCAGCAATAACAAAAGCAGTCACCAAAGGCAGTCTAATCCATCAGGTAAGTGTTTTAGCACTTGTTTATGCTATCAGAATCTGCATACATATTCATCATGTAGCTAAAGGGATTGTTATTTCATGCAGATGCTTCCTGCTTTTAAAGCTAAATGGCCAACACATCTACTAGGCAATCAGATTTTCATTCAACAAGATAATGCCAAGCCACATATCAAACCTGATGACCCTGACTTTCTAGCCAATGCAAATACAGATGGATTCAACTTCACCCTAATCTGTCAATCACCAAATTCTCTGGACACCAATGTCAATGACCTAGGTTTCTTCAAAGCTATACAATCTGTGAAGGATAAAATGCAAACAAACAATCTGGAAGAGCTTATTCAGAATGTACAGACTGCCTATGAAGAGTATGAACCAGAGAAGATCAACTATTGTTTCCTAACTCTACAGAGCTGCTGCAAAGAGATATTGAAGAATAAGGGGAACAACAAGTACAAGATTCCTCATATGAGTAAGGATAGATTAGCAAGGATGGAGCTGCTGCCAGAAGTGATTGAAGTGGAAGAGGAAATTGTGAAGGAATGTTTGGCATTCCTAAACAATGATAGTGAAGACTGTAGTGGTGAAGGAAATAGTGGTGAAAGGACAAGTGGTGAAGGGATAAATGCATACAGTGTGGATGATGTAGTGGAGGGGCTGCAACAAGTGAGACTGCAACAATGACTTCACATATGAACCAGTTTTTTTGTGGGAGTTTACAGGAACAAACATATGTGACTTATCTAGGAGAATGTTTGGAATGTAAACTCTGTTTTTTGCCTAAGTAGTCTCAACTATAGTAGGAATGCAGTACAGACTTTATGCTTAGCTCATTTGGAACTGATTTTAGACTTATTTTATTGATTTAGTTGTCTCAGCTTTATGATTTGCATCATTGACTTCAACTACCTAACTCAACCTCCAAAACGAGAATGATCTAGTGGTGGCATCATTAAGGCAATTACATAAACAATTCACAAAATCCGGTCACGGTAGCATGCATAATTAAGGCATCAAGACTCCCTCAGAGCATTGTCATCACAGGGAGATGCATCATCATCAAGTAAATATGGAAGATGCAACATCAATTTCATTCATCACAGGAAGATCATCATCAAGTACATATGCATCATCATTACAGGAAGATCATCATCAAGTACATATGCATCATCGTCACAGGAAGATCATCAAGCATCAGAAATCACAACAAAAATCATATCTTGGCATCACCAGCCCATCACATAATCCATCACAACAGAAACAAATTCAAGCACGACAGCCCACCCTCATTCGCATTAAATTGAACAGAAGCAGCAAATTAGAACAGAATCACCTCATTCGTAAGAAATTGGTTGAGAGCAGGCGGCGGGGATGGAGTTTCAGGGACCATGATGATGGAATCATCATCATACTGGGTGTCTGCCACCGTCAGCTCCGTGTCATCGAGTGGCAGCCATTCCACCACATCCTCAGATCGAGGCAGAGCACCAGACTCGGAATCGGCCTCACCCATGGACTTCTCCGGCACTAATGAACCACCTACGGCTTCTCCGGCGGCCAATTTTGCATCTCGGGCCTTCCTCCTTTCGAGGAATGAAGGCAACCATGCTTTATACCACTCGGTGTCGAAGATCCACCCACCTGGTGGAGAAGCTGCGAGGTTGGCCGGCGTCACAGAGGAATGCCCAAGTTCAGTAAGAGAATTCATCTAGGGTTTAGATCGAGAGAGAGAGAGAGACAGAAGTGAGAGGAAATCGAAATGCCCAATTTCTGGAAGAGCGGCGGAGACAACAACTAGGGTTTACATCGAGTGAGAGAGAGGGAGCATATGAACAGACAGAGTTGAGTGAGAGACAGAGAGAGAATGATTGAGAGAGGAATGCCCAATTTCTGGAAGAGCTGCGTCGAAAAATTAGGGTTTAGATCGAGTGAGAGAGAGAGAGCATATGAACCAGACAGAGTCGGGCGAGAGAGAGAGAGAGAGAGAGAGAGAGAGAGAGAGAGAGAGAGAGAGAGAGAGAATGGTGAGAGAGAAATGCCCAATTTCTGAAAGAGCGGCGGAGAGAAATTAGGATTAGATCGAGTGAGAGAGAGAGAGCATATGAACCAGACAAAGAGTGGTGGGGTTATTATTTGGTGGGGTGATTCTTTGGTGGGGTTATTATTTGGTTTAGGATTAGTGATTAATTAGGGCAAAATTAATTAGGTTGGGGTGGGGTAAGTGGTGGCAAGGGGTAGTTGTTTTATATAAAGTTGAAGGGTAAATGTGTCCAAAAAGCAGAGTAGGGCTTTAAATGTGGGACACTTTTTAGAGGACAAACAGGGCTTTAAATCTGGGACGGAGGGAGTAATTAATTTTTTTCTATATTTAATTTGTTACAATCTAATTTAAAAATATCTATGTATTTGTAATGTCACCGCTATTGAGGTTTATAAGAAAAAGAAGACTTCTTCAAATGAAAATGAAATGTTCTATTCAAAACAATGAAAATCATGTGATTTGAATAGTAAGTAAAACATTGTTTCGACATAATCAATTTTTATAGAGTTATGGTGCATAAACACCCTTATACTTTATACTAAAGTGCATTTTACACCCCTAAGGAAAGGTTAGGGGCTATCATGCCCCTAACGTACCATTAAGTGGTGCAGATTGGCCCATAAAGTTACAAGTTGTCATGCCCCTGACATAATTTCCCATTTCTACAACCATAAGACCTCTTGCGACAATTATCAATTGTCCACGAAATTGATCTAGGTGCTTCGAATATTCTAATTTTCAAAAATCTAGTCATTAATTGAATATTCAGTGGTTGGGGTTCCTTATATTCAATTAGATAATTAAATTTGAGGATTTTGGTGTTGTTGGTGTGAGAAAGAAATGAGCTCAAATTTCCCTAGTGCATTATGGGCAAGCACTACGAAGCGATGCTCAAAATGAAATTTGCACTATGAAAGTGTTCCAAGAATTAATTTTTGTGAAATTAATGAAATGAATGTCGTCAAGACACTTAGATTAACTTCGTGATAGTTGAGAATTGGGGTTGGAGGTTTTATGTTTACGGAAATTGAAAGGTATGTTAAAAGCATGACAACAACAAATAATAGGGGCCGATCTGCACTACTTAATGGTACGTTAGGGACATGACAACCCCTAACCTTTTCTTAGGGGTATATGTGCACTTCAGTATAAAGTTTAAGGGTGTATGTGCACCATAACCCATACTTACATAACTATAGATACTATAACCATTTTTATTAGATTTAATTAAATTTATTACTTTTCTTGTAGGTTAACTGCTACATGAACTAAAAAAAATGTCTAATTATATTAACTCATTGCGGTGCAACAAGATTGAGTACACACATCCGACCTTTTGTTGTGATAATGGAAAATTAGTACTTTTATTTTCTGAAGTTCAAAATGAGCTGTATGAATTGTTTACCTCAGAATAACAAAAGACTATTGATTTTCGATCACATATTTTTTCCATGGTGCCTCCTATATACACATATATTATATGTCCGGATAGCTTTATTGATTATAAAAATACACATTAGCATTTCAGGTTTCGGCACTGAATTATTTGGGCTCAAGCCCGAATCCAAACTGTAAGAAATTTGGCTTGTAATTTTGAACCCAAACCAAACTATAATGTCCAATGAAGCCAACCCGGACAGTCAATTTCTGTTTGGTGCGTATTTCATTTTTTGGGTTGGTTCGGGTCTTGCTCATGGCTCAATCAAAACATAGCCTAGTAACTTGCTTCAATAATCAAATTTCTTAAAACTTATTGGAAAGCTAATATTTGTCCAGACGAAGTTTGTGGTAACTGCAGAAAAGATACACACGAAACAATAACGAAAAACCAACTGACAATAAAATAAGACCAAATCAATATATACATATACAATGTCTCATCTCAACACGCAGAGAATAAGAATAACCACTACACTGGGGAAACTGAATCAAGCCTTCTTTCTCTACATGGGATGGACACGACACCGGCACAATTTAGTTAAGATCTCACCACACCAACCAAGACGAAGCCGTCACCACCACTTCTTTTAAATCAACCCTCCCAAACCCAGCTGCTTGCAATGCCGAGCACAATACGAACTACTGCACAAGGTTGATCAAAAAGCTCCGCTGACCTAAACTAATCTGAATAAACACTTCACCAAAAAGAAAGAAAAAGAAAAACAAGATCATCGTCCTTCTTGAAGATCTTCGGAAAATACGGCTGCTCTAGAAATGTTATCATTATCCAAGGCACTCAAGCCCGAGTAAGGGCCTGAAGAAAATATTGATGACGTTCCATCAGACTCAAAGGTTGTAGATGACTGCCTAAGATTGGGTGCAGTGTTGGAGGCCACTGCACAATCTTGATACTCTGTAACCCGCTGCACCATTTTGAGAGACTGTACAACTTCACCCATAGTAGGCCGTTGGCCCGCATCTGGGGCCACACAAGCTGCAGCAATGGTGCACACTCGGAAAAAATCTTCCTTCGGATATTTACCATCAAGCCTAGGATCAGCAAGTTCCTCCAATCGATCCTTACCTCTTAGTATTGGTCTAGCCTGCAAAAAGAGCACAACATAAACTGCTTACTATCTTAAAAATTATCAAGCTTAATTACCAAGGGTCAAGGCCTCATACAACATTATGGTCTCTCTGTGAAACATGTAATCACTGAAATAGGAAGATTACATAGAGCAAGACTGTATTGATTTAACTAACCCAGGAAACAAGGTTCTCCTGGCCTGATGGCTGTGACATATCTACAGGTTTTCTTCCTGTCAACAGCTCGAGAAGAACCACTCCATAACTGTAAACATCACTTTTCACCAGCAGGTGCCCAGTCATAGCATACTCAGGAGCAACGTACCTGTATGGAAAATGTCCAAGTGTTAAAGAATGAGAGCATGAAGACTTGAAGAAAAATGTTAATGAATGACCAAAAGAATGAACAACTAACCCAAAAGTTCCCATAACACGGGTGGAGAGGTAGTTTGTCCTGCCTTCAGGTGCCTGTTTTGCAAGACCAAAATCTGAAACTTTAGCAAGAAAGTTGTTCTCGAGCAATATATTAGACGCCTTAAAATCTCTGTGAATGACACAAGGTTGAGAGTCCTCATGCAAGTAAGCAAGTCCTCGTGCAGCATCAAGAGCAATTTTCATTCTTGTATCCCAATCAAGAGGGCAGTTTAGTCCCAATGGCCCTGTACAGAACAGCACAGAGATTATCATGCTTATCATTTCTCTGTAAATTTGGTCTAAGTAAAAATTTGGAAGATATATCTATATTCATGGACTATACCGTGGAGCCAAGCCTCCAAACTTCCGTTTGGAACAAGCTCATAACAAAGTAGGTTCTGTGAGGAGTCACGATTGCTGTAGTATCCGACAAGTTTCACCAAGTTACGGTGATGCAGCCTACTGAGCATCTCAACCTCAACTAAGAACTCTTTATCTCCTTGTTGCCCACCACTGCTAAGTCTCTTTATGGCCACGGCAGTTCCATCACTTAATACACCCTTATATACTCTCCCAAAGCCACCCTCACCAACAACACTAGTTGTCTCAAAGTTATTTGTAGCCTCTTTCAGTTCTTCATAGGTGAGAAACCGTGTGCTGGTTGGATGGTGGAGCGATCCCACAGATGGAACTGTTGCCGCACTCCTTTGCTTTGCTATTTTAAAAAAGAATAAGCACATGAAATCCATAATGAGAAGCGAACCCAAGAAATAGGTGATAGCAAGATACCAAAATTTAAAAAGGTAAACTGAGGACTGCTACTAAGGAAGGAAGAGATGAGGGCATTGAAAGCAGCCATGCACACCATAACTAATAGAGCATCAGAATGGGATTGGAAAATTGTGGTTCATATCAGCAGGCAGGCCAAATGTGCCATTGTGAAGACAACTTTATACACTAAACAATCTATCAATAACATAGAAGGAACTAAACTGCAGATAAAAACACAACCGATGCAACTCACTACGTACCAGTTTCTTTTAAAGGTTCAATATGCTTTCCTTGGCGAGATACACAGAAACAGAGTATAACTACAGTGATGACGGCAATTATCAGGATCACAGTTCCAAGTCCAGTGACAAGAATCAAACTTGGATGTTTAATTTTCTTTGATGGGGCAAGTGCAGAAGGACTTGATGGAAGGTGTTGCGGTGCTTCTGATGGAGCTGTATCGGAAATTGGAGCTGTAGAAAAGACAAAATTGGTTTAGGGAACATGATGCCGGTTTAATTAAAGTATACAACAGCTTGGGGTCCATGACTGCTTCTTTATAAGATACTGACAGTGACATCGGTTACAAAGACACTGACATAAGCCTATAACTATAATTTTAATGCTAATATTATTTTAAAAAAAGACTTGCCTAGACAACAGAATGTGTTTTTCATAAAGGTCGGATGGGGGTTTGGAGGAATTGTGTGGCCGAGTGGTTGCTAAAAGGCTTTCCAGCTAATTATTATTCACCATGTACAAGATTCACAATCACAATGACATTGTAGATATATACATCTTTAACTTACACCTAGAAAAATGAAGATTACCTTGAGGCAGTAAGGGCGGTTTAAACCAGGTTATGTTTAGAAGCTTGTAGTCACCAACTAATGCAGGATCCAGACGGACCCTGTGTGTTGACAGTAAAGAGTTTATTCCTGCAGCTTCACTGGAAGAAAAACTTATACCCGTATGTGGGGTAATGTCCATTGATATATTAAGACCAGATATTCCAACTAAATAAAAGTTAATGAGCTCAATCTGTGACACTCTTAGGCCAAGCTGTGAAGCAAACTGCTCTAGAAAAAGTTTCCAGTTAGGATTGGATGAGACATTCAAAAGGAGAATTTCAAGCTTTATTGGATATACACAATGGCAGCCCTGGCTCTCACGTTTGAGTACCATGTCTTGTCCACAACAACCTGCCAAAACGAACCAACTACCTCATAAGAAACAATGACACTACAAAATGCAAGAATGGGTTAGCCAATACTATTCAGCTCTAGAAAATAGATTTAGAGAGTTTAATTCTTACTAGAAAAGCTGGGTGATAATGGCGGTTGAGCTAAACCAGTAGGTAAAGTGCTAGGTCCAGCTTGAGGTGGCGCAATATCTGAATTGCTCGGAGCTGACCCGCTCTTCTCCATTGAAGGTTTGGACAAACTGGAGCTAGAAGGAGGAGTAGAAATCACAAAATGACCGTAATTAGGAGGTTGAGCAGGTGCACCATGAGGGCTCAGATGACTCCGGTGATGTTTGTGTAACAAAAGCAGATTGGCAGGTAGAGGCAGTTCTGCCATGGCAGGGGCATCAAAAAGTGTGGTAGCTGGAGATAGAGCTTCTCTTTTCAACATTTTGCTACGTAGATTAGCATCAGTGAAGGATAATAAAGAACACAAAAGAAGCAACTGTTTCAAGAGACACCAACGAGCCTCATATAGCAACCCTGTAGATCACATTGGAAATAGAAGCACACAACATAAGATTTTCTGCATAAATATAATATTTTGAATCAAAAAACCACAATTTCTAAGAACCATCTTTCCACTTCAATCATTTTAACAGCAGCACTGTAACTCAAAATGACACGAAAAATAGAAAGTCAAATCACACATTGTAGACATGCACTACTTAGACACTACAACCCGTTGAAATTCAGACCAAGAATCACTTTTCCCCCTAAAAAGAGAATAATCACTGCTATACAAACTACACATTGCAAATAGAAGCACAAGACATAAGATTTTCTGCAAAAATATATTAAATGCATATATTTGAAATCAAAATACCACGATTTCTGAGAACCATCTTTCCATTTCAAACATTTTTAATAGCATTACTGTAATTCGAAATTATACGAAAATAAAAGATCAAATCACACATTAGACATGCACTAGTTAAACACGACAACCTGTTGAAATTCAGACCAAGAATCACTTTTCCCCCTACAAAGAGAAGAATCACTGCTATACTACCACACATTAGATCAATTGAAGTAGTGATCAGTCAAATACAAGGAAATTAAATAACACACGCCTCCAAAAATACCCAAACGTTTACTTCTTCTCACTCCCTATTTACAATTAGGGGGGAAATGGCATGCCATTATTAGAAAATAAAATATCAGTAAAACCTTAAAGTGCATAAAAATTTCCTAATTTCCTAAAAACAGCACTAAATATAGCATTTCTAAAACCCTCACACCAGATACTCACCGCTTCCCCGGATAAAAAACCGCAAATTATGGAACTGCAACATCACCGACAAATCCAAACCGCTTAGATCTACAGATCTCGTCACGAAACGAATCTAACGGCTAGGTTTCACCCAGAGTCAACCCCTAAACTACGAGCAAAATCCGCATCCGCCGCCCACCGAGTGAACATCGAATAGCCGCGGAACTCGCCACACACTCGGTCCAAACTCGTGACTCAGCGAGTTCGCCATCTCTCACCTCCAAATACACGAAACCGAAGAGAAGAAAAGAAAAAGGCAGAGAGAGAGGGAAAGGAATTGTAGAGAGAGAAAATCAGAGAATGATTTGTGTGTGCGTACATGTGTACATGTAATGATTGTGCGCGCGTGTATGTATCTATCGTCGGCTTCACTCAGATATCACTACCAACAAAAATCTGTTGAGGATTAGCGCACGGTAAGATGGAGCTCCGATATAAGTGGTACGGTAGTGGAATATTATAATGTTTATCTAACATGCGCCATTGACGGAAAATTGTCTTCATTAAACAGTGGACGTCAGTCACGTCAGGTCAGGTTGTTGACTTGTTGGTTGCGGCCACGGCTCACTTTTGGTAACTGTGGTCCTTAATCCCGACAGAGCCGTTAGATGTGCCGTTAAAAAGGGGAGTTATTTTTTTAGGTAATCCAATTATATAGCTATTTTGACTAGGTTGATTACAACAATTGTAAAGGAACTTGATATGATTAAATTGTAGCCAAAAATATATTTTTTGGATAAAAATATCCCTTCTTTTCACTTTTTTTTTTCTCTCTCTTCTTTATCTCTTTTTCCTCTTTTCTTTCTTCTCTTTTATTCTTCTCCATCTCGTTTTTTTTCTTCTTATTGTTTTTCTTCTTCATTTTTTTTTGTTCTCTTCTTTTGGTCACCCCGTCGCCGCCGCTCTCCCTCTCTCGCTGCCGCCCTGTGCCCCTCCCGTCGCCCCTTTCGACGCCGCCGCCGTCGCCCCTCCCGTTGTCACAACCCGACTCCCGAGGTGCGACGAATGACACTAATACTACTAAACCATGTACTAACTCAACTCACGTAAGGGGTTCATGCTCGGGAAACAAGGGGAGATATTGACTGAAAGCGATAACAAATAAGGCATGCTTCCAAATTATAACGAAACAACCAACGAGCATGGATAATTTACAAATTAAATCCAAACCGGAATAAGTATGTCAAGTTCACATGAAATGAGAATCAAAGAAAAGCGTTAAATTGTATAGAGCACATCGATCGTGAGTTTAAACAAGTATCAGAGTGAATTTCAAAAATATATCAAAAGAAACATCATATTATATTGCAGCGGAGACATCGACTCAAATCCCAACAACTACATGTATGAAGACATGTAATTGCCAGCCAACTTTTGACTCAACCAAAGATCACACCACCAAGCCGCCCACGCCATCCACATCCCGCTAACCTGCACGTTTAGAAATACATACAGGGCTGAGTACTTCGTACTCAGTGAATACATTGCCAAACATTCTCAAAAACTTGTTTTTAGAGCTATATGATAGAAAAAATGCCTCTCTTGCTGCATCACAAGGGTTAGACATATAGATAATTGCTTTAAAAGAATTTTCCACTTGTGACAGCCATAAAACATTTTTGTTTTGAAAATCGCCTGCGCAAGCTAAGCTTATATCTTAGGTATGAATCAATCTACAACTTATCTTTTCTGTGGTGTCGAGAAGTAGGCCTCCTCCTCGAACACCGTGACCGGCCCAACCGAAGCAAGGCTCATAGTCACCTTAACTAATGCATGCATTGTCCCGTATCTTACAGGACCTTTATCCCGTGCGTCCACATGACCTTTATTAACTTTAACACGTAGATGATTGCATACCAAAACATTTAAAACTCAGGCAAGTCAATCAATTTAAAAAGCGCACGTAATACATAAATAGTACACACATTCGTCATTTGGTTTTAGTTTAGAAAGCCCACCTGTCCTCCGAAGATCTAGCTAGGCGGCTTACTCTTTTTGTGTCCTTGCTGCTTTCCCGTTCCGCTCGGTCCTTCATAATTTGACATCGAATAGAGAAATAAGACTCTCGACGCGTAAGACGTAAAGTAGATTTCGGGCTCGGCTGAAGGACTTCTACATGACTCGGGTCTTTTCTATATTAATTTAACTTTTCTAAGTCAATATATTTTCTCGACTTTCTCGTTCTCGGTTACCGACTCTACTCGGTTACTAATTACTTCGTCTCACATTCTCATTTCTAAATCACTTCTACTTAGCATTTCTCACTAGTTAAGGAGATATTACTTATCTCGACTACATTACTCAAATTTTCTCTCGAGTTCTCGATTCGACTAATCATCATTTCAATCAATCATGTTGCATATATAAGCATTCTCAACAATCGAACAATTGATTTTATCATAACAAAACATAATCACTTTATTTAATCACATAAGTTCATTAAAGCATAATAAACTTAACATAGAAATTCAATCAAACATACAATCTCGACATGATTCACATTTCAAATTCAATCAACAATTACTCAACATTGCTCGACTCTAGTTTTGGAAAATACTTACTTCGATTTCATAAAATAAATTCTCGTCTTTCTAATAAAGCGAATAAAAGTTCAAGTAATAAGAATTTTCTTGAATTTAAAACTCAAATAATCATTTAATATTTCTCGACTCAATATACGACATTATTTCAAAATACGTCGTCTTTCCTCAACTATGTATACGTACTCGCATACGTACTATTATTTTATTTACTTATTATAATTTCTCTTTTCTTATTCTCAATTAAACTCTTATTTAATAAAAGTTCGTTTTCTATTTATAACTCGACTCTTAGAATTTCGTTTCCTTTTATAAAATTCTTGTTCCTTTTATTTCATGAAAACTCGACTTCTAACTTAATCAAAACTCGATAACTTCATCGACTTATTTCAAATTGAAACGATTTGAAAAGCAACTCAAATATCACTCGACTTATCATCAATAAACGAGCATTTAAACATTTACCAATTACTAAACTCGATTCTCATATTAAAACAACTATTATTAAATTTTCTTTCGTTTTTCTAACACTTCTTATTTAGTTTAATAATTAAATATTTAAAACTCTTTTAATTTGATTTTTCGTATTTTAATGAATAACTCTTACTCGATCATTTACTCACAAGATTCTCTTTCTCGACTTATCTCTTCATTATTATTTGATTATCTAAGCTCAACTTAATTCGTTATTCTCATACTTTACTATTCTTATTTTATTAAGAAATTATCTCTCTAATTATTTAATTCTAACTCTATTATTTTTATTTCAAAACTCTTCGGTTAATTTTGTAATTAAACGAGTAAACGAACTCAAACTCGACTTAACTCTTTATTAAACTTCTTATGCTCGACTCTACAAATATTTTTCTCTTTTAAGAGAGATTTTATTTCTCTTAAGATTAATTCCTTTTCATTTCTTGTTCGATTGAACGACTTAACCTCGACTAACTCGTCTTTAATTTCATACTCATCTTACTAACTTTTATTTTCTTAACTCTAACTCCTCTTTTACTTCTCAACTAATATTATTATTTCTTTTTAAATCTTTATAAAATTCTCTATACTTAAACTCACTTGATTTCTCCTCTTAATTAATTACTCCTCTTTATTACTTAATTCTTAACATAGAAATATTATTCTTTATTATTACTCAATTCTATATCTCATAAATAATAATTTATTTTTCTCTTTATTTTCTATTTAATTTTATTTTCTTAAAATTTCGAATTTTTTAATTATTTTAATAATCAATTTAATTTATTTTTGAATTAATTTTATTAATCTTTAAATCTTCATGTTCTTCACCAAGAACACCTAAAACACACACTAAATCCTCAAACTCATTTCCATCGATTTTCATGCTTAAAATTTCATTTCTTCACTTCAAAAATTCCTATTGATCATCTAATATTCTAAATCAAACACAAATATATTCATATCATCCATAACATCAAAATCATCAAAAATCATCAAGAATATATTTTCTTCCATAAACTCATATATATATATATCGATTTTGTTCAAAAAAATAACATAATAATTCAAATCTTTCACTTAATCCTATTTTCATGCTCATAATAAACTCATAAACATCATCAAATCATCAAACAATAATTAAATCAAGTATTTCTAATTTTCAACCCTATTTTCGGTTTCAACATAGAAATAGGGTAAATTGTTTTTCTCATTTCTCATACACACATATCATTCCAATCATCATCAAGAAACATATATCATCAAGAAATCATTAAGAACTCATGGAAATTATTTTTCTTTCTCTCTTTTCCTCACTTTCTGTTTTCATCAAATTTTTAGGGATTTTCTTTCTCTTTTCTCTTTTAATTCTTAGATCGATTCCTAGGGTTCGATTTCCTAATAATTTCCTCACTTCGATTTTCACATCTCAAACCCTAGTTTGCCTAAACATAAATTAAAGCATGCATATTTCTTTTCTTTAGAGATTAGGGATTACATATTTACAAGAAATCAAATGAATATCATACTTTTAAGGATTTAAATCAAAGCTCTCCTCTTGAAGATGGTTGGACCGAAAATGGAAGAATTGGGAGCTCAAGTCTCTGGCTTGGAATTTCCATGGTGGATCTCATCTTTAAACCTCAAGAAAAAATTAACAAGAATTAATCATCTCATTTAGGGCAAAAAGTGCCGAAAATTATAGAAGAAAAGAGAGATGATTTTGATCTTAAATTGAGCTCAAACTTGAAGAATTAGGTTACCTTCTTGATTAAGGTTTTGAGGAATGAAGATGATGATGACTTGGAGCTTGGATGCTTGAAAGCTTGGACTTCAATGGAGATTTTCTCCTAATCTAGGTGTAAATGTGTGCACGGTGGGAGAGAGAAAAGGAGAATTATTTTCTTTTCTCCTTTGTTGCTCACGGTAATGAGGAAGTAGAGAGATGAGAATATTTTGATGTTTATCTTCTTAGCTAAGAAGAAATTAAATGGCTAAGTTAAATGCATGAAATGATGAGATTCCATGTAGGTTTTGACAAATAAACCTATAGGCTAGGAAAGGAATAAAATTAGGGAGAGAGAGGGAGAGGGAGAGAGAGATGTCGGTGGGAAAGGGAGAGAGAAGGAGAGAGATTTTTATCTGGTATAATTTTTCCCGGATGAAAAAGTTTTCCGGTAAAATATGTTCGTATTATTCCGTTTATACTGAAAACGGCTATAAACTCTCCTCGACTCATTTCCGACATCGAAAACACCTCAACTCTATCTCATATCCCACGAAATAAATCAAGGATTCCGAATATCTAATTTTTAGGTTAAAATTCCAAGTAACGAAGAAAAACCTAAAAATCAATCGGCTAATTAATCCGTTAAATACTAAACTCTTAGAATTGTCTCATATGATCTCGGATGAGCTTCTAACATATCTCAGGGGTCTAAGAATTAAATCTAGATTCAAAAAGCACTAATTAGGTTAAATTCTGAGCTCGTCGGTGAATAGTGTTTTCTCGGCTTATCGGCATTATTCGTCAAAAGTAAAAGTTTTTTGAATTATCCAAAATTCATACTCATGCTCAAACTCACATAATAAAGCTGAATCAATGCATCAAATACTCATTTCGAATAATCGAAACGAGAAAAATCACATCAAAGCACATAAGGGCATTTTGGTCATTTTTCAAGAAAATCTCTTTTCTTGAAATTTTTTTTCACTCAAAGCACGTTATTTAAATATATAAACGCATTTTAAAATGCTCTCAAAGACTTGTAAAAGCTCGGGGTATTACACCCGTCGCTGCCGCCGTCGCCCTGCGCCCCTTCCCGTCGCCGTCGCTCTGTCTCTCTAGATTTGTTGTGGCCACCGCCGTCGCCATTTTTCTCCTCTTTATTTCCTTGTACTGATTGGATATCTCTAATCTCTATAGTTGCATTTGATGATTTTGTACTTTGATTTTGGAGGCATGGGCTTTCCGCAATTAATTTGATGATTTGTGTTTTATAAAGTTGTTTTGATGATTTGTATAAAGCTATGCTCGCAAAGATAGGCTAATTTGGAGGCTGATCCTAATCAATTAGTACTCACAATCTTTGGTAGCAAAATGTCAATTAATCGATCTTCTCTATTTTCACACCTTTTGTTGAAAATCTTCAACGACCTCAACTTTTCTGGGCTGATGCACCGTTTCTCTGTCTTTCTTTCTGTGTGTCTTGCAGATACAAGTTATTGGAAGTTGTAATCATAAGTTATTTACATGTTGTTTTTTTGGTACGCCTGTTACGAATTTAGTAAATTCGTAATGCTAAGTGTTACGAGTTTGATGGATTCTTAATATAAAATGTTACGAAGTTACCAAATTCGTAATATGAAATTGATTAATTCGTTGCAAGGAAATTAACGATGTTGATGTTACGAATTTGAGGAATTCGTAATCTGTTATGTTACAAATTTATTAATTTCGTAATACGAAATCAACGATTGATGATATTCTTGTTACGAATTGTATGAATTTGTAATGTCTTATGTTACGAATGTATGAAATTCGTAACATAAAATTAAAGATTGTTTTTGTGTTACGATTTGTTGTTTTCGTAACTGATTTGTTACTATTTGTTGATTTCGTAACGATACGATTTGTTACGATTTTATTTTGGTGTTACGACTTGTTTGTTTTCGTAATTGCTTTATCATGTAGCATGGTGTTACGAAATCATAAATTAGTAATAGAGAAACAAGACACATTTGATTCGAAATATTGAATTCGTAACATGGAATCATGACAAACTGGTACGAATTCATAAGATCGTAACATGAAATTATGACAAAGTGATACGTAATCATAAATTCGTAATAGAGAAATAAGGCATATTGATACGAAATGTAAAATTCGTAACAGAGAAACAAGATTCGAAATGTAAAATTCGTAACATGGAACTGATACGAAATGATAAAATCTTAACAGAAAGTCAAGGAATAGTGATACGAAATGATAAAATCGTAACAGAATATTCAATACGGATGCTAATTTCGTAACATAACATGATCCGGTGGTGCTTGGCGGCAAGATTCTTCCGCTTGAATATCCATTCTATCTGTAATAAACAAACAATTAAACCAATTCAGTATTTCAGAACATGTAACACATAGATGAAATTATAATTTCGTAACTTCAAATAAACATATGAAAATGCAAAGTTAGTTACGAATTTCAAAATTCGCAACATCATATACTTAACAATTTTAGTTTCGAAACCTTCAAATAGCCACAAATATGTTGCGAAATTATAATTTCGCAACATGTTATAACTCAAATTCCAACAACGTGATACGAAAATATGAATTAGCAACAGATTATTCAATACGAATGCTAATTTCGTAACATAAAATGATTCATTTCGGAACCTTCAAAAAACCTCAAACATGTTGCGAAATTGTAAATTTGTAACTTCAAATTAACGAATCAAAATGCACAGTTAGCTACGAATTTCACAATCCGTAACACTATATACGAATTGTGAAATTCGCAACATTATATACCTAAAAATTTCAGATTCAAAACCTTCAAAAATCCTCAAACATGTTGCAAAATTGTAATTTCGCAACAGTTTATGACTGAAATTCCAGAAACGTGTTACGAAAATATGAATTAGCAACAGATTATTCAATACGAAATTCGTATATTTTGTTGCGAATTGTGAAATTCGCAACATTATATGCTTAAAAATTTTAGTTTCGGAACCTTTAAATAGTCCCAAACGTGTTGCGAAATCGTAATTTCGTAACGTCAAATAAACGAATGAAAATGCACAGCTAGTTACAAATTTCACATTTCGCAACACAATATACGAATTGTGTTACGAATTGTGAAATTCGCAATATTATACACCTAAAAATTTCAGATTCGAAACCTTCAAAAATCCTCAAACATGTTGCGAAATTGTAATTTCGCAATAGTTTATGACCGAAATTTCAAAAACGTGATATGAAAATATGAATTAGCAACAGATTATTCAATACGAAATTCGTATATTTTGTTGCGAATTGTTAAATTCGCAACATTATATTCTTCAAAATTTTAGTTTGGGAACCTTCAAATAGTCCCAAACGTGTTGCGAAATTGTAATTTCGTAACGTCAAATAAACGAATGAAAATGCAAAGATAGTTACGAATTTCACAATTCGCTACACTATATACGAAATTCGTATATTTTTGTTGCGAACTGTGAAATTCGCAACATCATATACTTAACAAATAGACACAAACATGTAACGAAATTGTAATTTCGTAACATGTTATAACCAAAATTCCAAAAACGTGATACGAAAATATGAATTAGCAACAGATTATTCAATACGAAATTCGTATATTTTGTTGCGAATTGTTAAATTCGCAACATTATATTTTTAAAAATTTTAGTTTCGAAACCTTGAAATAGTCTCAAACGTGTTGCGGAATTGTAATTTCGTGACGTCAAATAAACGAAAGAAAATGCACAGGTAGTTACGAATTTCACAGTTCGCTACACTATATACGAATTGTGTTACGAATTGTGAAATTCGCAACATTATACACCTAAAAATTTCAGATTATGTTACGTTCAATCTTGCCCAATAATTATCACCGTGGCTGGCCACCCCTCAACAGGGTTCCACACACAACGGCTACTGTGTACACTAACTTTGGATAGCAGGTCGGCTAACTCAAAGTCCGATCGTTTTAGTTAGCAAGTCGGCTAACTAATAATTCTGCATAGCAGGTCAGCTAGCTCAGAAGGGTACAAGAGAACTCACATAAAAACAAATCATTTCATGCTCTGATTATCACGTTGAAAACACAATAATCAAAGCTTGTAAACAAAGATTTTCGAGCATCGCTCATTTTATTTCGTATATAGAAAAGCCCACCTGACTGATTACAAAACTACTATTCGAGCTTCCGTTTCTGGTCTTCCGGCCTATCCTCGGTGCTGACTTCCTCCTTTTATCGTAAATAAACAAACTTAAGCAACTTGAATGCAGCGATAAAAGAAACAGGAAATCAAAATTGGTTTTAGTCCTTTAGGCTTTTGCACTTTACTACTTCTTTTGGATTAACTAATAAACGAGACTTCGATCAATTCTCGCCTACAAACTGACTCGGCTCATTACTCGACACTTAGGTCAGTAGATAATGGATGTCGATAACTTATAATGACTTAAAAGTTCACAAGGAACGAAGTTGAAAAGGATTCAACTTAGGAAACTAAGCTTTGGAAACTTACTGCACAAGTCAGTGATTCTGGGGTTTGCAAAGAACAGAGCATATTAAAATAGGGGATGAATCTTATACCAAAAGAAATCCATGGGTGTCTAGTTTACTCTCCAATTTACGGATCTTGATTTCGTTAAGCGAGCTAAAAGTTATGACAGTTTCCGTGAAACGTCGCAAAACAGTTGCGCGAAACCCTAATGCTCGACAAAACTCGACGTACGATTCCCTAGGTTCGATTAATGCTATTCCACTTTTATTTTTGCAAAATTTCCATCTCAATACAGTCAACATGCATTATCCCTTAATCGGGTTCACATTCACGTCTTTTGATTAAACAAACGACGAGCATTTCCTCGTCATTTCCAACTAACCAAATACTATACCAAAACAAATTTCAATTTCTATCGTTCAACAATTTCTCGTTTATTCACTAGAACTCTTATTATCTCATATCTCGGATGGAAATTTTGTCAACTACAAACTCGTTCATCAACCAATAACAATTATTATTATTAAAAAGGTTTTCCTTATTCGACTTTCTATCGGCTTGTAAACTCGTTTCTTCGTCTCTTATTCAAAATCGAATCTTCTTAGAATTCGTTCAAACTTTACAGTTACGATCATTAACTAACAAGATTATCATAGGTTCGAATCACAAACCCTAATCATTTTTCATGCTCGACTTATCGACGATTGTTCGTCTCTTACCAAAAATCCTACGTTATCCAATTTCGTTCAAATTTTACAACAACGATCATCATCTAACAAGCATTACTAATATGTAAACCATATTCTAAAAACATTATCGAGCTTCAACTTATCGACGAGTTTCCGTCTCTTACGTTTTTCGTTTTATTTTTAGAAAAATCCCAAATGAATATATATTCATCCTCAATCATCCTATATCTCATTTTCATTAACCAATCAAGCATATCATAACATCTTCTTCATCAAATCAACCATTCTTCATCTCTTATATTTCAACTTTTATTTTTAGAAAAATCTAAATTAAATCATGTGATCATCTAACAACATGTAGAACAAGAATCAATCATTCAATCACCAAGAAAATCGAACTACGATCAAACCCCGAAAAACTAAAATTTTTTTCGGTAAGCACATAGTTCAAAGGGGGATGATTTTCTTCATGATTCGATCCGTAAAACCTTATTCTAAACATACTATATCATGTACTAATCAAAGGACAACATGCTTCTTCATGCTCCAATTTCGAAAAAAATAAATAGATAGAATAGAGTTTTTGTTCGGTTCATATCGTAGACGATGTTCTTACCTTGCAGAATATGAACTCGGAAATGAAATGAATCGGTAGATGAGAGACTTGTGTTCTTGAGAAAAGCTTGGAGGATGAGTTTTAATGGAGGAAAAATTTGAGAGAGAATGGGAGAGAGAGGAGGTATGGGGGCGGTAAAGAGAGGAGAAGAAAGACGGGTTATGACTAGCCATTTTACTATTCATAAAGGTTAAAAAATCTAACTAAAAGAGTGGTGAGTCGTTAAGGGGCGTTTGGCGCGAAATATTTGACAAAAATATCTCGTTTCCGGGTTTTAAACGACGTTATAAAAGTCGAGAAATAATTTTTTAGGCAGTTACGAATTCGACGAAATCTAATTTGTCCGTTAGATTAAAAATAAATCACATACTCGAAAAACCTAATTCGTTTTTCAAAATTCGAGAAAAAGTCGGGATTAGACTGTCTAAAATTCGCCCGGAAAAATCATAAAAACTAACTTTCTGCGGTGAACTCGTATCGAAGAAAAAGTGAATGTAAATTCTGACGGTTTTTTTAATTCTGAGTTTTCGGACAATAAATTTGTCGGACGCAAAAACCCTAATACAGTAGCCGTTCGTCCGACTTCTGGAATTTATTTTCAGAAACGGATTTCA
Source organism: Schizonepeta tenuifolia (assembly GCA_029490685.1). NCBI lineage: Eukaryota > Viridiplantae > Streptophyta > Magnoliopsida > Lamiales > Lamiaceae > Schizonepeta > Schizonepeta tenuifolia. The sequence goes on along the minus strand of CM055959.1, from coordinate 40,081,698 downwards.
CCGTAATTCTTAGAATCGAAAATCCTTAACTTAGGTGTGCAAAGCCTTAATTATTAATTAACTTTTTATTTTAATGACGGAATAATTATCCGGGGTATTACATCCTACCCCTCTAACAAGAAATTTCGAGTTCCCACGTGGCTTCAAAAAGGTAAGGTATTTTTCTTTCATCTTTTCTTCGAGTTCCCACGTGGCTTCTTCTTGCCCGTGGTGATTCCATAGCACTTTTACTATTGGTATCGACTTGGTTCTTAACTCTTGTATCTTTCGATCTAAAATCGATAATGGTTTTTCTTCATAACTCAAGTCGGATTCAAGAACGACGTCTTGCTGGTTAATTACGTGCTTAGAATCAAAAACATACTTTCTTAACTGAGATACGTGAAACACGTTATGGACACTTCCTAGACTTGGCGGTAAGGCCAATCTATAAGCAACGAGTCCTACTCTTTCGAGAATCTCATAAGGTCCTATAAACCTTGGTCTGAGTTTACCCTTAACTCCGAATCTAACGATTTCTTTAGATGGTGAGATCTTGAGGAAAACCTTATCCCCAATTTCAAAACTAAGATTGGTTCGACGATCGTCGGCGTAAGACTTCTGTCGGCTTTGGGCCTCTTTCATTCTAACTCTAATCTGACGAATGATCTCGATCATTTCACTGACCGCATCGGGTCCTAGGTTCTTTCTTTCACCTACTTCATCCCAATAAAGTGGCGATCTACATTTCTTTCCATACAAAGCCTCGTAAGGCGCCATTCCTATCGTCGCCTGATAACTGTTATTGTATGCGAATTCAACTAAATGTAAAATATCTTCCCAATTTGCGCTTCGATCCAATACTACCGTTCTTAACATATCCACGAGTATCTGAATCGTTCTCTCGGATTGTCCATCCGTCTGGGAGTGAAAAGCGGTACTAAAGTTAAGTTCGGTACCCAACTCTTTCTGCATCGTGATCCAAAATCTCGAAGTGAATTTGGCATCTCTATCTAATGTTATCGACTTTGGTATTCCGTGCAGACGTATAATCTCACGGACATACAGTTGTGCCAACTTCTCTGACCCGTAGGTAATCTTAATCGATAGAAAGTGAGCTGATTTGGTGAGTCTATCAGTAACTACCCAGATGGCAGTGTTTCCTCTTCTTGACTTAGGCAAACCTATCATAAAATCCATAGCTATATCCTCCCATTTCCATTCTGGAATACTTAATGGCTGTAACAATCCATATGGTCTTTGGTGTAGAGCTTTCACTTGTTGACAAACCAAACATCTTTCTACAAACGAGGCAACGTCTCGTTTCAAACCGTTCCACCAAAAATTCTTTCTCAAATCTTGATACATCTTCGTACTCCCTGGGTGTGTTGTATATGGCGTATCGTGAGCCTCACTCATGATACCGTTCTTCAATTCGTCGTCTTCAGGGATACAAAGTCTACCTTCAAACAAAATTGCATTGTCCGGTGCCTCAGAAAAACCATCCGATTTATCCGTTCTTATTCTTAGTTAAAGCTTCTCAGTTGATTCGTCCTTTCTCTGCGCACTTATAATTCTTTCTCTTAAGCCTGATGTAGCTTCGAGTGCTGCTATATGGTTTGTTATCGTTTCAGGTGCATCGAGCACTTCTAAGTCCATTTCCTCAAATTCTCGTACAAGAGCTTCTTCCTCAACAAAGAGACATCCTAACTTGGTTGGAGTCTTGCGACTCAGCGCGTTAACTACCACGTTTGCTTTTCCTGGATGATAGTTGATTCCGCAATCATAATCCTTGACTAATTCGAGCCATCGTCTTTGTCTCATGTTCAATTCTTTTTGCTCGAAGAAGTACTTCAAACTCTTATGGTCCGTAAAAATCTCAACCCTAACGCCATAGAGATGGTGTCTCCAAATCTTCAGCGCATGCACAACGGCTGCTAGTTCTAAGTCGTGGGTTGGGTATTCAACTTCATGAGGTCGAAGTTGAAGTAAAGCATAAGCTATCACCTTTCCGTCTTGCATTAAAACACAACCTAATCCGTTCTTCGAAGCATCTGTATAGACCACGTATTCTTTATTCGCTTCTGGCAGAGCCAACACCGGTGCTGTGGTTAACTTCTTCTTGAGTGTCTGAAAACTCTTCTCGCATTCATCCGTCCATTTATACTTGTTTTCCTTCCGAAGTAGTTGCATCATAGGTCTAGCAATCGTTGAAAATCCTTCGATGAATCTTCTGTAATAACCGTCTCAACCTAAGAAACTCCTAATTTCATTCAGACTTGTTGGCGATTTCCAATCGCGCACTGCCTCTACCTTGGCATGATCCACTTTGATGCCTTCTGCTGATACGATATGTCCAAGGAACATTACTTCCTTCAGCCAAAACTCGCACTTACTGAATTTGGCGTAAAGCTTCTCAGCTCTAAGCGTTTCTAAGACTATTCTCAAGTGTTCCTTGTGTTCTTCCTCATTCTTGGAGTAAATGAGAATGTCGTCGATGAATATCAAAACAAATTTGTCTAAGTATGGGTGAAAGATTCGATTCATGAGATCTATGAATACTGCGGGAGCGTTAGTCAAACCGAATGGCATAACTAGGAATTCGTAATGGCCATATCTGGTTGGAAAGCAGTCTTAGGTATGTCCTCGGGTTTGATTTTCAATTGATGATACCCAGATCTTAAGTCTATGAAAAAAGACTCATGCGCCCTTAAGCTGATCAAAGAGGTCTTCTATCCTTGGCAAATGATACTTATTCTTAAGGGTGATTTTATTTAACTCACGATAGTCTATGCACATCCTCATAGAACCATCCTTCTTTCTGACAAACAAAACAGGTGCTCCCTACGGTGAAACACTCGGTCTAATGAAACTAAGGTCTAATAATTCTTGCAACCGGATCCTAAGCTCTTCTAGTTCTTTTGGTGCCATCCTATATGGGACTTTTGATTAGTGGGCCGATCCTGGTTCTAAGTCGATTGAAAAATCTATATGACGGTCGGGTGGTAAACCAGGTAAAATTTTTGGAAAAACGTCTTCATATTCGTTAACAACTTTCACATCTTGAATGGTCTTCTCGGCTCCTGGTTCTCCAACTAGGTACACAAGATAAGAGGTGCAACCCTTCTTCTTCATCAACTTCTTGGCTTGTAAGGCGGATATTATCGGTACTCTCTTGCCCATTGCAATCCCATGAAATTCTGTCGGTTCTTTTCCTGGTGGTTGGAAAGAGATTTTCCTTTCGTTGCAGAGAATCGTGGCGTAATTCTCAGACAACCAGTCCATTCCTAAGATTATATCTACGTCCCACATTATCATAACATTCAAATTGTTCGCTTTAACCTTAAGAGTTCCGATTTCTAATTCTAGGTTAGAGCAAACATGCGTGGAAGTAGTGATCTCTCCTGAAGGTGTAGCTATTCTCATAGCGTGTTCAGCTCGTACAGGTCTGATATCTAAGTTATCCGCACACGAACCAGCAATAAAAGAATGCGATGCGCCAGTATCAAACAGTATCTTAATAGGGATGTTGTGAAGTTTTCCCATACCTGCTAGGTTTCCTTTTCCTTTATTCTGCGTACCCTGTTTGATCGCACATGCCTTTGCATTCTGTTGCTGTTGAGCGTGCTGCTGAAATTGCTGCTGGGTCATCTGCTGCTGCAGCTGCGCTTGAATCGCCCTCAGAGGCTGGGGCTGTCCATAATGGTTCTGTCCTGCCACTTGCAGTGGCTTCGGGCATTCTCTCTTCATATGTCCTTTCTGTCCGCAGTTAAAGCAAACACCCATGCCTGCTTGACAAACACCGGGATGCGCTCTATTATACTTTTGACAAACAGGAAAGGTAACCCTCCCTGTGTTATTATTTCCATGGTTGTAATTCCTTTCTTGTCCCTGTGGCTAATTCTGCTGATTATTTCCTCTCCCTTGCCCTGCCTGTCTATTTCCTTGAAGAAACAACCCTGACTGATTGTTTCCTTGCCACGGTTTCTTTCCATAGTTGTTGTTCTGATTAGGCTGCTAAAAGCCTTGCTGATTGCCACTTCTCTAATTCCCTTGGTTGTTGTAGTTTTGATTGTATCCACTGCTATTTCCCCCTTTCCATTTTCTTTTCCCTTGGTAGTTGTTGTTGTTGTTGTTGTTGTAGTAACCTCGGTTTTGATTCTGGGTTGAAGCTGGTGCGGTTGTTATTGCTTTTCTTTCGTCAGGCACTACGGCCTCCATCTCTAGGGCTCGCCCTAAAACTTCAGTATATATAGCTCAGCCCTCCATGACTGGCTAATGCGATTCCAAATTCATGCTTTAGTCCCCTACGGAACTTCTTTGCTATTTTATCCTCGGTATCCACTTGAGCAGGTGCATACCTCGACGATTCACAAAACTTGGCGTCATATTCTGTTACCGTCATCTTTCCCTGTTTTAGATTATAGAACTCAGCCTACTTCTGAGCTCTATAGGTCTTAGGTACATACTTATCATATAGTGCTTCCTTGAATTCTTTCCAGGTAAAACGAGCCAGATGCTCCGCTGGTATAACCTTCTGTCGAGCTTCCCACCAGTAGTCAGCTGGTCCGGAAAGCTGAAACGCGACACATAGTAGTCGCTCCTCATCAGTACATCTGAGGAGTTTGAAAATCCTTTCGATAGATCGCACCCAAAGCTCAACATTGCTTGGGTTTCCCGATCCGTTGAACATAGGTGGGTTACGTTTAAGGAACAGGTCCTCAATGTCACGACGGGGTGGTGGTGGAGGTGGTGATGGTGATGGTGGTGGAGGGGTATTATGGTGTTCCTGTTCTTCCTCCCTATAATTCTGAGCTGGACGTCTACCACGTCCCCTGGGCCTACCAGGTCCTCTTCGATTGTTAACTACTCTCGGCGGCATATTTTCTTTTGAAACTATAAGAACAAAACTCTCATTAGCACCTTACTTTTAAGCCTTATTTTACTTACTTACTAACCATTTTCTCAACTTAAACAAGTTCAAGGAAAAGAAAACTGATAATAGCTTCGATTCTTAGCTCTTTTGAACTCTTTAACTTCTCGGTTAAACCGAAATATTCATTTAAACTTTTTCTTCTAATCGCACTTAGAAGAAACTTTTCACAAGATTAAAGCCCACTCTCGGGTCATCATATATATATTATATACACATCAAAAAGAATATTAGTTTTGCCTCCAACGAGGACTTACACAAAAGGTTAGACTACGACTAGTCTAAACTAGACTAACTGCCTATCTATGAACCGGGTGCACTAACAAGTTGCATCTCCGTATTTACTGGAAGTACTAGAACAGAAACGATCCCAAAAACTTCGTATCTGCATATAGTACTACAAAAGGATAGTTACTGATCCGACTATTTACAAGACAAAGAAGACTTCTACTACTACTACGCGTCTAAGACGCCCTGCTCAACAAGCTGCTATCGAGTCACTACTGCCCTCTACGGCCTGCAACTCCTCGGGGTCCTCCTCAGGGTCCTCCTCAGGGTCCTCCTCCATCGGGTCCTCCTCCGGATCCTCCTCCTCAGAATCTGAACCAAAGACGAGCTGAAGTGCCTCGTCAACCCTCAAAGTAGTGCCGTCCAGAAGTGTAAGTGGTGGTGGTGAAGGCACGTCGGAAACTGTCCTCTCCGAGTCTAAAATCAGGTAGTCTGAACTGGATAGCACTGCACGTTTCTTCAGGGGAAGAAGGTGCTCAGGAAGTGAACTAGATGGGTACACCTCTGCAGAACGGGCTCTAGACGGCCCCGCCACATCCTGTCCCCAGACTCTAGTCCACTCAGCACAGATCTCCTCCAGTGGTGTAAGAGGAGATGGTAACTCTAACATCGCAGCCAGCTCTGCGTCTCTCTCAAGGTACTCGTCTCCTAGAACTAATCCCTCAACAGGTGACAACACTGGCAGCAGCTCCAACAGTGCAGCAAGCTCTGGGTCTAGGGCTAACGACTTAGGCTCAAACTCAGCCTCAGACTCTGTTGGAATGTAAAGGTAGGGTAGGTGCTCCTAAATCGGGATAGTCCACATAACCCGACTGTGAAAGAACTGCCTATGTATGGCTAAGGCAAAACCATCAAAGTCGCCGATCGGCTCGGGGTCATCGCCGATCAGTGCGATGTGGTACCAAGATATGGCATGAGCCCACCCATGCCATTCGCCGGGCAGCCGTACCGTCAAGTCGGCCATCGCTTGATACTCAGTAACAAAGTGACGAGCTGCGTAGAAGCGTGCAGCGAAGTCACTAACCAACTGTCCAATGTCATGATTCGGATCCACCTCATAGTCATGGTACTCGTCTAAAATCTCATCAACTACTGTACGCTGTCTCAAAGGTCGACTCTTCCGAGCTGTAACACGTGTAGCAGACATCCTACAAAGTTTTAAGAGAACACGGATCAGTAACTGGTAGGAATATAACATATTTTAAGGAATTCTTAAATTACAATCAGAATATTCCATTATTCAAAATTGCAATACTCAAATCACTTAATCACAGCTTATCTTAATCATCTAGAAATTTCAAGAAATTGCACTCAAACACTCATATATATATATAAAAAAAAATTCACGATTTTATTTTCACCCCTTTTTCTTATTATTCTTTTACTTTCTTACTTTATTTTTTTCTCAAAGAAAATTTCTTAACGATTTCTTTCCATTCCTTAAACTTGTCAACTTATTCATTCTTATTTTTCTTATTATTCTTTATTTTATTTCCTTTAAAAGGAAATTCTCACGGCTTTCATTTTCAAAAACAAGTCGACTCCAACGAGTCGGTTGTTCATGTCACTTTACGAAGGTGACATTCGTTTAATCTCTTTGATTCCCTTTATTTTTCCCTTTCCGATCCGATCGTTTCTTGGAAATTTTGGAACCAACGCTTCTTAGAACGTCTATGTTCTCAAAGAATCGGGAAGGCCTTAGAATTCGTCTAAATTCTCATGCCAATAAAACATTTTTGAATAAAGAAATTATAACTCATATAATTTCACATACTTTCACCTAGCATAGCATTCATGCTTTCACATAGTTCACGTAATATCACAAAGTATAATCTTTATACTTTAGTTAAATCATACTTGGCATACTTAATCTCATATCACACTTGCATACTTTATTCAAAAATTTCTTCTTAAAAGAAATCATACTTTTGAAATTCTTTCCTTACTTTTCTTTATTTCTTTCTGTTGAGTCGACATAGCGGGGGGTTTAGTTGTCGTCTACACTCTTATACTTAGTGTTACGACTTAACTTTATTTGAAAGAAGACTCGGGTATAGAGTATATACAAATACTCTATCTTACTACTTGAAAGAAATTCGTATGCAGAGCATAAACGATTGCTCTGATACCACTCTGTCACAGCCCCAAATCCCGAGGGACGGCAAAAGCCGGGGTGCGACTAGGGGTTGGATTAAAGAAGCAGGGAAGAAGGGGGATGAATAAGAATGAATGAATAAACAGACATTAATAACAGAATGAATTACTATGAACAAGACTTCATTATATAAAAGGAAGAGTTGATCTCGAAGGATTACTTGACAAGGATGGTTTCAAAAAGAAACTAAGTTAATGTATGAATTTAGACTCAAAAAGATATATACATCAACACAAAAGAGTTTAGAGTTTGGCAGCGGAAAAACGTAGAACTTAGACTTCGATCTTCTTTCCTAAACCATTCTACTCAACATCAACCATCGCCGCTCCCGTCGCTTAACCTGCACATTTTATAAAGCATATGCAGGGCTAAGTACAAAAGCACTTAGTGGGCACATTGCCGAAAACATAACATAAATATAGATAATCAGGCATCTTATTTCTGTAGCACACCGGGGTTTTTCATTAAAGGCCCGTGTCTACTGAACATTTTCTTTCTCATTTTCTCAACATAGCTTGCGCAAGCATTTTTCTCATATGTTACGTTCAATCTTGCCCAATAATTATCACCGTGGCTGGCCACCCCTCAACAGGGTTCCACACACAATGGCAACTGTGTACACTAACTTTAGATAGCAGGTCGGCTAACTCAAAGTCCGATCGTTTTAGTTAGCAAGTCGGCTAACTAATAATTCTGGATAGTAGGTCAGCTAACTCAGAAGGGTACAAGAGAACTCACATAAAAACAAATCATTTCATGCTCTGATTATAACGTTGAAAACACAATTATCAAAGCTTGTAAACAAAGATTTTCGAGCATCGCTCATTTTATTTCGTATATAGAAAAGCCCACCTGACTGATTACAGAACTACTATTCGAGCTTCCGTCTCTGGTCTTCCGTCCTATCCTCGGTGCTGACTTCCTCCTTTTATCGTAAATAAATAAACTTAAGCAACTTGAACGCAGCGATAAAAGAAATAGGAAATCAAAATTGGTTTTAGTCCTTTAGGCTTTTGCACTTTACTACTTCCTTTCTATTAACTAATAAACGAGACTTCGATCAATTCTCATCTACAAACTGACTCGGCTCATTACTCGACACTTAGGTCAGTAGATAATGGATGTCGATAACTTATAACGACTTAAAAGTTCACAAGGAACGAAGTTGAAAAGGATTCAACTTAGGAAACTAAGCTTTGGAAACTTACTGCACAAGTCAGTGATTCTGGGGTTCGCACAAAACAGAGAATATTAAAACACGGCATGAATCTTATACCAAAAGAAAGCCATGGGTGTCTAGTTTACTCTCCAATTTACGGATCGCAATTTCGTTAAGCAAGCTAAGAGTTATGATTGTTTCCGTGAAACATTGCAAAACAGTTGCGCGAAACCCTAATGCTCGACAAAACTCGACGTACGATTCCCTAGGTTCGATTAATGCTATTCCACTTTTATTTTTGCAAAATTTCCATCTCAATACAGTCAACATGCAGTATCCCTTAATCGGGTTCACATTCACGTCTTTTGATTAAACAAACGACGAGCATTTCCTCGTCATTTGCAACTAACCAATTACTATACCAAAACAAATTTCAATTTCTATTTCGTTCAACAATTTCTCGTTTATTCACTAGAACTCTTATTATCTCGTATCTCGGATGGAAATGTTGTCAACTACAAACTCGTTCATCAACCAATAACAATTATTATTATTAAAAAGGTTTTCCTTATTCGACTTTTCTATCGGCTTGTAAACTCGTTTCTTCGTCTCTTATTCAAAATCGAATCTTCTTAGAATTCGTTCAAACTTTACGGTTACGATCATTAATTAACAAGATTATCATAGGTTCGAATCACAAACCCTAATCATTATTCATGCTCGACTTATCGACGATTGTTCGTCTCTTACCAAAAATCCTACGTTATCCAATTTCGTTCAAATTTTATAACAACGGTCATCATCTAACAAGCATTACTAATATGTAAACCATATTCTAAAAGCATTATCGAGCTTCAACTTATCGACGAGTTTCCGTCTCTTACGTTTTTCGTTTTATTTTTAGAAAAATCCCAAATAAATATATATTCATCCTCAATCATCCTATATCTCATTTCCATTAACCAATCAAGCATATCATAACATCTTCTTCATCAAATCAACCATTCTTCATCTCTTATATTTCAACTTTTATTTTTATAACAATCTAAATTAAATCATGTGATCATCTAACAACATGTAGAACAAGAATCTATCATTCAATCACCAAGAAAATCGAACTACGATCAAACCCCTGAAAACTAAAAAAAATTTCGGTAATCACATAGTTCAAAGGGGGATGATTTTCTTCATGATTCGATCCGTAAAACCTAATTCTAAACATACTATATCATGTACTAATCAAAGGACAACATGCTTCTTCATGCTCCAATTTTTCGAAAAAAGTAAATAGATAGAATAGAGTTTTTGTTCGATTCATATCGTAGACGATGTTCTTACCTTGCGGAATATGAACTCGGAAATGAAATTAATCGGTAGATGAGAGACTTGTGTTCTTGAGAAAAGCTTGGAGGATGAGTTTTAATGGAGGAAAAATTTGAGAGAGAATGGGAGAGAGAGGAGGTATGGGGGCGGTAAAGAGAGGAGAAGAAAGAGAGGTGATGACTAGCCATTTTACTATTCATAAAGGTGTAAAAATCTAACTAAAAGAGTGGTGAGTCGTTAAGGGGCGTTTGGCGCGAAATATTTGACGGAAATATCTCGTTTCTGGGTTTTAAACGACGTTATAAAAGTCGAGAAATAATTTCTTAGGTAGTTACGAATTCGACGAAATCTAATTCATCTGTTAGATTAGAAATAAATCACATACTCGGAAAACCTAATTCGTTTTTCAAAATCCGAGAAAAAGTCGGGATTAGACAGTCGAAAATTCGCTTGGAAAAATCATAAAAACTAACTTTCTCCGGTGAACTCGTATCGAAGAAAAAGTGAATTTAAATTCTGACGGTTTTTAATTCTGAGTTTTCGGACGATAAATTTGTCGGACGCGAAAACCCTAATACAGTAGTCGTTCGTCCGACTTCTGGAATTTATTTTCAGAAACAGATTTCACCGTAAATCTAAGAATCGAAAATCCTTAACTTAGGCGTGCAAAGCCTTAATTATTAATTAACTTTTTATTTTAATGACGGAATAATTATCCGGGGTATTACAGAGAAAGATGGAGAAAGAGAAAGAGAGTAGGGAAGATCTCGAACCTTGGCTCTGTCGAGAATATTACGAGCGCCGTGGTGGTTTGGAGGTGGCGTGATGACGGAAATGGCGGTGGCGGAGGAGAGGAGGCGGTAGGCTGAGAGAATTTTTAGAGAGAGAGAGAGAGAGAGAGAATGAGGGGGTGGAGAGTTACGCAAAGAATTTGTGAGAGAGAAAAAGTAGCTACGGTTTTTGAAAGCAAAATGGTAAATAAATGAGTTTTATGTTTTTGGATGAGTAAGGGTATAATTGTCCAAAAGTCATGAATTTGGCTAGAATTTTACCATATTATGTTGTATGACAACTATTGTATTCTAAGGGAGGATTTTGCTATATCACTTCTTCACTCTTATTTTTTTGTAATAAGATAACTTATGTCATGTGATTCCCACTTATTCTATTCATTATATTAACGTTAAAGATATTTTGACTTAAGTGTGAATGGTATTTTTGTAAATAAATAGTCTTTAATTATAATTTATTATTTTGAAAATTTAGCCATATTTTGAATGGTCATATATACTTTTTAAGCGAAAATTAAGTAACTAATATAAAATCGCGCAAATGATTTCAAATTTTGAAATTCAACCTAGGATTTAATTTGGTAATGTTTTTTTATTAATAAATATTCATAAATAAAAAAAAATTTGTTTTCATAATTACCTAATTTCTTATAAATTAGGGATTTAAAATTCGAACTGTAGGAGATAATTTCGCAAATTTTATGGTGGATTTAATTTGAGTAATTTTTTTGTTGATTGATAATTATCCATAAATAAAAATGATTTGTTTTCTATAATTACCTAATTTCCTATAAATTAGGGATTTAAAAATCGGTGGAAACTTTGACCTAATTTCCACCTAATTAGCGATTGCATATCATCTTAATTTCCACAATTTCCATCCAAAATCAGCCAAAACATTATTTAATTTTTTTTTTGTATTTTATTTCTTATGCACCTCTAAACCCTATTATATTATTTTTCTTGAATTATATATATGTATTTTTCTTTATTCAGTCCTATGTCATATTACTTTTCTTCAACATATATTCATTGAAATAAACAAAAGACGAAGCAAAGAGAAGAAGTTGTACGTTGTTTTTGAAGGCGAACAAACTGGAATATTTTCAAGTTGGGAAAATTGTGCACCGTATGTTTTCGGTGTTAAGGGAAGCTTGTATAAGGCGTTTTCATCATAAAATGAAGTTGTGAAGGCGTACGAAAAATATATGCAGTCAAGAAAAAAATCTGAAAATTTATCCGAGTACAATGTTAGTGAAGATATGGTTGGCGATTCAAACCAATCCAAATGTTATGTTTTAATCTATTTTTGTTTTGGTTTTGTAATGGGTGTTTTAGTTCTTAATTTTAAAATTCCATGAAGGTTGGGATCAATTAAGTAAATTGGTAAAACATAAAATATTCTACTTAATCGAGACATTATGCACGTATAATGTTAGTAAATTGGTTTAATAGAAATTTTTTTGTCAGTGTATATAAACTGGTTTCTATCAAATTTTGTTAACTAGTGTAATCCATTGTAATGATGCATCACGACATTGCCACAATATATATTGTTCTAATAAGTAAAGTAACTGGTGCTATTAATGATTCTTGTTATAATAGTGTAAACTATTCCAATGAATTATGCATCACTGATTTTGTTAACTAGTGCTAGTATTATTTGTTGCAGTAAGATTCAAGATTGATTCAAATTCTGTTGTAAAATCTATGAAACTGATACTACTACCAGTAATCTCCACACGAGCAGCTCCCGTATTTGAAATGATGATATATTTTCGAATCTCCTACGACAATCTCTCTCTTTGTAATCAGTGAGATCTTCTTAGTAGCAGAATAACAATCTTCACATAACCTTACGTTCTTTTTTCGTACAAGCACGGTTTCCCCAATCGTTTTCTTGATCAAACCGAAACAAGTGGCCAGCATCACACTGTGAAAAATCGGAGAATCGCCTCTTCTTTTCACCGATTCTGTTGGCTTGAACTTAGAAGAATATGCATCTTCGCCTATCTTTCTCGAGAGAATATCAAGAACATCATAAATAACAAAGCTCTCATCTTAAGATTGATCATAATTCTTAAATTTGTAAGTTTTGCCATTGTGCTCAACTTTGCTGCAGCTACTGGTCGCCTTCAATCTTCGTTTTTTCATCAAATTTCTAACACGTTCCACATCTTCCCATCTCCCGACATCAGCATACATGTTAGCAAGCAAAACATAGCACCTCGTATTATCATTTTCTAATGAGAAAATATTTTCTGCAGCCATCTCAACCATTTCGATGTTTCTATGATGCCGACTTGCAGCTAATAGAGATCCCCATATCCGGGGAGTTGGTTCCAGCGGCATTTTCTTAATGAGGCGTCTAGCACATTCAAGATCACCAGCACAGCCTAATAAATCGAGCATACAACCATAATGTTCTATACCATGATCGAGTCCATAATCCCTCTTCACCGAATCTAAAAACTTCCAACCTTCATCCATAATGATTTTATAATAGTGTAAACATTCCAATGGACTATGCATCACTGATTCTATTAACTAGTGATGCAAATTCTGTAAAATAGTAGTTACATAAACATTATTGCACGGTTAGGGCAATATTCTACTTAATTTGTCATATAATTTGATAGTTAACTAGTTTATATACAAATATATGACGAAAGTTGCTTGGTCACTTAAAGGCATAAATTATATTGATTTAGTAGTATTATGTGTCCTTCACATTTTGATTTCAAAATTACTAAGTTCAAATTGAGATGCTATATATTTTCTACATCTTAAATTAAGGCGTTAACAAATGAGAGTTAAAATATTAAGGCATAAATTATATTGATTTAATTTGATCAATTACAAAATTTGTTTCATTAATCCAATTGATCGTGTTTGTTGTACTTACTCTTTTCCTAATTTCTAGGGTTTTCGACTAATATTTAATTTGATTTTTTATTACTAAAGGGAAAGGAATTAACATTCAATTAAAGAACATTTTGAAGAATAATGAAGTACTATTGATATATCATTATGACAATAAGACTCGAGAATTTCAAACTAAAACTCAACAATTTCAATCTAAGACTCGACAATTTGAACTAAGACTCGACAATTTCAACTAAGACTCGAAACATTTAAACTAAGACTCAACAAGTTATAGAGCTGATTGAAAATAAAAAGAACCCAACGAGAATAGAGACTAGACTCCATGAAAAAGCTCAACACAACAACATTACTAATCAAAATCAGTAATGTCCACATCCGACGGAAGTACTGTTGCTGTTGGAAAATTTATTAAAGTTTTGATTGATTCCAAAACCAACTGACCCCAACCGAGTAGATGTTGCCAGATCCTAATATTAGTATTTAGGCTCGCTGTTTGAGCAATGTTGAGATTTTTATCTTTACAGGTCTCCAGCTGAAGACGGCAACATGGCGTTACTCGGATAGAACATCAGTTGTAAGAAAGACAACTGAGCGTTCAAATGAGAAAATGTAAGAGAACATCAGATGTGAGAAAGACAACTGAGCGTTCAAGCCACCTGTTCAGATGGAACATCAGATGTGAGAAAAACAACTGAGCGTTCAAGTCAACTGTTCAGATGGAACATCAGTTACAAGACTCAATCTGTTAAATCAATAACACGAAGTTCAAGACAGCTGAGAGTTCAACTGTTCCTATTCAGACAAAAGGTCAGATGAAGATATCGATCAGATGGAACATCAGCTGAAGACCGCTCGGATGAAGATCAAAACTTCTCAACCGACTAAACAAGGTTGAAAGACTAAGGTTGAAATTTGAAATTCAAAAAGGAAGTCACGTGAAGGTTTGACGTTCTGTCATTACCTCATTTGGCCCAACACAAGGCTGTCTCAGATGGAAAGCAGAAGTTCACAGTTGCCAAATCAGGAAAGTCTGCAGAGATGAGAGACAAGCCATCGCTTTCACAGAACAGAGATCAACGGTTCATCCAACGGCTAGTTGATTCTCTCCGCCTATAAATAGAGGCCTTCTTTCATTCACCAAGACTTAGAAGATAGACAAGTGTGAGAAGAGATAGACGAGCAAAAGAACGACTTTATTCTACACAAGCTAAACTGCTTTTATTCTCTAAGAACATCACTAGTTGAGAGTTCATAGAGTATTAGATTATGTCTTGGTTTTTTTGATCTTAGTTTGAGTTTTCATTCATTCAAGCCTAGATCCTAGCTCACTCCTTTGTTCGAGCTAGTAGTTGGAAAACCCACCTTTTTACACATCCTCTCAAAAGGATTGTTAGGACTCTACTCTTCCCGAAATTGAGTAGATAGGTTGATAAGTACCCGTAAACTTATCTGTAAGGTTGATAAGTACCCATAAACTTATCTCAACGGTTGCAAAGCCCGCGTAAGCTTTGTGGTTCCAGTCCTAAAGAATTTGGACTGAGTTGTGTGGACTCACAACTCCCCGTGGACGTAGGAGTTCTCTCCGAACCACGTAAATCCTTTGTGTGTTTGTGTTTTCAGTTCAGTTATTTATTGCATATCCAACTGACCTACTAACCAGCACTCAAAACTGCATCTTTGCATTCTTAACTGTTTTGGTTATTGACCAACCTTGCATCTGAGCGTGAGTTATTTTATACGAGTTATTGTTATTTCCACCACATTCCGCACAGCACCACTCTTACAGCTGAGTTTTCCTACTCAGTTGTGATTCCAGCTGAGTCCTATTACTCGGTTGTGATATTTTTCAGGGGGTCGTTTTTAAAATTTCTCTCTGGTGTATTTCCCCCCCCCATACACCAGAACTCGTATCGGGACCATCAGTTGCATTTCCGTTTTCATCGATAATTTCCACATCCGGAAGTTCCACTTGGTCTTTCGACACGTCAAGGAGGACATCCATGAGCTTTGGAAGAGCTTTGTCCCCCAACAGCAGATCGGATACTTGGCCCTCATTAACGCCAACAAGCATGAGACAGCGAAAGAAATGATGTACCTCAGTCTTTAGACCGTGGAACTCTCTTCTCATTTCTTTGTACAACTACTGATGTTTTTGATGATTTGGTGACCCGGCAGATGTTGAAGGAGACATAATAAGCACATAGTATATTAACGTGGTTTGGAGATCGACCTCCTATGTCCACGACTTCCTTTTTAGGGAAGTAATCCACTAGGTAAGCTTACACGTGCTTCACCAAATGCTCACTTAGATTCTGGGTTCCAAGCAAACCTAACCAGTTCAATTTCGAGTTCAAACAAGACCCCTCAACACTTTTCCGGGCAAGTGTTCTGTCTGTTTTAGATTCCTGGTTCTAAGGGACCAACTCTTGGATTCCTGGTTCCAAGGGACCTCTGCTTGGATTCCGGGTTCCAAGCAACCTGGTATTGGATTACTGGTTCCAAGGGAACAAGTGACTTTGATTATGGGTTCAAAGTCAGACATGAAGTTTGGATTTGGGGGAAAAAATCCAACAAAGAAGCCTACTACACTTTAGCAGAGTGGAGACTTCAACCTAAGACAGCAAACTCGATCTCTTGTGAAAGAGTTTGCTGGGACACAAATCAAGCAAGAACATGCACTCAAAACCCTATCAAGGAAAGACTTCTTGATAGGAGGAGGTTTTCTTGCTTGAGAAGAGAGAGGTAGCCTGTTGCCGCTGTGACTACTCTTCTTTTCTCTCAACTCTTCTAAAGTGAAAATTTGTGTCACCATGCTTAGATGTGGAGACCTCTATTTATAGAGAAAAAGGTCAAACTAGCTGTTGGATAAAGCTATTGACCCTCTACCAAAGGCATGGCACTCCACGTACTTTATTGGTAACTTTTCCAGAAACGGTACCTACGACCATGCTTTTTTCTCGTCGCTGTTGTCGGTCCATCTATAGTAAGTTTTCCAGCTGACTTGTGCTTCTGAGTAGGCTCGATTCTGAACTATAACTCAGTCTTTAACGTCTTCAAGATCTTCTCTTTTCCACTTTGTGATGACTGACAACTTCTTTTCACGTGAACTGAACGTCTTTAGTTGCGTAGATCAGTTGAGGAGACAACTGAGTTGTTGTAAAATTGAGTCCGTGCTTCAATTGAGGTTGATGTCTCAACTGACTTCCAGTCACAACTGAGTTTGAACCCTCAGCTGAGTTCTGGGTCTCAACTGAGTTTGGTCCTTAGTTGAGTTCTTCCACGAACTCCCATCTTCTGGCTGACTTCTTTTGCTTGAACTCTATAAAGGTAAAATCCTATGCTCAAACAGTGAGCTCTAACAAAGAACAAACTAAAGGCTATCACCTACTCAGTTGGGGGTTTTGGTATCTTTCGAAACCTTTGTTCATTTTCCCTACAAATAATAATAATAATAATAATAATAATAATAATAATAATAATAATAATAATAATAATAATAATAATAATAATAATAATAATAATCCAGTTAATGGCTTAATAATCTCATGTATTCGAATTCATATGGTATATGCTAACGGATACGATTCGCCGTGTGTCATGGCTCCCAACACGTGTGGTGCGCATGATGTTGCCCTCGGGAGCCGATACCCGATTGGCCCTCAATCCCTACGTTTAGCCTTGCATATATTTTTTCTATATCTTCAAATATAATAGTAAGAACAATCTTTGGTGGAAGTTACTTATTAGTTAAATCATCTAATTACATTCTACTGCATAGTAGTCCGACTGTCGATATTATATTATACTTATTAGTTAAATCATCTAAAATAGGTTTATTGTTTGTTCTATAGTCCAATTCAGAGAAATTGTACGTAATAGTGTTGAATTCGACTTCATAGAAGTCCGACTCTCGATATTATATTGTACTTATTAGTTAAAGCATCTAAAATAGGTTGATTGTCTCTTCTATAGTCCAATTCAGCGAAATTGTACGTCAATAGTGTTGAATTCGACTGCATAGAAGTCTGACTCTCGATATTTTATTGTACTTATTAGTTAAAGCATCTAAAATAGGTTTATTGTCTCTTCTATAGTCCAATTCAAAAAAAATTGTACGTCAATAGTGTTAAATTCGACTGCATAATAGTCCGACTCTCGATATTATATTGTACTTATTAGTTAAAAAATAAAAAAATATTTTTTAAATAATTTTTTATTATTTTAGTCATTAATCATTATAATAATATTAATTATAATAATATTAACAATCGTAATAATAATATTTTTTGTACTAAGTACAATATTAACACTAATAATTAAATTAATAATTAAAATATTAACTATTTAAGTTTTTAATTTAATATTATTATACCCTTAAAACTTCATTTGTACATTTTGTAGCATGGCGGTATACTTTGTTTCACAATTCGTACGTTTAGTATACTTCTTTGCTTTGTCATTGATCACATATAAGCATTATGTAGTTAGCCCGAGAATTTCGAGTTGTCACAGCAAAGTCAGATCTCTTAGCGAAAGTTTGATAAGTTTCTTTAAACTCGTCTTTACTTACGTAAATACTGCCGAGTTGAGGACCTCCATCAATAACTAACACATCTTCTTCTTCATCATCAACCAGCCGATCCTCTTCTTCATCTTTCCCCAACTGATCCTCTTCGTCATCGTGATTGCTTTCATCGAATTGTGATTCCTCTTCAGAAACGTCATGCATGTCATGTTCTGGCATCGAATTGTTGTTCAAATTAATCATCTCGTTATCAGTAAGATCCGGTGGAACTTCACCGAAGATGGATGGCAAGATGTCGTTGGCATTACTTTCAGAAGCCATAGATTTTCAAAAAAAAAAAAAAAATGAAACGATGGAACACATACGTTGACAAAGATAAAAATATTGCCTATTTCAACTCTAATCGCATATTACTTTATTTTTATTAATAAAATTTTAAAAAAAAGATTGTGGTAAAATATATTGTAATCAAATGAAATCAAATCAAATCATGTAATCCGATCATCTAAATCTTTCCATTATCATGAACATGATTTGAGGATAATATACTCCACTAATTTAGGATCGTGATATCATGTGAAAAATTAAACCCTAATATATATCCCAATATATTTTCGGCAATGATAATTATATATTCGGTAAAGATTTTTTGTAAAAATTTATTTTGGTATTTTTTTATTGATAATTGGGTAAACAAAATTATCAGCTTAGCTAATTTTTATGTAATTGGGTAAAAATTAGGATCGTGATTTAAGATTTGTTCCATATTAATTTAATTTCCTATAAATTAGAGATTTTCATATGAGAAACTCCCCCAAACTAGCACTTTTCTTATAATTTTTTTTTAAATTTAGCACTCCTTATAATTCTTCTAAATTTTAGCACTTCATCTTTTTTTTACCCCTACTTTATCTTTCTATTCCCCATCTTGTCCCTCCTCATCTCTCTCTTTTCCTCTACCATTCTTCTCCTTCTCCCATCTCTTTCTTCCTGTTCCACTCCTTCTTCTCCGCTCTTCTTCCTCATTGTTGGGTGAGGTAAGATTGTTGGTAGCACACAGAGAGAGAGAGACAGGGCTCAAGCAATTAGGAGAAAATGTATAGTGGGCTCAAGGATGGTGGTGGTTTGCAGCAGTGGCCGAATTCGAGTCGACGGCGGTGGCCGAATTCGAGTCGAGCTCGGTTTGTCCGGATAAGATGGTTCAGAATTTCATGAAGGACAACGAGAAACCTTCATCCGCCGCCGTGTTGAAATGCTCTCTCTCTCTCTCTCTCTCTCTCTCTCTCTCTCTCTCTCTTTCTTCCTCTCTCTCAGATCTGTAATTTCTGGTAGATTTGGCCCTCACCATCACCACCTACATGTGTGAAACAATGAGACTAAGCTAATGGTCTTGGCCCCAACCCTCGATTCAAAGTATAGTGGCCGCAATTCGCGATAAACCAGACGGCCAGAATTCGCGAAAAAAAAGAAGCAGATCTGTAATGTTCAATATTTTGTGACTTCACAAAATTTTTTCATGGTTTTGGTGACGTCACAAATTTTTTTCTCTTTTTTTTTTACTTCACAAAATTTTTCATTTTTTTTGTGACTTCACAAAGTTTTCAATTTTATTTTGTGACTCCATAAAAATTGTGTAAAAAATTTTGTGGCCGACGGCGACAGTGGCGGTGGCACGACGGCGGCAGTGGTGGCATGACGGCGGCGGCGGTGGAAAAGTGTGGTGGAATTTTTTTTTGTTGAGTCTCAATTTTTTTTGTGACCGTCGGCGACAGTAGCAACGGCACGACAGCGACGGCAGTGGAAAAGTGGTGTGGAATGTTTTTTTTTGTTCAGTCACAATTTTATTTTTTGTTACAAGAGAGATGGTGGAAGGGTAAAAATGTCAAAAAATGCTAAAATTTAAAGAATTTATAAGGAGTGCTAAAATTGAAAAAAAACTATCAAAGAAGTGCTACTTCTAAAATCCTCCTTTCCATATCATGATTTATTGAGATGGTAAAAAAAATAATAGATTATAATTAATATAAAAATACGTTAAAATATATTAACATCGTGATTTAAGATTTGTTCCATATTTACTTAATTTCCTATAAATTAGGGATTTTCATATCATGATTTATTGAGATGGAAAAAATAATAGATTCTAAATAATAAAATAATATAAAAGTACGTTTAAAATATATTTTCAAGACATTTATCTTAATAAAATAATATAAAAATATGTTTATAAATAATTTTAAATAATATTTACTTGTATCGGAGAATTAATTCAATATTTATTAAGATATCTTATCTAAAAAAAATTAGACTAAATTTTAACTTTAAAAATAGAATGAAAAAGAAATATATATATATATATATAATGTAAAATAATCTATGAAATATATAATTATGATTTGGAGGGGAAGAAATGAAGGAGAAAAAAAGGAGGGAGAAAAAAGTGGGAGGGAAAAATTAGTGAGAGATATTAATCATGATGTATAAATTTGTCCAACCAAAAGAATCGAAAAAATCGGATCATTAAAAATCTACTAAACCGGCCGGTTTTTATCTCTTAGATCGGGTGTCAATGTAGCCCCAGGTGTCAAAATATCACTACTCTTATATTAATAGCATTAGACTGCCCGCAGCGGGCGTCTCGTGGGGTGTCTCGAGACACCCCCGGCGATGAGACACGCCGCTGCGACGCCCGGTGTCTCGAGCCCGTCCCGAGCCGACGAGACTGTCTCGAGCAGGCACGTGTATTACATGCATCCGATTTTTTTTAAATGCACGCGCCATACCGAAAATCGGTGGACGACGGTGCATACGGAGGATATACGCCGACGGGGCTTGATTCTATCAACCTCAACTCGTCCGTCGGCGAGCCTTTCCACACTGTGTTCGGCAATGAAGACAGTCCCTCGTCCGAGGCAGCACAAGCCAAAGAAAATGGGAAGGCACGGGCCAAAGGCAAGGGCAAGGCACGGGCCGATCTCACCGTTGCAAATGTCCCTCTTCCTCTTCCTCCGGCTGCCGGCGCCAAACCAAAGAGGTACAGTTACACGGTGGAACAAGGCACCGTCGTCGCCCAAATCTGGAAAGAAGAGACGTGCAACTCCATCTTCGGCAGAGATCAAGGTGGCGACAAGTATTGGAGGAAAGTGGCGGAGAGGTACAACGTCATATTCGACGACGACCTCAACTCAAAGACAGTGAAGAGTTTTTTCGGGCGGATCTCCTACTGGGTGAAGGAGTGGATGATCGCTTATGATAAGGCGATGAAGAAAAGGCCCAGCGGCGCCTCCGACAACATGGTCATCGAGCAAGCCCAGCAGATATACAATGCCCATGAAGGGAGCCGCTTCAAGCATTTTGGTGCCTGGGAAATTTTGCAGGACTACCCCAAATTCCTTCAACTAGAATTTCCCAACGTTTCATCCATGAAGCTGACGAAGAATACGGCAGAAGGCGCCTACACCTCATCTGGAACGCCGCACGGATCGAGCGAGGCAACAAAAGAGGAAAGCACGGCTCCTCCTAGCCCACAGGGACGAGACGCGACAAAGGTGGAGGCAAGGGCGGCCAGAGGAAAGGAGAAAAAAAAGGTGAGCGAGGACGCGGAGTTGTGGTCGATGGTCGACTCAACAAATGAAAGACTAAGCGGCTTCATCGCGGCAAAGAACAACCTCGCCGAGGCAATGAGGGAGTGTTCTCGGGCGAAATAAGACGCCACCGATGCAAGGATCATCAGCATGGATACGTCGCACATGATGCCGGACCGTACCAGCTGCATATGATGATGGTTGCCGACGTCAAGCGACGTCGAGTATGGGCGTAGTTATTTTTTTCCCCGACAACGGCTATGTATTTTTCATATTTCTAGTAATGTTTTTTTTATATTTCTAGTAATGTTTTTTTTTAATTCTAGTAATGTATTTGTAGTAATGTATTTTTATTTAAATTAATGAAATTAGAATTTTCCTATTAAAATTAATGCTAAATACAAATTCAGAAATTCCTTAAAGACACCCCTCAGAGACAGCCCCACTGCAGCTCACTGTCTCTATCACCAAAAAATTCTTAGAAACACCCCTTAAAGACACTACCACTGCAAGTAGTCTTATGTCACTATGCTCTTCATCAGAGAACTTGGCTCTTATTATCATAGTTTAAAGTTCGTATAATCTTCAAATGAGCTAGCGGTGAAGACGATACATTTAGGTTGTCTTTATTTTTTTTTTCTTTTCATTAAGAGGTGAATGAAGATATAAAACAAAAGTTTATCTTTTAAATTTTATTTTCTTTCTTAAATTCCTTCCGCTCCTCTTTTCACTTACAATTACAATGACTGAATTATTATCACTCTAATTTAGAGGACATAATATTTTCTCTTCTTGTGAGTGAAAAGAAAGAGTAGAGAGGAAGAATTTAAGGAAAAAAAATAATTTTAAAGGTGAGATTTTTATTTATACCTCTACTTATTTTTAAATGAAAAGATAAAAAGCAAACACGGTCTTAAATTTGGACATTTTATATTCGAATTGTATCAACGTATTTATAATTGAACACGTTATATTTATAAACTTTTTTAAATGTTGTTGCACATGACAGTTAGTTTAGACAATGTGTAAAAATATCAATTGTAGTAAATCAAGTAGGTATAATGTGTAAAACAACAACTTCATTTGTAAGAGGAATAAATTGTTTATAGTTTATTGAAAGAAATGGGCTAATGACAATATTAGAGAATTTACTGCTAAAACATTGAAAATAAATAAAACATGAAAAATTTTATAGTTACAAGACCGGAAATTGATATTACTATGTAAGTTAAACGATAGGTCAAAGTTGTGAAAGTTAATTTAATTACAATTTCTTGAAAGGATGTGCACGTTGCAAAACGAAAATATATGATTGTTTATTTTATTTGAAAGTAAAGTAAGCATAACTTATCTTGGACTTTTGTTGGGAATGTCCATGATAGATCTAACGCGTAGGTCGATTATCATGTGTACGCCATTTGGCAAATTATATTAATTTATCTATCCTAACGAATACGGTATGTTTTCTATTTTGGAACGTCTCATTATATACTTAGTTTGTTTCTTTTAAAGGAAATAATTAGTATATATACATGATTCATCATCCCATCTAAACTCTACTAATCTACTCCCACTACACTCAACCATCCTATCTATAACTTTACTAGCATTATAAAATACTCCCTCCGTTCGCTAAAAAAAGTCTCATTTGGGGCTGGGTTCGGGGATTAAGAAAAGTGATAAAGTGGTTGTGGATAGTGTAAAAGTTGAACAGTAGGGGTATTGTTAATGACTTTGATTAGTTTGTTAAGATTTGAAATTTGGGATGTCTTTATTAGTGGGTGTGGATATATTAAAACTTGGAGTTTTAAATCTAGAAAATTTATTTCGCGTATGCACGTAATTAATTAATTCCGGTTCATATTAATAGATGCTTAATTTCCTATTCATAATTTTCGAAACTAAGCTATTATTTCTTGTTCATATTAATTGATTTTATTTTCCTGTTCATTTATTTCCTGTAAAAAAAAACTGCACAGATGAAGAATAAACAAATCATTGAAAATAACATTAATTGTAAAGGAAGCTAAACCTGTCATCAATTAAAAAAGATCTGATGTGATAAAAAAATTAGAGGGAATTTCATTAATTAAGAATAAAAATATGCCACATTACACAGATTTTGGGGGGAATAATTTGGGGATTGTTTGGAAGGAATTTTAAATTACACCTAACACTAACTAAACACAATAAATAGGGGTTGTACAACCACAGATTCATTAAACTACTTTATAAATACACCAACCAAAAAAATGTTGGACCTCAACAAACACAAGCCAAACTTGACAGAGATTGAAAGAAACAATACAAGCAAAGACCTATCCACTAGACTTAATCAGGAAGGGGAGATTTCTGAGAGGCTGGGGGGAAGAACAAGGGAGGAGTCAACACTCTACTTCGACTGGATTTCGCCGGAGGTCTTCTTGACTGTAGAGAAAGAGAGAGGTGATGAGCTGTTGCTGCTCTTTCACTCTTGATGTTGTCTCTCGACACTTCGGTGTACTTTTTCTCTGCTTGTATCGCCCTTTATTAAGCTCTGGTGTGGAGATCTCTATTTATAGAGAAAGATCAAATTAGCCGTTGGAAAGAGCCGTTTGAACTCTGCCAAAAGTATGGCACTCCGCCAGCTTTTCTGGAAACTTTTCTAAAATGGTAACTGCGACCTTTACTTTTTTGCATGTCGTTGTTGTCAGCCCATTTATGGTAAGTTTTCCAGCTGACTTGTGCTCTCGAGTAGATTCAAATTTGGACTGCAACTCCTCCTTCGTCAATGTATTCTCTTCTTTGCTTCGCGACATCTGACTTCGACACAACTTCTCTTCACGCATGACTATATGCCTTCAGCTGCGTGAGTCAGTTGAGGAGTCAACTGAGTTGCTTTCCAACTGAGTCCGTGCTTCAGTTGAGGATTATTGTCTCAACTGATCTTGAGTCTCAGCTGAGTCTAGACCTCAGCTAAGTCTAGGTCTCAGCTGAGTTCTTCACGAACTTCCATTTTTAGTTCGGCTAACTTCTTCTGCTTGAATCCTGTAAAGATAAAATCTCTACGCTCAAATGGTAAGCTCTAGCTAAGATCATATTAAAGGCATTCATCTACTCGGTTGGGGTCAGTTAGGGTTTTGGTATCTTTCGAAACCTTTACTAATTTTTCCAGCAATTTCCCCCTTTTTGATGATACTAAAACCCTAAACTGACATCACCTAACTTTCCTAACTGATACCACAAGCCGATGCCAGTAAGACTAAAAGATAAACTCAATTCTAGTCTATAAGAGGAAAAGGTTAGAAAATAAAAAACAAATAACAAAAAATAAAAAGATTGACCTCAAACTTGGACAACGAGATGGTTGTCATCAAGTGAGATCAACAACTAAAGACCTTTAATAACGAACAACTTGTTATAACAGATAACAAATTGGGGAGAGATTATAGTTACAACTGAGTTCCTTGCTAAACTATAGTCTAACTTCTAACCTACTCTAGGTCTTCGTCTTCTTCTCCTCCACCTCCTTGAGGAGGGTCTTCAGCTTCTTCAGCATCTTTCAAGATTGAGCTGACGTCAGTGAAGGTATTCAGCTTTCACATTGAATACTTTTCTTGAGCCACGGGGCGAGGCTTTGACAACTTCGTCAGCCTTCTCCTTATCAGCCTTGGTCTTCTTCTTCCTCGCTTCTCTGAAGGCTCGAGGCTGAGGTCAGGTCTTATTGAATGCCTCAAGCAGCATTCTGAGACGCCTGACCACTATCAACACTCTTCTTCAGCCTTCACGATCTCCACCCCTGCCGGCCTTCCTGTTGGAGTACTTACACGACAGTACTCTTAACAATAGTTTGCCCACTTCTTCCCTCTTTTTGGCATCAACAAAAAGTTGATGAGGGAGAGGGTTGGCAGGTGGCATTCCAGGTTCCACTTCTTTCTTTAATGATTCAGTGGAAGAAAGCTCGTCTAAGACTAATTTGTTGATGAGGATTACGTTGTATGGTAAAGTCTCAGGAGGAAATGCCTAGGGCTGATTGGGACTTTTAATGTACAGATCATAAATGACTTATCCTCGTGACGTGGGGTTGTAGATTTTCGACCCTATGTGCAATTGGAAGAACACTTCAGGGATCCACATTAGCTAGTTGACACCACGAAACACCCACATCATCAGATATCCTTTGAAGCGTCTATGTCTCATGTAGCCACGAACAAAATGTTCTTGCTGAACCGATTGTTGCACAAATTCAGGGCTGGCGGGAGAAGAGTTCCGCTTTGCAAAGTGGTAAGGCATATTCTCGATCTGGTAGGTTTTTTTGAAGAGGAAAATAAACCTTAACAATAGAGAAACCACAAAGCAAAAATTTCATGAGAGAAAGGCAGAAATTCTTGGAGTTGTTGAGATACGAATCCTGGTTGATGTGCAAACTGAATTGCAAGGCCCCCAATTTATAGGGGGGTTGAGATCCAAATCAATGGATCAGATCAACTCGTGCAGTTTCTTTGGGACAAACGGCAGATTTTAATGCGCTGTATCAGAAAAAGATGCTCCAGGGGTGACGTGATGGAACGCGTCATGAGGCGATTGGAACACTCGCACGCGTGAGGAGGGTAGGTTACACTATGTCAACCCAATCACGATCTACAAGCATAGTCTAAGGGACTAGACTCGCTTTCCAATGATGTGACCACTTGGCTAATTCAGAGTGAATAACTTGTAACAGATGCTTGAATTGAATTCAAAATACACGCCTTAATGGAAAGGAACAAGTTAACATAGTGCTTGTTCAGTCGGCGTTGACCATGACTGTCTCCTCTACTCAGCTTACACTCAACTGACTCAAGTCGTCAGATGCTTGAATTGAATTCAAAACACCCGCCTTAATGGAATGGAACAAGTTAACATAGTGCTTGTTCAGTGAGCGTTGACCATGACTGTCTCCTCTACTCAGCTTACACTCAACTGACTCAAGTTGTCAGTTCAGTTGAGGTTTGACTCCATCTGCCAGCTGAACTGAATGGGGAGGTGAACTTGCTCAGTTCCCCCTCAAGTTGAGATTGCCCCTCAACTTGTGATCTCCATCTTCATAGCTTCTTCTTCGGTTGGGTTGAGCAATCCAAGGAGTTGACACAACATCTTGAATTGAGCTTCCACCAAAGGCTTTGTGAGGATATTAGCTCTCTGAATGTGAGTGTGAATTTTCTCAACAATGACATCTTTCTTTTCGACATGATCACGTATGAAGTGATGTCGAATGTCAATGTGCTTAGTCCTGGAGGGTGAACTGGATTCACCGTGATGGCTATAACACTTGAGTTGTCACAGAAGATGGGTACCTAGCCTGTCTCCACTTCATAGTCTCTCAGCTATTGCTTCAGCCAAAAGACTTGCATGCAGCAACTCCTAGCTGCCATGTACTCCGACTCAGTTGTGGAGGTGGCGATGCACACTTGTTTCTTAGAAAACCAAGAAACAAATTTACTTCCCATGAACTGACAGTATCCTGAGGTTGATTTCCTATCAATCCTGTCTCCAGCTAGGTCCGCGTCTAAGTAGCCGGTCAGTTAAATGTTATCATTAGTTGGGTACCACAGTCTCATATGGACTGATCTCTTGAGGTACTTGATGATATTCTTCGCTGCGTGCAAGTGACTTTTCCTAGGCTCAACTTGAACTCTTGCACATACTCCAACTGCGTAGGAGATGTCTGGTCGACTAGCAGTTAGATACAGTAGCGAGCCGATGATCCCTCTTGTTAGGAAATTTAAGTAAAAGTTTTGATTGATTCCAAAACCAACTGACCCCAACCGAGTAGATGTTGCCAAATCCTAATGTTAGTAGTTAGGCTCGCTGTTTGAGCATTGTTAAGATTTTATCTTTACAGGACTCCAGCTGAAGACGGCAGCAAGGCTTCACTCAGATAGAACATCAGCTATGAGGAAGACAACTGAGTGTTCATCATATGAAGCATTAAGAAAAGGAGAAGTTACATTCAACCAATAGAACATCAGTTGTGAGGAACACAACTGAGCGTTCATTCCATGTGAATTCAAAAAGGGAGAAGATACAAGGAAGACAACTGAGCGTTCAGTTTCAGAACATCAGTTGTATAACTCAACCCAGAAGATCAACAGCATGAAGTAGAAGTCAGCTGAGAGTTCAACTGTCAGCAGTCAGATAGAACATCAGCTGAAGAACAAGCTACTTGAAGATCGAAAGTCTTAACCGACCACTCCTTATTGGAAGTCTGTTGTTAAGATTTGAATTTCAAATAAGGAAGTCACGTGAAGGTTTGACTCTCTGTCATTACCTCATTTGGCCCAACACAAGGCTGTCTCAGATGGAAAGCAGAAGCACGCAGTTGCCAAATCTGGAAAGTCTGCAGAGATGAGAGACAAGCCATCGCTTTCAAAGAACAGAGGTCAACAGCTCCTTCAACGGCTAGTTGATACTCTCTGCCTATAAATAGAGGCCTTCTTTCAGAAGACAAATATAAGACACACACGCGAGAAGAAACGAAAGAGCGAAAGAAAGAACTAAATCTTTCACGAGCTGAACTGCATTCATTCCTTTAGAACATCACTTGTTGAGAGTTCTAGAGTTAGTTTCTGTGTCTTTAGATCAAACCTTTAGAACATCA
Organism: Schizonepeta tenuifolia; assembly: GCA_029490685.1. NCBI lineage: Eukaryota > Viridiplantae > Streptophyta > Magnoliopsida > Lamiales > Lamiaceae > Schizonepeta > Schizonepeta tenuifolia. The sequence goes on along the minus strand of CM055959.1, from coordinate 40,053,456 downwards.
CTTGTTGAGAGTTCTAGAGTTAGTTTCTGTGTCTTTAGATCGAACCTTGAGAACACCACTTAGTGAGAGTTCGTAGAGTGTTAGATCATAGCTCACTTCGTGTTCGAGCTTTTAGTTGGAACCCATCTTTTTCACACTTCCTCTCAAAACGAGTGTTAGGACCCTACTCTTCCCGGAATTGAGTAGATAGGTTGTTTAGTACCCGAAAACTAAATTGTAAGGTTGATAAGTACCCGCAAACTTATCCTTAACGGTTGCACAGCCCGCGTAAGCTGTGTGGTTTGTCCAGACGAACTTGGACAGAGTTGTGTGGACTCACAACTCCCCGTGGACGTAGGAGGTTTCTCCGAACCACGTAAATTTCTGTGTGCTTGAGTTTATTTTTCAGTTATTTCCTGCGTATTCAACTGACCAACTAACCAGCATACAAACTGCATCTTAGCATTCTCAACTGTCTTGGTTCTTGACCAACCGTGCATAAAAGCGTGAGTAAATTTGAACGAGTTAATTTCCACCACATTCCACACAACACATCACTTTCAACCGAGTGTTTCTTACTCGGTTGTGATTCCAACTGAGCTTCCTTACTCGGTTGAGATAATTTTTAGGGGGTTGTTTTAAAAAGTTGCATCTGGTGTATTCCCTCCCCCCTCCATACACCAGAACTCGTTTCGGGACCATCAAGTGGTATCAGAGCAGTGGTTCAATAGACTACTGACTCTGTTTCACAAGGTGTGAATTCAAGGTATTTTATTCAGTGGTCAACTGAACAGATCTCTTTATCACGCTAGTGCATATTTGCTTGCATATTTCTGTTGCTATTGTGTGCAAATGGACGTCAAAGATAAGATCGTGGTCATGTTCTCGGTAGTAAATTATACATCATGGAGGACACGGATGAAGAAGATCTTACTGTCGAAGCATCATAGGATGCAACAAGTAGTCTCGTCCGGACCGATCATCATCAAAGAGAGAATCACTCGCACTCCTACAAATCCCAACGATGGGGATACAGTTGTGGAGTTTGTGGAGAAGCAGCCGGAAGACTACACTCCAGAGGAAGCCAAGGTGAGCCAGTTAGACATCTGGGCTCAGAGCACGATCATGTCAACTGTTGGACAAGATTACCTTCCTTGGATAGAAGAGTGCGAGACTGCCAAAGAGATGTGGGACATCTTGGCATCGCTGAGTGAAGGAAGCCACGAGACGAAGGAGAACAAATTCTCACATGCATGCCAAGACTTCGACAACTTTTGTCTGAGAACTGATGAAACAATTGATCAGCTAGAGCTCCGGTTTATGGACATCCTTAGAAGAATCCAGTCTATCCGAAGAGGAAAATACACACTAAGAGAAATCAATCTCAAAGTGTTGCAAGCTCTACCGGCTGAGTGGGATACCTTCACCAATATCCACGAGAGCCGAGCTGACCTTGGTGAAATGGAAACTGAAAGATTGTTCTCAATTTTAAAGGGAAATGAGTATAAGGTGAACCGAAGAAGATCTCAGTCCTCGGTTCAGACAAGTCGACATGAAGATGTTGGCTCAGCCACAAAGTCAGTTGCACTTCGAGCTAACTACTCCAAGTCAAGAACATCAAGACCAACCAGGTCTGCAGATACAGCTGCAAAGGAGCCAAGCAGAGAGGAACTGCAGCAAAACATAGCCGCCCTATCAAAGAAGCTGGCTGACATGGACACTCGGTTCGGGAAATACAAAAGATTCTACAAATCCAACCGAACTCGAGACAGTTCAAAGCATGTGACCAATGGCTGCTTTGAATGTGGCAAGGAGGGACATTTCAAAGCTGATTGTCCAGACCTCTCAAAGAAAGAGAGAGAAGCGTTGAGGGCCAAGCAAGCTGGAAAGAACAAGGCCATGGTAGCAGAAGAAGCAGCTGACGACATGGACATCTTCACTGACACTGAAGATGAGGATGAGCTGACTTCTACAAACAACGCCATCAGTCAGGATCAATGCCTCATGGCACTTGGAACCGACCAAGATGATACTGAGGTACACTCTAATCCTGCTAAGTTACATTCTTCCAATACTTCTAACATGCAGGAATCACTGGATGAAGAGTTGGAACCCTCCTGGAGTGACTTTCAAGAACTCAGTGAGGAACTTCATCAGCAATCGGTTGAGTTTAAGAGTCTTCAAGAACAGTTCTCAAAACTTGAAGAATCCTTAACCGTGAAGGACGATCTGATCAAGAGTCAAACAGAGGAGATTGAGAATCTCAAGAATCAACTGAATGCAGTCAACCGAACTAATGCTTCTACCAACGAGGAGTTGACAAAGCAGATCAAGGAACAAGAAGATCAGTTGAAAAATCAAGAGACTCAGATCGACCAGCTGATAAAGAAGTCAGATGGACAAACCGAGCAGATAACTGTCCTCCTCAAGGAGTTGCAAACTGAGAAAGGCAATCTAATCAAGTTGTATCAGTCATCCAAGATCATCGAGAATCTTCTCAGTTACAGTAGATAGATGGATGACGTGTCTGGACTCGGTTATGATGTGATTAAAGATAGTGGAATTCCTCCAGCAACCTTCATCAAAGCTGTTGAGGTCAAGGTTGTGGAACCTAACACAGTGGAACCTGGGCCACCACAAAGTAATTCAACCTCCACCTCTCAGCAAGCTCAACCGACCAAGGCAACCACAACTGAGAAGGGAAAAAGAGCAGTAGATGGAGGACAGAATGTTCCATCGGTTGGGACATCAACCGAGAGGGAATGTTCCAAAAGTCAGAAGAGGAATCAGAGGCGTCGAAGACACAATCGGAACCGAACTCAGAATCAGAACCGACCTCTGCATCAACCTCAGAGTCAACATCAGAAAGAATGGAACCGACCGCAGAACCGACAAGGACCCAACCATCTGAATCAACAACGGTTCCATCATCAGTTCAACCAAAAGTTCCAACCGAGTCAACTGATAAGGAACAGGTCAAACAACTGGAGATATTCATGCCACAACATGAACCACCAACAGGGCATGAACAGCTACAGACAACATACAGGGAGTTGGAATCAGAATCAGCCACAAAGATTCCAACAAGGCGTCCGACCTTACAGAAAAATTCAACAGGATAAGAATCGCCATCAAAACAGGGGGAAAGCCTCTCCTCCGAAAGCTCAGAATGGGAGAAATCCAACTCCTCCCAAGAAACAGAACATCACTACTAACAACAAGCCTAAGGATAACCAAGGTGTTGTTATAGTTGATGATGAAGGAAAAGCGATCTGGAATGATAAATCCATCCGAGTATACAGGGAAAAGCGTCGCACAGTTCCAGAGGGAACTGGTTCTAACCCTCCAGGACCCAACTAAAATTGGGGACCTAAGCGAGTTTCTCTGTGCAGGAACAGGAGAAACAGCTGAGGAAGAATAAAGCGTCAACAACAATGTGGGTGATGGATAGTGGATGCTCGAAACACATGACGAATCTGAAGGATTTGCTTGGAAGTTTCGTGGAAAAGGAAGGTCCATCAGTTACTTTTGGTGACAACTCAAAAGGTTACACCAGAGGTTATGGTACCCTTGAAACCAATCATGTTTCGATTTCTAATGTTTCTTATGTTGATGGATTGAAGCATAACTTGCTCTCCATCAGCCAATTCTGTGATAATGGTTTCTCTGTCAAGTTTGATGCACAGGGTTGCAAGGTTAAAAACGTCGGATTAAAGTAGGTCATATTGTTGGGAAATCGATCGCCAACCGGAAATGTCTACTATGCTGACTGGAATAGTAGTCTTCCTGACACCTGCCTGTTATCAAAGAGCAGTTCAGATGTGAGCTGGCTGTGGCACAAAAGGCTCAACCATCTGAATTTCAAGACTATGAACCGACTTGCCAGACAAGAACATGCAAAAGGCATACCAAACCGAGTGTTTTCTACAACACATATCTGCAGTGCATGCCAGTTGGGAAAGCTCGCTAGATCCTCCTTCCGGTTAAAGACAACTCCCTCAACCGACCGAGTGTTACAGCTGATCCACATGGATCTCTTCGGGCCAGTTACACCAAAGAGCATGAATGGTAATGAGTACACCCTGGTTGTAACTGATGACTACTCAAGATATACGTGGACCATCTTCATGCGCCACAAGAGTGAAACCCGAGATGAGCTACCCAAGTTGATGGATCGGATATCGAACCAACAAGAGATGAAGATCATTTCTATCCGATCAGATCGTGGAACTGAGTTTCTAAATGAGACCATCATCGAGTACTGCGAGAAACATGGAATTACTCATCAAACATCAGCTGCGTGTACTCCGCAATAGAATGGAGTAGCTGAGCGAAGAAACAGAACACTGAAAGATGCAGCTACATCCATGCTGACAAGCTCAGCTCTGCCAAAGAGATTTTGGGCTGAGGCCATCAACACAGCATGCTACACTCAGAACCGGTCTCTTCTGACCAAGCGGTTGGGAAAGACACCATACGAGCTATGGAGACGTAGGAAGCCAGATATTTCTTATTTTCGCATTTTTGGTTCTAAGTGTTATATTCACAATAATGGGAAGACTCAGTTAAAAACTTTTGATGCCAAAGCTTCGAAGGGCATATTTCTTGGATATGCCGCTCGAATCAAGGCTTATAGAGTTTTCAACAACAGCTCTCGTGTTGTGGAGATAACACCTCATGTTAGTTTTGATGAATCTACTTTTGAGTGCAGGGAACAGGCTAAAGGACAACAGATTGATCCACAAGTTCCACCTGCTCTCACCAGATCGCAAGCTCTAAGGGAAAAGAATTTAGCTGAACCACTGGTATGGGCAACTGAGGATGATGATCCATATTCCTCTGAAGATGAATGTGAAGACCCCAGCTTATCTCAAGGGGGAACCACAGCTGATGCATCTCCAACTGCATCAGCATCCGAAGCCCAACCGAGCCCGGTTCGAAATGTTATCAATGTTGAGGATCCAGACTCAACAACTGATAAACCACCAGCTCAGAAGAGTCCAGCATCTCCCACAGCTCAGATCATGGAACTGCCACAGTTGGAAGAAGAAGGAAGACGCAACCGAAGATGGTATGAAGATCATTCCCCTGACAACATCATCGGAGATCCAACCGAAGGTGTGCGTACAAGGAGCCGAGTTGCAAATCCAGAGTCAACCGAGGAAGACTTCAACACTTATGCTCAATATGCTGAAGAGTTGGCAGTTCTAGAGGAGTTCGAGCAAGCTGGAGATGTTGCCATGATTTCTTGCTTTGTAGCTGATGTGCCAGAACCGAATAATGTTGTGGAAGCTCTCAACTGTGTTCACTGGACAACAGCCATGCAAGAAGAGCTGAATGAATTTCTACGCAACTGTGTTTGGGAGTTGGTAGAAAGACCAAATAGTGTCAAAGTCATTGGATTAAAATGGATTTTCAAGAACAAGAGAGACGCCATTGGATTCATCGTGAGGAACAAAGCAAGGTTGGTAGCTCAAGGATATTGCCAACAAGAAGGATTCGATTTCGAGGACTCTTTCGCGCCAGTTGCAAGGCTGGAAGCCACCCGAATCTTTCTAGCCTATGCCGCACATCACAGGTTCAAGGTATATCAGATGGATGTGAAGTGTGCCTTCCTCAACGGTGATATCAAGGAAGATGTTTATGTTGAACAGCCTCCCGGTTTTGAGACTGGAGATGGAAGAGTGTACAAGTTGAAGAAAGCAATCTATGGACTGAAACAAGCACCAAGGGCTTGGTATGACACTCTTTGTGGTTTTCTTCTGAACTCGGGATTCAAACGAGGGTCAGTTGACAAAACCTTATTCACCATCAAAGTTGGAGAAGATATACTTGTTGTACAAATCTACGTCGACGACATCATATTCGGTTCTAAGTCAGAGGAACTGTGTGAAAAAATTTCCAATCTCATGAAGAAGAAGTTCGAGATGTCGATGATGGGTGAGATGAACTATTTTCTTGGACTTCAAGTGAAGCAGTCACCAGAAGGGATTTTCATCAATCAGTCCAAATATACTAAGGAGCTCATCACCAAGTTCAGATTGCAAACAAGTAAGACAACAAGGATCCCGATGAATACTAACTGGAAGATTGAACCTGGAACTGAGGGAAAGCTCGTGGATGCCAGTAAGTATAGAGGGATCATCGGTTCTTTGCTCTATCTAACCGCCAGTCGGTCAGACATATCTTACGCGGTTGGAGTGTGTGCTCGGTTCCAAGTTCAACCCAGGGAAGCACACATGTTGGCAGCAAAGAACATCATCAAGTATCTGAAGGGAACTGTTAATGTTGGGTTGTGGTATCCAACTGACGACAACATCCAACTGACCGGATACTCAGATGCAGATCTAGCAGGAGATCAGTTGGATAGGAAGTCCACATCTGGACATTGTCAGCTCATGGGAAGCAAGCTAGTTTCGTGGTTCTCCAAGAAACAAGCATGTGTTGCCACTTCTACAACCGAATCAGAATATATGGCTGCCAGAAGCTGTTGCATGCAAGTGTTATAGCTCAAGCAACAACTGAGAGATTATGAAGTCTCAACTGGACAGGTTCCCATTCATTGCGATAGCTCAAGTGCCATTGCTATCTCTTTGAATCCTGTTCATCACTCTCGGACAAAGTATATAGACATGCGACATCATTTTATCCGAGATCATATTGAGAAGAAGGATGTATCCATGGAGAAGATTCCAACTGAGATTCAGAGAGCTGATATCTTCACCAAATCTCTAGCTGAAGCACGGTTCAAGATGCTATGTGACCTCCTTGGATTGTTGGATCCATCAGATGAGGAGTCAATTGAGGTAAAGAGATAGATATCCATCTGAGGGGGAAGCTCAGATGAAGGGGGAATCTCAGATGTGGATCGCCAACTGAAGACATCAGACGTCAGCTGAACAGACGAACTTGAGTCAGCTGATGGTTTGCCGGTCATATGCAGATTGCCAACCGAAGGAATCAGACGTCAGCTGAAAAGACGAACTCGAGTCAGCTGATGGTATGCCGCAACATGGGAACACAGCTGATTCCGACATCAGCTGGCAGGTAACATTTATGGCTGAAGGTGTTATGTTCTTAAATGAGAATGTTTGAAATAAATTCAAACATTCCTAAGCTAGTCAGTTACATTAAAATAGCCATCATGTCGCATTAAATGTAAAGTATGGCTGAACATCCATAGCCTACTTTATAGTGCGACTGGGCTGACAAGATAAACTGTACATCTTCTCACGCGCGGGTTGGAACTCGGTGCATGACGTCAAGTCAAAGATAGTCAACAGTCGCGTGATCTCAGCCGTTGATGGATTCGCGCCATTTAACCCCAGCCATCGATCTCAATCAAGTCAAAAACCTATATATAGCGGAAAATTAGGAAGTGATCTCTTACCTTCCTCATTTGTATCTATCTGCAATAACTATTCATCGTCTTCCCAGTTTTTGTCTAACTATTTTCTGCAAAAGATTTCCCTTACTTCTTCCTATAAATACCTTTGCAGTGATCATAAATGGCCCCTGAAAGCAAGAAAATGGCTTCTTCCGGATCTTCCCTTGTCCCTACCTCTTACGAAGAATCGTTCGACATGCTGGTGTCGAAGATCCATTTCGAACAGATCCTCTCCGACGAGGATTTGGAGTCGCCAGTGTTGGGCCCCCTCGCCAATACTCTCAGAGAGAATGGCCTCCTCGAATGGGCCAAGCTTTGCCCCTCCCACTTGCTCAGGCGACAAGTCAGGGAATTCTACGTCAACCTGCAAGCATCCATCGACAGCAGGGAAGGAGTGACTATAGAGGTCTCCTGCCGCCAACGCGACGTTCCGGCTAGGACCATTCGCCGCGTCACCTTCCCCATCAATGTTTCCGATGCCCTCCGCCACATCATCCCCTTCAACCACACTGCCACAGAGTTTCTGGAGAACATAACCGACGAGCAGGCGGATGAGTTTCTGCAGAATGCTCTGATCGAGCCGGAGAGGTTGAGAAGCAACATGCAGAGGACGAACCTGAAGCCAGAACATTGCCTGCTGTTCGATGTAGTTTCTAAGGTGGTGTTCAGTTACAGTGGTGCTTTCAGCGACATCAGCCGACCCAAGTTGAAGCAGTTGGTGGCCTTGGAGCACCAACACCAGATCAACTGGTTCCAATACTTCCTGAACCAGTTGATGGTGGAGAAGTCAAAGATCTCCGAGACAACAACTGAGTCTGGAGAGAAGCTATTGAGTGTGAAAGGGATGCTCAACTTTAGCTGCAAGATCTCAGCCTTGATCCTGCTTGCGACCAAGGATCGCAACATGGTCTGGGAGGACTGTGAGGAGATGCCGTTCAAGAAGTTGTTGTTGTTCCCGATAGCTAAGAAGGCACAGGAGGTGCTCAGGAGTGTGTATACTCCGAAAGAGAAGAAGGAGGTTGGAAAGACTGTTGAGTCTACAGCTGAGGGGGAATCAGCTGCTGCTCGCCCCGCCAAATCCAAAGTTGCACGCCGACGAGCTGAGTCAGAGAAGGAGTCAGCTGAGGAGCCCTCCAAGAAAAAGTTGAGGGTGAAAATCAAGAAGAAGGTTGTGGTTGAAGAGCCAGCTGTTGAGCCAGCTGAGGAGGAGGCACCGGTCGAGTCTGCGCCAGCTGAGAAGGGAATGTCAGCTGAGGAGCAAGCTCCAGTTGAGGAAGAGGCACCAGTTGAGTTGGCACATGCTGAAGAGCCATCTGAGTCGAGCCGCTCAGCTGAGGCTGCCACTTTTGAGATCGCCCCTCGCGCAACCGGAGCTGACGAGGCTGAGGGAATGGAGACGGATGTGACGTCAGACGCTTCTTCCTCATCTGAGGACCTTGACGACGCCCCAACCTCCCCCACAGCAGGAGTTCATGCCGTACTGCCCCCATAGCCTCTTGCTCTTTCAACCCTTCCACAACCAAATGTTCCGAGCACCCTGCTCGATGCCAACATTGTGACCGCTCTTTCGGCCAATGTTGAGGAAACAATTGAAACCCCCCTCCCAACCGAATCCAATATTCCGAGCTCCCAGCTCGATGCTGATGTTGCGACCGACTCTTTGGCCAACATCGATGAACCTTTTGAACCTCTGCCATATGATATTTCTCCTTCCCCAATAAATGAAGCAGAGGACCTTCAGGCAGTTGCTCTGGAGCACGAGGGCAGGGTGGCCTACTGCTTCCAGAAGCTGCTAGGCATGTTCCCTGAAGCTCGCAACATGCCAGTCTTCGCCACTCTGGGAACCGAGCTCTTGTACCAGTTCCACCTGATCTTCAGCCATTGGTACGTCAAAGAAGATACGATCAGGGTGCAGAGCTGGGACAAGCTGAAGTCAGATGAGTCCCGCATCCGAGCCTACTTCAACTACTCCAACCTGGAGGTGGCTTACAACAACCGGATTGCGCTGCTCACTCATTCGCTGGACCAGAGCCGAGCTGAAGGGACAGACACCAGGGAAGCAGCTGGACAGGAGTGCATCAACTTTCTCAACAGCATGTTGGTCAAGTCAGCTGACTTCCTTGAGGATGTGGATGCAGCCGCCGCAGCAACGAAGGAAGAAGAAGAAGAACTGAAACAGTACCTGGCCAACCGACAAGCCATGGTCACAGTTGAGCCTCTAGCTCTAATTGCACAAGTCCCTCCAGCTGATCAGCATGCTCCCACAACTGAAGAAATATGTGAGCTGGTAGCTGAGAGGGTCAACCAGCTGAGGACTGAACTGCTTGCCAACCTCCAGCAACAAAAAGATGACCAGCTGAGGGTGTTGGAAGCGCAAAAAGTGAAGAATCAGCAACTGGTGAAGGAGAATGTTGCAATGAAGACCAAGCTGGAAGAATTCTCCTTCTCCACCAGTCAAGAAATGTCAGAGCTGAAGTCCACTCTGTTGGGATTGAAGTCGGAGCTGAACGTCTTCAAATCCTTGGCCGACTCCAATCTTGCCAAGTCCCAGCAAACCCAAGATGCTGAATGGGAGTCTCACTTCGAGTCGCGATGGGCTGAGTTCGTGGCTTTTCAAACTGAGGTCATCGAGAATCTCTCTGCTTTAAAGAAAGCCGAACAAGAGCGCCAGGACTCAGATCTAGCGAAGAAGGTGGAGCTTGAGTGCGCTGTCGATGAACTCTTCAACCGGCTTCAACTAGCCGAGGATCAACTCACCTCTCTGGATGGTTCAGTAGCAAGCCTTGTTGCTGATGCCAAAAAGGGGGAAGAGAAGGAGGCGGATGTTGGGGTGCAGGGCGAAGAAGAGACCCAAGCCGAAGAAGAAGTGCCAGCTGCAGCAAAATCTCAGCTGAGGAAGAAGACAAAGAAGGCCGCTCCCAAGTCAACCGAAGTCGGTGGAGCTGAAATGTCAAAAGACTTGGAGCTGGCAGAGAAGTTTGGAGTTTCCTACAACTCCATAGCCAAGATCGCAACCGAGCTAGATTCGGAACTCGACGATATCACAACCGAAGAGTGCATCGCAGCTGCTAAGGCTATGGATGTAGAGGAGAAGGATTATATGAACCCGAGCTGGATAAGGAAGTTCGCCGCCAGCCAGGCAAGGAAGGTGAACCAGTTCGAAGAAGAGCTGAAGAAAATGTCCCAGAACTTGGACCGCAACGTTGCCTCCCGCAGCCGACGCCGAATCAACAAACATCAATCAAAGGCGGAAGCTTGGTTGAAGCAACAAAGGTTGCCAGCAAAGTCCAAGGTCGAGAGTCGGTTTAGGCATGTTGACAAGTGGATGCCGACCGAGTGGAATGAAGAGTGGGAGCTGTTCAAGCAGGAGTTCGTGAACGACTTCTACTATAGGAAGGTTTACGCAACTGACGACCCGAGGAAAGCGTTCAAGGAAGCGCTGACTGAGTTGCACTCAGGGGATCCGGGCATGTTCAGCCAGTTCAGGCGGGCTATGATTGAAGCCAAGCTGGACTTGAACACAGTTCCAGTTCCTAAGAGGGTTACTTATCGGCCTCCTCTTCTCCAGAATCTCGCAACCCGAACCGCACGAAGATTGCAGCTGAGGCGAGGCAGGTTTGCAAGGAGCATGGAGTGGACATTTCCAAGGAGTCACCTGCCAAGAGGGAAATTTTTGTTAGGATTTTTAGTAAGTATGGGCTAGAATTTTAGCTCAGATAGTTTTTGAAGAAACTGTTGTAACTTTTGATTTTTGTACTTATCCTTGTAACAATCAGCTGTAATGAAAACTATCCAGTTATAAGATCACCTTGATGAACAATCTCTCATTGTCCAAGCTCTGAATCAAAAAGTTATTTCAATACCATGTTATAACTGTGCTAACCCTTTGATGTTTTCATCTTATAGACAGTCTAGAATTTCAGCTAAGATTTTAGATAAGTCAGTTAGTTTTAGATCAGTTGTGATCTGTAAGGGTTTTAGAATTCTTATAAGGGGTTTTGGCATCATCAAAAAGGGGGAAATTGTTGAGAAATTTAAGTAAAAGTTTTGATTGATTCCAAAACCAACTGACCCCAACCGAGTAGATGTTGACAAATCCTAATGTTAGTAGTTAGGCTCGCTGTTTGAGCATTGTTAAGATTTTATCTTTACAGGACTCCAGCTGAAGACGGCAACAAGGCTTCACTCGGATAGAACATCAGCTATGAGGAAGACAACTGAGTGTTCATCATATGAAGCATTAAGAAAGGGAGAAGTTACATTCAACCAATAGAACATCAGTTGTGAGGAACACAACTGAGCGTTCATTCCATGTGAATTCAAAAAGGGAGAAGATACAAGGAAGACAACTGAGCGTTCAGTTTCAGAACATCAGTTGTATAACTCAACCCAGAAGATCAACAGCATGAAGTAGAAGTCAGCTGAGAGTTCAACTGTCAGTAGTCAGATAGAACATCAGCTGAAGAACAAGCTACTTGAAGATCGAAAGTCTTAACCGACCACTCCTTGTTGGAAATCTGTTGTTAAGATTTGAATTTCAAATAAGGAAGTCACGTGAAGGTTTGACTCTCTGTCATTACCTCATTTGGCCCAACACAAGGCTGTCTCAGATGGAAAGCAGAAGCACGCAGTTGCCATATCCGGAAAGTCTGCAGAGATGAGAGACAAGCCATCGCTTTCAAAGAACAGAGATTAACAGCTCCTCCAACGGCTAGTTGATACTCTCTGCCTATAAATAGAGGCCTTCTTTCAGAAGACAAATATAAGACACACACGCAAGAAGAAACGAAAGAGCGAAAGAAAGAACTAAATCCTTCACGAGCTGAACTGCATTCATTCCTTTAGAACATCACTTGTTGAGAGTTCTAGAGTTAGTTTCTGTGTCTTTAGATCGAACCTTTAGAACATCACTTGTTGAGAGTTCTAAAGTTAGTTCCTGTAGTGAGAGTTCGTAGAGTGTTAGATCATAGCTCACTTCGTGTTCGAGCTTTTAGTTGGAACCCATCTTTTTCACACTTCCTCTCAAAAGGAGTGTTAGGACCCTACTCTTCTCGGAATTGAGTAGATAGGTTGTTTAGTACCCGAAAACTAAACTGTAAGGTTGATAAGTACCCGCAAACTTATCCTTAACGGTTGCACAGCCCGCGTAAGCTGTGTGGTTTGTCCAGACAAACTTGGACAGAGTTGTGTGGACTCACAACTCCTCGTGGACGTAGGAGGTTTCTCAGAACCACGTAAATTTCTGTGTGCTTGAGTTTATTTTTCAGTTATTTCCTACGTATTCAACTGACCAACTAACCAGCATACAAACTGCATCTTAGCATTCTCAACTGTCTTGGTTCTTGACCAACCGTGCATAAAAGCGTGAGTAAATTTGAACGAGTTAATTTCCACCACATTCCGCACAGCACATCACTTTCAACCGAGTGTTTCTTACTCGGTTGTGATTCCAATTGAGCTTCCTTACTCGGTTGAGATAATTTTTAGGGGATTGTTTTAAAAAGTTGCATCTGGTGTATTCTCCCCCCCCCCCCTCATACACCAGAACTCGTTTCGGGACCATCACCTCTGTACATCTTCGCATCGACGAACTTTCCTTCTTGGCCCGGGTCGATCTTCCAATTGGTGTTCATGGGGATTTTCGTCGTTCGGCTAGAGGTCAGTCCATACTTGGAGATTAGCTCCTTTGTGTAGTTGGACTGGTTGATGAAGATTTCTTCTGGTGACTGCTTCACCTGCAGCCCAAGGAAATAATTCATCTCTCCCATCATGGACATCTCAAACTTGTCCTTCATGAGCTGGGAAAACCTCTTGCACATATCTTCGAATTTGGGTCCAAAGATGATGTCGTCGACATAAATTTGCACCACCAGGATTTCTCCTCCAACTTTGATGGTGAAAAGGGTTTTGTCAACTGAGCCTCGAATGAACCCTGATTCGAGTAGAAAGCCGCACAAGGTTTTATACCATGCGCACGGAACCTGTTTCAGTCCGTATATAGCTTTCTTTAGTTTGTAGACTCTGCCGTCACCAATTTTGAAGCCGGGAGGTTGTGCTACATAAACATCTTCTCTGATGTTGCCATTGAGAAACACACACTTCACGTCCATTTTATAGACTTTGAACTTGTGGTAAGCGGCGTAGGCTAGGAAAATCCGAATTGCTTCTAGACGAGCAACTAGGACGAAGGAGTCTTCGAAGTGTATCCTTCTTGCTGGCAGTATCCTTGAGTTACCAATCTAGCATTGTTTCTTACAACACACCAATGGCGTCACACTAATTCTTGAATATTCACTTCATGCCAATCACCTTGACCCCCTCAGTTCTTTCAACCAGTTCCCCCACACAGTTTCTGGGGAACTCATTGAGCTCTTCTTACGTGGCTTGAGTCCAGTGGATACATCCTAAAGCTTCCAAGATGTTCTTGGGTTCTGGCACGTCTGCTACAAAGCATACAATCATGCTTACATCTCCTGCTTGCTCCAGCTTCCCTAAAATACTGAGCTCGTTAGCATCCTGTGCTTCCAAAGTTGGTTCTACATCAGCTGTAGTTCCTAACTGAGTTGGCTGAGTCAGAACATAAGTTGTGGAATCAACAACTTGAGCTGATCTTCTAGTTCGGACGTCGGCCTACAGATTTCCTATCACGGGATTATTAATGTGGTCTTCATACCATTGTTTGTGCTTCCTTGCTCGCTTAGCTAATTCGAGCATCGTGATGGAATACTCCAGTCTTGGAGATGTTGAAGGTGTCGATCTTAGTGATCTTACTACTGGTGCAGTTCGATCCTCAGTTGGAGTTGAGGGATGAACTAGGGAGCTGGCTGGTCTTGGACTAGAAGGTCCTAGACTGGATTGTTGCTCAGTTGCTGCTCCTAGCTGAGTCGGCTGCGGTTGGCACTTGGTCAGTTGACTCTAAAATCCCCCCTTGATCTAAGGCAGGATCTTCAGTCTTATCATCTGAAGAATATACTTCTTCTTCTTCTTCAGTTGACCAGATAAGCGACTCTGCAAGATTCTTCAATCTTTGAGCTTGAGATCTTGTCTCAGCTGTCTGGGCCGGTGCACTTTCTTCAGCTGCCTGCAAGTTAGCCTGTTCCCTACATTCATCAAACATAACATGAGGTGTTACCTCCACAATTTTGGAGTTGATTTTGAAAACTCTGTAAGCTTTTATCTTCACAGCATATCTTAAGAATATGCCTTTGACAGCTTTTGGCTCGAAGTTTTCAACTGAGCATTCCCCATTGTTATGGATGTAACACTTAGAACCGAACACATGAAAGTAGGAAATGTTTGGCTTCCTGTTTCTCCATAGCTCGTATGGAGTTTTTCCTTATCTCTTCGTGAGGAGGGAGCGGTTCTGCGTGAAGCACGTTGTGTTGACTGCTTCTGCCCAAAATCTTTTTGGCAGGGCTGAACTGGTGAGCATGCAAGTTGCTGCATCCTTCAGCGTTCGATTTCTCCTCTCATCTACTCCGTTCTGCTGTGGAGTTCTTGCAGCTGAGATATGATGAGTTATGTCTTTCTTCTCGCAATACTCAATGATGGACTCATTGAGGAACTCAGTTCCACGATTAGATCTGATGGAGACAATAGATTTCCCTTTCTCATTCGTAAGTCTATCCATTAGTTTCGGCAACTCTTCTCTCGTCTCATTCTTGTGCACCATGAAGATCACCCATGTGTACCTCGAGTAGTCATCAGTAACTATGAGGGTGTACTTATTTCCAACACTTTCTAGGGTAACTGGACCAAAAAGATGCATGTGGGATCTGTCGATGGTGTCAGTTTAAGACGGAATGATGCTCTAGCCAACTTTCCGAGCTGACAGGCACTGCAGTGATGCGTCGGACTGTATTTCAAATCCGGTATTCCAACTGCGTGCTGTTGGCAAGCTAGCTTGTTCATGGTTTTGGAGTTGAGGTGGTTTAGTCTTTTGTGCCATAGCCAGCTTGTCTTTGAGTTGCTCTTGGATACAAGGCATGTTTTTGGTAAGCAACTCTACCAGTCTGTGTAATAGACTCCACTGAAAATCGTCTACCATATAGAAGAATCTGCTTGGTCTTGACGTCTTTCACCCTGCACACATGTGCATTAAACTTCACAGAAAAACCATTATCACACAGTTGGCCTATGGCGAGCAAGTTATGCTTCAATCCATCAAATAAGGATACATTTTTTATATAAACCAGCTGAGTTTCGAATGTACCAGATCCTTTGGTTTTCCGTGAGAGTCATTTCCAAAGATTACAATACCTCCTTCTCGAAGCTTGATGTCTGTGAGAAGATTCCTCTGGGGTGTCATGTGTCTGGAGCATCCGCTATCAAACACCCATACGGATTTGGCAACTCTTCTCTTTCTTAGTTTAGTCTAATCCTTATCAGTTGACTCTTCAGGTAATGCCATGAAGCGCTGGTCAATTTCTGCTGAATTGGATGACGAGTCAATTTTTTCTTCTTCTGACTTGGTTTGTCGACGTCTTCCTCAATGATCATAGCCTTGGATTTCTCCTTGGCTTTTCTTCGGAGGGTTTCCTTCTTCTTCATGGAGAGGTTAGGACAGTTGGCTCTGAAGTGTCGTGGCTTTCCACATTCAAAGCATCATTTGCATTTATTCTTCCAGGAGGGGTCAGTTTAGCTTTGCATGCCCCTCTTGATTCTCCTGAACTTCTCAATCCTAGAGTTCATCTTCTCGAGTTGCTTGGTCATCTCGCCGACTTTCTTCTGAAGTTAGGACCTACTCAGTTGATCCCTAGCTGAGGAGTCAGCGGAACGTGAGGGTCTGGCGAACTTGGATCTGCCTGATTCAGCTCGTAGCACCACTGACTTAGCAACTGAGATCTGCTCGGTTTGTCCTGCTTTTCTGAAGCTTGCCTTACTTCAGTCGGAGGATATCATACTAATTTGCTTTGAGCATGGAGAACAGAATCTTAGTTGTCATCGAACTGAGGTCACTCCGATTTTGATGGACGGCTCTGTAGACCGTCCAATCTTTGCCTAACGCGGAGAGAACCTTCAGGTTCATCTCACGCTGAGAGTATTTGCCCTTCCTAATACTCTCAATGTCCATTAGGACCTCTATGAATCTCAGCTCTATCTTGTCGATGGACTTCCCGTTTAGCTGAGAGAAATTCTCGTACTTCTGACAAGCTAAGGTGAACTTGTTCACCTTAATCTCGTCAGAGTCTTCATAGAGTGCAACTAAGGCTTCCCACATATCTTTTGCTGTGGGGCAATTGATAATCTTCGGCAAGTAGGCTTTGCTGAGTGTGGAAGAGATGACGCTTTTGGCGATGTCATCTAGCTGCGCAATGTCTCTTTCTTTCTTGGTGTACGGGTGTGCGTCTTTGAGTTCGTTCTTCATAAACATCTCTTATTTCCCTGGAATTGTTGGAGGAACCAACACTGACTGAGTCACTTGGATGGGACCATATTCTATGGTCTCCAACATCCTGTGATGCCTGGCAGTCAAGGCCATTTTTAAGCGAAACTTCCACATGGGATAATCATCCACGGAGAACTCCGGTAAGATTCCTAGCAACGTCGAGTTTCATATTTTCTACACTCCACAAGAGACAGACATAAAAATATGCAGCAGAATGCACTAATTGATTTCGAAAAAGATCTGTTCAGTTGACCACTGAAAAATCTACTCGGCTCACACCTTGTGAATCAGAAACAACAGTCTTTTATGCCTGGTGTATGGGGCGGGGAGGAATACACCAGTAGCAATTTTTGTTTTGCTTAACGTTTTTTACTGAGGTGCAGTTCACTAGACAACTGAAAAAGTCAGTTGAAGTGGCTCTACAACTGAGTTGGTCAGTTTGAGCTGATCACACAGTTGGCGACACAACTGGCTCCTATGCCTGAGTTCATCTGTATGCACCAACTAAGGTTTTAATCAGTTTTGTGTTGCGGAAGATTGTGGAAATTAAGCTCGTTACAAAAACTGTAAGCTTTGTGAAAATGGGGAAGGTCAAGTTCCCAAATTAGTGCATTTTGATAAATTTGCTATGCATATGCTGGGTCAATTGGTTAGGTAAACTGAATTTAAAATACCGTATGTAAAATGCAGAAAGTAAAGTACACAGTATTTTAACGTAGTTTGGAGATCCACCTCCTACGTCCACGATTTCCTTTTTGGGGAAGTAATCCACTAGATAAGCTTAAGCGTGCTTACCAAACGCCCCACTTGGATTACGGGTTCTAAGTAAACCTAACCAGTTTGATTCTGAGTTCGAACATAACCTTACAACACTTTTCCGGGCAAGTGCATAGCCTGGTCTTAGATTCCGGGTTCTAAGGGACCTGTTCTTGGATTTCGGATTTCAAGGGATCTGGTATTGGATTACGAGTTCCAAGGGACCTGATAACTTTAATTACGGGTTCAAAGTCAGACCTAAAGTTTGGATTTGAGGGGAGTTTCCAACAAGGAAGCCTTCAACACTTTAGGAGAGTGGAGGCTTCGACCAAAGGCGTCGGACTCTATCGTTTGAAAGAGAGTCCGAGGGGATACAATACAAGCAAAGACCTATCCACTAGACTTAATCAAGAAGGGGGGGGATTTCTGAGTGGCTAAGGGGAAGAACATGGGAGGAGTCAACACTCTACTTCGACTGGACTTCACCGGAGGTCTTCCTTCCTGGAGAGAGAGAGAGAGAGGTGATGAGCTGTTGTTGCTCTTTCACTCTTGATGTTGTCTCTCAGCACTTTGGCATGTTTTTTCTCTGCTTGTATCGCCCTTTATTAAGCTCTGGTGTGGAGACCACTATTTATAGAGGAAGATCAAACTAGCCGTTAGAAAGAGCCGTTTGAACTCTGCCAAAAGTATGGCACTCCACCAGCTTTTCTGGAAACTTTCTTAAAATAGTAGCTACGACCTTTGCTTTTTTGCACGTCGTTATTGTCGGTCCATTTATGGTAAGTTTTTCAACTGACTTGTGCTCCCGAGTAGATTCAAATTTAGACTGCAACTCCTCCATCTTCAGTGTCTTCTTTTCTTCGCTTCGCGATGTCTGACTTCAACATAACTTCTCTTCACACATGACTGTATGCCTTCAGCTGCATCGGTCAGTTGAAGAGTCAACTGAGTTGCTGTCCAACTGAGTCTATGCTTCAGTTGATGCTTATTGTCTCAACTGATCTTGAGTCTCAGCTGAGTCTGGACCTTAGCTGAGTCGAGGTCTCAGCTGAGTTTGGGCCTCAGATGAGTTCTTCACGAAGTCCTATCTTTAGTCCGACTGACTTCTTCTATTTGAATCATGTAAAGATAAAATCCCTACGCTCAAACAGTGAGCTCTAACTAAGATCATACTAAAGACATTCATCTACTCGGTTGGGGTAAGTTGGGGTTTTGGTATCTTTCGAAACCTTTATTAATTTTCCCAACACCTATCAATTTGTACTCTTACTTTTACTAATACTTCTAGTTATTTTCTGATCGTGGATCACCAACATAGCTCCATTGTTATGAAATTATATTGTCATGATTGATAAGAAGGAAGGCCCCGATGCTTATTTGTCACCTCAAATTCAAAAAAATTCAAATTGTTGGCCAACCTTGGCACAAGTTGTATTCGTTGGCAACTGTCTAATTCAGGATATTAAACCTAGGCATCCCTGCCAACATGGTTCTTATCACATAATACTCATTTTTGCGAAGTTTGGTGATTTACATGTTAGCTGTTTCTTGTGAAGCAACGATCAAATGACCTATCAATTGTACTCTGGCTTTACCTAATACTTCTAGTTGTTGTCCGATCGTGGATCACTCAACATTGGTCCGTTTTGATGAAATTTAGTGTCATCATTGATAAGAAATAAGGCTCTAGCGCTTGTTGATCGCCTCAAATTCAAAAAATTCTAAGTCGTTGGCCAACCTTGGCTACGGTTGATAGGCATTTGCAAGTGTCCAATTTAAGATATTAAACCTTGGCATCCCTGCCAACATGATTCCTATCACATAATACTCATTTTTGCGAAGTTTGGTGATTTACATGTTAGCTGCTTCTTGGTAAGCAACGATCAAATGACCTATCAATTGTACTCTTACTTTTACTAATACTTCTAGTTTTTGTCTGATCGTGGATCACTAACATTGCTCCATTCCTATGAAACATATTGTCATGATTGATAAGAAGGATGACCCCGGTGCTTATTGGTCGCCTCAAATTCGAAAAATTCCAAATTGTTGGCCAACCTTGGCTACAAGTTATATGCATTGGCAACTGTCCAATTCAGGATATTAAACCTTGTCATCCCTGCCAACATGGTTCTTATCACATAATACTCGTTTTTGCAAAGTTTTGTGATTTACATGTTAGATGTTTCTTGCGAAGCAACGATCAAATGATCTATAAATTGTCCTCTTGCTTTTGCTAATACTTCTAGTTGTTGTCCGATCGTGGATCACTCAACATTGATCCGTTTCATTGAAATATAGTGTCATCATTAATAAGAAATATGGCTCTAGTGCTTGTTGATCGCCTCAAATTCAAAAAATTCCAAGTTGTTGGCCAACCTTGGCTACGAAAGATATGCATTGGCAAGTGTCCAATTCAGGATATTAAACCATGGCATCCCTGCCAACATGATTCCTATCACATAATACTCATTTTTGCAAAGTTTGGTGTTTTCCATGTTAGCTGCTTCTTGGTAAGCAATGATCAAATAACCTATCAACTTTACTCTTGCTTTTACTAATACTTTCTAATTTTGTCTTATCGTGGATCACTAACATTGCTCCATTCCTATGAAACATATTGTCATGATTGATAAGAAGGAAGGCCCCGGTGCATATTGGTCGCCTCAAATTCAAAAAATTTCAAATTGTTGGCCAACCTTGGCTACAAGTTATATGCGTTGGATCCAATTCAGGATATTAAACCTTGGCATCCCTGCTAACATGGTTCTTATCACATAATACTCGTTTTTGCGAAGTTTGGTGATTTACATGTTAGCTGTTTCTTGCGAAGCAACGATCAAATGACCTATCAATTGTACTCTTCCTTTTGCTAATACTTCTAGTTGTTGTCCGATCATGGATCATTCAACATTGGTCCGTTCCGATAAAATATAGTGTCATCATTGATAAGAAATATGTCTCTAGTGCTTGTTGATCGCCTCAAATTCAAAAAAAATCAAGTTGTTGGCCAACCTTGGCTACAATTGATAGGTATTGGCAAGTTTCCAATTTTGGATATTAAATCTTGGCATCCACGACAACATGATTCCTATCACATAATACTCATTTTTGCGAAGTTTGGTGATTTACATTTTAGCTAGTTCTTGGTAAGCAACGATCAAATGACCTATCAATTGTACACTTGCTTTTACTAATACTTCTAATTGTTGTCCGATCGTAGATCACTAAACATTGATCTATATCGATAACATATAGTGTCATCATTGATAAGAAGGAAGATCATGGTGCTTATTAATCGCTTAATTCAAAAAATTCAAAGTTGTTAGTAATTATTTTTCCTATAGACCACTCAAATTCAATTCATCACTAACGAAACTTATTGAACAAATTATTGATATTTCAATCGATTGTATCATAATATAAATTTTTTAATTTTTTTAGAAACAAAAACACATTAAAACTATGTAGTTAATGTTTGATAGATAGTAACAATTTTTTTTGATAAAATTATAATTAACATTGCTAATTACTATAATTTGCTAATGCACGGCTTTTATTCGCGAACCATTAACAAGATTGCACAAAATAAGAAAAAAAAAATGAGGGATTGAGAGTGACAATCATTAATGAACTCAAATTAGTGCACTAAAAATAATGTATTACTATTTATGCGTAAAGGTGCAATTTTGGAAACAAAATCACAGTAATAATAATTTCAAAGAGCGAAAAATATATGGGGGAAAATAATTATTTCATTGAAAAATTTGATAAAACAGATTAAGGGTAACTCAGTGTGTGAAACTTTAAGATTAACATAAAGGGAAATGTTGAGAGGCGAATCTCCAGATCTTGCATTAATTTTCTCTCTCTAACTCCAAATTTCCTTCTGCAAACCCAAGTTTTCTTCCCAAAGCCTTGTCTCATTTGTTGTGCCTAGACATGTGATGAACAAATGATTTGCAGCTAAAAGAATTCAAGTTATTTTGAGTGAATCATTTATTCCCTCAGTTTTTCTTTCTCGCTCATTCCTCCTTAGCCGATAACATCTTCCCATTTTAAATCCCTAATCAAACTTTCTGTCTCCCACCCTCTATCATTTCTCCTGTGTTCTCTCTTCATAAAAATAAAAAATGAATTATTTTACAGACGATTCGAATATTAATTATGAATTGAGATTTCTCTTATTATGATTCTAGGACGATACTAAAAATTTTAAAATACGTTTCATATTCATGAGACGAGTTGTGGCCGATAAAAAATGACATCACTCCCTCGGTGATCTTTCCTGCAACAGTTTCAGTCATTCCTATAATCGATCATTCCGAACACAATTTTCCCAATATAATCACATTAGAGAATCGCTCTGGTTTGTTGGCGCCATAGTTTGATTCGCCTTCGGTGCCGTTTCCGACAGTGAAGTCGCCGCCAGGGGCGGACACACTAAGGATGCTCAAGGGGCTTAAGCCCTGTTAAATTTTTTTTTTTTCTTCTTTTTTTCCTTCTTCTTATATTCATTGAAATTTTCGAAAATGGACAATAGCCCCTTCCATGGCAATGATAGTGAAGAAAAATTTATGAGAAATTATAGTTGAGAGGGCTGAAGTTACAATTACAAAGAAAAAAAAATAGAGAATAAAGAAGAAAGAATGAAGACATGGTTGTATTTGTACAATTCTGCAGAGGAACGATGAGAGGAAGAAAGGGGAAAGGAAAAGAAACTAAAGGACACCAATTTGTATACGCTTTTATTAAAAGGAAACCAGCACTTTTGAAACGACGGCACGACTTTGTTTTAAAATATATTAACACGTCTTTTGAGTTTAAAAAAAATTGTAATCTAGGTCCACTTGGAAATAAGAAACAAGAAAATTTACCCTTCTTCTATATTTCATTTTCCTATCTTCCTCTGAGCTTCAAGGTAAAATTTCTCACCTTTCTCTATTAAATTATTTAATTAGCTTTTATTTTCCACCTGCTACCCTACTACTCTCCATTAGTATATTATTTTAAAGTTTTAAGTCCAATTTTTTTCAGTGAAACTTAAATTGGGGTTTAGTTTTATAATTCGAATTAAGGTGATTTATAGAATATTGATTAAAATTGAAATTAAGTTGTGTAAATTATAGATACTGGTGTCTGGGAAATTATTGATGTTGTTGTTTATGTAGATGGAGCGTTATTACAAAAAAAAAAAAAAAAATCAAGGGTGAATCATCCTCGTCTCCTAACGAACCGGAGCAAAATCAAGCTCGAGTAGAAACAAAATTAGACTTAAATGAAATCATTGTTGATCCAGGACTACAAAAACCAATCGAGGACTTTCATAGTGCTATTCGAGATCAAGTACGAAGAGAGTACTTGACTAGGGGGTCTTGCCAACTAATTGGTCATTTGTTGAGGGGGCGTTTTCTGCAATGAAGTCTGTCAAGACTGATTTGCGAAATTAAATGGAAGATGAGTGAATGAATGATAGTCTAATTGTGTACATTGAGTAGGAACTTTTTTCAACAATTGATAACGAGAAGATCTTGCAGCGTTTCCAAAGAATGAGAACACGTAGAATTGAGCTACCGCCACTTTAGATTATTTTTAATGTATTGGACCAAGTTTTATGTATCTAATATTTAAAAAAAATTATCGTTGTTAATGTTATTTTTGTGATTTTTGTGTTATAATATATTGTTATTTAAAATATACATGAGAATATGAAACAGTATAAGCCCCCGTCAATATTTTTTCCTGCGTCCGCCCCTGGTAGCTGCCCTGGCACATGAAGTTAGGGATCACGTGGTAGGAGCACAATCATTTGTAGTGGAGCAGCTTGCTGGAGTGGCCAAGTGCCATTCTTGTCGGTGCAGAGAATGAGGAAGTTCTCGACCGTTATCGGGACGGCGTTGCTATAGAGCTCAGTGATGCGTCTTCGACTTTTGGGTCTTTTTGGCCCCATTTTTCTTTTCTTTTGTGTTTGAATGAGTCGTATAGGGGAGAAAACAGATATTTTGGAAGTGGAAGCTCGGAAATGAGCATATGGACGAAATATGAGCAAAATGGGCATTACTGAGACAAATCAGCCCAAGTTGCATCTGAGCAGCGATGATTTCCAAAGTGTACCACCTGGTGCGAGGCTAACCGAAGGATGCAGTCAATATGACCATGCTGGATAGCAGCAGTCAGCAGCAAGAGCCAAATATGGAAAGACGCGTGAAGGAGATATTAAGGAGATTCTGACGAGTCCTAACAATGGAAGGATCTGGAAAAACGTGGAGTCAACTTAATCAATCAATAATTGATGGCCAATCACCAATCAGATCAATCAAGGATCAAGCTAAATATGGAAGGTGATCACTCATGTTGGTAAGGCCATGACAGACTGTCCCAATCAGCACATATGGGTTATTTATGGAAAAACGTGTGAAGGGCCAAGGATGGAAGGTTTCAGCGAATCTGGGATATCAACAGCAAGAGAAAGATAAAGTCAACTCAATCAATTAAGCCAATCATCCCCAGTAATCAAATCAATTACGATCATCTATTTATGGAAAGTCAGTCACAGGGATACTGTCAGACAGCTGGGTTAGGGTTAGACTAACGTCTATAAAGCCAGAAAGTGTGGCTGACAAAGATGGCGACTCCCCATCGTGTTCTACTTCATTTTCAGTCCCAAGATACACTTTAGTTCAGTATTTTCTTTGAGATTTTCGTACCAAACAATTTACTTGCTTTTATTTCAATTCCGTTGTGAAGAACAAGCCCAAGGCGGTTTGCCTTTGGTATTTATTCAAGTATTTCGTATTTTCTTCTATTCATGTGTTCATTTTATTTTGTGTTTATGTATTTAATTATGTGTAAGTAATTCCCCTGGTGAGATTTGGGTGAGGAAAATGATTAAGTGTTGATATGTGAAATGTTCGCAAGGCATTTGTGCCATCGGTTAGATCCAGTGATTCCAGAGAGATCTGAGCAGAATCCATGGGCAGTTCTAATCCAGCGGGTGATCTCCGCTCGGTTGGAGCTGTACCATGTCAAGCAAAGGCAGGGCATGACAGACGGCAGCGTTCGATGTGCCCATGACCGAGTAGCTAAGCAGCACCTGACATGGTGCTGTAGATCTAGATGGTGAGGAATGGACAAGGGGATACTGCGTCCTTCTTCAGTCTTGGGCTTCTCTAACAATCACCCATCAACTGTGACAAGGCATCAAGCCATGGTTATCGACCAAAGGACTCATCTCGCGTATCGTAGGCATACCGATGACCGGTTGGACGTGGTACCGGAAATGAATATCCGGCGAGTTATGTCTACTCTGTAGGTGCGGACATGGGAAGTTTGGAAGAGAAGATTGGTGAGGGTCATACTTGGAGAGATCGGGTATGACTACTATCTAAGGAGGAGTGAAGCACGGCCTTGTGACCGGGGTGAAGCGTGACCTTCGGACCAAGACGACAACAAGGGACTCAACCATCCCAAGTGTGGAGTATGAACTCTTGAAACGCCCCAATGTCTTTGGGCCACGCCTTGAGTTTGTATGAAGCATGGACGGATCTTCAGTATGCCCATGACCGAATAAACATATCAACAATGATCATGACCTACCCCAAATCTTACCCCCTTTTTTATATTTGATTTCCGTTTAGTTTATTGTGCAGATATACAGGTTGAGACCGTGATAACTCAATTTGTGCACCGAAGAGTAAAGTAGTTCCTCACTCTCCGTGGGATCGACCCTAGCTTGCCACTAAGAGTAGCCAGTCCGGTAGTGGGCTCAGGAGCGTGTATTGTCCGTCTGGGGCATACACAGGTATTTTGATCGTACCACACGACGGGTGCGTGTCACTCAGCTACATCATGATCTGGCCGACAAGTTGTTCGCCGACGATCGAAGAAAACCTTAGATTTTACCATTAGTTTTCATCTTAGTAATTTCTCCAAATCATGAAGAAGTTTCATGTTGTGCTTCTCAATTGATTTTCTTTTAATTCTCAAAAAATGTGACAGTTTGATTTCAAGATTTTTATTATGAGAAAATCACCATGCATACCCACTTTGAGGATAATATGTACTCTATATACCTATTTAGATAATTATCTACTCCTCATACCCACTTGGCCCAAAAAGTGTAGTTTCCACCATTTGTGTAAGGTTTTTTCTTTCTTTAATTTTACCTTAAAGAAAAGAGTGTTGTCAACTCTATCTCATACAAATGACTCATGATTTGAATACCTTTTTGAATAAGACCAAAATATGTGGGATGACAGTAATTTTTGACGTGAATAAAGCCTATTATGCATGCAAAAATTGTACCATTTTTAACAGTAATTTTGTATGCGGGTAGGTGCTATATTGAATACATTATTGAATTGAATTCTTCAACCTATATATATGATTCACACTTTCATTGATCTGTATGCTAACATAAGAAAAAAAAATTGAGAGAAAAGAAAGAGCGAATATTAGATCAAAGAAATTACATTAGTCATTATCGTTATTGAATACTAAAGAGGTGAGCAAAATACATTATTTACAATTTTTTTATAGAAAAAAGGCATACATCTCGCATATATTTCGTACAGATGGACAGTAATACTATACCATCTGTACATAATTTTTTCGGGGTGTATATTTTTTTATTTACAGAAATTTGAAAATATTTATTTCTGTTATGTTTCTAACATTATTTCTTGTCTTTTGCAGAAATTAGGTCCGAAATCAATTTTTTATATAAAGAGATTTTTGAAACGAGTTGAATACAGACTAGAAGACAGTTTACCATTCTGTATTCAATTCGCAATTACAAAAGGTATGTCTTAAACATAAATATTAATATTTTTAAAATAAAATTTTACAGATCGATAAAAATTTGTACAGGTCGGTCAAAATAGAGATATCGATCTGTACAGTATTATTCAGATCTGTACATTTATTTTTTAATAAAAATATATATTAACTGTGACACTCTTTATTTTTTATTTATTTATAACATTATTGTTTTGGTTTTTCAGAAATATAATTCGAATTGAAAATCTTTTATAAAGGCATTTGAAAAATATGGGTTAATACAATATTATTGTCATTTAAAATTCTTAAAGTTGATTGTTAAATAAATTAATTTAATTTAAAAAAAATAAAAAATAATACATATCGCAAAAATAATATACAGGTCTATGTACATTATAGTGCGACATGTATAATATTTTGGCGATCTGTACGAAATTATGTGTTTTATTAAATTATTTTAATTATATATATGTATATTTATATATTAATAATTGTTTTTAATTATTTCAGATAGAATGCAAGATGTTCCGCATTAAATTCAACGGCGTTTCGGACGATTATGTTTATAATGGCGGAGAAGAGTGCACTTTCTATCTTCCATTGGATATGATAAGTTTTTCCAACATTAAGGAACAAATAAATTTCATAATGATGTCTAGATCGTTAAGTTGTAGTTTTGAAATATTCTATTTTTCAACGTCTCAATTCGGTGTTGAAAAATATAATTTGAGTAATGATGATCAACTTCGTCAATTGTGTGCTACTGAGTCTGAGCCTACGTTGTATATCGGGCACAATGATTCTATGTATAGACCTAGCTTTGATCTGAATTCTTCTTCGCACTTTGTCTATGATGATGTGTATCCGTCTCAGTACTCGCAATATGACGATTCCCTCGCACGTATAGCTTCATGCATTTGGCTTAGCGAAACACAAGTGGGTTCTCAAAGTGGAGTGCTTGTTATTGCTCAGGGGCAATCACAAGCACCAGAGCCAAAGTCGCAGCCACAGCCTGTGCAGTCCTATGCCACTGTCGTAGAGGATGATGATGATGAAGATGATGAAGACTATGGTGCTGAATCCGAGTCTGACGACACTGATGACGAACAGGAACAGACTGCCACTCTGAAAATTGGAACTCTGGCTGAATTTGTTAACTGGGTGCATACTCAAGGCGGCGTGAACAAGCTCCTAGCAATGCTGATGCAGATATACCCCTTGTTGATGAGGAGACAGAGCTCGCCATTGAAGCGGCGGACCTACAAAATTGGTTAGTTCCCATGATTCCACTGGAACCTGCTATTTCGCTTGTTGAAACTGTTCTAGATAACATGCCTGACGGTCCTTTGAGTATGACCTCCCTATTTAAAGACAAAGAGCAGTTGAGGCTTACAGTTGGGTTGTGGTACTTGGAACAACGAGCTGAGTTTTGTTCTCCGCGATCAGATACGGGGCATGTTACTTACAAATGCAAGTTTGGCACGGTGTGTCCTTTCGAATTGCGTGCTAGGAAAGAGGGCAACTATTGGTATATTCACCTGTTCGTCCCGACGCATATTTGCACAACCAATATGAACCATCCTCTAATAGATAGGAAGGTCGAATCTAGTGTGATTGCAGCTCATTTTGTGAAAGGCATGAAAATTCAGAAATAAATCATCACACCGAATATAATTATGGCAAGTGTTATGCGGGAATATGGCGTGGCTGCAAATTACAATGTGTGTCTGCGAGCACGGAACAAGGCCCTGGAGATGCTGTATGGTGGATATGACAATTCGTTTAAGATAGTTCCTCAGTATCTCTACATGCTCCAGAAAGAGAATCCAGGTTCGATTGTTGACTACAGTTTTAGCAGTGATGATTTCTGATTCGAACACTGTTTTGTGGCGTTGTCAGCTTGTATCGTTGCATTCCAGTACTGTCTTAGGCCGATGATTATATTGGATGCAACGCACTTAAAGGGAAAGAATAAGGGAATTATGTTCGTTGTGATGGGAAAGAACGGGAACGAGCAACTTATACCGCTGGCATGGGGGATCGATCCAATTGAGAATGACATCTCGTGGACATGGTTTGTAAGTCGTCTGAAGCTAGCATATCCTCCTCGCCCTGATTTGGTGTTCATCTCAGACGCCCACATTAGTATTGGGAATGCAATTCGGGACATTTATTCTGGCATATTCCACGACCTATGCTACTTTTACATACTTAAAAACATGGTTACTTATGGAAAGTCTATCACCAGGCTATATCATAAAACAACATTTGCGTATCGGAGATCATCCTACGAGAAAACGATAATCGATATACTTACGGCAAAACCCGAAGTGCATGCCAAGCTGATGTCCATTGGTCAGGAGAAGTGGGCTCGATGTTTGTGTCCGGACCGATGATATAGTAATCTGACGTCGAATCTTGCTGAACAATTCAATAAAGTTTTGAAGTTTGCTAGATGTATACCAATTTGTTCGTGTTTGGAGACCCTTAGAATGACCGTCGAGAGGTGGTTTGATGAAAAACGATAATTATACGCATCAAGTACTGTGTTTGTCACGAGCACGACAGATGCAAAACTTGCAGCTGAGGTTGAACGGTCAAGAACGTACACTACCATTCCCTTTAGAGATGGTGTATTCAAAGTCCACGATGGAAATTAGACTCTCATGTCGATCTCAATGCACGGAGCTGTCCATGTCGAGTGAGGAATTTGGACTTGATACTGTGTTCTCACGCCGTTGCAGCAATTCAGTAAGGAAATTAGACTTATGTTTTCTTATTTGTACATTTTTTAATAACTTAATTTGTGAATTACCTATTTTATGATTTGCAGGCAAAATTACCATCAACCATACAACTATGTGGCTGATTACTACGCGAGAAATATCCAACTGCAGATTTACTCTCTAGAGGTGAATTCTGTCCCTTCGAGAGATGAGTGGTTTATTCCTCCCCAAGTTGCTGCTGTGGAAATATTGCATATGCTTCCGGTTAGGCACGTGGGTCGCCCAAGCAAGACTCGTCGACGATCGTTCCTGGATAATTTGACTGCAAGAAGACGTCAGCCCACCGATGATGGTGCCTCAAGCAGTAAAAAATGAGCACCTAAAAAATGCTCTATATGTCACGAGAGTGGTCACTCGAAGAATAAATGTCCATACAAATGAGGATTTTTTTTTTGTATGAGATGTTGCCTACGAATATGTGTCTTGAACACATATTATTAATATTATTTGCTAGATGTTTTTAATAATAATAATAATAATAATAATAGAGAATAATAGTAATAATAATAAAAAATAATAATAATAGAGAATAATAGAGAATAATAATAATAGTAGTAATAATAATAATAATAATAATAATAATAATAATAATAATAATAATAATAATAATAATAATAATAATAATAATAATAATAATAGTAATAGTAGTAGTAGTAGTAGTAGTAGTAGTATCCACTATCATCCAAGATGTAAAAAGCTGGGTATGATTCAAATGTGCTTTGCTAATGATCTCTTAATGTTCACAAGAGGTGATATCTCTTCTATTAGGTAGCTTTTGTTGGCTTTCCAAAAGTTTTCTGATGCATCTGGATTGAAGGCAAATCAAGCCAAAAGTTGTATGTATTTTGGTGGAGTAAACCCTATTCTACAACAGCAGGTGCTAGAGGAGTTTGGAATGATTAAAGGAGACTTCTCTTTCAGATATTTGGGAGTGCCTTTATCCACAAAGAAGCTCTCTATAGCTGAATGTGAACTACTGATTAAGAAAATTCTGGAGAGAGTTGATTGTTGGGCTTCAAAACTATTGAGCTATGCTGGTCGATTACAACTCATTAAATCAGTCCTCTTTGGAATGCAAGCTTATTGGTGCCAGATCTTTCTCATTCCAAGAAGGTGTTAAAGCTAATTCAATCTGAATGCAGGACTTTCTTGTGGACAGGAGGATCGGGTGTCTCTAAGAGAGCTCTAGTTGCATGGGAGCACCTCTGCCTTCCAAAACATGCAGATGGATGGAATATTTTGAACATTAGCCTTTGGAATAAGGTTGCAATCTGCAAAATGCTTTGGAGTCTATCCTTAAAGAAGGATAGAATATGGATCAAGTGGGTACATGAGTTCTATGTAAAAGGACAAGATATATACAGTAAGAGAATACCACCACAAGCATCTTGGGTTGTGAGGAAAATATTTGAAGCAAGAGAGCTGCTATATGGTAACGCAATGGGAAGACTTATGCTCTCTCAACAGAGATTCTCCATTAGCAAGCTTTATGGTACAATGCGTGGCCAATTTCCGAAAGTGCCATGGAGTAGCATGATATGTAGGAATATTGCTCTTCCCAAGTGTTTATTCATCATTTGGCTTTTAATACTTGGGAGGCTATCAACCTGTGACTCACTTCTCTCCAAGTTTGGGATACAGGTTGATCAGGTTTGCAGGCTATGCAATCGAATGGATGAGACTCAAAACCACCTATTCTTCCAGTGTGATTATTCAGCCAGGGTGTGGACAAGAATCAAGAGATTGGGAGGTATTGATGCTTTGACCACAGATTGGGAGCATGAGAAGCAGATTATGATTTCTCATTGTGGATCAAAAACAAGTAAGCAGAAGCTCTACAGACTTTGCTTAAGTGTTGCTATATATAACATCTGGAGAGAAAGAAATAATCGATTTTTTCGTGATGGTGAATCTTGCTGGGAACAATTGATTCGAGAAAGCCAAATCATGATTGCAAGTTGCTGTAGATCAGACCCTAAGCTTAGCTGCATGTTGTCTTCTTGAAGATCTCGGTGTAAAGTTTGTGGTTGGTGGTTTGTTCGTTGTAAGAGGTTGAGCATCATTGAATACTGGGAAATAAGAATATTTTATTTACTAAAAAATAATAGTAGTAATAATAATATAGGTCGACAGAACTAGTAATAATAATAATAGAGAATAATAATAATGACCATTTAAAAAAAAAACAAAATGTACAGATCTACAGAATTATGTACAGGTGGCTTTACATTTTAGTCGACCTGTACAGAATTATGTCGATCTGTACATTTTTGTACATTTTTTTTAAATCGTGATTCTTATACTTATTATTCAATCGACCTCTATTATTATTATTATTATTATTATTATTATTATTATTCTTTATTGTTATTATTATTATAATTATTATTCTTTATTCTATTATTATTCTCAATTGAATAGAAATGAAATATTCATTTAATATTCAAAAAAATAAAAAGTACAAGAATACTAATTGATTCATACACTATCCTAAAGATGAGTCTGGCCAGCGTTGCACAGAATGTTAAGAGCAATTTTTCTTCTATAACCTGCGACATTCTCAAGTCGGTTACCCTATGCAATACTCGGTCTTCCACTGATCATTCTTTCGATGGCCATTAGCGCAAATGGACCGCAACTGTGACTATCATCTTGTCTACATTGTCTCACGGGGTTATTCTCTGTATGCTTAGACGGAACAACTATAGGCAGTGGATCACTCATGTTCCCTGCCTTTGGTTTGACTGTCATCTTCCAATAGCCTCCCTGGTCCAGGATGGTCCAGAACTTGATCGCAAATGGCTTCAGTGACTGTATTCGATGCGTTCAAGTATCCTCTAAGTGTAATTTCGAGTCCCACACCTCCATCATCCACTAAACCATGTTGATGCGGAGAACAAACCAATGCGCGCCGAAGTAGATTGGAATTATTATCTGTAACAAATAATCAAAATTTTAAAATGAATTTAAATAATAACTTCAATTTTAGAATGTTTAGATTTTTTACCGAATCAGCTTGCCACCATTGTTTGACATCAACACCTACATCAAGAGACGTTGTGATGTTGGCACTCATTTTCGTCGATCTCGCCATTTGGTTAAGTTTGTGCATGAATGATGACTGCTAACAAAAAATATTAGTACATATAATAAATTGCAAACAATAATAAAAATGTCATGAATAAATTGCTCACGTAGAAGTCGACATTCAAAATAATCGTGTTGGTGTCATTAATCCGCGCCAGAATGTGCAGGCGTTCCCTCAAATGCTTGGCCAACAAGTTGACTACCGTGACGAAGACTTGACAAGAAAAACATAAAAATATAATAATTATTAAAACAACTCTACACTAATGATAACGAGTTTAGAATTTTAAAAATTACTGAATGATCCATGTCCGCCGTTGGGTCTTCAATTCGTTGAAGTAGTCAACTGCCCATAGAATTCCTTCCACATAGACGAATCAGTCGTTGTTTCCCATAAATAGCTCATATCTATCCCATTTGTCCTTGTCGTGAAGCTCGGCAGGAGGAACTTCCTCTCCTGGCGGAAGTAGTCTCTTATCTTGGCGTTGACCTTGGACATCTTCTTCGGAAATACTCTTGCCTGTTCCTGCCTAATCCGGTGGTGTCTGCGAGAGGGACTTCCTAGAAAACATAGCATATGCAGCGGGATTGTACAACACATCCTGAAGGATCCCATCGGGACCCTTAGCAGCTATGGGTTGGGCCTGAATGGGGGGATCATCGTGTTCATAAGCATACTGAGGGCCACCCTTTCGTACCCATTCGGGAATGGTGCGCTGCGGCGCTGAATGACGTGCTAGCACGAAGGGTTATTGTTGTCTTACTGGACTGCCGTGGGCTGAGGTACTGGGCGGTGGTGAAAATCGACTCGGGCTAGAACGTCGGCCACTCTTCTTAAACAAGTCAGTGAAAAAAGACTTGATCTCCGGAAAAAACACTTCTTTCCACTGTGTAGTCAATTCAGATCTCACCAGGCCTCGCAATTCCTTCATGAACTTGTATCTTCTCCCCTCTCTCTGACTGCCGGTGTCGGTGTCGTTGCTCGATGATGACGGATGTACTATGCAAACACGTTTTTCTTTACTTTTCTTAGCTTTCGTCACATTTGTTGGTGGGGTCCTGTCTCTCAGATCAGATACGTTGGGCTCGACGCTAGGCTCTGACACTGGAGGGGTCCTTGAATGCCGCTGAATTGGGGCACGAAATTAAGGTTGTTGTTCCCTCGCAGAGCAAGTTGACGGGCGGGACATAATGCACTGCGAATGGGTTTTCAACATTTATGAGTGACAACCGGTAAAACGTCCCTTCTTCTTCTTCTTCTTCTTCAGGGTCCAGGAAATCTCTACAATTCACCCCGTCGAGAAAAGCCCGTTCCAATTTGCGCTGCAAAGCCAGATCCAGCCTCCATCTCAAACAACGAGGAAGGGTAGATTCGAATACTCTGTTGGCAGTCATCGCAGCCAAAGAAGGTATAGCCTCATTCATCCACATCTGCAGTGCCCAAACCGACCCGTAAATGTTATACCTCAATCCCTTTCCCACATCCTTTTTGTTCTTCACTACCGCCGAGATATAGTTCTTCAAAACCTAGAAAGAATATCCGCCCCAAGGAAATTGGTTCCATCGGTCGAGATCATCCACCAATACCCAAAGCTAGGAATTTATCTTGTTTCTCTGATCGCCACCTAAGCAAATTGCATGCTCGAGGATATAACTATGCATCTAGACCATTCACCA
Organism: Schizonepeta tenuifolia; assembly: GCA_029490685.1. Lineage (NCBI taxonomy): Eukaryota > Viridiplantae > Streptophyta > Magnoliopsida > Lamiales > Lamiaceae > Schizonepeta > Schizonepeta tenuifolia. Next base: position 40,019,618 of record CM055959.1, on the reverse strand, counting down.
TCAAAAATTGAAGCAACACGTCCTTGGCTTCTAGCTGGTCCCCAGCAAATGTCTGACAAACTGTCAAATTATCCGTCGACAAATCTTCCCTGTATGGATCAAATGAAGACACTCTAAAAACAAGTCCCGAAACAATAGCGTATTCACGAGGTGAAAATCTCAAATTTCTTTCACCAATACGAAACTATATATCCATCGGATTAGCACCGGCCACAATTACCTCTCTAGGGATGACCATCTGAAGCGCTTTCCCGCACGCTTTACCCTCATTCCATCTCAAAAAATGCCCTAAAGCACCAACAGAGAATGCTCCGATGAGCTCCGCACCCCCAACTTCAAATAGTCATTTCTCTATCGGTCCCAACATGCTAAGCTTGTTGTACGTGTTCACCATGCACGTCATATCTTGTAATGTTTTACGTACACAGCACCAACCATGCTGAAACAGAAATAAAGTCAATTAAAAATAGAAATAAAAAAATTAAAAAATATAATTAAGAAACAAATAATATACAGATCATATATAATCTGTACATCCCGACTGTAAAAAAAATTGACCTGTAGAGAATCTACACGGCCTGTACAATTTATTTAAGATTATTATCATACATTATTTTATTTTTTAATATAATTATAGTATCAATTAACAAATCAAATTATCGAGTTACATAACAATACTTTAAAAAATTAATTATGCATGCATATTTAATAAACTTGAGAAATTAATAAATTTAAAAACGTGACAAATTATTTTGAAACGTGACATAACAATGCTTTAAACTAATTATAAATGCATAATAGTAATAAGTCAACAAATAAAATAATAAACTTATACACATCGTCATAATTATATTATAATTCAAATATAAACTAAGAAAAAAGCATACAGGTCGGTAAAAAAAAATACAGGTCGCATAAGCATAATACACGACCTGTATGCTTTGTTAATGGCATGTATACTTTTTATAAATGGTTTTCGATCTAAGTTCTTCCTATATTATGATTAACATGAATTATGGTATTAAACTAGAATAACTATATTAATTATTCGATTAATTATCATTAAACTAACTGATTATATCAACATACCACAAATTAGCATAATAAAAATCATAAAAGCATAAAGATATCTAAAAAACAAGTGTATAATGTGTCTAAATTAATTATAATAATAGTCATGGTAATGAAAACTATACAGATCACATCAAAAGCATACAACCCGTATTAAATTAAAAAAACCATACCACCGACTTGTATGGTTTTTTCTTGACCAGTATAGAATTTACCTCCTGTAGATATTGAATTTGGGCTTTAGTTCTTCATCGTCTTTGCTGGTTTTTCCTTTTTCTTTTGACTTTAAACTTGATGTTGACGTCATAGATTAAGAGTTTAGTGTAAATTATTTAGTACAGATGAGAGGGGAAGGAATAACTTCTTAAATTTTCGTACCTGGGAGAGGGGAAGGAGAAAGATAGAGATGAAGGGTGGAGAATAATTGGGTGAAGAAGATAAATTAGGGTTCAAATCTGTATGCTTTCACAGGCTGTACATAAATTTATAGCCACTATTTTTGTTTTTTACCGTTGTATCATTAAGGGGGAGAATTTATTTTCATTTAAGAATCTGTAAGAGGTGGGTGGGGGTTATCTCAATCTCTAAAAAGAGAGGAAAAATCGGTACAAATCTCCTCTTCATACGTTACATGCAGAGATATATTAGGGTTTAGAATAAAATATTGCATTGCTATGATTGAATGAGAGAAGAGTGGTGGGCAAGGAGAGAGAGATTCCTTTGACCGAATCTAATACTCCCTCCGTCCACGAAATGATTGCCACATTATGGACGACACAGGTTTTAAGAAAATGGTAGGTAGTAGTGAATTATAGTGAGTATTGTTGTGAGTGGAGTAAGGGTCCCACAATAAATGTGAGTTTAATAGCAAAAGTAGCAACCATTTCGTGGACAAACTTAAGTAGCAAAAGTGACAATCATTTCGTGGACGGAGGGAGTAAGAGCGAGAGAGATTCTTCTCAAATTCTGTAAAAGGTCATAGAAGTGGGCCAAGTGGGTATATGATGTAGATAATTATCTTAGTGGGTACATTATCTTCAAAATGGGTATTTCGAATTTTCACTCTTTTATTATTTTGAATTTTTATAACAATGCAATATAAGACAAAGACATGAAGTTTCTGTTTGGCTATTCTTGGTAGTCGTGCACATTTTCGCCGGACCGGCGGTTCCGAACTGAAACCGGACCGACAATCAATGGTCCGAAACCGTAACCGGAACCGGCAGAGGAAGGGTTGGTTACGGGCCTCAATTTTGTCGAACCGGAACCGGCGGTTAGCACATTTGAAAAAAATATATATATATATATATATATTGCATGAAAACCGGCGGTTACAACGGTCGAACCGTCGAAACCGGCGGTTAACTGGCTGAATTGTCGGGCTTGCCGAACCGCCGGTTCCAACGGCATTTTGGACAGAAACATGGCAGCAAAGCAGCAGCAACGGCTAGAATTCTAGCCATTTGTTTGCTCCTTTCTCCCCCTATAATTCTAGCCGTTGCTTGCTCCTTTCTCCCCCTATAAATATCACTCTTCCTCATTCTCATTCCTCACACCTCAATCCTCTTTTTCTCTCTTAATTTCTTGCATTTTAAGCTCTCAAATCCTCTCTTATTTTGTGTTAATTGTAGTATTATATCACCATTTCAATTTTCCACCATCACCAACTCTCCACACTTCATCTCTACTGCCACCACCTCCACATTCACGTCTCCATCTCCACGCCACCTCCACCACCACTCTTTGCTCTCTACCACCACTCTCCACTATGTCGAGCTCATCTCGTGTCGATAAAGGCAAGGGTATTGCTGAAAATCAAGATGGCAATGCTCGTGCTCCATCTCGATCCACAAGAGGAAGATCAAGAAGACAACAAGTGGCGGAAGAAATTCATAGAGCCTATGCCGAACAACTTCAAAAACAACAAGAAGATGAAGAGTGGTATGAAGAAGTTCATAGGCAAGAGGCGATGTGGAACCGGCAATCTCAACAACAATCCAACGTCGCCGGTGCCGGAGACGAAGAAGAAGTGCAAACACCAAGTGGTAGAACTCCTCAAGCACTTCAAGAAATTGCCAAGACCGGTGGACTCCACAAGCTCAAGCAACGATCCCGCCGTTGACAACCGACCAAAATACAACGCATTTTACAACTACTGCAATAATGTCTACAAATGGACGCATGGAGGAGGCTACGACACACTAAAGCGACACATGGAGGTTTTCCATCCAACGGAATACGGAATTCCACAAAGCCAAACACAACTTCGTGGATCAACAACTTCGGTGATGGGTACGCCTTCTAATGTCTTATTTAAGTATGATCATAAGCATGCCGAAAATGTTATGGCTAGATATTGTGCTATGGAAAAACAACCTTTTAATTATGCCGATAGAGTAACATATGAATCATCGATAAAAGATGCATATTGTCCCCCGCCAAAAAAATTAGTAGAAGTAACATGCTTAGGAATATTAGGAGACAAGCTTTTGATAAAAAACAAGAGTTAATGAAATATTTGATGCATTTAGATTATAAAGTTTCTATTTGTGCGGATATTTAGACGGATTGTTATCATAAAAATAATTATATGGGAATTACATGTCATTGGGTTGATGATAAATGGATGTTACAAAAACGTTTGATTGTATTTAGGGAGTTCGATGATCCACACGCGGCAAATAATATTGCTTTAATTATTATTACCGTTTTAAATGAATATCAATTGATTAATAAAGTTTTTTCAGTTGGTTTTGATAATGCATCGGCCAATACCACTAGTATTCCCCAATTAATTGCGGCTTGTAGTCCCACCTCAAGGGAAATATTTTCATAGTAAATGTATTTGTCATATTTTAAATTTATGTCTTCAAGATGCACTTGAAATTTTTAATGGATCGGTTGAACCAATTAGAAAAGCCGTTGCAATGTTGCATAAGAAGATAGATTTAGGCAAAAAATGGCAAAAATATTGTCGTAAAAAAAATCTTCAACATAGGAGTTTTGTTAGAGATGTATCACATCGTTGGAATTTCACCTATGACATGCTTAATAGTACTATAGAGTATAAAGAACATTTATGCGATTTTTTTAGAAAAGAATTTGCAACTAGTCAATTAACCTTGTTACCTTCTCATTGGGATCAATGCATGGATTTATATGGTTTATTGAAGGTTTTTAACAATACCACCGTTCAATTATCGGGTGTTTATTATTGTACTTCCATTCGTGTCTTGGAACATTGCATGTATATTGCTCTTAGTTTTAAGAATTGTTTTGCTAAACCAAACTTGAAAGGTGTGATTTATTTTATGGTGCAAAAATGGCTAAAATATTTGACATATATTTCGGATGTTTTCTTGGTAGTTAAATGTTTGGATCCTAAATGGAAATATGAGGGTGTTTGTCAAATGATAGATATTTATTATGATGCTTTCACGCAAATGGACTTTTTAGATGTATCCATTGAAGGAGAACGTATTTTCTTTGATATTCCTAATGTACAACAAATAAAAGATGAATTAGAAAGAACCTTAAGATATCTTTTTAGCGAATATAGGGCAACTCATAGTACTCTCGACATAAATCAAATGCCACCTCCTAGTATCCCAACCTTTTCATTTCTACCACTCGATATAATGAACTCTTTAGATCCCTTAGTTTAAAAGTTAAGTACCATGTACCAAGATAGATCTTATGAACTCCCTAGGGGTCAAGGTAATAGTGAATTAGATATGCATTTGGGTTGTCGTTTTATTTTTTGTGTTGAATTTAGCACTCCACAAATCGACGTATTGAAGTGGTGGTCCAAGAGAACGGAGTATCCAATACTCTCTATAATGGAGAAGGAGTTATTTGCCGTTCCCGCATCTACTATCTCCGTTGAACAAGATTTTAGCCTTGGTGGACTCATTAGACCAAAGAAGATCACGTTTGAAACCAAGAAACGTCAAAGCTACGATGTTGGTCGATGATTGGTCAAGGATGGATCTTAGAGCTCAAGAAAATGATTGGAATGATGTAGATGAGAGCGAAAATGAAGAGTTCACCGAGACCGATCGATCCGAGGCGGAAGAGAACTAGACGGCATGAATAAGGTAATCGAACTGAAGGGTTGTATATGAAAGCAAGACTTTTGTTTATATACAATTGATATTTATTTCACTATAATTCTTCTATCTAAAATGTTTATTATTGCATATTAATTATTTGTCCAATTATCTCAATATTAAACATTATACAGTGTGTTGTAGATCACAAAAGATTATATAATCGGCATCTTATGAGATATAAACTAATATTCACAATCGAGACAACTTGGACGAGTTGTTGGTTCAGATTGTAGCATAATAGTATTAATAGTTTATCTCGACTATTTATTTATGCTAGTACGTTAATCGTATTGAAAGGATCAAAGTGAGATTAATTCTCTGTTCTGACTTATTAAGAATTAAAGATCTCGGTGACTTAAATAGTCTTAACCTTAATTGGGTTTATCAGTATGAATAAGTGTCTGACTATTGCTTTGATCTATTATAAATGAGAGCTTGATAGTGGTTCGAAATTTCGTATTTTGGGCGGTATCAATTCTTATTTGATATTGATAGAGCTGTAATAAGGATCCGTGTCCTATGAATAATGGGATGATGATATCCTCTCGAGGAACTTAATAAGTTTATCGTATTAAACCCTACAGGTGGAATTAGTTCCGATACGATAATAAGTTTAAGTGGTAGCACTCGAGATAATTATTTATTAGTAAATAATTAATTGATTAATTAATTGTTGTCAGAAGTATTTAATTAATTAATGGATATTCGATAATCTTAAACACGGAGATTCATTAAGTCTAATACTAGCCCCGACTCAACTAAATAAATAAGAGGGTAAGTCAGTATTAATTTTTTAGTGGAATGAATTAATATTTATATCTGATTTATATTTCTGGGCTGAATAGATTAAATCAGATATTATCGGGCCAATCTTATTTAAGCTAGTAGATCCCCGAACTGACCCAATGACTTGTGTCTCTAAGTGGGCTAGGCGCCTGCCTCCTACGGCCCGTGAGGGTTGTCTAGATTTAATGATTGTGAGCAGTTATTTATCTATAAATATAAGGCTCATAAGACTCATTACTTACTTGCATTCTAAGCAACTAAAACCTAGAGAGAGAGAGAGTGTGAGCCGCCGCCTCTCACAGTGAGAGAGAGCTCGAAGTCGATCCCATCCATTGTTGTGCTCTAATCGGGAATAGTTCGGAAGGTCAACTCTGGAGTCGTTGTGCGTCGAGTTTGCAGGTATTCCGAATAAACATCCTATAATTGTAATTAAATTCATAGGAGCATGCTAGTTATGGATTTTGTTTGTGTTTGTTAGATATCCATAACTGATCCATCGGTGAAAACGAATCTGTTTTCAATAATCGGTTCCAACACGAACTACGTGGACTTTGATTCCTATATGAGGATACGTAGGCAACTCAATTTTAATTATAAGATTGAGCTTAAGTCCTTTTTTTTTTCTTTATTTTCAAATGTAACATAAAGTATTAGAAGTTTAGAAAAATTTTGTGAAAGTAGAAGTAATTTCAAAATAAATGTATGAAGTTGTAATGTATCAAATGTGTAACTTGTAATTCCAACAATATTCTTAATAATTCATTTTATTTTTTCAATAAAAGAAGTACTTAAATTTTTTTCATTTTTTTTTCTTAGATTGTCTTAGAATATGTATATACAACATATAATAGCAAAAAAACAACAAAAATATATAAAATAAAAAGCTCCAAAAAAGTGCCTAGAAAGTGCATTTTTTCTGCCCAAAATCGCCAATTTTGAGCCGAAAATCGGCGGTTTCCTAATTTTTTTTTTTGCAAACCCTACATTCTATCTATAAATACACCTCATTCTATCACTTTATGCATCCGCCTCTCTCTTCCTTTTCCTCATTTTTTCTTCATTTTTCCATTCTCTTTCAATTTTCTATTTTCAATCGTTTTCTTCTTCACCTTCTCCAACTCTAAGTCTTCTATCTTCTTCTTCAACTTCACCAAGTCTTCATTTTAAAATGTATTCTAAAATAATGTCTCCTATACCATCTACTTTTAATGACCTCTTCACCAAACACTACACCCGTCATGATGAACCATTGCCGGACTATACAAAGCCAACATATTGTGTTGTTTGTAATTATTGCAATTGTGATTTTAAGTGGCAAACCGATGGAGGTTACGGCAAGCTAGTTGGTCACATTGAAAAGAAGCATTGAATTGAGAGTCTTTCACACATTCTCCGGTGATATTTCACATTGTAATATTTGTACTTTGTATTTGTAGTGTTTATTTTCGATTTCAACTTGAATTGAAGTTAGTGTTAGTTGTGTTTGTTAGTTAGTTCTCCTAATCCTAATGTGTTAGTTAGTTGTGTTTGTTTGTGTGTAATATCTTCTCCTAATTTTAAAACTTAATGTTTTAATTGTGTTTGTTAATTTGTTTGTTTATAATATTTCAATTTCACCTTTCAATTAAAATTAGTTGTTTTGTTCTTGTTCTTGTAATGTGTTTGTAATATAGAAGGAAGAATAAAGATTATTTGATAAAAAAAAAAATGGACAGTTTTAACCTGAACCGGCCCGTAATCAGGAATAGTATTGACGGGCCGATTCAGATTCATCCCTTGACGAACCATGAACCGACTGTTCAAGGCCCGGAACCGGCGGGTCTTGAACCATGAACAGGTCTAATTCTTGGCAAATTGAAAAGTTAAATTACAGGATGTCATGTCAGGATATGAGTTCGTCAAAGTTAAATACTAATATTTTATTATATCACCACCTCCCAAAACGGTAGACGGTTTTTCCTTGACATGTAGATGTCCAGTGGGACATACTTATCCCTCGTGGCACCTACATGTCGCTCGACCTACTAGGGTGAAGCCTAGCATGGGTATTCCCTTTGTTTTTTGCTTATTTGTAGATTATATAAATACTCTCCGTTCACTAAAAGATGTCCAATTTGGAACAGTAATCATGTTCACCAAAAGATGTTCAGTTTGTCTTTTTGTACAACATTACTCTCTACACTTTCCAAATATTACTATCTTTTACTATTTAGGATCTCACCTCACATTAACTTTATTTTTACTTTTTTATAATTCCAACAACTTTATTCTTACTTTTTGGTCAATACCACCTCTTTTTTGTCATTATTATTGTTTTTTTGTCATTATCTCACTACCCCTACATTCTAATTTTTACACCATTAACTTTCACTTTATCAGCTTTCTTAAACTTCGTACCCAAATCAAAGTGGACATGTTTTGGTGAACGGAGGGAATACTATTTCTCTCTATCTTTCTTCCTTTTATTGGTTTGGAAATCTTTTATTATATTGTTTAGTTTTTGAGATAGAAATTGATTATCATTTGTTATATATGGTAAAACATATATCAGACTTGAATAATACTACTCCACTATATTATTCAAAAACAAGTAAATATAGTGAAAATACTACACAATTAAAGCGTTAAGCCGCCTTTATTACTTCACATAATTTGCAGATACCACACAATTAGTCTTCTTCATCCTATTTATACTTCGTTGTATTGTACTACACATATTAGGATAACTCAAAGCCTCATATTAATCGGAATATAAAGAAAAAATCTTATGAATAATTAAAGTTTTACGGCCAAACTTTTGAGCTAGTAGTTTTTTGTCTCCATCGTCCGTGTACAGTAAAATAAGAAACTGAAAGATTTTTCAAATTGTTTTTTTGAACATTTTTCAAAAAGCTAATCATAGGTTCTTTCTCTTCATCAAAACAATATGGCCGTTATGCTGATTACTAAATTTGTTGGAGAGATGAAATATAATCAAGGTATTTTTTTTAAATTAATTATTTTATTAACAAATGTATTATGAAAATTATAAATATTAGTATAATAGAATGAATTTAGTTAACATTTAATGCTGGAAATCGAAAAAAAAAATATACATAGAACCTTTTTTTTTTGAAATAATCAACCATAATATAATAAAGTAATTAATGATTGATAATTGATAATAGTGATATGAGTTAATTACAAATAAATTATGTGAAGAAGTTAAATTTCTAAAAATAATAGCAATACTTTCAAATTTCGGACTCTTTTGCCCTTATTAAGGAATTAGTCAATTTAAAGTACGCTTGGTATATGCGTACTCATATTCGTACCATCGTACTATTCAGCTACCACCACAACCGCCACCGCCACCGTCTCCACAGCCACCACTGCCATCGGTGGCATGGTACGCTTGGTACGAGTTATACGTCTTGTAGGTCAATTGTAACTTAAAAACCAATTAGGATATGATACTAATATAAATCATTCGTACCAACATATAAGTGAAGAAATTAGTTTCACCGGAACATTTCCAAAATAAAAATAGCATATGTATTATACATGACAAAACAATTATCTAATCAATTAGTATATCTTGTTATTGCATACTCCTCTATGGGCAACACTCAAAGAAGATGATCTCGTCTGCATGAAATTTATACGAGACAAACAAACCAAGTACGAAAGGAACGATATAACATACTTCGTACCTATCATGATACAAACTTATGAGTTTATACATAGGCATGTAACTCGATATGCATATTTGTACCAATAGTACCATGCCACTGGTGGCGGTAGTAGTATTGGTGGAGGTGGCGGTGGCAGTTGCGGAATGAAGATGGTGGTGGTGGTGGTAAAAAACGTATGTTGGTATATGAATATGCACCAAATCATATCTTAAATGACCTCTATCAGTGACGGGTATAATAGAAAGATTACATTAAAGTTTACCATAATTTATAAAAATCTTATTGACTGAATTTATTTTTCATTAACTTGTTTGGCTATTTTCACAATACCCTCTCTAATTAGTAAGTACAATTACTTCATAGACATGAGAGTTTTTTCAACGTCATTAATAGTAGTGCTTAGGAAAGTGATGAATCCGTTTGGTAAGGACGAGCCTAGATCCCAATATTCCGGCCTAAACCTAGAATCGGATGCACAATGGGCCCTCGACCGACCCTAAATTTCTGTGTTGAAAATAAGTATGGTTTTGGCGGGTTTCGAGTGAGTATTAGTAGTAGTTTTTTGTTTGGGTTGAATTTAATTCTCTTAACTTTATTTGTATTTCACATTCTAATATTTAAATAAAGATATCTTATCTTTCATATTTTTTTTAGATAAGATATCTTCTATTGAATTCACATTATATATTAGTATTACACTTGGAATTTTTAAGAAAATACCACAAGTGGTGCAGTTTAAATAAAATAACACGTGAAATTATGCAATATAAAATATTTTGCTAATCACAATAAAAATTTGGAGTTTGAGCACTATATACTCCCTCGGTCCCTGTTAACGTGGGATGTGGTGTGCGGCATGGGTTTTACGAAAATGTAAGTAAATATTGGTTAACGGGAAAGGGGTTGACATATTTAATTTAAGGTACTATAAAATATTAAAAAGTTAGTGGAGTCATTTCAATTTATAATAGGTAAAATTGGATTAAAATACCCGACTTTATACCAAAATTTGATTTTTTGACAAATCTTTTTTTCGTAGCAAAAAATATATAAACCTTCCAATTTGTTGCAATGTTCATCCAAATTCAATTTGGGGAAAAATTTGACGATGACGTGTCCAATTCAGAATGACATGGCATCAAAACGACGTCGTTTTAACTAAAACGACGTCATTTTGATTAAGAATAAAAAAATAAAAAAAATATATTACACATCATTTCCACCTCATCTTCTTCCCCTTCCCATTTCTCTCTCTCTCTCTCTCTCTCTCTCTCTCTCTCTCCCCCTCTCACTCTCTCTCTCGCCGCCGCGGAAAAGGATTCACCAATCCACCGCCGCGCTTCACTCAATTTTCCAATCTTCACGAATCATCTTCTTAAGTGGTGGTGGTGATGGTGCCGCTCCCGGCACAGGGCCATCTCAACCAGCTCCTCCACCTCTCCCGCCTCATCACCGCCCACAACAGCACCGTCTACTACGTCACCGCCGCCGCCCACATCCGCCAAGCCAAGCTCCGCCTCCATGGCTGGGACCCCTTTATTCCTCCGCCGCAAACATGCATTTCTAAGAATTCCTAATACCTCCTTTCACCACTCCTCCACCGGATCCATCCGCCTCCCACAAATTCCCTTCGCAGCTCGTTCCCACCCTCACTCGCCTCATCATTTCCTCGATCGATGCGATGATTCTGATTTTGCTCGAGCACGGAGCCCTAAAATCGGCGCTACCTAGGAGGACGATCGGGAGTTTTGAATCGGCGTGTTTGGGGAGGAGCTGCGGGATGGTGAAGGCGAACACCGGCTTGGAATCGGAGATCTGTTTGGAGATCTCGCCTGAGGTGATAAGCGGGTTGGTGGTGGTGGTGACGGCGCCGAGGGATATGACGACGAGGCGGACGATGGGAAAGTAGATAGAGTTGGGAGAGAGGAGGAGGACGACGTGGCCCTTGCGGATGCCGAAGTCGGCGGAGAGGGAGGTGGAAACGGCATCGACGGTGCGCCATAGTTTGGCGAAGGTGAGGCGGCGGCCGGTGGAGGCGTCGATGAAGGCGACCTCGCAGTGGTGGAGGAGAAGATATCATCGGAGAGAGATTGAGATCGAGAGAGAGAGAGAGATAGGGAGAGAGAGTGGGAAGAGGCAGAGGAGGGTTGGGCGAGAGAGGAGAGAGAGAGAGAGAAAGGGGAAGGGGAAGAAGATGAAGTGGAAATGATGTGTAATTTTTTTTAACTCTTAATCAAAACGACGATGTTTTAGTTAAAACGACGTCGTTTTGAATGCCACGTCAATCTGAATTGGACACGTTATCGTCAAATTTTTCCCCAAATTGAATTTGGATGGACATTGCAACAAATTGGAAGGTTTATATATTTTTTGCTACGAAAAAAAGATTTGTCAAAAAATTAGATTTTGGTATAAAGTCGGGTATTTTAATCCAATTTACCCATTGCTGGCTCTTTCTTGGATAAAATACAAAGGTTTGAGTCAAGTGGATTCAAGATGGATTGCAAAATTTTTCTTGATGCAAAGAATTCAAATCAAGTTGATAACTCTGAATTTGGGGCCACACTTGAGAATTGTCGAGTCATCTTAGGCTTGGCAGAAAGTTTTCGAATTCGGCATGTGAGGCGCTATGCTTATTGTGTGGCTCATATGTTAGTGAAGATGTCTATTGATTTTCCTTTATCATATGTTTGGTATAAACTTTCGTGAGGAGGATTTTCTCATTATTTTATGCTGGTGTTGAGTACTGAATAAAGTACCATTTTCCAAAAAAAAAAAAGAATTAGTGATAGTTGTTTAATTTGAAGTGCTGGCTATCGGACATTTTTCCAAAATTAATTATTAAAGCAATGACCACATGTACCAAATGTTGGAATTTTGGTTAATTATAGCATTAAATCCACGAGGGATGTGTGGAAGCTAATGGTACAAACGAAATCTATGTTTTGAGCACTATGATTTAATGTATTTATTTGTTCAATTCCATTAAGAAATGAATGAACAATTAATACATAAACATGGCTACTTGAAACTAGAATAGTGTGTTTTCTATCTTATTTGTCCTACATCAGAAAATCAAGGAAGTTTTGTACTATATATAAGGAGCAACACTTTAAGGGAGTATATCCAAGTGTGCTACCTTATGGTGCACCTTTGTGGCTCAAATGTTGGCACCTTTTATACTTGACCATGATTCCTACGAGGATGGTGCGAAGCACCGTCCGAGTCCGAGTCCGACGGCGACGGCGACGAGCACGCGCACGTCGCAATGGGCGCTTTGAGGCGCACTTTGCACTTCGCTAAGTTGGAGCAATTGAGGAGCCCAAGTTATTTTGGCTAAGGGACTCGAACACACTTGGCTTGTGCGCACGGAGAGACGGTTACGCGGCGGTTCGTATGGATAAGGATGCGTTTCGTGCGGCCGACCGCACGATGCGGTTTCGAAAGTTGGTGTCGCCTTCGACACATGACGACACCAGACAAGGCGCCCTTTTGTTCGTGCAACGTGGCGGCCTCTGGTTGATTGGCGCCCAAAACCACCCCGTAGGCACCCGTTCGGAACGAGCACTTTCTGCCTATAAATACCCACAGAATCCGACTTCTAAACACGAACTAACGAGCACTTGCATCGAGTTTGCATATATTCACTTCATATATAGTTGAGTCAAGGATCATTTTGGCTAAAGGACTCGAACACACGTGGCTTGTGTGCACGGAGAGGCGGTTACGCGGCAGTTTGTATGGATAAGGATGCATTTGGTGTGGCCGATCGCACGGTGCGGTTTCGGCAGTTGGTGTCGCCTTCGACACATGGCAGCACCAGACAAGGCGCCATTTCGTCCGTGCCACATGGCGACCTCTGGTTGATTGGCGCCCAAAACCACCCCGTAGGCACCCGTTCGGAACGGGCACTTTCTGCCTATAAATACCCACAGAATCCGACTTCTAAACACGAACCAACGAGCACTTGCATCGAGTTTGCATATATTCACTTCATATATAGTTGAGTCTAGGATCAAATACTCGTCCTGAGTATCGAGTAGTTCGCCAGAACTTCGACACGTAGTGCAACGTCTCAAGTTCGCCAGAACCGTTGTATCTTGGAGGCAATTACTGTAGACCGCGTGCACGATAGCATAGCAATATTGTCTTACGGAGATAATACCTAGCACTAAGCCTCAGTTCATTTCTTTTCTGTCTTTCATTGTCGTACACATATCACACACCATCATATAATTTCCAACACCAAATTCACTAAAATGGGACACACCAACAACTAGGAAGAAACTAAAGAAATAACGAAATTGCATGAAAAAGGTATCAATTAAAGAATCGATCAAATTTACATCTTGGTACTAGGGCTCCTTGGATGGCTAGTATCTCTTATACCGGCTGCGCCACCGGTGATGGCGGCTGTGTTGGTGGTGGCGGTGGTGTTCAGAGCATTCATCCCTAAAGTATTTTTGACAACCTCAGCCGCTCCTTGCGCCATGTTAGCCGCCCCTACCGCTTCTCCCTTGGCCATGTTTGCCGCAGATTGTGCCACGTCCTTAGCTTGTGCACCGGTCTTCGCTATTCAAAATATTTATTAGAAACCGGAGATAAATAAATAAATAAGCTGATGATTAATTTTTTTTTCTTTTGACATGATTAATTTAATTGTTTAGTGTGTATATAAAATTTGAATTTAAATTAAAAACAAATTAATTATACCTCTTGAAGGAATTTGGTGGCTTGGCCGCTATGGATGTCGGACGCTTGGTCCACAAGATCCCTTCCCCTTATCATCTGTGACAAGGCTGTTTTAGTATTTTTGAAGTATAATTTAAATTTGAAGAGGCAAGAAATTTTTAAAAAAACATATAAATAATGTTGATTGAGCATATGAATGAAGAGTTCATTTACCAACTTTATAATATATACCATAAAATTTATAAGAGAAGTTCTCTTAGCCATGATCATGTTGTCAATAATTTCAGATCCCTATTCGAAAATACAGTGTGATGACTTGATCAATAGCAATTTTAGTTTATGACGATGCATGAAAAACTCAGCTTTTATTAACAGAATTATTAACCAGGAACTAATTTAATAAGCATGTTAATATATTTTTCCACCTATTTTATTGATCTCTATGCATAAATAGTACTCCCTCCGTCCCCAATTGAGTGCCCTGTTTGGCCTTCAAAAAGTGTCCCGGATTCAGTGCCCTACTCTGATTTTTGGACATTATTACCCTTGATGGCTCCACCTCACAATAACTTAATTCCTACCTTTTTATCTTCCCAACAACTTTATTCTTACTTTTTGGTCAATACTACTACCTTTTTGTCATTACCACTATTTTTTTGTCAATACCACTACCCTTACATTTTAACTTTATCAACTTTTTTAACATGTGTGAAAAACATGAAATGGGGCACTGAAATGGGGACGGAGGGAGTAGTAGTAAAATATTTATGTTTTAGCATTGTGCCATTTATTTTGCCGCCAATTCATGAATTTGTCCTCTCATTTTGTATACATGCAAATTAAAATCATACAATTTCTAATGCAAATTTATGATTGTACATTTTTTCATGTCATTTTAATTTTTTAAATTCAAAAATTAAGCGTCAGAGTTTAACAAATTTATTTCACGGCAAAATGATGTGTATGTTGTTATTATACTAATATATGATAGTGATTATTCTATTATTTGTCATGTTGATTAATTTTATGTGTTTGCTAGATGTATTATTATGTGTAAGAAGATTAAAAAAAAAGTTTTAATTTGAAATATTTAATTATAGTATTATATATATGTAATGATACTTAAATAATGCTCTATTAACATCTAAAAATGTAAAATTTGAAATATAATCGCAAGAAAATATAGTTAAGATATATAATGAAATTGGCAAAACAATATGAAATCACAACTAAATTTACCATAATGACATGATTTGAAAAATTATGAGACTGATGACTAACAAATAAAATTGTAACAGCTTAATTAGCTAATACTACGTGCCGCAAAATTAAAAGTTAGTGACAAAATTAGACACTTGATAATATAATTAATTCATTACATATCTAAATGTAACAAAATATCACTTACATAGATGTAAATCTGGATGTAAGTTAAATTTGCTATACATAAAGATGTACTCCCCGTTCTTTTCATTAAGATTAATTGGTTGAACATGCATACTAAGAAAATAAATTATTTATAATAAAATTAAAAAGATGAAGTAACTTTTGGGAGGTATTTTTGTCACATCAAGTAGAAGAAAGAATGAAGTTAGTTGCTTTTTAGTGGTATATGTTGTAATCTATGAGTTATAGTAGAGTATTTTATCATATGGTGCGTTTCCATTTTAGGAAATGAGCTTAATGAAATAATATGTCCATATAAGGTAAAATGGATTTAATGAAAAAATACGGAGGGAGTAATAAAATTTATGACACATATCTTCATTTCATTAAATCATGTCACTATTAGACAAGAGGTGATCTCCTGTCCGACCTACTCCTTGGGATGCGAGCGGATTAAGATTGACCCGACCCGGTCAACACGAGTCAACCTGGTCAAAATAAAAAAAAACAATTTTTTTTCCGCTCCGCCTTCGCTGTGGTTACTAATATAAAGATAATTTTAGCGTCAACAATTTGGATTGTTCGCCTCGCTCTGAAGCATTCGGCTCCCCTCGCTCGACTCTTGACCAAAAAAGAAGCGGCAACAAAAAATGAAGAGGCAAACAAAAAAAAAGAAAAAAAAATCTTGAAATTAAAAAAAAAAAAAAAACTGAAACAATTAAGATATTGTGACACAAAGAGATATACTAGAAAACACTTATTTGGACACTTTGAAAAGCGTCCTAATAAGTCGGACGGGTTAAAAAATAGCCTATTAAAAAAAAAATCATGCGTGCATGTATCTCACGTGCCCGATCGAACAGTCATTTTTTGGAGCGTGTTCTGCACGTGCCGCGCGCGTGGGGGCGGTCGCATGGTATGCGGCGGTCGTATATAAGTATTTGCGATTAGACAATAAGGTTAGTGAAAGTTTAGTACTGATTCATGATTGAATTCATTTGAACCGCGATCAAAATTTGGTAAATTTAGTAAAGTGCAGACGAATGAATTCAAGGACTTGGTATTGATTTATCTACGTTGTGAGTATCAATGAAGTTTGTAAATGTTACCTGAGCCTGATTTGTATCATGTTCAGGGTTGTAAGTGTTGCTAGGATGACCTTGGCTTGCCATTTTTCCTATTTCAAGGATTTTTTTTATTGTTAATTATTGTAAAAATAATAACCAAATGCACAAAATATAAGTGTTATTTTGATGAATTTATAGATTTCAAGTATGTAAAAAGAATTCGCCTAACTATGTGCATCAGCTAACACACATGCAAGTGTTCCTACCCCCATAGGGTTTGGGCAAGAATATTTCATAGTTGAATAGTTTCCAACAAGAGGCAAATGTTTTTCCAAAAATTTGCTATATGTATTAAATTGAATCAATATTTCTGCAACGTCAGTTGTTTAGGCGTCAATAATCTGCATTATTTTTATAGTATAAATGGGTGTAATCAATTTGCAATCGCGAATTCTCCCGTGAGCTCGGTCTCTAGTAAGAGACCGGCACGTGGGGTACACGCGTGGCGTGTGCACCTAACGTACTACTTTTTCTTGCAGATTTTTTTTTTAAATTCGAGATTTTTCCCCTCTTTTTTTGTTTTTCTCTTCGTTTTTTTATTTGTTGTTTCTTCTTTGGTCAAGATTCGAGCGAGGGGAGCCAAAGGCCTCGGAGCGAGCCAAAAAATCCAAATTGTTTCCGCTAAAATTATCTTTATATTAGTAATCGGAGCGAAGACGGAGCCGTAAAATTGGAGTCGAAGGCGGAAAAAAAAATCAGAAAATAAAAAAAAAAACTTAAAATTAAAAAAAAAATTAAAATAAAATAATGGTCAACAGGTCAAACTCAGTCTCTTACTAGAGACCGGTCTCACAAGAGACTGACTCATTTGCAATTAATTTGTAATACTAATATTACATTACTCAAAATAAGAAATATAATTTCATCCCTAAGTTAAGACCGTGGGCAGCGGCGAGCTCCACATTGGAGCTCGCTGCCCTTTTTGTTGAATCCTCAGCGCGCTCAAGAATTCAATTGTTGTGGCGAGCTCCACATTTGGAGCTTGCTCCTTTTTTTAATATTTTTTTATTGCATAATATAAAAAATAGAGGAAATGCACCCATATGTCATTAGCTGAAAGGTAATATAAAAAAGGTCACTAGTTCAAATTTTATCAATTCTTGTCATATGTTTGCTTTTTGGACATTTATACTCTTATATTTTATATCTTATTCCGTCCTAGTACACTCTCTCTCCTACTTTTTCACTTTTATTTTTCTCTCTCTTTTTTCTCTCTCTTCTTCCCTCACCTCACGTGTTTCTCTCTCTTGTTTTTTTTCTCTGTTTTCTTCTTCCTCCCTTAGCTCGATTTGTCTGATCTCTCCATCTTTTTTCTCCGTCGTCGTCATCGCCGTCGCCGTCGCCGCTGCTTCATCGTCGTCGCGCCGTCGTCTCCATATTTTGGAGCTTTTTTCTCCGTCATCGTCGCTGTCTTCTTCGTCGTCGCCGTAGCCTCTGCTTTTGTGGTTGCGAAGTGGCTTCATCACGTCGTCGTCTATCTTTCTTTTGTTTTTGCTGTGATTTTGCAACAATTTGGTTGTGATTTGTGGAGAATTTTTTGAATTTAGTTTTTTTTTCCTGCAAATTTGTTGCGATTTTGCTGTGTTTTATGCTTGAATTTTCATTTAGAAAGTGTTACGTGCGTTCAATTGTAATTTTTCGGCAATTTTTGGTTGTAGCGTCAAAGTTATGGAGGTAATTTTCCGGCAACTGAATTCTGGTTATGAGTTTGTACGTTTTCACAATTTCGTACTGGTGCGTACCAAGTTCACTTGGTACGCAGTACGTATTGATAAATATGTACTGTGTACCTTAATTTGTTTTATTGGTACGGAGTACGTATTTTCCAGTACTTACCAAGTGTACTTAGTACGTAGTATGTATTTTTGAATGCGTACCAAGTTTAATAGGTACGCAGTACGCATTTATTAATGCGTACCAAGTTTACTTGGTGCAGGTAAGGCCATCTTGTTTAGTGGTTGCGCATGGAGGATATTGGAAAGAGAACATTTATGAGGGTGGTAGGAAAGAGTATATTCCTATACCAACTAGTGGTATAAGCTTTGAATCTTTATTAGCAAAGCTTGAAGTTCAAATGAAGAAGGATAAGAATATGTATATGTTTGATATAGATGGTTTAGTGCAGTATTCTAGTGGTGAAACTATGAGAATGAAGATTATAGATGATTTCGAGTTGTCCTATTTGATGGATGTGCTGGAGTTTCCTACTGTATATGTGACTGTTTCTCCCACGATTGATGAATCTCATAATAGGAGGAGTCCTTTAATTGATTGTGGTATGCAGAATGAAGACCAGGACAATTTTGATGTTGCTTGTGATGAGTTGGTTTTTGATGGCATTGGTGAGAATGATGACCATGATGTGTGTAATAGCAATGTGGATGGTAATAGCGATGTGGATAATGAAAGTAGTGTAGGACAGCGTTTGTGGGTTATTCCCGGTGCAGCCCAGCAAGCATCTCTTCCTCCGGAAAAAGTAGTGGTACCGGTTGTGCGTGTGGATGAGCTTGTTCAGGGTGGCACTTTTGTCGGAAAGAAGAAAATGAAGTCAACTCTTGGTTTATATCACATAAAAAAGCATCTCGAGTGTAAAACGATTCGATCAAACAAGCTGTACTACCATGTGAAATGCAAACTGGTAGAACGATGTGAGTTTGAGATACAAGCAAGTGCATCATCTAATTTGTGGCGTATCAATCTCTTCACTCGTCACTCTTGTGTGGATGATTTGAGATATCACCCTTATTCTAAGGTTTCATCTAAAGTTGTTGCTGCACACCTTGGCCCCAATTTTGGGGAAGATGGTTCGTGTCTTAGGCCAAAGGATATTCAATCACAGATACGAAGGGAATTTGGTGTGAATGTAAAATATTCTATTGCTTTGGCTGATAAGCACCATACTCTGAAACTCTCATTTGGCGATGCGGATAATTCATTTCAGGTTTCTCTATTCTTTTCTATTTAGTGTCGTGTAATTATTATTGGTAATTTTGGTATGATTTTCAAATTTCGTACCAGGTTTGTGACTGCGTTACCGGTACATCGGGTACGATTTTACAAAATTGTACTTAATGTACCGGTAATACACTTGCAAACTTGGTACGAAATTGCTATTGCGTACCTAGTGTACAATAGTTATTATAGTATGTTGTTACGCATTTCTAAAAACGTACTAAGTTTTATCAATTATCTTGGTACAACCGGTACGTATTTTTATAAACGCGTACCTAATTTACAACTATATTAGTAATATTACTGATACATTCGGTACGTTTTTCAAAAGCATACCATGTTTACCGCGTGTACTTTCAGTGATTTTTTGTATTAATTGAGATAAATTCTATCAGATGATTCTCAAGTTCTTATACATGTTGGAGCAGATGAATCCAGGTTCAATTGTTGACCTTTAGACATGTCCAGACAATTTGTTTCAATATTGTTATTTTGCTCTCTCTCTGCGTGCATAAGAGCTTTTCGTGCATGTTGGTCCGTGATTGTCATTGACGGCACACACTTGAAAGGGAAATACAAGGACATATTGTTTGTCGCAGCTACGAAGGATGCTAATGAACAGATTATTCCATTAGCATTTGGCATTGATGATGTGGAGGATACTTCATCTTGGTCGTAGTTTTTGGAGCATCTCCGTTGGGCATTTGGTTGCCCCCCGGATTTTATGATAGTTTCTGATCAGCATCTGAGCATCAAGAATGCTATTGATCGAGTTTATCCTGACATCCCTCATGGTCTTTGTACGTTTCATATACAAGGTAACCTGAAGACTTGGGGTACCGTTGTGACTGATCTATTCCATCTTGCTGCCAATGAGTACAAAGTACTGGATTATGAGGTTTAAAAAAAAAATTTAAGGAGGCCTCTTGTGGTGGCTATAAAAAGCTTATGAGTATTGGTCCGAGCAGATGGTCTGTTGCACTATGCCCCGTGCGGAAGTTTGGGTTTGGTACATCCAACGCTATAGATAATATGAATTCAAGACTTCGGTGAGCCAGAAAACTTCCGACATGTTCTCTTCTAGAATACTGTCGTAATCCTGTTCAATCTTGGTTCTTCCAGCAGTGCACAAAATCTGGATCTAGAAATGAAGAATTAACGGTATACGGAACAAGAGAATTAGGTATAGCTGTTGAGGCGGGGCGCGTGATGAGAGTTGAACCGATATCTAATACGAAGTTTAATGTCATTTTTGGAGTAAAGAGCAATGTTGTTGATTTTGCTTCCAGGAAGTGTTCATGTCGGGCATGGGATCTGGACTTAATACCTTGCTTTCACGCTACTACAACAATCAGGTGAAGTTGAAGTTTTATGTGTTGGGAGTAATTGCATATTCGTACCTATTTTGCCAAAACTTCTTATTACACCTGGTATGCAATTGTAAATGCGTACCAAGTGTACTGCATGAAAACTTGGTACGCAGGTACGCTTTGATCAATGCGTACCTGGTTAGGAAGTTGCGATGTGGTACACTTGGTACGTAGTTACAATTACGTACCAAGTTTGCTCATCAGAACTTGGTACGTCGGTACACTTGACTAAAAATGTACTGGCGTTCCAAGTTCGGATGAGGTACACCTGGTACACATTTACAATTACGTACCAAGTTTATTTATCAGAACTTGGTAATCCGATACGCATTACCCAATGCGTACCAAGTGTTTAAGTTATTATGTGATACACCTGGTACGCAGTTATAATTACGTACCATGTTTTCCTTCGACGAAGTATTAATTTTTTACACATTTTTAGGTTTAAGAGGGAATCCCCACTGTCATATGTGCATGAATATTATTCTATTGTGACGTGGCGGGAGATTTATGTTGATGATGTGATGCCTATTCCGGATAAAGATTCATGGTGTGTGCCACCACATGTTGCTCCAAGGATTGTTCTTACACTCAATGAACCTAAGCAAGCTAGACGACCGCATACTAAGAGGATTCCAACTGGATCTCATACCAAATGCAGTCAAGGGTGCTTGTGGTGTCATGAGAAAGGTCATTATATGAGTACATGCCCTTTAAAACGCCTCTTGATTAACCCGAAAGAAGAAGGGAGTAGCAACCAACCAAGCATCAAAACAAGAACCCGCAAAATGAAGAAATATGGTATTTGTGGTGTTGCGGGTCATACTCGCCAAACATGTCAAGTTCCACATAGATTTGGCTGATAATTGGAGATTTATTGGATTCTATTAGATGTGTACTGTTTGTCATGGTTTTTGTTTGAAATTTTTGACGTTTTTATGAATTTTGTGTCTAATATTATTGTAAATATTTGTACGTTTTTACATATATTGTAACAGATAGGTAAGTAAATCTTGATATGTTTTGTTTAATTACTTACCTTGCGTACTAGAAAAACTGTAATGAAATTACATTTGCGTAGTGTAATGAAATTATATTTGCGTACCGTGCGTACCAGACTGCAAGTACATAGTTATCTTATGCATAATATAAATAAAGATAAAAAAAATATACATAGTATCAGTAGCATATGCTAATAGTTATCCAAAATACAGATTCAGAATATACTAATGTTTATGAATTCACAAAATATTAACTCCAATTCACTGTTCATTCATTGCCTTCATTGCCTTCATCGAAATCCATGAGGATTGCCGGTGTCACTTCCTTCGTGCTATGGGCATAAATGGTCCTTGCTATGTGGTCTTTGTACTCCACCTGGTCTTCAGGCTCTTCCAAACATCTTCACATTGGTATTGGATTTTTTGAGATGAGTTGCTCCACATACTTTAGCTCATAGATACCACAATCATATCCATTATCTTGCTGGAATTTGTTTCTCTTCTGGCCCTTCTTTGGAGGAAAGCGTAATTCTCCCTGGCAGAATTGTGGGTCTTTTATGCGATACTCTTTGTAATATCCAATAGCCTTCATGATTTGTGGCATCGTTCTTGTCATTGGCAGAAATAGATCTCATCGATTATTGAAATAGTGGTCTTTGAATGTTTGTTCTTTCGAGTCATAGAGAGTGATCTTCTGTTTTTTCAGATCTACCAATAGGGTTCCCCAGTGATCCTTATAGAAGCACAATACAACTACATAATAACAAGATAAAACATGGTACGTTATCGTAAATGCATACCACAAATCTAAGAAAACACGGTACGTTATTGTAAATGCGTACTGCCAAACCAGGTACACTCGGTACGCATTTGTAATATCGTACCATATTTACCATACATGCATTTGGTAAAACTAGTACGATTTTAGCAATGCGTACCGAGTATACTAAGATTTATTGTTACGTATTAATAAAATCGTACATTGTCGCAGTCAACCCAATGCCTTACGTTTCCCCCCCAAGCTGGCTGAGCTCCTTCGGCAAATAGGAGCAACCTATTCATTTCATCTTCGGGGAAGACCTCTTCAACATTCGGGTTAAATTTGTGCGCCGAGTCGAATACATTCTCCACCGTGTCCTACAAATAAGTGCAAGAAATATATATATATATATATATATATATATATATATGTTATATGTGTAGAAGTATTACTGTAAACAATTAAAATCAATCTAATAGGTTAAATTTACCATAAAATAGCAAGAAGTCATGGCAATCTTCGGGTCAACTTCTCCCAATCCGGCCATTGTAGGATTTGCCACGAGAACAACAAGGTAAGCCTCAATATGTTCTATGTCGAGCTGTCCTGTTGGATTCATGATAGACTGGAAAAAGGTCTTCTCCGCATCACAAAAGGCTCCGACATTCCTCCTGTTTTCAATGAATATTAGATTAATTAAACTTGGTACGTATTGATAAAATTGTACCGTGTTTACCAATACAACACTGGTACACCTGGTACGTTTTTACAAAATCGTACCGAGTTTACCAATTCTACACTAGTACACCTGGTACGCATTGATAAAATCATACAGAGTTTACCAATTGTAAAATGGTACACATGGTACATAATTTAACAAATAGTACCGAGTTTACCAAAAAATACCTGTTACACCTGGTACGCATTGACAAAATTGTAAGTATTAAACGTGTAAACTCTGATATTTGAAGATGAAAAATTGAACTTACGGTGCCATTTCCTCTGAGTTCAACCAATTCTCAAATGTGTGACAGCTTGGTCGCACGTCTTCCGGTAGAAGTGGACTGCGTAGAGGTGGAGTTGAAAATCTTCTTCGGATTGGCCTTAGATTCAAGATGCGTACCATGATATTTGGAGCTTGTGGAGCTGCTTGTTGTGGTGCTGGTGCAGCTTGTGGTGCTTGTGGAGCTTGTGGTGGAGCTGGACCTTGTGGCGCTTGGTCGTTTGAAGGTGGACCTTGTGGAGTTTGTGGAGGTGGACCCTGTGGAGCTTTAGGACCTTGTGGAGCTTCAAATTGTGGACACGGTTCGAATGGTCCAGTTGAAGCTGCATTTGCTTGAAGAATTTTCTGTTGCGGAGACGTAAATTGGTCAGCTTCAAGGAAGGTATCCCACAACATGTTGATTTGCATGTCCGTAAATTGATCGCCTGCCTGTTCAGGGGCCTGCTTGAGAAAAGAGAAATATTGGTACATTTTTTTTTAATTTCGTACTAGATTTGTATTGCAAACTCGGTACATTCGGTACGCTCGGTACGTTTTGATGAAACGTTTGTAGGTACGCATGGTATATTTTTATGAAAAACGTACCATGTGTACGCATGAAAACAGGTATGATTTTATCGTACCATGCGTACCCAATTACAATACAGATCAATTGAGGAAAATAATGCATCCTATGTATTACGAATTCGGTTACAACATCAAATAAACGGGAACATAAATGTAAATTGTTCATAATATGAAAAATAAAATATCAAATTGTTTATGTTATCCCACCATCAAATTGTTCAAATATTGCTATGTATCAACTTAAGATGCATCTTGTACCTTATCATCATCTGCATGCTCCGTCGTTCTCTCACCGGCTTGCTCTGCTGGTGCTTCTCCCTCCTTCTCCATGCTCGTCTTGTCGCTTTCCATGGCTGCTGCCTCCTCTTCCTCTTTCTCCGCGCTTCCCCTCTCGCCATCCACGTCCACAGGGATGCTGTCGGAGTTGGGTTCGATGTCATTGTGAGGAGAGGCTGCAGATGTATAATGTGCACTCGTGAAGGGTTAGACTATTTCTTCTTCTTATAGCTGGTTAACAACATAGCTCCCAACATCCTTCACGAGCTGCTGCCTTTCATCCTTGAGCCATGATATCAGCAGATTTGCTGTTGCCTCAGCTATTTCTCTCACAAGAACCGCTTTCTCCGGCCCTTGCATTAAGGTGGCAAGAACAGAGGAACCAACATCGGCGACAGGAGAAGCGGTGGAGGTGGATGCAGTGTTGGTATGCGGAGGAGGAGGAGGAGTGTCTTCATCATCTTTGTTGGCAGCAGGCTCTTCATCATCGTCACCATCGTCGGCTAGTTCTTTTTTTCTTTTCTTTTTGGCGTCATTTGGATCATACTGAAATGCAAACTTGCCTAATTCTGAGTTGTTCTGTAGAGACAACCAGTATGGTGTTTCCTTCTCAGCATTGGAGGGTTTCAGCACCTATCGAAGATTCTGACAAGGATACAATATGTTATATAAACTGCCGGTAAACTTGGTACACTTGGTACGCAATAACAATTGCGTACTGAGTTTACCAATTTATTTAAGCAATCTAAGTACGAAATGCCTATTGCAAACCGAGAGTAACTAATAAACTGCTCATTTTACTTGGTACATTTGGTACGCATTTATAATTACGTACCAAGTTTACCAATATATCTATGCACACTTGGTACGTATTTGTCAGTGCGTACCAAGTGTAGCACTTTGACACTGGTAAAAGTGATACGTATTTGTGAATGCGTACCAAGTTTTACTAAAAGCATACTGTGATGTTTATAAAATTATATTAGATCTAAGAAGAAATCTTACCAATTTTATCTTTTCTTCTGGGGGATTTCGGTGTCTCTGATGTATCTGTACCTCAACATCCGAGGCAGTTTCTTCTCGGTAGACCTCAATGCCACCTTCTTTCCAATCGCCGACATAGCCTCAAATATCCAACCCTATTTAATAAATAAACTTTGTTAGTATGTAATCATATACAAGATACAATAGGTTTACTTGGTAAACATGGTACGTTTTTGTAAATGCGTACCGAGTTTACCGGTATTAAACTGTTACGTTTGGTGCATAATTATAAAATCGTACCAAGTTTTCCAATAGCTTATACTTATATTTGGAAAACTTGGTATGATTTTTTAATTGCGTGTCGAGTTTACTAGTATTAAACTGTTACGTTTGGTACGTAATTATAAAATCGTACCAAGATTTTCCAATAGCTTATAATTATATTTGGAAAACTTGGTACGATTTCCTAATTGCATACTGAGTTTACCAGTATCAAACTGTTAGGTTTGGTACGTAATTATAAAATTGTACCAAGTTTTCCAATTATCTTATACTTGTATTTGGAAAACTTGGTACGATTTTATAAATGCGTACCGAATTTACAAGTATCAAACTGTTACGTGTGGTACGTAATTATAAAATCGTACCAAGATTTCCAATACGTACCAATTTTACCAATCATGAACTTACCAATAAAGCGAAACTGAAGCTTAGAATGTGGTAAGCGATGCCGGATTTTTTTTTTATCTTCTGTGTCGATTGTTTTAAACGAATCGACAACCATCTGAAACGAGAAACTGCCCAGGGGAATTTTTCCCAAGCTTCCTCATCCTCAACCAACACCTATAGCCAGTCCGAAATTTTTTTCCTGGCATTCTTATTGCCTAGGACGTACGATGCTGCCAACAGAATTTTGGCCAACTTCAAGTAGTCGTCGGCGCTGAGCTTGAGAATAGATTCCTTGCAAAAAAACTTTCGGTTCTTAAATGGTGTCCATGTCACAGCCCCAAATTCCGAGGGACGGCAGAAGCCGGGGTGCGACTGGGATTGGATTAAAGAAGCGGGGAAGAAGGGAGCTGACTAACTAAACATACATAAAGGACATCATACATTCAATAAACAAGACTTGACTATAATAAAGGAAGAGTTAATCACGAAGGATTACTCGACAAAAGTACTCGAAAGCATCTAAGTTAAAGATTACAGACTTAAACTACAGTGATTTGTTTAATGTACATATCCTCAAAAAAAGACTAGAGTTTTGCAGCGGAAAGTAGGTCATAGCTAAAGCAATCCTAACTTCTCAACTCGACTCAACTTCAACCACCGCCGCTCTCGTCGCTTGAACCTGCACATTTATAAACACATGCAAGGCTAAGTACGAAAGTACTTAGTGGGCACGATGCCGAAAACATAATCATAAGTAGAGATAATCTGGCATTTCATAATTGTAGCACATCGGGGTTTTGTTGAAAGGGGCCCGTGTCTACTAAAACATTTTCTGACTCATTTTCACAATTTACTCGGCCGAGCATTTTCTGGTATGTTACGTTCAAATCTTGACCAATTCTCATTCACCCTGGCTGGTTACCCCTCAACAGGATAACACATACACCACAGGTTACAAAGTGCACTAACTCTGGAAAGCACTTGATAGCTAACTCAGAGCCGATCGTTAGTTAATCTATTTTGATTAACTCATAAAATCTGGAAAACACGAATGTTAACTCAGAAAGGTACAAGAGAACTCACATAAAACATAAAACAGTTCATGTCATAATTATCACTTTGAAAACACAGATATCAAAGCGATAAAGAAAGGTTTTCGAGCATTGCTCGTTTTATTTTATATATAAAAGCCCACCTTAGCGTTTACAGAACTAAGTACGAGCTTCCGTTCTCCTGATCTTCCGTCCTTTCCTTACTGCTGGCTTCCTCCTTCATCGTAAAATAATAACACTTTAAATTCGGTCGTAAAAGATAATCGAACATAGAAATTCGAATTAGGTTTTAGTCGTTTCATTTCTTTAGGCATTTGCACGCTACTAGTTTCATTTTAATTAAACGGGAACGAGACTTGAATAAATCTCGTTTAGAACTCGAAAGGTCTCATACTCGACTCTTAGGTCAGTAGAGAAGATAGTCGTTAACTTATTACGGCTTAAATGATCGAAAGAAACTAAGTTGCGAAGAAAACAACTTAGGAAAACAACTTCTGAAATTTCACTGCGCAAGGCAGTAGTTCTGGGGACTGCCCAGAACAGAGAAATTGGAAACAGGGGATGAGCCCTGTACTGTTAGAAAGCTTAGGAAGTCTAGTTTACTCTTCAATTTACGGATCTCAAATCCGATAAACGAGCTAAGAGATATTACAGTTTCCGGGAAGGGTCGCAAAACTGCCGCGGCTAACCCTAGTTGCTCGATAGAATCGACGTATAACTTCCTAAGTTCGTTCTAAGTTCTCGTACTCGATTTCTCACGAAACTTGACTCTCAAGGCAGTCAACACGTACTCCCGTACGTGAAGGACTCCTTTTCAAAACTCGTTTATAACCACGACGATCAAACCTCGTCGTTTCAACTACCATTTACTATACCAAAATCAAGTTAACAAATTCTCGTTTCTAGTTCTCGTTTATAACTACAACTCATATTATAATATTCCGGATGCTCATGTCGTCAACTACAAATTCGTTCCTTAGTCCATTATAAACACTGTTATCAAGTTAAAATCCTTACTCGACTTCTCGATTATTAATTACGTCCACTTGTTCGTCTCTTACGAAATTCCAAAAGTTATCGGAATTCGTTCATTTTCTACGACATTAATCAACATCTTACGAGATTCATTATTATATACATCATCACTTCATATCATTACTTAAACTCAACTTAAATCCAATTCTTTTTCTCTTATAACTTCATTAATATTTTTAGAAAATTCCAATTAAATTCATAACATTATCTTTCATTACCTAGAACCTTAATCCATCATCATTTCATCAATAAAAATAAGCTACATGAAATCCCCCAATCCTTCATGAAAAATCGGTAATGACATAAAATTAAAGGGGGTGAATTTCTTCATCAAATAACCTCATTAATCCATTTATCATACTATATCATCAAACAATCAATTACAAGTCTTATTACACCATTAAATTGAAAACCCCCTACTCAAACCCTAGCCTAAACTCGGTCCTCTTCAAATACTTAGGAGTTTTGATTTCTCTTGGTTTTAATCATCAATCGAACATCTCCTAAGCACTATTATACCATCAATTGAAGAATCAAATTATCCTACTCCAAAGCCCCAAATTTTCGGTATCGTGTAGGTTTTAGGGTTCTTGGATTTCTTTCAATTTTAATCATAGATCCATAACTAATACACCTAATTACACTAATTAGAGATCAAAATATCTAATTCCCATCATCCATAAAAATCGATCCACAAGAGAAAATTAAAAGAAATGGAATCCAATTGGATAGGATTAGAGAGGAGATGAATACCTTGAACTTTACTAAAGGAAGAAATAGGATTCGATGGTTAGATTATGCACTTGTGGAATTTCTTGTCCAAGAACTTGAGGTTCTTCAATGGTGAAAAGAAGAACAAAGAGAGAGATAAAGTGTGTGTGTGTTTCGAATTGGGAGGGAGAGAGTAGTGAGGATGATGACTAATTATGTTATTATGTTATATCATTAGGTTAATAGGTGTAAAGTATAAAGTAGAAAAAATGAAAAATATCCTAAGGTAGAGAGAGTGTGATGTCGGCCAAGAGAGGGAGGAAAAGAGAAATTACGCAATTTTCCGGTGCGATACGACGCTACGGAAATCGAAAGACGAAAAACGTAGCTCAGCACAAAAATCGTCAAAATCCGATTCGACCAAAAATTCTAACGTATTTAACTTATTCGGAAAATAATATTTAAAAACTAATTTCCGACAAAAACTCGGGACGACACAGTCCCAGTTTCGTCCGGAAAATAAAAAAAATGAACTTTCTCGGGCGAGTTCGTATCGCGATTTCGTGAATGTAAAAATCAGACGGTTTTCCGTTCTGAGTTCTAGAACTAAAAATTTTTCGTACGCGATAACCCTAAATACAGTAGTCATCTAACTGACTTCCGTAATTTATTTTCGGAAACGGATTTCACAGTTGGTCTTAGAATTCAAAATCGTAAACTTAGGCGTGCAAAGCAATTTTTATTAATAACTTTAAATTTTTGAGACTGTATAGAAATTGTGGGGTATTACAATCCACACCTCTGAAGGGGTGATCATTTCGTTGCTGAAGAGTCGGGTGTACAGTGAGGATCGTGGTATAGTGTGGTTGGCGTATGGGTTGAATTCTGCAGGGCCAAATCTCAGCCCGCTCACCAAAGCAAATTCTGATCTGGAGAAGTGCAAGAGCTTCCCATCAACCTTGAACCATACAGCTGATTCATCATGCTCGGGGAACGACTCCACCTGACGAAGCACCATCCAGTGTATGGCCTTTCCCGATCTCGTGTTGAAGTCCTCCATCCTCATAAAGTGCCCGAAGCAGGACTGCTTCAGCTTCTCCAAGGTTGAGTTGCCACTTGCAATGAGACATCCTCAAATGTCTAAAATAAAAGACTCATAACCATGAGTCATCACCTTGCTTTTCAAGGTGGTAAGCTCCAGCCTCTTGTATGTCCAGTTGTGCTACAATAAGACAAAATAAAATTCAATAACAAATTCATATTCACTGTTTAGTCATAATCTGCTTGATAAAAATGGTAAACTTTTACAAATACGTACTAAAATTCCTGGTACACTTGGTACGTTATTGATAATGCGTACCTAATGTACTTGTCATGTAGGTACGCATTTGTCAATACGTACTTGAAAATAATGAAATACTGGTACACTCGGTACATTTTTGACAATGCGTACCAAGTGTACCAGTAATGTAGGTACGCTTTTGTAAATACGTACCTACATGACAATGAAATACCGGTACACTCGGTACGTTTTTCACAATGCATATCAAGTGTTCTAGGAAAGTAGTTACATTTTTTGCAAATATGTACCTAGATCACAATGAAATACTGGTACACTCGGTACGTTTTTCACAATGCGTACCAAGTGTACTAGAAACAATTTTAATCATACAATGCCATATTCACATCAATCGAATGCAAAATATCATGCATAATCAATCTCAGAAAATCAACAACAAGCTATCCTCAATGCTAGAAATTACAGATCTGGAATTACCGGTACGTATTTCACAAAACGTACCGATACGCCTAGTATAATTTTCCCCCAAAATTGTGTGTACCCTAATTCACATTCTACTCAACAAACTGGGTACATAATTGACATTCAAAACATATTAAACCCCCGAAATCGAAGAAATCAAGTGATAATCAAATATGCAACCACCCTAACTTTCAGATCTGGATTTTACAAAATAAGTAATGACAAATCTTACCGGCAAATGTTCAAATGGATCCATGGCATCCTCCACGGCGTTTTCCTGGTCTTGGTTCTCATGTGGCAGCGACTGTTCTTCCAGCGGCGGCGAGTGTTCTTCCTCTTGGCGCGGCGGCGACGAGGCTTGTGTTCGTCGTGCGGCGGCTGTTCGGTGCGGTTACTCCTTGTTTTCGTCGCGCCGGTTGTCGTCTTAGTCGGGGCTTGTTTTGGCTTCATCACGCCTGCTTTGGCCTTCTTCGCGGCAATCTCGCTCGGCAGCGCCGGATTTGGTGCTTCCGTCGTCGGCGCCGCCGATTTAGAAATAGGTTCGCTCATGGAAGCGGCGGTTGATTTCACCTCCGCTGGTTCGGCGATTATCGCCTTTTTGGAACGCGGTGCCATCTAAGAAATGGAAGTACGAGGTTGACGGCAGATAGAGGTAACGGCGGAGAGTGGTTAACGGCGGAGATAGGGTTGAGAAGATGAAGAGGCTGTGAGAAGAAAATGGATGAGAGAGAATCGCGCACAATAGAATGAGGGAAGAGAGAGAAACGAGAGTAATAAATATTTTTTGAATTTTAACCGTACACAACCCACTACTCTATAAAGGTATTTCAGTCAAATAGGGTACAATTTTAACCAATTCTTGTCAAAAGTCAACTTTTGACAAAATTTGTTATTATCATGTACCCTAATGCTATATTACCATTTGCTTCTAAAAAATACTTAAATAATAAAATTAAAACTTAATTTCATTGAAATAAAAAATATTACATTAAAAAAAAACCTACAACCACCTGTGTTTTTTCTTGAGCACATCGACATAGGCCTCGTGAAATATTTTTTGTTCGAGTATCATATTGTCAGTACTTCTCGTGATGATATGGTAGTCTAGTGTCCTCGAAAAATCCGACATCGCTTTCTTCATCGACGCGGCGGAAAGTGAGGAACGTAGGCTCCTTGTGTGGAAAATTGAAGCACGAAAGCTTGGGGCGACGAGAATAAATCTTGTTGGGGCACCGGAGAATAGATGTTTTATCGAGGGGATGGACAAGGGTTCAGGCTATTTGGATCGACATCTTCGGCATATGGCCAATTGGCATTGGGATCCTTTTTTTTTTTTTTTTTTTGGAGATGACCGCCGGAGAAATGTTAAAAATGACTGCCGGTGGGAGATGAAAGTTGAGAGAGAAGAGTGTGGGGAGTGTAGTGTGTGATTTGTGTGGGGAAGAAATATATATATATATATATATATATGAATTTTGTATTGAAAAAGAAAATTGAATGGTGACCGTTGGCGACCAACCAGCAGCCACCATGTGGCAGCGAGCTCGCGAGCGCCACGCTCACCAACGGCTTGCGAGCTTGAGGAATGAGCTCGCTAGGACAGCGAGCGCGCTCACACGCGCGCTGCTGCCCACAGCCTAAGTTCTCGGCATTTCTTTCCATAAAATTGCATGTAAACACTTGATTCGATTCGCCATCGTTCTCGCTATTTGTTGTACTAAATAATTGAGATACACTTCCAGTTCCACCTCCTCTCGATTTATTTTCCTCTCTTAAATACTTGTCTCAACAAGATTTTGATTTCCAATTCCAAATGTGAAGCAACCTCTCTCGAAGAATCATCACTTCAATATGTAGGGTTTGAGTAATGGGAGGTGTGCTTTCTCTGATATTAAGTTGGATGTGTGGAACAATGCCCTTTGTCATACATACATCACTAGTTTTATTTTTTCTACTTGGTTGCATATACAAAATATTTTTTCCATAAAAAAAATATAATTATATATTTTATAGACAATTATAATGCACTTTTACGTACTATTACGATGAGCATCACCACAATAATGCATTTTTGGGTTACTAATGCATTGTTGTGATAATGCATTCCTTGTTTCAATCATTATGCATCAATTAATCACAACCGTAAATCCATAGATCACTGGTCCAAATAGCTTCTCATTTCTTATGGAAAATTGCTTTGTATATTATCAATCCCCTAAAGTTAATAATTAACGTATGTATACAACACGGTCTCTAGGGCAAGCTAGCTCAGTTGGCAAAAATTCGTTGACATTGAAAAATTGAGTACTACTTCCTCGACCTATTAAAATTGTCATGTTACTGTTCGGCACTAAGGTTGTAAACGAATCAAATTGAAATGAATAATGGTGTATTCGATTCCGATTCATGACATTATTTGCATATTAGAATCAGTATTCGAATCAACTTTGAATATTTTTTTATTCGTATTCGATTCGAAATGATATTCGCGAATATTCGATTTGAATCGAATATTCGGTTCGTTTTTTAAGTTTAATATAAACATACTATTCAAATATTCGATTCGAAATTTTATAAAATTTTTACACCATTCGATTCACAATTTTGGAAACAAATTTTTTAAATAATATTTCACCTAAGAAACAATTAAACACTCAATTTAATAATAAATGTTATATCCATTACACTTGCCTAAAAAACACTCAATAATGTATAAGTTTTCGTTGTTTGAGAAACAGGTTTTTATATTTGTTTTATTTTAGCTTTTAGTTTAATTTATAAATATATATTAATATATATAGATATATATTTATATATAATAACAAATCGAATATTTCCGAGTATCGAATCGAATACCATGATTTTGAATTTGTATTCATTAACTAAACGAACCAAAAAAAATATTCGTATGTGTATTCGAATCATAAATTTTCAAATTCGATTATCAAAAATCCGAATCGAATAGCTTTTGGAGCCAAAATTAGATTCATATACAATCCTATTCGGCACGGAGATTAAGAATAAGAGTATGGTTAAACTTTTCTTTATATGGAAGATGACAATAAAAGTAGGACACCTAAAAAGAAAAGAATGTCAATATGAGTGGGTTGGAGGGAGTAATTTGTAAGAATTAATTGTTAGAAAATTCATTAATTTTTTCTTCTACACATGACAAGATAAAATACACTACCGTTTAATTTCTTTTTTTATTTTTCTGATAAAAAATCAATTTGCATTGGAGATGAGATGAGATATGAAATTGAAATTTGAGTATGAATTGAGTATGCAACTTTAACTATCTCTTAATGCTCTAAAATTATAGACAGATTTTTATTTGGTCCGTCTACGAAAATTATAGTTTTTCCATTTAAGGAAATGGCTTTACACACTTTTATTTTCTAACCTTGTTCCATTCCAATATTTACATAAAAACCAACTTTTGGCCCACAACTTTACTACTCTACTCAAAATATCTACAGTATGTACCTACATTTCAATATAATAACACACCCCAGACATAGTATCTTTTATTAAAACTGCACCACAATCAAAAAACTAAAATGATTATGAGTTGGACTTGGGTGCAGACATCTCCACCATGGAGATGGGTTTGACCCGACCCGGGTCCGATCTGGTCAACCCAGGTCAACGACCTTTAACTTTTTTTTCAATTTTTTTAATGTACAGTCTTTTTCCGGCTCCGCCTTCGCTCCAATTATTAATTGTTGGAAAATTTAAGTAAAATTTTGATTGATTCCAAAACCAACTGACCCCAACCGAGTAGATGTTGTCATATCCTAATGTTAGTATTTAGGCTCGCTGTTTGAGCAATGTTGAGATTTTATCTTTACAGGTCTCCAGCTGAAGACGGCAACATGGCATTACTCGGATAGAACATCAGATGTAAGAAAGACAATTGAGCGATCAAGTCAACTGATCGGATGAAGAACATCAGATGTAAGAAAGACAACTGAGCGTTCAAGATACAGAACATCAGATGTAAGAAATACAACTGAGCTTTCAAGCCAACTGATCAAGATACAGAACATCAGATGTAAGAAAGGCAACTGAGCATTCAAGCCAACTGTTCAGATGGAACATCAGTTGCAAGACTCAATCCGATAGATCGACAACATGAAGTTCAAGGCAGCTGAGGGTTCAACTGTTCCATTCAGACAAAAGGTCAGATGAAGATAGCGATCAGATGGATGAAGACCAAAACTTCTCAACCGACTAAACAAGGTTGAAAGACTAAGGTTGAAATTTGAAATTCAAAATGAGAAGTCACATGAAGGTTTGACGGTGTGTCATTACCTCATTTGGCCCAACACAAGGTTGTCTCAGAAGGAAAGCAGAAGCTCACAGTTGCCAAATCGGGAAAATCTGCAGAGATGAGAGACAAGCCATCGCTTTCACAGAACAGAGATCAACGGCTCATCCAACGGCTAGTTGATTCTCTTCGCCTATAAATAGAGGCCTTCATTCATTCATCAAGATTGAAGACAAGACAAGTGCGAGAAAAGATTAAAAAGCGAAAGAACGACGAAAAACTGCACACAAGCTAAACTACAATCAATCTCTAAGAACATCACTAGTTGAGAGTTCATAGAGTGTTAGAATCTGTCTTGGTGTTTTTGATCTTAGTTTGAGTCTTCATTTGTTCAAGCTTAGATCCTAGCTCACTTCTTCGTTAGAGCTAGTAGTTGGAAAAACCCACCCTTATACACATCCCCTAAAAAGGTTGTTAGGATCCTACTCCTCCCGAAATTGAGTAGAAAGGTTGATAAGTACCCGTAAATTTATCTATAAGGTTGATAAGTACCTGCAAACTTATCTGAACGGTTGCAAAGCCCGCGTAAGCTTTGTGGTAGCTGTCCTAAAGAATTTGGACTGAGTTGTGTAGACTCACAACTCCCCGTGGACGTAGGAGTTCTCTCCGAACCACGTAAATCCTTTGTGTGTTTGCATTTTCAGTTCAGTTACTTTTTGCATATCCAACTAACCAACTAACCAGCACTCAAACCTGCATCTTTACATCTCAATTGATTTGGTTATTGACCGACCTTGCATCTGAGCGTGAGTTGTTTTATACGAGTTATTGTTATTTCCACCACATTCCGCACAACACCACTCTTCCAGCTGAGCTTTCTTACTCAGTTGTGATTCCAGTTGAGTCCTTTTATTCAGTTGTGGTTTTTATCAGGGGGTTGTTTTTAAAATTTTTAACTGGTGTATTCCCCCCCCCCATACACCAGATCTCATACCGGGACCATCAAGTGGTATCAGAGCAGTGGTTCAAAAGACTGCTGTCTCTGTTTCACAATGTGTGAATCGAGGTGTTTTTCTTCAGTGGTCAACTGAATAGATCTTTTTCACGCTAGTGCATATCTGCTTGCATTTGTTGTCTGTTTGTTGTGTGCAGATGGATGTTAAAGACAAGATTGTTGTCATGTTCTCGGTTGTGAACTATACATCCTGGAAGACTCGGATGAAGAAGATCCTATTGTCCAAGCATCATCGAATGCAACAAGTGATTACATCCGGACCGATCACCATCATGGAAAAAGTTATTCGCACTCCTACAAATCCCAATGATGGGAATGAAATTGAGGTGATGGTTGAGAAGAAGCCAGAAGATTTTACTCCTAAGGAAGCTAAAGTTAGCCAGCTGGATATCTGGGCTCAGAGCACTATCATGTCCACAGTTGGACAAGACTATCTTCCATGGATAGAAGAGTGCAACACAGATAAGGAGATGTGGGACATTTTGGCATCTCTTAGCGAAGGGAGTGATGAAACTAAGGAGAACAAGTTCTCCCATGCTTGTCAAGATTTTGACAACTTCTATCTAAAAGAGGATGAAACCATTGATCAGTTGGAGCTTTGGTTCATGGATATCATCCGAAGGATTCAATCTATCCGACGAGGAAAATATACTCTGAGAGAGATCAATCTCAAAGTATTACAAGCCCTACCAGCTGAGTGGGACACCTTCACCTACATTCATGAAAGCCGAGCTGATCTTGAAGAAATGGGAACTGACAGGCTGTTCTCAATTCTGAAAGGAAACGAGTACAAGGTGAACCGACGAAGATCAACTCAGTCCTCAGTGCAGACGAGTCGACATGAGGATGTTGGTTCAGCAACAAAGACAGTAGCACTTCGAGCTGACTATTCCAAGCCGCGAACATCAAGGGCAACAAGATCTGCGGACACAGCTTCGAAGGAGCCGAGCAGAGAAGAGCTGCAACAGAGTATCACCGTCTTGTCAAAGAAGCTAGCTGACATGGATACTCGGTTCGAAAAATACAAACGGTTCTATAAATCCAACCGAACTCGAGATAACTCAAAGCCTGTGACCAACAGTTGCTTTGAATGCGGCAAAGAGGGACACTTTAAAGTTGATTGTCCAGATCTGTCGAAGAAAGATAGAGAAGCGTTGAGGGCCAAACAAAATGCAAAGAACAAGGCCATGGTTGCAGAAGAAGCAGCTGATGACATGGACATCTTCACTGACACCGAAGATGAGGACGAGCTGACTTCCACCAACAACGCTATCGGACAGGATCAATGTCTCATGGAATTTGGAACTGACCAGGATGATACTGAGGTACATTCTAACCCAGTTAATTTAAATTCTTCAAATGCTACTAACATGAAGGAAACAGTAGATGAAGAATTGGAACTCTCTTGGGGTGATTTCCTAGAACTCAGTGAGGAATTGCATCAGCAATCGGATGAGTTTAAGAATCTTCAAGAACAGTTCGCCAGACTTGAAGAATCCTTAACCGAAAATGACGATCTGATTAAAAGTCAAACCGAAGAGATTGATAATCTCAAAAGTCAACTGAATGTGGCCAACCGAACTAATGCTCCAACAGATGAAGATTTGAAGGAGCAGATCAAAGAGCAGCATGATCAGTTGAACAAGCAAGAGGCACAGATCGACCAGCTGATGAAGATGTCAGATGCACAGACCGAGCATATAGATGTTCTCCTCAAGGATCTACAAACTGAGAAGGACAACCTGATAAAGCTATATCAATCATCCAAAATCATCGAGAATCTCATAAGTTATCAAAGACAAATGGATGACGTGTCTGGACTCGGTTACGACATGGTCAAGGACTCTGGAATTCCACCCGCAACCTTCATCAAGGCTATGGATGTCACGGTTGCCAACCCAAATCCGGTTGAGTCTGCAACTCCCCAAATTAATCCAACCTCCACGTCACAGCAAGCACAACCAGCTAAGGAAACTGCAGCTGAGAAAGGAAAAGGAGCTGTGGTTGGAGAACTGAAGAATCCATCAGTTGAGATAACAACCGAGGGGGAATGTTCCAGGACTCAGAAGATGAACCAGAGACGTCGGAGATACGATCAGAACCGACCTCAGAACCGACCTCTGAACTGACCTCTGAACCGACCTCAGAATCGACCTCAGAAGGGATGGAATCAACAGAACCGACAGGGATTCAACCATCAGAATCGACATCAGTTCCATCATCAGAACAACCAGAGGTTCCATCAGAGTCAACCGATGTGGAATAGTTCCAACAGCTGCGGATATTCATGCCAGAACAGGAATCAACAACAGGGCATGAACAGCTGCAGTCGAAAGTTCAGGAAAATGGAATCAGACTCAGCCACAAAGATTCCAAAATGGCGTCCGACCTCATAGGCAAAATCAAATGGGTCAGAAATGGCAACAAAACAGGGGGAACGCCTCTCCTCCTAAAGCCCACAATGGGAGAAATCAATCTCCTCCCAAGAAATAGAATATCAACAATAACAACAAGCCTAAGGATGACCGAGGTGTTGTTATAGTTGATGGAGAAGGAAAGATAATTTGGAATGATAAATCTATCCGAATTTACAGGGAAAAGCGAATTACAGTTCAAGGGGGAACTGGTTCCAGGACCCAACTAAAATTGAGGACCTAAGCGTGTTTCTCTGTGCAGGAGCAGGAGGAACAACTGAGGAAGAATAAAGCATCACATACCATGTTGGTGATGGACAGTGGATTCTCGAAACACATGACAAATCTGAGGGATTTGCTTGGAAGTTTCGTGGAGAAGGAAGGACCATCAGTTACCTTTGGTGACAACTCAAAAGGTCACACCAAAGGCTACGGTACCCTTGAAACCAATCACGTGTCTATTTCCAATGTTTCATATGTTGATGGATTGAAGCATAACTTGCTCTCCATCAGCCAATTCTATGATAATGGTTTCTCTGTCAAGTTTGATGCGCAGGGCTGCAGGGTTAAAAATGTTGAAACAAAGCAAGTCATATTGTTGGGAAATCGATCCCCAACCGGGAATGTCTACTATGCCGATTGGAATAGTAGTCCGCCTGAAACCTGTCTGTTATCGAAGAGCAGTTCAGATGTGAGCTGGCTGTGGCACAAAAGACTCAACCATCTGAATTTCAAGATAATGAACCGACTTGTGAGACAGGAACATGCAAAGGGCATTCCGAACCGTGTGTTTTCAACAACACACATATGCAGTGCGTGTCAGTTGGGAAAGCTCGCTAGATCCTTCTTTCGGTTGAAAACGATTCCCTAAACCGACCGAGTATTGCAGCTGATCCATATGGATCTCTTCGGGCCTGTTACACCCAAGAGCATGAATGCTAACGAGTATACACTTGTTGTTACTGATGATTTTTCTAGGTACATGTGGACCATTTTCATGCGTCACAAGAGTGAAACCCTAGATGAGCTACCCAAGCTGATGGATCGGATATCAAACCAACAAGAAATGAAAATTATTTCTATCCGATCAGACCGTGGAACCGAGTTCCTCAATGAAACCATCATCGAATACTGTGAGAAGCACGGAATCACTCATCAAACATCGGCTGCGCGTACTCCACAACAGAATGGAGTAGCTGAGCGAAGGAACCGAACGTTGAAGGATGCTGCAACATCCATGTTGACAAGCTCAGCTCTGCCAAAGAGATTTTGGGCTGAGCCAATCAACACAGCTTGCTACACCTAGAACCGGTCTCTTCTGACCAAGCGGTTGGGAAAGACTCCATATGAACTATGGAGACGCAGGAAGCCTGATATTTCATATTTTTGCGTTTTTGGTTCTAAGTGTTATATTCACAACAATGGGAAGACTCAGTTGGAAACTTTTGACGCCAAGGCTTCGAAGGGCATATTTCTCAGATATGCCGCTCAGATCAAGGCTTATAGAGTTTTTAACAACAGTTCTCGTGTTGTGGAGATAACACCTCATGTTAGTTTTGATGAATCTACTTTTGAGTGCAGGGAACAGACTAAAGGACAACAAGCTGATCCACATGTTCCACAAGCTCTCACCAGATCGCAGGTTCTAAGGCAGAAGAATCTGGCTGAACCATTGGTATGGGCAACCGAGGATGATGATCCTTGTTCCTCTGAAGATGAATGTGAGGACCCCAGCTTATCTCAAGGGGAAACTACAGCTGATGTTACTCCAACTGCATCAGCATCTGAAGCCCAACCGAGCCCGGTTCAAAATGTTGTCCATGTTGAGGATCCAGACTCAACAGCAAATGAATCACCAGTTCTGAAGATCCCAGCATCTCCCACAGCTCAGGTTATCCCATCAGTTGAAATCACAGAACAGCCACTGTTGGAAGAAGAAGGAAGACGCAACAAGAGATGGTATGAAGATCACTCCAAGGACAACATC
The DNA here is from genome assembly GCA_029490685.1 of Schizonepeta tenuifolia. Taxonomy (NCBI): domain Eukaryota; kingdom Viridiplantae; phylum Streptophyta; class Magnoliopsida; order Lamiales; family Lamiaceae; genus Schizonepeta; species Schizonepeta tenuifolia. Next base: position 39,978,942 of record CM055959.1, on the reverse strand, counting down.
ATCGGAGATCCAGCCAAAGGTGTGAGTACTAGGAGCAAAGTTGCAAATCCAGACTCAGCTGAGAAAGATTCCAGCACTTACGCCCAATGTGCTGAGGAGTTGGCAGTTCTTGAGGAGTTCGAACAAGCCAGAGATGTTGCCATGATTTCATGTTTCGTAGCTGATGTGCCAGAACCGAAGAATGTTGTGGAAGCTCTCAACTGTGTTCACTGGACAACAGCCATGCAAGAAGAGCTGAATGAATTTCTACGCAACTGTGTATGGGAGTTGGTAGAAAGACCAAATGGTGTCAAAGTCATTGGATTAAAATAGATTTTCAAGAACAAGAGAGACGCCATTGGATTCATTGAGAGAAACAAGGCAAAGTTGGTAGCTCAGGGATATTGCCAACAAGAAGGAATTGATTTCGAGGATTCCTTCGCGCCAGCTGCAAGGTTGGAAGTCATCCGGATATTTCTAGCCTATGCCGCATTTCACAAATTCAAGGTTTATCAGATGGATGTGAAGTGTGTCTTCCTCAATGGTGATATTAAGGAAGATGTTTATGTTGAACAGCCTCCCGGTTTTGAGACTGGAGATGGAAGAGTGTATAAGTTGAAGAAAGCTATCTATGGCTTGAAACAAGCACCTAGGGCATGGTATGACACTCGGTGGTTTTCTTCTGAACTTGGGGTTCAAACGAGGGTCAGTTGACAAAACACTATTCACCATAAAAGTTGGAGAAGACATACTTGTTGTGCAAATCTATGTCGACGACATCATATTCGGTTCCAAGTCGGAGGAGCTGTGCGAGAAATTCTCAACTCTTATGAAGGAGAAATTCGAGATGTCAATGATGGGCGAGATGAATTATTTTCTTGGGCTACAGGTGAAGCAGTCATCCAAAGGAATTTTTATTAATCAGTCCAAATATACCAAGGAGCTCATCGCAAAGTTCGGTTTGCAGTTAAGTAAAACCACAAGGATCCCGATGAATACTAACTGGAAGATTGAACCCAGATCTGAGGGAAAACTCGTGGATGCCAGTAAGTATAGAGAGATTATTGGTTCTTTACTATATCGAACCGCTAGTCGGCCAGATATATCTTACGTGGTTGGAGTGTGTGCTCGGTTCGAAGTTCAGCCAAGGAAAGCACACATGTTGGCAGCAAATAACATTATTAAGTATCTGAAGGGTACTGTTAATGTTGGATTGTGGTACCCAACTGACGACAATATCCAACTGTTCGGATACTCAGATGCGGATCTAGCCGGAGATCGGTTGGACAGGAAGTCCACATCTGGACAGTGTCAGTTCATGGGAAACAAGTTAGTCTCATGGTTCTCCAAGAAACAAGCATGTGTTGCCACTTCTACAACCGAGTCAGAGTACATGGCTGCCGGTATTTGTTGCATGCAAGTGTTGTGGCTCAAGCAACAGCTGAGAGATTATGAAGTTGCAACTGGACAGGTTCCCATCCATTGTGATAGCTCAAGTGCCATTGCTATCTCTTTGAATCCTGTTCACCATTCTCGGACGAAGCACATTGACATCCGACATCATTTTATCCGAGATCATATTGAGAAGAAGGAGTATCAGTGGAGAAAATTCCAACTGAGATTCAGAGAGCCGATATCTTCACCAAACCTCTAGCCGAAGCACGGTTCAAGATGTTATGCGATCTCCTTGGATTGTTGGATCCATTAGATGAGGAATCAGCCGAACTGAAGAGATAGATATCCATCTGAGGGGGAAGCTTAGATGAAGGGGGAATCTCAGATACGGATCGCCAACCGAAGACATCAGACGTCAGCTGAACAGACGAACTCGAGTCAGCTGATGGTATGCCGCAACATTAGAACACAGCTGATTCCGACATCAGCTGGCAGGTATCATTTATGGCTGAAGGTGTTTATGTTTTAAATGATAATGTTTGAAATAAATTCAAACATTCCTGAGCATGTCAGTTAGATCAAAATAGCCATCATAGCGCATTTAATGTAAAGTACGGCTGAACATCAATAGCCTTACTTTATAGTGCGACTGGGCTGACATAAAAACATTTCACCTTCTCACTCGAACGTATTGGAACTCGGAATTCAACGTCAAGTCAAAGCTAGTCAACAGTCGCGAGATCTCAGCCGTTGATGGATTCGCGCCATTCAACCTTGGCCGTCGATTTCAAACGACCCACTAACCTATAAAAGGCAAAAAATCAGGAAGTGATTTCTTACCTTCTACATTTGTGTTTCTCTGCAGTAACTGTTTATCTTTGTCTCCGATTCTTTCTCACTATTTTCTGCAAGTTCTTGTTTTCTTCTCTCTATATAATCTTCATAGCAACATTAAATGGCACCAAAAGCTTCTTCGCAAGAAAAGAAGATGGCATCATCGGGACTAGCTCTAGTCCCTTCGTCATATGAGGAATCCTTTGATATGATGCTCTCCAAAATTCACTTCGAGCAGATTCTGTCAGAAGACGCTCTGGACTCACCGGTGTTATCCTCCCTTGCCGATCTTCTTAGGGAAAACGGCCTTCTTGAGTGGGCGACGCTCTTCCCTACTCACCTTCTCAGGTGTCAAGTCGGAGAATTCTACTTAAACCTAAAAACTCCCATCGACAGCCGAGATGGCTTCATTTCAGAAATATCCGGTCGTTAGCGAGACGTCCCTGCCAGAACCATCCGTCGTGTCACTGTCTCCATTCTAGTTTCCGATATGCTGCGATCTATCATACCACCAAACCTGACCGCCACGGACACCATCGAGAACATCACCGATGCAGATGCCGATCAATTTCTTGAGAATGCTCTCATCACAGCAGAAAAAATGAGGAGCAACATGCAGTGAACGAAGTTGAAGCCCGAGCATCGACTTTTGTTCGATGTTGTATCCAAGGTTATCTTCGGATACAACGGAGCCTTTGGAGATATCAGCCGACCAAAGCTCAAGCAGCTGATTGCTTTGGAGCATAAGCACAAGCACAACATCAACGGGTTGAAATATTTCGAACACCAGTTGATAATGGAGAAGCAGAAGATTACAAAAACCACAACTGACTCCGGAGAGAAGTTGTTGAGTGTCAAGGGAACTCTCAACTTTGGAGTTAAAATTTCTGCCCTGATCCTTCTCGCAACAAAGGATCAGAACATGGTGTGAGAAGACTATGAGGAGACTCCAGTCAAGAGGCAGATGCTGTTCCCAACAGCCTAGAAAGCTCTAGATGTGATTAGGAGTGTCTACACTCCGAAAGACAAAAGGGAAGCTGTGAAAACAGCTGTGGAGAAAGATACAGCTGAGGAGCTGCCTCCAGCTGTCGGCCGCACTTCAAAATCAACAGCTAGACCCCGACTCAGAGATGAGTCAGATAAGAAGAAAGAGGAAGAGCCAGCTAAGAAGAAGTTGAGGCTTCGCATCAAGAAAAAGTCAGTTGCAAAACCAGCTGAGGAGGAACCAGCTGAGTCGAGTCACTCAGTTGACAAGGATGCGTTTGAAATTGTTCCTCATGAAAGTGGAACTGGGAAGGAGAGGTCTCCCCATCAAGACGTGATAGAAGGGATAGAGACCAATCCGGAAGACGAGCCGATCATGTCCTCGGATGCTTCTTCTTCATCCAAGGAATCCGAAGATCTTCCAACCTCCCCCACGGCAGGAGCTGATGTCGTACAGCCTAAAGAGAGTCTCACAACCGTCACTCAGCCAGAAATTCCGTGCTCCCCGCTCGATGCTAACATTGTGACCACTTCTTCGGCCACTGTTGAGGAACCTCTTGAAGCCAACATCCCCACACAGTCAGAAATTCCGAGCTCCCCGCTTGATGCCAATATTGTGACCACTTCTTTGGCCAATGTTGAGGAAACCCTTGAACCGATTCCTTATGAAAATCTCTCTTCCTCCCCCATCGATGAAGAAGCCGATCGACGAGCCGTCGCGCTGGAACATGAAGGCAAGTTGGCCTACTGCTTTCAGAAGCTGATCGGAATGTTCCCGGAGGCGCGCGACATGCCCACTTTTGCCACGCTTGGAACTGAGCTGTTGTATCAATTCAACATCATATTCAGCCACTGGTATGTCAAGGAAGATACCATCAGGATACACAGCTAGAACCCGCTCAAAGCAGATGAGTCGCGAATAAGGGACTACTTCAACTACACCAACCTTGAAGTTGCGTACAACAACAAGGTTGTACTGCTGACTCGTCGACTGGATATCAGCAAGGCAGAAGGAAGAGACACAAGGGAGTCAACCGAACAAGATTGTGTCGCCTTCCTTGACAACATGCTGGTCAAATCTGCTGATTTCATCGATGACCTTGATGCAGCCGCCGCAGCAGCCAAGCAGGAAGAGGAAGAACTTCAACAGTACCTGGCCAATCGCCAAGCCATGGTCACTGTTGAACAGCCCGCACCTTCTGACCAACCAGCACCAGTTGATTAGCCAGCACCCTCCACAGATGAAATTTGCGAGCTAATAGCTGAGAGGGTCTATCAGCTGAGGAAGGAGATGCTTGCCAACATCCAGCTCAACAAAGAAAAATAGATGAGGATGATGGAAGCTCAGGAGGAAAAGCAAAAGAAGTTGCTGGAAGACAATGATGCGCTGAAGATGAAGCTGGATGATCTTTCAACATCCACCAGCAAGGACATCCATGACCTGAAGACAGCAGTTCTTGGCATCAAATCCGAACTGAACGTGTTCAAGTCCATATTTGACTCAAATCTTGCCAAATCTCAACAGACTCAGGACGAAGAATGGGATTTTCGGTTCGAATCCAGATGGGCTGAGTTCGTCGCTTTCCAAACCGAAGTCACTGAAACCTTCACTGCAATGCAGAAAGCTGATGAAGAGTGCCGTGATAAGGAACTGGCGAAGAAGGTTAATGTGGAATGCGCAGTTGATGAGCTCTTCAACTGGATTCAGCAAGCTGAACAGCAACTCACTTCTCTAGATGGCTCAGTTGCAAGCCTTATTGCTGATGCCAAAAAAAGGGAAGATATGATGCAGCAAGATGAGACCCGGGAAGATGAGACACAAGAAGAGATACCAGCCGAAGAATCTCAGCTGAAGAAGACCCAGCCGAAGAAGACAGCTCCAAAGAAGAAGTCCGCTCCGCCAACCGACAAGAAACAACAACAACTGAAATCCATTGTTGTCGGCGGAGAAGAGATGGCGAAGGACATGGAGCAAGCAGAGGAGTATGGAGTTTCCTACAACTCCATAGCCGAGATTGCAGCCGAGCTCGATGCTGAACTCGATGGTATTACAACCGAAGAGTGTATTGATGCTGCTAAGGCTATGGATGTTCCGGAGAAGGATTATATGAATCCTGAATGGATCAAAAAGTTCGCAGCCAACCAAGCTTCAAGAGTCAACAAATTTGAGGAAGAGCTTGCCAAGGTTACCAATAACTTGGACAGAAATATTGCCTTCCGCAGCCGACGACGAATTGAGAAACATCAAGTAAAGGCTGAAGCAAGAGTGAAGCAATAGAGACTGCCTAGAAAGATCAAGCTACATGGACGCTTCAAGCATGTGGACAAGTGGATGCCAGCTGAATGGAATGATGATTGGGAATCATTCAAACAAGAGTTTGTGCATGATTTCTATTACAGGAAGGTGTTCGCTACTGAGGATCCAAGAAGAGCCTTCAAAGAAGCCCTAACCGAGCTACACTCTGGGGATCCGGGCATGTTCAGCCAGTTTAGGCGAGCAATGATTGATGCAAAGTTGGATATGAACACCGTCCCCGTCCCTCAGAAGGTCACATATCTTCCTCAATTCATTCCAGACACGAGAAATCCTAACCGACAGAAGATCGCAGCTGAGGCAAGAAGAGTCTGTCAGGAACATGGATTGGATATTTCAAAGGAGTCAGATGCAAAAAGAGATATTTTTGTCAGGATTTTCAGCAAGTATGGGCTGAAGTATTAGCCAAGTTAGAGTTTTCGAGCAACTGATGTATTTTTTATTTTTTGTGCATATCTGTGTAAACATCAGTTGTAATGAAAACTTTCATCATATATCCGATTCACCTTGACGTACAATCTCTAGTTGTCCAAGCTCTGAATCGCAAAGTTATTTCAATACCATGTTATAACTGTGCTAACCCTTTGATGTTTAATCTTATAGACTGTCTAGAATTTCAGCTGAGATTTTAGATAGGTCAGTAGGGTTTAGATCAGTAGGGTTTTGGCATCATCAAAAAGGGGGAAATTGTTGGGAAATTTAAGTAAAGTTTTGATTGATTCCAAAACCAACTGACCCCAACCGAGTAGATGTTGTCATATCCTAATGTTAGTATTTAGGCTCGCTGTTTGAGCAATATTGAGATTTTATCTTTACAGGTCTCCAGCTGAAGACGGCAACATGGCGTTACTCAGATAGAACATCAGATGTAAGAAAGACAACTGAGCGTTAAATGAGCGTTCAAGATACAGAACATTAGAGATCAACCTAAACCCTAAACCCTAACCCTAAACCCTAAACCTTAAACCCTAAACCCTAAACCCTGAACCCTGAACCCTAAACCCTAAACCCTGAACCCTAAACCCACCCTTATACACATCCCCAAATCGGGAAAATCTGCAGAGATGAGAGACAAGCCATCGATTTCATAGAACAGAGATCAACGGCTCATCCAACGGCTAGTTGATTCTCTCCGCCTATAAATAGAGGCCTTCATTCATTCATCAAGATTGAAGACAAGACAAGTGTGAGAAAAGATTAAAAGCGAAAGAACGACGAAAAACTGCACATAAGCTAAACTGCAATCAATCTCTAAGAACATCACTAGTTGAGAGTTCATAGAGTGTTAGAATCTGTCTTGGTGTTTTTTATCTTAGTTTGAGTCTTCATTTGTTCAAGCTTAGATCCTAGCTCACTTCTTCGTTAGAGCTAGTAGTTGGAAAAACCCACCCTTATACACATCCCCAAAAACAGTTGTTAGGATCCTACTCTTCCCGAAATTGAGTAGAAAGGTTGATAAGTACCCGTAAACTTATCTGTAAGGTTGATAAGTACCCGCAAACTTCTCTGCACGGTTGCAAAGCCCGCGTAAGCTTTGTGGTAGCTGTCCTAAAGAATTTGGACTGAGTTGTGTGGACTCACAACTCCCCGTGGACGTAGGAGTTCTCTCCGAACCACGTAAATCCTTTGTATGTTTGCGTTTTCAGTTCAGTTACTTTTTGCATATCCAACTGACCAACTAACCAGCACTCAAACCTGCATCTTTACATCTCAACTGATTTGGTTATTGATCGACCTTGCATCTGAGCGTGAGTTGTTTTATACGAGTTATTGTTATTTCCACAACATTCCGCACAACACCACTCTTCCAGCTGAGCTTTCTTACTCAGTTGTGATTCTAGCTGAGTCCTTTTACTCAGTTGTGGTTTTTATCAGGGGGTTATTTTTAAAATTCTTAACTGGTGTATTCCCCCCCCCCCATACACCAGATCTCGTATCGGGACCATCATTAATATAAAGATAATCAGCGGGCATTAATGTAGATTTTTCAGCTCGCTCCGAGGGCTTTGGCTCCCTTTGATCGAATCTTGACCAAAGAAGAAGCGGTAAACAAAAAATTGAAGAGGCAAACAAATAAAAAGAGGGGAAAAAATTTGAAAAAAAAAAATCTGAAATTAAAAAAAATATTTACTATAGCGCATGTAAGCGCGCACGTGAGCCTCACGCGTGGGGTCTGGGCGGATCGGGTTGGGCATCTCTACGATAGAGAATATGTACATAAGTTTTGTTCAATTATTATAGGCAAAATCTCATATGCGACCGGTTGCATAGTATACGACAGCGCGTGATGCGTGCACGCTACGTGTCGGCTTCCCTCGTGTAGCACGTGTTGTGCACGCGCTAATATTTTTTTTTCTTTTTTTTCTTCTTCCAATTTTTTTAAAATTTTCGATTTTTCAATTTCAGTTTTTTTTTTAATTTTAGTTTTTTTTTCAATTATTTTTATTTCAATATATTTTTTTTTAAATTCCACATTTTTTTCACCTTTTTTTTATTTGTCTCTTCCTTTTTTTGTTTGCCGCTTCTTCTTTGATCAAGATTCAAGCGAGGGGAGCCGACGGCCTCGGAGCGAGCCGAAAAAGTCCAAATTATTGTCCGACGATTATCCTTGTATTAGTAATTGGAGTGAAGGCGGAGCTGAAAAATATCTAAAAATTAAAAGAAATATTCGAAAAAAGAAAAACTAATAATATTAATTTTGACTGATCAACACGCGGATTCGATTTCTTGAGAAGAGATCAATTGCACCCAAGTCCTTCTCATCTATATATATTCTATATTCTAGTATATATATATATATATATATATATAAAACCAAATAGCACAATTATTTTCCCGCCAAAACTGCAAGAATAATATTCATTAAATTTTCTTTTTCTTGTTGTTAAAAAATCTACTCTTCATGTAGGTTTGGGAAGTGTAACGGACTCTTCTAGAGAATCGTTTTTAGCTTTTGTAATCTCTTTTTCTGCTTTCTTTTTAGCCCCAATGCAAAATTCAAAATACATTTTTTCTTGGAGATTGAATTGAAGCCTATAAGTATAACCTACGATCTAATATATACTTCCTCTGTTCACGAATCAAATACCTACTTACCCATATTTTTTTGTCCACAAATCAAATACTTACTTACCTATTCGTACAACCAAATCCTCCTATTTTTCCTTTATTTACTACCCTTTGTCATTGATGGATCCACCTCCTAACAACTTTATTCCTACTTTTTTGTCATCATAACAACTTTATTCTTACTTTTTGGTCAATACCACTAATTTTTTGTCAATACCACTGCTTTTTTGTCATTATCCTACTACCCCTACATTCTAACTTTTACCCCACTCAAAACAACTTTATCAGTTTTCTTAATTTCCGTTCAATAAGTCCAATTTTGCCATTTTGGATGTCCCATTCAATAAGTCTCATTTCCTTATTTGGTAAATTTTAACACAATAAAACCCACTTTATGTCACATTCAAACGTGAACAGTATTATTTACTTTATTTGTACAATATTTTTCCACTCAGCACATTTTAACATTAACAATAAAATAATACCTTAATCACACTCTAACTCTATTTTTCTTAATCTACGTACACATCCCAAATGGGACTTGTTTGAGTGGGACGGAGGGAGTATTAGTTATTGTTTAGCATACTACTATTTCAATTTGTAGGCAATTTATAATGGTTTTCTTCTTAATGTTGGCCTGTGTTTAGGTTTTATTTTCTTAAATTTAATTTAACAGCCTAACATACAGGTGTGATAGGCTCAACCTATAGAGGCGCTTCTGAGGTTCGAACCTGAGACCTCTCATTCTCGAGCGCTCAATTTTAATTTTTCATGTTTTGACATTAGCTGCAACATTTTTTAATGAGTTTTTCTCAAGCTATTTGAAGAAATATCTGATTGTTTATTTTGGATGGGTGAGGTTTGTTTTCATTTATAGAAACTTCGTACATGAGAGCTGCACATTATTTGTTACTCCATGAAACTCACAATTTTATTGTAGATTCATTTATCATGAGAAAAATTATAAGTATTTATAAATCATAGACTAGATTCATAAGAAACTGTATATATATAGAAATAACTTCACCATATTTTATTTTACTTTTTGCAAGAAAATTAGTCGACAACTTTCACCGAAGTTAATTCGTACCGACTCTTAGTTTATTTCAAATTCCAATTTCAAACCGCAGATTCTAGAACCATTTGTAATTCTCTATCTATATACATCAATGATACTCCGGTTTTTCCTTTAACTCAACATTTTATAAGATTTTTTCTTTAACATATTGTAGTTGCCTTTTCGCTTGAAGATAATCTCCATCTCTAACATTACTTATTCCATCCTTTTGGTTTTTTTCCCTTACCAGCAGATTTTGAATATTGCAATCTATATTATATTAAAACAAAATAATTTGCAATGCATTTTTCCTCTAATTTTACGTGCCACGTGCAAATAATTGCATGTTTTTCAATGCAAATTCAAATCTTTACATATTTTCATTTTCCCATGTCATTTCAATTTTTCAAATTCAAATATTAAGTTTTTGAGTTTGATTAATTGCCTCCCATTTAGCATGCCATATGCAAATAATTGTGCACTTTCCAATGCAAATTCATGACTTTACATGTTTCTATTTTTCATGTCATTTCAATTTTTCAAATTCAAATATTAAGTTTTGAAGTTTGACAAATGTAGTTTCTATATAATTATGTGTATACTGAATTATTAGTACGAAAAGATAGTAGTCACATTAATTTAATTTTTGTGTTTGCTAAATTTATTATTATATGTAAGAATGTTAACTGAGATGAATTTATTAGTTTAAAATATTTAATCGTAATATAGACATAATAATATTTAAATAATGCTCTATTGACTCTAAAAATGTAGAATCTGTTATAGATTAGATAGATTAGAGAGAGATAAGAGAAGAGAGTAGAGAGAAGATTGTGAGAATGATGTGTTTTCCATTTGAGGACTAAGCCTCTATTTATAGTAGTACATGGAGCATGTTTAGGGATAGTTACTTGCACGACAAGCAACTCGTATTTTGGCAATCAAGCAACAAATTACTTGGCCATCAGGTAATTAACAACTTGCTTGGGTGTCACTCATATATTTACAACACTCCCCCTTGAGTGACACATCCCTAAACTGATGTTGCCTCATTAAAATCTTGCTAGTAAAACTCAATAGGATAAAACCTAGTCGAAGGAAAAAGAGTACAACTGCTCCCCCTGATCTTGAGATCACTGTAGATCTTTGAGTCAACGCATGCCGATCTTGTGTATCAACTTTCTGAATGTTAATGTTGATAATGCCTTTGTAAATAAGTCCGCCAAATTGTCACTTGAGCGAATTTGTTGAAGGTTGATATCACCACTCTTTTGGAGATCGTGAGTGTAGAAAAAGTTGGGAGAAATGTGCTTTGTTCTATCGCCTTTGATGTAACCTTCCTTGAGTTGTGCGATGCACGCAGCATTGTCTTCATACAAAATAATTGGGTTGGCATTTGAGGAAGCTAGCCCGCACGACTCTTGGATATGACTTGTCATATTTCTCAACCATACACACTCTCGACTTGCTTCATGGATTGCAATAATCTCATAATGATTTGAGGACATTGCTGTCAAGGTTTGCTTCACAGACTTCCATGATATAGCAGTTCCACCAATGGTGAAAACGTAGCCAGTTTGAGACTTAGCTTGATGTGGATCAGATAGATGACCTGCATCTGATTACCCTACAAGAGATTGATCTGAACTTTCCAAATAAAATAATCCAAAGTCAATCGTATCTTTTAGATACAGTAGAATGTGCTTAACACCATTCCAATGTCTCAAAGTGGGCGCAGAGCTATATCTTGCGAGAAGATTTACAGAAGAAAATATATCACGTCTAGTATTATTAGTCAGATAAGTTAATGCTCCAATCGCGCTTAGATACGGTACTTCAGGACCAAGTATCTTTTCACCATCTTCAACAGGTCGAAATGGATCTTTCTTTATATCAAGAGATCTAACGACCATTGGTGATGTTAATGGATGAGCATTATCCATGTAAAAGCGCTTTAACACTTTTTCTGTATATGTGGATTGATGAATAAACGTTCCTCCTCGGACACGTTCGATTTGCAATCCAAGACAAAATTTTTTCTTTCCCAAATCTTTCATCTCAAATTCTTTCTTTAAATATTCAGCAGTTTTATTGAGCTCTTCAGGAGTCCCAATTAAATTTAAATCATTAATATAAACTGCTATGATTGCAAATCCATTTTCGGTTTTCTTTATGAAAACACAAGGGCATATATCATCATTCTTGTATCCTTCTTTTAAAAGATACTCACTCAGTCTATTATACCACATACGTCCAGACTGTTTCAACCCATATAACGATTTTTGCAGTTTAATCGAAAATATGCTTTTGGGTTGTGATTTTAATGCTTCAGGAATTTTAAATCCTTCGGGGATTTTCATGTATATGTCATTATACAATGACCCATATAAATATGCAGTTACTACATCCATAAGGCGCATATCAAGCCTTTGTGACACAGCCAGACTAATCAAAAATCTGAAAGTAATTGCATCCATTACTGGAGAGTATGTTTCTTCATAATCAATTCCTGGTCTTTGAGAGAAACCTTGTGCTACGAGTCTTGCTCTATATCTCGTAACTTTATTTTTCTCGGTTCTTTTCTAACAAAGACCCATCTGTATCCAACAGGGATTTCAGATGCCCGAGTTAGGACTATAGGTCCAAATACTTTCCGGTTATCACAGGAATTCAATTCCCTTTCTATAGCTCCTTTCCACATTGGCCAATCATTTCTCTGTTTTTTACATCCAATAAAACTTGATGAGCTATATGAAAGGCGAATATATCATCCAAGATGATATTTTCTCTCTCCAGTATTTGATTAGAGGATGCATAATTTATTGAAATCTCATGATTTTCAGATACTTGTAATTCTTCAGGAATTACATTGCTTTGATGAGTCACTTGTAATTCTTCAGGAATTACATTGTTCATTTTCGTTATTGCTTGGTTTCCATCTTGCCCCTTTCTTTTTCTGGGCTCAGAATCTTTGGAACCAAGTGGTTGACCATGTTTTTAACGAATTTTAGACTCATTTGCTGCCAAAGCTATTTGTCCTTTAGGGACATCAATTTTAGCTGGAGTATTTGCAACATGTATATAAAGATTGTGTCACTTTTCTTGTATCTACAAAGGCATCAGGGATTTGATTTGCAATTCTTTGCAAATGAATGATCTTTTCAACTTCTTGTTCACATTGATTACTTCTGGAATCAAAATGTGACAAGCTTTTCTCATTCCATGATATTTCCCTGTACTTTTTAGGATGTAGATTTGTTCCCCCTAATGTTGGAAATGTCATTTCATCAAAATGACAATCTGCAAACCGTGCAGTAAATAAATCACCCGTCAAAAGTTCAATATACCTTATAATCGAGGGTGAATTAAATCCAACATATATCCCAAGCCTTCGTTGGGGACCCATTTTTGTTCTTTGTGGGGGTGCAATTGGGACATAAACCGCGCAACCAAAAGTTCGTAAGTGAGAAACATCAGGTTCTCGACCAAGAATAATTTACATCGGGGAGTAATCATGATTACCCGATGGTCTTATTCGAACTAATGTTGCGGCATGTAATATGGCATGACCCCAAGCAGTAGTTGGGAGTTTCGACTTCATAAGCAATGGTCTAGCAATTAATTGAAGTCGCTTAATAAATGACTCTGCCAAGCCATTTTGAGTATGGACATGAGCTACTGAATATTCAATCTCAATTCAAATTGCCATACAATAATTTTCAAATGCTTGAGACCTGAACTCACTAGCATTATCAAGACGAATTCTCTTAATAGAATTGTCTGGGAATTGAGCTCTTAACTTTATAATTTGGGCTAGTAGTCTAGCAAATGCTGCATTTCTCGTAGAAAGCAAGCATACATGTGACCATCTAGAAGAAGCATCAATCAATACCATAAAGTATCGAAATGGTCCACATGGTGGATGTATAGGTCCACAAATAACTCCTTGAATTCTTTCCAAAAAAAATGGAGATTCCACATTAACGTTCATATATGAAGGTCTAATGACTAACTTGCCTTGCGCACAAGCATCACATGGCAATTCATTTGTCATAAGAATTCTTTGATTCTTCATATTGTGCCCATATGAATTATTAATTATCCGGCGCATCATAGTAGCTCCAGGATGTCCAAATCTATCATGCCAAAGCATAAAGCTTTTTGTGTAATGAACTTCAGGTTCATGACATGATTTATCTCAATTGCCTTTATGAATGTATAATACATTCCAGAAGGTAGCGTTCGCAATTTTTCTTTTGTCTTCTATCGCTAGACGCAAAAAAATTTATACAAAGATATTCATTGCCACCTTCTGCTATAATTTCAATGTGGTATCCATTACTGCGGATATCCATGAAACTTAATAAGTTCCTCTTAGACTTACTAGAATACAAGGCATTTTCAATATCTAATTTAGTATTATTTGGAAAAATGATACAAGCTCTTCTGGAGCCTTCAATGATGTTTGATGCACATGTTATTGTGTTAACATTATCCTCAGCTAATGTTAATATAATACCCTAGATATTTTCTTCCGACGAGAAATAAAAATTTAAATATTAATTAAGGCTTTGCATGCCTAAGTTAAGGATTTTCGATTCTAAGACTAACGGTGAAATCCGTTTCTGAAAATAAATTTCAGAAATCGGTTAAACGACTACTGTATTAGGGTTTTCGCGTCCGATAGAATTTTCGTTCGAAAACTCAGATCGAAAAACCGTCCGACTTTACATTCACTTATTTTGCAATACGGGTAAGTTAGTAAAAATCAGTTTTTATTTATTTTTCCGGACGAAATTTGGACTGTGAAATCCCGAGTTTTTATCGGATTTTGGAAAACGAATTATGCTTTCCGAGTAAGTGATTTATTTCCAATCTAATGGTCGAATTAGATTTCGTCAAAAATGTAACCATCTAGGATTTTAATTACTCGTTTTATATACGTCGTATTAGACCCGTAAAACGATATATTTTCGACTAAAAATATCCCCTAAACTGCCACCTAACCCCATGACTCACCCTGTTAGATTTTTATCTACTTTATGTTATAATTCTATCCTAACACCTCATTGCTCTCTTCTCTCTCCCAAGATTGCCGCTCCCCCCCCATCTCTTTTCTCTCATCTCTCTCTCCACCAATGTTAATCTTCTTCAAGCTTTCAAAGCTCCACAAGTTATTCATCTACCGATCGATCTTATTTCCGAGTCCATAAACGGGAAGGTAAGAGCTTCCTCTACGGATTGAACCGAACAAAACTTCTTTCCCTCAATATTGTTATTTTCGAAAATTTGGAGAATAAGAAGCATGATGTTCTATGATTAATACATGTTGTTAGATGCATAGGAATGGATTTCTATGGTTGAAATTTCATAAAAATCATCCCCCTTAATTCTTGATTAATACTGAAATTTTATGGAAAATATGTAGGTGAGATTTAGTTTGATTTTTGAGGATTGATTGGTGGATTTATGTTCTATGTATTAATAGATGAATGTAGGAATTTATTGAGATTTTTCTAAAAATAGAAACTAAAATATAAGAGAGAAAGAAATAAGGTTTTGATGTAGTAATGGTTATGTTTTGTATGATGATATAATATAAATGAGATGTAGTAAGAGTATAGATTATTATATAATTTAATTGGATTTTTCTAAAAATAAAATAGAAATTGTAAGAGACGAAAAACCGACGATAAGTTAAGATTCGATAATAATTTGAGGATATGGTTTTCATATTAGTGAATCTTGGTAGTTGATGAACGATATTGGAAAGTTTGAGCAAAATCGGAGAACGTTGAAATTTTAGTAAGAGACGAAGGATCGTCGATAAGTTTCGTATGAATGATGAAATAGGTTTACGGTTTGAATATTCATTAATCTTAGTAATCAAGGAACGTTATTGTAAAATTTGAATGAATTCTAAGAAAGTTGAGATTTTGGTAAGAGACGAGTAATCGAGTTTAAATATCGATAGGAAAGTCGAATAAAGAAACTAATTTGATATTAATGATTGATGTTGATAAACGAACAAGTTTGTAGTTGACGATATTTCCATTCGAGAAATGAATATAGAAGTTAGAAGATTAAAGTTGGAAGTTTGAAATGGAAATTGAATTGGATTTTGGTATAGTAATTGATTAGTTGAAAAGGACGAGGAAATGCTCGTCGTTTGTTTAATCGAGAGACGTGAAGGTGTTCCCGATAAAGGAACACGTGTCTTAACTGTAATTTGTTAATAATTTCGTGAGCTTAAAAGTTGTATAGCATTGATCGAACCTAGGGAATCGTGCGTCAAGTTTTACGAGCACCTAGGGTTTCACTCGGACTGCTTTGCGATACATTACGAAAACTGTCATAACTTTTAGCTCGCTTAACGAAATCAAGATCCGTAAATTGGACAATAAACTAGACATACATAGCTTTCGTTTGGTACCGATTTCATCCCCTTTTTCTCAGAATTCTGTTCTGTATGAACTCCAGAGTTACTGCCTTGTGCAGAAATTTTCCGAAACCTATTTTCTCAAGTTGAATTCTTTTTAACTTTGTTTTTTGTGAACTTCTAAGTCGTTATAAGTTATCGACTCCCGTTAATTAGCTGACCTAAGTGTCGAGTAAAGGAACCGAGTTAGTTTCTAAATGAGATATGAACGAGTCTCGTTTCTTGGATAATCAAAAGAATGTAGTTAAGTGCAAAGGCCTAAAAGTCTTAACCGAATTCGATTTCCTTTTCTTTAATCGTCTCGACCATTTATTAAAGTTTGATTATTTACGTTCAAAGGAGGAAGTCGAGTTTAAAAGACAGGACGGAAGACAGAAGACGGAAGCTTTAGTTGTTCTGTAAATCGCCTAAGGTGGGCTTTTTCATATATCAAATCAAATGAGTGATGCTCGAAAATGTTTACTTATCGCTTTATAACTGTGTTTTAAAGTGATTATCAAGGCATGAAAATATTTGTTTTATGTGAGTTTATTTGTGCCATTCTGAGTTAGCCAACTGCTTTCCAGAAATTATGAGTTAGATACAATGGGGCTAACTAAATCGATCGTACTCTGAGTTAGTATACAAGGGGGATTTTGCAGAGTTTGTGTACACGGTAGCCGGTGTGTGTGGTACCCTGTTGAGGGGTAGCCAGCCACGGTGAGGAATGTTGGGCAAATCGAACGTAACATCTGTCAGAAAAATGCTTGCGCAAGCTATTGTGAAAAGTGAAAGAAAATGTTTAATATGCACAGGCATTTGATGAAAACCCCCGATGCGCTATTTATAAGATGCCTGATTAATCTTTACTTATGATATGTTTTCGGCAATGTGCCCACTAAGTATGTTTATACTTAGCCCTGCATATGTTTTATAAAATGTGCAGGTTGAGTGACGGGAGCGGCGGAGGTTGAGTAGAAGGTTGTGAATAGTAGAAGAACAGTAGGGTTCTAGTTCTACGTTTTCCGCTGCCAAACTTTTTTTGTGTCAATATATATATTTTGGTCTAAAGTCCCGTACTTTGAACTTAGTTTCTTTTGAGAACAACTCTGTCGAGCGATCCTTCAAGGTCTACTCTCTTCCTTTTTAATAAAGTTTGTTCATAAATATCAGTTGTTGTTTAGTTAAATGTCTGTTTATTCATTTATCCCCCTTCTTCCCCGCTTCTTTAATCCAACCCCTAGTCGCACTCCGGCTTTGCCCTCCATCAGGATTTGGGGCTATGATAGAGTGGTATCAGAGCAATCATTTCAGCTCTGCATACAAGTTCCTTTCAGTAGTACGATAGGGCATTTGTATATGCTTTACACCTAAGTCTTCTTTCAAGTAAAGTTAGGTTGTAACATTAAGTTTAAGAGTGTAGACGACAACTCAACCTCCCGCTACGTCGACTCAACCAAAGAAGGAAAGAAAGGAAAAGTGTTTCAGAAGAGTGTTTTCTTTTAAAAAAAGAATTTTTGTTTAAGTATGCAAGTATGATTGTGAATAAGTATGCCAAGAATGAATTTGATTGAAGTATAAGAATTATACTTTGTGATATTATGTGAATTATGTGAAAGTATGAGTACTATACTTTGTGATAATATGTGAAATTATGTGAGCTATAATTTCTTTGATTGAGATGTTTTGTTGGCATGAGAATCTAGACTAATTCTAAAGCCTTCCCGATTCATTGAGAACATAGACGTTTGAGAAGCGTTGGTTTCGAAATATTCAAAAGATGATCGGAACGAGAAGGACGGAATAAAGAAAATCAAAGTGAATAAACGAATGTCACATGCGTAAAGTGACATGAACACAGACTCGTTAGAGTCGACTTGTTTTTATAAATGAAAGCCGTAAGAGTTTCCTTTCAAAGAAATAAAATAAAGAATAATGAGATAAAAAGTTAAAAGATGGAAAGAAATCGCGGGAAATGTTTTTGTTACGTGTATTGTTTGAGTGCAATTTCTTGAAATTGCTAGATGATTAAGATAAGTTGTGATTAAGTGGTTAAGTATTGCAATTTGAATAATGGAATATTCTAATTGTAATTTAAGAATTTCTTAAGATATGTTAATTAACCTACCAGTCACTGATCCGTGTTCTCTTTAAACCCCGTAGGATAGCTGCTAGACGTGTTGGACCACGAACGGCTATACCTCTAGGAGAGCGTTCCATCGTAGAGCAGATTATACATGAGTACCATATTTACGCACACGACTCAGGTCATGACATAAGACAGCTTGTCAGCAACTTCGCTTCGCACTATTACCCGGCTAGATATTTTGTTGATAAACAGAAAGATATGAAGGACCTTATTGGTCGACTACCAAGGAATGGCAAGGATGAGCAAACAACACCGCCTGGTACTATCTCACTTTAATGGGAGACGCTGTAGAACCCACAGGGGACTTTATAGGATTCACCTTAACAATTTAGGCACGACATCTACAGAGTCGATATATTGTACCTGTTCCTATACTACCCCATTACCTTTACCGCTACATTCCGGTTGTTCCAAAACCAAGGTCACTCTTCGAGATGGACCCAGTGTTTGCCGAGTTTCTAGAAATACCACCTATACTTGCTCCTCTTAACAACTATCTCCCAGAGCTAGCCTCGTTTGTTGAGGAGGTGGGATCGGCGTCAGACTTAGCTTGGTACGTCTTGGACCGGAGTTAGGGAACAGTTTGAGGTAGGACCATCAGGGGTCCCTTCCCCAAAGGCATACATGCCTAGTTCGCACCATGAGCACCCGTTTCCTCCTAATAAGTAGACTACAGCAACCAGCTTTGCCGATTTGGTTCTGCACTTAGAGAGGACCGTCCAGAGATACCACCGCCACCACCTCTAGTGCCAATGGACAACACTGCGACTAAGGTTGGCAAAACACTTGCGTCAGTCTTTGGAGCAGACTTAGAGGAGGACCCTATGGGGGATCTTAAGGAGGTTTCGGTTGTAAAGGGTAGCGAGGACTCAACTGCAGCTTCTTGAGTAGTCAGTCATAAAAGTATTAGTAGTTTTTAAGATATTTTTCTATATAGATCAGATCAGTAGACTTCTTTTTGTAGTACTCTATGCAAATACGGAGTTTTATGGATCGTTTCCGTTCTAGTACTTCCAGTAGGTACAGAAATGCAATTTGTTAGTACATCATGTGCAATAGATAGGCAGTTAGCCTAGTTCAGACTAGTCGTAGTCTGGTTTTGTATAAAGTCCTCGTTGGAGGCAAAGTCAGTATTCTTTTTGACATATATATATATACTTATGACCCGTAAATAGTCTTTGATCTTATGAAAGTTTCTTCTAAACGCGATTAGAAGAAAAAGTTTAGATGAATATTCTGGTTTAACTTGGGAAGTTAAGAGTTTAAAGAGCTAGTATCGAAGTTATTATCTATTTTCTTTTCCGTGAACTTGTTTAAGTTAGAAAAAGGGTTTAGTAAATAAGGGAATGCTTAAAAGCAAAAGTGCTAATGAGAAATCTTGTTTCCTATAGTTTCAAAATGCCGCTGAAAGTAGTTAACACCGGAAGAGGACCTGGTAGTCCTAGAGGACCTGGTAGAGGTCAAGGACAACATGGAAGCGAAAAAGAGCAAAGACACCAAGCAACCCCTTCACTCCCACTACCCCCACAATATCGTAACATTGAGGATTTATTCTTCAAAAGAAATCCACATGTTTTTAATGGATCCAGTAACCCAAGCAATGCTGAGCTTTGGGTACGATCTATAGAAAGAATCTTTAAGCTTCTAGGATATACTGATAAGGAGCGCCTTTCATGTGTTGCGTTTCAACTAGCCGGACCAGCTGATTACTGGTGGAAGGCTAGGCAGAAAGTTATACTGGCGAAGCGAATGACTCAAATTACTTGGGAAGAATTTAAGGAGGCATTTTATGATAAATATGCATCCGATCAAATGGATACCGAAGAGGAAATAGCAAAGAAGTTTCGTGGAGAACTTAAAAATAAATTAGGAGTAGCATTAGCCAGTCACGAGGGACTAAGCTATACGGAAATACTAGGACGAGTCCTAGAAATAGAGGCAGTTGTGCCGGATAAAAGAAAGAGTGTAGCGTCCATACCAACACCAACCCAGGCTCCAATTCAAAACCTTTCCAACGACAATAACAACTATAAAGGAAAAAGAAAATGGGAAGGAGGAAATAACAGTGGCTGCTATCAGCACTACAAAGATCAGGGGAACCAGAGAGGAAATCAGCGAGGCTTTCAGCAGCCTAACCAGAATTACAACTACGGTAAGAAGTCGTGGCAAGGGAATAAACTACAAGGAAATAAACAATCAGGACAGTGGAAGGGAAATAATCCATAAGGACAGTTGCAAGGGCAACAAAGGAACAATAATCAAGGAGGAAACAACCAAGGAAAAATCCTTCTTCCTACGTGTCCTAAGTGTAATGGGGCGCATTCCGGTGTTTGTCAGGCAGGCACGGGTAGTTGTTTTAAATGCTGGCAGATGGGGCACATGAAGAGGTATTGCCCGAAACCATCTCAAACGGTGGAACCAAACCAGTATGGTCAGCCCCAACCCTTAAAGGCAATTCAGGCTCAGACGCAGCAGCAGTATCAACAGCAGTAGAGTGCAAGGGCATTCATGATTAGGCAAGAGGCACACAATAGGGGCAAGGGAAATTTGGCAAGTATTGGACGAACCTCCTAATTACCCTGTCATAAATTGCTTCATACAAGAGTTTTATATTCGTTTATTTTTTTAGTGCCTGTTGACACTGTAGAAGTAAAACCAGAGCGTGCTAATCATGAAATGAGAATAACCATGCCTTAGGAGAAATTATCATTACTCCCTTAAGTTTTGCTCGAACAGAGAATTTGACTTAGAATCTTTTAAAAGATCATAGCAAACAATCTGAACGTAACGAAAAATGTTCGACTTAGATATAATCCATGGGATGGATCGATTATCTGTTAAACTTCGCCATTCTGTATGGAGCATACGCTAAAGGAGTTAGAAGAACTTAAGATCCAACTACAAGAGTTATTAGATCTTGGTTTCATCAGACCAAGCGTTTCACCTTGGGGAGCACCTGTTTTATTGTCAGAAAGAAGGATGGTTCTATTAGGATGTACATAGATTATCGAGAACTAAATAAGATCACCCTTAAGAATAAGTATCCTTTGCCAAGAATAGAAGACCTCTTTGATCAGCTTAAGGGCGCAGGCATCTTTTCGAAAATAGACTTAAGATCTGGGTATCATCAATTGAAAATCTAACCCGAGGATATACCTAAGACTGCATTCCGAACTAGACATGGCCATTACGAATTCTTAGTTATGCCATTTGGTTTGACTAATGCTCCCGCAGTATTCATAGATCTCATGAATCGAATTTTTCACCCGTACTTAGGCAAATTCGTCTTAGTATTCATTGACGACATTCTCATTTACTCCAAGAATGAGAAGGAGCACGAGGAACACTTGAGGATAGTGTTAAAAATGCTTAGAGCTGAGAAACTTTACGCCAAATTCAGTAAGTGCGAATTTTGGCTGAAAGAAGTGATGTTCCTTGGACATATAGTATCAGCAGAAGGTATCAAGGTAGATCCTACCAAGGTAGAGGCAGTACGCGATTGGAAATCGCCAACAAGTTCCAACGAGATTAGGAGTTTCTTAGGTTTAGCCGGCTATTATAGGATATTCATCGAGGGATTTTCTACAATCGCTAGACCTATGAAGCAACTGCTACGGAAGGAAAACAAGTACAAATGGACGGACGAATGCGAGAAGGGTTTTCAGACACTCAAGGAAAAGTTAACCACATCACCCGTGTTGGCTCTGCCAGAAGCGAATAAGGAATACGTGATCTATACAGATGCTTCAAAGAACGGATTAGGATGTGTGTTGATGCAAGACGGAAAGGTGATAGCTTATGCTTCACGACAACTTCGACCTCATGAAGTTGAGTACCCAACCCACGACTTAAAACTAGTAGCCGTTGTGCATGCATTGAAAATTTGGAGACACCATCTCTATGGTGTTAGGGTTGAGATTTTTTACGGACCATAAAAGTTTAAAGTACTTCTTCAAGCAAAAGGAATTGAATATGAGACAAAGACGATGGCTCGAATTAGTCAAGGATTATGATTGTGGTATCAACCACCATCCAGGAAAAGCAAACGTAGTAGCAGATGCGCTGAGTCGCAAGACTCCAACCAAGTTAGGATGTCTTTTCGTTGAGGAAGAAACTCTTGTAAGAGAATTTGAGAAAATGAACTTAGAAGTGCTCGATGCACCTGAAATAAAAACAAACCATATAGCAGCACTCGTAGCTACACCGGACTTACGAGAGAGAATCATAAGTGCACAAAGAAAGGACGAGTCAATTGAGAAGCTTCGACTGAGGATAAGAACGGATAAACCAGACGGTTTTTCCGAGGCACCAGATAATGCGATTTTGTTTGAAGGCAGACTTTGTATCCCTGAAGACAACGAATTGAAGAACGATATCATGAGTGAGGCTCACGATACGCCGTATACAGCACACCCAGGGAGTACAAAGACGTATCAAGATTTAAGAAGGAATTACAGGTGGAACGGTTTGAATCGAGATGTTGCCTTGCTTATAGAACGATGTTAGGCTTACCATCAAGTGAAAGCTTTATACCAACAACCGCAAGGAATGTTGCAACCATTAAGTATTCCAACGTGAAATGGAAAGATATAGTTATGGATTTTGTGACAAGTTTGCCCAATTTAGAAAAGGAAATACTGCCATATTGATGGTCCCGATACGAGTTACTGGTGTATGGGGGGGGGGGGGATACACCAGTTAGGATTTTTGAGCTTTCAAAAAAACTTAACCCTTGAAATCAACTTCAACTGAGTGAGAGGACTCAGTTGGGATCTCACAGCTGAGTAAGCAACCTCAGCTGAAAGGTTGGTGCTGTGCGGAATATGGTGGAAAATAAACTCGTAAAATCAAACTCACGCTTTTATGCACGGTTGGTCAAAACCAAAACTCAGTCCAAGTTCTTCTGGACAGAACCACTCAGCTTACGCGGGCTGAGCAACCGTTACAGTTTAGTTTCCGGGCACTAAACAGCCTAAGTCAAGTTTGCAGGTACTTGACGACCTGACTACTCAATTACAGGAAGAGTAAGGTCCTAGCACACTTTTTAGGGTGTGAGAAAGGGTAGGATTTCCAACTACAGCTCGATCAAGAATGAGAGCTGGATCTAAGGCTTGAACGAATAAACACTCAACCTAAGATCAAAAACAGTTTCGAATTCTAGGAACCCTCAGCTACTAATGTTTTCTCAAATTGGAACTCTCAGCTGCTGATGCTCTTAGATGATGATGTTGCAGATTTGCTTTGATTTCTCTCGAGAAAGCTCTTGAATTTTTCGTCGTCTATGTGTCTATCTGCATATCTATCCTTCTCGAATGAGAGGATCCCTCTATTTATAGGCGGAGAGAATCAACTAGCCGTTGGAGGAGCAGTTGATCTCTGATCGATTGAAAGCGATGGCTTGTCTCTCATCTCTGCAGACTTTCCCGATATGGCATCTGTGCTCTTCTGCTTTCCATCTGAGACAGCCTTGTGTTGGGCCAGATGGGGTAATGACTGAACGGTCAAACCCTCATGTGACTTCCTTTTGAAACTCAAATCTTTGACAGTCAACTTCGGTTTGTCGGTTGAAAGTCTTGACCTTCATCTGAGTGATCTTCAGCTGATGTTCCGATCTGTCGAGTTCTCAGCTGACTTTGAACTTCAAAACAGTTGAACTCCTTGTTCAGATTCTATAACTGAGGTTCTGAAACTGAACCCTCAGTTGTCTTCCACTTCTTTACTCAGATGGGTTTGAACCCTCAGATGATTTCCTTTTCATCTGATGTTCTCTTCCTCTCAACTGTTTCTCATCTGATGAACGCTCAGTTGGTTTCCTTCAACTGATGTTCTGAAGACTTCCCCTTGTTTGCATGTGAACAAATGAACTCTCAGTTGTCTTTCTTCACAACTGATGTTCTGTCTGAGTGACGCCTTGTTGCCATCTTCAGCTGGAGACCTGTAAAGATAAAATCTTAACTTTGCTCAAACAGCGAGCCTAAATTCTAACATTAGGTATTGGCAACATCTACTCGGTTGGGGTCAGCCGGTTTTGGAATTCATCAAAACTTATACTAATAAATTTCCCAACAATTTCCCCCTTTTTGATGATGCCAAAACCACTTACAACTTGAAACCACTACTGATCTAAACCTCACTAACTTATCTAAAATCTCAGCTGAAATTCTAGACAGTCTATAAGATAAAACATCAAAGGGTTAGCACAGTTATAACATGGTATTTAAAAGACTTTGTGATTCAGAGCTTGGACAATGAGGGATTGTTCATCAAGGTGAATCTTATAACGGAATAGTTTTCATTACAACTAATTGTTACAAAAGATAGACTCAAAAATCAAAAAAAAATTACAACAGTTGCTAGAAAACTAACTGAGCTAGTATTGTAGCCCATACTTGCCAAAAATCCTTACAAAAATTTCCCTCTTAGCAGGTGACTCCTTAGAGATGTCCACTCCATGCTCCTTGCAGACCTGCCTCGCCTCAGATGCAATCTTCTGACGGTTCGGGTTGCTAGAATCCGAGAGAAGAGGTGGCCGATAAGTAACCCTCTTGGGAACTGGAACAGTGTTCAAGTCCAGGTTGGCGTCAATCATGGCCCTCCTGAATTGACTGAACATGCCCGGGTCACCTGAGTGCAACTCAGTCAGCGCCTTTTTGAACGCTCTCCTTGGGTCGTCAGTTGCGTAAACCTTCCTGTAATAGAAGTCGTTCACGAACTCCTGCTTGAACATCTCCCAATCCTCATTCCACTCGGTCGGCATCCACTTGTCAGTATGCCTGAACCGACTCTCAACCTTGGACTTTAGAGGCAACCTTTGTTGCTTCAACTGAACTTCCGCCTTTGATTGGATTCTGTTGATGCGGCGTCGGCTGCGGGAGGCAACGTTGCGGTCCAGGTTCTGAGAAACCTTCTTCAGCTCAACCTCGAACGGGTTCACCCTCCTCGCCTGGCTGGCGGCAAACTTTCTGATCCAGCTCGGGTTCATGTAGTCCTTCTCCTCTACATCCATAGCCTTGGCCGCTGCAATGCACTCTTCGGTTGTTATCCCGTCGAGTTCAGAATCCAGCTCGGCTGCGATCTCGGCTATGGAGCTGTAGGAAACTCCAATCTTCTTTGCCTGCTCCAAGTCCTTAGACATTTCGGCTCCACCGACTTCGGTTGTCTTGGCAGCAGCAGACTTCCTTCTCCTCAGCTGAGATTTGGATGGTTGAGCAGCTGGCACTCCTTCTTCTTGGGTCTCTTCTTCTTCCTGTGCTTCACCCTCCTTCTCCTTCTCTTCCCCCTTTTTGGCATCAGCAACAAGGCTTGCTACTGAACCGTCCAGAGAGTTGAGTTTGGCCTCGGTGGATTGAACACGGTTGAAGAGTTCATCGACCGCACACTCCAGTTCGATCTTCTTCGCCAGTTCGGAGTCCTGGCGCTCTTGTTCTGCCTTCTTCAAGACAGAGAGGTTGTCGTTGACCTCTGTCTGAAATGCAACGAACTCAGCCCAACGCGACTCGAACTGGGACTCCCATTCAGCATCTTGCGTCTGTTGGGACTTGGCCAGATTTGAGTCAGCCAAGGACTTGAAGACATTCACTTCCGACTTCAAGCCCAACAGAGTGGATTTCAGTTCCGACACGTCCTGACTGGTGGAGGAGGAGAGATCATTCATCTTCATCTTCAGCTCGGCATTCTCCTCCATCAGTTGTTGATACTTCACTTCTTGAGCTGCCAACTCCCTCAGCTGGTCATCGTGTTGGTGTTGGAGGTTGGCGAGCAGCTTGGTCCTCAACTAGTTTACCCTCTCAGCCATTAGCTCGCAGATTTGTTCTGTTGAAGGAGCGAGCTGAGCAGCTGGAGAGGCTTGAGCAGACTGAGCTAGAGGCTCAGCTGTGACCATGGCTTGACGGTTTGCCGGTACAGCTTCAGGTTCTCCTCCTCTTCTTTTGCGGCGGCGGCGGCTGCTGCATCGACATCTTCAAGGAAGTCGGCTGATTTCACCAACATGCTGTCAAGGAAGTCGACGCACTCCTTTTCAGCTGCCTCCCTTGTGTCCTTCCCTTCAGCCAGACTCAGGTCCAACCGTCTAGTGAGCAACGCGATCCGGTTGTTGTACGCCACCTCCAAGTTGGAATAGTTGAAGTAGGCTCGGATGCGGGACTCGTCAGATTTTAGCCTGTCCCAGCTCAGTACCCTGATTGTGTCTTCCTTGACATACCACTGGCTAAAGATCAGGTGGAACTGGTACAGTAGCTCGGTTCCCAGTGTGGCGAAGATGGGCATGTCGCGAGCCGCAGGGAATAGACCCAACAGCTTTTGAAAGCAGTAGGCCACCCTGCCTTCGTGCTCGTCAGCAACAGCCTGCAGGTCCTCCGCTTCATTGATCGGGGAGGGGGTGAGATTGTATGGTTCGGGTTCAAGAGGTTCATCGATGTTGGCCAAAGAGTCGGTCACAACACCGGCATCGAGCTGAGAGCTCGGAATTTGGGATTCAGTTGGGGAAGAGGGTGGAATGGTTTCCTCAACATCGGCTGAAGGAGAGGTCACGATGTTGGCATCGAGCTGAGAGCTCGGAATTTCTGGCTCGGTTTGGGTAGAGAGAGCAAGAGGCTCTGGGGGCGGTACAGCATTTGCTCCAGCTGTGGAGGAGGTGGTAGCATCTTCGAGGTCCTCAGATGAGGAGGATGCATCCGACGTCTCCATGCCCTCAGCCTCATCAGCTCCGGGGCCTCGAGGTGCGATCTCGAATGATGCAGCCTCAGCTGAGCGGCTGGATTCGGAACGCTCCTCAGCAGGTGTGGACTTGACCTGCGCTCCCTCCTCGTCTGGAGCTTGTTCCTCAGCTGGCTCCTCAGCTGGAACTTCAACTGGCTCATCAGCTGACTCGTCAGCTGGAACATCAGTTGGCTCATCAGCTGGCACCTCAGCTGCCTTCTTGATTGTCTTCTTGAACCTTACCCTTAACTTTTTCTGGGCAGGTTCATCAGTCGACTCCGTCTCAACGTCAGCTCGGCGACGTGAGGCTTTGGATTTTGTGGGGCGAGCAGCAGCTTGTTCTCCCTCAGCTGTTGACTTAGCTGGCCTTCCCGACTCCCTCTTGTCCTTGGGAGTGTAGACACTCCTCAGCACCTCCTGTGCTTTCTTGGCCGTCGGGAACAGCAACAACTTCTTCAGTGGCGTCTCCTCGCAGTCAGCCCAGACCATGTTGCGGTCCTTTGTTGCGAGGAGGATGAGGGCGGAGATTTTGCATCCGAAGTTGAGCGTGCCCTTCACACTCAGCAGCTTCTCTCCAGACTCAGTCGTAGTCTCAGAGATCTTCGACTTCTCCATCATCAACTGGTTCAGAAAATATTGGAACCAGTTGATTTAGTGTTGGTGCTCCAGGGCCAACAGCTGTTTCAACTTGGGTCGGCTGATGTCGCCGAACGCACCACTGTATCCGAACACGACCTTCGACACGACGTCGAACAGCAGGCGGTGTTCAGGCTTCAGCTTAGTCCTTTGCATGTTGCTCCTCAACCGCTCTGGCTCGATCAGAGCATCCTGTAGAAATTCATCCGCCTGTTCGTCGGTAATATTCTCCAGGAACTCGGTGGCGGTGTGGTTGATTGGTATGATGTATCGGAGGACATCGGACACGTCAATGGAGAAGGAGACACGACGTATTGTCCTTGCCGGAACATCCCTTTGTCGGCAGGACACCGTCGTAGAAACTCCCTCTGAACCGTCAAGGGGGCGAAGAAGATTGACGTAGAATTCTCCAACTTGACGCCTGAGCAAGTGAGAGGGACAGAGCTTGGCCCATTCCAGAAGTCCGTTCTCACGGAGAGTGTTGGCGAGAGGGGCTAGGACCGGCGACTCTAGATCCTCGTCGGAGAGGATCTGCTCGAAGTGAATCTTCGATACTAACATATCGAACGATTCTTCATACGTTGTAGGCACGAGGGAAGGTCCGGATGATGCCATTCTTTTGCTTTTGGGTGCCATTAAATCACTGCAAAGGTAATATATATAGGGGAGGAAGAAATCTATTTGCAGAAAAGGGTTAGGCAGAAAAACTGGAAGACGATGAATAGTATGATTGATAAGCACGAATGAGGAAAGTAGGAGATATCTTCCTGATTTTTCGCCTTATATAGGTCTTTGACTTGGATGAGATCAACGGCTGGGTTTAAATGGCGCGAATCCATCAACGGCTGGGATTACGCGACTGTTGACTATCTTTGACTCGACGTTTTGATCCGAGTTCCAACCAGCGCGTGAGAAGGTGTACAGTTTCATGTCAGCCCAGTCGCACTGCCAGCTGATGTCTGAATCAGCTGTGTTCATTAGTCGAGTTCCTCAGTTGCCGCATACCATCAGCTGACTAGAGTTCGTCTGTTCAGCTGACGTTTGACGTCTTCAGTTGGCAATCAGTATCTGATATTCCCCTTTCAGCTGAGCTTCCCCCTTCATCTGAGCTTCCCCCTTAAGTCGATATCCGATTCTTCAGCTCGGATGAATCCTTATCAGCTCGGATGACTTCTTAGCTCGGATCCAAAAGTCCTAGAAGATCACACAGCATCTTGAACCGGGCTTCAGGAAGAGGTTTGGTGAGGATGTCAGCTCTCTGAATATCAGTTGGGATCTTCTCCATGGACACATCCTTCTTCTCAATATGATCTCGGATGAAGTGATGACGAATATCGATATGCTTAGTCCGAGAGTGATGAACAGGGTTTAGAGAGATAGCTATGGCACTCGAGCTATCACAATGTATGGGAACCTGTCCAGTTGAGACTTCATAATCTCTCAGCTGCTGCTTCAGCCACAATACTTGCATGCAACAGCTTCCGGCAGCCATGTACTCTGACTCGGTTGTCGAAGTAGCAACGCACGCTTGTTTCTTGGAGAACCATGAAACCAGCTTGCTTCCCATGAACTGACAGTGTCCAGAAGTAGACTTTCTGTCCAACCGATCTCCTGCTAGGTCGGCATCTGAGTATCCAGCTGGATATTGTCATCAGTTGGGTACCACAATCCAACATTGACAGTTCCCTTCAGATACTTAATGATGTTCTTTGCTGCCAACATGTGTGCTTCTCTTGGTTGGACTTGAAAACGAGCACACACTCCAACTGCGTATGAAATGTCTAGTCGGCTGGCAGTTAGGTAGAGCAGCGAACCGATGATCCCTCTATACTGGCTGGCATCAATGAGCTTTCCCTCAGCTCCTGGTTCGATCTTCCAGTTCGTGTTCATAGGGATCTTGGTTGTCTTACTTGTCTGCAATCCGAACTTGGTGATGAGTTCCCTTGTATATTTGGACTGGTTGATGAAAATCCCTTCAGGTGACTGCTTCACTTGTAATCCAAGGAAATAATTCATCTCGCCCATCATTGACATCTCGAACTTTTCCTTCATAAGATCGGAGAATTTCTTGCACAGCTCCTCCGACTTGGACCCGAAAATGATATCATCGACATAAATTTGCACGACAAGTATATCTTCTCCAACTTTGATGGTGAACAGAGTTTTATCAACTGAACCTCGTTTGAACCCCGAGTCCAGTAGAAATCCACAAAGAGTGTCATACCATGCTCTTGGTGCTTGCTTTAGACCATAGATAGCTTTCTTCAGCTTGTACACTCTTCCATCTCCAGTCTCAAAACCAGGAGGCTGTTCAACATATACATCTTCTTTTATATCTCCATTGAGGAATGCACACTTCACATCCATCTGATATACTTTGAACTTGTGATGTGCGGCATAGGCTAGAAAGATCCGGATGGCTTCCAGCCTTGCAACTGGTGCAAAGGAATCTTCAAAGTAAATTCCTTCTTGTTGGCAGTATCCTTGAGCTACCAACCTTGCTTTATTCCTCACAATGAATCCAATGGCGTCTCTCTTGTTTTTGAAAATCCACTTTAGTCCAATCACCTTGACACCATTTGGTCTTTCTACCAACTCCCATACACAGTTGCGTAGAAAATCATTCAATTCTTCTTGCATGGCTGTTGTCCAGTGGACACAATTGAGAGCTTCCCCAACATTCTTCGGTTCTGGAACATCAGCTACATAGCAAGAAATCATGGCAACATCTCCAGCTTGCTCGAACTCCTCTAGAACTGCCAATTCCTCAGCATATTGGGCATAAGTGTTGGATTCTTCCTCGGTTGAATCTGGATTTGCAACTCTGCTCCGTGTGCGCACACCCTCGGTTGGATCTCCGATGATGTCGTTGGTGGAATGAATTTCATACCATCTTCGGTTGCGTCTTCCTTCTTCTTCCAACAGTGGCTGTTCAGACATCTGAGTTGGAGTCTTCAGAGCTGGTGATTGATCAGCTGTTGAGTCTGGATCCTCAACATTTACAATAGATTGAACCGAGTTCGGTTGGGCATCGGATGCTGATGCAGTTGGAGGGACATCAGCTGAAGTTCCCCCTAGGGACGAGCTGAGGTCTTCGCATTCATCTTCAGAGGAGTATGGGTCCTCATCCTCAGTTGCCCATACCAGTGGTTCAGCTCGGTTCTTTTCGCGAAGAGCTTGCGATCTGGTGAGAATTGGTAGAACAGCTGGATCCGCGTGTTTTTCCTTTACCTGTTCCCTGCACTCGAAGGTAGATTCATCAAAACTAACATGAGGTGTTATTTCCACAACACGAGAGTTGTTGTTGAAAACTCTATATGCCTTGATCCGAGCTGCATATCCAAGAAATATGCCCTTCGAAGCTTTGGCATCAAAGGTTTTCAACTGAGTCTTCCCATTGTTATGAATATAACACTTAGATCCAAAAACACGAAAATAAGAAATATCTGGCTTTCTACGTCTCCACAGCTCGTAGGGCGTCTTTCCCAACCGCTTGGTGAGAAGAGATCGATTCTGTGTGTAGCATGCTGTGTTGATCGCTTCAGCCCAAAATCTCTTAGGCAGTGCTGAGCTCGCTAACATGGATGTGGCTGCATCCTTCAGAGTTCTATTTCTTCGCTCAGCTACGCCATTCTGTTGTGGAGTACGCGCGGCTGATGTCTGATGGGTTATGCCATTCTTCTCGCAATACTCAATGATGGTTTCATTTAGAAACTCCGTTCCACGATCTGATCTGATAGATATGATCTTCATCTCTTGTTGGTTCGATATCCGATCCATCAGCTTGGGCAGCTCATCTCGGGTCTCACTTTTGTGGCGCATGAAGATGGTCCACGTATATCTTGAGTAGTCATCAGTTACAACCAATGTATATTCGTTTCCATTAATGCTTTTTGGTGTAACTGGCCCGAAGAGATCCATGTGGATCAGCTGTAACACTCGGTCAGTTGAAGGAGTTGACTTCAACCGGAAGGAGGTTCTAGCGAGCTTTCCCAGCTGGCATGCACTGCAGATGTGTGTTGTTGAAAACACTCGGTTAGGTATGCCTCTTGCATGTTCTTGTCTGGCAAGTCGGTTCATCGTCTTGAAGTTCAGATGGTTGAGCCTTTTGTGCCACAGCCAGCTCACATCCGAACTGCTCTTTGACAACAGGCAAGTGTCAGGGAGGCTGCTGTTCCAGTCAGCGTAGTATACATTCCCTGTTGGAGATCGATTTCCCAACAATATCACCTGCTTTGATCCGACATCTTTAACTCTGCAACCCTGTGCATCAAACTTGACAGAGAACCCATTATCACAGAATTGGCTGATGGAGAGCAGGTTATGCTTCAATCCATCAACAAAAGAGACATTACAAATTGAAACATGATTGGTTTCAAGGGTACCGTAACCTCTGGTATAACCTTTTGAGTTATCACCAAAAGTAACTGATGGACCTTCTTTCTCCACGAAATTCCAAGCAAATCCTTCAGATTTGTCATGTGTTTCGAGCATCCACTATCCATCACCCACATTGTTGTAGACGCCTTCTTCTTCCTCAGCTGTTTCTCCTGTACCTGCAAGGAGAAACTCGCTTAGGTCCCCAATTTCAGTTGGGTCCTGGAGGGTTAGAACCAGTTCCCGCTGGAACCGTGCGTCGCTTTTCTCTGTACACTCGAATAGCCTTGTCATTCCAAATAATCTGCCCATTTTCATCAATTATAACAACACCCCGGTTATCCTTAGGCTTGTTGTTTGAAATGATGCTCTGTTTCTTGGGAGGAGTTGGATTTCTCCCATGTTGGGCTTTAGGAGGTGAGGCTTTCCCCCTGTTTTGATGGCGATTCTTATCCTGTTGAGTTTGTCTGTGAGGTCGGACGCCTTTGTGGAATCTTCTTGGCTGATTCTGATTCCATTGCCTTGGCTGTTGACGATAGTTGTTCATGCCCGGATGTTGATTCATGTTGTGGCATGAGTAACCATAGCTGTCGTAACTTTTCCACATAGGTTGACTCTGTTGGAACCTCTGATTGTTGTGGTGAAGGAACCGTTGTAGATTATGTCGGTTGAAGCTTGGTCGATTATCACGTCGGTTCTGAGCTTGGATATGTTGTCGATTTTGAGCTTGATTGCGACTCCGACGTCTCCGGTTCCTCCGTTGAGTCTTGGAACATTCCCCCTCGGTTGTAGACTCCAGGGACTGTTTTGTTGGTGCTCCATCTGCAGCTCCTTTGCCTTTCTCAGCCGTAGTTACCTTTATCGGTTGTGAGGGTGTTTGTTCAGTTGCATACTCAACTGTGTTAGGTTTGGCAACCATGACTTCCTCAGCCCTGGTGAAGGTAGCTGGTGGAATTCCAGTGTCCTTTGCCACGTCGTATCTGAGTCCAGACACATCATCCATTTGCCGTCTGTATTTGATGAGATTCTCGATGATCTCGGATGACTGATATAGCTTTGTCAGGTTGTCCTTCTCAGTCTGAAGATCCTTGAGAAGAACAGCTATATGCTCGGTCTGGGCATCTGATGTCTTCATCAGCTGGTCGATCTGAGCCTCTTGCTTGTTCAACTGTTCGTTCTGTGCCTTGATCTGTTCCTTCAACTGTTCATCGGTTGAAGCCTCAGTTTGGTTGGCTATACTCAGTTGACTTTTTAGCTGGTCAATTTCTTCAGCTTGTCTCTTGATTAGATCGTCCTTTTCGGTTAAGGAATCTTCAAGCTTGGCGAACTGGGCTTGAAGACTCTTAAACTCAACCGACTGCTGATGCAGTTCCTCACTAAGTTCTTGAAAATCATTCCAGGAGGGTTCCAACTCATCGTTCATAGATTCCTGCATGTTAGAAGTATTGGAAGAATTTAAGCAAGCAGGATTAGATTGTACCTCAATATCATCTTGGTCGGTTCCAAGTGCCATGAGGCATTGATCCGGACTGATGACTTTGTTGGTAGAGGTCAGGTCATCCTCATCTTCAGTGTCTGTGAAGAGGTCCATATCGTCAGCTGCCTCTTCAGCTACCATGGCCTTGTTCTTTGCAGTTTGCTTCGCCCTTAGTGCTTCTCTTTCCTTCTTTGAGAGGTCTGGGCAATCAGCTTTGAAGTGTCCTTCCTTGCCGCATTCGAAGCAACCATTGGTGACTGGCTTCGAACTGTCTCGAGTTCGGTTTGATTTATAGAAACGTTTATATTTGCCGAACCGAGTATCCATATCGGCTAACTTCTTTGACAACGCTGCAATGTTCTGTTGCAGTTCTTCTCTGCTCGGCTCCTTTGCAGTCGTGTCAGCCGACCTGGTTGGCCTTGACGATCTCGACTTTGAGTAGTCAGCTCGGAGGGCAACTGAATTTGATGCTGAGCCGACATCCTCAATTCTAATTTTCTGACTTGAGGGCTGCGACCTCCTTCTGTTGACCTTATACTCATTTCCTTTCAAGATTGAGAACAATCTTTCAGTTCCCATTTCACCTAGGTCAGCTCGGCTCTCGTGGATATTTGTGAAAGTATCCCACTCAGCCGGTAGAGCTTGCAACACTTTGAGGTTTATTTCTCTTAGAGTGTATTTTCCTTTCCGGATGGATTGGATTCTTCTGATGATGTCCATAAACCGAAGCTCTAGCTGATCTATTGTCTCATTAGGTCGCAGACTGAAATTGTCAAAATCTTGACATGCATGCGAGAACTTGTTTTCCTTTGTCTCGTCGCTTCCTTCACTTAGCGAGGCCAGGATGTCCCACATCTCTTTTGCGGTCTCACACTCCTCTATCCAGGGCAGATAATCTTGTCCAACCGTGGACATTATTGTGCTCTGAGCCCAGATATCCAGCTGGCTCACCTTGGCCTCCTCCGGAGTGTAGTCCTCTGGCTGTTTCTCCACATACTCCACTACTGCATCTCCATCGTTGGGATTTGTAGGAGTGCGAAGTATTCTGTCTCGTATGACGATTGGTCCAGATGTGAGAACTTGTTGCATCCTATGATGCTTGGACAAAAGGATCTTCTTCATTCGAGTTCTCCATGATGTATAGTTGACAACAGAGAACATGACCGTGATCTTGTCCTTGACGTCCATCTGCACAAACAAAAGCAGGACAACAAAAATGCGAGCAAGAATGCACTAGCGTGAAAAGATCTGTTCAGTTGACCACTGAAGAAAATTCTCGAATTCACACCTCGTGAAACAGAGTCAGCAGTCATTTGAACCACTGCTCTGATACCACTTGATGGTCCCGATACGAGTTACTGGTGTATGGGGGGGGGGATACACCAGTTAGGATTTTTGAGCTTTCAAAAAAACTTAACCCTTGAAATCAACTTCAACTGAGTGAGAGGACTCAGTTGGGATCTCACAGCTGAGTAAGCAACCTCAGCTGGAAGGTTGGTGCTGTGCGGAATGTGGTGGAAAATAAACTCGTAAAATCAAACTCACGCTTTTATGCACGGTTGGTCAAAACCAAAACTCAGTCCAAGTTCTTCTGGACAGAACCACTCAGCTTACGCGGGCTGAGCAACCGTTACAGTTTAGTTTCCGGGCACTAAACAGCCTAAGTCAAGTTTGCAGGTACTTGACGACCTGACTACTCAATTACAGGAAGAGTAAGGTCCTAGCACACTTTTTAGGGTGTGAGAAAGGGTAGGATTTCCAACTACAGCTCGATCAAGAATGAGAGCTGGATCTAAGGCTTGAACGAATAAACACTCAACCTAAGATCAAAAACAGTTTCGAATTCTAGGAACCCTCAGCTACTAATGTTCTCTCAAATTGGAACTCTCAGCTGCTGATGCTCTTAGATGATGATGTTGCAGATTTGCTTTGATTTCTCTCGAGAAAGCTCTTGAATTTTTCGTCGTCTATGTGTCTATCTGCATATCTATCCTTCTCGAATGAGAGGATCCCTCTATTTATAGGCGGAGAGAATCAACTAGCCGTTGGAGGAGCAGTTGATCTCTGATCGATTGAAAGCGATGGCTTGTCTCTCATCTCTGCAGACTTTCCCGATATGGCATCTGTGCTCTTCTGCTTTCCATCTGAGACAGCCTTGTGTTGGGCCAGATGGGGTAATGACTGAACGGTCAAACCCTCATGTGACTTCCTTTTGAAACTCAAATCTTTGACAGTCAACTTCGGTTTGTCGGTTGAAAGTCTTGACCTTCATCTGAGTGATCTTCAGCTGATGTTCCGATCTGTCGAGTTCTCAGCTGACTTTGAACTTCAAAACAGTTGAACTCCTTGTTCAGATTCTATAACTGAGGTTCTGAAACTGAACCCTCAGTTGTCTTCCACTTCTTTACTCAGATGGGTTTGAACCCTCAGATGATTTCCTTTTCATCTGATGTTCTCTTCCTCTCAACTGTTTCTCATCTGATGAACGCTCAGTTGGTTTCCTTCAACTGATGTTCTGAAGACTTCCCCTTGTTTGCATCTGAACAAATGAACTCTCAGTTGTCTTTCTTCACAACTGATGTTCTGTCTGAGTGACGCCTTGTTGCCATCTTCAGCTGGAGACCTGTAAAGATAAAATCTTAACTTTGCTCAAACAGCGAGCCTAAATTCTAACATTAGGTATTGGCAACATCTACTCGGTTGGGGTCAGCCGGTTTTGGAATTCATCAAAACTTATACTAATAAATTTCCCAACACATATGGATAGTTATAGATAGACTCATAAAAACAGCTCATTATCTACCAATTCCAATTACCTATGGATTAGAAAAGTTAGCACAGTTGTATGTCCGTGAGATCGTACGTCTGCATGGAATACCAAGTCAATAACGTCTGATAGAGATGCCAAATTCACTTCGAGATTTTAGATTCCTATGTAGAAGGAGTTAGGTACCAAGACTTAGTTTAGTACCGCTTTATCACCCTCAAACGGATGGACAATCCGAGAGAACGATTCGAATAATCATAGATACGTTGGGAACGATAGTATTTAGAACGAAGTGCAAGTTGAGAGTGATGGTCCCAATACGAGTTCTGGTGTATGGGGTGGGGGGAATACACCAGATAGAAAATTTTAAAACAACTCTCGAAAATATCTTAACCGAGTAAAAAGACTCAGCTGGAATCACAACCGAGTATGAGAACTCAGTTGCAAGAGTGGTGCTGTGCGGAATGTGGTGGAAAATAACAACTTGTATAAATATAACTCACGCTCAGATGCAATGGTCGGTCAATAACCAAGACAGTTGATATGGAAAGATGCAGTTTGTATGCTGGTTAGTTGGTCAGTTGAATATGCAATAAGTAACTGAATAATAAACACAAACACACAAAGATTTATGTGGTTCGGAGAGAACTCCTACGTCCACGGGGAGTTGTGAGTCCACACAACTCAGTCCAAGTTCTTCTGGACAAAAACCACAAAGCTTACGCGGGTTTTGCAACCGTTAAGATAAGTTTACGGGTACTTATCAACCTTACAGATAAGTTTACGGGTACTTATCAACCTATCTACTCAATTCCGGGAAGAGTAGGGTCCTAACAACCTTTTCAGGTGTGTGTGAAAGTGGGATTTCCAATTACTAGCTCGAACAAGAATGTGAGCTAGGATCTAACACTCTATGAACTCTCAACTAGTGATGTTCTCAAGGTTGGATCAAAAACACCAAGACAAAATCTAACACTCTAGAACTCTCAACTAGTGATGTTCTTAGAGATTGTTTTCGGTTTTGCTCTTCTTGCGATGTGAACTCTCAACTGGTGATGTTCGCTCGTCTATTTGCTCTTGCACTTTTCTTCTCTGTCTTGTTCTCATTATGTTCTGTATGTCTTGGTGAATGAATGAAGGCCTCTATTTATAGGCGGAGAGAATCAACTAGCCGTTGGAAGAGCTGTTGATCTCTGTTCTGTGAAAGCTATGGCTTGTCTCTCATCTCTGCAGACTTTTCAGATTTGGCAACTGCGTGCTTCTGCTTTCCGTCTGAGACAGCCTTGTGTTGGGCCAAATGAGGTAATGACAGAGAGTCAAACCTTCACGTGACTTCCTTATTTGAATTTCAAATCTCAACATTAGTCTTTCAACATTGAATGATCGGTTGAGAAGTTTGATCTTCATCTGATTTGTTCTTCAGCTGATGCTCTATCTGAATGCTATCTTCATCTGACAATCTATCTGAAGGTTGAACCCTCAGCTGACTTGAACTTCATTTCGTTGATCTTACATCTGATGTTCTGAATCTTGAACGCTCAGTTGTCTTTCTGATGTTCTGAATCTAGAACGCTCAGTTGTCTTTCTGATGTTCTGGATCTGGTCAGTTGGTTCGAACGCTCAGATGACTTTCTTCCATCTGATGTTCTCTTACATCTTCTCCTTTGAAGGCTCAATTGTCTTTCTTGCAACTGATGTTCTCTTATAACTTCCCCCTTTTTAATTCTCATTTGATGAACGCTCAGTTGTCTTTCTTACAACTGATGTTCTATCCGAGTGAAGCCTTGTTGCCTTCTTTAGCTGGAGTCCTGTAAAGATAAAATCTTAACATTGCTCAAACAGCGAGCCTAACTACTAACATTAGGATCTGGCAACATCTACTTGGTTGGGGTCAGTTGGTTTCGGAATCAATCAAAATTTTACTTAAATTTCCCAACAATTTCCCCCTTTTTGATGATGCCAAAACCCTTATAAAATCCTTACAGATCAAACTGATCTAAACCCTACTGACCTATCTAAAATCTCAGCTGAAATTCTAGACAGTCTATAAGATTAAAACATCAAAGGGTTAGCACAGTTATAACATGGTATTG
Organism: Schizonepeta tenuifolia; assembly: GCA_029490685.1. Taxonomy (NCBI): domain Eukaryota; kingdom Viridiplantae; phylum Streptophyta; class Magnoliopsida; order Lamiales; family Lamiaceae; genus Schizonepeta; species Schizonepeta tenuifolia. The sequence continues at coordinate 39,940,696 of CM055959.1, read as the reverse complement.
AAATAACTTTGCGATTCAGAGCTTGGACAACGAGATATTGTGCATCAAGTTGAATCGTATAACTGAAGAAAGTTTTCATTACAACTGATAGTTACAAAATAAGCACAAAAGCAAAAATTACATCAGTTGCTCAAAAACTAACTGAGCTAATACTTAAGCCCATATTTGCTGAACATTCTAACAAAAATTTCTCCTTTTGCCTCAGACTCCTTCGAAATGTCAACCCCGTGCTCTCATCAAACTTGTCTTGCCTCAGCTGCTATCTTCTGTCGGTTGGGGTTTCGAGAGTCTGGGAGGAATGGAGGAAGATAGGTAACTTTCTGAGGAACGGGGACTGTGTTCATATCTAGCTTCGCAGCAATCATTGCTCGCCTGAACTGGTTGAATGTGCTCGGATCCCCCGAATGTAGCTCAGTTAGAGCTTCCTTGAAAGCTTTTCTTGGGTCCTCAGTTGTGTATAGCTTCCTGTAATAGAAATCATCCACAAACTCTTGTTTGAATGATTCCCAGTTATCATTCCATTCCTCAGGCATCCACTTGTCCACGTGCCTGAACCGACTTTGAAGCTTAACCTTCCCTGGCAGTCGCTGTTGCTTCAACCGAGCTTCAGCCTTAACCTGATGTTTTTCAATTCAGCGACGGCTGCGGGAGGCAATATTCCTATCCAGGTTCTTGGTTATCTTGGTCAGCTCCTCTTCAAATTGGTTGACTCTTCTAGCTTGGCTAGCAGCGAACTTCTTGATCCAGTCGGGATTCATGTAGTCCTTTTCTGCAACATCCATAGCCTTGGCAGCAGCAATACACTCTTCGGTTGTGATACCGTCGAGTTCCAAATCAAGCTCAATTGCAATCTCGGCTATGGAGTTGTAGGAAACTCCATACTGCTCCGCCTGCTCCAAGTCCTTAGCCATTTCAGCTCCGCCGACTTCGGTTGGCTTAGGAGTGGACTTCTTCTTCTGGGCTTTCTTCTTCGGCTGGCTTTTCTTCAGCTGAGATTCTTTGTCAGCTGGCATCTCTTCCTCAGCCTGGGTCTCATCTTCCCCCTGCATCTCAACTTCCCCCTGCAACTCCTCTTCCCCCTTTTTATTTTCCCCGTTTTTGGCATCAACAACAAGGCTTGCTACGGATCCATCCAGAGAGGTGAGTTGCTGTTCAGCTTGTTGGATGCGGTTGAAGAGTTCATCGACCGCGCATTCTACTCCAACCTTCTTCGCCAGTTCAGTGTCCAGGCGCTCTTGTTCGGCTTTCTTAAGAGTGACGAGGTTTTCATTGACTTCGGTCTGGAAAGCAACGAACTCAGCCCATCTTGACTTGAACTGAGACTCCCATTCTTGGTCTTGGGTCTGTTGAGATTTGGCGAGGTTGGAATCAGATATGGATTTGAAGATGTTCAGGTCGGATCGGATTCCATGGACGGTTGTCTTCAAGTCAGAGATGTCTTGGCTAGTGGATGTTGAGAATTCATCCAGCTTTATCTTCAGTGAAACATTCTCCTCCAGCAACTGCTTGTTCTTCTCCTCCTGTGCTTCCAACATCCTCAGCTGATCTTCTTTGTTGTGCTGGAAGTTGGCAAGCATCTCCATCCTTAGTTGGTTGACCCTCTCAGCTATCAGCTCACATATTTCTTCAGTTGAGGGTGCTGGCTGATCAGCTGGAGCTTGGTGTTCAGATTGAGCAGGCTGGTCAACTATAACCATGGCTTGACGGTTGGCCAGGTACAGTTGAAGCTCTTCTTCTTCTTCCTTCTTGGCTGCTGCGGCGGCTGCGTCCAGGTCATTGATGAACTCAGCTGACTTGATTAGCATGTTATCGAGGAAGTCAATACAGTCTTGTCCAGCTGTCTCCCTGGTACCTATTCCTTCTTGCTTAAGTCTAGACGACGCATCAGCAATGCAACCTTATTGTTGTAGGCAACCTCCAGATTAGTGTAGTTGAAATAATCTCTGATGCGTGACTCGTCTGCCTTCAGCTGGTTCCAGCTGTGTACCCTTATAGTATCTTCCTTCACATACCAGTGACTGAAGATGAGGTTGAACTGGTACAGCAGCTCGGTCCCAAGCGTAGCAAAGATCGGCATGTCGCGCGCTTCAGGGAACATCCCGATCAGCTTCTGGAAGCAGTAGGCCACCTTGCCTTCATGCTCCAACGCGACGGCCTGACAATTAGCTTCGTCATCGATTGGGGAGGGAGATAGATTCTCGTATGGAATTGGTTCAAAAGTTTCATCAACGTTGGCCAAAGAGGCGGTCTCAACGTTGGCATCAAGCTGGGAGCTCGGAATTTCGGATTCTGTGGGGAGATTGGTATCAATGGGTTCATCAACATTGGCCGAAGAAATGGTCTCAATGTTAGCATCGAGCGATGAGCTCGGAATATCTGGCTGAGAGTCGGTTGTGAGAGCGAGAGGCTCTTTGGGCGGTACGGCATCAGCTCCTGCCGTGGGGGAGGTTGTTGGAATATCTTCAGTTTCCTCAGAGGAGGAAGAAGATGCATCTGAGGTCAGATTCGTTTCCATCCCTTCAGCCTCATCAGTTCCAGCAGCGCGAGGAACGATCTCGAAGGCAGCTGCCTCAGCTGAGTGGCTCGACTCGGATGGCTCCTCAGTTGGTGCCGTCTCAGCTGGTGCCTCCACAGCTGGTACCTCCTCCTCAGCTGGCACATCCTCAGCTGGTGTCGCAACCGATTTCTTCTTGATCCGCAGCCTCATCTTCTTCTTGGCTGGCTCTGTCTCTATCTCCTTTTCCGACTCAGCTCTGTGTCGTCGAGCAGCTTTTGATTTTGAGGGGCGGCTGACAGTTGGTACCTCCTCAGCTGTATCCTTTGCTTCAGCTGTCTTCCCAGCTTCCTTCTTCTCCTTAGGAGTATAAACACTCCTAATCACGTCCTGAGCTTTCTTTGTTGTTGGAAACAAACCCAGCTTCTTCACCGGGGTCTCCTCGCAGTCATCCCAGATCATGTTCTAACCCTTTGTTGCAACCGAAGTGAAGAGTCCCCTTGACACTCAACAACCTCTCCCCGGATTCAGTTGCTTGAGCTTCGGTCGGCTGATGTCTCCGAACGCGCCGCTGTATCCGAAGATGACCTTGGAGACAACATCGAACAAAAGTCGATGCTCCGGCTTCAACTTCGTCCTCTGTATATTACTCCTTAGTTTTTCTGGGGTGATCAGAGCACTTTCCAGAAAAGAATCGGCTTCCGCGTCGGAGATGTTGTCGACGGAGTCCGTGGCGGAATGGTTTGGAGGAATGATTTGGCGTAGAATATCAGAGACTGCAATGAGCACGGTGACACGGCGAATCGTCCTAGCCGGAACGTCGCATTGACGACAAGTAACTTCTGTCATGAACCCGTCTCGGCTGTCGATGGAAAGTTGCAGGTTCCGATAAAATTCTCCGACTTGATGCCTGAGAAGGTGGGACAGGAAGAGCGTCGCCCAATTCAGGAGGCCGTTCTCCCTGAGAGTATTGGTGAGGAGAGACAGCACCGGCGACTCCAATTCATCCTCTGAAAGGATCTGCTCAAAGTGTATCTTGGAGACCAGCAGATCAAAAGATTCTTCGTATGATGTGGGGACGAGTGAAGGTCCGCAGGATGCCATCTTCTTTCCTTTAGGTGCCATTTAGAATTCTATAAAGATATATATATAGAGAGAAACTTGCAGAAAATGGTGAGACAAATTGGAGACGAAATGAACAGTTACTACAGATAAACACGAATGTTGAAGGTAAGAGATCACTTCCTGATTTTCCGCCTTTTATAGGTTTTTGGCTCGGTTGAAATTGACGGCTAGGGTTGAATGGCGTGAATCCATCAACGGCTGAGATCACGCGACTGTTGACTAGCTTAGACTTGACGTCACGATCCGAGTTTCAACCAGCGCGTGAGAAGGTGAACTGTTTTTCATGTCAGCCCAGTCGCACTATAAAGTAGGGCTATTGATGGTCAGCCGTACTTTACATTAAATGCGGTATGTTGGCTATTTTAATGTAACTGACATGCTCAGAAATGTTTGAATTTATTTCAAACATTCTCATTTAAGACATAAACACCTTCAGCCATAAATGATACCTGCCAGCTGATGTCGGAATCAGTTGTGATACCTCCCAGCTGATGTTGGAATCAGTTGTGTTCCAATGTTGCAGCATACCATCAGCTGACTCGAGTTCGTCTGTTCAGCTGACGTTTGACGTCTTCGGTTGGCGATCCGCATTTGAGATTCCCCCTTCATCTGAGCTTCCCCCTCAGATGGATATCTATCTCTTCACCTCAGCTGGTTCCTCATCTGATGGATCCAACAATCCAAGTAGATCACATAACATCTTGAACCGCGCTTCGGCTAGAGGTTTGGTGAAGATATCAGCTCTTTGAATCTCAGTTGGAATTTTCTCCATGGAAACATCCTTCTTCTCAATATGATTTTCGGATACCACTTGATGATGGTTTCATTTAGAAACTCGGTTCCGCGATCTGATCAGATAGAAATGATTTTCATCTCTTGTTGGTTCGATATCCGATCCATCAACTTGGGTAGCTCATCTCGGGTTTCACTTTTGTGATGCATGAAAATGGTTCACGTGTATCTGGAGAAATCATCAGTAACAACAAGGGTATACTCGTTACCGATCATGCTCTTTGGTGTAACTGGCCCGAAGAGATCCATATGGATTAGCTGTAACACTCGGTCGGTTAAGGGAGTTGTTTTCAACCGGAAGGAGGATCTAGGGAGCTTTCCCAACTGACATGCACTGCAGATATGTGTTGGTGAAAACACTCGGTTTGGAATGCCCTTTGCATGTTCCTGTCTTGCAAGTCGGTTCATTGTCTTGAAATTCAGATAGTTGAGCCTTTTGTGCCACAGCCAGCTCACATCCGAACTGCTCTTTAATAACAGATAGGTGTCAGGAGGACTACTATTCCAGTCAGCATAGTAGACATTCCCGGTTTGGGATCGATTTCCCAACAATATGACCTGCTTTGTTCCGACATTTTTAACCCTGCAGCCCTGTGCATCAAACTTGACAGAGAAACCATTATCACAGAATTGGCTGATGAAGAGCAAGTTATGCTTCAATCCATCCACATATGAAACATTTGAAATCGACACGTGATTGGTTTCAAGGGTACCGTAGCCTTTGGTGTGACCTTTTGAGTTGTCACCAAAGGTAACTGTTGGTCCTTCTTTCTCCACGAAACTTCCAAGCAAATCCTTCATATTTGTCATGTGTTTCGAGCATCCACTATCCATCACCCACATGGTGTGTGACGCCTTATTCTTCCTCAGCTGTTTCTCCTGTTCCTGCACAGAGAAACTCGCTTAGGTCCCCAATTTTAGTTGGGTCCTGGAGGGTTAGAACCAGTTCCCCCTTGAACTGTGGGTCGTTTTTCCCTGTATACTCGGATAGATTTATCATTCCAGATCACTTTTCCTTCTCCATCAACTATAACAACACCTCGGTTATCCTTAGGCTTGTTGTTAGTAGTGATGTTCTGTTTCTTGGGAGGAGATGGATTTCTCCCATTGTGAGCTTTAGGAGGAGAGGCTTTCCCCCTGTTTTGATGGCGATTCTTATCATGTTGGTTTTGTCGATGAGGTCGGACGCCATTCTGGAATCTTTGTGGTTGATTCTGATTCCGTCTTCCAGACTGTTGGCGATAGCTGTTCATGCCCTGTTGTTGATTCATGTTGTGGCATGAATATCTCCAACTGTTGGAATTGTTCCTCATAGGTTGACTCGGTTGAAACCTCTGGTTGAACTGATGATGGAACCGCTGTTGATTCAGATGGTTGAATCCTTGTCGATTCTGCAGTCGGTTCCATTCTTTCAGAGGTTTGCTCTGAGGTTGATTCAGAGATCGGTTCTGAGTTCGGTTCCGGTTGTATCTCCGACGCCTCTGGTTCCTCTTCTGAGACTTGGAACATTCCCCCTCGGTTGATGTCCCAACCGATGGAATCTTCGGTTTTCCAACCATAGCTCATTTTCCTTTCTCAGTTGAGGTTCCCTTAGTCGGTTGTGCTTGCTGTGACGAGGAGGTTGGATTATGTTGGGGAGTTGCAGACTCAACCGGATTTGATTTGGCAACCGATTCATCCACAACTTTGATGAAGGTTGCGGGAGGAATTCCAGTATCTTTAACCACGTCGTAACCGAGTCCAGACACGTCATCCATTTGTCTTTGGTAACTGATGAGATTCTCGATGATTTTGGATGACTGATATAGCTTTATCAGGTTTTCCTTCTCAGTTTGCAACTCTTTGAGGAGAACAACTATATGCTCGGTCTGTGCGTCTGACTTCTTTATCAGCTGGTCGATCTGAGCCTCTTGCTTGCTCAACTGATCTTGCTGCTCCTTGATCTGTTCCTTCAACTCCTCATCGGTTGGAGCCTTAGTTTGGTTGGCAGCATTCAGTTGATTTTTGAGATTATCAATCTCTTCAGTTTGACTCTTAATCAGATCGTCCTTCTCGGTTAAGGATTCTTCAAGTTTGGCGAACTGTTCTTGAAGACTCTTAAACTCAACCGATTGTTGATGCCATTCCTCACTGAGTTCTTGAAAATCACCCCAGGAGGGTTCCAACTCTTCCTCTACTGTTTCCTGCATGTTAGAAATATTGGAAGAATTTAAATTAGCAGGACTAGAATGTACCTAAGCGTCATCCTGGTCGGTTCCAAATGCCATGAGGCATTGATCCTGACCGATAGCATTTTTGGTGGAAGTCAGCTCATCCTCATCTTCAGTGTCGGTGAAGATGTCCATGTCATCAACTGCTTCTTCTACAACCATGGCCTTGTTCTTTCCACTTTGCTTGGCCCTCAACGCTTCTCTTTCTTTCTTTGAAAGATCTGGACAATCAGCTTTGAAATGTCCCTCTTTGCCGCATTCAAAGCAACTGTTGGTCACAGGCTTTGAGTTCTCTCGAGTTCGGTTGGATTTATAGAATCGTTTGTATTTTCCGAACCGATTATCCATGTCAGCTAGCTTCTTTGACAGGGCGGCTATATTCTGTTGCAGCTCTTCTCTGCTTGGCTCCTTCGTAGCTGTGTCCGCAGATCTTGTTGGCCTTGATGTTCGCAGCTTGGAGTAGTCAGCTCGGAGTGCTACTATTTTTGTGGCTGAACCAACATCCTCATGTCGACTCGTCTGAACCGCCTTATACTCGTTTTCTTTTAGGATTGAGAACAGCCTTTCTGTTCCCATCTCTCAAAGATCAGTTCGGCTCTCATTGATGTTGGTGAAGGTATCCCACTCAGCTGGTAGAGCTTGTAATACTTTGAGGTTGATTTCTCTCAAAGTATATTTTCCTCTTCGGATGGACTGGATCCTTCTGATGATGTCCATGAACTGGAGCTCTAACTGATCAATGGTTTCATTAGTTCTCAGACAGAAGTTGTCAAAGTCTTGACAGGCATGGGAGAATTTGTTCTCCTTTGTTTCGTCACTCCCTTCGCTAAGAGATGCCAAAATATCCCACATCTCCTTAGCGGTGTCACACTCTTTTATCCACGGGAGATAGTCTTGTCCAACTGTGGACATGATAGTGCTCTGAGCCCAGATGTCCAGCTGGCTCACTTTAACTTCCTCTGGAGTGAAGTCTTCTGGCTTCTTCTCAACTAACTCCTCAGTTACATCCCCATCATTGGGATTTGTAGGAGTGCGAGTGACTTTTTCTCTGATGATGATCGGTCCGGATGTGAGTACTTGTTGCATTCGATGATGCTTTGACAGTAGGATCTTCTTCATCCGAGTTCTCCAGGGTGTACAGTTCATAACCGAGAACATGACCACGATCTTGTCTTTAACATCCATCTGCACCCACAAACAAAAGACAACAAATGCAAGCAGATATGCACTAGCGTGAAAAAGATCTGTTCAGTTGACCACTGAAGAAAACACCTCGAATTCACACCTCGTGAAACAGAGTCAGCAGTCTTTTGAACCACTGCTCTGATACCACTTGATTGTCCCGATACGAGTTCTGGTGTATGGAGGGGGGGAATACACCAGATAGAAAATTTTAAAACAACTCTCGAAAATATCTCAACCGAGTAAAAAGACTCAGCTGGAATCACAACCGAGTATGAGAACTCAGTTGGAAGAGTGGTGCTGTGCGGAATGTGGTGGAAAATAACAACTCGTATAAATATAACTCACGCTCAGATGCAATGGTCGGTCAATAACCAAGACAGTTGATATGGAAAGATGCAGTTTGTATGCTGGTTAGTTGGTCAGTTGAATATGCAATAAGTAACTGGATAATAAACACAAACACACAAAGATTTACGTGGTTCGGAGAGAACTCCTACGTCCACGGGGAGTTGTGAGTCCACACAACTCAGTCCAAATTCTTCTGGACAAAAACCACAAAGCTTACGTGGGCTTTGCAACCGTTAAGATAAGTTTACGGGTACTTATCAACCTTACAGATAAGTTTACGGGTACTTATCAACCTATCTACTCAATTCCGGGAAGAGTAGGGTCCTAACAACCTTTTCAGGTGTGTGTGAAAGTGGGATTTCCAACTACTAGCTCGAACAAGAAAGTGAACTAGGATCTAACACTCTACGAACTCTCAACTAGTGATGTTCTCAAGGTTGGATCAAAAACACCAAGACAGAATCTAACACTCTAGAACTCTCAACTAGTGATGTTCTTAGAGATTGTTTTCGGTTTTGCTCTTCTTGCGATGTGAACTCTCAACTGGTGATGTTCGCTCGTCTATTTGCTTTTACACTTTTCTTCTCTGTCTTGTTCTCGTTGTGTTCTGTATGTCTTGGTGAATGAATGAAGGCCTCTATTTATAGGCGGAGAAAATCAACTAGCCGTTGGAAGAAGGACAATTCTCTATCTGAATGCTATCTTCATCTAACAATCTGTCTGAAGGACAGTTGAACCCTCAGCTGACTTGAACTTCATTTCGTTGATCTTACATCTGATGTTCTGAATCTTGAACGCTCAGTTGTCTTTCTGATGTTCTGGATCTGGTCAGTTGGTTCGAACGCTCAGATGACTTTCTTCCATCTGATGTTCTCTTACATCTTCTCCTTTGAACGCTCAGTTGTCTTTCTTGCAACTGATGTTCTCTTACAACTTCCCCCTTTTTAATTCTCACCTGATGAACGCTCAGTTGTCTTTCTTACAACTGATGTTCTATCCGAGTGAAGCCTTGTTGCCTTCTTCAGCTGGAATCCTGTAAAGATAAAATCTTAATATTGCTCAAACAGCGAGCCTAACTACTAACATTAGGATCTGGCAACATCTACTCGGTTGGGGTCAGTTGGTTTTGAAATCAATCAAAACTTTACTTAAATTTCCCAACAGAGAGAATATTTTGCCATTAGTAGAATTTGCGTACAACAACAGTTATCAAGCAACGATAGGAATGACGCCTTACGAGGCATTGTATGGAAGGAAATGTAGGTCACCACTTTAATATGATGAGGTAGGTGAAAGGAAAAGTCTAGAACTAGATTCACTCGGCGAAGTGATAGATAAATTCTTTCGTCAGATTCAAACCAAAGAAAAAGAAGTCTAGAAGTGACGAAAGTCTTAAGCAATATATGTCAATCTGGCTTAAATTTAGAGAATGAGGACAAGACTTTTCTCATGATTATCATTCTAAGGATAATATTATTAGTTTCATGTCAAGTATAAAGCTTAGACAAAGATTTATATGATTAGTAGATATCTTGAAAAGATAATTTCCAATGTGTATAGATTGGCTTTGTCGCCAAATCTGTGGAATGTTTATTGTGTTCGTGTATCTCATTTGAGAAAGTACGTGTTCGATTTTAAAACACGTGATTCTTCAGCAAGACGTAGTTCCTGGTTTCAATTTAAGTTACAAGTTATGAAGAAAGACAGCAATCGATCTTGGATCGAAAAGTACGAGAGTTAAGAAGCAAGTCAACGCAGTTAGTAAAAGTATTATAGAATCACCATGGGCAAGAAAAAACCACGTGAGAACTCGAAGAAGAGATGAGAAAAGAGGTACCCCGAACAGTTCAAAGAAGATATGCAAATTTCGGGACGAAATTTCTTTTTAGAGGGGTAGGATGTAATACCCCAGATATTTTCTTCCGACGAGAAATAAAAATTTAAATATTAATTAATGCTTTACACGCCAAAGTTAAGGATTTTTGATTCTAAGACTAACGGTGAAATCCGTTTCTGAAAATAAATTCCAGAAGTCGGTTGAACGACTACTGTATTAGGGTTTTCACGTCTGATAGAATTTTCGTTCGAAAACTCAGATCGAAAAACCGTCTGACTTTACATTCACTTATTTTGCGATACGGGTAAGTTAGTAAAAATCAGTTTTTATTTATTTTTCCAGACGAAATTTGGACTGTGAAGTCCCGAGTTTTTATCGGATTTTGGAAAACGAATTATGCTTTCCGAGTAAGTGATTTATTTCCAATCTAATGGTCGAATTAGATTTCGTAAAAAATGTAACCGTCTAGGTTTTAATTTCTTGTTTTATTTCCCCTAAACCGCCACTTAACCCCATGACTTACCTTGTTAGATTTTTATCTACTTTATGTTATAATTCTATCCTAACACCTCATTGCTCTCTTCTCTCTCCCAAGATTGCCTCCCCCCCCTTCTCTTTTCTCTCATCTCTCTCTCCACCATTGTTAATCTTCTTCAAGCTTTCAAAACTCCACAAGTTATTCATCTACCGATCGATCTTATTTCTGAGTCCATAAACGGCAAGGTAAGAGCTTCCTCTACGGATTGAACCGAACAAAACTTCTTTCCCTCAATATTGTTATTTTCAAAAATTTGGAGAAGAAGAAGCATGATGTTCTATGATTAATACATGTTGTTAGATGCATAGGAATGGATTTCTATGGTTGAAATTTCATAAAAATCACCCCCCCTTAATTCTTGATTAATACCGAAATTTTATGGAAAATATGTAGGTGAGATTTAGTTTGATTTTTGAGGATTGATTGGTGGATTTATGTTCTATGTATTAATAGATGAATGTAGGAATTTATTGAGATTTTTCTAAAAATAGAAACTAAAATATAAGAGAGAAAGAAATAAGGTTTTGATGTAGTAATGGTTATGTTTTGTATGATGATATAATATAAATGAGATGTAGTAAGAGTATAGATTATTATATAATTTAATTGGATTTTTCTAAAAATAAAATAGAAATTGTAAGAGACGAAAAAACCGACGATAAGTTAAGATTCGATAATAATTTGAGGATATGATTTTCATATTAGTGAATCTTGGTAGTTGATGAACGATATTGGAAAGTTTGAGCAAAATCGGAGAACGTTGAAATTTTAGTAAGAGACGAAGGATCGTCGATAAGTTTCGTATGAATGATGAAATAGGTTTACGGTTTGAATATTCATTAATCTTAGTAATCAAGGAACGTTATTGTAAAATTTGAATGAATTCTAAGAAAGTTGAGATTTTGGTAAGAGACGAGTAATCGAGTTTAAATATCGATAGGAAAGTCGAATAAAGAAACTAATTTGATATTAATGATTGATGTTGATAAACGAACAAGTTTGTAGTTGACGATATTTCCATTCGAGAAATGAATATAGAAGTTAGAAGATTAAAGTTGGAAGTTTGAAATGGAAATTGAATTGGATTTTGGTATAGTAATTGATTAGTTGAAAAGGACGAGGAAATGCTCGTCGTTTGTTTAATCGAGAGACGTGAAGGTGTTCCCGATAAAGGAACACGTGTCTTAACTTTAATTTGTTAATAATTTCGTCAGCTTAAAGGTTGTATAGCATTGATCGAACCTAGGGAATCGTGCGTCAAGTTTTACGAGCACCTAGGGTTTCACTCGGACTGCTTTGCGATACATTACGGAAACTGTCATAACTTTTAGCTCGCTTAACGAAATCAAGATCCGTAAATTGGACAATAAACTAGACATACATAGCTTTCGTTTGGTACCGATTTCATCCCCTTTTTCTCAGAATTCTGTTCTGTATGAACTCCAGAGTTACTGCCTTGTGCAGAAATTTTCCGAAACCTATTTTCTCAAGTTGAATTCTTTTTAACTTCGTTCCTTGTGAACTTCTAAGTCGTTATAAGTTATCGACTCCCGTTAATTAGCTGACCTAAGTGTCGAGTAAAGGAACCGAGTTAGTTTCTAAATGAGATATGAACGAGTCTCGTTTCTTGGATAATCAAAAGAATGTAGTTAAGTGCAAAGGCCTAAAAGTCTTAACCGAATTCGATTTCCTTTTCTTTAATCGTCTCGACCATTTATTAAAGTTTGATTATTTACGTTCAAGGGAGGAAGTCGAGTTTAGAAGACAGGACGGAAGACAGAAGACGGAAGCTTTAGTTGTTCTGTAAATCGCCTAAGGTGGGCTTTTCTATATATCAAATCAAATGAGCGATGCTCGAAAATGTTTACTTATCGTTTTATAACTGTGTTTTAAAGTGATTGTCAAAGGCATGAAAATATTTGTTTTATGTGAGTTCATTTGTGCCATTCTGAGTTAGCCGACTGCTTTCCAGAAATTATGAGTTAGATACAATGGGGCTAACTAAATCAACCGTACTCTGAGTTAGTATACAAGGGGGATTTTGCAGAGTTTGTGTACACGGTAGCCGGTGTGTGTTGTACCCTGTTGAGGGGTAGCCAGCCACGGTGAGGAATGTTGGGCAAATCGAACGTAACATCTGTCAGAAAAATACTTGCGCAAGAAATTGTGAAAAGTGAAAGAAAATGTTTAATAGGCACGGGCATTTGATGAAAAACCCCGATGCGCTATTTATAAGATGCCTGATTAATCTATACTTATGATATGTTTTCGGCAATGTGCCCACTAAGTATGTTTATACTTAGCCCTGCATATATTTTATAAAATGTGCAGGTTGAGTGACGGGAGCGGCGGAGGTTGAGTAGAAGGTTGTGAATAGAAGAAAAACAGTAGGGTTCCAGTTCTACGTTTTCCGCTGCCAAACTCTTTTTGTGTCAATATATATATTTTGGTCAAAAGTCCCGTACTTTGAACTTAGTTTCTTTTGAAAACAACTCTGTCGAGCGATCCTTCAAGGTCGACTCTCTTCCTTTTTAATAAAGTTTGTTCATAAATATCAGTTGTTGTTTAGTTAAATGTATGTTTATTCATTTATCCCCCTTCTTCCCCGCTTCTTTAATCCAACCCCTAGTCGCACTCTCCGGCTTTGCCGTCCCTCGGGATTTGGGGCTGTAACAGTTAACTTAATGAAATACTTATTCTTTTGAAGAATGGTGTGTGTGGTGACACTATCAGCAAGACAAATATCACAAGATTCCATTTGAATTTCTGAAAATATTTTAAAGGAAGATCAATTATTTTAACGAAAAAATAATAACTGAAATAAGCAAAACGTTTTTATTAACTTGAAATTTAAAGTCAACGCCATTGGTTTCCTTGTCTTTTCCCTTAATTGAATCTTGATATAAATTCACAAGGTGTTTTGCCGTACGACAGGTACGTGCCCAATGTCCGGTCATACCACATCTATGACATGCTTCTTCCTTTTTAGATGAATTAAGCTCGTAGGATGTTCTCTGCCTTTTGTTGCTAGAGGTTGCATTATTTGGTTTACCGCGTCCACGACCGCGACCATATCCACGTCCTCTCCCACGCCTTTTTCCACGTTGGTTCCCACGACCATTTTCATGGTTAAAAGTTGCATTGGCTTCAGGCAATGCAGCAGAATCAGTGGGGCGGAGCTCGTGGTTTTTCATGAGCAATTCATTATTTTGCTCGACAACCAACAAGCAAGATATTAATTCAGAGTACTTTTTGAAACCTCGCTCTCTATATTGTTGTTGTAACAACACATTAGAGGCGTGAAAAGTGGAGAATGTTTTCTCAAGCATATCAGCATCAGTGATATTTTCTCCACATAATTTCAACTTTGAAACAATTCTAAACAATTTAGAATTATAAGTACTCACAGACTTAAAGTCTTACAGTCTAAGATGCATCCACTCATAACGAGCTTTAGGAAGGACAACCGTCCTTTGATGATCAAACCTTTCTTTCAGGTTTGTCCATAATTCTTTTGGATCTTATACTCAATCTTTAAGTCGTCATGAAGATGATGACGAAGGAAAATTAATGCCTTAGCGCGATCCTGTTCGGATGCGTTAATTCCTTCTTTTATTATCTCCCCCAGACCCTTTGAGATCAGGTGAACATCAGCATCAAGAGCCCATGACATATAATTTTTGCCCGAGATATCAAGAGCAATGAACTCAAGTTTGGCTATATTTGCCATCCGTGCAACTCTGCACAAAATAATCAATGATAAATACATTATTCAAATATTTGCTCTTCGGGGCTTGTAATATTCTTCAGGAATATTACTTGGGCTATTTACATAACATCAATAAGATTGAGTGTAATATTCTTCAGGAATATTACTTGTGCTACTCAAATAGCATCAATAAATTTTCAAGATTATTCGTGTTTCCTCATGGAATCACGATTCAAGATTAAAAACGAAGCATATATAAATGAAAAGTAATTGAGATTTTCAAACTAAAAATAAATTTGTACCTCGTTGGAAAGCCACGATTTTTTCCTATAACATACCTTCAATTTAGTTTATGTGGTTGGAGACTCGTGGCTAGAGAGTCGTACTTCAACGATCGTGAAGAGAGGTAGAGCTTCGGACTTCTAGGATTTGAAGAACTTCTATAGGTGAAGGAGAGGATCGAGAGAGGTAGAGCTTCGTGCTGATAACGTGTTATAGACTAGATAGATTAGAGAGAGATAAAAGAAGAGAGTAGAGAGAAGATTGTGAGAATGGTGTGTTTTCCATTTGAGAACTAAGCCGCTATTTATTACTTACATGGAGCATATTTAGGGATAATTACTTGCACGACAAGCAGCTCGTATCTTGGCCATCAAGCAACTAATTACTTGATCATCAAATAATTAACTACTTGACCACCAAGCAACTTGCTTATATTTACAACAGAATTGGAATATTATGTTTTGCTCGGGCAACGCGCGTAAATCTTGTTATTATATATTAATATATCATGCACGGACTTAATATAAATTAAAATAAAAAAAATCAAGTCCGCCTAAAACTCTGCCGCCTCGGCGCCTCCTATAATCCTATTTCCTTCCCTCCCTTTCATTCTCGCCGACCACCACGCCGAGCGTCGCCGCCTTCTGTTAGCTGGACGGAAACATAAGAAGTTCAAGTTCGTTGTTGAAGAAACCCTATAGAAGTTCGGTTTTTGTTACGAATCGAGACATCTTCTCTACCCAATTTGGTTAAACTAAGCGAGCAACCCTCGTTGATAATTATATCTTCCGATTGAATACTTTTATTGAAAGAGCCAAGGATTGATTTAACTCGGAATGGATGCAATAGATGTGTTGGCCAAAAACGATATCGATGATGTCCGTTGGCTCTGTTCTCTAACCGACTCTGAACCTGTAAGCTTTGTCTCTATTAATTTCTCTATTCAAATTTTCTTTGTTTTTTTTTCAAGAATTTGATATGAAGCTTGTTGTTTTCTTGCACCAGGATCTGTTAATTGGCTTAAAGAATTTGGTACAGATGCGAGCCGTTACAATCGTTACTATTGGCCATGAAGCTTTGGCAAAGAAATTCGACTTGCATATGCTCCGAACTTTTAGTACGTTCTTGCTTATCATGCTTTATTTTTCATGCATATTATCTACTTTTGATAATTTTCATTTCATTGGTTTGGGATTAGAATATGTTTGGTTTACTCCAACTTTGAAGTTTTGTATTTAGAAGTATAATTTGTTCGATAGCGTGTTTAGCTTCTTCAATTTGAGGCAGAAGATTGTTGAGAAATGAGCACGATCACGCCTACAAATAAATTGCTAGCTTAAAAGACTTAGGTGGCGGATTAATAACATTTGATAGGTAGGATAGGATATGGTTATATGGTTGATTTATAATCTCCCCAAATTTGGAAAGACAAATTATCACTCAATTGGTGGACCGTGGATATGATCAAAGGCCTAGTGATCTATCTTGCGGGGCAAATTATTCATACCAAACATGTAATTATGTTAGGTTATTTATCAATTATCAATCAAACCAAATGACCCTCTTAGTGTAATAATTGGAAGAGTGTGGGTTGCATAAGACTAATGAACATAGTATAATAATATTTAGCTCTTATGTTATAGGTTTCTTCTATTGATCTGATTGATGTTGCATTTGGAAACTTTAAAAAATGAGACTAATTTTGGGTAGGAAATTATGTGGGAGGGATCGTGGTGTTTGGAAACAAGATTTCAAGTGCTATATGATGTTGTTTCTCTATACAAGGGTTATGTAGCCCTCAATACCATGTTCAATAGCTTGCTGTGTTTGGTGTCTCTCTCCCATTTCATAATTTGAGTTGGCAAAATGAGTAAAACTAGCCACTCCAAGGATACTGTGTCCTTTTTTGGAGCCATTTGTTTTCTTTGTATTTATTGGAGGTAGTTTTCGGTGCAGTACTTTTGGCTTTGATGAACAACTTGTTCCCCGACTTGGAGAGCTCTCGACTAGTCTTATAGTGCTTGTAGATCTTAAATGGGATGACTTCCTATTGGCCTTATTAAGTTTGACAACCCACAGAGTAAAACAAATGAAATTGAGATTTCCATTGAACGAGAATGAGAGTGTTTAATGTGTCAAGTGCGATAAAAAGGTGCTAACTACTTATATTGTGCCTTCTATGATAATGTTCCATTTCTTCATATTTGACTGATTTTGATCGATCCTGATGACCCATAAGCATCTTTTGTTATGCCCTAAGAGTTTATGCTTCATGGGAATCATAGGAACATAAATTTTGTTGTAAGATTTGCTTCCGGATATTTCATGAGGCATAAAAGTAAGCAGATTCATCACATGAATAATGTCATTTTGTAAGGAAAGCATGGTTTACCTGATGGGATTTTAAAAATTGTTGGTATTTTATACTACATTTTTAATGAGTGATTGAAAGCAGACGGTTCGCATCTTTTCTTATTAGGTATGCACAATTTTTAAATGTTTGTACTTTCTATTCACTTTTGGTCCCTACTTTGTCATATTTTTTATTGGCTCAGTTGTAATTTTTCGTTTGTGTTGCTAGTTTTGTTCAACATGTTTCTTTAATATTCATGTTTCATCTTTATGGAACACTTGAAAGGACAGCTAAAAGATGGACCGGTGGCTCTCGATTTTGACAATAACTTAAACAAAACCTCAGTGGTAGTTTTGCGAGAATGACCATCGAAGATTTATATCCATATATCCGTTCTAGTCAGAGGAAGAGAATAACTGACTGGTAAGTGAATCCTTTCGTATTCCATTAGATGAATGTTTTGATTAATAATAACATTGTCTGATTTGGGGTGATTAATATCTCAATAAATCTATGCTCCTCGTGGTAGTTTTTGAGAGATATGCAAGGTCGCGGGAATCACATCCCTCCATTTCCTCGTAACTATTTGGTTATTGATGTTTGAGCTTATGATCTATGTGGTTGTCTTGGATTTCGTTATTTATTTCAAGAGGGGGGAAAGAAGGCCTTTTCTCTGTGTTGAACTAAAATTTTGGTAGTACAAAATTACCTTGACTAATTTATGGTTTGAGAACTTGTTTGAAATTAGCTTAGACGATTTAAAAACAATTAGAAATAGGGAGTTCCATTTAAAACGAAGAAGAGGGTTCTTAGGTGGAATTAAACAAAAGAAAAGGACGTGAATGGTGTTTGTCAAGTCACATAAAAGCCACATGCATGTTCTTTAGCTGCAGTTTGCTTTCCCGGAAAGTGACGAATCGTCTTGTGATACTGATTCACTGAAGAGATGAAGTGTTTTTATACGTTGTTTGAGGAAGTAAATGTGCCGAAACATCGAAGTTGGGAGGGTGAACCATTGTTAAATTTGTTCAAATCTTCTATACAAACATTGTGTTGTTAAAATAGCTATTTGGTCCTAATGTTTAACTTACTGAATGAATAGTATCTCGCTCCAAATTATACAAACACTATTTGAAAATCACATTCCTACTATAAAATGAGACATAATTTTATTTGTTGCTAGCTATTTCATTATGCTTCATGTCTCTCTCCAACTATAATATTACATCTTTTGAATTTCTGTGTGTGAATTATCTTTCTACTCCGTCTATTGCTTTAACACTCTATCTCGCTCAATATATGTACCTAATTATCTATACGGCGTTTCTATGATAGGCTTTTTTCAGAATTTGCATCCCTCTTGAAAGCAAAAACCGTCTCAAAGAGTCTTGTAGTTCAATTTGTCACACTCGACCATCTGTTACCACTTTTGGGCTCGTTGGTTGTGGTTTTCTACTAAAAAATGTACATTTAACCATAGTAACGAGATAAACATATCCTCGATTTACCTCCTCTGCAGAGCTCTATGGACGGGGTCGTAGTGGCCTTTAGAGATGAGGTTTGTGATGGTCTCGGTAACGAGTAATTGGGTGTATGGGGGGAGGAGGAATACACCAGTAGCAATTTTCGTTTTGCTTAACGTTTTTTCACTGAGATATATTGGTCAGGTAAGTTTACTTTCAACTGGAAGAGACAGTTGGGGTAACTCTACAACTGAGTTGTCCAGTTGGAGCCAATCACACAGTCGGTAGCTCAGCTGACTCCTATGCCTCAAGATCAGTTGCTTGCACCAACTAAGATTTTAAACAGTTATGCAATGCAGAAGATGGTGAGAGATTAGCTCGTTACATAAACTGAAATCTTAGTGAAAGAGGAGGGTTAAACTCCGAAGTTAGTGCAGAGCATATGTAATTTTAGCAGGTTAGGTACAGAAATTAAAATACTGAATGAAAGATACAGAAAGTCAAGCACACTGTATTTTAACGTGGTTCGGAGATCGACCTCCTACGTTTACGACTTCCTTTTCGGGGAAACAATCCACTAGGTAAGCTTACGCGTGCTTCACCAAATGTCCACTTGGATTACGGGTTCCAAACAAACCTAATAAGTTCGAACAAGACCCCTTAACACTTTTCTGGGCAAGTGTTCAGCCTGATATTGGATTATTGGTTCCAATGACCACTGCTTGGATTCCGGGTTCCAAGCGACCTAGTTTTGGATTACTCGTTCCAAGGGACCACTTATTGGATTACGGGTTCCAAGCAACTTGGGTTTGGATTTTGGGGGGGAGAATCCAACAAAGAAGCCTACTACACTTTAGGGGAGTGGAGGTTTCAACCTAAGCTTATACTCAATCTCGTTGACACAGAGTCCTGAGAGGATACAAAATAAGCAGGACTTGGTCGCTAGCCTCAATCAGGAAGGAAACCTTCTGAGAGGCTAGGAGAAGAGGAGAGAAATCACTCTACTCCTTCTTCGCCAGTCAACTTGTTTGGAGAGAGAGAGATGAAAACTGCTTGCGTCGCTTTACTCTTTGTGTTGTCTGTCGGCACTCTGGAGTGCTTTTTCTCTACTTGTAAAAAACCTCATTTTGGCCTTGTTGTAGAGACCTTTATTTATAGAGGAAAAGCCAAAGATAATTGTTGGAAAGAGTTGTTTGACCTCTGCCAAAAGTATGACACTCCACGTACTTTACTGGTAACTTTTTAGAAATAGTGCCTACGACCATGCTTTTTTCTCGTCGATGTTGTTGGCCATTTATAGAAAGTTTTCCGGCTGACTTGTGCTCCCGAGCAGATTTACGAACTGGACTGCAGCTCCTCCGTCGTCCCAACTTCTCTTCACAGCAACTGTATGCCTTCAATTGCGTGGTTCAGTTGTGAGTCAACTGAGCTGCTGTCCTGAGTCCGTGCTTCAGTTGGGGTTGATGTCCCAACTGACCTTGAGTCTCAACTGAGTGTGATCCCTCAGCTAAGTTTGAGCCTAGACCTCAGCTGAGTTCTTCACGAACTTCCTTCTCTAGTCCGACTGACTTCTTCTGCTTGACTCTTGTAAAGATAAAATCCCTACGCTCAAACAGTGAGTTCTAGCTAAACAGAATAAAGGCCATCATCTATTCGGTCAGGGTCAGTTGAGTTTTAGGCATCTTTCAAAACCTTTATAATTTTCCCAACAGTTTGTATTTTTGTTTTATGCTATCTGAGTGAGCGATAGTTTTTTTGTAATAGTGGAAAGATTAGCCCAATTTGGAGATTTTGTTAAGCCTCTTGTAGGTTTTGCAGTGGATATTTTGTCAGCTCGTTGTAACTTCATTCATTTAAAATGGAGAAATTGATTTAAATTTCATTAGCTCTTACAAGTACCTGAGATCTGAACTATATAATTAATTATGATCAGTTTAGACTAGAAGTTCATCCCAGATCACATCCATGTCTAAAGAAGGCATTCTGCTTAACTGAACTGCATCAATGTCTGATCTCTTCGTGATTTCATTTGCAGCCTGTGCTTGTGAGTGTTTGATAATCTTCTTTTCGAAGGCGCAATTACTCGTAATTTGGCCTCAAGAAGTGCTACAGTAGTGTTTTTAGCAGTGTTGATTATGTGCTTTTGATCGGGGAAATTAAGGTTTGCATGATCGCCTCTGAGAATGTAAACACATGTGTCGTAAGCGAACGCAACTTCCTCTGCAGTGTCAAACGTCCCCAACCACACCCTTCATCTTCGTCATGGCTATACAGGGGAGTGAGGTAGAGGCATTGGGGAAAATGGGTGGCAGAAATACGGCTACCTCAGAACCAGACGAGGGTGAAACAATAAATTAATCTCCTATTTAAGTTTTGTTTCTTTCTTTATTTTAATTATCAAGTACTATGTGATTTAATCAATCAGCCACATGCATGACCCCATTTTCCCCAATTTACTCTATTGTTTGAGTTGAAAATTAATCTCCTATTTAAGTTTTCTTTCTTTCTTTATTTTAATTATCAAGTACTATGTGATTTAATCAATCAGCCACATGCATGCATGACCCCATTTTCCCCAATTTACTCTATTGTTTGAGTTGAGATGTAATAGTATCAAACAATCAAATTGTCACAGCTCGACTTTTAGGGTATTGAAACGACTAGAATGCAAAGGGCAGTAAGGTGGAACAACTAAACTTTAACTCAAGAAACATGCTCGGTGAATAAATTTTAATTCAACAATGGATTCATAATACAATAAAGTGGGTTCTTAATCAATTATTCTCAAATGAATGAATACTCAAACAAAGTTAAATATCAAATCCAACAAAAGAATTAGGTTTCGTGATTAATAAGAATTGCATTCAGAAATGGGTCATCTTAGTTTCAATAATCAAATGGTGGTTAAGGGAATTTGAGGAATCGTTAGAAGATTTTATCGATGTTTGAAAACAGAATTCAGAAAGGATTTTAGGTTTGTTCGAGCACACGGGCTCATTGTCAGGAATTCGAGCATGCAATCAAACACATCAAATAACAGTGTTGCAGCGGAATTTCAACAAACAATGTCAAATCCCAAGGCTATATGTATGAAGACACATAACCTCAAGCTAAACTTCCAAAATGGATTTATTTTAACAACGAGCCGCCCAAGCACACCACAACCTCCTCATCCGAACTAACCTGCACGTTTTAGAAATAACATGCAAGGCGTGAGTATAACGTACTCAGTGGACACATGCCGAAAATATTTTAAAACTTGCTCTTAGAGCTATATAATTGAACTTGCTTCTTTTGCTGCATCACAAGAGTTAGATATATAATCGTTTTAAAAGAGTTTCCCACTTGTGACAGCCATAAAAATCACTTTTCTTTTTATAATAAACGTGCGCGCTATAACATTCTCAGGTATGAATCAATCTACACATCTCATCTTTCTGTGGTGTCGAGAAGTAGGCCTCCTCCTCGAGCACCGTGACCGGTCTAATCAAAGCAGAGCTCACAGTCCTTACATAACTGGCCCAACCATAGCAAGGCTCACAGTTACTTATTGACCGACTAAGCTGTAACAAGAATCACGGTCACCTAATCTAATGCATGCATTGCCCCACATCGTGCAGGACCTTATCCCGTGCATCCACAGGACTCATTCTCATATCATCAAGTAGATGATTGCATACCAAAACATTTAATACTCAGGTAAGTCAACCAATTTTAATAAACAACGCACATAATACAATAAATTGCGCATTCATCATTTAGTTTTAGTTCAGAAAGTCCACCTGGAAGTGGCGTAATTCAATCTATCTCTTTTATTTCGCTGCTTCTACCTCTCGTCTTCACTCATACCTTTCAAAATAATATTAATGAG
Source organism: Schizonepeta tenuifolia (assembly GCA_029490685.1). NCBI lineage: Eukaryota > Viridiplantae > Streptophyta > Magnoliopsida > Lamiales > Lamiaceae > Schizonepeta > Schizonepeta tenuifolia. The sequence continues at coordinate 39,918,489 of CM055959.1, read as the reverse complement.
GACGAGTTTGGGAAACAACAAATATTCGTCTCTTTTATCGTACTTCTACATGACTTGGACTTAAAACTCTCGATTATTTTATTTAATCGCTCGATTTCTATTTTCACTCGATATTCTAATCGAATGTTAAAACTCTCGGATTTCTTAAGCTAAAAACATAATCTAATTTCCAAAACTTATTGGAAAACAATATTTCACTACTTAGTGAATATAATCGAGCTCTCGTTTTTCCTTAGTCAATTACTTACAACAAATTCTCAATATTTATTTACACAACACTTTTCACATCAACTATAGAACACATAATAAATCATACACAAGATATGATTAATCATAAAACACATGTATGTATACAAAAATATTCAATATTTATATTCTATTATTTTGCTCGACTTTTTAGCTCAAATTTTAGATTCTCATTTTCTTATACAATTAAATTCATTCCACTTTAAAAAATTGAAGGAATTTAATTATAAATTTTATTTTAGATTTTGAGACTTTTTACTAATTTTAACGAATTGATGCTCGACACGTTTCTCAAGATATATATATATATATGTATATGTTACAGCCCCAAATCCCGAGGGACGGCAAAGCCGGGGTGTGACTAGGGGTTGGATTAAAGAAGCGGGGAAGAAGGGGGATGAATAAGAATGAACGAATAAACAGACATTAATAACAGAATAACTTTTATGAACAAGACTTCATTTAAAAGAAAGAGTTGATCTCGAAGGATCACTCGACAAGGTTCTAAAAAAGAACTAAGTTCATTGTACGGGGTTTAGACCCAAAAGATAGATACATTATCTCAAAAAGATTGGCAGCGGAAAGCGTAAAGCTTGATACAAGTTCTTTATTCTAATTACGACTCTTAACTCAACATCAACCCCTGCCGCTCCCGTCACTCAACATGCACATTTTATAAAACATATGCAGGGCTAAGTACAAAAGCACTTAGTGGGCACATTGCCGAAAATATATCATAAGTATAGATAAATCAAGCATCTCATTTCTGTAGCACATCGGGGTTTTTCAATAAATACCTGTGTCTACTAAACATTTTCTTTCTCATTTTCACAATATAGCTTGCGCAAGCATTTTTCTCAGATGTTACGTTCAATCTTGCCCAATAATTATCACCGTGGCTGGCCACCCCTCAACAGGGTTCCACACACAACGGCTACTGTGTACACTACTTTGGATAGCAGTCGGCTAACTCAAAGTCCGATCGTTTTAGTTAGCAGGTCGGCTAACTAATAATTCTGGATAGCAGTCGGCTAAGGGTACAAGAGAACTCACATAAAACAAATATTTCATGCTCTGATTATCACTATAAAAACACAATTATCAAAGCTATAAATAAAGATTTTCGAGCATCGCTCATTTTATTTCGTATATAGAAAAGCCCACCTTACTGATTACAGAACTACTATAGCTTTCGTCTTCTGTCTTCCGTCCTATCCTTGGCGCTGACTTCCTCCTTTTATCGTAAATAAACAAACTTTAAAACTCGATCGCAACGATAAAAGAAACAGGAAATCGAAATCGGTTTTAGTCTTTTAGGCCTTTGCACTTTACTACTTTCTTTTGATTAACGAATAAACGAGACTCGATAAATTCTCGTTTATAAACTGACTCGGCTCATTACTCGACACTTAGGTCAGTACATAATGAATGTCGATAACTTATAACGACTTAAAAGTTCACAAGGAACGAAGTTGAAAATGATTCAACTTAAGAAATTAAGTTTTTGGAAACTTCCTGCACAAGGCAGTGGTTCTGGAGTTCGCACAGAACAGAGCACTTTAAAACAGGGGATGAAATTTATACCAAAAGAAAGCTACGGATGTCTAGTTTACTCTCCAATTTATGGATCTCGATTTCGTTTAGCGAGCTAGGAGTTATGACAGTATCCGTGCAAGGTTGCAAAACTGTCCGCGCGAAACCCTAATGCTCGATAAAACTCGACGCACGATTCCCTAGGTTCGATTAATGCTATTCCACTTTTATTCTTACGAAATTTCCATCTCAAGGCAGTCAACACGCAATATCTTTTATGACAAATTCCTTCATATCTCTCGATTACAAACTCGACGTATAATTCCTCGTCTTTCAACTAATCCAACTACTAAACCAATTCAATTTCAAATTCAATTTCTATTTCAACTTCTCGTTTATAAACTATATCTTATATCATCTTCGATGGAAATATTGTCAACTACAAACTTGTTCATCAAACGACAACAATCATTAATATCAAATTGGTTTTCCTTATTCTACTTTTCTATCGACGTTTAGACTCGTTTCTTCGTCTCTTATTAAAATTTCAATCTTCTTAGAATTCGTTCAAATTTTCCGGTTACGATCATCAACTAGCAAGATTATCATATATTCAAATCATAGACCTAATCATTATTCATTCTCGACTTATCGACGATTCTTCGTCTCTTAGCGAAAATCCGACGTCCTCCGATTTCGTTCAAACTTTACAATATCGATCATCATCTATCTAGAATCACTAATACATAAACCATATACTCAAAACATTAACGAGTCTCAACTTATTGTCGGGTTTTTGACTCTTACGATTTTCATTTTATTTTTAGAAAAATTCCAAATAATTATATAATCATCCTCAAACATACTACATACCATTTCTATTATCATTACATGCAAATCATAACATCTTCTACATCAAATCATCAATTCTTTATCTCTTACATTTCTATTTTCATTTTTAGAAAATTATCAATTAATTCATGCAATCATCTAACATAATATAGAACACTAATCCATCAATCAATCCTCAAGAAAATCGAATTACATCAAACCCCTAATTCTTCCTAAAATTTCGGTATTCATACATATTCAAGGGGGGGGGGGGGTGATTTCTTCATGATTTCAATCCATAAAACCATTCCTAAGCATCTAACAACATGTATTAAACAAAGATTCATCATGCTTCTTCATCCTCTATATTTTTCGAAAAAAACAACTTGATGGAAAGTGATTTTTGTTCGGTTCAATACGTAGAAGAAGTTCCTACCTTGTCGAATATGGAATCGGATTTAAGATCGATCGGTAGACGAGAGACTTGTTGAGCTTGAGAAAGCTTGGAAGAACTTCTTCAATGGAGGATTGAGAGAGAGAAAATGAGAGAGAGAGAGAGGGGGAGAGGGAGGGGGGGGGGGGGGGGGGGGGGGTAGAGATGAGTGAGGGAGAGAGGGTGATGACTAAGGGTATTACTATTACATAAAGTGTGAAATATCTAACAACAAAGGTGATGACTCATGTATGGCGGTTTGTTTGTGATTTTTAAGCCGGAAATATCTCGTTTACGGGTCTAAAACGATGCTATAAAAATTGAGAAATCAAAATCCTAGTCGGTTATGTTTTCGACGAAATCTAATTCGACCGTTAGATTAGAAATAAATCATACTCGGAAAACATAATTCGTTTTTCAAAATCCGATAAAATGTCGGGATAAGACAGTCCAAAATTCGCCCGGAAAAAAATCATAAAAACTGACTTTCTCCGGTGAACTCGTATCGAAGAAAAAGTGAATGTAAAGTCTGACGGTTTTTCGATCTGAGTTTTCGGACGAAAATTTTATCGGACGCAAAAACCCTAATACAGTAGTCGTTCGACCGACTTCTGGAATTTATTTTCAGAAACGGATTTCACCGTCAGTCTTAGAATCAAAAATCCTTAACTTAGGCGTGCAAAGCCTTATTTAATAATTAAATTTTTATTTTGACGACGGAATAATTATCCAGGGTATTACATCCTACCCCTCTAACAAGAAATTTCGTCCCGAAATTTGCATACTTTCTTCAAAAAGGTAAGAGTACTTCTATTTCATCTTTTCTTCGAGTTCCCACGTGGCTTCTTCTTGCCCGTGGTGATTCCATAGCACTTTTACTATTGGTATCGACTTGGTTCTTAACTCTTGTATTTTTCGATCCAAGATCGATAATGGTTTCTCTTCATAACTCAAGTCGGACTCAAGAACGACGTCTTGCTGGTTAATTACGTGCTTAGGATCAAAGACATACTTTCTTAACTGAGATACGTGAAACACGTTATGGACACTTCCTAGACTTGGCGGTAAGGCCAATTTATAAGCAACAAGTCCTACTTTTTCAAGAATCTCGTAAGGTCCTATAAACCTTGGTCTGAATTTACCCTTAACACCGAATCTAATGATTCCTTTGGATGGTGAAATCTTGAGGAAAACCTTATCCCCAATTTCAAAACTAAGATTGGTTCGGCGATCGTCGGCGTAAGACTTCTGTCGGCTCTGGACCTCTTTCATTCTAACTCTAATCTGACGAATGATCTCGATCATTTCACTGACTGCATCGGATCCTAGGTTCTTTCTTTCACCTACTTCATCCCAATAAAGTGGTGATCTACATTTCTTTCCATACAAAGCCTCATAAGGCGCCATTCCTATCGTCGCCTGATAACTATTGTTGTACGCGAATTCAACTAAATGTAAGATATCTTCCCAATTCGCGCTTCGATCCAATACTACCGTTCTTAACATATCAACGAGTATCTGAATCGTTCTCTCGGATTGTCCATCCGTCTGGGGGTGAAAAGCGGTACTAAAGTTAAGTTCGGTACCTAACTCTTTCTGCATCGTGATCCAAAATCTCGAAGTGAATTTAGCATCTCTATCTGATGTTATCGACTTTGGTACTCAGTGCAGACGTACAATCTCACGGACATACAGCTGTGCTAACTTCTCTGACCCATAGGTAATCTTAATCAGTAGAAAGTGAGCTGATTTAGTGAGTCTATCAATAACTACCCAGATGGCAGTGTTTCCTCTTCTTGATTTAGGCAAATCTGTCACAAAATTCATAGCTATATCCTCCCATTTCCACTCTGGAATACTTAATGGCTGTAACAATCCGTATGGTCTTTGGTGTAGAGCTTTCACTTGTTGACAAGCCAAACATCTTTCTACAAACGAGGCGACGTCTCGTTTCAAACCGTTCCACCAGAAATTTTTTCTCAAATCTTGATACATCTTCGTACTCCCTGGGTGTGCTGTATATGGCGTATCGTGAGCCTCACTCATGATATCGTTCTTCAATTTGTCGTCTTCAGGGATACAAAGTCTACCTTCGAATAAAATTGCATTGTCTGGTGCCTCGGAAAAACCGTCCGGTTTATCCGTTCTTATCCTTAGTCGAAGCTTCTCAGTTGACTCGTCCTTTCTCTGCGCGCTTATGATTCTTTCTTGTAAGTCCGGTGTAGCTACGAGTTCTGCTATATGGTTTGTTATCGTTTCTGGTGCATCAAGCACGTCTAAGTCCATTTCCTCAAATTCTCGTACAAGAGCTTCTTCCTTAACAAAGAGACATCCTAACTTGGTTAGAGTCTTGCGACTCAGAGCGTCAACTACCACATTTGCTTTTCCTGGATGATAGTTGATTCCGCAATCATAATCCTTGACTAATTCGAGCCATCTCCTTTGCCTCATGTTAAATTCCTTTTGCTCGAAGAAGTACTTTAAACTTTTATGGTCCGTAAAAATTTCAACCCTAACACCATAGAGATGGTGTCTCCAAATCTTCAGCGCATGCACAACGGCTGTTAGTTCTAAGTCGTGGGTTGGATACTCAACTTCATGAGGTCGAAGTTGTCGTGAAGCATAAGCTATCACCTTTCCATCTTGCATCAAAACACAACCTAATCCGTTCTTCGAAGCATCTGTATAGACCACGTATTCCTTATTTGCTTCTGGCAGAGCTAACACAGGTGCTGTGGTTAACTTCTTGAGTATCTGAAAACTCTTCTCGCATTCGTCCGTCCATCTGTACTTGTTTTCCTTCCTTAATGTTGCGTCATAGGTCTAGCAATCGTAGAAAATCCTTCGATGAATCTTCTGTAATAACCAGCTAAACCTAAGAAACTCCTAATTTCGTTCGGACTTGTTGGCGATTTCCAATCGCGTATTGCCTCTACCTTGGCAGGATCTACCTTGATGCCTTCTGCTGATACTATGTGTCCAAGGAACATCACTTCCTTCAGCCAAAACTCGCACTTACTGAATTTGGCGTAAAGCTTCTCAGCTCTAAGCATTTCTAAAACTATTCTCAAGTGTTCCTTGTGTTCTTCCTCATTCTTGGAGTAAATGAGAATGTCGTCAATGAATACTAAGACGAATTTGTCTAAGTACGGGTGAAAAATTCGATTTATGAGATCCATGAATACTGCGGGAGCGTTAGTCAAACCAAATGGCATAACTAGGAATTCGTAATGGTCATATCTGGTTCGGAAAGCAGTCTTAGGTATATCCTCGGGTTTGATTTTCAATTGATGATACCCAGATCTTAAATCTATTTTTAAAAAGACACCTGCGCCCTTAAGCTGATCAAAGAGGTCTTCTATCCTTGGCAAAGGATACTTATTCTTAAGGGTAATCTTATTTAGCTCTCGATAGTCTATGCTTATTCTCATAGAACCATCTTTCTTTCTTTCGAACAAAACAGGTGTTCCCATGGTGAAACACTCGGTCTAATGAATCCAAGGTCTAACAACTCTTGTAGCTGGATCTTAAGCTCTTCTAGTTCTTTCGGCGCCATCCTATATGGGGCTTTCGATTTGGGGCCGATCCTGGTTCTAAGTCGATTGAGAAATCTATGTGACGGTCGGGTGGTAAACCAGGTAATATTTCTAGAAAGACGTCTTCATATTCGTTAACAACCTTCACGTCTTGAATGATCTTCTCGGCTCCTGGTTCTCCAACTAGGTATACGAGATAAGCTGTGCAACCCTTCTTCTTCATCAACTTCTTGGCTTGTAGGGCGGATATTATCGGTATTCTCTTGCCCATTGCAATCCCATGAAATTCCGTCGGTTCTTTTCCTGGTGGTTGGAAAGAGATTTTCCTTTCGTTGCAGAGAATCGTGGCATAATTCTCTGACAACCAGTCCATTCCTAAGATTATATCTACATCCCACATTATCATAACATTCAAATTGTTCGCTTTAACCTTAAGAGTTCCGATTTCTAATTCTAGGTTAGAGCAAACATGTGTGGAAGTAGTGATCTCTCCTGAAGGTGTAGCTATTCTCATAGCGTGTTCAACTCGTACAGGCCTGATATCTAAGTTATTCGCACACGAACCAGCAATAAAAAATGCGATGCGCCAGTATCAAACAGTATCTTGATAGGGATATTATGAAGTTTACCCATACTTGCTAGGTTTCATTTTCCTTTATTCTGCGCACCCTGTTTGATCGCACATGCCCTTGCATTCTGTTGCTGTTGAGCGTGCTGCTGGAACTGCTGCTGGGTCATCTGCTGCTGCGGCTGTGCTTGAATCGCCCTCAAAGGCTGAGGCTGTCCATACTGGTTTTGTCCTGCCGCTTGTAGTGGCTTCGGGCACTCTCTCTTCATATGCCCTTTCTGTCCGCAGTTAAAGCAAACACCCATGCCTGCTTGACAAACACCGGGATGCGTCCTATTACACTTAGGGCAAACAGGAATGGTAACCCTCCTTGGGTTATTATTTCCATGGTTGAAATTCCTTTGTTGTCCTTGTGGCTGACTTTGCTGATTATTTCCTCTCCCTGGCCCTGCTTGTCTATTTCCTTGTAAAAACAACCCTGACTGATTGTTTCCTTGCCACCGCCTCTTGCCAAAATTGTTATTCGGGTTAGGCTGTTGATAGCCTTGCTAATTGCCACTCATTTGGTTCCCTTGGTTATTAAAGTTCTGATTATAGCCACTGCTATTTCCCCCTTCCCATTTTCTTTTTCCTTGGTAGTTGCTATTGTTGTTGTTGTAATAGCCTCGGTTTTTGTTGGGAAATTTATTAGTAAGAGTTTTGATAAATTCCAAAACCGACTGACCCCAACCGAGTAGATGTTGCCAGAACCTAATGTTAGAAGTTAGGCTCGCTGTTTGAGCAAAGTTAAGATTTTATCTTTACAGGTCTCCAGCTGAAGATGGCAACAAGGCATCACTCAGACAGATCAGTTGTCAAGAATTACAACTGAGAGCTCATATGATCAGATGCAAAGAGGGGAAAGTCTTCAGAACATCAGTTGTAAGGAAAACAACTGAGCGTTCATCAGATGAGAAGCAGTAAAGAGGAAGAGAACATCAGATGAAAGAAAGCCATCTGAGCGTTCGAACCCAACTGACCAGATACAAGGAAGACAACTGAGTGTTCAGTTTCAGAACATCAGTTGTAGAACTCAACCAAGAAGATCAACAGCTTGAAGACGAAGTCAGCTGAGAGTTCAACTGTCAGTTGTCGGATAGAACATCGGCTGAAGAACAAGCTAGCTGAAGATCGAAAGTCTTAACCGACCACTCCTTGTTGGAAGTCTATTGTTAAGATTTAAATTTCAAAAAGGAAGTTATGTGAGGGTTTGACCGTTCAGTCATTACCCCATTTGGCCCAACACAACGCTGTCTCAGATGGAAAGCAGAAGAGTACAGATGCCATATCGGGAAAGTCTGCAGAGATGAGAGACAAGCCATCGCTTTCAACGATCAGAGATCAACAGCTCCTCCAACGGCTAGTTGATACTCTCTGCCTATAAATAGAGGCCCTCACTCATTCGAAGAAGATACAAGACACACACGCGAGAAGAAATCCGAGAGCGAAAAGAAAAGAGAAATATTCTTCACGAGCTGAACTGAATCTCTTAGAACATCACTTGTTGAGGGTTCTAGAGTTAGTTAGTTTTTGTGTTTTTAGATCGAACCTTGAGAACATCACTCTGTGAGAGTTCATAGAGAGTTAGATCACAGCTCACCTTCCGTTCGAGCTTTTAGTTGGAAACACATTTTTCTTTCACCTGAAAAGGTTTAGGATTCTACTCTTCCTGCAACTGAGTAGTTAGGTCGTTTAGTACCCGTAAACTAAACTGTAAGGTTGATAAGTACCCGCAAACTTATCCATAACGGTTGCTCAGCCCGCGTAAGCTGAGTGGTTTGTCCAGAAGAACTTGGACAGAGTTATGTGGACTCACTACTCCCCGTGGACGTAGGAGGGTTATCTCCGAACTACGTTAAATCTCTGTGTGCTAGTGTTTTTCTTTTAGTCAGTTATCTCTTTCATTCTTATCTGTCTGACTAACCAGCATACAAACTGCATCTGCACATTTTCAACTGTTTTGGTTCTTGACCAACCGAGCATAAAAGCGTGAGTTGTTTTTACGAGTATAATTTCCACCACATTCCGCACAGCACCACTCTCACAGCTGAGTTCTCTTACTCAGTTATGATTTCAGCTGAGCCTTTCTTTACTCAGTTGAAGTGATTTTCGAGTGTTAAGTTTTCAAAGTTGAAAAATTCTAACTGGTATATCCCCCTCATACACCAGTAACTCGTATCGGGACCATCAAGTGGTATCAGAGCAGTGGTTCAAAAGACTGCTGACTCTGTTTCACAAGGTGTGAATTCGAGAAAGCTTCTTCAGTGGTCAACTGAACAGATCTTTTCACGCTAGTGCATATTTGCTTGCTTATTTGTTCTGATTGTTGTGTGCAGATGGACGTCAAGGACAAGATCGTTGTCATGTTCTTGGTAGTCAATTATACATCATGGAGAACACGGATGAAGAAGATCCTTCTGTCAAAGCATCATAGGATGCAACAAGTTCTCTCTTCCGGACCGATCGTCATTAAAGAAAGAATAGCTCGCACTCCCACAAATCCCAACGATGAGGATACAATTACAGAGTTTGTGGAAAAGCAGCCGGAAGATTATACTCCAGAGGAAGCCAAGGTGAGCCAGTTAGACATCTGGGCTCAAAGCACAATAATGTCCACAGTTGGACAAGATTATCTGCCTTGGATAGAGGAGTGTGAGACTGCAAAAGAGATGTGGGACATCCTGACATCGCTGAGTGAAGGAAGCGACGAGACAAACGAAAACAAGTTCTCACATGCATGCCAAGATTTCGACAATTTTTGTCTGAGACCTGATGAGACCATCGATCAGCTAGAGCTCCGGTTTATGGACATCCTCAGAAGAATCCAGTCCATCTGAAGAGGAAAATACACACTAAGAGAAATCAATCTCAAAGTGTTGCAAGGTCTACCGGTTGAGTGGGATACTTTCACCAATATCCACGAGAGCCGAGCTGACCTTGGTGAAATGGGAACTGAAAGACTGTTCTTAATCTTAAAGGGAAATGAGTATAAGGTGAACCGAAGAAGATCTCAGTCCTCGGTTCAGACGAGTCGACTTGAGGATGTTGGTTTAGCCTCAAAGTCAGTTGCTCTCCGAGCTGATTAGTCAAAATCGAGATCATCACGGCCAACCAGATCGGCTGACACGACTGCAAAGGAGCCAAGCAGAGAGGAATTGCAACAGAACATTGCAGCGCTGTCAAAGAAGCTAGCCGACATGGACACTCGGTTCGGCAAATACAAACGATTCTATAAATCAAACCGAACTCGAGACAGTTCAAAGCCTGCCACCAACGGTTGCTTTGAATGTGGAAAAGAAGGTCATTTCAAGGCTGACTGCCCAGATCTATCGAAGAAAGAGAGAGATGCGTTAAGGGCCAAACAAGCTAAAAAGAACAAGGCCATGGTTGCAGAAGAAGCAGCTGACGATATGGATATCTTCACTGACACTGAAGATAAAGATGAGCTGACTTCTACCAACAACGTCATCAGTCAGGATCAATGCCTCATGGCACTTGGAACCGACCAAGATGATATTGAGGTACAATCTAATCCTGCTCAGTTAAATTCTTCCAATACTTCTAACATGCAGGAATCTCTGGACGAAGAGTTGGAACCCTCCTGGAGTGATTTTCAAGAACTCAGTGAGGAACTACATCACCAATCGGTTGAGTTTAAGAGTCTTCAAGCTCAGTTCGCCAAACTTGAAGATTCCTTAACCGAAAAAGATGATCTGATCAAGAGCCAAACAGAGGAGATTGAGAATCTCAAGAGTCAACTGAACAAGGCTAAGGCTCCAACTGATGAGGAGTTGACGAAGCAGATCAAGGTCAGTTGAAAAATCAAGAGGCTCAGATCGAGCAGCTGATAAAGAAGTCAGATGGACAAACCGAGCAGATAACTGTCCTCCTCAAGGAGTTGCAAACTGAGAAGGACAATCTAATTAAGCTGTATCAGTCATCCAAGATCATAGAGAATCTTATCAGTTACAACAGACAGATGGATGATGTGTCAGGACTCGGTTATGATGTGATAAAAGATAGTGGAATTCCTCCAGCAACCTTCATCAAAGCTGTCGAGGTTAAAGCAGATAAACCGAACACAGTGGAACCTGAGTCCACACAAAATATTTCAACCTCCGTTTCTCAGCAAGCTCAACCAACCAATGCAAACACAACTGAGAAGGGAAAAGGAACAGTAGATGAAGGACAGAATGTTCCATCGGTTGAGAAATCAACCGAGGGGGAATGTTCCAAAAGTCAGAAGAGGAATCAGAGGCGTCGAAGACATAATCGCAACCGAACTCAGAATCAGAACCGACCTCTGCATCAACCTCAGAGTCAACAACAGAAAGAATGGAACCGACCGCAGAACCGACAAGGGTTCAATCATCTGAATCAACAGCGGTTCCATCCCCAGTTCAACCAAAGGTTCCAACCGAGTCAACCGATAAGGAACAGGTCGAACAGTTGGAGATACTCATGCCACAACATGAATCATCAACAGGGCATGAACACCTATCAACAACACTCAAGAAGTTGGAATCAGAATCAGCCACAAAGATTCCAACATGGCGTCCGACCTCACAGACAAACTCAACAGGATAAGAATCGCCATCAAAACAGGGGGAAAGCCTCTCCTCCGAAAGCTCAACATGGGAGAAATCCAACTCCTCCCAAGAAACAGAACATCTCTATTAACAACAAGCCTAAGGATAACCGAGGTGTTGTTATAGTTGATGATGAAGGAAAAGTGATCTGGAATGATAAATCCATCCGAATATACAGGGAAAAGCGACGCACAGTTTCAGGGGGAATTGGTTCTAACCCTCAAGGACCCAACTGAAATTGGGGACCTAAGCGAGTTTCTCTTTGCAGGTACAGGAGAAACAACTGAGGAAGAAGAAAGCGTCTACAACAATGTGGGTGATGGATAGTGGATGCTCGAAACACATGACAAATCTGAAGGATTTGCTTGGAAGTTTCATGGAGAAAGAAAGACCCTCAGTTACTTTTGGTGATAACTCAAAAGGTTACACCAGAGGTTACGGTACCCTTGAAACCAATCATGTTTCAATTTTTAATGTCTCTTATGTTGATGGATTGAAGCATAACTTGCTCTCCATCAGCCAATTCTATGATAATGGTTTCTCTGTCAAGTTTGATGAACAGGGTTGCAGGCTTAAAGATGTCGGATCAAAGCAGGTGATATTGTTGGAAAATCGATCACCAACAGGGAATGTCTACTACGCTGATTGGAACAGCAGCCTCCCTGACACCTGCCTATTACCAAAGAACAGTTCTGATGTGAGCTGGCTGTGGCACAAAAGGCTCAACCATCTGAACTTCAAGACGATGAACCGACTCGCTAGACAAGAACATGCAAGAGGCATACCAAACTGAGTGTTTTCAGCAACACACATCTGCAGTGCATGTCAGCTGGGAAAGCTCGCCAGATCCTCGTTCCGGTTGAAGTCAACTCCCTCAACCGACCGAGTGTTACAGCTGATCCATATGGATCTCTTCGGGCCAGTTACACCAAAGAGCATGAACGAGAACGAGTATACCCTGGTTGTAACTGATGACTACTCAAGATATACGTGGACCATCTTCATGCGCCACAAGAGTGAAACCCGAGATGAGCTACCCAAGCTGATGGATCGGATATCGAACCAACAAGAGATGAAGATCATATCTATCCGATCAGATCGTGGAACGGAGTTTCTAAATGAAACCATTATCGAGTATTGCGAGAAGAATGAAATTACCCATCAGACATCAGCCGCGCGTACTCCGCAACAGAATGGAGTAGCTGAGCGAAAGAACAGAACGCTTAAGGATGCAGCCACATCCATGTTAGCCAGCTCAGCTCTGCCAAAAAGATTTTGGGCTGAAGCGATCAACACTGCATGCTACACTCAGAACCGGTCTCTTCTAACCAAGCGGTTGGGAAAGACACCATATGAGCTATGGAGACGTAGGAAGCCAGATATTTCTTATTTTCGCGTTTTTGGTTCTAAGTGTTATATTCACAACAATGGGAAGACTCAGTTGAAAACTTTTGATGCCAAAGCTTCGAAGGGCATATTTCTTGGATATGCTGCTCGGATCAAGGCATATAGAGTTTTCAACAACAGCTCTCATGTTGTGGAAATAACACCTCATGTTAGTTTTGATGAATCTACTTTTGAGTGCAGGGAACAGGCTAAAGGACAACAAGCAGATCCAGCAGCTCCACCTGTTCTCACCAGATCGCAAGCTCTAAGGGAAAAGAACCTAGCTGAACCACTGGTTTGGGCAACTGAGGAAGAGGATCCATACTCCTCTGAAGATGAATGCGAAGACCCCAACTCATCCCAAGGGGGAACTTCAGCTGATGCTCCTCCAACTACATCAGCATCCGAAGCCCAACCGAGTCCGGTTCAAACTAATGTCAATGTTGAGGATCCAGACCCAACAGCTGACCATTCACCAGCTCTGAAGACTCCAACTCAGATTACGGAACAACCACAGTTGGAAGAAGAAGGAAGACGCAACCGAAGATGGTATGAAGTTCATTCCACGGACAACATCATCGGCGATCCAACCGAGGGTGTGCGTACAAGGAGCCGAGTTGCAAATCCAGAATCAACCGAAGAAAATTCCAACACTTATGCCCAATATGCTGAGGAGTTGGCAGTTCTAGAGGAATTCGAGCAAGCTGGAGATGTTGCCATGATTTCTTGCTTTGTAGCTGATGTACCAGAACCGAAGAATGTTGGGAAAGCTCTCAACTGTGTCCATTGGACAACAGCCATGCAAGAAGAACTGAATGAGTTTCTACGTAACTGTGTATGGGATTTGGTAGAAAGACCAAATGGTGTCAAGGTGATTGGATTGAAGTGGATTTTCAAAAATAAGAGAGACGCCATTGGATTCATTGTGAGGAATAAAGCAAGGTTGGTAGCTCAAGGATAATGCCAACAAGAAGGAATTGACTTTGAAGACTCTTTCGCGCCAGTTGCAAGGCTGGAAGCCATCCGAATCTTTCTAGCTTATGCCGCACATCACAAGTTCAAAGTGTATCAGATGGATGTGAAGTGTGCATTCCTCAACGGAGATACCAAGGAAGATGTGTATGTTGAACAGCCTCCTGGCTTTGAGAATGGAGATGGAAGAGTGTACAAGTTGAAGAAAGCCATCTATGGCTTGAAACAAGAACCAAGGGCCTGGTATGACACTCTTTGTGGTTTTCTACTGTACTCGGGATTCAAACGAGGATCAGTTGACAAAACCCTGTTAACCATCAAAGTTGGAGATGATATACTTGTAGTGCAAATTTACGTGGATGACATCATATTCGGTTCCAAGTCATAGGAGCTGTGCAAGAAATTCTCAGATCTCATGAAGGAGAAGTTCGAGATGTCAATGATGGGCGAGATGAATTACTTTCTTGGACTCCAAGTGAAGCAGTCAGAGAAAGAAATTTTTATTAATCAGTCAAAATATACAAAGGAGCTCATCACAAAGTTCGGATTGCAGACAAGTAAAACCACAAGGATCCCGATGAATACTAACTGGAAGATCGAACCCGGAGCTGAGGGAAAGCTCGTGGATGCCAACAAGTATAGAGCGATCATCGGTTCGCTGCTATACCTAACTGCCAGCCGGCCAGACATATCTTACGCAGTTGGAGTGTGTGCTCGATTTCAAGTCCAACCAAGGGAAGCTCACATGTTGGCAGTGAAGAACATCATCAAGTATCTGAAGGGTACTGTCAATGTTGGGTTGTGGTATCCAACTGACGACAATATCCAGCTGACCGGATACTCAGATGCGGATCTAGCAGGAGATCGATTGGACAGGAAGTCTACTTCTGGACACTGTCAGTTCATGGGAAGCAAGCTGGTTTCATGGTTCTCTAAGAAACAAGCATGTGTTGCTACTTCTACAACCGAATCAGAATATATGGCTGCTGGAAGCCGTTGCATGCAAGTGTTGTGGCTGAAGCAACAGCTGAGAGATTATGAAGTTGCAACTGGACAGGTTCCCATTCATTGTGATAGCTCGAGTGCCATAGCTATCTCTCTGAATCCTGTTCACCATTCTCGGACAAAGTATATCGACATCCGTCATCATTTCATCCGAGATCATATTGAGAAGAAGGATGTGTCCATGGAGAAGATCCCAACTGAGATTCAGAGAGCTGATATCTTCACTAAACCTCTAGCCGAAGCGCGGTTCAAAATGCAATATGATCTACTTGGACTGTTGGATCCATCAGATGAGGAGTCAACCAAGCTGAAGAGTTAGATATCCATCTGAGGGGGAAGCTCAGATGAAGGGGGAATCTCAGATACGGAGCGCCAACTGAAGACATTAAACGTCAGCTGAACAGATGAACTCGAGTCAGCTGATGGTATGCTGCAACAGTGGATCAGACGTCAGCTGAACAGACGAACTCGAGTCAGCTGATGGTAAGCCGCAACTGATGAACACAGCTGATTCAAACATCAGCTGACAGGTATCATTTATGACTGAAGGTGTTATGTTCTTAAATGAGAATGTTTGAAATAAATTCAAACATTCCTGAGCTAGTCAGTTACATTAAAATAGCCATCATGTCGCATTAAATGTAAAGTACGGCTGAACATCCATAGCCTACTTTATAGTGCGACTGGGCTGACATGAAACTGTACACCTTCTCATGCGCTGGTTGGAAGTCGGATCAAAACGTCGAGTCATAGATGGTCAACAGTCGCGTAATCTCAGCCGTTGATGGTTTCGCGCCATTTATCCCCAGCCGTTGATCTCATCTGAGTCAAAGACCTATATAAGGCGGCAAATCAGGAAGTGTTCCTTACCTTCTCCTTTCGTGCATATCATTATTAACTGTTCATCATCCCCTCCGAAATTGTCTCACCATTTTCAGTAATAAATTTCTTTCTTCTTTGCATATATATATTCCTCTGAGATGGCTCCTGAATCAAAAGCCTCAAAGAAGATGGTCTCCGCAGAACCAGCTACGTTCCAGGAATCCTTCGACATGATGATGTCAAAGATTCACTTCGAACAAATTCTTTCCAGGGAAGCTCTGACCTCGCCGGAAATCGCTCCCGTCGCCACCATTCTTTCCAACCACGGTCTGCTCAACTGGGCAACCCTCTCTCCTTCTAAGCTGCTCAGAAAGCAAGTCGCCCACTTCTACCAGAATCTGCAACGCGATGCAGAACTCGGGTTTGTCACGACGATTCCTTGCAAGCAACGAATCAGCACTTCCCGATCGATGGAAGAAACCGCCGTCGAGATCAAAGTGTCCAAAGAACTGGAGAAGATCATCCCCAGAAATCGGGAGGCCATAGACGTGATGGGGAACTTCTCAGACAAGGATGCAGATGCATTTCTGCAAACTATCCTCCTTGTCCCCGAACCTTTGAAGGGGAGTATGCAGAGGACCAAACTGAAGCCGGAGCACCGACTTCTGTTTGATGTAATTTCAAAATGCGCCTTCGCATACGGAGGAGCTTTCGGTGATATCAACAGACCGAAGCTCAAACAGCAGAATGCATTGGAAGAACAACACAAAATCGACTGGCTGGGCTACCTTGAAAGCCAGCTGTGGGCGGAGAAGCTGAAGATCTCCGAGACGGTAGCTGAGTCCGGAGAGCAGCTGTTGAGTGCCAAGGGTACACTCAACTTCGGCACCAAAATTTCAGCCCTAATCCTCCAAGCAACCAAGGGTCAGAAGCTGACTTGGGAAGGGAGTGAGGACCCTCCATTCAACAAGCTAATGTTGTTCCCAACAGCCAAGAAGGCTAGGGATGTTGTGGAAGTAGTATACACTCCCAAGGGAGCAACGAAGCCAGCTGTGGAGACGGCCCCAGCAGCTCGCCGCCCATCAAGGTCCAAACCTGCCACACGCCAGCTGGAGGAATTGGCTGAGGAAGAGGAAGAAGAAGAAGAAGAAGAAGAAGAAGAGGTGGAACCCCTCAAGAAAAAGCTCAGAATCAGGATCATCCAGCCAGCAGCTCAACCGGCTGCATCGGGCCCCGTGGTGGTGGTACCAGGGAGAACGAATCAACCGAGTCGAGCCAGTCGGTTGATCCAGTTGGGTTTATGCTTCAACCCCGCCAATAAGATGCACAGGTTGAAGAAAAGGAGATCAACGTGGAGGATTCCAGCTCGTTCTCAGATGACTCTTCTTCATCTGAGGACTCCCACGATAGTCCACCCTCTCCAACAACTGGAGCTGATGCCAGCCAGGAAATCCCACCCGCGTCTGAGGAAACCAGTGAGCCAGCCCAGTCTCTCCCCAAAGAGGATTCAGTTCTCTCAACTGATCCTCAGTTAGACATTCCGAGCCTCTCGCTCGATGCCAACGTTGAGACCGTTCCTTTGGCCAACATTGATGACACCATCGAACCCATTGCCTTCGATATAGACCCACCCCAAATCGATGAAGAGGCCAACCGCCAGGCGATCTTGGTTGAGTATGAAGGCAGGTCGGACTACTGCTTTCGCAAACTAATTGGCATGTTCCCCGAGGCAAGCTCGATGCCTGTCTTTGCCATGTTCGGGGCGGAACTGCTCTATCAGTTCAGCGTGATATTCAGCTACTGGTACGTCAAGGAGGAAACCCTCAGGATCCACGGTTGGGACAGGTTGAAGATTGATGAATCCAACTTGAGGGTGTACTTCGACTACCAGAACCTGGAGGTGGCCTACAACCAGAAGGTGGCTCTGCTCCGTCGTCGCCTGGATCTGAGTCAACAAGAAGGGACAGACACCAGAGAGCAGTGTGGTAATCCTAGAGCTGTACAATTTCTTGATCATATGTTGGCCAAGAATGCCGACCATATGGAAGAGGTCGATGAAGCTGATGAGGCCGCCAAGAGAGAGACAGAAAAGCTTAAACAATACATGGCGAGCCGAACGACCCTAGTTGTCGTGGATCCCACAACCCAGGCACAACAGCAACAACTGCCTGGACCCTCTGATTAGCCAGCACACTCAACCGATGCTATTTGTGAGCTGATCACTGAGAGAATCAACCAGCTGAGGCATGAGCTGTTGTCCAAGATCAAGCTCAACAAGGAAGAACAAGCTGACAGGATGCATCAGCTGATGGAGGAGAATGCATCCTTGAAGAATCAGCTGGAACAACTCTCCACCTCCCTTCAACAAAAGCTGGAAGGCCTCTCCACTTCTACCAGCTCGGAGGTCAAGGATCTGAAGAAGGCGGTTCAAGGACTCAGCTCGGACTTCAACGTCTTCAAGTCAGTTGCTGAATCTGATCTGGCAAAGTCCCAGCAGACACAAGACCAGGAGTGGATGTCTCAGTTCGAAAATTTTCGAGCTGAGTTCGTTACCCTTCACAAAGACGTCTTTGCGACCTTTGCAGCCTTGAAGAAAGCTGAGCAGGAACGCCAGGACCTGGAGCTGGCAAAGAAGGTGGAAGAGAAGGATGCTGTGGACGAACTCTTCTCCCGAGTTCAACAAGCTGAGGCCAAGCTGACCTCCCTGGATGGCTCGGTTGCCACCCTTTTGGATGATGCCAAAAAGGGGGAAGGAAAGGAGCCAGCAGCTGTTGCTGGACAGGGGAAAGGTGTTCACCTTCAGCAGAGGGAAGAAGGAGTGCCAGCTGAAACTCAAGAGGAAAGAGCTGAAGGATCGCAGCTGAAGGAGTCTGAGCAGTAACTTGAAGTCTCCCACAACCTCGTAGCCGAGCTTACAGCCGAGCTCGATGCCGACCTTGACGGGATCTCTGTTGAAGATTGCATCGAAGCTGCAAAAGCTATGGGGGAGTCGAAGGAGAAATACTTGAATCCCTCTTCGATTAAAAAGTTCGCTGCTGATCAAGCTAAGAAGGTGGCTAAGTTCGAGAAGGAAACTGGCCAAAATTGAGAAGAATGTTGACAGAAATAAAGCCAGCCGGAGTGTTCGAAGAATAAATAAACACCAGATGAAGGCTGAGGCTAGGAAGAAGATGCAGCAGCTACAGAAAAATGCCCCGCTCCCGTCACGGTTCCCACATACTGACAAGTGGATGAACGCTGAGTGGAACGATGACTGGGAGCAGTTCAAGCATGAATTCATCAATGATTTTTACTACAGGAAGGTCTACTCAACTGAAGACCCAAGGCAAGCCTTCAAGGAAGCTTTGTGGGAACTCAGATCTGGAGACCCTGGAATGTTCAGTCAGTTCCAGCGAGCCATGGTAAAGGCTCAGCTCGATTCCAACACCGTTCCAGTTCCGCAGAAGCTCAGATATCGTCCTCAGATGATCAAAGGCACAAGTACTCCAAACAAAAATGCGATCATGGCTGAGGCGAGACAAGTGTGCAAGGAACATGGTGTCAACACTGGGATTGAGTCAGCTGGGAAGAAAGAGATCTTTGACCGTATCTTCAGCAAGTACGGTCAACAGTATTTTTGAGCTGTTGTAGTTTTTGGAGCAACTGATGTATCTTTAACTGTTTTGTACTTAACCTTGTAATCATCAGTTGTAATGAAAACTTCAAGTATATATACGATTCAACTTGACGTACAATATCTCATTGTCCAAGCTATGAATCGCAGTCTTTTAAATACCATGTTATAACTGTGCTAACCCTTGATGTTTTCATCTTATAGACTGTCTAGAATTTCAGCTGAGATTTTGGATAAGTTAGTGAGGTTTAGATCAATAGTGGTTTAAAGTTGTAAGTGGTTTTGGCATCATCAAAAAGGGGGAAATTGTTGGGAAATTTATTAGTAAGAGTTTTGATGAATTCCAAAACCGACTGACCCCAACCGAGTAGATGTTGCCAGAGCCTAATGTTAGAAGTTAGGCTCGCTGTTTGAGCAAAGTTAAGATTTTATCTTTACAGGTCTCCAGCTGAAGATGGCAACAAGGCATCACTCAGACAGATCAGTTGTCAAGAATTACAACTGAGAGCTCATATGATCAGATGCAAAGAGGGGGAAGTCTTCAGAACATCAGTTGTAAGGAAAACAACTGAGCGTTCATCATATGAGAAGCAGTAAAGAAGAAGAGAACATCAGATGAAAGAAAGCCATCTGAGCGTTCGAACCCAACTGACCAGATACAAGGAAGACAACTGAGTGTTCAGTTTCAGAACATCAGTTGTAGAACTCAACCAAGAAGATCAACAGCTTGAAGACGAAGTCAGCTGAGAGTTCAACTGTCAGTTGTCAGATAGAACATCAGCTGAAGAACAAGCTAGCTGAAGATCGAAAGTCTTAACCGACCACTCCTTGTTGGAAGTCTGTTGTTAAGATTTAAATTTCAAAAAGGAAGTCACGTGAGGGTTTGACCGTTCAGTCATTACCCCATTTGGCCCAACACAAGACTGTCTCAGATGGAAAGCAGAAGAGCACAGATGTCATATCGGGAAAGTCTGCAGAGATGAGAGACAAGTCATCGCTTTCAACGATCAGAGATCAATAGCTCCTCCAACGGCTAGTTGATACTCTCCGCCTATAAATAGAGGCCCTCATTCATTCGAAGAAGATACAAGACACACACGCGAGAAGAAATCCGAGAGCGAAAAGAAAAGAGAAATATTCTTCACGAGCTGAACTGAATCTCTTAGAACATCACTTGTTAGATCACTCTGTGAGAGTTCATAGAGAGTTAGATCACAGCTCACCTTCCATTCGAGCTTTTAGTTGGAAACACATTTTTCTTTCACCTGAAAAGGTTTAGGATTCTACTCTTCCTGCAACTGAGTAGTTAGGTCATTTAGTACCCGTAAACTAAACTGTAAGGTTGATAAGTACCCGCAAACTTATCCATAACAGTTGCTCAGCCCGCGTAAGCTGAGTGGTTTTTCCAGAAGAACTTGGACAGAGTTGTGTGGACTCACTCCCCGTGGACGTAGGAGGGTTATCTCCGAACCACGTTAAATCTCTGTGTGCTAGTGTTTTTCTTTTAGTCAGTTATCTCTTGCATTCTTATCTGTCTGACTAACCAGCATACAAACTGCATCTGCACATTCTCAACTGTTTTGATTCTTGACCAACCGAGCATAAAAGCGTGAGTTGTTTTTACGAGTATAATTTCCACCACATTCCACACAGCACCACTCTCACAGCTGAGTTCTCTTACTCAATTGTGATTTCAGCTGAGCCTTTCTTTACTCAGTTGAAGTGATTTTCGAGTGTTAAGTTTTCAAAGTTGAAAAATCCTAACTGGTGTATCCCCCCCCATACACCAGTAACTCGTATCGGGACCATCAAGTGATTCTGGGTTGGGGCTGGTGCGGTTGTTATTGCTTTCCTTTCATCAGGCCCTACGGCCTCCATCTCTAGGGCTCGCCCTAAAACTTCAGTTTAGCTCAGTCCTCCATGACTGGCTAACGCAATTCCAAACTCATGCTTCAGTCCCCCACGGAACTTCTTCGCTATCTTATCTTCGGTATCTACCTGAGCTGGCTCATACCTCGACAATTCACAGAACTTGGCGTCATACTCAGTTACTGTCATCTTCCTTTGTTTCAAGTTATAGAACTCAGCCTCCTTCTGAGCTCTATAAGTTTTAGGTACGTACTTATAATACAGTGCTTCCTTGAATTCTTCCCAGGTATAACGAGCTAGGTGCTCCGCGGGTATAACCTTCTGCCGAGCTTCCCACCAGTAGTCAGATGGTCCGGAAATTCTTTCAGTACATTTGAGGAGTTTGAAAATTCTTTCAATAGATCACACCCAAAGCTCAGCATCGCTTAGGTTTCCAGATCCGTTGAACACAGGTGAGTTACGTTTAAGGAACAAGTCCTCAATGTCACGACGGGGTGGTGATGGAGGTGGTGATGGTGATGGTGGTGGTAGGGTATCATGATGTTCCTGTTCTTTCTCCCTTTCATTTTGTGCTTGACGTCTTCCACTTCCCCTGGGTCTACCAGGTCCTCTTCGATTGTTAACTACTTTCGGTGGTATTTTTTTTTTGAAACTATAAGAACAAAGCTCTCATTAGCACCTTACTTTTAAGCCTTCTTTTACTTACTAACCCTTTTTCTCCTTGTTTCAGTTGGGAAAAGAAAACTGATAATAGCTTCGATACTTAACTCTTTAAACTTTTAACTTCTCGGTTTAAACCAAAATATTCATCTAAACTTTTCTTCTAATCGCGTTTAGAAGAAACTTTCACAAGATTTAAGCCCACTCTCGGGGTTATATATATATTATATACATGTCAAAAAGAAGAATATTGGTTTTGCCTCCAACGAGGATTTATACAAAAAGGTTAGACTATGACTAGTCTAAACTAGGCTAACTGCCTATCTATATACCAGGTGCACTAACAAGTTGCATCTCCGTATCTACTGGAAGTACTAGAACGGAAACTATCCCAAAAACTTCGTATCCGTATATAGAGTACTACAAAAGGATGGTTACTGATCCGACTATGTACAAGACAAAAAGAGACTTCTACTACTACTAAGTGTTTAAGACGCCCTGCTCAACAAGCTGCTGTCGAGTCACTACTGCCCTCTACGGCCTGCAACTCCTCGGGGTCCTCGTCAGGGTCCTCCTCGGGGTCGTCCTCCATCGGATCCTCCTCCGGATCCTCCTCAGAATCTGAACCAAAGATGAGATGAAGTGCCTCGTCAACCCTCAAAGTAGTGCCGTCCAAAAGTGTAAGTGGTGGTGGTGAAGGCACGTCTGAAACTTTCCTCTCCGAGTCTGAAACCAAGTAATCCAAACTGGATACTACTGCACGCTTCTTCAGGGGAAGAAGGTGCTCAGGAAGTGAACTAGACGCGTACACCTCTGCAGAACGGGCCCTGGATGGCCCCGCCTCAAACTGTCCCCGGACTCTCGTCCACTCAGCACAAATCTCTTCAAGTGGGGTAAGAGAAGATGGTAACTCTAGCATTGCAGCCAGCTCTGCGTCTCTCTCTAAGTACTCGTCTCCAAGAACCAACCCCTCACTAGGTGAAAGTACTGGCGGCAGCCCTAACAGTGCGGCAAACTCCGGGTCTAAGGCTAACGGCTCAGGCTCAAACTCGGGCACAGACTCTATCGGAACATGAAGGTAGGGAAGGTGCTCCACAACCGGGAGGTCCACATGACCCGACTATGAAAGAATTGCCTATGTATGGCTATGGCAAAACCAGAAAAGTCGTCGATCAGCTCGGGGTCATCGCCGATCAGTACGATGTGGTACCAGAATATGGCATGAGCCCAACCGTGCCACTCGTCTGGCAGCCGTACTGTCAAATCGGCCATCGCCTGACGCTCAGACACAAAGTGACGGGCTGCGTAGAAGCGTGCAGCGAAGTCACTAACCAACTGTCCGATATCATGATTCGGGTCCACCTCATAGGCGTAGTACTCGTCTAAGATCTCGTCCACTACTGTACGCTGTCTCAAAGGTCGACTCTTCCGAGCCGTAACACGTGTAGTAGGCATCCTACAAGGTTTTTAAGAGAATACGGATCAGTAACTGTTAGGAATATATAACATATCTTAAGGAAATTCTTAAATTACAATTAGAATATTCCATTATTCAAATTGCAATACTTAAACCACTTAACAACTTATCTTAAACATCTAGCAATTTCAAGAAATTGCACTCAAACAATACATATAAACAAAATTATTTTCAAGATTTTATTTTCATCCTTTTACTTATTATTCTTTTACTTCCTCGCTTTATTTCTTCCTCGAAGAAAATTTCTTAACGATTTCTTTCCATTCTTTTTAACTTATCAACTTACTTATTCTTATTGTTCTTATTATTCTTTATTTTATTTCCTTAAAGGATATTCTTACGACTTTCATTTATAAAAACAAGTCGACTCCAACGAGTCTGTTGTTCATGTCACTTTACGCATGTGACATTCATTTATTCTCTTTGATTCCCTTTATTCTGTCCTTTCCGATCCGATCGTTTCTTGGATAATTTGGAACCAACGCTTCTTAGAACGTCTATGTTCTCAAAGAATCGGGAAGGCCTTAGAATTTGTCTAAATTCTCATGCCGAACTAACATTTTGAATAAAGAAATTATAACTCACATACTTTCACATGCTTTCACATAGTATAGCATTCATGCTTTCACATAATTCACGTAATATCAAAACGTATAACTTTTATACTTTAATCACATTCATGCTTGCATACTTTATTCACAAATTCTTGCATACTTAATCAAAAATTTCTTCTTTAAAAGAAATCATACTTCTGAAATTTCTTTCCTTACTTTCTTTCTTTGGTTGAGTCGACGTAGCGGGAGGTTGAGTTGTCGTCTACACTTTTAAACTAGTGTTATGACTTAACTTATTTGAAAGAAGACTCGGGTATAGAGTATATACAAATACTCTATCTTACTACTTGAAATAAATTCGTATGCAGAGCAGAAACGATTGCTCTGATACCACACTGTCACAGCCCCAAATTCTGAGAGACGGCAAAGCCGGGGTGCGGACTAGCGGTTGAATTAAAGAAGCGGGGAAGAAGGGGGATGAATAAGAATGAACGAATAAAAAGACATTAATAACAGAATAACTTTTATGAACAAGACTTCATTTAAAAGAAAGAGTTGATCTCGAAGGATCACTCGACAAGGTTCTCAAAAAGAACTAAGTTCATTGTACGGGGTTTAGACCCAAAAGATAGATACAGTTATCTCAAAAAGATTGGCAGCGGAAAGCGTAAAGCTTGATACAAGTTCTTTATTCTAATTACGACTCTTAACTCAACATCAACCCCTTTCCGCTCCCGTCACTCAACATGCACATTTTATTATAAAACATATGCAGGGCTAAGTACAAAAGCACTTAGTGGGCACATTGCCGAAAATATATCATAAGTATAGATAAATCAGACATCTCATTTCTGTAGCACATCGGGGTTTTTCAATAAATACCTGTGTCTACTAAACATTTTCTTTCTCATTTTCACAATCATAGGCTTGCTCAAGCACTTTTCTGCTAGATGTTATGTTCAATCTTGCCCAATAATTATCACCGTGGCTGGCCACCCCTCAACAGGGTTCCACACACAACGGCTACTGTATACACTAACTTTGGATAGCAGGTCGGCTAACTCAAAGTCCGATCGTTTTAGTTAGCAGGTCGGCTAACTAATAATTCTGGATAGCAGTCGGCTAACTCAGAAGGGTACAGGAGAACTCACATAAAACAAATATTTCATGCTCTGATTATCACTTAAAAACACAATTATCAAAGCTATAAATAAAGATTTTCGAGCATCGCTCATTTTATTTCGTATATAGGAAAAGCCCACCTTACTGATTACAGAACTACTATAGCTTTCGTCTTCTGTCTTCCGTCCTATCCTTGGCGCTGACTTCCTCCTTTTATCGTAAATAAACAAACTTTAAAACTCGATCGCAACGATTAAAAGAAACAGGAAATCGAAATCAGTTTTAGTCTTTTAGGCCTTTGCACTTTACTACTTTCTTTTGATTAACGAATAAACGAGACTCGATAATTCTCGTTTATAAACTGACTCGGCTCATTACTCGACACTTAGGTCAGTACATAATGAATGTCGATAACTTATAACGACTTAAAGTTCACTAGGAACGAAGTTGAAAATGATTCAACTTAAGAAATTAAGTTTTTGGAAACTTCCTGCACAAGGCAGTGGTTCTGGAGTTCGCACAGAACAGAGCACTTTAAAACAGGGGATGAAATTTATACCAAAAGAAAGCTACGGATGTCTAGTTTACTCTCCAATTTATGGATCTCGATTTCGTTTAGCGAGCTAGGAGTTATGACAGTATCCGTGCAAGGTTGCAAAACATGTCCGCGCGAAACCCTAATGCTCGATAAAACTCGACGCACGAATTCCCTAGGTTCGATTAATGCTATTCCACTTTTATTCTTACGAAATTTCCATCTCAAGGCAGTCAACACGCAATATCTTTTATGAACAAATTCCTTCATATCTCTCGATTACAAACTCGACGTATAATTCCTCGTCTTTCAACTAATCCAACTACTAAACCAATTCAATTTCAAATTCAATTTCTATTTCAACTTCTCGTTTATAAACTATATCTTATATCATCTTCGATGGAAATATTGTCAACTACAAACTTTTTCATCAAACGACAACAATCATTAATATCAAATTGGTTTTCCTTATTCTACTTTTCTATCGACGTTTAGACTCGTTTCTTCGTCTCTTATTAAAATTTCAATCTTCTTAGAATTCGTTCAAATTTTCCGGTTACGATCATCAACTAGCAAGATTATCATATATTCAAATCATAGACCTAATCATTATTCATTCTCGACTTATCGACGATTTCTTCATCTCTTAGCGAAAATCCGACGTCCTCCGATTTCGTTCAAACTTTACAATATCGATCATCATCTATCTAGAATCACTAATACATAAACCATATACTCAAAACTATTAACGAGTCTCAACTTATTGTCGGGTTTTTGACTCTTACGATTTTCATTTTATTTTTAGAAAAATTCCAAATAATTATATAATCATCCTCAAACATACTTACATACCATTTCTATTATCATTACATGCAAATCATAACATCTTCTACATCAAATCATCAATTCTTTATCTCTTACATTTCTATTTTCATTTTTAGAAAATTATCAATTAATTCATGCAATCATCTAACATAATATAGAACACTAATCCATCAATCAATCCTCAAGAAAATCGAATTACATCAAACCCCTAATTCTTCCTAAAATTTCGGTATTCATACATATTCAAGGGGGGGGGGGTGGTGATTTCTTCATGATTTCAATCCATAAAACCATTCCTAAGCATCTAACAACATGTATTAAACAAAGATTCATCATGCTTCTTCATCCTCTATATTTTTCGAAAAAAACAACTTGATGGAAAGTGATTTTGTTCGGTTCAATACGTAGAAGAAGTTCCTACCTTGCGAATATGGAATCGGATTTAAGATCGATCGGTAGACGAGAGACTTGTTGAGCTTGAGAAAGCTTGGAAGAACTTCTTCAATGGAGGATTGAGAGAGAGAAAATGAGAGAGAGAGAGAGGGGAGAGGGAGGGGGGGGGGGGGGGGGTAGAGATGAGTGAGGGAGAGAGGGTGATGACTAAGGGTATTACTATTACATAAAGTGTGAAATATCTAACAACAAAGGTGATGACTCATGTATGGCGGTTTGTTTGTGATTTTTAAGCCGGAAATATCTCGTTTACGGGTCTAAACGATGCTATAAAAATTGAGAAATCAAATCCTAGTCGGTTATGTTTTCGACGAAATCTAATTCGACCGTTAGATTAGAAATAAATCATACTCGGAAAACATAATTCGTTTTTCAAAATCGATAAAATGTCGGGATAAGACAGTCCAAAATTCGCCCGGAAAAAAATCATAAAAACTGACTTTCTCCGGTGAACTCGTATCGAAGAAAAAGTGAATGTAAAGTCTGACGGTTTTTCGATCTGAGTTTTTCGACGAAAATTTTATCGGACGCAAAAACCCCTAATACAGTAGTCGTTCGACCGACTTCTGGAATTTATTTTCAGAAACGGATTTCACCGTCAGTCTTAGAATCAAAATCCTTAACTTAGGCGTGCAAAGCCTTATTTAATAATTAAATTTTATTTTGACGACGGAATAATTATCCAGGGTATTACATCCTACCCCTCTAACAAGGAAATTTCGTCCCGAAATTTGCATACTTTCTTCAAAAAGGTAAGAGTACTTCTATTTCATCTTTTCTTCGAGTTCCCACGTGCTTCTCTTGCCCGTGGTGATTCCATAGCACTTTTACTATTGGTATCGACTTGGTTCTTACTCTTGTATTTTTCGATCCAAGATCGATAATGGTTTCTCTTCATAACTCAAGTCGGACTCAGAACGACGTCTTGCTGGTTAATTACGTGCTTAGGATCAAAGACATACTTTCTTAACTGAGATACGTGAAACACGTTATGGGACACTTCCTAGACTTGGCCGGTAAGGCCAATTTATAAGCAACAAGTCCTACTTTTTCAAGAATCTCGTAAGGTCCTATAAACCTTGGTCTGAATTTACCCTTAACACCGAATCTAATGATTCCTTTGGATGGTGAAATCTTGAGGAAAACCTATCCCCAATTTCAAAACTAAGATTGGTTCGGCGATCGTCGGCGTAAGACTTCTGTCGGCTCTGGACCTCTTTCATTCTAACTCTAATCTGACGAATGATCTCGATCATTTCACTGACTGCATCGGATCCTAGGTTCTTTCTTTCACCTACTTCATCCCAATAAAGTGTGATCTACATTTCTTTCCATACAAGCCTCATAAGGCGCCATTCCTATCGTCGCCTGATAACTATTGTTGTACGCGAATTCAACTAAATGTAAGATATCTTCCCAATTCGCGCTTCGATCCAATACTACCGTTCTTAACATATCAACGAGTATCTGAATCGTTCTCTCGGATTGTCCATCCGTCTGGGGGTGAAAGCGGTACTAAAGTAAGTTCGGTACCTAACTCTTTCTGCATCGTGATCCAAATCTCGAAGTGAATTTAGCATCTCTATCTGATGTTATCGACTTTGGTACTCAGTGCAGACGTACAATCTCACGGACATACAGCTGTGCTAACTTCTCTGACCCATAGGTAATCTTAATCAGTAGAAAGTGAGCTGATTTAGTGAGTCTATCAATAACTACCCAGATGGCAGTGTTTCCTCTTCTTGATTTAGGCAAATCTGTCACAAAATTCATAGCTATATCCTCCCATTTCCACTCTGGAATACTTAATGGCTGTAACAATCCGTATGGTCTTTGGTGTAGAGCTTTCACTTGTTGACAAGCCAAACATCTTTCTACAAACGAGGCGACGTACTCGTTTCAAACCGTTCCACCAGAAATTTTTCTCAAATCTTGATACATCTTCGTACTCCCTGGGTGTGCTGTATATGGCGTATCGTGAGCCTCACTCATGATATCGTCTTCAATTTGTCGTCTTCAGGGATACAAAGTCTACCTTCGAATAAAATTGCATTGTCTGGTGCCTCGGAAAAAACCGTCCGGTTTATCCGTTCTTATCCTTAGTCGAAGCTTCTCAGTTGACTCGTCCTTTCTCTGCGCGCTTATGATTCTTTCTTGTAAGTCCGGTGTAGCTACGAGTTCTGCTATATGGTTTGTTATCGTTTTCTGGTGCATCAAGCACGTCTAAGTCCATTTCCTCAAATTCTCGTACAAGAGCTTCTTCCTTAACAAAGAGACATCCTAACTTGGTTAGAGTCTTGCGACTCAGAGCGTCAACTACCACATTTGCTTTTCCTGGATGATAGTTGATTCCGCAATCATAATCCTTGACTAATTCGAGCCATCTCCTTTGCCTCATGTTAAATTCCTTTTGCTCGAAGAAGTACTTTAAACTTTTATGGTCCGTAAAAATTTCAACCCTAACACCATAGAGATGGTGTCTCCAAATCTTCAGCGCATGCACAACGGCTGTTAGTTCTAAGTCGTGGGTTGGATACTCAACTTCATGAGGTCGAAGTTGTCGTGAAGCATAAGCTATCACCTTTCCATCTTGCATCAAAACACAACCTAATCCGTTCTTCGAAGCATCTGTATAGACCACGTATTCCTTATTTGCTTCTGGCAGAGCTAACACAGGTGCTGTGGTTAACTTCTTGAGTATCTGAAAACTCTTCTCGCATTCGTCCGTCCATCTGTACTTGTTTTCCTTCCTTAATGTTGCGTCATAGGTCTAGCAATCGTAGAAAATCCTTCGATGAATCTTCTGTAATAACCAGCTAAACCTAAGAAACTCCTAATTTCGTTCGGACTTGTTGGCGATTTCCAATCGCGTATTGCCTCTACCTTGGCAGGATCTACCTTGATGCCTTCTGCTGATACTATGTGTCCAAGGAACATCACTTCCTTCAGCCAAAACTCGCACTTACTGAATTTGGCGTAAAGCTTCTCAGCTCTAAGCATTTCTAAAAACTATTCTCAAGTGTTCCTTGTGTTCTTCCTCATTCTTGGAGTAAATGAGAATGTCGTCAATGAATACTAAGACGAATTTGTCTAAGTACGGGTGAAAAATTCGATTTATGAGATCCATGAATACTGCGGGAGCGTTAGTCAAACCAAATGGCATAACTAGGAATTCGTAATGGTCATATCTGGTTCGGAAAGCAGTCTTAGGTATATCCTCGGTTTGATTTTCAATTGATGATACCCAGATCTTAAATCTATTTTTAAAAAGACACCTGCGCCCTTAAGCTGATCAAAGAGGTCTTCTATCCTTGGCAAAGGATACTTATTCTTAAGGGTAATCTTATTTAGCTCTCGATAGTCTATGCTTATTCTCATAGAACCATCTTTCTTTCTTTCGAACAAAACAGGTGTTCCCATGGTGAAACACTCGGTCTAATGAATCCAAGGTCTAACAACTCTTGTAGCTGGATCTAAGCTCTTCTAGTTCTTTCGGCGCCATCCTATATGGGGCTTTCGATTTGGGGCCGATCCTGGTTCTAAGTCGATTGAGAAATCTATGTGACGGTCGGGTGGTAAACCAGGTAATATTTCTAGAAAGACGTCTTCATATTCGTTAACAACCTTTCACGTCTTGAATGATCTTCTCGCTCCTGGTTCTCCAACTAGGTATACGAGATAAGCTGTGCAACCCTTCTTCTTCATCAACTTCTTGGCTTGTAGGGCGGATATTATCGGTATTCTCTTGCCCATTGCAATCCCATGAAATTCCGTCGGTTCTTTTCCTGGTGGTTGGAAAGAGATTTCCTTCGTTGCAGAGAATCGTGGCATAATTCTCTGACAACCAGTCCATTCCTAAGATTATATCTACATCCCACATTATCATAACATTCAAATTGTTCGCTTTAACCTTAAGAGTTCCGATTTCTAATTCTAGGTTAGAGCAAACATGTGTGGAAGTAGTGATCTCTCCTGAAGGTGTAGCTATTCTCATAGCGTGTTCAACTCGTACAGGCCTGATATCTAAGTTATTCGCACACGAACCAGCAATAAAAAATGCGAATGCGCCAGTATCAAACAGTATCTTGATAGGGATATTATGAAGTTTACCCATACTTGCTAGGTTTCATTTTCCTTTATTCTGCGCACCCTGTTTGATCGCACATGCCCTTGCATTCTGTTGCTGTTGAGCGTGCTGCTGGAACTGCTGCTGGGTCATCTGCTGCTGCGGCTGTGCTTGAATCGCCCTCAAAGGCTGAGGCTGTCCATACTGGTTTTGTCCTGCCGCTTGTAGTGGCTTCGGGCACTCTCTCTTCATATGCCCTTCTGTCCGCAGTTAAAGCAAACACCCATGCCTGCTTGACAAACACCGGGATGCGTCCTATTACACTTAGGGCAAACAGGAATGGTAACCCTCCTTGGGTTATTATTTCCATGGTTGAAATTCCTTTGTTGTCCTTGTGGCTGACTTTGCTGATTATTCCTCTCCCTGGCCCTGCTTGTCTATTTCCTTGTAAAAACAACCCTGACTGATTGTTTCCTTGCCACCGCCTCTTGCCAAAATTGTTATTCGGGTTAGGCTGTTGATAGCCTTGCTAATTGCCACTCATTTGGTTCCCTTGGTTATTAAAGTTCTGATTATAGCCACTGCTATTTCCCCCTTCCCATTTTCTTTTTCCTTGGTAGTTGCTATTGTTGTTGTTGTAATAGCCTCGGTTTTTGTTGGGAAATTTATTAGTAAGAGTTTTGATAAATTCCAAAACCGACTGACCCCAACCGAGTAGATGTTGCCAGAACCTAATGTTAGAAGTTAGGCTCGCTGTTTGAGCAAAGTTAAGATTTTATCTTTACAGGTCTCCAGCTGAAGATGGCAACAAGGCATCACTCAGACAGATCAGTTGTCAAGAATTACAACTGAGAGCTCATATGATCAGATGCAAAGAGGGGAAAGTCTTCAGAACATCAGTTGTAAGGAAAACAACTGAGCGTTCATCAGATGAGAAGCAGTAAAGAGGAAGAGAACATCAGATGAAAGAAAGCCATCTGAGCGTTCGAACCCAACTGACCAGATACAAGGAAGACAACTGAGTGTTCAGTTTCAGAACATCAGTTGTAGAACTCAACCAAGAAGATCAACAGCTTGAAGACGAAGTCAGCTGAGAGTTCAACTGTCGTTGTCGGATAGAACATCGGCTGAAGAACAAGCTAGCTGAAGATCGAAAGTCTTAACCGACCACTCCTTGTTGGAAGTCTATTGTTAAGATTAAATTTCAAAAAGGAAGTTATGTGAGGGTTTGACCGTTCAGTCATTACCCCATTTGGCCCAACACAACGCTGTCTCAGATGGAAAGCAGAAGAGTACAGATGCCATATCGGGAAAGTCTGCAGAGATGAGAGACAAGCCATCGCTTTCAACGATCAGAGATCAACAGCTCCTCCAACGGCTAGTTGATACTCTCTGCCTATAAATAGAGGCCCTCACTCATTCGAAGAAGATACAAGACACACACGCGAGAAGAAATCCGAGAGCGAAAAGAAAAGAGAAATATTCTTCACGAGCTGAACTGAATCTCTTAGAACATCACTTGTTGAGGGTTCTAGAGTTAGTTAGTTTTTGTGTTTTTAGATCGAACCTTGAGAACATCACTCTGTGAGAGTTCATAGAGAGTTAGATCACAGCTCACCTTCCGTTCGAGCTTTTAGTTGGAAACACATTTTTTCTTTCACCTGAAAAGGTTTAGGATTCTACTCTTCCTGCAACTGAGTAGTTAGGTCGTTTAGTACCCGTAAACTAAACTGTAAGGTTGATAAGTACCCGCAAACTTATCCATAACGGTTGCTCAGCCCGCGTAAGCTGAGTGGTTTGTCCAGAAGAACTTGGACAGAGTTATGTGGACTCACTACTCCCCGTGGACGTAGGAGGGTTATCTCCGAACTACGTTAAATCTCTGTGTGCTAGTGTTTTTCTTTTAGTCAGTTATCTCTTTCATTCTTATCTGTCTGACTAACCAGCATACAAACTGCATCTGCACATTTTCAACTGTTTTGGTTCTTGACCAACCGAGCATAAAAGCGTGAGTTGTTTTTACGAGTATAATTTCCACCACATTCCGCACAGCACCACTCTCACAGCTGAGTTCTCTTACTCAGTTATGATTTCAGCTGAGCCTTTCTTTACTCAGTTGAAGTGATTTTCGAGTGTTAAGTTTTCAAAGTTGAAAAATTCTAACTGGTATATCCCCCTCATACACCAGTAACTCGTATCGGGACCATCAAGTGTATCAGAGCAGTGGTTCAAAAGACTGCTGACTCTGTTTCACAAGGTGTGAATTCGAGAAAGCTTCTTCAGTGGTCAACTGAACAGATCTTTTCACGCTAGTGCATATTTGCTTGCTTATTTGTTCTGATTGTTGTGTGCAGATGGACGTCAAGGACAAGATCGTTGTCATGTTCTTGGTAGTCAATTATACATCATGGAGAACACGGATGAAGAAGATCCTTCTGTCAAAGCATCATAGGATGCAACAAGTTCTCTCTTCCGGACCGATCGTCATTAAAGAAAGAATAGCTCGCACTCCCACAAATCCCAACGATGAGGATACAATTACAGAGTTTGTGGAAAAGCAGCCGGAAGATTATACTCCAGAGGAAGCCAAGGTGAGCCAGTTAGACATCTGGGCTCAAAGCACAATAATGTCCACAGTTGGACAAGATTATCTGCCTTGGATAGAGGAGTGTGAGACTGCAAAAGAGATGTGGGACATCCTGACATCGCTGAGTGAAGGAAGCGACGAGACAAACGAAACAAGTTCTCACATGCATGCCAAGATTTCGACAATTTTTGTCTGAGACCTGATGAGACCATCGATCAGCTAGAGCTCCGGTTTATGGACATCCTCAGAAGAATCCAGTCCATCTGAAGAGGAAAATACACACTAAGAGAAATCAATCTCAAAGTGTTGCAAGGTCTACCGGTTGAGTGGGATACTTTCACCAAGATCCACGAGAGCCGAGCTGACCTTGGTGAAATGGGAACTGAAAGACTGTTCTTAATCTTAAAGGGAAATGAGTATAAGGTGAACCGAAGAAGATCTCAGTCCTCGGTTCAGACGAGTCGACTTGAGGATGTTGGTTTAGCCTCAAAGTCAGTTGCTCTCCGAGCTGATTAGTCAAAATCGAGATCATCACGGCCAACCAGATCGGCTGACACGACTGCAAAGGAGCCAAGCAGAGAGGAATTGCAACAGAACATTGCAGCGCTGTCAAAGAAGCTAGCCGACATGGACACTCGGTTCGGCAAATACAAACGATTCTATAAATCAAACCGAACTCGAGACAGTTCAAAGCCTGCCACCAACGGTTGCTTTGAATGTGGAAAAGAAGGTCATTTCAAGGCTGACTGCCCAGATCTATCGAAGAAAGAGAGAGATGCGTTAAGGGCCAAACAAGCTAAAAAGAACAAGGCCATGGTTGCAGAAGAAGCAGCTGACGATATGGATATCTTCACTGACACTGAAGATAAAGATGAGCTGACTTCTACCAACAACGTCATCAGTCAGGATCAATGCCTCATGGCACTTGGAACCGACCAAGATGATATTGAGGTACAATCTAATCCTGCTCAGTTAAATTCTTCCAATACTTCTAACATGCAGGAATCTCTGGACGAAGAGTTGGAACCCTCCTGGAGTGATTTTCAAGAACTCAGTGAGGAACTACATCACCAATCGGTTGAGTTTAAGAGTCTTCAAGCTCAGTTCGCCAAACTTGAAGATTCCTTAACGAAAAAGATGATCTGATCAAGAGCCAAACAGAGGAGATTGAGAATCTCAAGAGTCAACTGAACAAGGCTAAGGCTCCAACTGATGAGGAGTTGACGAAGCAGATCAAGGTCAGTTGAAAAATCAAGAGGCTCAGATCGAGCAGCTGATAAAGAAGTCAGATGGACAAACCGAGCAGATAACTGTCCTCCTCAAGGAGTTGCAAACTGAGAAGGACAATCTAATTAAGCTGTATCAGTCATCCAAGATCATAGAGAATCTTATCAGTTACAACAGACAGATGGATGATGTGTCAGGACTCGGTTATGATGTGATAAAAGATAGTGGAATTCCTCCAGCAACCTTCATCAAAGCTGTCGAGGTTAAAGCAGATAAACCGAACACAGTGGAACCTGAGTCCACACAAAATATTTCAACCTCCGTTTCTCAGCAAGCTCAACCAACCAATGCAAACACAACTGAGAAGGGAAAAGGAACAGTAGATGAAGGACAGAATGTTCCATCGGTTGAGAAATCAACCGAGGGGGAATGTTCCAAAAGTCAGAAGAGGAATCAGAGGCGTCGAAGACATAATCGCAACCGAACTCAGAATCAGAACCGACCTCTGCATCAACCTCAGAGTCAACAACAGAAAGAATGGAACCGACCGCAGAACCGACAAGGGTTCAATCATCTGAATCAACAGCGGTTCCATCCCCAGTTCAACCAAAGGTTCCAACCGAGTCAACCGATAAGGAACAGGTCGAACAGTTGGAGATACTCATGCCACAACATGAATCATCAACAGGGCATGAACACCTATCAACAACACTCAAGAAGTTGGAATCAGAATCAGCCACAAAGATTCCAACATGGCGTCCGACCTCACAGACAAACTCAACAGGATAAGAATCGCCATCAAAACAGGGGGAAAGCCTCTCCTCCGAAAGCTCAACATGGGAGAAATCCAACTCCTCCCAAGAAACAGAACATCTCTATTAACAACAAGCCTAAGGATAACCGAGGTGTTGTTATAGTTGATGATGAAGGAAAAGTGATCTGGAATGATAAATCCATCCGAATATACAGGGAAAAGCGACGCACAGTTTCAGGGGGAATTGGTTCTAACCCTCAAGGACCCAACTGAAATTGGGGACCTAAGCGAGTTTCTCTTTGCAGGTACAGGAGAAACAACTGAGGAAGAAGAAAGCGTCTACAACAATGTGGGTGATGGATAGTGGATGCTCGAAACACATGACAAATCTGAAGGATTTGCTTGGAAGTTTCATGGAGAAAGAAAGACCCTCAGTTACTTTTGGTGATAACTCAAAAGGTTACACCAGAGGTTACGGTACCCTTGAAACCAATCATGTTTCAATTTTTAATGTCTCTTATGTTGATGGATTGAAGCATAACTTGCTCTCCATCAGCCAATTCTATGATAATGGTTTCTCTGTCAAGTTTGATGAACAGGGTTGCAGGCTTAAAGATGTCGGATCAAAGCAGGTGATATTGTTGGAAAATCGATCACCAACAGGGAATGTCTACTACGCTGATTGGAACAGCAGCCTCCCTGACACCTGCCTATTACCAAAGAACAGTTCTGATGTGAGCTGGCTGTGGCACAAAAGGCTCAACCATCTGAACTTCAAGACGATGAACCGACTCGCTAGACAAGAACATGCAAGAGGCATACCAAACTGAGTGTTTTCAGCAACACACATCTGCAGTGCATGTCAGCTGGGAAAGCTCGCCAGATCCTCGTTCCGGTTGAAGTCAACTCCCTCAACCGACCGAGTGTTACAGCTGATCCATATGGATCTCTTCGGGCCAGTTACACCAAAGAGCATGAACGAGAACGAGTATACCCTGGTTGTAACTGATGACTACTCAAGATATACGTGGACCATCTTCATGCGCCACAAGAGTGAAACCCGAGATGAGCTACCCAAGCTGATGGATCGGATATCGAACCAACAAGAGATGAAGATCATATCTATCCGATCAGATCGTGGAACGGAGTTTCTAAATGAAACCATTATCGAGTATTGCGAGAAGAATGAAATTACCCATCAGACATCAGCCGCGCGTACTCCGCAACAGAATGGAGTAGCTGAGCGAAAGAACAGAACGCTTAAGGATGCAGCCACATCCATGTTAGCCAGCTCAGCTCTGCCAAAAAGATTTTGGGCTGAAGCGATCAACACTGCATGCTACACTCAGAACCGGTCTCTTCTAACCAAGCGGTTGGGAAAGACACCATATGAGCTATGGAGACGTAGGAAGCCAGATATTTCTTATTTTCGCGTTTTTGGTTCTAAGTGTTATATTCACAACAATGGGAAGACTCAGTTGAAAACTTTTGATGCCAAAGCTTCGAAGGGCATATTTCTTGGATATGCTGCTCGGATCAAGGCATATAGAGTTTTCAACAACAGCTCTCATGTTGTGGAAATAACACCTCATGTTAGTTTTGATGAATCTACTTTTGAGTGCAGGGAACAGGCTAAAGGACAACAAGCAGATCCAGCAGCTCCACCTGTTCTCACCAGATCGCAAGCTCTAAGGGAAAAGAACCTAGCTGAACCACTGGTTTGGGCAACTGAGGAAGAGGATCCATACTCCTCTGAAGATGAATGCGAAGACCCCAACTCATCCCAAGGGGGAACTTCAGCTGATGCTCCTCCAACTACATCAGCATCCGAAGCCCAACCGAGTCCGGTTCAAACTAATGTCAATGTTGAGGATCCAGACCCAACAGCTGACCATTCACCAGCTCTGAAGACTCCAACTCAGATTACGGAACAACCACAGTTGGAAGAAGAAGGAAGACGCAACCGAAGATGGTATGAAGTTCATTCCACGGACAACATCATCGGCGATCCAACCGAGGGTGTGCGTACAAGGAGCCGAGTTGCAAATCCAGAATCAACCGAAGAAAATTCCAACACTTATGCCCAATATGCTGAGGAGTTGGCAGTTCTAGAGGAATTCGAGCAAGCTGGAGATGTTGCCATGATTTCTTGCTTTGTAGCTGATGTACCAGAACCGAAGAATGTTGGGAAAGCTCTCAACTGTGTCCATTGGACAACAGCCATGCAAGAAGAACTGAATGAGTTTCTACGTAACTGTGTATGGGATTTGGTAGAAAGACCAAATGGTGTCAAGGTGATTGGATTGAAGTGGATTTTCAAAAATAAGAGAGACGCCATTGGATTCATTGTGAGGAATAAAGCAAGGTTGGTAGCTCAAGGATAATGCCAACAAGAAGGAATTGACTTTGAAGACTCTTTCGCGCCAGTTGCAAGGCTGGAAGCCATCCGAATCTTTCTAGCTTATGCCGCACATCACAAGTTCAAAGTGTATCAGATGGATGTGAAGTGTGCATTCCTCAACGGAGATACCAAGGAAGATGTGTATGTTGAACAGCCTCCTGGCTTTGAGAATGGAGATGGAAGAGTGTACAAGTTGAAGAAAGCCATCTATGGCTTGAAACAAGAACCAAGGGCCTGGTATGACACTCTTTGTGGTTTTCTACTGTACTCGGGATTCAAACGAGGATCAGTTGACAAAACCCTGTTAACCATCAAAGTTGGAGATGATATACTTGTAGTGCAAATTTACGTGGATGACATCATATTCGGTTCCAAGTCATAGGAGCTGTGCAAGAAATTCTCAGATCTCATGAAGGAGAAGTTCGAGATGTCAATGATGGGCGAGATGAATTACTTTCTTGGACTCCAAGTGAAGCAGTCAGAGAAAGAAATTTTTATTAATCAGTCAAAATATACAAAGGAGCTCATCACAAAGTTCGGATTGCAGACAAGTAAAACCACAAGGATCCCGATGAATACTAACTGGAAGATCGAACCCGGAGCTGAGGGAAAGCTCGTGGATGCCAACAAGTATAGAGCGATCATCGGTTCGCTGCTATACCTAACTGCCAGCCGGCCAGACATATCTTACGCAGTTGGAGTGTGTGCTCGATTTCAAGTCCAACCAAGGGAAGCTCACATGTTGGCAGTGAAGAACATCATCAAGTATCTGAAGGGTACTGTCAATGTTGGGTTGTGGTATCCAACTGACGACAATATCCAGCTGACCGGATACTCAGATGCGGATCTAGCAGGAGATCGATTGGACAGGAAGTCTACTTCTGGACACTGTCAGTTCATGGGAAGCAAGCTGGTTTCATGGTTCTCTAAGAAACAAGCATGTGTTGCTACTTCTACAACCGAATCAGAATATATGGCTGCTGGAAGCCGTTGCATGCAAGTGTTGTGGCTGAAGCAACAGCTGAGAGATTATGAAGTTGCAACTGGACAGGTTCCCATTCATTGTGATAGCTCGAGTGCCATAGCTATCTCTCTGAATCCTGTTCACCATTCTCGGACAAAGTATATCGACATCCGTCATCATTTCATCCGAGATCATATTGAGAAGAAGGATGTGTCCATGGAGAAGATCCCAACTGAGATTCAGAGAGCTGATATCTTCACTAAACCTCTAGCCGAAGCGCGGTTCAAAATGCAATATGATCTACTTGGACTGTTGGATCCATCAGATGAGGAGTCAACCAAGCTGAAGAGTTAGATATCCATCTGAGGGGGAAGCTCAGATGAAGGGGGAATCTCAGATACGGAGCGCCAACTGAAGACATTAAACGTCAGCTGAACAGATGAACTCGAGTCAGCTGATGGTATGCTGCAACAGTGGATCAGACGTCAGCTGAACAGACGAACTCGAGTCAGCTGATGGTAAGCCGCAACTGATGAACACAGCTGATTCAAACATCAGCTGACAGGTATCATTTATGACTGAAGGTGTTATGTTCTTAAATGAGAATGTTTGAAATAAATTCAAACATTCCTGAGCTAGTCAGTTACATTAAAATAGCCATCATGTCGCATTAAATGTAAAGTACGGCTGAACATCCATAGCCTACTTTATAGTGCGACTGGGCTGACATGAAACTGTACACCTTCTCATGCGCTGGTTGGAAGTCGGATCAAAACGTCGAGTCATAGATGGTCAACAGTCGCGTAATCTCAGCCGTTGATGGTTTCGCGCCATTTATCCCCAGCCGTTGATCTCATCTGAGTCAAAGACCTATATAAGGCGGCAAATCAGGAAGTGTTCCTTACCTTCTCCTTTCGTGCATATCATTATTAACTGTTCATCATCCCCTCCGAAATTGTCTCACCATTTTCAGTAATAAATTTCTTTCTTCTTTGCATATATATATTCCTCTGAGATGGCTCCTGAATCAAAAGCCTCAAAGAAGATGGTCTCCGCAGAACCAGCTACGTTCCAGGAATCCTTCGACATGATGATGTCAAAGATTCACTTCGAACAAATTCTTTCCAGGGAAGCTCTGACCTCGCCGGAAATCGCTCCCGTCGCCACCATTCTTTCCAACCACGGTCTGCTCAACTGGGCAACCCTCTCTCCTTCTAAGCTGCTCAGAAAGCAAGTCGCCCACTTCTACCAGAATCTGCAACGCGATGCAGAACTCGGGTTTGTCACGACGATTCCTTGCAAGCAACGAATCAGCACTTCCCGATCGATGGAAGAAACCGCCGTCGAGATCAAAGTGTCCAAAGAACTGGAGAAGATCATCCCCAGAAATCGGGAGGCCATAGACGTGATGGGGAACTTCTCAGACAAGGATGCAGATGCATTTCTGCAAACTATCCTCCTTGTCCCCGAACCTTTGAAGGGGAGTATGCAGAGGACCAAACTGAAGCCGGAGCACCGACTTCTGTTTGATGTAATTTCAAAATGCGCCTTCGCATACGGAGGAGCTTTCGGTGATATCAACAGACCGAAGCTCAAACAGCAGAATGCATTGGAAGAACAACACAAAATCGACTGGCTGGGCTACCTTGAAAGCCAGCTGTGGGCGGAGAAGCTGAAGATCTCCGAGACGGTAGCTGAGTCCGGAGAGCAGCTGTTGAGTGCCAAGGGTACACTCAACTTCGGCACCAAAATTTCAGCCCTAATCCTCCAAGCAACCAAGGGTCAGAAGCTGACTTGGGAAGGGAGTGAGGACCCTCCATTCAACAAGCTAATGTTGTTCCCAACAGCCAAGAAGGCTAGGGATGTTGTGGAAGTAGTATACACTCCCAAGGGAGCAACGAAGCCAGCTGTGGAGACGGCCCCAGCAGCTCGCCGCCCATCAAGGTCCAAACCTGCCACACGCCAGCTGGAGGAATTGGCTGAGGAAGAGGAAGAAGAAGAAGAAGAAGAAGAAGAAGAGGTGGAACCCCTCAAGAAAAAGCTCAGAATCAGGATCATCCAGCCAGCAGCTCAACCGGCTGCATCGGGCCCCGTGGTGGTGGTACCAGGGAGAACGAATCAACCGAGTCGAGCCAGTCGGTTGATCCAGTTGGGTTTATGCTTCAACCCCGCCAATAAGATGCACAGGTTGAAGAAAAGGAGATCAACGTGGAGGATTCCAGCTCGTTCTCAGATGACTCTTCTTCATCTGAGGACTCCCACGATAGTCCACCCTCTCCAACAACTGGAGCTGATGCCAGCCAGGAAATCCCACCCGCGTCTGAGGAAACCAGTGAGCCAGCCCAGTCTCTCCCCAAAGAGGATTCAGTTCTCTCAACTGATCCTCAGTTAGACATTCCGAGCCTCTCGCTCGATGCCAACGTTGAGACCGTTCCTTTGGCCAACATTGATGACACCATCGAACCCATTGCCTTCGATATAGACCCACCCCAAATCGATGAAGAGGCCAACCGCCAGGCGATCTTGGTTGAGTATGAAGGCAGGTCGGACTACTGCTTTCGCAAACTAATTGGCATGTTCCCCGAGGCAAGCTCGATGCCTGTCTTTGCCATGTTCGGGGCGGAACTGCTCTATCAGTTCAGCGTGATATTCAGCTACTGGTACGTCAAGGAGGAAACCCTCAGGATCCACGGTTGGGACAGGTTGAAGATTGATGAATCCAACTTGAGGGTGTACTTCGACTACCAGAACCTGGAGGTGGCCTACAACCAGAAGGTGGCTCTGCTCCGTCGTCGCCTGGATCTGAGTCAACAAGAAGGGACAGACACCAGAGAGCAGTGTGGTAATCCTAGAGCTGTACAATTTCTTGATCATATGTTGGCCAAGAATGCCGACCATATGGAAGAGGTCGATGAAGCTGATGAGGCCGCCAAGAGAGAGACAGAAAAGCTTAAACAATACATGGCGAGCCGAACGACCCTAGTTGTCGTGGATCCCACAACCCAGGCACAACAGCAACAACTGCCTGGACCCTCTGATTAGCCAGCACACTCAACCGATGCTATTTGTGAGCTGATCACTGAGAGAATCAACCAGCTGAGGCATGAGCTGTTGTCCAAGATCAAGCTCAACAAGGAAGAACAAGCTGACAGGATGCATCAGCTGATGGAGGAGAATGCATCCTTGAAGAATCAGCTGGAACAACTCTCCACCTCCCTTCAACAAAAGCTGGAAGGCCTCTCCACTTCTACCAGCTCGGAGGTCAAGGATCTGAAGAAGGCGGTTCAAGGACTCAGCTCGGACTTCAACGTCTTCAAGTCAGTTGCTGAATCTGATCTGGCAAAGTCCCAGCAGACACAAGACCAGGAGTGGATGTCTCAGTTCGAAAATTTTCGAGCTGAGTTCGTTACCCTTCACAAAGACGTCTTTGCGACCTTTGCAGCCTTGAAGAAAGCTGAGCAGGAACGCCAGGACCTGGAGCTGGCAAAGAAGGTGGAAGAGAAGGATGCTGTGGACGAACTCTTCTCCCGAGTTCAACAAGCTGAGGCCAAGCTGACCTCCCTGGATGGCTCGGTTGCCACCCTTTTGGATGATGCCAAAAAGGGGGAAGGAAAGGAGCCAGCAGCTGTTGCTGGACAGGGGAAAGGTGTTCACCTTCAGCAGAGGGAAGAAGGAGTGCCAGCTGAAACTCAAGAGGAAAGAGCTGAAGGATCGCAGCTGAAGGAGTCTGAGCAGTAACTTGAAGTCTCCCACAACCTCGTAGCCGAGCTTACAGCCGAGCTCGATGCCGACCTTGACGGGATCTCTGTTGAAGATTGCATCGAAGCTGCAAAAGCTATGGGGGAGTCGAAGGAGAAATACTTGAATCCCTCTTCGATTAAAAAGTTCGCTGCTGATCAAGCTAAGAAGGTGGCTAAGTTCGAGAAGGAACTGGCCAAAATTGAGAAGAATGTTGACAGAAATAAAGCCAGCCGGAGTGTTCGAAGAATAAATAAACACCAGATGAAGGCTGAGGCTAGGAAGAAGATGCAGCAGCTACAG
Organism: Schizonepeta tenuifolia; assembly: GCA_029490685.1. Classification (NCBI taxonomy): domain Eukaryota; kingdom Viridiplantae; phylum Streptophyta; class Magnoliopsida; order Lamiales; family Lamiaceae; genus Schizonepeta; species Schizonepeta tenuifolia. Next base: position 39,875,381 of record CM055959.1, on the reverse strand, counting down.
AAAAATGCCCCGCTCCCGTCACGGTTCCCACATACTGACAAGTGGATGAACGCTGAGTGGAACGATGACTGGGAGCAGTTCAAGCATGAATTCATCAATGATTTTTACTACAGGAAGGTCTACTCAACTGAAGACCCAAGGCAAGCCTTCAAGGAAGCTTTGTGGGAACTCAGATCTGGAGACCCTGGAATGTTCAGTCAGTTCCAGCGAGCCATGGTAAAGGCTCAGCTCGATTCCAACACCGTTCCAGTTCCGCAGAAGCTCAGATATCGTCCTCAGATGATCAAAGGCACAAGTACTCCAAACAAAAATGCGATCATGGCTGAGGCGAGACAAGTGTGCAAGGAACATGGTGTCAACACTGGGATTGAGTCAGCTGGGAAGAAAGAGATCTTTGACCGTATCTTCAGCAAGTACGGTCAACAGTATTTTTGAGCTGTTGTAGTTTTTGGAGCAACTGATGTATCTTTAACTGTTTTGTACTTAACCTTGTAATCATCAGTTGTAATGAAAACTTCAAGTATATATACGATTCAACTTGACGTACAATATCTCATTGTCCAAGCTATGAATCGCAGTCTTTTAAATACCATGTTATAACTGTGCTAACCCTTGATGTTTCATCTTATAGACTGTCTAGAATTTCAGCTGAGATTTTGGATAAGTTAGTGAGGTTTAGATCAATAGTGGTTTAAAGTTGTAAGTGGTTTTGGCATCATCAAAAAGGGGGAAATTGTTGGGAAATTTATTAGTAAGAGTTTTGATGAATTCCAAAACCGACTGACCCCAACCGAGTAGATGTTGCCAGAGCCTAATGTTAGAAGTTAGGCTCGCTGTTTGAGCAAAGTTAAGATTTTATCTTTACAGGTCTCCAGCTGAAGATGGCAACAAGGCATCACTCAGACAGATCAGTTGTCAAGAATTACAACTGAGAGCTCATATGATCAGATGCAAAGAGGGGGAAGTCTTCAGAACATCAGTTGTAAGGAAAACAACTGAGCGTTCATCATATGAGAAGCAGTAAAGAAGAAGAGAACATCAGATGAAAGAAAGCCATCTGAGCGTTCGAACCCAACTGACCAGATACAAGGAAGACAACTGAGTGTTCAGTTTCAGAACATCAGTTGTAGAACTCAACCAAGAAGATCAACAGCTTGAAGACGAAGTCAGCTGAGAGTTCAACTGTCAGTTGTCAGATAGAACATCAGCTGAAGAACAAGCTAGCTGAAGATCGAAAGTCTTAACCGACCACTCCTTGTTGGAAGTCTGTTGTTAAGATTTAAATTTCAAAAAGGAAGTCACGTGAGGGTTTGACCGTTCAGTCATTACCCCATTTGGCCCAACACAAGACTGTCTCAGATGGAAAGCAGAAGAGCACAGATGTCATATCGGGAAAGTCTGCAGAGATGAGAGACAAGTCATCGCTTTCAACGATCAGAGATCAATAGCTCCTCCAACGGCTAGTTGATACTCTCCGCCTATAAATAGAGGCCCTCATTCATTCGAAGAAGATACAAGACACACACGCGAGAAGAAATCCGAGAGCGAAAAGAAAAGAGAAATATTCTTCACGAGCTGAACTGAATCTCTTAGAACATCACTTGTTAGATCACTCTGTGAGAGTTCATAGAGAGTTAGATCACAGCTCACCTTCCATTCGAGCTTTTAGTTGGAAACACATTTTTCTTTCACCTGAAAAGGTTTAGGATTCTACTCTTCCTGCAACTGAGTAGTTAGGTCATTTAGTACCCGTAAACTAAACTGTAAGGTTGATAAGTACCCGCAAACTTATCCATAACAGTTGCTCAGCCCGCGTAAGCTGAGTGGTTTTTCCAGAAGAACTTGGACAGAGTTGTGTGGACTCACTCCCCGTGGACGTAGGAGGGTTATCTCCGAACCACGTTAAATCTCTGTGTGCTAGTGTTTTTCTTTTAGTCAGTTATCTCTTGCATTCTTATCTGTCTGACTAACCAGCATACAAACTGCATCTGCACATTCTCAACTGTTTTGATTCTTGACCAACCGAGCATAAAAGCGTGAGTTGTTTTTACGAGTATAATTTCCACCACATTCCACACAGCACCACTCTCACAGCTGAGTTCTCTTACTCAATTGTGATTTCAGCTGAGCCTTTCTTTACTCAGTTGAAGTGATTTTCGAGTGTTAAGTTTTCAAAGTTGAAAAATCCTAACTGGTGTATCCCCCCCCATACACCAGTAACTCGTATCGGGACCATCAAGTGATTCTGGGTTGGGGCTGGTGCGGTTGTTATTGCTTTCCTTTCATCAGGCCCTACGGCCTCCATCTCTAGGGCTCGCCCTAAAACTTCAGTTTAGCTCAGTCCTCCATGACTGGCTAACGCAATTCCAAACTCATGCTTCAGTCCCCCACGGAACTTCTTCGCTATCTTATCTTCGGTATCTACCTGAGCTGGCTCATACCTCGACAATTCACAGAACTTGGCGTCATACTCAGTTACTGTCATCTTCCTTTGTTTCAAGTTATAGAACTCAGCCTCCTTCTGAGCTCTATAAGTTTTAGGTACGTACTTATAATACAGTGCTTCCTTGAATTCTTCCCAGGTATAACGAGCTAGGTGCTCCGCGGGTATAACCTTCTGCCGAGCTTCCCACCAGTAGTCAGATGGTCCGGAAATTCTTTCAGTACATTTGAGGAGTTTGAAAATTCTTTCAATAGATCACACCCAAAGCTCAGCATCGCTTAGGTTTCCAGATCCGTTGAACACAGGTGAGTTACGTTTAAGGAACAAGTCCTCAATGTCACGACGGGGTGGTGATGGAGGTGGTGATGGTGATGGTGGTGGTAGGGTATCATGATGTTCCTGTTCTTTCTCCCTTTCATTTTGTGCTTGACGTCTTCCACTTCCCCTGGGTCTACCAGGTCCTCTTCGATTGTTAACTACTTTCGGTGGTATTTTTTTTTTGAAACTATAAGAACAAAGCTCTCATTAGCACCTTACTTTTAAGCCTTCTTTTACTTACTAACCCTTTTTCTCCTTGTTTCAGTTGGGAAAAGAAAACTGATAATAGCTTCGATACTTAACTCTTTAAACTTTTAACTTCTCGGTTTAAACCAAAATATTCATCTAAACTTTTCTTCTAATCGCGTTTAGAAGAAACTTTCACAAGATTTAAGCCCACTCTCGGGGTTATATATATATTATATACATGTCAAAAAGAAGAATATTGGTTTTGCCTCCAACGAGGATTTATACAAAAAGGTTAGACTATGACTAGTCTAAACTAGGCTAACTGCCTATCTATATACCAGGTGCACTAACAAGTTGCATCTCCGTATCTACTGGAAGTACTAGAACGGAAACTATCCCAAAAACTTCGTATCCGTATAGAGTACTACAAAAGGATGGTTACTGATCCGACTATGTACAAGACAAAAAGAGACTTCTACTACTACTAAGTGTTTAAGACGCCCTGCTCAACAAGCTGCTGTCGAGTCACTACTGCCCTCTACGGCCTGCAACTCCTCGGGGTCCTCGTCAGGGTCCTCCTCGGGGTCGTCCTCCATCGGATCCTCCTCCGGATCCTCCTCAGAATCTGAACCAAAGATGAGATGAAGTGCCTCGTCAACCCTCAAAGTAGTGCCGTCCAAAAGTGTAAGTGGTGGTGGTGAAGGCACGTCTGAAACTTTCCTCTCCGAGTCTGAAACCAAGTAATCCAAACTGGATACTACTGCACGCTTCTTCAGGGGAAGAAGGTGCTCAGGAAGTGAACTAGACGCGTACACCTCTGCAGAACGGGCCCTGGATGGCCCCGCCTCAAACTGTCCCCGGACTCTCGTCCACTCAGCACAAATCTCTTCAAGTGGGGTAAGAGAAGATGGTAACTCTAGCATTGCAGCCAGCTCTGCGTCTCTCTCTAAGTACTCGTCTCCAAGAACCAACCCCTCACTAGGTGAAAGTACTGGCGGCAGCCCTAACAGTGCGGCAAACTCCGGGTCTAAGGCTAACGGCTCAGGCTCAAACTCGGGCACAGACTCTATCGGAACATGAAGGTAGGGAAGGTGCTCCACAACCGGGAGGTCCACATGACCCGACTATGAAAGAATTGCCTATGTATGGCTATGGCAAAACCAGAAAAGTCGTCGATCAGCTCGGGGTCATCGCCGATCAGTACGATGTGGTACCAGAATATGGCATGAGCCCAACCGTGCCACTCGTCTGGCAGCCGTACTGTCAAATCGGCCATCGCCTGACGCTCAGACACAAAGTGACGGGCTGCGTAGAAGCGTGCAGCGAAGTCACTAACCAACTGTCCGATATCATGATTCGGGTCCACCTCATAGTCGTAGTACTCGTCTAAGATCTCGTCCACTACTGTACGCTGTCTCAAAGGTCGACTCTTCCGAGCCGTAACACGTGTAGTAGGCATCCTACAAGGTTTTTAAGAGAATACGGATCAGTAACTGTTAGGAATATATAACATATCTTAAGGAAATTCTTAAATTACAATTAGAATATTCCATTATTCAAATTGCAATACTTAAACCACTTAACAACTTATCTTAAACATCTAGCAATTTCAAGAAATTGCACTCAAACAATACATATAAACAAAATTATTTTCAAGATTTTATTTTCATCCTTTTACTTATTATTCTTTTACTTCCTCGCTTTATTTCTTCCTCGAAGAAAATTTCTTAACGATTTCTTTCCATTCTTTTTAACTTATCAACTTACTTATTCTTATTGTTCTTATTATTCTTTATTTTATTTCCTTAAAAGGATATTCTTACGACTTTCATTTATAAAAACAAGTCGACTCCAACGAGTCTGTTGTTCATGTCACTTTACGCATGTGACATTCATTTATTCTCTTTGATTCCCTTTATTCTGTCCTTTCCGATCCGATCGTTTCTTGGATAATTTGGAACCAACGCTTCTTAGAACGTCTATGTTCTCAAAGAATCGGGAAGGCCTTAGAATTTGTCTAAATTCTCATGCCGAACTAACATTTTGAATAAAGAAATTATAACTCACATACTTTCACATGCTTTCACATAGTATAGCATTCATGCTTTCACATAATTCACGTAATATCAAAACGTATAACTTTTATACTTTAATCACATTCATGCTTGCATACTTTATTCACAAATTCTTGCATACTTAATCAAAAATTTCTTCTTTAAAAGAAATCATACTTCTGAAATTCTTTCCTTACTTTCTTTCTTTGGTTGAGTCGACGTAGCGGGAGGTTGAGTTGTCGTCTACACTTTTAAACTTAGTGTTATGACTTAACTTTATTTGAAAGAAGACTCGGGTATAGAGTATATACAAATACTCTATCTTACTACTTGAAATAAATTCGTATGCAGAGCAGAAACGATTGCTCTGATACCACACTGTCACAGCCCCAAATTCTGAGAGACGGCAAAGCCGGGGTGCGACTAGGGGTTGAATTAAAGAAGCGGGGAAGAAGGGGGATGAATAAGAATGAACGAATAAAAAGACATTAATAACAGAATAACTTTTATGAACAAGACTTCATTTAAAAGAAAGAGTTGATCTCGAAGGATCACACGACAAGGTTCTCAAAAAGAACTAAGTTCATTGTACGGGGTTTAGACCCAAAAGATAGATACGTTATCTCAAAAAGATTGGCAGCGGAAAGCGTAAAGCTTGATACAAGTTCTTTATTCTAATTACGACTCTTAACTCAACATCAACCCCTTTCGCTCCCGTCACTCAACCTGCACATTTTATTATAAAACATATGCAGGGCTAAGTACAAAAGCACTTAGTGGGCACATTGCCGAAAACATATCATAAGTATAGATAAATCAGACATCTCATTTTTGTAGCACATCGGGGTTTTTCAATAAATACCCGTGTCTACTAAACATTTTCTTTCTCATTTTCACAACATGGCTTGATCAAGCACTTTTCTGATAGATGTTATGTTCAATCTTGCCCAATAATTATCACCGTGGCTGGCCACCCCTCAACAGGGTTCCACACACAACGGCTACTGTATACACTAACTTTGGATAGCAGGTCGGCTAACTCAAAGTCCGATCGTTTTAGTTAGCAGGTCGGCTAACTAATAATTCTGGATCGCAGTCGGCTAACTCAGAAGGGTACAGGAGAACTCACATAAAACAAATATTTCATGCTCTGATTATCACTTTAAAAACACAATTATCAAAGCTATAAATAAAGATTTTCGAGCATCGCTCATTTTATTTCGTATATAGAAAAGCCCACCTTACTGATTATAGAACTACTATAGCTTCCGTCTTCTGTCTTCCGTCCTATCCTTGGCGCTGACTTCCTCCTTTTATCGTAAATAAACAAACTTTAAAACTCGATCGCAACGTTAAAAGAAACAGGAAATCGAAATCAGTTTTAGTCTTTTAGGCTTTTGCACTTTACTACTTTCTTTTGATTAACGAATAAACGAGACTCGATGAATTTCGTTTATAAACTGACTCGGCTCATTACTCGACACTTAGGTCAGTAGATAATGAATGTCGATAACTTATAACGACTTAAAAGTTCATTAGGAACGAAGTTGAAAAGGATTCAACTTAAGAAATTAAGTTTTTGGAAACTTCCTGCACAAGGCAGTGGTTCTGGAGTTCGCACAGAATAGAGCACTTTAAAACAGGGGATGAAATTTATACTAAAAGAAAGCTACGGATGTCTAGTTTACTCTCCAATTTACGGATCTCGATTTCGTTAAGCGAACTAGGAGTTATGACAGTTTCCGTGCAAGGTCGCAAAACAGTCCGCGCGAAACCCTAATGCTCGATAAAACTCGACGCACAATTCCCTAGGTTCGATTAATGCTATTCCACTTTTATTCTTACGAAATTTACATCTCAAGGCAGTCAACACGCAATATCTTTTATAACAAATTCCTTCATATCTCTCGATTACAAACTCGACGTATAATTCCTCGTCTTTCAACGAATCCAATTACTAAACCAATTTAATTTCAAATTCAATTTCTATTTCAACTTTTCGTTTATAAACTATATCTTATATAATCTCGGATGGAAATATCGTCAACTACAAACTTTTTCATCAAACGACAACAATCATTAATATCAAATTGGTTTTCCTTATTCGACTTTTCTATCGACGTTTAGACTCGTTTCTTCGTCTCTTATTAAAATTCCAATCTTCTTAGAATTCGTTCAAATTTTCCGGTTACGATCATCAACTAGCAAGATTATCATATATTCAAATCATAGACCTAAATCATTATTCATTCTCGACTTATCGACGATTTTTCATCTCTTAGCGAAAATCCGACGTTCTCCGATTTCGTTCAAACTTTACAATATCGATCATCATCTATCTAGAATCACTAATACGTAAACCATATACTCAAAATATTAACGAGTCTCAACTTATTGTCGGGTTTTCGTCTCTTACGATTTTCATTTTATTTTTAGAAAAATTCCAAATAATTATATAATCATCCTCAAACATACTTCATACCATTTCTATTATCATTTCATGCAAATAATAACATCTTCTACATCAAATCATCAATTCTTTATCTCTTACATTTCTATTTTTATTTTTAGAAAATTATCAATTAATTTATGCAATCATCTAACATCATATAGAACACTAATCCATCAATCAATCCTCAAGAAAATCGAACTACATCAAACCCCCAATTCTTCCTAAAATTTCGGTATTCATACATATTCAAGGGGGGGGGGGGTGATTTCTTCATGATTTCAATCCATAAAACCATTCCTAAGCATCTAACAACATGTATTAAACAAAGATTCATCATGCTTCTTCATCCTCTATATTTTTCGAAAAAAACAACTTGATGGAAAATAATTTTTGTTCGGTTCAATACGTAGAAGAAGTTCCTACCCTGTCGAATATGGAATCAGATCTAAGATCGATCGGTAGGCGAGAGACTTGTTGAGCTTGAGAAAGCTTGGAAGAACTTCTTCAATGGAGGATTGAGAGAGAGAAAATGAGAGAGAGAGAGAGAGATGGGGGGAGGGGGGGGGTAGAGATGAGTGAGGGAGAGAGGGTGATGACTATGGGTATTACTATTACATAAAGTGTGAAATATCTAACAACAAAGGTGATGACTCATGTATGGCGGTTTGTTTGTGATTTTTAAGCCGGAAATATCTCGTTTATGGGTCTAAAACGACGTTATAAAAATCGACAAATTAAAACCCTAGTCGGTTATATTTTCGACGAAATCTAATTCGACCGTTAGATTAGAAATAAATCACATACTCGGAAAACATAATTCGTTTTTCAAAATCCGATAAAAAGTCGGGATAAGACAGTCCAAAATTCGCCCGGAAAAAATCATAAAAACTGACTTTTGCCGGTGAACTCGTATCGAAGAAAAAGTGAATGTAAAGTCTGACGGTTTTTCGATCTGATTTTTTGGACGAAAATTTTATCGGACGCGAAAACCCTAATACAATAGTCGTTCGACCGACTTCTGGAATTTATTGTCAGAAACGGATTTCACCGTCAGTTTTAGAATCGAAAATCCTTAACTTAAGCGTGCAAAGCCTTATTTAATAATTAAATTTTTATTTTGACGACGGAATAATTATCCGGGCTATTACAATATATATATATATATATGTGTGTGTGTGTGTGTGTGTGTGTGTGTGATACCACCTGTCACGGGGCGCATTTGTGGTAACGTAGTTAGCGCTCCGTGCGGCTAGTAGTTGTCTCCAACTACCTCCGCCTCTCAATTGTCTCGCTCACTCAAAGGCTTGAGCGGAGACAACGCAATCACACCTGAAGGTGCTTTAGTGGTCCCGCAAGATAAGCAAACACGTACGCAATGTAAATCTTCATTAATAAACAAGCGTAGTACAACTTGGCAACAAGGCAAAAATTTACAATGTGTGTTAGATTGGAGAGGGGGAATAGAGTTGCGAACAAATATTGAGCTAGTGTTGTCTTGGGGCCTCCTATCCATTTATTAATTCGACCCAACCTTCTTTTGTTCTGTTCCAATAATTCGAATATATATATATATATATATATATATATATATATATAAAAACTTACTCAAAATATTCTCAAATTTTAATACCATACTAGAAATAGTTTTAATTGAACGATTTCTCACTCGGTTATTTTTTGGACTCGAGAATCGAGAAAATACTGTTTATATTTATTATTTCTCACTATTTTTCTATTTTATTATTAAAGACTCGGTTTTGCTCGATTCAACTTCTAACATACTTTAATTAATTATCTAAACTCTTTTAACTCTTTAATTTACTTGTTTTCACTTAATTTCTCATTAGTCAACTTTTATTACGTTTTGTTGACTTTTTCATAATTTAGTCGTACGAATTCAGAATTGAGTGATTCAAGTGGCTATCGTACTCGTTTTTATCTCATCTTTACATTGATAACATCATTTACATCTTTTACTTAGCCAAAATTAGTCAATTTCTCATTTTATTTTTCTGACCTAAGTCATTATTTTTATACTTAGTATTTTTCCATAATTTCAATTGCTAATATACTTAGAATTATTCCAATTGAACTCTTATAACATTAATTTATCCAATTCCTATTAGAATCACAAGTTCCTTATTTTTACTATTTAGTTCTTCGCATTTTTATATAATTATTATTTTCTTGCTTAGTTTTATTAATTTAATTTTATTATACTTACAAAAGTTCTAATTATATAACTCCTTCATAAATATTATCTTTTAGTTATAGAAATGGAATATCATTAATTACTAATTCTTAATCATCATTGATTTTTTTAGGGTCTTTTTTTTCTCAATTGATTTTTATTTCTTTCATTTGAATATATATTTATTCAAATAAATTCTAATCTCATTATTTTAGGATTAATTCTCCTTATTGAATCCTCAAGAACACTTAGAATCTTATTCTCTTATACACATAAAATTCAAGTACTTGGGGTTTTTCTCCTTAATAATCATTTCTTGATTTCATCCTCTTATCTTGTTCTAATTAACTTAAATTTCATTTGTCTTGACTTAATTCTTTCATTTAGCGTTAAGGAATTTAAAAGCACAATTTCTTATGCTTAGTATGTTTCGAATTTTTCACTTCTTTATGCTGGGGAGATTATTCCCTCTATTCTCTCATAACTTAATCTTATTTTACTTCTAATTCCTTTTTTAATACTTTAATTAAATAATATAATTTATAGGAATAAGAATTCCTAACTTATTTCTTCATACTCTTGATTTTTATTTTAATACTCATCAAACTTATGAATTTATTTCTTTTGATTAATAGCAGTTCTACTCATAATATACTCTTATCTTCATTTTTAATCCATCCAACATAACCATTATAATAAAAACTATAACTTATATTTTTTAACATAATTTTCGGTATTAGCATGCTTTTCACAATTGAATTCTTAGCTTCAAATTATTCATATATTCATACTCTACCATGCTTGGATTATAGATTTCCATCCTCAAGTTAAACATATAAGTTATATATCAATTTTTCAATTCTACTATTCATCATCTTCCTCAAGTGACCTTATTCATAAACATGCTTATTTCTTCAACCAAATCATCAATTCATGCTTAGATATCATTATTTATATCAACAAGATCATAAATTCAACAAAAAGCATGCAAACCCTAATTCCTTCATGATTTTCGGTTCTACTAGGGTTTTTAATTCATGGATTTTTCTTCATCATCTCATCATGCTATCATCTTCAAACACATGCATATATTCATATTATCATGATAAAAATCAAAGACATGAATAGCTTGGATTTCTTTTTCTTCTTTCCTAGTGCATGGAAAACATGCTTGACCAAGGTTTCATGCATGGACATTCAAGAGCATATCTATCTATTTCTCATGCTTAAATTCGATCATATAAGGAAGAAAGAATGGGATTCTTACTACTACTCTTTATCGATTAACAACTTCTCTTCATTCCACGCAACTCTAGCTCCTTCCTTATGTATAAATCGATGGAAAATGATGGCTAAAGGCTGCTGCAATTTCTTCGGCAGCTTGGAGGAGATGGAAAGAGAAGAATTATGTTGGGAAGAAAGAGAGAGATGATAGAGTGAAAGAGGGAGTCGATGGAGAGAGAGATAGGTGGAATGAGTGTAGTATGCTTGTGATGGTGAGAGTGGGGAGACTTTGAGAGATTAATATGTTGAGAGAGGAGAGAGCTGTGTGGTAAGCGAAATATAGGAGGTGAGGGAGAGTGTTATACACTTCATGGAGTGAGAGTAGGGAATTAGGAAGAGTAAGATTTGGAGAGTATAATTGAGAGTAGGATTGGAATTGTGTGTGTGTTGTATGAAGTGTGTGTGTGCCGACCTGAGGCTTAGAGAGACGAGAGAGAGTTCTAGATATTATTTAGGTAGTTTTTATCGGGTAAAAATTCCCGAAAGAAAAGATTTTACGGTGTAAAACATCTCTCTTAAAAATATCTAATTCTCTCGTCTTAAAAACTCACCTTCGGCGCTTTCCCGGCATCTAAATCCACTCTACTTCGCATCAGTACTCATGAATTAATTTATAGATTCGGAAAACCTAAGTTTCGAATCAAAATTCCAAGAAACGAAGAAATCGGGAAAATTCACTATTCATATTCGTCTACTCGACTATATGGCTTATGACTTAAATTGTAGACATCGGATTTCACTATGATCTTTACCATTAGTCATAAAATAATTTCTAGATTTAAAAGAGCCCTACTTTTAGGTATGAATTCTGAATAACGAAGAATGCCGTAAAAGTTACTATTCACTTAAGCATTCTTTCAAATAAAAATCAAACTCGACTCAAACGATCTTGAAAAATTCTCCAACTTGCTTCATTAGTCTTAAAATAAATTTTAGAGTCTAATCACACTGATTAGACTAAAATCGAAGCTTGCTGACCGAGGTTGACTTTTTGGTCAAAGTTACTATTCATCGGAAAATCAATTGTCACGAATTTTTCCGAAATTTAAACTTATGCTCAATCTCACATTCTTGAACTCATATAACTCTTCAAATCTTCATTTCGAGTTTCCGAAACGATAAAAAAAATTACTCTACCCTCCAGGGGCATTTTGGTCATTTTGCGAGAAAATTTATTCTCATAAATTTTTATCACTCAGAATCGCACATAATCACATATAATAACATTTAAGAAGCACTTAAGCACACATAATCACATTTAGGACGATTAATTATGCTTAGGAAAAATCGGGTTGTTACACAAATATTCTCTGGTCTCGACATTTTTGTCTAACATAACACTTCTCCTAATAGGAAAATATAAAATTTTGTGACTAAAACATTAAAGTTCGAGTTATACCATTTTCCTAAATCCAGCTAAATCCAGCTACTCAGAACACAACTAGTTCTAATAAAAGCATTTTCCATTTTATTTTCAAACGAGACTTCAAATTATAGATAGAATTTAAACATAAAACATACATAAAGGTATATAGATACTATATTTTAATTACATTAATTAAGCTAATTTTGACCTATGATGACCATGTAGATGTTCCAATGATTGATGATAATCAGATTATTAACATTTTATCATTATTAAGCCACATAAGAGACATGATCAGAATATTATCAGAGCCTTTTTTTGGGTAATGATCAAAATGAGGGAGCTAATTTAGGTTGGATTGGACAAATCACTCCAAGAAGGGAGGATATCGATTTTGATAGCCTAGTGAGGGTTCCAGATGAGAAGGAAATTCGAGCAGCTGCTTTTGAGATGGACAGATCAAGTTCTCCGGATCCAGATGGGTTTACGTGATCTTTCTTCCAGCATTCCTGGGAGATAGTGAAGTTGGAGGTGATAAAGGCAGTTCAACAATGTTTCCTAAGGTCGTATCTCCACAGGGGCTCAATTCCAACTTTGTCGTTCTTATTCCTAAGGGGGAGTCAGTGGAAAGAGTAAGGGATTACAAGCCAATAGTGTTGTCGAATTTTCTGTTCAAGATCATTACGAAAGTTTTATCTTCGAGGCTGGGCTTGATTGCTTCGAATATTATTTCAGAAAACCAATTTGGTTTCATTCCGGGGCGCAATATACATGAGTGCATCTTGATTTCATCGGAGGGGATAAACAGGATGGAAAAAGCTGGTAAGGGTAACAATATGGCTATTAAAATCGATATCACGAAGGCTTTTGATACTTTGAGCTAGAGGTTCATTGATAAGGTATTGTTAGCTTTCGATTTTCCGCAAGTTTTTTGCACTTGGATTCAAGTCAATTTCCAATTGGCACGTTTGTCCATTCTTATAAATGATGCACCGGAGGGTTATTTTGCATGCTCGCATAGAGTTTGGCAAGGGGATCCATTGTCGCCGTTGCTATTTAGGATTATAGATGAGCCTCTTAGCTGGTTATTATTGTCAAGGACTCAATGGCAATGCTTAACGATGATGTCACAACCCGAATTCTAGTGTATAAGAACAACTAAAATCCATTGGACAGTGAAGGTGAAACAACGGAAAATAAACAAAGGAACATTCTCGGATATAAAGAATTATTTTTTGAAAGCGAAAACATTTGAACAACTTGCTTTCGATTAACCATTTCAAAACTCAAGGAAACAAGTTTATTAATTAAGAGTTGAGAGGATGCCAAAAGAAAGTGTCGAATAAGGAACTCATTAATTAAATATCAGAGTGGAAAGAATTTTAAAACATGAATAAATATCGGTGTTGCAGCGGAATGTTACATCGAATCCCAAAGTTATATGTATGAAGACATATAACCCAAGCTTAAACAAATCTTGACTCAAAACAACGAATGCCACCAAGCACATATGTATGAAGACATATAACCCAAGCTTAAACAAATCTTGACTCAAAACAACGAACGCCACCAAGCACACCGCACCATCATCATCCGAGCTAATGTGCACGTTTTAGAAATAACATGCAGGGCTGAGTACTTCTTACTCAATGGATACATGCCAAAATAAATTGAAAGCTTGCTCGATAGAGCTATATAATTGAACTTGCCTTTCTTGCTACTGTGATACCCCAAGCTTCTATAACATTAGAGAGCGTATTAGATAATCGAGTAAGCTTAAATGACGAGATTTGAGGAATAAAATTTTTCCTAAATAAATAGAAATGAGTAAAACGACTGAAATGCCCTTATGTATTTTTACGTGAGATTATCTGTGTCTATTTCTTGAAATGATAATGTGATGCATATTTTGAGCTTGCTTATATGAGAATGAGTACGAGTATGATTTTTCAGAAAACTCCGAAGATTTTGATTTGAAGTGAATATTGTTGATAACCAAGAAGTCGTTATACACCGATGAACTTAGAATAGATTTTAATTAAAATCTTTGAACCTAGAACTAATTCTAAGATCATTGAGATAAGATAGAAGCTTATCCAAGATTATTTTGAGAAGGTTACAAGAATTTAATTATTAACGGATTAATAAGCCGATTAATTTTTAGTTTTCTTCGTTTTGGAATGTAGACCTAAAATATAGATAATCGGAATCCTTAAATTATTTATTGAGATGTGAATTAGGTTCGAGATGTTTTAATGTCGGAAACGAGACGAGGAGAGATTAGACCCTTTTTGAGCATAAATGGAATAATACGGACGTTTTATCCGGAAAACTTTTTACGACCAAGTAAATAATACCCGTAATAAAATATTGAGGAAAATTCCACTCATCTCTCTCCCTCTCTACCGCCATCTCTCTCTATCTCTCTCCCTAATCTCTCTCCAAACCTACTAGATAGCATTCATCATTAATATTCTTTAGCAAATCTTAGTAAATTGTGTACAAAGATTGCATGCAAGATCCTATCACATCAATCCTTTATCAAACCAAGTTTCAACACTAAACCTCATCATTTTTATTCTATGTGTTGGTAATCAAGTGCATGCATTCTACCTATCTCAAGCTCCAATTCCATGAAGATCAAGAGAAGATCATCATCATCATCCTAGTTCTTTCAAGCCTTAAGTTGAAAGGTAATAATTCTTCAAGTTCTTGAGTTGAAATCCAATAATCATCCTCCATTCTTCATTATTTTCGGCTCTTAAGCCCTAAAATTGGATGATTAATTGTTGTTTCGTATTTTCTTGAGGATTCAAGACAAGTTCTTCCAAGAGAAATCCAAGCTAAGAGTTGAGCCCCATTTCCCCCATCAAATTCGGTTTAAGGAGATCAAGAGGAGAAGATCCAATTTATTTTCTAAAGTATGATATTCATTTGATTTCTTGTATATATGTATCTCTATAAGCCCTAAAAGAAAGATAACATACATGCATGGTATTTATTTTATGTTTAGACAAACCTAGGTTATCGATGTGAAGATCGAGTGAGGAGAAATCGATAGGAGAATCGAACTCTAGGATTTAATCGATAAATTAAGAGAAGAAAAAGAAATTAAAAACCCTAATTTTTGAATAATACCGAAAATTAGGTAAAAATAAGAAAAAATTATTTATTATGTTCTATGATGACTTTGATACTTGATATATGTTTTTTAGCATGTTTTGAATGAGTATATGTGCATGAAAAATTGAGAAATAAAATGCCCTAAAAATGACCCTAATGCCGTGAGTTATTGAGCAAGAAGGAGAAATTATTTTGTTGATTTTGTTGATGATTTAAGTGATGTTTTGAGCATAAGATTATTATGAGATGTGATGATTTAATCTTTTATGTTGTTAAGTATGAGAAAAATCGACACATGCATGTGATTTTTGAAGAAAATAATTATATGATGATTTAGTGATTTTGATGTTAAAATGATGTTGATGTGTATTAAAGTGTTAGGTTGAATCCTAGATGAAGATAGGATTTATTGTGATAAAAGAATGAAGTTTTAAAGCTTTAAAAGTGTTAAGAATTGAAAAGTACATAGAAAAATATATCTAGTAAGTGTTCCAAATGTTCATAAGATAAATCTTGAAGATTTGAGTTTTGATTAAATTAAATCAAAAAGAAATTTTGTAATCAAATTAATAAAATAATCCAGATTTTTATTGAAATAAAAATTAATTGAAGAATAAAGGAGAATATATATTAATTAAGAAATTAATCTTGATCTAGTAAATGAAAGAAGAAAAGAAATTTATTAATTAAATAAATAGAAGTCGAGAAAATCAAGTTAAATTAAAGAGAATAAAATGATAAGAAAGCGAAGAAAAGTGTTAGACGAGTTAAGTTGAATACTCGTATAGTTTAATCAAGAAAATAATGGAATAAAATACGAGTAAAATATCGAGTAATGATTTTGAAAATAATTAATTAAACTAATTAAATAAGTTGTTTTTCAAACCGTGTGGATTAAGAATAAATCGAGAAGAATTGTCGAGGTAATAAGCCAAAGAGTAATAGTCAAGGATAAAAATCGAGTTAAAAATATAAATGAAATTCCTATTTCATAAGAGTTTAATAAATAAAAAGAATTTTTATTAATTGAGTAAAAATTTATAATAGGTTTCTTAAGACAACGAGTTTGGAAAAGTGTTGTTTATAAGTCGAGAAAGATAAATATTATTGTTTAAGTTTTATAAAAAAAAGAATTCTTATTTGAATTAAGTTCTAAAATAAAAATTGAGTAAATGTTAATGTGTCTTGAAATGTGATTGAATTTGAAACAATATGTTTGATTTATTTGGAATTATTATGCAATTGAATTAATATGTTTGAGTGAATAATATTATTTGGTGATAATGTGAAGAATTATTAAGTTTGTTTGTATGCAAAATAATTGAGCTATTGAGTTGTTAATTAAATCAAGAATTGATTAAGTTTATAAAAGAAAGCTCGAGTAATAGAATTTAGATAGACGCCGTTTCATAATTAAAGCGAGAAGTGCTAAGACATTGGTTAGTTGTATTAACCAATTATCGAATAGAGTTAATGGCTTAAAGACGAGAATGCGAGACTTTTAGAAAATAATAACGTAGAGAGAAACGACTCAAATAGAAGTCTTTCTGTCACAGCCCCAAATCCCGAGGGACGGCAGAAGCCGGGGTGCGACTGGGATTGGATTAAAGAAGCGGGGAAGAAGAGGACTGGCTAATTAAACATACATAAAAGACATCATACATTCAATGAACAAGACTTTACTATTGAAATGGGAGAGTTAATCACGAAGGATTACTCGACAGAAAGTACTTGAAAGCATCTAAGTTAAAGATTACAGACTTAAACTACAGTGATTCACCAAATGTACATAACGTCAAAAAGGTCTAGAGTTTTGTAGCGGAAAGTAGGTTATAAGCTAAAGCTTTCCTAACAACTCGACTCAACTTCAACCACCGCCGCTCTCGTCGCTTCAACATGCACATTTAGAAAACATATGCAAGGCTAAGTACAAAAGTACTTAGTTGGCACGTTGCCGAAAACATAAACATAAGTATAGATAATCTGGCATTTCATAATTTGTAGCACATCGGGGTTTTATTTAAAATTAGCCCGTGTCTACTAAAATATTTTCTGACTCATTTTCACAATTTGGCTTGATCAAGCACTTTTTATAGATGTTACGTTCAAATCTTGACCAATTCTCATTCACCGTGGCTGGTTACCCCTCAACAGGATACCACATACACCACAGGCTACAAAGTACACAAACCTTGGAAAGCATATAGCTAACTCAAAGCCGATCGATAGTTAACAATCCTAGCGGTTAACTCATAAATTCTGGAACACACGAATGTTAACTCAGATAGGTACAAGAGAACTCATATAAAACATAAAACAGTTCATGCCATAATTATCACTTTGAAAACACGGATATCAAAGCGATAGAGAAAGGTTTTCGAGCATTGCTCATTTTGTTTTATATATAAAAGTCCACCTCGATGATACAGAACTATTAAACAGGTTTCCGTTCTTCTGTTCTTCCATCCTTTCCTTAGTGCTGGCTTCCTCCTTCATCGTAAAATAATCACAATTTAAATTCGGTCGTATAAGATAATCGAATATGGAAATTCGAATTAGGTTTTTAGTCGTTTTGTTTCTTTAGGCATTTGCACGCTACTAGTTTCTTTTTAATTAAACGGGAACGAGACTTGAACAAATCTCGTTTAGAACTCGAAAGGTTTCATACTCGACTCTTAGGTCAGTAGAAAAGATAGTCGTTAACTTGTTACGACTTAAAAGATCGAAAGAAACTAAGTTGCGAAGAAAACAACTTAGGAAAATAAGTTCTGAAAAATTTACTGCGCATTACAGTAGTTCTGGGGACTGCCCAGAACAGAGGAATTGGAAACAGGGGATGAGCCCTGTACCGTTAGAAAGCTTGGAAAGTCTAGTTTATGCTCCAATTTACGGATCTCAAATTCGATAAACGAGCTAAGAGATATTACAGTTTCCGGGAAGGGTCGCAAAACTGCCGC
This sequence comes from Schizonepeta tenuifolia, assembly GCA_029490685.1. Lineage (NCBI taxonomy): Eukaryota > Viridiplantae > Streptophyta > Magnoliopsida > Lamiales > Lamiaceae > Schizonepeta > Schizonepeta tenuifolia. Next base: position 39,857,004 of record CM055959.1, on the reverse strand, counting down.
GGCTAACCCTAGTTGTTCGATAGAAACGACGTATAACTTCCTAAGTTCGTTCTAAGTTCTCGTACTCGATTTCTCACGAAACATCACTCTCAAGGCAGTCAAAACGTACTCTCGTACGTGAAGAACTCCTTTTCAAAACTCGTTTATTAGCACGACGTTCTAAACATCGGCTTTCAAACTAACAAGTACTATACCAAAATCAAGTTAACATTTCTCGCTTCTAGTTCTCGATTATAACTATAACTCATTATATAATAATTCGGATGCTCATGTCATCAACTACAAAGTTGTTCCTTAGTCCATTATAATCATTATTATCTAGTTAGAATCCTTACTCGACTTCTCGATTATTACTTACAATCACTTGTTCGTCTCTTACAAAATTCCCAAAGTTATCGGAATTCATTCATTTTCTACGACATTAATCATCATCTAACGAGATTCATTATTATATATATCATCACCTCATATCATTACTTAAACTCAACTTAATTCGAGTTCTTAGTCTCTTACGTTCTACAAAATAATTTTAGAATAATTCCAATTAATTCCTATTATCAACTAATACCATTAGAAGCATTAATCCATCATTATATCATCAACTAAAACAAGCTACATGAAAACCCCCAATTTCTCATAAAAATCGGTATTGACAAAAAATTAAAGGGGGTGATTTTCTTCATCAAATAACTCCATTAATCCAATTCCCATACTACTATAACATCAACTAACCAATTACAAGTCTTATTACATCATCAATTTGAAAACCCCCAACTCAAACCCTCACTAAAATTCGGTCCTCTTCTAGTTCATAGGGGTTTTGATTTCTCTTTGTTTTAATCATCAATTGAACATCTCCTAAGCATAATTATCCAATTAATTGAAGAATCCAATCATCCTACATGGAACCCCTAATTTTCGGTATTAGTTAGGTTTTAGGGTTCTTTGTTTTCTTCAAATTTTAACCATAGAATTCTTATCTAATCCATCCTATTTATACTAATTAAAATCCAATCATCTAATCTACATCATCATAAGAATCGATCAACATGAGAAAATAAAAGAAATGAAATCCATTTGGATAGAAATGTAGAGGAGATGAATACCTTGAAGTTTAATAAAGGAAGTTAGGAGATTGATGGAGGATGATGAACTTGTGAAGATTTCTTGCTCCAAGAACTTGAGGTTTCTTCAATGGTGAAATGAAGAAAAATGGAGAGAGATGGAGTATGTGTGTGTACCGAAAATGGAGAGAGAGATAAGTGAGGGAGATGACTTAATTGTATTATGTTATATCATTTAGGTTAATAGGTGTAAAGTTAATTAAAATATCTAAGTAGTGAGTCATCACTTATAATACTATATAAGAAATGAAATATCAAGCTTGAGAGAGAGGTGAAATCGGCTAAGAGGGGAGAAAAAGAGAAAATACGCATTTTTCCGACGCGATACGACGTTACGGAAATCGAAAGACGAAAAATGTATCTCGGCACAAAATCGTCAAATTCCGATTCTACCATAAATTCTAACGTATTTAACTTATTCGGAAAGTAATATTTAAAATCTAATTTCCGATAAAAACTCGGGACGTCACAGTCCGAGTTTCGTCCGGAAAATCAAAAAACGAACTTTCTCGGGCGAGTTCGTATCGCGATTTCGTGAATGTAAAAATCAGACGGTTTTCCGATCTGAGTTCCAGAACTAAAAAGTTTTCGTACGCGATAACCCTAAATACAGTAATCATCTAACTGACTTCCGTAATTTATTTTCGGTAACGGATTTCACCGTTAGTTTTAGAATTCAATATCGTAAACTTAGGCGTGCAAAGCCATTTTTATTATTAACTTTTAATTTTTAAGACTGTACGGAATTTCTGGGGTATTACACTTTCAGTCAAGACCAACGTTTAATATCCGTCTTTGCGTAGTATCTTATCTTATCAATGTCGAACTGTGAAGGATCAAGCGGGACGGAAAGATAAGCGAGGATAGATAGCCCTTAAACCACCTAGCTAGAACGTCGGAAGACAGGTGGGCTTTTCTGAACCAAAACTATCGATGAATATTATTATGCTATTGAGTATTATTATGTGATTTTTAAATACGATTGACTTGCCATTTTTATTGAGTTTGGTATGTGTTATCATCTGTTTGTTTGAGATATTATCATCCTGTTAAAGGCAGGAAACCCACGTGTGGTATGTTAAACGTTGAGGTGACTGTGAGCCTTGCTACGGTTAGGCCGGTCACAGTGTTCGAGAAGGAGGCTTACTTCTCGGCACAGTGAGTGAATTTATGACAGATGATGCATACTGTTGAGTATATATTATGTTTTGACTGCGCAGTCCATTTAAAAGAAAATGTTTTTAGCATGCACAAGTAAAATTGTTTTAAATCGTATAGATACTTGTGATGCTTCGGCAAGGCAAGTTCAATTGATATAGCTTTAAAAGCATTTTTTCCAAGTGTTTTCGGCATACGTTCACTGAGTACGAAGTACTCAGCCCTACGTGTATTTCTAAACGTGCAGGTTAGCGGGATGGTGATGGCAGGAAAGGCTTGGTGGTGTGGTCTGTTTGGTTTTGTTGAGTTGAACGTCAGACTTGCATTTGCACGTCTTCATACGTGTGAGTGTTGGGTTTTGAGTCGAGTTTCCGCTGCAATCCCTTTTGAAATGGAATTCTGTTAATATACACTTGATACTTGTTTTTTATTCCGAGCAATGTGCTCGATGGTTTTAATGTTTTGTTGAATCTTGAACTCGTTGACCTGAAATACTTATCACTTTCGTGTTGATGGGTAATTTAAAATGCTCGGTTATTGCTTCATTATGTCTTGATAGCTTTATTTGAGTGATGTTGCTTTTCATTAATGTTTCCCCGAGCATGTTTCCCCGTATTTGAGTTGATCATTAAATTGTTAAGTTGTGTTATTGTTCGTAAGTCGCACCTCGGGAGTCGGGGTATGACAGGTTGGTATCAGAGCAAGGCTTTGACTTCTCTGAAGTCAGATATTTTTTTATGAGTCGAGTCTAGATTTAATTCCTAGACTTATTTGAGTCAGTAAACCACACCAAGCTATCCTCCATCTCATCCGGCAACCAGATACGTCTTATTTTCTAAAAGTTTTTCGAGTTAAAGTGATGTTTGAATTATCAAGATATTGAGAATTTCTTTTGAGTTATTTATGAGTTATGATGTTTAGAGTTGAAAGCTATTAAGTTGATTGATAACTAGATTGCTTTAGAATGTCCTCCCAAATGCGTGCTCGTGTGGAAAAATCGGAAAGGATGAAATGCTTGTGCAAATGGTTACGTGATTTGGAATTGCCCGAAACCATGAACGAAAATCTTCCTTTGGAACGCGAAAATGAGTATGTGGTAGAAATTCTAGTATGCTTGATTAATTGTTTAAGTGTGCTTATGTGTTTAAAATTCGTATAGGATGGACGATAATGACTGGATGCAGGAGTATCTACACGTAAGAAAAATGAGTATTGAGTCAATTGCTGAATTCTTAGCGCGCTATCATACGATTTGGGGAAAAGTCCAGTATATGGACATAGGACCGCTGGAAGGCATGACGCATTTAATCCAGGCTCTACCTCAGGAATGGAAAGATTGGGCAGCATCCCCTCGTTCCTCGATTCCTAGGCTATCGCTACTTCGACCGAACCTTGTACGGAGATGTTAATGCGTTTATCTCCACTATCTCAGCTCGTTTCATGACATATGGTCCCCCTCCACCAGAGCCGTATGATGATGACTCTCCAGACCTTCTAAATGGAATTACCCGTGCTCCTCCACCAATTCCTCAAAATGACCCTGTTTTCCTTCAAATTAATTCGCCGCCACGAACTGAACTTGAACCTCGTGAATCCCACCAAGATTATTCAATTGTAAGTGGTGTGCTTTCAATCCAATCTTTTGATCCCTTTGCCTTGTCTAACTTGCCAACATTGCAGCCGAGCGGATGCAATGACCCTAATGGAAATCCGTCACCGAATGAGGATCAGTTCGCCGCTTATATGCGTCATTACCAAGCAACTCTTCCAATTCATCCCGAAGTAGAATCCTCTAGACCAGCCCGTTCAAACAACGGCAATGAGAACGAAAATGAGCCGGCCGATGCAGCGACAGTGGGAAGAGGATACCTCCAAGCTTTATCCAACGATATCTTTCCTACCTCTTATGCTTGTGCTTTTACCTCTCTAGTAAGGCCAGAAATGAGCACAACTCTCAATTTGGTGTCTTAGCTAACGTAGCATCTTACCTTCGCCGAGAGGAAAACCCCAACACCCCGCCTTGGGTTGAGTCCGAGTTAGCTGCACTCAACTACACTCTAGAAGATTGCGAGAAAGCATTGAGGGCAGCCGAACGTGAGTGTTTCGCTATTGAAGATGATAACGATGAGGAAGAAGGGTAGCTTGCAGACAACATGCATGAGGAAGAGGAAGAAGAAGAAGAGGACCCTGAGAAAGAGGAAGATCCTAGAGAGTACAATGAAGTAGACTCTGACGTAGAGCAATATGATGACAGTGGGCCGAGTGAAGATGATTCCTGCATGTAGAAGTGATTCGAGGAAGCCGTAGAAATTTAAGAAATTTACCGTGTGTGTTTGAGAGATGAACTCTTTTTAATTTTTCAGCAGTGATGTAATTTGTGGCTTGAGAACTTGCGTAGTTCAAGAAGAAGAAAAGAGAAATTTTCAGTGAAATTGTTTAGATCCCTATTGTTTATAAGTCCTCAGAAGAGGCCGTCGTCGGGCGATATAAAAGATGAGCCTTTAGGCTATTAAAATTAATTTTGAGTCTCCTGAGTTATTAATTTAAATTGAATATGTGAATGTTAAGGTGATATGTTTTATTCTATGATTGTGATTGATTGCTTGAGAAAAATAATTGTCTTGAGAATATGCAAATTTATAATGATGATGTGAATGCTTGATGATTACTGGAAATTGAATGAGATGTATGTATATATGAGAATTTGAAATAATGAAGTTATTTGAGAAAATCCTTGATTTGCTTTTTAATTATTTAAGTACCGATCGAGAATCGTATTCCTCCCAAAAAGAGAAATGTTTTCAGAATCGAGAAAGGTTCCTAGTGAACTAAAGAATTGGAGTGGCTAAAGTTTTCTTGTTGTATTTTTAGAATGCCGCCAAGACGTAGAAATGTCAGAAACCCTGAAGATAACCCTGAGGGACAGCGTGATCCTACTCCGCCCCCTCCAAATGAACGACGAGTCGAAGAACTTTTTCTTCGTTAGAATCCCCCAACCTTCGATGGTAAAAGCAGTCCAGCTGACGCTGAGGACTGGATTCGTTCTCTTGAGCGAATTTTTCATTTTTTTCATTGCTCCGATCGTGAACGTCTTGAGTGTATGACGTATCAGTTGAAAGGAACTGCCGACTATTGGTGGGAGGCGAAACAAAGAATGTATACACCCGAACAGCGCGAGAACCTAACGTGGGATCAGTTTAAAGAAGCTTTGTATGAGAAGTATGTGCCGAGGAGTTATCGCAAGCAGAAAGCAAACGAATTTACAAATTTGAAGCAAGGAAAGAAGTCTGTGGCCGAGTATGATCGAGAGTTTTGTGAATTAGCAGGATTTGCGCCTGATATGGTGGACACTAATGAGAAAATGTGTGAGTTGTTTCGAGCAAGATTAAGGCAGGATATCCGAGTAGTTCTTGCTAGTTAGAGTGGTTTGACTTACGCTGAAGCCTTGAACCGAGCCCTAGACATGGAGTTGGCCATGCAACCAGAAAAAGGATCGCATCCGTTAGCGAATCCTCAATTTCAAAGCCAGACAACGACGACTGTAACTACCCAATAATCCCAATTTGGCCAACATGGAAAGAGGAAGGGAAAATGGAGTGGTGGAACCCACCCGAGCAAGAAACCGTGGCAAGGAAAAAGCCAACAGCAACCCCCAGAAGGGAAGAGCTCCACAGGTCAACCGAAGTAACCTACCTGTAGGACCCTTAGTATTCCCTCCTTGTTCGAAGTGTGGTAAAATGCATCAAGGTGTCTGCAAGAGTAGGAGTAATGTTTGCTATACTTGTGGTCAACCTGGTCATTTCTCGAACCAGTGCCCGAGTAAGCAACAAGGAATGAGAGGCGGAAGACCAAATCAGTTCTAGCCTTCGCAAATGAAAGCCATTGAGGCAACTCCTTTGCAAAAGTTTGTCCAGCATCAACGCAAGCCGCCGCAGCCAAAGCAGCAACCTCTTCAGCAAGAGCCCTTGCACTTCCAAAGAGCCTACGCAATTGAGCAGAAGCCGCTAGAGAAAGATAAAGGAAATCTGGCAGGTATGGGAAAGCTCAAGGGCATACCTGTTATTGTTTTGTTCGATACGGGTGCTTCACATTCATTTATATCTAGCGTTTGCGTAGAGAACCTAGATTTGAAGATAGAAGAATCAAACCATGTGCTTAGTGTCGCAACCCCTTTAGGAAAGTCTGCGTTAGTTTCGCGTGTTTGCTCGAATTTAGAATTTGAAGTCGGAAATCGTAAGTTAATCGCAAAATCCCTGAATTTAATCCAGATGTGGGACGTAGATATAATCTTAGGAATGGATTGGTTAACCGAGAACTTTGCGACGATTCGATGCGACTTGAGGCAAATATCATTTAAACCCCATGGAGAAGAGTCAACCGTAGTTTTCGGAGTTGAGAAAAGAAGGAAGAAGAACGTACTGATAATTTTGGCTATGAAGGCACAGAGATTAATGAAGAAGAAAGATACGCAAGCGTATCTAGTTTATCTGAATAAAGACGAGAATCAAGAGTTGAGTGTCGATGATGTGCCGGTCGTGAGAGAATTCAAGGACGTGTTTCCAGAAGTATTACCAGGCTTACCCCCTGATCGACAATTGGAGTTTATGATCAATTTGGAACCCGGATCAGCCCCGATATCCAAGGCCCCGTATAGAATGGCTCCAAAAGAACTTCAAGAGTTGAAAATCCAACTGCAGGAATTGTTGGACTTAGGTTATATTCGACCAAGTGTATCGCCATGGGGTGCTCCAATTTTATTTGTGAAGAAGAAGGACGGTAGTTTAAGGATGTGCATAGACTACCGAGAGCTAAACAAGATTACGCTTAAGAACAAGTATCCTTTGCCAAGGATAGATGATTTGTTCGATCAGCTAAAAGGAGCCGGTGTTTTCTCCAAGATTGATTTAAGATCTGGATACCATCAATTGAAGATCAAGCAAGAGGATATTCCAAAGACTGCTTTCAGAACGAGATATGGACATTATGAATTCATAGTAATGCCATTGGGGTTAACAAATGCTCCAGCAGTATTTATGGATATGATGAACAGAGTTTTTCACGAGTATTTGGATAAGTTCGTGATTGTCTTCATAGATGATATTTTGGTGTATTCAAGAGATGAAGCCGAGCACGAGAAGCATTTGAGGATTGTGTTGGAAAAGCTTAGAACTGAAAAGTTGTATGCCAAATTTAGTAAATGTGAATTTTGCTTGAAGGAGGTGAATTTCCTAGGACATGTTGTTTCGTCCGAAGGAATTAAGGTAGATATGGAAAAGGTGAAAGTTGTGCAAGAATAGAAATCCCCAACATCAATGCATGAAATCCGTAGTTTTCTCGGTTTAGCAGGATACTATCGGAGATTCATCGAAGGATTCTCCAAAATCGCAAAGCCAATGACAAGCCTGTTGAAGAAAGAAACGAAGTTCGAGTGGACGAAAGAATGTGAAAGAAGTTTCCAAGAGCTCAAGACGAGATTGACTACAGCTCCAGTATTAGCTCTACCCGAGCCATACAAAGATTACATCATATATACTGACGCATCTGCTTAAGGATTAGGATGTGTTCTAATGCAAGATGGAAAAGTGATTGCATATGCTTCAAGACAACTCAAACCCCATGAAGAGAAGTATCCAACTCATGACATGGAATTAGCAGTTGTCGTACATGCTTTAAAGATTTGGCGACATTATCTCTACGGAGCCAAGTGTGAAATATTTTCAGATCATAAGAGTTTGAAATACTTCTTCGAATAGAAGGAGTTAAACATGAGACAAAGAAGATTGCTCAAGTTGGTAAAAGATTACGATTGCAAGATATCTTACCATCCCGGTAAAGCTAATGTAGTAGCCGACGCGCTAAGTCGAAGGAGAAAGAAGGAAAATTCGGAAGAGATCGAATTAGGATTCCTTCTAACTGATGAAGTCGAGTTGATCGAAGATTTTGAGAAGATGAGAATTGAAGTGATTGTACCTCCAGCGACGGTAGATCAAATGATTGCTACTTTAGTAGTAATGCCTGATTTGAGAACCCGCATCATAGAAGGCCAGAGAAGAGATGAAGAGTTGGAGAAGTTAAGAATGAATGTGAGAAGGGAAGGAGTTAAAGAATTCTCTGAGTCAAGAAATAATGCCTTGTTGTACCAAGGAAGAATTTGTGTGCCTAGTGATGACAAGTTAAGAAATGAAATAATGAGTGAAGCTCATGAAACCCCGTATACAGCCCATCCCGGCAGTACGAAGATGTACCAAGACTTAAAGAAACAGTTTTGGTGGAATGGAATGAAAATGGATGTGGCATTGTTCGTTGAGAGATTCCTAGCTTGCCAGCAAGTAAAATCTTTGCATCAAAGACCATATGGACCTCTGCAACCATTACCAGTCCCAGAGTGGAAGTGTGATAGAATCACGATGGATTTTGTGATAGGATTGCCAAGGTCAAGGAAAGGAAACACAGTAGTATGGGTGATAGTGGATAGATTGACAAAGTCTGCTCATTTCATACCTATTCCACACACCTATGGATCAGCCAAGTTAGCTCAGATCTACATTAAGGAAATTGTGAAATTGCACGGAGTGCCAAAGATGATTACTTCTAATAGAGATTCGAAGTTCACAGCCCGTTTTTAGGAAAGCTTCCACAAGGAGTTGGGAACTCAGTTGCAATTCAGCACTGCTTATCATCCCCAGACCGATGGTCAGTCTGAACGAACGATTCAAATCCTCGAGGATATGTTGAGAGCTGTTTTACTAGATAAAGGAGTTGAATGGGAGAAAATCTTACCTCTTGTCGAATTTAAGTACAACAATAGCTATCAGAATGCGATAGGAATGGCCCCTTAAGAAGCTCTTTAGGGAAGGAAATGTAGATCGCTGCTTTATTGGAACGAAGTGGGCGAAAGGAAAGTTATAGGGCCAAAAGCGATTGAGGAAATAATAGAATTTGTGCATCAAATCCATGAGAAGATTAAGGAAGCTCAAAGTCGACAAAAGTCGTATGCTGATAACCGAAGATCCAAATTGGAGTATAAAGTAGAAAATAAGGTGTTTTTGAAAGTGTCCCCTTCGAGATGAGTATATCGTTTTGGAGTCAAAGGAAAGCTTAAACCTCGTTTTATAGGACCGTACGAAATCCTTGAGAGGATTGGATCCGTATCATATCGTTTAACGTTACCTCCCAGTTTCGGAAACTCGCATAACGTTTTTCACGTATCGCAATTGAGAAAGTACGTCTTCGATCCGAAGCACGTGATACGCCAAGAGGATGTAGAGATGAAGCCCGATCTAAGCTACAAGGAGAAACCCGAGAGAATTTTAGATCATAAAGTTCAGCAGCTTAGAACAAAATTGATTCCCTTAGTAAAAGTCAAGTGGTGTCATCATGATCTCGAAGAGCCACGTGGGAACTCGAAGAAAAGATAAAAGCCAAATATCCCGAGCTATTTTCTCAAGGTTAGTAAATTTCGGGACGAAATTTTTTTTTAGAGGGTGAGGATGTGATACCCCGAGCTTCTATAACATTAGAGAGCGTATTCAATAACCGAGTAAGCTTAAATGATGAGATTTGAGGAATAAATTTTTTTCTAAATAAATAGAAATGAGTAAAACGACTGAAATGCCCTTATGTGTTTTTACGTGAGATTATCTGTGTCTATTTTTTGAAATGATAATGTGATGCATATTTTGAGCTTGCTTATATGAGAATGAGTACGAGTATGATTTTTCAGAAAACTCCGAAGATTTTGATTTGAAGTGAATATTGTTGATAACCGAGAAGTCGCTATACACCGATGAACTTAGAATAGATTTTAATTAAAATCTTTGAACCTAGAACTAATTCTAAGATCATTGAGATAAGATAGAAGCTTATCCGAGATTATTTTGAGAAGGTTACAAGAATTTAATTATTAACGGATTAATAAGCCGATTAATTTTTAGTTTTCTTCGTTTTGGAATGTAGACCTAAAATATAGATAATCGGAATCCTTAAATTATTTATTGAGATGTGAATTAGGTTCGAGATGTTTTAATGTCGGAAACGAGACGAGGAGAGATTAGACCCTTTTTGAGCATAAATGGAATAATACGGACGTTTTATCCGGAAAACTTTTTACGACCGGGTAAATAATACCCGTAATAAAATATTGAGGAAAATTACACTCATCTCTCTCCCTCTCTACCGCCATCTCTCTCTATCTCTCTCTGTAATCTATCTCCAAACCTACTAGATAGCATTCATCATTAATATTCTTTAGCAAATCTTAGTAAATTGTGTACAAAGATTGCATGCAAGATCCTATCACATCAATCCTTTATCAAACCAAGTTCCAACACTAAACCTCATCATTTTTATTCTATGTGTTGGTAATCAAGTGCATGCATTCTACCTATCTCTCTCTCTCTTTTTCGATCTCTCTCTCTATATGTAAGAGAAGAAATTTCATTCTATCTTTATCACACTCTCTAAAACTCTCCATCAACAACAAAGAAGAAAAATCCTCTCCCCCTCTCTCTCTCAATACCGTAACATACACACACACACTCATACTTGGAATTTCTTCCATTAAAGCTTAGCATTCAAACTCCAATTCCATGAAGATCAAGAGAAGATCATCATCATCATCCTAGTTCTTTCAAGCCTTAAGTTGAAAGGTAATAATTCTTCAAGTTCTTGAGTTGAAATCCAATAATCATCCCCCATTCTTCATTATTTTCGGCTCTTAAGCCCTAAAATTGGATGATTAATTGTTGTTTCGTATTTTCTTGAGGATTCAAGACAAGTTCTTCCAAGAGAAATCCAAGCTAAGAGTTGAGCCCCATTTCCCCCATCAAATTCGGTTTAAGGAAATCAAGAGGAGAAGATCCAATTTATTTTCTAAAGTATGATATTCATTTGATTTCTTGTATATATGTATCTCTATAAGCCCTAAAAGAAAGAAAACATACATGCATGGTATTTATTTTATGTTTAGACAAACCTAGGTTATCGATGTGAAGATCGAGTAAGGAGAAATCGATAGGAGAATCGAACTCTAGGATTTAATCGATAAATTAAGAGAAGAAAAAGAAATTAAAAACCCTAATTTTTGAATAATACCGAAAATTAGGTAAAAATAAGGAAAAATTGTTTATTATGTTCTATGATGAATTTGATACTTGATATATGTTTTTGTGCATGTTTTGAATGAGTATATGTGCATGAAAAATTGAGAAATAAAATGCCCTAAAAATGACCCTAATGCCGTGAGTTTTTGAGCAAGAAGGAGAAATTATTTTGTTGATTTTGTTGATGATTTAAGTGATGTTTTGAGCATAAGATTATTATGAGATGCGATGATTTAATCTTTTATGTTGTTAAGTATGAGAAAAATCGACACATGCATGTGATTTTTGAAGAAAATAATTATATGATGATTTAGTGATTTTGATGTTAAAATGATGTTGATGTGTATTAAAGTGTTAGGTTGAATCCTAGATGAAGATATGATTTATTGTGATAAAAGAATGAAGTTTTAAAGCTTTAAAAACGTTAAGAATTGAAAAGTACATAGAAAAATATATCTAGTAAGTGTTTTAAGTGTTCTAAGTGTTCATAAGATAAATCTTGAAGATTTGAGTTTTGATTAAATTAAATCAAAAAGAAATTTTGTAATCAAATTAATAAAATAATCTAGATTTTTATTGAAATAAAAATTAATTGAAGAATAAAGGAGAATATATATTAATTAAGAAATTAATCTTGATCTAGTAAATGAAAGAAGAACAGAAATTTATTAATTAAATAAATAGGAGTCGAGAAAATCAAGTTAAATTAAAGAGAATAAAATGATAAGAAAGCGAAGAAAAGTGTTAGACGAGTTAAGTTGAATACTAGTATAGTTTAATCAAGAAAATAATGGAATAAAATACGAGTACAATATCGAGTAATGATTTTGAAAATAATTAATTAAACTAATTAAATAAGTTTTTTTTCAAACCGTGTGGATTAAGAATAAACCGAGAAGAATTGTCGAGGTAATAATCCAAAGAGTAATAGTCAAGGATAAAAATCGAGTTAAAAATAGAAATGAAATTCCTATTTCATAAGAGTTTAATAAATAAAAAGAATTTTTATTAATTGAGTAAAAATTTATATTAGGTTTCATAAGACAACGAGTTTGGAAAAGTGTTGTTTATAAGTCGAGAAAGATAAATATTATTGTTTGAGTTTTATAAAAAAAGAATTCTTATTTGAATTAAGTTCTAAAATAAAAATTGAGTAAATGTTAATGTGTCTTGAAATGTGATTGAATTTGAAACAATGTGTTTGATTTATTTGGAATTATTATGCAATTGAATTAATATGTTTGAGTGAATAATATTATTTGGTGATAACGTGAAGAATTATTAAGTTTGTTTGTATGCAAAATAATTGAGCTATTGAGTTGTTAATTAAATCAAGAATTGATTAAGTTTATAAAAGAAAGCTCGAGTAATAGAATTTAGATAGACGCCGTTTCATAATTAAAGCGAGAAGTGCTAAGACATTGGTTAGTAGTATTAACCAATTATCGAATAGAGTTAATGGCTTAGAGACGAGAATGCGAGACTTTTAGAAAAGAATAATGTAGAGAGAAACGACTTAAATAGAAGTCTTTCAGTCGAGACCAACGTTTAATATCCGTCTTTGCGTAGTATTTTATCTTTTTTATCTATGTCGAACTGTAAAGGATCAAGCCGGACGGAAAGATAAGCGAGGACAGATAGCCCTTAAACCACCTAGCTAGAATGTCGGAAGACAGGAGGGCTTTTCTGAACCAAAACTATCGATGAATATTATTATGCTATTGAGTATTATTATGTGATTTTTATATACGATTGACTTGTCATTTTTATTGAGTTTGGTATGTGTTATCATCTGTTTGTTTGAGATATTATCATCCTGTTTAAGGCAAGAAACCCACGTGTGGTATGTTAAATATTGAGGTGACTGTGAGCCTTGCTACGGTTAGGCCGGTCACAGTGTTCGAGAAGGAGGCCTACTTCTCGGCACAGTGAGTGAATTTATGACAGATGATGCATACTGTTGAGTATATATTATGTTTTGACTGCGCAGTCCATTTAAAAGAAAATGTTTTTAGCATGCACAAGTAAAACCGTTTTAAATCGTATAGATACTTGTGATGCTTCGGCAAGGCAAGTTCAATTGATATAGCTTTAAAAGCATTTCTTCCAAGTGCTTTCGGCATACGTTCACTGAGTACGAAGTACTCAGCCCTGCGTGTATTTCTAAACGTGCAGGTTAGCGGGATGGCGATGGCAGGAAAGGCTTGGTGGTGTGGTCTATTTGGTTTTGTTGAGTTGAACGTCAGACTGACATTTGCACGTCTTCATACGTGTGAGTGTTGGGTTTTGAGTCGAGTTTCCGCTGCAATCCCTTTTGAAATGGAATTCTGTTAATATACACTTGATACTTGTTTTTTATTCCGAGCAATGTGCTCGATGGTTTTAATGTTTTGTTGAATCTTGAACTTGTTGACCTGAAATACTTATCACTTTCGTGTTGATAGGTAATTTAAAATGCTCGGTTATTGCTTCATTATGTCTTGATAGCTTTATTCGAGTGTTGTTGCTTTTCATTAATGTTTCTCCGAGCATGTTTCTCCGCATTTGAGTTGATCGTTAAATGGTTAAGTTGTGTTATTGTTCCTAAGTCGCACCTCGGGAGTCGGGGTGTGACAACTACATCACAAGTATTAGAGTTATAAAACAGTTAACTTGTGCATGCAATAAAATCATTTCACTTTTGAAAATGCTTGCACAAGAAGTATTATACTTTAAGTATGTACCAGATCTACAAACAAATATTAGTGTCGAGAAGTAGGCCTCCTTCTCATAAACCGTGACCGGCTTACCCAATGGAAAGCACACGATCACTCACACGTGTACACAGAAATCCTGTCTCACACAGGACCGAATTCGTCTTCCTCAAGTAGGTGGTAACATACATCAAAGCTAAAAAATTGGCAAGTCAATTAATTTAAAAACCTCACATAATATGATAATAGTAATCACATTCATCGATTTGTTTCGGTTAGAAAGCCCACCTGTCATCCACTGATTTTGCTCGGAATACTTCGTTTCGTCTCGCTCCTTACTTCTAGACTCCACTCGTTTCTTACTACCGAATTTCACTAGTTCCTTCAAGAATAAATTTTTATAAAGACGAGTTCTAATTTCTCGAATGAAAACTGAATCTAAACTCGATTATTCAGATTTCTACTTGACTCGGGTTTCTCTAACTTTTCTCGACTCAACTAATTAAACTTCTCGACTCTTAACTCTACTGAGTACTATACCAACAGACTTTCCTCAGACTCGAACATTCGTACTCAGAAAACTTGGCATAACAGATAAATTGAGACTTAATCAAATAATCAAAATCAAAAAATCACTATTCATTCCATAAACTTGAAATTTCTCGATTTCACACATCAAATGACTTCAGAAAATTACGAGATTAAATCTCGATCACTTTAAACATGATTCATTCACATTCAAGTCATAACATCACAAATCAAGTACTCACAGATAGGTAAACGATCGACTTAAATAATTAGTCAAAAAATGAAAAACTTTCAAAACTTTTCAAAATATTCTAGAAAAATTCTAGCAATTCACATATATTCATTCATACTCAATTTCATACTTAGAAATTCATTCACGACTCAATTCATTGTCTCATGCTGACTCGGTACTACTCGACTTTAAAAATAAAAGTTAACGGTTTCGATTGAAAACAGTTTTATTTATCTTATAAAAATTCAACAAATCTAAATATGGCATCGGATTTGAAATTCGAGTCCTCACTCAAAAATTCTCGGAATAAAGTAAGACACTATTATCTCGAAATACGTGCACATGTTTCAAAAATTTTCAAACTTTTACGATTAACTTGAAATAAATCTTAATCGAATAATTACTCAATTAATTTTCAACTCTCGACTTATGAATCGAGAAAACCCTTACTTTAATTTCACATAACTTTTGGATTTTATCGTTTTTCATACACAAGGGTCCGTTTTTACTTGATCCGAAATCTAACATGCTTGATTTAATTGTCTAAGCTCAATTAACTCATAATCTCACTCAACTTTATTTCAATTTTAGAAAATCGACTCTTAGTGCACAAAAACTTTGTTTTGGCATAACTTTTTCATACGATCTCCTAATTCAGAAATTCAAGAGGCTATTTTACTTATTTTAATCTTAATTTCATCTTAGAATCAATATTTTCAACATATCTCTTTAGAAAATTTCCAGATTTTCTGTAAAATTTTCTGCATGAAATAAAAATCTTTATACTTGATCTTTTTAATCAATTTCAAGTTCTATCTTACTTGGAATAATTCTAATTTCACTAGTCTCTACTCATCTTATTACCTAGAACACATGATTAGGAAAAATCACAAGTTCTTATGCCCATTTAGTTCGAATTTTCATATGTTTAGGCAATGAGTTTCTTTCTTCGATTCTTCTCATACTTAAGCTCAAAAACATACTCAATTTCATTTATCAAGCATCGAACTAACAATCAAGACTTAACAACATAAAAAATCATCAAATTTTTCACTCATATGGTTCGAAATTTTCAAAGAAAAATTTATAAAAATTCGTGCTTCTTATTTTCTATTAAAAACATGCTCAAGTCATCATATATTACTTCATCCTACCAATACTCATCTAAATCAACTTAAAATCACGAACTTCTCATGCATATATGCATCAACGTTTTCAAGAAAAACAACAAGAAATTCATACTCATCAATTTATCATTTAAAACTTCTTAGATTAATTCATAGAGCTCAATTCCATCATAAAAATCATATATATACTCATCGAAATATTCAAGATAATTAAGAGATAAATCATACTCTTCAATTCAATCAAACTCTCATACTTCTATGTACTTTAATCCATCAATTTTTATAGAAGAATTTAGGGTAAAATCTTTCGTTTTTTACTACTCATCTCATATCTCCTCGATTAATTTTTAGAACTCATTTTCATCATCAATCTCATGTTAGAATTATCAACTTAAAAATTCCTAAAAACACCTATTATTTTTGGCCTACACAAGAAATAAACATGCATGATTTTTCCTTCATCTTTTCACATACATATATACATGCAAGAATCAAGAATAACATACTTAAAAATCAAAATCAAAACTCTTGCTCCATCATCTTCATCTTCCGCGCTCAAGAGGGGGAAGAGGTTTGGACTTCTACTTCTATTTCCTTGTATGAAAAATACTCAAGAGTTTAAGAATCAAGACTAAGATTAAAAAACTTCAAACTCTTGCTCAAGAGACCATATTGGTCGAACAAAATAGGAAGAAATGAAAGGATTTTTTAGCTTGATTCAAGCATAAGTGAAAGAGAATAATCAACTACTTACTCTTGATGAATTATATGGATGAAGATGAAGATTTTCTCAATAACTTCTTGCTTCTTCAAGCTCCTTCAATGGAGGTTTCTTGTGTGTGTTTGTGTGTGTGTGACCGAATTGGGAGAGAAGGAAGGGAGAGAGAGAGAGAGAGAGAGAGAGAGAGAGAGAGAGAGGAAAATGGCGTGAGTGTTGAGAGAGTGAGGGAGAGTGAGAGATATGAGAGTGGGGTCAGATTGAAGAGTGAAATACACTCTCTTGAGAGTGAGAGTAAGAAACATATTCTAAGGAGAGAGGGGATGAGCCATGTTGGCTGTGAGTGGGAAGGAAAAATCTGATTTTATCAGATAAAAATTCCTGGAAGAAAAAATTTTCCGGTACAAAACATCCCTCTTAAATCAATTAACTCTCAACTACTCAAAACTCACTACGTCACTTTCTCGACATCCAATTTTACTCTAACTCGTCACATTCTCCACCAAATAAATCAAGGATACTAGAAACCTAATTTTTTGATCAAAATTCCAAATAATGAAAAAAAACGTAAAAATTTACTATTTATATTCGTTCCTCAAAGAAATAAAATTCAAATTCAACTCAAACGATTTCAGAAAATTCTCAAACATGCACCAATCTTGAGAGAGAGAGTAAGAAACATATTTAAGGAGAGAGGGGATGAGCCATGTCGGTTGTGAGTGGGAAGGAAAAATCTGATTTTATCAGATAAAAATCCCTCGAAGAAAATATTTTCCGGTATAAAATATCCCTCTTAAATCAATTAACTCTCAACTACTCAAAACTCACTACGTCACTTTCTCGACATCCAATTTTACTCTAACTCGTCACATTCTTCACCAAATAAATCAAGGATACTAGAAACTCAATTTTTTGATCAAAATTCCAAATAATGAAGAAAACGTAAAAATTTACTATTTATATTCGTTCCTCAAAGAAATAAAATTCAAATTCAACTCAAACGATTTTAGAAAATTCTCAAACATGCACCAATGGTCTTAGAATAAATTCTAGATTCAAAAGACACTAATTTGATGAAATTCGAAAACAGTCGATGAATAGTGAATTCTCGTCGGCAGTTACTATTCATTGAAAAATCAACTTTCTCAGAATTTTCCGAAATTTGCACATGTACTTCATTTCTCATTCTCATGCTCATATAATTCTTCACATCTTTGTTTTAATTCACCGAAATGAGAAAATTACGTTTTTACCTATTAGGGGCATTTTGGTAATTTCACATGGAAATTTATTTCTCAAAAATTTTATCACATAACTTTGCACATAATCACATATAAACACCTTTAATAAGCACTTAGGCACATTTAATCATAATTAGGACAATTAATTTAGACTTAGAAGATCGGGGTATTATAGATGAAGAATTCGTTGAGAATGGATTTTCGAACTCACCTTGTTTATGCAGATGATGTGCTATTGTTCTGCAATGCAACAATGGGGAATTATAGATGCATAAAGAAGATAATGGATAAGTAAGCGGAGGTGTCGGGGCAGATTTGTAGTGTCTCCAAGTCTTGATTGCATCGGAGGGGATAAACAGGATGGAAAAAGCTGGTAAGGGTAACAATATGGCTATTAAAATCGATATGAAGAAGGCTTTTGATACTTTGAGCTAGAGGTTCATTGATAAGGTATTGTTAGCTTTCGGTTTCTGCAAGTTTTTTGCACTTGGATGCAAGTCAATTTCCAATCGGCATGTTTGTCTATTCTTATAAATGAAGCACCAGAGGGTTATTTTGCATGCTCGCATGGAATTTGGCAAGGGGATCCATTGTTGTCGTTGCTATTTAGGATTGCAGAGGAGGCTCTTAGTCGGTTACTATTGTCGAGGATTCAACGGTGAGGCTTAAGACCGATGAAGAATTCGTTGAGAATGGATTTTCCGACTCACCTTCTTTATGCTGATGATGTGCTATTGTTCTGCAAGGCAACGATGTGGAATTATAGATTCATAAAGAAGATAATGGATAAGTAAGCGGAGGCGTCGGGGCAGATTTGTAGTGTCTCCAAGTCTTCAGAATTTTTTGGCCCCGGTGTTAGTACTTCTTTGAAGAGGCAGATGCCTAGCTATTGGCAGCTCCGATACGGTTCGTTGCCTTTACTTATTTAGGAGTGCCTTTTCTTCAAAGGAGTCCCGAAAATGGGTGACTTGGTTGCAATTAAGGATAAAATTATTGCTAAATCTAATAGAGGATATGGGCGACAACTTTCATGAGCAGGTTGAATTTGTTTGGTTCTCGTTGGAACAGAGTGCAATTATTCATTCGATGTCGGTTTACAAATGGCCTCGTTCTTTACTGAATATGCTAGATAGATGTAGCCGTAATTTCATCTGGAAAGGAGATATAAATTAGAAGCCTTCTGCTTCCATAAATTGGCGCAAGGTGTATGCTTTGAAGGAGGAAGGTGGTTTTGGTGTTCGAACTTTTCGCAACATCACTGACAGTCTTATTTTGAACCTTAGATGGAATGTTCTTAGTAGGGATTCGCTCTCGAGTAGGCTGATGAGGGAAAACTACTTGCTTCCTTTTGCCACTCCTCGGTCTACAAGGGATGCCTCGTCGGTTTGGGGAGGTGTGGTTCGAATGATATCAGAGATTAAAGTTAACTCTACATTCATTTTAGCTAATAGAAGAGAAGTTTCTTTCTGGTTTGATAATTGGTTGGGGTATGTGATTGTGGAAATGATGGGAATTCCTCGGCATCTTTTTTCGAGTTTGAATCAGTGAGTTGCAGATATTTTGCGAGTGAGGTTCACGGGGGGAATGTGATATGAGGGTGTGGTCTTGGTCTTTATTTGGTGAGTTAACTTCGCAGTTGGTATCTATTCATCTTCGTAATAGGTATCTATTCATCTTCGTAATAGGCTCACGACGCCTCCTTAAGCAAAATGGATATGGGCTTCTTTCATTCTGGAGCAGCGTTCGATACACCGTTAGCGTGCTTTGCATGGAAGGAATATTCATGGTCCTTTGGTATGTCAGATGTGTTTTAATGATGTAAAGTCGATCGATCACATTTTTTTGGGGATGTGTGAAGGCGCAGCAGGTATGGAATTTTTTGTTTCAAATCTTTCAACTATAGCTTATTCACATAGAGAGTTTTTACTCTTTATTGAAGAAGCTATGAAGATTCCGAGAAGTTCTAATGAAAGAGACCTATGGAGGTTTGTGGTGGTTAGTGTGTTTGGACGATTTGGTTGATGTAGAATTCTTGTGTGTTTGAGGAAGTTAAAGCAAATGCTTATAGGATCTATAGTTTTGTTCGATCCTCTTTGAAGGAGATTGTAATTTCGTTTCCAAAGCTTGACAAAGGGGGTTCGGCTGACTTGGATTTGTCATTGGGGATTCAATATGTGCCTCTAGCTCCTTTGCATGAAATTCAAGTTACTTGGGTGCTGCCTCTCCCTAGATAAACCAAAGTAAGTACGGACGGCTCGGTTGTTGCTGCTCCGGGTAGGCTATATGGAGGAGGAGTTTTTCGAAGTGTAGAGGTATGGCTAGAGGGTGTTTTCATGTAGAGGAAGGAATTGGGTTTGCTTTTGAGGTGGAGTTGTTGACTGCAATTACAACAATTGAGATTGCTAAGGACAATGGATGAAGGGAGTTATGGCTAGAGTGGGACTCTACATATGTGGTTAACTTGTTGAGGAATCGATCGGGGTGAGTTCTGTGTAGGTGGTTAACCCGGTGGAGGTCTACTTTGAATATTCTGGAGCAGCTTGATTTTAGAGTGTCGCATATTTATCGAGAGGGCAATGCTATGGTGGATCAACTTGCGAGCTCAGATATGGAAGTTGGATAGTGGCCTTATCCGCACGAGTCTATAAAAGATCAAATTTATGCAGATACTTTTTGTCTTTCGTTTACTATATATGTATAGTTTTTATTTTCTGGAACACTTTTTCCATTGTTTTTCTTCTCTTCAATTTATTAATAAAATTTCAATTAAGCCACATAAGCGACATGAGTGACTGGCGTGGCTGGAGTTTCATAGTGGTATAATTGATTTGTGGCTGGGATAAGTAAAGTCATCAAATATTATACTCCCCCCATCTATGAAATAAATGTTTATTTGGGGTGAGACACAAAGATTAAGAAAGCTGGTAGAGTTGTTGTGAGTGAAATACGAACTCCCACTTTTTAGAGTGGATAAGTGAAATGGAAATTAAAATTATTGTGAGTGGAATAAGGGTCCCACTTATTGTAAGTGGAAAAGGTAAAAAATTAAGTTACAGTTATGAGTGGAAAAAGTAAAATGAGAGTGGAAGTAGTTGTGAATAGGGTTGTACACGAGCCAGACGGTTCGCGAGCTATTCGGAGCTCGGCTCGAAAAAAGCTCGTTCGAAGTTCTCGTTTACTAAACGAGCCGAGCTCGAGCCACAAATCGAGCTCGACAAATTTTTCGAGCCGAGCTCGAGCATACCTACGTTCGGCTCGAAATGCTCGCGAACACGTTCGAGTTCGATAGTAAACAAGCTAGCTCGCGAACATGTTCGCGAATCACCTAAACAAACATGTCCACGAATTTTTTAATACTTTTAATAAATATTTTTTATTTTATTACTTTTTAATATAATATAAATTAATAAATTTATAATTTTTAGATTATCGAGCTGAACTCGAACATTCAAGCTCAAGCTCGGGCCAAACGAATATATAGCGAGCCGAGCTCAAACTGAGCTCAAGCTTGGTTGATATATGTCAAGCCGAGCTCGAGCTCGAAACACAAAGCTCGAATCGAGCTCGAGCCTTAAAATTTTCTAACGAGCCGAGTTCGAGCCTGCCAGTGTTCGGCTCGGCTCGGCTCGTATACACCCCTAGTTGTGAATAGATAAGGTCTCACTTGATTTGGATGCAAAAGGTAAAAGCATCTCCAAAACTCGCTCTATTATAAAGCTGAGCCTTATAATTGAGCAGTTTCATCTGCAACACTGCTCTATAATCCTGCTCTATAGTAGAGAAATGAATAGCATTGCTCTGCTAGTAGAGCAACACTATTCATTGCTCTATTATATTTTTTTCTTTTCGTTTATTACATTTAATTATAGTATTTTATCAAAAATATTTAATTATGCTAGATTCCAACAATTTACGTAGTAAAATAATTAAAAATATGAAAATTTTAAACTATAAAAGTTACTAGAACCCAACACAATTACATAATAAAATAATTAAAGATACGAAAATTAAAAGTACAACTAATCCTAAAAAATAGAAAGATCATCTCCGCCATTTCCATCACCTTCAAGAACTGGAAATAAATTTCTAAACATATTCAAAGTCGTAGAGTCGGCTTGTTGTGAACGTGCTCGCTTAAGAAAATTTTTAGATAAGTACTCTTTTTCTTAAGCTAATCGGCTTGTTTGTCGCAATAATATTAGACGAGTACTCTTTTTCCTATTCAATGATTTTAATATGATAGCTTTTAATCAGGCTCGTACCTGGAATTTTTAGAATTATTGAAACTTGTAATTTTATTTTTCTAAAAATATTATTTTAATATTATTTGATTTCGTACATTTATTTTTGATTAATTTATATCTTATCATTAATATAAGGTTTATATAGTTTTTACAATTAAAGAAATAATATAAGTTTTTTGGAAATAGAGTACGAAGTAGTGCAATGGCTGTAGATGGTATGTTGAATTTGCTTTATAATAGAGCAAAACCATGCTCTACTGTAGAGAAGATGTTGGAGATACTCTAAGTAAATATTTAATTTGTGGATGAAGGAAGTATGATTTAATTTGACTTTTTTTTACGACAAAAGAGGTCAATAGCTATTATTATTCGTTAATTCTATTTGGGTAAATTAAATTTTTTTTTCAAATTCACACGAAGTGTGCAACCCACAAAGAGATACAATGATCAAAAAGACAAACCAAGAGACGTTACCCCAACAAATCAAAACTAAGGGTGGTACAATGATCAAAAAGACAAACCAAGAGACGTTACCCCAACAAATCAAAACTAAGGGTGGTGTATTGGATGTAGATTCTGTGAGATTTTAATGGACTTTAAAAGTCTGGGTGTATTCAATCCAGACTTTTAAAAGTCCACTAAAATCTAGAGGTAATGGATGTGGATTTCAACCAGGATTTCAGAAATCCTTTAAAATCTAGGTGTACAGGATATGTATTTTATAAAGTCTATAGAAATCTTGGTGCATTCAACATTCCATGGACTTTGAACTTCATAGATTTCGTAGAATTTAATCTCAAAAAATACACAGAATGAAATCCACTCGATATTGATCGGGTTTTCAAAATTCATGCGTTCCTCAGCCCCGGGTGAGCAACAACGGTCACTGAGATGTGCCCAGCCGTCGCTTGGGGCCAGCGGCTGCTGGATGTGGAGTCACACACCCCACACGGCACACACTTCCTCTCTCTCTTTTGATCTCTCTCTCTCTCTCTCTCTCTCTCTCTCTCTCTCTTCACTCACACAGTCACACAGACGCAATGAGAGAATCCCTTTTCTCTCATCATCATGCCTGAGGCAGCAAAAGCAAGCGATGAGAAACCCCTCCCCATCCCTATCCCCGATGGCATCAGCGTAGCGGAGAACAACAAGAAAAAGATTCAGTTCATCGAGGAGGTGACCAATGCCGACGAAATCTAGAAACAAGTCCTCGTGCTGAAATCCTTTCCAAAAATGGGATTTGGTGACAATTCGTGGGGGACCACCGCCGCAGAAGCCTAGAGAGAGAAAGGTGGGAGTTGAGAGGGTAGAGAGAGAGATGAGTGTTACCGAATGAAATTGGGGCAGCAGTGGGCGTCTTGCGCAAAAGCTTCTGCATCACTCTAGTGCATCTCACATCCAATCCAAACTATAGATACAAAGTCAGTATTATATGAACGTGTAGAGTTATCAATGAAGAGAGAGAGAGAGAGAGAGAGAGAGGGGGGAAATGGTTGTTTTGTTTTGGTTGTTGAATGGTTTTGGCGGAGAAAAGAATAAGAGAAGAAGAGGTGGAGGTCGAGCGGCCGCTGGCATTTTCTCAAGCGCTCACTGTGTCTCAACGAGCACTGGGATATTGGATTTGAAGTCTAATGAAATCATCACAATTCACGCGAAAGTCGATACGAAATCCATCCAGACTCCACGCGAAGTCCAGCGAAATCGGTGGATTTGGAAAGTCTATGGACTTTTTAAAGTCCAAAAAAATCTAGTAAAATCTCAATCCAATACACTCCCCGAAGCGTATAATTACATATCCAATCTTCCCAACTAAAAATGCCAGGATAAAGATTCAAAATCCAAAACCAAAACCTCATGACTCGATCAAATCCGTATTGTTGCTTGGTAAGTCCTTAACCATTTATGTGATTCCAATTATTTCATGCCACACATATTCATTGAGCCTTCCACACTTCTGAAGTTCTTGTCCATTCGTTACTTTGATGGGATCCAATATCTCAATCGTACCTTAGTAGATTGATTATTAATACTTATTATAAAAATATATATTTTTTGTAATAATACAAATTATAATCAATATTTATTATTGAAATTGAATTTAAAAGAGAATACCCTAATTATGATTTTTTTAACCATAATAATCCATTATTAACTAATAAGCTGAAATTAAATACGGAAAAATATTTATGTGTCCTAGCTGAATAGAATTAGAATATGAGTATATTACAATGAACAATAACACACTCTCAACGCTAGAATGAATTAACATTTATAGTTCTTGGAGACTTACAACGCACAAAACGAGATTCGATTCCCATAAATATTAGCATTCTTGGATTGAGATCTGCACACCATAACAGAGGATTGGAGCGCAAGATTCAGAGATTTGAGAACTGTGTTGATACCCTTATTGTATTCTAAAAAATTCTTGCACATGAATTAATCATAAATCGAGATTTTATAGATAATTATTTCTATTGCGTTCATTAGAATTAGATGACGTAAGCGAAACCTAAAAGTTGTCGATGCATAACTTTTGATTGCACAACCATCGTTGAATAATATTTTAATTAATAGGTGATTCAACAATATGATGAGTGAGAAAGTAAACAAGAAGCCATGCTATGAAAGTTATGTCTTTTTCATCATTTTAAGCCAATTCCATTCTCTCTCTCTTTCACTTTTCATCTTGAAACCTAGCTACTTTAAGTCTTGGACCTTAATACACAACACATGTCATATGCACTTTAGTTTTCTTAAAGTAGGTTCACACATGTGGTTGACGTGTGCGATATGAGTAGATTGCAGTAGTCCATTCTCTCTCTCTCTCTCTCTTATTGTTTTCTTTAATGATCATGAGTACTATAATAAAGTTGTTCCAATTGCACAATAGATCACTTCTTTTTTCTTTTTGTAATATTACACAAAACAATCATCAATTTGCACAAGTGTAGCTAAATCGAGCTTTGGCTCATTTAACATTTAATCGAGCTATGAGTTACACAGCCATATAAAATTAAAGAGAAAAATAATTGAGTTAAGCTCGAGTTCAGGCCCGTTAACATGTTTGAGGAGTTCAAGTTTATATAGGCTTATAAATATATAATGTGTGATTTTAAACATAGCCCCCTTTTCTTTCTTCATAACCCCCATATTTAATAAATAATAAGCATATTTATGAATGTATTAATTTATCCCTATAATTCAAATATATTTTCATGACAAATATAATTCTCTTCTCCATTGTTATAGCCATCAATATGTAATCATCTAAGATGAACAAACTGAAATAATGTTACTCCTTATATCACTCCATTCTGTGCACAGTTCCAAAATTCTACTCTTCTTTGTCTCTCTCCCAAATCTATCCAATCAAGAGTTCCATTTCTCATTGCCTCGTCGCCTGATGGCTTTATGCACAAACCATAATAAATTCGATGCATTCCGGGTGATGATGAACGGTTCCAGCAAATGAATGAATTGGGTATCTAAAAATTGACATTGGGAGAAATAGTTTCCAAACTCTTGTGTTGATTGTTGAGATAGAGATTTTTTTTTTGGTTTCTTGAAGGTAGGGACGAAGGGGAGATTAGTGTTGCATCGGCTATGGAGAAAAAATTTTGGCTGGGGTTATGAAACTCATATTTCTCTTTTATCAGATTTAAAAGGGAGGTTGTAAGGTTATAATAGTACATTATTAAATATATATATTATTTATTAAATATGGGGGCTATGAAGAAAGAAAAGGTGGTTATGTTTAAAATTACCCATATATATTCCCTCCGTCCCACGAGAGATGTCTTATATTTCTTTTTGGGTTGTCCCGTTATACTTGTCTTGTTTCATTTTTTGTAGATAATTAAGAAGGATTAAAGACTAATTAATTATTTACTTTATACTTTTCATCCTATTTTTTTACTCATTTTCTGTGTCATTCACTATTCACTCTCTTTCTACCCACTTTATTTCACTATTTGTACTCACTTTATTCACCACTTTAATAACTCCGGGAGCATGCACAATGGGATATAGTTAGACCCCGGGTCTATTGCCGCGAAGCGTAATTTTGGTGGGGTCCTAATGATTGGTGGGGTTGAATAAGACCCTGGTAGAAAATTTTGAAATGGTGGGGTTGAGTAAGACCCTGAGTCATACCGGCCTTGTCTCATGTAAAAATATCGTAGTGCCACTTCTCCCTTCTTGAAGTCCTCACCTCCTTCAATTCTTCGGCTACGGTAGCCAACTCTGCCTTCGCCGCCTTCTTCGCCTTTCCCTTTCATTTCTCCCCTTTCATGTCGTGGGTATGTTGCCGCTAGCAGACGAAGTATAGTCACCGACTTCATTTATCCTCGTCCGCTTTGGAGCTGTTTCTGTCGCTGGGTCAGAAAAACTCAGGATATTCTCCACGCCTTCTTATAGGGGAAGTTTTTCCCATATAGGGCGGAGTAATTATCTTCGACCATCGTGTACAGATCAAGGTCGTTCCGCCCACTTCTCTTTTTGTCTTGGAGTTGGATATAGCAAGTAGCGAAATGCTGAATCTGTTTCTTGACGCGACCCCACACCGACTTCATTAGACCCTTCTCGCGTGGCACGGCGGGAGCTATGTGCTCGTTGAAGCGATCACATATTTTCTCCTAGAAATGATTCTGGGTTTGGTAGTTGTTAGTCACCGCGTCTAACCCGAAATCAATGTAGCACTTCGCGAGAAACAATATATCGTCGGGTGTGTACTTAGGACCTCGCGGTGGCCTCGATGCAATGCTTGATGTCGTTGGCTTTTTGCCCTTGCGGCTCGCCTTCTCCTTCCTTTTGACCGGGGAAGTGGCCGTGCGTTGCGGCGTGCGGTGTTGGCTCGCATTCCTCCGATTCCTCTCACTTGAAATCTTCGTCTGCCTCTTCCTCCACCTCAATATCGTCGCAGTCGTCGTTGAGGTTGATACGTCTCATTTGAGTTGTTTCCGTTGGCGGCGTGTCGAATGCACGATATCCACCGGGTGGAGTGAAGAATTGGGAGATGCCGGAAGACGGGGGGTATTGAGAGAACCAGGAGACTGCGAGTAGCCGTAAGACGGGAGGAATTGAGAGAACTCTGGAGATTGCGAGAACCTCGTTGACGGGGGGAATTGGGAGAACCCACACGACTGCAAGAAAGGTGCAAACCCAGTAGCCGAGGAGTATTGGGTGAAACCAGGAGAAGGAGAAAATTGGGAGTTTGGAAAGGGAGTTTGATTCGGTGGATTGGGAGTTTCGATGGATTTGAATCGACGAATTGTTGGTACCACGCATTGTGTAATACCCCAGAATTTCCGTACGATCTTAAAAATTTAAAGTTATTAGTAAAAATGGCTTTGCACGCCTAAGTTTACGATTCTGAATTTTGAAACCAACGGTGAAATCCATTTCCGAAAATAAATTACGGAAGTCAGTTAGACGACTATTGTATTTAGAGTTATCGCGTACGAAAAATTTTTAGTTCTTGAACTCAGAACGGAAAACCGTCTGATTTTTACATTCACGAAATCGCGATACGAACTCGCTCGAGAAAGTTCATTTTTATGATTTTCCGGACGAAACTTGGACTGTGTCGTCCTGAGTTTTTGTCGGAATTAAGTTTTTAAATATTACTTTCCGATTAAGTATAATACGTTAGAATTTTTGGTCGAATCGGAATGTGACGATTTTGTGCCGAGCTACTTTTTTCGTCATTCGATTTCCGTAACGTCGTATCGCGCCGGAAAAGCGCGTAATTTCCTTATTTTTCTCTCCCTAGCCGACATCACACACACACACAAGCATGATATTTTTGATTTTATATAGTATTATACAATGACTCACTCTTAAATATTTCACTTAACACTTTACACCTATTATGTTAATTCATATCATAACATAATTTAGTCATCTTCCTTACTCCTCCCCACCCCCAAAAACCGAACACACACACTATACTCTATACTTTCATTTTTCATTTCCACAATTGAAGACACCAAGTTCTTGAGCAAGAATTTCTTCACAAGTCATCATCCAACCATCGATTTCTACTTCTTCCTTTATTAATCTTCAAGGTATTTGTCTCCTCTCTTGATCTATCCAATCCAAATCTTTTTCTTTTTATTTTTCATTTGGATCGAAAATTATGGGTGGATGATTTAGATGATTTGATCTCTAATTAGTGTAATAGGATGGTTTAGTTATGGATCTATGATTAAAGTTGAAAGAAATCCAATAACCCTAATCTCTTCTATGTACCGATTTTTAGGGCTTTCAATTAGGATGTTTGAATTCTTCAATTGATGTTATAATCATGCTTAGGAAGTGTTCAATTAGTGATTAAAATAAAGAGAAATCGAAACCCCTTTGAATTGGATGAAAACCGAGTTCTAGGGCTAGGGTTTGAATTGGGGGTTTTTGTTTAATGTTGTATTAGACTTGAAATTGATCAATTAATGATATAGTAGTAAGATTAATGGATTAATGATGATGTTAGATGAAGAAAATCATCCTTTAAATTATAGGGTTAATACCGAAATTAATGGATTAATGATGATGTTAGATGAAGAAAATCATCCTTTAAATTATAGGGTTAATACCGAAATTTTTGTAGAAAATAGGGGTTTGCATGTAGTTGATCTAGTTGAGGATTTGTTGATGAAATAATGATGTTAATGATATTAATTGATGTTATGAATTTAATTGGAATTTTCTAAAAATAATTTGTGAGTCGTAAGAGACAAAGAACTCGATTTAAGATGAGATTTAGTAACGATATGAGGTAATGATTTGGATAATAATGAATCTCGTTAGATGATGTTTGATGACGTAAATTTTGAGCGAAATCCGATAATTTTTAAAATCTCGTAAGAGACAAACAAGTGGTCGTAGTTAATAACCGAGAAGTCGAGAAAGAATTCTAACTTGATAATAGTGTTTATGATAAACTAAAGAACAACTTTGTAGTTGACGACATGAGCATTCGAAATATTATAATATGAGTTGTAGTTATAGTCGAGAACTAGAAACGAAAATTTGTTAACTTGTTTTGGTATAGTAAATGGTAGTTGAAACGACGAGGTTTGATCGTCGTGGTTATAGACGAGTTTTGACAAGGAGTCCTTCACGTACGGGAGTACGTGTTGACTGCCTTATGAGTGAATTTTCGTGAGAAATCGAGTACGAGAACTTAGAACGAGCTTAGGAAGTTATACGTCGAATTCTATTGAACGTTAGGGTTAGCCTCGGCAGTTTTGCGACGTTTCACGGAAACTGCAATATCTTTTAGCTCGCTTATCGGAATCGAGATCCGCAAATTGGAGAGTAAACTAGACACCCGAGGCTATCTTTTGGTACAGGGCACAACTCCTGTTTCGCAATCCCCTGTTCTGGACAGACTCACTGACTTCGTGCAGTGTATGTTCGATTTGTAATTCCTAAGTTGTTTTCTTCTCAACTTAGCTTCTTCCGATCTTTGAGGTCATTATGAGTTAACGAATGCCTTTTTCTTATTGACCTCAGTGTCAAGTATAGAGCCTTGAGTGCTAAACGAGATGAGTTTGCATCTTGTATCCGTTTAAGTAAAGAAATTTAGTTAAGCGTGAAAATGCCTAAATCGTCTAAAGAACTAAAACTTAATTTCCTAAGTTGACTTCCTTTCCAACTTAGTTCCTTTTGATCTTGTAAGTCGTAATGAGCTATCGACTACCTTCTCTACTGACCTAAGAGTCGAGTATGAGACCTTTCGAGTTCTAAACGAGATTTGTTCAAGTCTTGTTTTCCGTTTAACTAAAATGAAACTAGTAAGCGTGCAAATGCCTAAAGAAATGAAACGACTAAAACCTAATTTGAATTTCTATATTCGATTATTCTTTTGCGACCGATTTTAAGTGTTATTATTTTACGATGAAGGAGGAAGCCAGCAGTAACGAAAGGACAGAAGATCGGAAGCTAGTACTTAGTTCTGTAAACACTAAGGTGGGCTTTTATATATGAAATAAAACGAGCAATGCTCGAAAACCCTTTTCTTTATCGCTTTGATAATCGTGTTTTCAAAGTGATAATCATGGCATAAACTGTCTAAATATTTTATGTGAGTTCTCTTGTACCTATCTGAGTTAACCTTCGTGTTTTCCAGATTTATTAGTTATCGATCGGCTCTGAGTTAGCTATTAAGCGCTTTCCAGAGTTAGTGCACTTTGTAACCTGTGGTGTATGTGGTATCCTGTTGAGGGGTAACCAGCCACGGTGAATGAGAATTGGTCAAGATTTGAACATAACATACTAGAAAAATGCTTGTACAAGCTAATTTATATAAATGAGTCAGAAAATATTTAGTAGACACGGGCCATTTTCAATAAAACCCCGATGTGCTACGATTATGAGATGCCTGATTATTTATACTTATGAATATGTTTTCGGCAACGTGCCCACTAAGTACTTTTGTACTTAGCCCTGCATATGTTTTCTAAATGTGCAGGTTGAAGCGATGGAAGCGGCGATGGTTGAATAAAGTTGTCATAGGAAGACTTTAGTTAGTATGAATCACATTTCCGCTGCAAAACTCTAGTATTTTGATGAACATGTATGTAATCACTATAGACTAAGAACTGTCTTATAACTTAGTTTATATACCGTGTACTTTCAGTCGAGTAATCCTTTGAGTTTAACTCTTCCTTTATGTAAATAAAGCCTTGTGCATAGTATGTATGATGTCTCTTATGTATGTTTAGTTCAGTCAGCCCCCTTCTTCGCCGCTTCTTTAATCCAATCCCAGTCGCACCCCGACTTCTGTCGTCCCTCGGGATTTGGGGCTGTGACACATTGAATTGACTCTCGTTGTCACTCATTTCTTTTGCACAAAAAATCAAGAATGGAAGAATGAAATTATTGAAGAATAAGATTGGGATGAAGATTGGATTTTGGTGTGGAGAATGAAAGTATTCAAGAGGTATTTATAGTAAATTTTGAGTGTATAGCCGTTGGGTATTAATTTTTTTTTATCAGCAAAAATAAAATAAAAATAAAAAATTAAAGCCAGACCAATGGGGACACGCCACGTATCCCCAAGTTGGTGCATATGCAAGGTCGAAGGCGGTGTCGAAACTTAAACACCGCCTTCGACACAGGGGTGTCGAGCCATCGACAACGGCACTCGACCTCACAGTGTCGAGGGAGCAGGGTCGAGCGGGCTATCGATATCGGCATCGACACCGTCGCTCTATCCATTGTCGATGCTCTAACGCACCTTTTGTCCCTAATTATTTTTTCCTTAATACTCATACCCAAAAGAAATAAGACATCTCTAATGGAGACGGAGGAAGT
The DNA here is from genome assembly GCA_029490685.1 of Schizonepeta tenuifolia. Lineage (NCBI taxonomy): Eukaryota > Viridiplantae > Streptophyta > Magnoliopsida > Lamiales > Lamiaceae > Schizonepeta > Schizonepeta tenuifolia. The sequence goes on along the minus strand of CM055959.1, from coordinate 39,825,520 downwards.
AATAAGCAAGTATATCCAATGAGGCAAATATCATAGGCTCGAATGTGGCTTAAAAAAAGTCTTGAGCTCAAATATGAAACTCAAGGTGAACTAATTTATTCTTTAATTAGACCGAATTTTACGAGTTAAATTCCAAATAACTCTCAAATGATTCAAAATCACTTGCGATATTACGTGGACCATATTGCTTCTACACTTCTAGTCTACATCATCCGTTCACGAAATGGTTGCCACTTCTATTTATAGTAGTAGGGCCCATATAATACATTATATTTTAATATATATTTATCACTATTTCACTCACATTTATTGTGCGACCCTTACTGCACTCACAACAATACCAACTATTATACATTACTACGTACCCACAAGTTTCTTAAAATTCGTGTCGTCTACAATGTGGCAATCATATTGTAGACGGATGGAGTATAAAATACTCCCCTCTTTTCCGTTATTCTTATCTTATACTACCTACGGTCCCCAAATCTTTTCTTAAGAGGAAGTGGAACGATTATTAAGGAAAAAATTATTGAGTTAATTATGAATAGAGAAAAAGTGATTGAATTTGTTGTGAGTGGAGAAAAGGGTCTCACATTGAGAGTAGTGATATATTAATTAACTGAGATAATGGTGGGTCATATGTGGTATTTTAGGTAAATAAGTTGATAAAGTAAGGATAAGAGATAATAATTTGTCGTGGGATAATGTCCAAAAGTAGCTAGGAAAAGTCTTGGGGACCGTCCCAAAAAAGAAAGATAGGAAGAAACTTAGGGACCAGAGATAGTATTTTTTTTTTGGACTGTCTCGTTATTTTGTTATGTTTCTTTTTTTGGGATAAATTAAGAGTTATTAAAGTCTAATTTAAATTGCTAAGTGGCTCTAATTTCTTCTAATGGCTCCACATCTCATTATTCTTCACTCATTTTATGTGTCAATCACTATTTCACTCTATCTCTCTATCCAATTTATGTTACTATTTTTATTCACTATATTTCACTATTTCACTATTTCAATAGTATAAGTCACTTTATCTCACTAATTGTACCTATAAAGTATTAGATTTAAAACTCCACTAATACATCTTTTATCCCTAATTTCTTTCTCCTTATAACTTGTTCCCAAAAGAATTGAGACAATAATCACCGGACCAGGGGAGTACTAGCTAGATAGTGATAAATTTATTTTGCAGTACCTGCAAAATATTTAAGGGTTTTCTAGATAAGAAGTACAGCAAAATATTTAATGATTTTCTAATAATATACTAAAAAAGGAATGCCGTTTGTGGGAATCAAACCTACAATCACGTAGTTAAAAGTGACTCGCTCTACCAGCTGTTGGAAGAAGACTGCAAGGAGAGGAAGATCAGCTGAAGACTAGATAGAATTCATTTCGACGGGTCTTCAGTCTTGACCCAACAGGAAACACGGATATGTATGTAGTGACATATTTATAGTTTACACAAAATTGAACAAATTATATTTAATGCTAAAAGCAAAAAGCATTAGTGTTATGTTTTTGGAAGCAAAAATTAACTTTTCGTTCATTGAAATGGAGCCAAATGTTACTGATTCAATCGAAAAACTTGGGGGAGGGGGAATTTAAACCATACCTAACCCCTAAAATGATAATAAATACGGCCTTTAAGGGAGATTCAAGTCATTATTACAAAACAACAATAACCAGTAGGCTGTAGAGCATGGCAGATCCACGAGCAAGGCTAAAATTAACTAATGACGAGCAAAATGCCGTGGCACAGTGGCTGCTTCAACACATCATCAATGACAAGCTTAACTGGGGAGATTGCACGGTTGTTTAATGTAGATTTGAAGACCATTTGATGCATTTGGAAGATTGTGCAGCTCAGCAAATGCAAGGAATAAATGTCCATGTTAAATCAATGAAGAAAGGATCACTGCACAAAGACAAATGACATATTGATGTAGAGAAGGTGAAGAAATTATCAGCGCTAGAGAGGTCAATAATGAGAGTCATGACATGTAACCTTGGTGCCATAGAAATTATAAGTTGTGCAGACTGAATTGGAGCCCTTAGTCCGTTTGGTTCCATAATTGAGGGTTGGAAAATTATGTTTCAGACCATGTACAACACAATACAAGAAGATGTGAAGTGATTTACCATAGTAAAATAAAAAATAGGTACTACCTTTTGCCAGAAGAGATTCATCCATATAGAGCATGAAAACCAAAAGATACATTTTGTTATATTTACACTCTAACATGCACATGGTACCACTCATCAAAGTCAAGTGGCCAAAGGGTTGCAAGCAAGCATATATTTATCCAAAAAGAGAATGTCAAACCACACATCCAGGATAATGATTCAGATTTTCTATCAGTTGCATGATCTGATAGATTTAACATCCAACTAATCTGTTAACCTGCTAACTCACCACAAGCTAATGTGAAGATTACCAAATAAGTTGAACAATGGTTTTCTTACTTTTGAAGGATGATACTAAGAAATCATAAAAGTTAAAGGGACAACAACTACAAGATTCTTCACATAGGAGAGGAAAGACAAACAGTGTTTTTGAGTGGTAGACAGTTATGTTTTGCAGGTCATGGTTTACAGGGAGAAACAATGTGAAAAAGTTATGAATTGGTACCATCATTTGCAACAGCGTTGGGCAATCTTTACTTATATGCCCCAGCATCATACATTTAAAACATCTATCCGTGTTTGCTAGACACACACCCTCATGCTTCTTACCATATCTAGGACATGCAGAAACTTCATGTTTCTGTTCTGCTGCTTGCCTCAGTTCTGGGCAATTCCTCTTAACGTGTCTCTTATGCAAACACTTGAAACAAACACTAGTTTTTGCTAGACAAACGCCTGGGTGTTCCTTACCACATTTAGGGCAAGCTGGAGAAGGGATCTTTTCTTGAGTACTTTTCGGAGTTGGGAGTTGACCGTGCTGGTTGATTTCATTTGCCGTCAGTGGTTCCGGGCAAGTTCTCCTCGTATGTCCCTTATGTCCACAATTGAAACAGTTGCCAGTGCCTATCTGACACACACCAGGGTGCGTTTTATTGCATTTGGGGGAAACATGAATGTTAACCCTCACTGGGTGATTTCCTCCCTGATCTCTGTATCTTTGCTACCCTTGCAGCTGTCCTTGTAGATTGTTTCTCTTGCCTTGACCGGATTGTTCAATTCTCTGTGGATTATTCCTCTGCCCTGCTTTCTTCCCATAGTTACTTCCTTTTCCTGGCTGGTGGAAACCCTGCCGAGCCCTATTCTGTTTCCCTTGCTTGTTGTGGCACTGGTAACAATCACTACTACCCCCTTCCCATTTCCTTTTTCTCTTATTGTTGATATTATTGTTGGGACGGTTTTGGGTTGAAGTCTGGTTTGGTGCTGGTGTGGATTTTACCATCTTTCCTTTATTAGGCACTAATGCCTCTATTTCACGGACTCGTCCTAGTAGTTCTGCATAACTCAGTCCCCCCTGTCTGGCTACTGCTTTTCCCAGTTCATACTTAAGTTCTCCCTGAAGCTTCCTGACTATTTCCTTCTCAGTTTCGACTTGATCGGATACATACTTTTCATAATATGCCTCCTTAAAATCATTCCAAGTGGTTAGAGTCGTTTGCTCTACCGGCATAATTCTCTGTCTAGTCTTCCACCAATATTTAGCTGGTCCGGTTAGCTGATACCTAGCGCATGCTAGACGCTCCTCATCACTAAGTCTAATTGGCTCAAAAATTCTCTCCATAGAACGTATCCATTGCTCGGTCTCACTCAGATTACCATATCCATCGAAATATGGTGGTTTACTTCCGAAGAATAAATCCTCAATGCTATGACGTTGCGGAGATAGGGAAAGTGAAAAGGTTGCTGGGTGTTTTTGCCTTTCCTCTCTTATACGTTGTTCTTGACCTCTATCAAACTCTCTAGGACTATCAGGTCCTCTTCGATCGTTAACAGCTCCCAGCGACATTTTTAAACTATAAGATACAAAATTTTTCTCATTAGTACTTGCTTTTAAGCCTTCATTTTCTCCCTAACACTTTTCTTTTCCCACTTAATACTTTCACGTAAACGAGAATAACAATTTAACTTCGACTCTATTTCTTTCAACTTTTAACCTCCAAGGTTAAATTAAACACTCGTTACACGAGTTCATTTGGCATTCTGGTTTTGTTATACGATTCATAAGAAACTTTCTCGTGACTAAAACCCTCTCATGGGTTATGTATATTATATATACATCAAAAAGAATATGTTAGTTTTGCCTTTAACAAGGACTTATACAAAACTAGACTACAACGAGTCTAAGCTAGGCTAGCTGCCTACGTGTACAGGATGCACTAACATATTGCATTACTGTACTACTGGAAGTACTAGAACGGAAACGATTCATAAAATTTCGTATCTGTTGGAGTACTACAAAACTATCTAGTTACTGATCCGACTATGTACATAACAAAAGGCTACTATACTACTATGCGTCCCTGACGCCTTGCTCAACAAACTGCGGTCAAGTCACCACTGCCCTCTATGGCCTAATCCTCCTCGGGGTCCTTGTTCGGGTCCTCGTCCTCTGACTCTCAACCGAAAGCAAACTGGAGTGCCTCATCAGCCCTCAAAGTAGTGCCGTCTTTTTGTTCCCATTTCTTTTTTTTCTTTTCTTCTTTCTTTTTTTGTGTTCTCTTTTTTTTTCTTTCTTTCTTTTTTTTTGTTTTGAGTTTCTTTTCCTTTTTTTCTATTTTTTTTTAATTTAGTTTTTTAAGTACTTTCATTTATTTTTAAATTAATAAGAATTATTAGTTATTTATTTTTCAAATTACCTTTTTTCTTTTTTTATTTATTTCTCTTTGTTTTTAGTTTATTTTTCTTTGTTTCTTTTTTTTAATATTTATTTTCCTAATTATTTTCACTTATTTATAAATTAATAAGAGTTATTAGTTACTTAGTTTTTAAATTTATGTTTTACAAGTTCTCGTAAATAAAAGTGACAATCGTCGTTAAAAAAAGTAATTATTGTGAAACATTACCTTTATTAATATTAATAGTTAATTTTCACCACGACAATAATTACTTGACTGAATTACCAAAAGTACAAGTTGTTGTAAATAAAAATAAATATTGTCGTGAAGAAAATTAATATTTTTGGAACATTACTTCATTTCAATGATTACTTTTTCTTACGACAATAGTTACTTGACCAAATAACTAAAAGTACATGTTGTCGTGAACAAAGGTAAATATTGTTGTGAAAAAAAGTAATGATTATGAAAATTACCTTTCTTTATATCAATAATTACTTTTCTTAACGACAATAATTACTACCAAATAACTGTACAATTTGTCCTGAATAAAATTAAACATTGTCGTTAAAAAAAATAATAGTTGTTAAACATTACTTTTCTTCATGTCAATAATTACTTTTCATTACGACAATAATTACTTTACCAAATAACTTAAAAGTACAAGTTATCGTTAATAAAAGTATACATTACCGTGAAGAAAAGTAATATTTAAAAAAAAAACAAAAAGAAACTGATGAAAAAATAATTATAAAAAAGAAAGAATAAAAAGAAAGAAAAAGAAAAAAATAACCAAAAAATAAAATAAAGTAAGAAGGAAAAAATAATGAATGTATGTTGCTAACAACACTCAAACCCTAGCCAACAAGGGCTCAACAAACTAAAGGCACAGTCATAACCACTAGGCCACAACAATTTTTTTTTATTATTATTTTAATAGATAATAATTATTGTTTCAAATAATGCAAAAAAAAAAAAAAAAAATTAAAATCTGCTACTCCCAAGTCTTGAACAAGGGTGGAAGGGAGCTGAAAAGGGCGCTTCATTATGGGTTAGCAACCCACTTATTAGATAATTGCTGCCAAAATTCATAAATATTCGCTCGATCCGAATCAGCTGGTTGTAGGGATGTATTTGTGTATTTTTTAATGGGCAAAAGATATAAAGGGGATGGAAAATCATGTGATATATATATATTTTCGATTCTAATAATAAACATGTGATAAAAAGTATGATGATAATATTTTCATACTATTTATTTTCTTTTATTTTCGAATAATAAATTTACAACAAAAAGAAAACATCCTAAATGATAAGCTATTAAAATACAGTACTCAAACTCTAGTAGATTTTATCTTTGCTCAATCTTCACAATCTGACAATAAAACTAAAAATTCAAAATCATCAAACATTGGAGAGTTAATATAAACAATACTATTTCTTTGTCTCTCCTATCAAACAAAAAATTTCATTGATCAATACAATCCAAGTAAAAAGCTATCATTCATCAATACAATCCAATCCAAATGACAATAATAAAGTGACAATAAAATATACAAACATTTATAGCTTCATCCATTTCTCCTCACAATTGGCTTTGTTCATCTTTTCCATTTCTCCTCACAATTGGCTTTGTTCATCTTTTCCATTTCTCCTCATAATTGACTTGGACGTTTATATATTTGTCTAGCCTCACAATTGGCTTTGTTGTCACAGTCCCAAATCCCGAGGGACGGTAGAAGCCGGGGTGCGACTGGGGTTGGATTAAAGAAGCGGGGAAGAAGGGGGTTAACTGACTAATCATACATGAAAGGTATCAAATAAACCATGAACATGACTTGAATATAATAAAGAAAGAGTTAATCACGAGTGATTACTCGCCAAAAGACAGTGTAGAAACTAAGTTCAAATTTACAGACTTAAACTACAGTGTATTGTTCAAAAGTACATATTCTCAAGACTTAGAGTTCTGCAGCGGAAGAGTCTTAACTAAAGCATCCTATCCTTTCAACTCAACTTCAACCGTTGCCGCTCACGTCGCTTCAACCTGCACATTTAGAAAACAATGCAGGGCTAAGTACAAAAGTACTTAGTGGGCACGATGCCGAAATCATAATCATAAGTATAGATAAATATGGCATTTCATAATTGTAGCACATTGGGGTTTTATTGAAAGAACCCGTGTCTACTTAACATTTTCTTTTCTCATAAATCACTCGCGCGAGCATTTTCTGACTGATGTTACGTTCAATCTTGACCAATTCTCATTCACCGTGGCTGGTACCCCTCAACAGGATATCACATACACCACAGGTTACAAAGTGCACTAACTCTGGAAAGCACTTAGCAGCTAACTCAAAGCCGATCGTTAGTTAACCTAGTTAGATTAACTCTAAATCTGGAAAACACGAATGTTGACTCAAATAGGTACAAGAGAACTCACATAAAACACAAAACAGTTCATGCCATAATATCACTTTGAAAACACAGATATCAAAGCGATAAAGAAAGATTTTCCGAGCATTGCTCGTTTTATTTTGTATATAAAAGCCCACCTCGTAATACAGAACTAAAAGCACTAGCTTCCAAACTTCGGAGCTTCCGTCCTTTCTTCATTGCTGGCTTCCTCCTTCATCGTAAAATAATAATACTTAAAATCGATTCGTAAAAGATAATCGGTCAAAGAAACTCGAAAAAGTATTAGCCGTTTCATTCTTTAGGCATTTGCATGCTTACTAGATTCATTTTACTTAAACGGGAACGAGACTCGTACGGCTTAAAACGATCGAAAGAAACTAAGTTGCGAACGAAACAACTTAGAAGAAATGAAACTGAAATTTCACTGCGCATTACAGAAACTCTAGGGACTGCCCAGAACAGGGGATCTGGAAACAGGGGATGAGCCCTGTACCGTTGGAAAGTTTGGGATGTCTAGTTTACGCTCCAATTTACGGATCGCAAATCCGATAAACGAGCTAAAAGTTATTACAGTTTCCAGCGAGGGTCGCAAAACTGCTGCGCTAACCCTAGTTGCTCGATAGGTTCGACGTATAACGTCTTAGGTTCGTTCTAAGCTCTCGAATTCGATTTCTTTAGAAACTGGACCCTCAAGGCAGTCATCATGTACTCCCGTACGTGATGAACTCCTTCTCAAAGCTCGTCCAAAAGCATGACGTTCTAAACGTCGGCTTCCAACTAACAAGTACTAAACCAACAAGATAGTAACTTCGCGTTCTAGTTCTTGATTATCACTATAGCTCATATTATATTAGCTCGAAAGCTCATGACATCAACTACAAAGTTATTCCCAAGTCCATCATAGACAATAATAACAAATTAGAATTCTCATTTGACTTCTCGATTATTACTTACGTCTAATTGTTCGTCTCTTACGCAATTTTCAAAGTTGTCGGATTTCGTTCAAATTTTACGTTATTAAACAACATCTAACGGGAATAACTTTCATGCATGCAATCATTTCATATCAACACTATATTTCAACTTACGACGAGTTCTTCGTCTCTTACAATTTCAATAATAATTTTAGAAAACTCTAAATAAATTCCCATAATCAACTAACATCATTTGCAACCATATTCCATCATCATTTCATCAATTGAACCTAACACATGAAAACCCCTAATCTCTTAATAATTTTCGGTATTATCCCTAAGGTTAAGAAAGTGATTTTCTTCTTCAATTAACACCATTTATTCATTAATCAAACCATTATAACATCAATTAATCAATTGAAATCCAATTACATACTAACATGCAAAAATCCCTAATTCAAAACTCAAACCCTAAATCGGTTTTCAACATAACATGGGGCTTTCGATTTCTCTTTGTTCTAATCTCTAATTAAGCACCTCTTAAGCATGACTTTATCATTAATTGAAGAAATCCAAAAATCCTACCAAAGCCCTAAAAATTTCGGTATATACATAGAGTTAGGGTTCTTAAATTTCAATCAATTTCAAACCTAGAATTCACATCCAAACACTTGTAATTTCATTAATTCAAGATCGAATCATCTAATTCATCACTTCTAAAATTTCGATCAAAAGGAAAAATAAAAAGAAGAGGATGATGGATGGATAGAATTAAAGAGGAGGTGAATACCTTGATAATTAACAAAGGAAGTAAAAGGTTTGGATGGTTGGATGATGACTTGTGAGATTTCTTCTTCTAGATCTTGAAGGTTTCTTCAATGGTGATGAATGAAATGAAGATGGGAGAGTGATGAGGGAGGGCTGCCGAATTGGGGGGAGGGAATGAGAGTGAGGATGTTTTAATTGGATTGACATAAGTTATAAGGTGATAGGTGTAAAGTATGAATAGTTAAAACAATAGGTGTCACACTTTAAACTATATAAAACACAAAAAATCCCTTAATGTGAGAGAGGGATGTCGGTCAAGGGGAGAGGGAGAAAGAAAAATACGCGCTTTTCCGGCGCGATACGACGTTACAGAAATTGAATGACGAAAAACATAGTTCGGCACAAAATCGTCACGATCCGATTCGACCGAAAATTCTAACATATAAAACTTAATCGGAAAATAAATTTAGAAAATTTATTTTGACAAAAACTCGGGACGACACAGTCCGAGTTTCGTCCGGAAAATCATAAAAATGAACTTTCTCGGGCAAGTTCGTATCGCGATTTCGTGAATGTAAAAATCAGACAGTTTTCCGTTCTGAGTTCACGAACTAAAAACTTTTCGTACGCGCTAACCCTAAATACAGTAGTAGTCTAGCTGACTTCCGTAATTTATTTTCGGAAACGGATTCGACCGTTAGTCTTAGAATTCAGAATCGTAAACTTAGGCATGGAAAGCCATTTATTTAATTAACTTTAAAATTTTGAGATCGTAAGGAAATTACGGGGCATTACATTTGTCATCTCTGCTATCGGAGACCTTTATAACTTTGTTCATTTTTACTTACAAAAAGAAATTCTGAAATCATGAAACGCTAAAGTATCTACACCATTTATCGTGTTATAAAAAGATATTAGGTTTGCATCTTCTCTCTTCCTTTCTTTATGTAGCATAAACCATTAATTAACTTCAACAACACTCGAGTGTGTAGTGAAGTAAGTAACTTCATTAAGTTCACACGGTTTCTTGGCAACAACTTCTTCAACAATTTCGAACCCTCGCACATGTTCTCAATCAACAAAAGCACTCTAAAGCTGCTTATAACGGATAAACCAAAACCAACTCTATTCACACGGCAGAAAGAATGAATCGCAATACTCGAGCTGTAGTGATCTATAGGAGCATCCCACACAAAGCATTTCATCGAACAGATGACGGGCAACGTAGTATTTATTCATATTCACCAAATCACTCAATAATTTCATATAATCGAATCTGTTGATTGGCGGATAAACATCTAATTAGGTGTGACGTTAAGAAATAAGTCATAATCTCGGAAACCAACTGCAATGTACGATTTCAAATGAACCATTTGACAAAAACTTACCCAAAAACATGTTGGCGCTATTTGATCTTGAATTCTTGGTTGAATTTGGGGGTTTTGTCTTTCTCATCTAATTCTCTTTCTCTACTTTTACTAGCCTTTTGAGCTTCTCCGACCATTCTGTAAAACCCAAAACATAGTTAGGATCTCCTCAAACCATACAGCAAACCCAGTCACTTCTACTGTTCATAACGGAAACAACTTGTTCCAAACTTCATCCATTGCATTCAAGCCACTAAATATTGAATTCAAGAAATAGAAAATGGAGGAGAAGAGAAATACCCGAGTAATAAAATGTGAGGAAGAAGCAGCGGCGCATCAACTGAAGAAACGCTCTGGAGAATAAAAAGCAGCAGCGGTATCAATTATTTAATATAGTACTCCTCCATGCTCCAATTAAATCATATTAGAGCATGTACTACAAGGGTCTTGTTACACCTAGGTCTAAGCACTGGAAAGCGTGATTTTAATGATTGGTGGTGTTGAGTTAGACATAGGTTGATTTTTCCACTACAATGGGGTTGAGTAAGACCTAGGTCTAAGCACTGGGAAACGTGATTTTAATGATTGAATTGATTTTATTTTGTTGTTTTTTGTTATTTGTAATAAATATTATAAAAACTAACTTAATTAAATTCAGAAATTAATAAATGACAATTTTATTGAATTTTAAAAAAACTACAACATACACTAATTAAAAAAATACAATAATTAAAAACTGCATCATTACAATAATTTAAAAAATAAAATTAGGACAACTACTCCTCCCAATTGAATTCCCTTGCAAGTTTGCGGCGAACATTTTCGTACCTCGCCTTTTGCTCGGGACTCATATTCAACGTGTCGGCAATATAGATATTGAACGCCTACTCCTCCCTCGATTGCTTGTTGAGGGATGCCAACTCTTCTGCCGCCTGATCCCGTAGCACATTTTTGCCCTTCCTCCCCTTCTTCGCCGCTTTCGCCGCTTTCACTCCTTCTGATCGAACCTGCAGAGTGTTTGCATCGCTCGCGGATGTGGTGGATGCGTTGCCGCTGGCAAACGAAGTATACTCGCCGGATTCATTTATCATCGTCCAGTTTGGAGCAGTTGGCTTCTGAGGGTTGGTGAAAGTCAGGATATGCCTCAAGAGCTCCCACGTAGCCCTATATGGGAACGGTTTGTTAAACTTCTCAGCGTACAGATCTTGGGCCCTTGTGTATAGATCGAAGTCGTTCTCCCCGCTTCTGAGCTGGTTTTCTTCTTGGATGTAGATGCCGGTGAAGTTCTGGATCTGTTTCTTGGCGCGGCCCCATGCGCTCTTCATCGCACTCTTTTCTATTGGGTGGGTGGGAGCTATGAACTCGTTGAAACGATTCATTATTTTCTCCCAAAACGCGCTTGAGGTTTGGTGATCGCGTCCATCCCGAAGTCAACGTAGCACTTTGCGAGGTATTCAATCTCAGCGGCCGTGTAGTTAGGACCTCGCAGTGGTTTATTATGCTCGTCGGATGAGGCCGCGGCAGCTTTCCCCTTGCGGCGTGCTTGATGTCGCGACAGCTTTTCCCTTGCGGCGGGATGGGGACGGTGGTGTTGGCTCGCGTTCATCCGATTCCTCTTGGTGGGAATCGCCGTACGCCTCTTCCTCTTCCTCTTCCTCTTCCTCGTCCTCCACCTCAACATGGTCATCGTCGTCGTTGAGGTTGAAACGTCTGAGTCGAGCCGTACCCGCTGGGGACTGCGAGAATTGGGAGTACCCGGATGTCGGGGGTACTTGAGAGAAGCCCGACGACAGCGAGAAGCCCGGCGCAAGCGAAAAGCACGGCGCAGGCGAAAAGCCCGTCGACTGCGAAAAGCCGTAAGACGGAGGGACTTGGGAGAAACCCGGCGTCTGCGAGAATCCAGCCAACGGGGGGAATTAGCCGTACCCCTATGGTTGTGAGAACTGCGAGTACCCAGTCGCCGGAGGGAATTGGGAGAAACCCGGCGACGGGGAAAATTAGGAGAAACCCGGCGTCTGCGAAAAAGCACCAAACCCTGCAGGGGCCGAGTATTGGCCGAAACTGGGAGAAGAGGAGAATTGGGAGCTTGGATTTGCGGATTGGGAGGTGGATTCGCCGAATTTGGAGATTGGTTCGGTGGGATTGAACCAAAAGTTTGCGAGTACCACGAATTGAACTGGTCGTCTGCCATTTTTTTGCACAAAATAAATTTGAAAGAGTGATTTTTTTTGTAGAGAAGAATGGATGAAGAAAGAAATTTGTGTAGAGAATGAATGAGATGAAGGGATATATATAGGGAAAAAATGGGATATAACCGTTGAAAAATCAAATGTATACGTTGGAGACAAAAAATTAAATTGTTGCTTTTTTTTTAAATCAGAAAATTAAAAAAAATAATTAAAGGACCAATGGGGACACGCCACGTGTCCCCATTTTGCAACCCGGCGGAGTCGAGTAGGGGAGTCGAGCGAACGACACCGCCTTCGCACCTCCCTTCGACACAGGGGGGTGTCGATCACCCACTCCGACATTGACACAGGGTATGTCGAGTGGGGGTGGGTCGATCCCCTTCGACACCACCGATCGACACCCCCCATCGCCCCTTGCTGTAAATGCTCTTATCATCCTTTTCTTATTTACGTCTTTCATTGATATTGTGATCTTCCAAATATAAAGAGTTTTAACCCTTCAAAAAACGATGAGATCTAACTGCTTTCTATATTTAAACCCTTCAAAAATGATAAGACCTACCCACTTTCTTATATTTTTATCCTTATTCTTAATTTCTTTGCCGAACAATAACTTGACAATTTCAGTGGGTCGGAGGGAGTATTTATTTTGATTGTATTTTCTATTATTTTATATTTACTTTTTATGTTGGTTGTGGATAAGGGTGATTCAGTACGGTATACAGATTTTTTTTTCGCTATACCATATACCATACCGAAAATTGCAGTATGAAGAAATTCATACCGTTGTTGTACCGTATCTTTTGGCATATCACTTTGCAGTATATCAAAAATTCGGTATCGAAATATAGCATACCGTTACCATACCTTTTGTCCGGTATACCGTATCGTTGTTCGGTATACCGAACTTTCACAATATACCGAAAATAAATATACTCTACCTAACAAAAATTTCATCTATTGTTCAAAAATAAAATACTGTATGCATACATACTACATCATACTAACTTGAAAATAGTAACAACAACAAACAAAAATTACAACTTCAAACAATTAACTCCATGAAAATTAAATAACATTTAATTACAATAACAACTAAATCCAAGAAGCTTAGGAAAATGAATTACATCTAATTGATTGATAATATTAATTTAATATATTAGATATAAGAATGATCATCAATATATATTGTAAATTCGATACATACCAAGTCTTCGGTACGGTACGGTATACCGACTATATAAGAGAACTCATATTGTTTTTGTATTGAAAGTTGTCGGTACGGTATCATACTTTACCATAAATTTCGATATACTAAAACTTTTGATATTTACGATATTTTTCGGTACGATGAATGCAGTATACGGTAATTTCGGTAATTTTGTCCAACCCTTGTTGTGGAAAGAGTTGTGGGCTTATTCAGTTGGACAACTAACGTTATTGATAAATATAATTGAAAGCCCAAAGCCTAACGCTTGTACTGAAGAGATGGGGTACAGGGAGGAAGAACAAAAATGGGCTCTATAACTATCGACCATTCTCAAAAAATGTACTCCTTCCGTCTTACTTAATTTATCTCGATTCTTTGAAATGAATGATCATTTAATTTATCACATATCAAATTAGAATAAAATCAGTTAAAAGTGGTAGGACCTACCAACTTTATATCTTAATCTCCGTACTAAACAATGATTGTGACAAATTGAGCGAGGGAGGGAGTAATATCATACTTATATAAATAAAACAATAGAAATAGTTTGTTTTTAGTTTTTTAATTACTTGCAAAAATTATTTACAATATAATTTATTTCAAGATTATTTAATAATTGCAAAAACCAATACATTTTTTTTTCCTCATATTTCTTTTTTTTTATGGATCTATGTTAAACTTACATTCTCAATCCATCTTCGCTGCATGTGCATAGTTATATACTTCTACATCTACGAAATGGTTGTCACGGGTTTTAAGAAAATGGTACTCCCTCCGTTCACGAAGTAATGCCCTATTTCACCTCTTTTTTTGTTTACCAAGTAATGCCCTGTTTCATTTTTTTACCAGCATACCCTTCCTACTTTATGTAAATTACTACCCTTTGCCATTATTAAACCCACCCATTATTAATTAGCCCCTAATTATAATCCACTAATTAATTCCTAATTACCCACAAACCCAAACCCACCCATTACTTTCTATATACCCGATCCATTGCAGCCAAAATCCAAATCTCTCATTCTTTCGATCCATTTCTCCCTCAACCCTAACCCAATTCCAACTCTCATTCTCTCGATCCTCTTCTCCCCATTTCAATCGCCGTCTCACAAACCCTAGATCTATTGGTATTCACAGATTCACATCATCTTCTTCATCTCTCGTTCCTTCACATCCTAGATTTGTTGGTATTCACAGATTAACTTTATCTCCTTCACACCCTAGATCTGTTGGTATTCATAGATTCACATCATCTCCTTCATCTCTCGATCCTTCACACGCTAGATCTTGTGCGGCCCTCCTATTCTCCACCGCCGACGACGATGAACTCCTTAGATTTGCTGCCCTCATATTCTCTATCGTCTGAAACTGAAGATCTACCGCCGGTGATGAGAAACTCTTCGGAGGTGGATGTTGTGCCTGAAACAGAGCTTGAATTGGCGGTGGAATTCGTGCCTGAAACGGAGGGAGAGACGGCAGCTGATGTGGTGTCTGAAACTCCATTGACGGCGGTGGATTCACTTCTGCCGCCCTTTGGACCGGTGACATCTATGGTTGTGGTGGAGAAATCTGGACCGAAGAGCCCCGACTCTATCTTAGAGTCGATGTCGCCTACAGATGTTACTGGTTAATGTCTGAGGTTGCTAATTTTAGGATAAAAAAGAAAGGCTAAAAAAGCTGATGAGGATGTTGAACTGAATAAAAGAAGGGAAAAAAAAGGCGTAGCTTTTCTCATCAGGTTATTGCGTTCTTATTCATTCAATTTACTTGGTGTTGAGGCTGGTGATGCCATTTTCTGATATTTACATTATGAATTTCTGTGAATCTGTTATTGTGGCTATGATTCCAATGCATTTCTTTCAATTGTGTATTGGGTGGGGGTTGGTGATGCCATTTGCTGAGATTGACATGATGAATTTATGTGAAAATGAGTGTTACTGTGATTCCGATGCATTTATGTCAATTGTGTATTGGTAGTGATGCCATTTTCTGAGATATTTACATGATGAATTTCTCCCCTATATGAATAGGTTGCCTTCTTTGATGCCTTTTAAAACTGATGAACAAGAACACTTATTCAAACTTGTGATGACAATGTTGCCTCTTTACATTTCTTTTTGTGTCTGAGGTTATGAACATGGTACTACACTTGTTTGTGTTTGCTTGTTGGTTGTCTGAAATTGATGGTAGCTGGAATTTCTATGTCTATCTTATTAATGCCACCACCAGGTTCTTAGCAACCTGGTTTTGGAGGTTGAAATAGGATAGATATCTAAGAAGTCAATGATGCAAAAAGAAAAAAAACTTTCATTTAAATGCTGAGACTATAGTGGTTCAAAACCCAGCTGCAACAAGGACAATTTACATTCCAAACACAAAAAATAGAGCTTTAATGTTTGTCCATGTAAACCATTACCAAAAAACTGAAATTGAATAGCCTATTCTGTTAAAACAACCTGCTGCATCCTTTCAACTAGTGAATCAAGGCTGTAGATTGCACATGTTTCATTCTCTTGTTGTTGTAGATACTTCATGCTTTCCCTTACAAGCTGCTCTTCAACCTCTAGACACTCTAGTAGTATTCCTTGTCTCCTTAGCTTATCCTTACCCAAATGTGGTTGCTTGTAGTTGTTGCTACCCTTAACCTTTATAATTTCATGGTAATAGCTTTGCAAACTCAAGAAAACTTCATTTATCTTGTCCACTGGATACTCATCAAATGTATCTTGTACATTTTTTTATCAAACCCTCAACTGTAGTAGCCTTTTTCTCGTCTTTTAGATTCTGTATAGCTGTGAAAAACCCTAGGCCATTAACACTTGTGTCAGGTGAGTTAGCTGATTGGCAAACAAGTTGGATATTAAATCCATCAGCCCGTGCCACAACTTGAAATTCAGGATCATTGTTGTTAATGTGTGGTTTTGCATTATCCTGCTGTATGATGATGTGCATTCTGATTTCTTCTGGGCGTACATTGGAAGATTGGCCTTTTAAACTGCCTCAATAATGAATGTGCATGCATTCTAATAGGAAAATGAAATTAAAAAAAAAAATACCTGATTGATAAACACCTGCTTCATGATAGTTTTGGTAATAGCTTGCATTGGCTTTGTTAACATGGCTCCCTTTGTATCTGAGGTTACGAACATGGTACTACACTTGTTTGTGTTTGCTTGTTGGTTGTCTGAAATTGATGGTAGCTGTAATTTCTATGTCCATCTTATTAATGCCACCACCAGGTTCTTAGCAACCTGGTTTTGGAGGTTGAAATTATCTAATTAGTCAATGATGCAAAAAAAAAAAAACATTCATTTAAATGCTGAGACTATAGTGGTTCAAAACCCAACTGCAACAAGGACAATTTACATTTCAAACACAAAAAATAGAGCTTTAATATTTGTCCATGTAAACCATTACCAAAAAACTGAAATTGAATAGCCTATTCTGTTAAAACAACCTGCTGCATCCTTTCAACTAGTGAATCAAGGCTGTAGATTGCACATGTTTCATTCTCTTGTTGTTGTAGATACTTCATGCTTTCCCTTACAAGCTATTCTTCAACCTCTAGACACTCTAGTAGTATTCCTTGTCTCCTTAGCTTATCCTTACCCAAATGTGGTTACTTGTAGTTGTTGTTGCCCTTAACCTTGATAATCTCATGGTAACAGCTTTGTAAACTCAAGAAAACATCATTGATCTTGTCCACTGGATACTCATCAAATGCATCATGTACATTTTTTTTATCAAACCCTCAACTGTAGTTGCCTTTTTCTTATCTTTTAGATTCTGTATAGCTCTGAAAAACCCTAGGTCATTAACATTTGTGTCAGGTGAGTTAGCTGGTTGGCAAATAAGTTGGATATTAAATCCATCAGCTTGTGCCACAACTTGAAATTCAGGATCATTGTTGCTAATTTGTGGTTTGCATTATCCTGCTGTATGATGATGTGCATTCTGATTTCTTCTGGGCATTTCTGTTTGATGATTGGTACAAACCGTACATTGGAAGATTGGCCTTTTAAACTGCCTAAATGATGAATGTGCATGCATTCTAATAGGAAAATGAAATTTAAAAAAATACCTGATTGAATACCTGATTGATAAGCACAATTTTGGTAATAGCTTGCATTAGCTTTGTTAACATGGTTCCATTTGGTCTATTTTTACTGTTTCTTGTTGTTGCCTCCACAAAAATGAATGAGAAAATGCCATACTTCCCATCAAAGATAACATTTCCTGATGTGTCATACATTGGTCTTCCCATAGCTGATAGGAACATTATTTTCTCAATGTGTGTTTTAGATTTGCATGTTCTGTAAGGCACATCTTCATCTGCCAACTTGTAGTATCTCTGTGTTGTTTTTGTAAGATTGAACCACTTTTCATCCATATGTATAATGTTATACATCCTCTGAAAATTGATTCTCCCATTTGAACTTATGCAACTGAGCATGCTGAGGCTCCATTTAAGCCTTGCTAGCATATTCTGTAGAGTCAGAAATGGCTTTATTGCATTGGTATGAGGCTGTATCTTTTTCTGTTTTACCCACTTATGCATCAAAGGTATACTAACACCTAGCTGTGATGAAAGTTTTCTGATGTTGCTCCTTTCTAACACTGACAGATTTCTCACTTTTTTTTTCATCAAGCACCCATGCATCTTTGTGTGTTACTCATTTTTTCATTGATTTCAGATGTACAGTTTGATCAAGTTGTTTTTGAGCACAAAATTCCTTCCAAATGCGCCACCCACTCTTTACATTTAAATTGAAAAGCTGAGCTACTTCCTTCTTCGCGCTATAACGAAACTTCAAGTTCTTGTTGTTTTGTAGCAGCCAATGTGCAAGATTGTTTCTTTCAATTTCTGTAAGATCTAGTCTTCGAGATGTGTCTTCCATTTGCTGCAGATTCTATGAATTTATGAGGAAAGAGAGAGAGAAGTAGGAGCTGGAATTTTGCAGTAGATGTGTCTTCCATTTGCTGCAGATTCTGTGTATTTATTGCAGATTTTAAGTGATTAGATTAGTAATTTAAATCCCCCCTCCCCTCAAACAATTCCCTCCAAATGTTTCCCTCCTTTTAATATCATAAACATTCACATCTGCTCTGAATTTCAACAGATAATGAAGAGTTTTTTGGGCTTATGTTCCATCCATTTAATGATTGCGATCTTTCAATTTATTGAAGCTACTTTCTTATTGTTTTTTTTTTCTTTGGATGATTGCTTTACAGTTTTAATGTGTAACAACAATCAAATTAATGATTATGATTTAAAATATGAATGCAAGTAAGAAAAAAAAATCGAACAAGTAAGATCACAATAGCTTCAACAAATTGAAATCGAACAAGTAAGAACAAGTAAGATCACAGTAGAAAAAAATCGAACATGTCAGTAATAAAAAAAATGAGCAGGATTTAAAATCGAACAAGTCAGAAAAATGAGTTTGGATTTAAAATCGAACAAGTCAGAAAAATGAGGTTGGATTTAAAAAAAAACGAGCTTCGTCATTAAGAAACAAGTCAGTAAAAAAATCGAACAAGTGAGAAAATAAGAAACAATTTAATTTACACACAATACTCCATTAAATAAATAGAAATAACCTCCACTAACTTTAATTAGAGATTAATAAAAGTGAGCTATCTCATTAACACTACCTGTTGGGAAAACTAGTAAAAGGTTTTGAAAGATACCAAAACTCTAACTGACCCCAACTGAGTAGATGAATGTCATTAGTCTGATCTTAACTAGAGCTCACTGTTTGAGCATTGGATTTTATCTTTACATGTTTCAAGCAGAAGAAGTCAGCCGGACTAAAGAAGGAAGTTCGTGAAGAACTCAACTGAGGCCCAAACTCAACTGAGATCCAGAATCAGCTAAAGTCCACACTCAGCTGAGACTCAGACTCAGTTGAGAACACCAACCTCAACTAAAGCACGGACTTAGTTGGACAGCAGCTCAGTTGACTCCTCAACTGACCTACGCAGCTGAAGGTATACAATTCAAGCATGAAGAGAAGTTGTGTCGCAGTCAGACGTCGCGAAGTGGAGAAGAGAAGACTTTGAAGACACTGAAGATGGAGAAGTAGTAGTCGAGATTAGAATCTACTTAGAAGCACAAGTCAGCTGGAGAAATTACCATAGATGGGCCAACAACATCAACGTGCAAAAAGCAAAGGTCCCAGTTACCATTTTAGGAAAGTTTTCAGAAAAGTAGGTCGAGTGCCATGCTTTTGGAAGAGGTCAAATGGCTCTTTCCAACGGCTAGTTAGATCTCCTCTATAAATAGAGGTCTCCACACCAAAGCTTAACAAGAGAACAAAAAAAAGAGAAAAAGCACGCAGAAGTGCCGAGAGACAAAATCAAGAGTGAAACAACAACTTATCACCTCTCTCTTTCTCCAAGTAAGAAGACCTCAATCGAAGTCCAGTCAAAGTTGAGTATTCGCTCCTCATGTTCTTCCTTCTAGCCTCTCAGAAATCCCCCCTTTCTTCATCGAGTCTAGAGAATAGGTTCTTGTTTGTATTATGTCTCAACGGACTCTCTATCAAACGATTGAGTCCGACGCCTTAGGTCGAAGCTTCCACTTCCCTCAGTGTTGAAGGCTTCCTTGTTAGAAATCCCCCACTCAACCTTTAGGTCCGACTTTGAACCCGTAATCAAAGTCATGAGGTCCCTTGGAACCCATAATCCAATACTAGGTTCCTTGGAACCCAGAATCCAAGAATAGGTCCCTTAAAACCCGAAATCTAAGACCAGACTGTGCACTTGCCCGGAAAAGTATTGTAGGTCTTGTTCAAACCCGTAATCGAACTGATTAGGTTTTCTTGGAACCTGTAATCCAAGTGAGGCGTTTGGTAAACATGCTTAAGCTTATCTAGTGGATTACTTCCCCAAAAAGGAAGTCGTGGACGTAGGAGGTCAATCTCTGAACCATGTTAAAATAATGTGTACTTTACATTCCGCATTTATGTTCAGTATTTTACATTCAGTTTACCTAACCAACTGGCCCAACATATTGCATACAAATTGCATATTTACAAGCTGCACTAATTTGGGAACTTAACCTTTCCCATTTTCACAAAGGTTTTAGTTTTTGTAACTAGTCTAATTTTCACCATCTTCCGCGACGCAAAACTAATTAAAACCTCAGTTGGTGCGTACAGTTGACCTTCAGGAATAGGAGCCACCTGTGTTGCCAACTGTGTGATCAGCTCCAACTGAGCAACTCAGTTGTAGAGCCGCTCCAACTGACTTTTTTAGCTGTCGAGCCTACTGATCTGAGCAGTATAACTCAGTGAAAAGACTTTGAGCAAAATAAAAATTGCTACTGGTGTATTCCTCCTCCCCCCCCTCCCATACACCAAATACTCGTTACCGGGACCATCACTACCCCTACTTTTCAACTTTTACCCCACTTAAAATAACTTTTTAGATTTCTTAATCTTCGTGCCACCCATCAAATGGGGCATTACTTGGTAGTAATAGAGGGAGTAAGCAATAGTGGATGATAGTGTGTATTGTTGTGAGTGGAGTAAGAGTCCCACAATAAATATGAGTGAAGTAGTGAGAAATATAATGTTAAATATAATTTATTATGTGGATCCTACTATTATAAATGAAAGTAGTAACCATTTTGTGGACGGACTTAAATAGCAAAAGTAGCAATCGTAGCATTTTTTTTGTTTAGATATCAATCCAAGATCAGAGCTCGTTATTTTTTTTATTATTAGCATATCTTTTAATGATTTTTTTAGATGGTGGTGGCAAGAATGAGCATGAATAAAGGCTCTTTTTTATTTCTTTTGGATATTTCCTCTTAATGTGTCACCTCAAAATATTTTAACGATCTCGATCACCACGTTTCAAGAAAAAATAAGAATATTTTGAAATAGTATCTAGAATGAAAAAAAATACATTTAATTGTATAAAGATAGAGAATTAAGAACCCTAAAGTTGTATGAATTTTTGAAATGGTGTCCAAAACAAAAAAAAAAAATATTATGTCACAGCCCCAAATCCCGAGGGACGGCAAAGCCGGGGTGCGACTAGGGGTTGAATTAAAGAAGCGGGAAAGAAGGGGAATAATAAAAATGAACACATATTATTAACAGAATAACTTCTATGAACAAGACTTCATTTAAAAGAAAAAGTTGATCTCGAAGGATCACTCGACAAGTTGTTCAAAAAGGAACTGAGTTCATTGTACGGGGCTTAAACCCAACAGATAGATACATTAACTTCAAAAAAGATTGGCAACGGAAAGCGTAAAGCTCGACATACAGTCCTTTATTCTAATTACGACTCTTTACTCAACATCAACCTCCGCCGCTCCCGACACTCAACCTGCACATTTTATAAAACATATGCAGGGCTAAGTACAAAAGCACTTAGTGGGCACATTGCCGAAAACATATCATAACTATAGAATAATCAGGCATCTCATTTTTGTAGCACATCGGGGTTTTTCAATAAATACCCGTGTCTACTAAACATTTTCTTTCTCATTTTCACAATATAGCTTGCGCAAGCATTTTTCTCAGATGTTACGTTCAATCTTGCCCAATAATTATCACCGTGGCTGGCCACCCCTCAACAGGGTTCCACACACAACGGCTACTGTGTACACTACTTTGGATAGCAGTCGGCTAACTCAATGTCCGATCGTTTTAGTTAGCAGGTCGGCTAACTAATAATTCTGGATAGCAGTCGACTAACTCAGAAGGGTACAAGAGAACTCACATAAAACAAATATTTTATGCTCTGATTATCACTTTGAAAACACAATTATCAAAGCTGTAAATAAAGATTTTCGAGCATGCTCATTTTATTTCGTATATAGAAAAGCCCACCTTAAGCAATTACAGAACAACTATAGCTTCCGTCTTCTGTCTTCCGTCCTATCCTTGGCGCTGACTTTCTCCTTTTATCGTAAATAAACAAACTTTAAAACTCGATCGCAACGATAAAAGAAACAGCAAATCGAAATCGGTTTTAGTCATTTAGGCCTTTGCACTTTACTACTTTCTTTTGATTAACGAATAAACGAGACTCGATCAATTCTCATTTATAAAATAACTCGGCTCATTACTCGACACTTAGGTCAGTATATAAATGGGAGTTGATAACTTATAACGACTTAGAAGTTCACAAGGAACGAAGTTGAAAAGGATTCAACTTAAGAAATTAAGTTTACACTAGTTTCTGCACAAAGCAGAGGATCTGGAGTTCATACAGAACAGGTTCCTTCGAAATAGGGGATTTTATTTGTACCAAAAGAAAGCCACGGGTGTCTAGTTTACTCTCCAATTTATGGATCTTGATTTCGTTAAGCGAGCTAAAAGTTATGACAGTTTCCGTGCAAGGTCGCAAAACAGTCCACGCGAAACCCTAATGCTCGATAAAACTCGATGCACGATTCCCTAGGTTCGATCAATGATATACCACTTTTATTTTCACGAAAAATCCATCTTAAGGCAGTCAACATTCATGTCCCTTAATCGGGTACACATTCACGTCTTTTGATTAAACAAACGGCGAGCATTTCCTCGTCCTTTTCAACTAACCAATTACTAAACCAATTCAATTTCAATTTCTAATTCATTCTTCGACTTCTTAGTTCATAAACTATAACTTATATCATCTCGTATCTCGGATGGAAATATCGTTAACTACAATATTGTTCGCCAAACGACAACAATCATTAATATCAAAATGGTTTTCCTTATTCGACTTTTCTATCGACATTTAGACTCTTTACTTCGTCTCTTATCAAAATTCCAATCTTCTTAGAATTCGTTCAAATTTTCCGGTTATGATCATTAACTAACAAGATTAACATATATTCAAATCACAAACCTAAATCATTATCTAATCTTGACTTGTAATACCCCGGTTAATTAGTCCGTCTTTAAAATAAAAAGTTAATTAATAATTAAGGCTTTGCACGCCTAAGTTAAGGATTTTCGATTCTAAGACTGGCGGTGAAATCCGTTTTAGAAAATAAATTCCAGAAGTCGGTCGAACGACTACTGTATTAGGGTTTTCGCGTCCGGTAGAATTTACATTCACTTTTTCTTCGATACGAGTTCACCGGAGAAAGTTAGTTTTTATGATTTTTCGGGCGAATTTTAGACTGTCTAATCCCGACATTTTCTCGGATTTTGAAAAACGAATTAGGTTTTCCGAGTACGTAAATTATTTCCAATCTAACGGATGAATTAGATTTCGTCGAATTCGTAACTATCTAAGAAAGTATTTCTCGACTTTTATAATCGTCGTTTAGAGCCGAGAAGCTTTACGCCAAATTCAGTAAGTGCGAGTTTTGGCTGAAGGAAGTAATGTTCCTTGGACACATCATATCAGCAGAAGGCATCAAGGTGGATTTTGCCAAGGTAGAGGCAGTGCGCGATTGGAAATCGCCGACAAATCCGAACGAAATTAGGAGTTTCTTAGGTTTAGCCGGTTATTACAGAAGATTCATTGAAGGATTTTCCACGATTGCTAGACCTATGATGCAACTACTTCGGAAGGAAAACAAGTATAAATGGACGGATGAATGCGAGAAGAGTTTTCAGACACTCAAGGAGAAGTTAACCACAACACCAGTGTTAGCTCTGCCAGAAGCAAATAAAGAATACGTGGTCTATACAAATGCTTCGAAGAATGAATTAGGTTGTGTTTTGATGCAACATGGAAAGGTGATAGCTTACGCTTCACGACAACTTCGACCTCATGAAGTTGAGTACCCAACCCACGACTTAGAACTAGCAGCCGTTGTGCATGCGCTGAAGATTTGGAGACACCATCTCTATGGTGTTAGGGTTGAGATTTTTCCGGACCATAAAAGTTTGAAGTACTTTTTTCGAGCAAAAGGAATTGAACATGAGGCAAAGACGATGGCTCGAATTAGTCAAGGATTATGATTACGGAATCAACTATCATCCAGGAAAAGCAAATGTGGTAGCTGACGCGCTAAGTCGTAAGACTCCAATCAAGTTAGGATGTCTATTTGTTGAGGAAGAAGCTCTGGTAAGAGAATTTGAGGAAATGGACTTAGAAGTGCTCGATGCACTTGAAACGATAACAAACCATATAGCAGCACTCGAAGCTACATCAGACTTACGAGAAAGAATTATAAGTGCACAGAGAAAGGACAAATCAACTGAGAAGTTGCGACTGAGGATAAGAACAGATAAACCGGACGGTTTTTCCGAGGCACCCGACAATGCAATTTTGTTTGAAGGCAGACTTTGTATCCCTGAAGATGACGAATTGAAGAACGATATCATGAGTGAGGCTCACGATACGCCATATACAGCACATCCACGAAGTACAAAGATGTATCAGGACTTAAGAAAGAATTTTTGGTGGAACGGTTTGAAACGAGACGTTGCCTCGTTTCTAGAAAGATGTTTGGTTTGTCAACAAGTGAAAGCTCTACACCAAAGACCATACGGATTGCTACAACCATTAAGTATCCTAGAATGGAAATGGGAGGATATAGCTATGGATTTTGTGACAGGTTTGCCTAAATTAAGAAGAGGAAACACTGCCATTTGGGTAGTTATTGATAGACTCACCAAATCAGCTCACTTTCTACCGATTAAGATTACCTACGGGTCAGAGAAGTTAGCACAGTTGTATGTCCGTGAGATTGTACGTCTGCACGGAATACCATAGTCGATAACATCAGATAGAGATGCCAAATTCACTTCAAGGTTTTGGATTACGATGCAGAAAGAGTTAGGGACCGAACTTAACTTTAGTACAGCTTTTCACCCCCAGACGGATGGACAATCCGCGAGAACGATTCAGATACTCGTGGATATGTTAAGAACAGTAGTTTTGGATTGAAGCGCGAATTGGGAAGATATCTTACATTTAGTTGAATTCGTACAATAACAGTTATCAGGCGACGATAGGAATGGCGCCTTACGAGGCTTTGTATGGAAAGAAATGTAGGTCACCACTTTACTGGGATGAAGTAGGTGAAAGAAAGAACCTAGGACCCGATGCGGTCAGTAAAATGATCGAGATCATTCGTCAGATTAGAGTTAGAATGAAAGAGGCCCAGAGCCGACAAAAGTCTTACGCCGACGACCGTCGAACCAATCTTAGTTTTGAAATTGGGGATAAAGTTTTCTTCAAGATATCACCATCCAAATGAATCGTTAGATTCGGCGTTAAGGGTAAACTCAGACCAAGGTTTATAGGACCTTATGAGATTCTCGAAAGAGGAGGACCCGTTGCTTATAGATTGGCCTTACCGCCAAGTCTAAGAAGTGTCCATAACGTGTTTCACGTATCTCAATTAAGGAAGTATGTATTTGATCCTAAGCACGTAATTAACCAGCAAGACGTCGTTCTTGAATCCGACTTGAGTTATGAAGAGAAACCATTATCGAGTTTAGATCGAAAAATACAAGAGTTAAGAACCAAGTCGATACCAATAGTAAAAGAGCTATGGAATCACCACGGGCAAGAAGAAGCCACGTGGGAACTCGAAGAAAAGATGAAAGAGAAGTACCCTTACCTTTTTGAAGAAGGTATGCAAATTTCGGGACGAAATTTTTTGTTAGAGGGGTAGGATGTAATACCGCGGTTAATTAATCCGTCTTTAAAATAAAAAGTTAATTAATAATTAAGGCTTTGCACGCCTAAGTTAAGGATTTTCGATTCTAAGATTGGCGGTGAAATCCGTTTCAGAAAATAAATTCCAAAAAGTCGGTCGAACGACTACTGTATTAGGGTTTTCGCGTCCGGTAGATTTTTCGTCCGAAAACTCAGAATTAAAATCCGTCAGAATTTACATTCACTTTTTCTTCGATACGAGTTCACCGAAGAAAGTTAGTTTTTATGATTTTCCGGACGAATTTTAGACTGTCTAATCCCGACTTTTTCTCGGATTTTGAAAAACGAATTAGATTTTCCGAGTACGTAAATTATTTCCAATCTAACGGACGAATTAGATTTCGTCGAATTCGTAACTATCTAAGAAAGTATTTCTCGACTTTTATAATCGTCGTTTAAAGCCGGAAACGAGATATTTCCGTCAAAATTTTCGCAAACAAACATGCCCTTAACGACTCACCCCTTAGTTAAATTTTTTTAAACACTTTATGTATCTAATATAGTGAGTCATCTCTCTCCCTCCTTTCCCTCTCTTTACCGCCCCCTTCAAGCTCCCTCTCTCTCATTTTTTCTTTTCTTCTCCTCCATTAAAGCTTCAACATCCAAGCTCTTCTCAAGAACACAAGTCCTCCGTCTACCGATCAATTCCTTTACCGAGTTCGTATTCCGTAAGGTAAGAACATCTCCTACGAAATGAACCGAACAAAGTTTTGATTCCATTCTTTTCTTTTTTTTCGAAACATAGGAGCATGAAGAGCATGTTGTCCGTTGATTAATACATGTTCTAGTATGTTTAGAATCGAGTTCTACGGATCGAATCATGAAGAAAATCACTCCCCATTCTTTTATGTCAATACCGAAAATTTTAATAATTTTAGGAGTTTGATCGTAGTTCGATTTCTTTGATGTTTGATCGATAGATTAGTGATCTACATGTTGTTAATTGACTATATGAATTAATTTAGGTTTTTCTAAAAATAAAAGTTGAAGGATAAGATGAAAAATGCATGATTTAGTGTAGTAAATATTATGATATGCATGTTTTGCTTATGGAAATGAGATATAAGATGTATGAGGATGATTATATATTTAATTGGGAATTTTCTAAAAATAAAACGAAAAATGTAAGAGACGGAAACACGTCGTTAAGTTAAAGCTCGTTAATATTTTGATAATATGGTTTGCATATTAGTGATGCTCGTTAGATGATGATCGTTTTTGTAAAATTTGAACGAAAACGGAGAACGTAAGATTTTTAGTAAGAGGCGAACCATCGACGATAAGTCGACCTTGAATAATGTTTTAGGTTTGTGATTCGAACCTTTGATAATCTTGATAGTTAATGAACGTAACCGTAAAGTTTCAACGAATTCTAAGAAGTTTCGATTTTGAATAAGAGACGAAGAATCGAGTTTAAAAGCCGGTAGAAAAGTCGAATAAGGAAATCCTTTTTAATAATAATGATTGTTATTGATTGACGAACAATATTGTAGTTAAAGACTTTTCCATCCGAGAAACGAGACGTTATGAGACATAGTTAAGAATCGAGAAGTTGTTGATCGAAATAGAAATTTGAAGTTTGTTTTGGTATAGTACATGGTTAGTTGGAAATGACGAGGAAATGCTCGTCGTTTGTTAATCAAAATTCGTGAATATGAACCCATTTAAAAGATACTGTATGAAGACTGTCTTGGGATGAAAATTTCATGAAAATAAAAGTGGAATAGTATTTATCGAACCTAGGGAATCGTCGTCGAGATTGGTCGAGTATTAGGGTTTCGCGCGATTGTTTTGCGACGTTTCACGGAAACTATCATAACTTTTAGCTCGCTTAACGAAATCGAGATCCGTAAATTGGAGAGTAAACTAGACACCTGTACCTTTCTTTTGGTATAAGATTCATCCCCTGTTTTGTTATGCTCTGTTCTTTATGAACTCACTGACTTGTGCAGTAAGTTTCCAAAGCCTAGATTCCTAAGTTGAATCCTTTTCAACTTCGTTCCTTGTGAACTTTTAAGTCGTTCTAAGTTATCGACACCCTTTTACCTACTGACCTAAGTGTCGAGTATTGAGCCGAGTCAGGTTGTCGATGAGAATTGATCGAAGTCTCGTTTATTAGTTAATCAAAAGAAAGTAGTAAAAGTGCAAAAGCCTAAGAGACTAAAAACCGATTCGATTTCCTGTTTCTTTTATCGTTGCGGTCAAGTTCTTAAGTTTGTTTATTTATGATAAAAGGGGAAGTCAGCACCGAGGATAGGACGGAAGACCAGAGACGGAAGCTCGAAAAGTAGTTCTGTAATCAGTCAGGTGGGCTTTACTATATACAAACTAAAATGAGCGATGCTCGAAAATCTTTGTTTACAAGCTTTGATAATTGTGTTTTCAAACGTGATAATCAGAGCATGAAATGATTTGTTTTTATGTGAGTTCTCTTGTACCCTTCTGAGTTAGCCGACCTGCTATCCAGAATTATTAGTTAGCCGACCTGCTAACTAAAACGATCAGACTTTGAGTTAGCCGACCTACTATCCAAAGTTAGTGTACACAGTAGCCGTTGTGTGTGGAACCCTGTTGAGAGGTGGCCAGCCACGGTGATAATTATTGGGCAAGATTGAACGTAGCATCTATCAGAAAAGTGCTTGATCAAGCCAAGTTGTGAAAATGTTTAGTAGACACGGGCCTTTATTGAAAACCCCTGGTGTGCTACAGAAATAAGATGTCTGATTATCTATACTTATGTTATGTTTTCGGCAACGTGCCCACTAAGTGCTTTTGTACTTAGCCCTGCATATGATTTATAAAATGTGCAGGTTGAGCGACGAGAGCGGCGGTGGTTGATGTTGAATTAAGAAGTCATGACTAGAATAAGAACTTGCATTCAGATTTACGTTTTTTCCGCTGCCAAACTCCAATCTCTTTTTGAAGTTAATGTATCTTTCTGTTGGGTCTAAACCCCGTACAATTAACTCAGTTTCTTTTTGAGAACTTGTTCAAGTGATCCTTCGAGATCAACTCTTTCTTTTATTAATGAAGTCTTGTTCATAGTAATTCATTCTGTTATTAATGTCTGTTTATTCTTTCATTTTTATTCATTCTCCCTTCTTCCCCGCTTCTTTAATCCAACCCCTAGTCGCACCCCGGCTTCTGCTGTCCCTCGGGTTTTGGGGCTGTGACACGACTTATCGACGATTCTTCGTCTCTTAACAAAATTTCGACGTTCTCTAATTTTGTTCAAACTTTCCAATATCATTCATTATCTATCAAGATTCACTAATACGTAAATCACATATTCAAATTATTAACGAGTCTCAACTTATTGTCGGGTTTTCGTCTCTTACGTTTTCTATTTTATTTTTAGAAAAATTCCAATAAATTATATAGTCATCCTCAAACATACTTGATGGTCCCGATATGAGTTACTGGTGTATGGGGGGGGGGGGGGGAATACACCAGTAGGATTTTAAAAATAAACTCTTGAAAATTACTTCAACCGAGTAAAAAGACTCAGTTGGAATCTCACAGCTGAGTAAGCAACCTCAGTTGGAAGAGTGGTGCGGTGCGGAATGTGGTGGAAATTATCAACTCGTAAAACAACTCACGTTTTTGTGCACAGTTGGTCAAAAACCAAAACAGTTGAGAATGTGCAGATGCAGTTTGTATGCTGGTTAGTCAGTCAGTAGAGTATGCAAGAAATAACTGAATAAGGAAAAACACAAGCACACAGAGATTTAACGTGGTTCGGAGATAACCCTCCTACGTCCACGGGGAGTTGTGAGTCCACACAAC
This sequence comes from Schizonepeta tenuifolia, assembly GCA_029490685.1. NCBI lineage: Eukaryota > Viridiplantae > Streptophyta > Magnoliopsida > Lamiales > Lamiaceae > Schizonepeta > Schizonepeta tenuifolia. Next base: position 39,795,445 of record CM055959.1, on the reverse strand, counting down.
TCTGTCCAAGTTCTTCTGGACAAACCACTCAGCTTACGCGGGCTGAGCAACAGTTATGGATAAGTTTGCGGATACTTATCAACCTTACAGTTTAGTTTACGGGTACTAAACGACCTAACTACTCAGTTGCAGGAAGAGTAGGATCCTAAACCTTTTCAGGTGAAAGAAAAATGTGTTTCCAACTAAAAGCTCGAACGTGATGTGAGCTGTGATCTAACTCTCTACGAACTCTCACTAAGTGATGTTCTCAAGGTTCGATCTAAAGACACAAAACTAACTAACTCTAGAACTCTTAACAAGTGATGTTCTAAGAGATTAACTTCAGTTCAGCTCGTGAAGAATATTGCTCTTTCTTTTGCTCTCTGGTTTCTTCTCGCGTGTGTGTCTTCTTCGAATGAATGAAGGCCTCTATTTATAGGTGGAGAGTATCAACTAGCCGTTGGAGGAGCTGTTGATCTCTGTTCTTTGAAAGCGATGGCTTGTCTCTCATCTCTGCAGACTTTTCCGATATGGCATCTGAGCTCTTCTGCTTTCCATCTGAGATAGCCTTGTGTTGGGCCAAATGGGGTAATGACTGAACGGTCAAACCCTCACGTGACTTCCTTTTTGAAATTCAAATCTTAACAACAGACTTCCAACAAGGAGTGGTTGGTTAAGACTTTCGATCTTCAACTAGCTTGTTCTTCAGCCGATGTTCTATCTGACAACTAACAGTTGAACTCTCAGCTGACTTCATCTTCAAGCTGTTGATCTTCTTGGTTGAGTTCTACAACTGATGTTCTGAAACTGAACACTCAGTTGTCTTCCTTGTATCTGATCAGTTGGGTTCGAACGCTCAGATGGCTTTCTTTCATCTGATGTTCTCTTCCCCTTTACTGCTTCTCATCTGATGAACGCTCAGTTGTTTTCCTTACAACTGATGTTCTATCTTTTGAATGTGACTTCCCCCTTTTTCTTTTGGATACTTGACCATTGATCTGAACCTTGAATGTAGCTTCCTTCTCCTTGAATCTCATCTGATGAAATGAACGCTCAGTTGTCTTTCTTCACAACTGATGTTCTGAAGACTTCCCCCTATTTGCATCTGAAGATATGAACTCTCAGTTGTCTTTCTTCACAACTGATGTTCTGTCTGAGTGATGCCTTGTTGCCATCTTCATCTGGAGACCTGTAAAGATAAAATCTTAACTTTGCTCAAACAGCGAGCCTAACTGCTAACATTAGGTTCTGGCCTAACATTAGGTTCTGGCAACATTTACTCGGTTGGGGTCAGTTGGTTTTGGAATTCATCAAAACTCTTACTAATAAATTTCCCAACAATACTACATCTCATTTCTATTATCATTTCATGCAAATCATAACATATACTACATCAAAACATTACTTCTACATCTCTTACCCTTTTATTTTTATTTTTAGAAACTTACCAATTAATTCATGTAATCATCTATCATCATATAGAACACTAATCCATCAATCAATCCTCAAGAAAATCGAACTACATCAAACCCCTAATTCTTCATAAAATTTCGGTAATTACAAAAAAATTAGGAGGGATGATTTCTTCATGATTTAAATCCATAAAACCATTCCTAAGCATGCTATAACATATATTAAACATAGATTCATCATCCTACTTCATTTCCAAATTTTCGAAAAAAATAAAGTAGATGGAAAAGGATTTTTGTTCGGTTCAATACGTAGAGGAAGTTCCTACCTTGTCGAATATGAACTCGGAAATAAGAATGATTGGTAGACAAGAGACTTGTGGAGCTTGAGAGAGCTTGAAGATGAGTATCAATGGAGGAAAAATGAGAGAGAATAGAGAGGGGGGGGGGGGGGGTAAGATGAGGGACAGAGAGGAAGGTGATGACTAAGGGTATACTATTGCATAAAGTGTGAAATATCTAACAAAAAGGTGATGACTCATGTATGGCGGTTTAGGTGGGGTTTAATTGCCGGAAATATCTCGTTTACGGGTCTAGAACGACATTATAAAAACGAGAAATTAAAACCCTAGATGGTTATGCTTGTGACGAAATCTAATTCGACCGTTAGATTAGAAATAAATCACATACTCGGAAAGCATATTTCATTTTCCGAAATCCGATGAAAAGTCGGGATAAGACAGTCCAAAATTCGCCCGAAAAAATAATAAAAACTGACTTTCTCCGGTGAACTCGTATCGAAGAAAAAGTGAATGTAAAGTCTGACGGTTTTTCGATCTGAGTTTTCGGATGAAAATTTTATCGGACGCGAAAATTCTAATACAGTAGTCGTTCGACCGACTTCTGGAATTTGTTTTCATAAACGGATTTCACCGTCAGTCTTAGAATCGAAAATTCTTAACTTAGGCGTGCAAAGTCTTAATTATTAATTAAATTTTTATTTTGTCGACGGAAGAATTATCGGTGGTATTACATATTAATATAAGTATAGATTTTAGAAATCTAAAATATAGGTAAATACATTGTTGAATTTTCTAGACTAAATTTGTTCATATTCCTTTTATTCTATTCATTTGCAAATGGCTAGTGATAAAAATAAAGAAATTAATAAAGATTGGACGGCCCAATTAGTATGAATTTAGGACATACCACAAAAATCTAAACTACAAAGTTGCGCTTTAGTTGTAAGAAAAATAGCTATATAAAAATTAAATAAATTTATTCGGTCACACGGTGGCCAGCCACACGCGTAAGAAAGTTAACTATAAAAAAAAAATAATACATTTCCCCCTAGGGTTTATGCTTTCTTATTAGAGTATATTTCTATTTTCAAAACCTATATTACCATTTTTAATATGTGTGACCGGTCACAATGTGTCCAAATAGCACTATCCAAAAAATTAAAAACTACAATTGCTCGGTGGAAAAAATGTTGTCAAAAGGACTTCAAACTAGACAAAACAAATATAGAACATAAATATACCTTACCCATTGAGATAAGAAAACAAATAACTTGTCCTAATACATAACTATATAATTTGGGGACATTATCAATGGATTGGAGGGAGTATATAGAAAAATGTATATTTGACAACATAAACTTGGAAATTCAAAATTCTCTTTAGAAGTTCTCCTACACAACTTGTGCCCCTTTGCATGACAAACATTATTGTAAGTGATCATCTAATTCTTTATAGTAAACTTTTTTGGAGTCATTAGAACAATCCTCTATCCTAGGTGGCATTTTTAGGAATATTCTTTCACATTTATTTAAAATCACAATTTTTACTTTGATTTTGGTATATTAGAATTATTCATTAATAATAATTGACAATTATGTATTTAATAAAAACCGTTATAAAATTATAACTAATGATAACAATTAATTTATTTCCTTATTTTATTGATTTTTGCCTATATAATTTAGAATTGTACAAGTAAAAAAAAAACGCACTCTTCTATAGAATTCAACTTATGATAATGAAAGAGGTTCGAGCTCAGGATGCATCAACTTGGAGTCTGCTAATTTTGTTGTGTGTGCAGAGTAACAAATGTTGATTCTAATTTATTTTAATTAGTGTGCAACCCGTCAAAAATCGACGGAATATTATTAGACACAATTTGCTTCATAGTTATATAAATTTATGAGACATATTTTGAAATAGCCATAATGATCATTAAAATATAAATTTTAGCCCACCTTCTTCAAAAATATAAATTTTGGCAATTTTTTTCAATTTGGGACGAAAATACCCTTAATGAAATGCGGAGCGGGTCGGGTTTGACGCGGGCGGGCGCGGGTTAGGTCGGGCGGGTATGAGGTATTTGGTACTTTTGGTACAAATTTAGTCTTATTAGTACCAATTGTTCTAATACATCTGGTACGAATTTAGCCTTATTAGTGCCAATTGTTCCAGATTTGGTACAACTGGGACGAATTGTCAAATTAGTTCCAGATGTTCCAAGTCATGATATGGTACTCTTGGGACGAACATTCCAATTATTTCAAGTTATACTACTCCGATTTTGCGACTCCGCCTTCGGCTCCGATTATACGGCTCCGCCTTCGCTCCGATTACTAATATAAGGATAATCGTCGGGCAACAATTTAGATTTTTTCGGCTCGCTCCGAAGCCTTCGGCTCCCCTCGCTCGAATTTTGACCAAAGAATAAGCGGCAAACAAAAAAACGAAGAGGCAAAAAAAATTTTGGAAATTAAAAAAAATTTGAAAAATAAAATAAAAAACAGAAAAAAGGAAAAAAATCTGGAAAATTAAAAAAAAAAGAAAAAAAGAAAAAGAAATCTGGAAAATAAGAAAAAAAAATCTAAAAAATAAAAAATAAAACAGAAAAAAAAAAGAAAAAAATTCTGGAAAATAAGAAAAAAACTGGAAAATAAAAACAACAGTAAAAAAGAAAAAAAATTGAAAAGGAAATTAAGTGTCAATAAAATGGATCAAAGAGTGATGGATCACAAATAAAAGAGGGAAAGGGGTATTTAGGTCCTAAATTCAAAAAAATGGCTATAATTTATATTTATGAAGAGGGTGGGCCATAATTTATATTTCAATACTCATATTGGCTATATCACATGATGATGGTCCCGATACGAGTTACTGGTGTATGGGGGGGGGGGGGGGAATACACCAGTTAGGATTTTTGAGCTTTCAAAAACTTAACACTTGAAATCAACTTCAACTGAGTGAGAGGACTCAGTTGGGATCTCACAGCTGAGTAAGCAACCTCAGCTGGAAGGTTGGTGCTGTGCGGAATGTGGTGGAAAATAAACTCGTAAAATCAAACTCACGCTTTTATGCACGGTTGGTCAAAACCAAAACTGTTGTTGTGAAAGTATGCAGATTGTATGCGGTTTGTTTGTCAGTTAAGATATGATAATAAAGACTAAACACAAAAGAAAACACGACACACAAGATTTACGTGGTTCGGAGAGAAACGGGGAGATGTGAGTCCACACACCTCAGTCCAAGTTCTTCTGGACAGAACCACTCAGCTTACGCGGGCTGAGCAACCGTTACAGTTTAGTTTGCGGGCACTAAACAGCCTAAGTCAAGTTTGCAGGTACTTGACGACCTGACTACTCAATTACAGGAAGAGTAAGGTCCTAGCACACTTTTTAGGGTGTGAGAAAGGGTAGGATTTCCAACTACAGCTCGATCAAGAATGAGAGCTGGATCTAAGGCTTGAACGAATAAACACTCAACCTAAGATCAAAAACAGTTTCGAATTCTAGGAACCCTCAGCTACTAATGTTCTCTCAAATTAGAACTCTCAGCTGCTGATGCTCTTAGATGATGATGTTGCAGATTTGCTTTGATTTCTCTCGAGAAAGCTCTTGAATTTTTCGTTGTCTATGTGTCTATCTGCATATCTCTCTGTGTGTTTCTCGAATGAGAGGATCCCTCTATTTATAGGCGGAGAGAATCAACTAGCCGTTGGAGGAGCAGTTGATCTCTGATCGATTGAAAGCGATGGCTTGTCTCTCATCTCTGCAGACTTTCCCGATATGGCATCTGTGCTCTTCTGCTTTCCATCTGAGACAGCCTTGTGTTGGGCCAGATGGGGTAATGACTGAACGGTCAAACCCTCATGTGACTTCCTTTTGAAACTCAAATCTTTGACAGTCAACTTCGGTTTGTCGGTTGAAAGTCTTGACCTTCATCTGAGTGATCTTCAGCTGATGTTCCGATCTGTCGAGTTCTCAGCTGACTTTGAACTTCAAAACAGTTGAACTCCTTGTTCAGATTCTATAACTGAGGTTCTGAAACTGAACCCTCAGTTGTCTTCCACTTCTTTACTCGGTTAGGTTTGAACCCTCAGATGATTTCCTTTTCATCTGATGTTCTCTTCCTCTCAACTGTTTCTTATCTGATGAACGCTCAGTTGGTTTCCTTCAACTGATGTTCTGAAGACTTCCCCTTGTTTGCATCTGAACAAATGAACTCTCAGTTGTCTTTCTTCACAACTGATGTTCTGTCTGAGTGACGCCTTGTTGCCATCTTCAGCTGGAGACCTGTAAAGATAAAATCTTAACTTTGCTCAAACAGCGAGCCTAAATTCTAACATTAGGTATTGGCAACATCTACTCGGTTGGGGTCAGCCGGTTTTGGAATTCATCAAAACTTATACTAATAAATTTCCCAACAATTTCCCCCTTTTTGATGATGTCAAAACCACTTACAACTTGAAACCACTACTGATCTCAACCTCACTAACTTATCTAAAATCTCAGCTGAAATTCTAGACAGTCTATAAGATACAACATCAAAGGGTTAGCACAGTTATAACATGGTATTTAAAAGACTTTGTGATTCAGAGCTTGGACAATGAGGGATTGTTCATCAAGGTGAATCTTATAACGGAATAGTTTTCATTACAACTGATTGTTACAAAAGATAGACTCAAAAAAAAAATCAAAAAAAAAAAAAAATTACAACAGTTGCTAGAAAACTAACTGAGCTAGTATTGTAGCCCATACTTGCCAAAAATCCTTACAAAAATTTCCCTCTTAGCAGGTGACTCCTTAGAGATGTCCACTCCATGCTCCTTGCAGACCTGCCTCGCCTCAGATGCAATCTTCTGACGGTTCGGGTTGCTGGAATCCGAGAGAAGAGGTGGCCGATAAGTAACCCTCTTGGGAACTGGAACAGTGTTCAAGTCCAGGTTGGCGTCAATCATGGCCCTCCTGAATTGACTGAACATGCCCGGGTCACCTGAGTGCAACTCAGTCAGCGCCTCTTTGAATGCTCTCCTTGGGTCGTCAGTTGCGTAAACCTTCCTGTAATAGAAGTCGTTCACGAACTCCTGCTTGAACATCTCCCAATCCTCATTCCACTCGGTCGGCATCCACTTGTCAGTATGCCTGAACCGACTCTCAACCTTGGACTTTAGAGGCAACCTTTGTTGCTTCAACCGAGCTTCCGCCTTTGATTGGATTCTGTTGATGCGGCGTCGGCTGCGGGAGGCAACGTTGCGGTCCAGGTTCTGAGAAATCTTCTTCAGCTCAACCTTGAACTGGTTCACCCTCCTCGCCTGGCTGGCGGCAAACTTTCTGATCCAGCTCGGGTTCATGTAGTCCTTCTCCTCTACATCCATAGCCTTGGCCGCTGCAATGCACTCTTCGGTTGTTATCCCGTCGAGTTCAGAATCCAGCTCGGCTGCGATCTCGGCTATGGAGCTGTAGGAAACTCCTATCTTCTTTGCCTGCTCCAAGTCCTTAGACATTTCGGCTCCACCGACTTCGGTTGTCTTGGCAGCAGCAGACTTCCTTCTCCTCAGCTGAGATTTGGATGGTTGAGCAGCTGGCACTCCTTCTTCTTGGGTCTCTTCTTCTTCCTGTGCTTCACCCTCCTTCTCCTTCTCTTCCCCCTTTTTGGCATCAGCAACAAGGCTTGCTACTGAACCGTCCAGAGAGTTGAGTTTGGCCTCGGTGGATTGAACACGGTTGAAGAGAGGTTTGATTCTATAACTGAGGTTCTGAAACTGAACCCTCAGTTGTCTTCCACTTCTTTACTCGGTTAGGTTTGAACCCTCAGATGATTTCCTTTTCATCTGATGTTCTCTTCCTCTCAACTGTTTCTTATCTGATGAACGCTCAGTTGGTTTCCTTCAACTGATGTTCTGAAGACTTCCCCTTGTTTGCATCTGAACAAATGAACTCTCAGTTGTCTTTCTTCACAACTGATGTTCTGTCTGAGTGACGCCTTGTTGCCATCTTCAGCTGGAGACCTGTAAAGATAAAATCTTAACTTTGCTCAAACAGCGAGCCTAAATTCTAACATTAGGTATTGGCAACATCTACTCGGTTGGGGTCAGCCGGTTTTGGAATTCATCAAAACTTATACTAATAAATTTCCCAACACATGATATTCTCTAAATTTATTATGAAAGTGAATTTTTTTATTATATTAAATTCAAGAAAATTGTTTCTCAATTCTTTCGAGTTCATTTACTATTTTTATCCTTTTAGTTCAATTTAATCAACATGCTTTAGTAAGATTATTAAAGTCATTAGCCGGAATTTGTTTGATAGTTATAAAAATTTATTTTGAAAGTGAAATCTCTAATTTCTAATTAAATTCAAGAAAATTGTTATGCGATTCTCCCGTCTTCATTTACTATTTTTGTTCTTGTTTTAAATTTATTTTAATCCAACTACTTCATTAATATTATTAAAAAATATTAGCGACAATTTACTTGGTAGTTATAAAAATTTGTTTAGAAAGTGAGAAGCTTTAGTATCTAATTTAATTCAAGAAAATTGTTCTGTGATTCTCCCGTCTTCATTTACCATTTTGATCCTTTTAGTTCAATTTAATTCACATGCTTCTTCAATAAGATTGAAGAAAATTATTATGCAATTCTCCCATCTTCATTTACATTTTTGATCCTTTTTAGTCCATTTTAATCAACATAGTTCATTCAGATTATGAAGATTATTAGCTGCAATTTGTTTGGTAGCTATAAAAATTTATTTTCAAAGAAAAAAATTTAGTATCTAATAATAAAATCCAAGAAATTATTCCACAATTCTCCCCTCTTCATTTACTACTATTATTATTTCTACTTCCATAGGATTAAGAGAGAAGTTTCGACTTTTAAGAAGCAACGATATTTCACCAACTACTTTAAATTTTATAAATTAAATTGGCTCGAAAAAATTGTTGAATGATAATAACTAATAATTATAAGTATTTATATAAATTTTTCAATAGATGAAGTATGATTGGAAAGCGATGTGGGATAGAGCTTTTAAGAAAAAATTTATATATATATATATGTGTGCATGCGTGTGTGTAACATTATATAATATAATATATTTTCGACATGTTATGAGGCATGAAAATTGATTGAGATTACGGATATATTTGAAATAATAAAACCCAGAATTATATACATAAACCTTGACAAATTGAATAATCAACAACATTAGTATTATACAAAATATATAATTTTTTTTCAAATACACACCTAGATCAACAACGACCGATTTTCCCATCAACTTCTCGACAATGGTAATTTGACAAAATTAGAATTTATGGGTTCGCAACTATACTCTTTACGATTATTAAGATTATTGTAAGAATAAACATTAAAAAGGTCAGAATGACGGGATGTTATAAAATTTGGACCATTAATTACAATAACTGTCACAGCCCCAAATCCCGAGGGACGGCAAAGCTGGGGTGCGACTAGGGTTGGATTAAAGAAGCGGGAAAGAAGGGGAATAACTAAGAATGAACAGAAATTAATAATAGAATAACTTCTATGAACAAGACTTCATTTAAAAGAAAGAGTTGATCTCGAATGATCACTCGACAAGTTGTTCAAAAAGGAACTAAGTTCATTGTACGGGGCTTAGACCCAAAAGATAGATACATTATCTCAAAAAGATTGACAGTGGAAAGCGTAAAGCTTGATACAAGTTCTTCTTCCTAACTACGACTCTTTACTCAACATCAACCTCCGCCGCTCCCGTCACTCAACCTGCACAGTTTATAAAACATATGCAGGGCTAAGTACAAAAAAGCACTTAGTGGGCACGTTGCCGAAAACATATCATAAGTATAGATAAATTAGGCATCTCATTTCTGTATCACATCGGGGTTTTTCAATAAATACCCGTATCTACTAAACATTTTCTGTCTCATTTTCACAACATGGCTTGATCAAGCACTTTTCTGATAGATGTTACGTTCAATCTTACCCAATAATTATCATCGTGGTTGGCCACCCCTCAACAGGGTTCCACACACAACGGCTACTGTGTACACTAACTTTGGATAGTAGTCGGCTAACTCAAAGTCCGATCGTTTTAGTTAGCAGGTCGGCTAACTAATAATTCTGGATAGCAGTCGACTAACTCAGAAGGGTACAAGAGAACTCACATAAAACAAATATTTCATGCTCTGATTATCACTTTGAAAACACAATTATCAAAGCTATAAATAAAGATTTTCGAGCATGCTCATTTTATTTCGTATATAGAAAGACCCACCTTACTGATTACAGAACTACTATAGCTTCCATCTTCTGTCTTCCGTCCTATCCTTGGCACTAATATCCTCCTTTTATCATAAATAAAAAAACTTTAAAACTCGATCGTAACAATAAAAGAAACAGGAAATCGAAATAGGTTTTAGTCTTTTAGGCCTTTGCACTTTACTACTTTCTTTTGATTTACTAATAAACGAGACTCGATCAATTCTCGTTTATAAACTGACTCGGCTCATTACTCAACACTTAGGTTAGTTGATAAATGGAAGTTGATAACTTATAACGACTTAGAAGTTCACAAAGAACGAAGTTGAAAAGGATTCAACTTAAGAAATTAAGTTTACATAAGTTTCTGCACAAAGCAGAGGTTCTGGAGTTCATACAGAACAGGTTCCTTCGAAACAGGGGATGTGCTCTGTACTAATAGAAAGCCACGGGTGTCTAGTTTAATCTCTAATTTACGGATCTTGATTTCGTTAAGCGAGCTAAAAGTTATGACAGTTTCCGTGAAAGGTTGCAGTTCAGTCCGCGTGAAACCCTAATGCTCGATAAAACTCGACGCACGATTCCCTAGGTTCGATCAATGCTATTCCACTTTTATTCTTACAAAATTTCCATCTCAAGGCAGTCAATATGTAATATCTTGTATGACAAATTCCTTCATATCTCTCGATTACAAACTCGACGTATAATTCCTCGTCTTTCAACTAATCCAATTACTAAACCATTTCCATTCGATTTCAAATTCATTCTTTCAACTTCTAACTTATAAACTATAACTCATATCATCTCGTATCTCGGATGGAAATATCATCAACTACAATATCGTTCGTTTATCAATAACAATCATTAATATCAAATTGGGTTTCCTTATTCGATTTTTCTATCGACACTTAGACTCGTTTCTTCGTCTCTTATCAAAATTCGAACCTTCTTAGAATTCGTTCAAATTTTCCAGTTACGATCATTAACTAACAAGATTAACATATATTCAAATCACAAACCTAAATCATTATTCATTCTCGACTTATCGACGATTTCTCGTCTCTTAACAAAATTTCAATGTTCTCCGATTTTGCTCAAACTTTACAATATCGATCATAATCTATCTAGAATCACTAATACTTAAATCACATATTCAAATTATTAACGAGTCTCAACTTATCAACGTGTTTTCGTCTCTTACGTTTTTTATTTTATTTTTAGAAAAATTCCAAATAATTATATAATCATCCTCAAGCATACTACATCTCATTTCTATCATCATCTCATGCAAATCATATCATTTTCTACATCAAATCATCACTTCTTCATCTCTTACATTTCTATTTTTATTTTTAGAAAATTCCATAATAATTCATGTAATCATCTATCATCATATAGAACACATTTTCACTAATCAATCATCAAGAAAATCGAACTAACAAAAACCCCTAATTCTTCCTAAAATTTTGGTAATTAAAAATAAATTAGGAGGGATGATTTCTTCATGATTTCAATCCATAAAACCATTCCTAAGCATACTATAACATATATTAAACATAGATTCATCATCCTACTTTATTTCCAAATTTTCGAAAAAAATAAAGTAGATGGAAATGGATTTTCGTTCGGTTCAATACGTAGAGGAAGTTCCTACCTTGTCGAATATGAACTCGGAAATAAGAATGATCGGTAGACGAGAGACTTGTGGAGCTTGAGATAGCTTGAAGAACTCTTTAATGGAAGAAAGTGAGAGAGAAATGAGAGAAGGTGGGGAGGAGGGGGGGGGGGGGGGGTAGAGATGAGGGAGTGAGAGAGAAGGTGATGACTAGGTTAGTTTGTATAAAGTGAGAAAATATCTCAAAAGGTGATGACTCACCTTAATATGCGGTTTAGGGGGGGTTTAATTGCCGGAAATATCTCGTTTACGGGTCTAATACGACGTTATAAAAATTGAGAAATAATTTCTTAGATAGTTACGTTTTCGACGAAATCTAATTCGACCGTTAGATTAGAAATAAATCACATACTCGGAAAGCATATTTCATTTTTCAAAATCCGATAAAAAGTCTGGATAAGACAGTCCAAAATTTGCCCTAAAAAATAATAAAAACTGACTTTCTCCGGTGAACTCGTATCGAAAGAAAAGTGAATGTAAAGTTTGACGGTTTTTTGATCTGAGTTTTCGGATAAAAATTTTATCGGACGCGAAAACCCTAATACAGTAGTCGTTCGACCGACTTCTGGAATTTATTTTCAGAAACGGATTTCACCGTCAGTCTTAGAATCGAAAATCCTTAACTTAGACGTGCAAAGCCTTAATTAATAATTAAATTTTTATTTTGACGATAGAAGAAATATCCGGGGTATTACATCCTACCCCTCTAACAAGAAATTTCGTCCCGAAATTTGCATACCTTCTTCAAAAAGGTAACGGTACTTCTCTTTCATCTTTTCTTCGAGTTCCCACGTGGCTTCTTCTTGCCCGTGGTGATTCCATAGCTCTTTTACTATTAGTATCCTTGGTTCTTAACTCTTGTATTTTTCGATCCTAGATCGATAATGGTTTCTCTTCATAACTCAAGTCAGATTCAAGAACGACGTCTTGCTGGCTAATTACGTGCTTAGGATCAAAGACATATTTTCTTAACTGAGATACGTGAAACACGTTATGGACACTTCCTAAACTTGGCGGTAAGGCCAATCTCATAAGGTCCTATAAACCTTGGTCTGAGTTTACCCTTAACACCGAATTTAATGATTCCTTTGGATGGTGAAATCTTGTGGAAAACCTTATCCCCAATTTCAAAACTAAGATTGGTTCGACGATCGTCGGCGTAAGACTTGTGTCGGCTCTGGGCCTCTTTCATTTTAACTCGAATCTGTTGAATGATCTCGATCATTTCACTGACCGCATCGGGTCCTAGGTTCTTTCTTTGACCTACTTCATCCCAATAAAGTGGTGACCAACATTTCTTTCCATACAATGCCTCGTAAGGCGCCATTCCTATCGTTGCTTGATAACTATTGTTGTACGCGAATTCAACTAAATGTAAGATATCTTTCCAATTCGCGCTTCGATCCAATACTACCATTCTTAACATATCAACGAGTATCTGATTCGTTCTCTCGGATTGTCCATCCGTCTGGGGGTGAAAAGCAGTACTAAAGTTAAGTTCGGTACCCAACTCTTTCTGCATCGTGATCCAAAATCTTGAAGTGAATTTGGCATCTCTATCTGATGTTATCGACTTTGGTATTCCGTGCAGACGTACAATCTCACGGACATACAACTGTGCTAACTTCTCTGACCCGCAGGTAATCTTAATCGGTAGAAAGTGAGCTGATTTTGTGAGTCTATCAATAACTACCCAGATGGCAGTATTTCCTCTCTTAGTCTGGGGCAAACCTGTCACAAAATCCATAGCTATATCCTCCCATTTCCACTTTGGAATACTTAATGGCTGCAACAATCCATATGGTCTTTGGTGTAGGGCTTGCACTTGTTGACAAGCCAAACATCTTTCTACAAACAAGACAACGTCTCGTTTCAAACCGTTCCACCAGAAATTCTTTCTCAAATCTTGATACATATTCGTACTCCCTGGGTGTGCTGTATATGGCGTATCGTGAGCCTCACTCATGATATCGTTCTTCAGTTTGTCGTCTTCAGGGATACAAAGTCTGCCTTCAAACAAAATCGCATTATCTTGAGCCTCGGAAAAACCGTCCGATTTATCTGTTCTTATCCTTAGTCGAAGCTTCTCAGTTGACTCGTCCTTTCTCTACGCACTTATGATTCTTTCTCTTAAGTCTGGTGTAGCTACGAGTGCTATATGGTTTGTTATCGTTTCAGGTGCATCGAGCACTTCTAAGTCCATTTTCTCAAATTTTCTTTCAAGAGCTTCTTCCTCAACAAAGAGACATCCTAACTTGGTTGGAGTCTTGCGACTCAGCGCGTCAGCTACCACGTTTGCTTTTCCTGGATGATAGTTGATTCCGCAATCATAATCCTTTACTAGTTCGAGCCATCGTCTTTGTCTCATATTCATTTCCTTTTGCTCGAAAAAGTACTTCAAACTCTTATGGTCCGTAAAAATCTCAACCCTAACACCACAGAGATGGTGTCTCCAAATTTTCAACGCATGCACAACGGCTGCTAGTTCTAAGTCTTGGGTTGGATACTCAACTTCATGAGGTCGAAGTTGTCGTGAAGCATAAGCTATCACCTTTCCATCTTGCATCAATACACAACCTAATCCGTTCTTCGAAGCATCTGTATAGACCACGTATTCCTTATTCGCTTCTGGCAGAGCCAACACTGGTGTTGTGGTTAACTTCTTCTTGAGTGTCTGAAAACTCATCTCGCATTCATCCGTCCATTTATACTTGTTTTCCTTCCGAAGTAGTTGCGTCATAGGTCTAGCAATCGTAGAAAATCCTTCGATGAATCTCCTATTATAGCCGGCTAAACCTAAGAAACTCCTAATTTCGTTCGGACTTGTTGGCGATTTCCAATCGCGTACTGTCTCTACATTGGCAGGATCTACCTTGATGCCTTCAGCTGATACTATGTGTCCAAGGAACATCACTTCCTTCAGCCAAAACTTGCACTTACTGAATTTGGCGTAAAGCTTCTCAGCTCTAAGCGTTTCTAAAACTATTCTCAAGTGTTCCTCGTGCTCCTTCTCATTCTTGGAGTAGATGAGAATGTCGTCGATGAATACTAAGACGAATTTGTCTAAGTATGGGTGAAAAATTCTATTCATGAGATCCATGAATACTGCGGGAGCGTTAGTCAAACCAAATGGCATAACTAGGAATTCGTAATGGCCATATCTGGTTCGGAATGCAGTCTTAGGTATATCCTCGGGTTTGATTTTCAATTGGTGATACCCAGATCTTAAATCTATTTTTGAAAAGACTCCTGCGCCCTTAAGCTGATCAAAAAGGTCTTCTATCCTTGGTAAGGGATACTTATTCTTAAGGGTAATCTTATTTAGCTCTCGATAGTCTATGCACATCCTCATAGAACCATCCTTCTTTCTGACGAACAAAACAGGTGCTCCCCAAGGTGAAACACTCGGTCTAATGAATCCAAGGTCTAACAACTCTTGCAGCTGGATCTTAAGCTCTTCTAACTCTTTTGGTGCCATCCTATATGGGCTTTTGATTTGGGGGCCGATCTTGGTTCTAAGTCGATTGAAAAATCTAGGTGACGGTCGGGTGGTAAACCAGGTAAAATTTCTGGATAGACGTCTTCATATTCGTTAACAATTTTCACGTCTTGAATGGTCTTCTCGGCTCCTGGTTCTCCAACTAGGTATACGAGATAAGCTGTACAACCCTTCTTGTTCATCAACTTCTTGGCTTGTAGGGCAGATATTATTGTTATCCTCCTGCCCATCGCAATCCCATGAAATTCTGTCGGCTTCTTTCCCGAAGGTTGGAAAGAGATTTTCCTCTCGTTGTAGAGAATCGTGGCATAATTCTCAGACAACCAGTCCATTCCTAAGATTATATCTACGTCTCACATTATCATAACGTTCAAGTTGTTCGCTTTAACCTTAAGAGTTCCGATTTCTAATTCTAGGTTAGAGCAAACATGCGTGGAAGTAGTGATCTCTCCTGAAGGTGTAGCTACTCTCATAGCGTGTTCAGCTCGTACAGGTCTGATATCTAAGTTATCCGTACACGAACCAGCAATAAAAGAATGCGATGCGCCAGTATCAAACAATATCTTGATAGGAATATTATGGAATTTACCCATACCTGCTAGGTTTCCTTTTCCTTTATTCTACGCACCCTGTTTGATCGCACATGCCCTTGCATTCTGTTGCTGTTGAGCGTGCTGCTGGAATTGCTGCTGGGTCATCTGCTACTGCAGCTGCGCTTGAATCGCCCTCAAAGGCTGGGGCTGTCCATACTGGTTCTGTCCTGCCGCTTGCAGTGGCTTCGGGCACTCTCTCTTCACACGCCCTTTTTGTCCGCAGTTAAAGCAAATACCCTTGCCTGCTTGACAAACACCGGGATGCGTCCTATTACACTTAGGACAGACATGAATGGTAACCCTCTCTGGGTTATTACTTCCTTGGTTGAAATTCCTCTGTTGTCCTTGAGGCTGATTCTGCTGGTTATTTTCTCTCCCTGGCCCAGCTTGTCTATTTCCTTGTAAAAACAACCCTGACTGATTGTTTCCTTGCCACGGCCTTTTTCCATAGTTGTTATTCGGGTTAGGCTGCTGATAGCCTTGCTGATTGCCACTCCTCTGATTCCATTGGTTATTGTAGTTCTGATTATAGCCACTGTTATTTCCCCCTTCCCATTTTCTTTTCCCTTGGTAATTGCAATTGTTGTTGTTGTAATAGCCTCGGTTTTGATTCTGGGTTGGGGCTGGTGCGGTTGTTATTGCTTTCCTTTCATCAGGCACTACGGCCTCCATCTCTAGGGCTCGCCCTAAAATTTCAGTGTAGCTCAGTCCTCCATGACTGGCTAACGCAATTCCAAACTCATGTTTCAGTCCCCCACGGAACTTCTTCGCTATCTTTTCTTCGGTATCAACCTGAGCAGGTGCATACCTTGACAATTCGCAAAACTTGGCGTCGTACTCAGTTACTGTCATCTTTCCTTGTTTTAAATTATAGAACTCAGCCTCTTTCTGAGCTCTATAGGTCTTAGGCACGTACTTCTCGTACAGTGCTTCCTTGAATTCTTCTCAGGTAAAACGAGCCAGGTGCTTCGCGGGTATAACTTTCTGCCGATCTTCCCACCAGTAGTCAACTGGTTCGGAAAGCTGGAACGCGACACACAGTAGTTGCTCCTCATCAGTACATCTGAGGAGTTTGAAAATCCTTTCAATAGATCGCACCCAAAGCTCAGCATCGCTTGGGTTTCCAGATCCGTTGAACACAGATGGGTTTCGTTAAAGGAACAAGTCCTCAATATCATGACGGGGTGGTGGTGGAGGTGGTGATGGTGATGGTGGTAGTAGGGTATCTTGCCTTTCTTGTTCCTCCTCTCTATCATTCTGTGCTGGACGTCTATCACGTCCCCTGGGCTTACCAGGTCTCCCTCGGTTGTTAACTACTCTTGGCGGCATTTTTTGAAACTATAAGAACAAAACTCTCATTAGCACCTTACTTTTAAGCCTTCTTTTACTTACTAACCCTTTTCCCAACTTAAACAAATTCATGGAAAAGGAAACATACAATAGCTTCGATACTTAGATTTTTAAACTTTTAACTTCTCGGTTAAACCAGAATATTCATCTAAACTTTTCTTCTAATCGCGTTTAGAAGAAACATTCACAAGATCAAAGCCCACTCTCGGGTCATCATATATATTTATATACACGTCAAAAAGAATATTAGTTTTGCTTCCAATGAGGACTTATACAAAAAGTTAGACTACGACTAGTCTAAACTAGGCTTAACTGCCTATCTATATACCGGGTGCACTAACAAGTTGCATCTCCATATCTACTGGAAGTACTAGAACGGAAACAATCCCAAAAACTTCGTATCCGTATAGAGTACTACAAAAGAAAGTCTACTGATCCGACTATGCACAAGACAAAAAGAAACTTCTACTACTACTACTACGCGTCTAAGACGCTCTGCTCAACATGCTGCAGTCGAGTCACTACTGCCCTCTATGGCCTGCAACTCCTCGGGCTCCTCCTCTGGATCCTCCTCAGGGTCCTCCTCCATCGGGTCCTCCTCAGGATCCTCCTCCGAATCCTCCTCAGAATCTATACCAAAGACAAGCTGAAGTGCCTCGTCAACCCTCAAAGTAGTGCCATCCAAAAGTGTAAGTGGTGGTGGTGAAGGCACGTCTGAAGTAGTCCTCTCAGAGTCTGAAACCAAGTAGTCCGAACTGGATACCACTGTACGTTCTTCAGGGGAAGAAGGTGCTCAGGAGGTGAACTAGACACGTACACCTCTGCAGAACGGGCCCTAGATGGTCCCGCCTCGAACTGTCCCCGGACTCTCGTCCACTCAGCACAAATCTCCTCAAGTGGGGTAAGAGGAGATGGTAACTCAAGCATCGCAGCAAGCTCTGCGTCTTTCTCTAAGTACTCTTCTCCAAGAACTAACCCCTCACTGGGTGCAAGCACTGGCGGCAGCTCCAACAGTGCGGCAGACTCTGGGTCCAAGGCCAACGGCTCAGGCTCAAACTCAAAATCAGTAGGGATGTGAAGGTAGGGAAAGTGCTCCTGAACCGGAATAGTCCACATGACCCAACTATGAAAGAATTGCCTATGTATGGCTAGAGCGAACTCAGAAAAGTTGCCGATCGGCTCGGGGTCATCACCGATCAGTGTAATGTGGTACCAGGCTATGGCATGTGCCCAACCATGCCACTCATCGGGCAGCCGTACAGTCAGATCGGCTATCGCCGACGCTCAAAGACAAAGTGACGGGCTGCGTAGAAATGTGCAGCAAAGTTACTAACCAATTGCACGATATCATGGTTCGGGTCCACCTCATAGTCGTAGTACTCGTCTAAGATCTCGTCCACTACTGTACGCTGTCTCAAAGGTCGACTCTTCTGAGCCGTAGCACGTGTAGCAGGCATCCTACAAAGTTTTTTAAGAGAACACGGATCAGTAACTGGTAGGATAATTAACATATCTTAAGGAATTCTTAAATTACAATTAGAATATTCCATTATTCAAAATTGCAATACTTAAATCACTTAATCACAACTTTTCTTAATCATCTAGCAATTTCAAGAAATTGCACTTAAACAATCACATATAAACAAAAATTATTTCTCACGATTTCTTCCCATTTTTTCATCTTATCGACTTATTTATTCTTATTCTTCTTATTATTCTTTATTTTATTTCCTTAAAAGGAAACTCTTACGGCTTTCATTTTCAAAAACAAGTCAACTCCAACGAGTCTGTTGTTCATGTCACTTAACGCAGATGACATTCGTTTATTCACTTTGATTCCCTTTTTTCTGTCCTTTCCGATCCGATCGTTTCTTAGATATTTTGGAACCAACGTTTCTTAGAACGTCTATGTTCTCAAAGAATAGGGAAGGCCTTAAAATTCGTCTAAATTCTCATGGCAACAAAACATTTCGAATAAAGAAATTATAACTTACATAATTTCACATACTTTCACATAGTAAAACATTCATGCTTTCACATAGTTCACGTAATATCACAAAGTATAACTTTTACATTTAATCACATTCATACTTGGCATACTTTATTCACAAATTCTTGCATACTTAATCAAAAATTTCTTCTTAAAAGAAATCATACTTCTGAAATTCTTTCCTTACTTTTCTTCTTTGGTTGAGTCGACGTAACGGGAGGTTGAGTTGTCGTCTACACTCTTAAACTTAGTGTTACGACCTAACTTTACTTGAAAGAAGACTTAGGTGTAGAGTATATATAAATACTCTATCTTACTACTCGAAATATGCAGAGCAGAAACGATTGCTTTGATACCACTCTGTCACAGCCCCAAATCCCGAGGGAGGGCAAAGCCGGGGTACGACTAGGGGTTGGATTAAATAAGCGGGGAAGAAGGGGAATAACTAAGAATGAACAGACATTAATAACAGAATAACTTCTATGAACAAGACTTCATTTAAAAGAAAGAGTTGATCTCGAAGGATCACTCAACAAGTTGTTCAAAAAGGAACTAAGTTCATTGTACGGGGCTTAGACCCAAAAGATAGATACATTATCTCAAAAAGATTGACAGCGGAAAGCATAAAGCTTGATACAAGTTCTTCTTCCTAACTACGACTCTTTACACAACATCAACCTCCGCCGCTCCCGTCACTCAACCTGCACATTTTATAAAACATATGCAGGGCTAAGTACAAAAAAGCACTTAGTGGGCACGTTGCCGAAAACATATCATAAGTATAGATAAATCAGGCATCTCATTTCTGTTGCACATCGGGGTTTTTCAATAAATACCCGTGTCTACTAAACATTTTCTGTCTCATTTTCACAATATCGCTTGATCAAGCACTTTTCTGATAGATGTTACGTTCAATCTTGCTCAATAATTATCACAACGGCTACTGTGTACACTAACTTTTGATAGCAGTCGGCTAACTCAAAGTGCGATCGTTTTAGTTAGCAGGTCGGCTAACTAATAATTATGGATAGCAGTCGGCTAACTCAGAAGGGTACAAGAGAACTCACATAAAACAAATATTTCATGCTCTAATTATCACTTTGAAAACACAATTATCAAAGCTGTAAATAAAGATTTTCAAGCATCGCTCATTTTATTTCGTATATAGAAAAGCCCACCTTACTGATTACAGAACTACTATAGCTTCCGTCTTCTGTCTTCCGTCCTATCCTTGGCGCTGACTTCCTCCTTTTATTGTAAATAAACAAACTTTAAAACTCGATCGTAACGATAAAAGAAACAGGAAATCGAAATCGGCTTTAGTCTTTTAGGCCTTTGCACTTTACTACTTTCTTTTGATTTACTAATAAACGAGACTTGATCAATTCTCGTTTATAAGCTGACTCGGCTCATTGCTCGACACTTAGGTCAGTAGATAAATGGAAGTTGATAACTTATAACGACTTAGAAGTTCACAAAGAACGAAGTTGAAAAGGATTCAACTTAAGAAATTAAGTTTACATAAGTTTCTGCACAAAGCTGAGGTTCTGGAGTTCATACAGAACAGGTTCCTTCGAAACAGGAGATGTGCTCTATACCAAAAGAAAGCCATTGGTGTCTAATTTACTCTCCAATTTATGGATCTTGATTTCGTTAAGCGAGCTAAAAGTTATGACAGTTTTCGTGAAAGCTCGCAGTTCAGTCCGCGTGAAACCCTAATGTTTGATAAAACTCGACGCACGATTCCCTAGGTTCGATCAATGCTATTCCACCTTTATTCTTACGAAATTTCCATCTCAAGGCAGTCAATACGTAATATCTTTTATGACAAATTCCTTCATATCTCTCGATTACAAACTCGACGTATAATTCCTCGTCTTTCAACTAATCCAATTACTAAACCATTTCAATTCGATTTCAATTTCATTCTTTCAACTTCTAACTTATAAACTATAACTCATATCATCTCGTGTCTCGGATGGAAATATCGTCAACTACAATATCGTTCGTTTATCAATAACAATCATTAATATCAAATTGGTTTTCCTTATTCGACTTTTCTATCGACACTTAGACTCGTTTCTTCGTCTCTTATCAAAATTCGAACCTTCTTAGAATTCGTTCAAATTTTCTGGTTACGATCATTAACTAACAAGATTAACATATATTCAAATCATAAACCTAAATCATTATTCATTCTTGACTTATCGACGATTTCTCGTCTCTTAACAAAATTTCAACGTTCTCCGATTTTGCTCAAACTTTACAATATCGATCATCATCTATCTAGAATCACTAATACGTAAATCACATATTCAAATTATTAACGAGTCTCAACTTATCGACGTGTTTTCGTCTCTTACGTTTTTTATTTTATTTTTAGAAAAATTCGAAATAATTATATAATCATCCTCAAACATACTACATCTCATTTCTATCATCATCTCATGCAAATCATATCATTTTCTACATCAAATCATCACTTCTTCATCTCTTACATTTCTATTTTTATTTTTAGAAAATTCCATAATAATTCATGTAATCATCTATCATCATATAGAACACATTTCCACTAATCAATCATCAAGAAAATCGAACTAACAAAAACCCCTAATTCTTCCTAAAATTTCGGTAATTACAAATAAATTAGGAGGGATGATTTCTTCATGATTTCAATCCATAAAATCATTCCTAAGCATATTATAACATATATTAAACATAGATTCATCATCCTACTTCATTTCCAAATTTTCGAAAAAAATAAAGTAGATGGAAAAAGATTTTCGTTCGGTTCAATACGTAGAGGAAGTTCCTACCTTGTCGAATATGAACTCGGAAATATGAATGATCGGTAGACGGGAGACTTGTGGAGCTTGAGAGAGCTTGAAGAACTCTTTAATGGAAGAAAGTGAGAGAGAAATGAGAGAGGGGTGGCGGGGGAGGGGGGTAGAGATGAGGGAGTGAGAGAGAAGGTGATGACTAGGTTAGTTTGTATAAAGTGAGAAAATATCTCAAAAGGTGATGACTCGCCTTAATAGGTGGTTTAGGGGGGCGGTTTAATTGATGGAAATATCTCGTTTACGGGTCTAATACGATGTTATAAAAATCGAGAAATAATTTCTTAGATAGTTACGTTTTCAACGAAATCTAATTCGACGGTTAGATTAGAAATAATTCACATACTCGGAAAGCATATTTCGTTTTTCATAATCCGATAAAAAGTCGGGATAAGACAGTCCAAAATTTGCCCGGAAAAATAATAAAAACTGACTTTCTCCGGTGAACTCGTATCGAAGAAAAAGTGAATGTAAAGTCTGACGGTTTTTCGATCTGAGTTTTCGGACGAAAATTTTATCGGACGCGAAAATCCTAGTACAGTAGTCGTTCGACTAACTTCTGGAATATATTTTCAGAAACAGATTTCACCGTCAGTCTTAGAATCGAAAATTCTTAACTTAGGCGTGCAAAGCCTTAATTAATAATTAAATTGATGGTCCCGATACGAGTTCTGGTGTATGGGGGGGGGGGGAATACACCAGATAGGAATTTTAAAAACAACCCCCGAAAAATGCCACAACTGAGTAAGAAGACTCAGCTGGAATCACAACTAAGTAAGAAAACTCAGCTGGAAGAGTGGTGCTGTGCGGAATGTGGTGGATGCAAAAACAACTCGTATAAAACAACTCACGCTCAGATGCAAGGTCGGTCAACAACCAAATCAGTTGAAATGTAAAGATGCAGTTTTGAGTGCTGGTTAGTTGGACAGTTAGATATGCAGAAAGTAACTGAACGGAAAACACAAAAGCACAAAGGAATTACGTGGTTCGGAGAGAACTCCTATGTCCACGGGGAGTTGTGAGTCCACACAACTCAGTCCAAATTCTTTAGGACAGCTACCACAAAGCTTACACGGGCTTTGCAACCGTACAGATAAGTTTGCGGGTACTTATCAACCTTTTTACTCAATTTCGGGAAGACCAGGATCCTAACAACCTTTTTAGGGGATGTGTATAAGGGTGGGTTTTCCAACTACTAGCTCTAACAAAGAAGTGAGCTAGGATCTAAGCTTGAACGAATGAAGACTCAAACTAAGATCGAAAACACCAAGACAGATTCTAACTCTCTATGAACTCTTAGCTGGTGATGTTCTTAGAAAGAGAATAATTGCAGTTTAGCTTGTGTGCAGTATATCGTCGTTCTTTCGCTCCTCTGTCTCTTATCTTGATGAATGAATGAATGCCTCTATTTATAGGCGGTGAGAATCAACTAGTCCTTAAAAGAGCCGTTGATCTGTGTTCTGTGAAAACGATGACTTGTCTCTCATCTCTGCAGATTTTCCCGATTTGTCAACTGCGAACTTCTGCTTTCCTTCTGAGACAACCTTGTGTTGGGCCAAATGAGGTAATGACAGAACGTCAAATCTTCACGTGACTTCCTATTTGAAATTCAAATTTCAACCTTTGTCTTTCAATATTGGTTAGTCGGTTGAGACGTTTGATCTTCATCCGAGTGGTCTTCAACTGATGTTCCATCTGATTGCTACCTTCATTTGACCTTCTGTCTGAAGAGGAACAATTGAACCCTCAGCTGCCTTGAACTTCATGTTGTCGATTTATCAGATTGTGTCCTGCAACTAATGTTCCATCTGATCAGGTGGATTGTCACATCTGACAAACAGTTGATTACTCAGATGTTTTACTTCATCCGATCTATATCTGAATGGTTGGCTTGAACGCTCAGTTGTATTTCTTACATCTGATGTTCCATATCCGAGTTTCCATCTGTAGTTCTATCCGAGTATAGTTATGTTGTCGTCTTCAGCTGGAGTCCTGTAAAGATAAAATCTGAACATTGCTCAAACAGCGAGCCTAAATACTAACATTAGGATATGGCAACATCTACTCGGTTGAGGTCAGTTGGTTTTGGAATCAATCAAAACTTTACTAAATTTCCCAACAATTTCCCCCTTTTTGATGATGCCAAAGCCCTACTGATCTAAACCCCACTGACCTATCTATAATTTCAGCTGAAATTCTAGACAGTCTATAAGGTTAAACATTAAAGGGTTAGCACACTTATAACATGGTATTGAAATAACTTTGCGATTCAGAGCTTGGACAACTGGAAAATTGTACGTCAAGATGAATCAGATATATGATAAAAGTTTTCATTACAACTGATGTGTTTACACAGATATGCATAGAAATCAATTACATCAGTGGCTCAAAAACTCTATCTCGGCTAATACTTCAGCCCATACTTGCCGAAAATCCTTACAAAAATTTCTCTCTTGGCATCTGATTCCTTCGAGATATCCACTCCATGTTCCTAACAGACTTTTCTGACTTCAGCTGCGATCTTCTGCTTGTTAGGATTTCTTGTATCTGGAATGAATGGGGGAAGATATGTAACCATCTGAGGGACATGGATGGTATTCATGTCTAGCTTTGCATCAATCATAGCTCGTTTGAACTGGTTGAACATGCCCGGATCCCCAGAGTGAAGCTCGGTTAGGGCTTCTTTGAATGCTCTTCTTGAATCCTCAGTTGCGAACACCTTCCTTAGTAGAAATCATTCACAAATTCTTGTTTGAATGATTCCCAATCATCATTCCATTCTTCCGGCATCCATTTATCAACATGCTTGAAGCGTCCCTGGAGCTTGATCTTTCTCGGCAGTCTTTGCTGCTTCATTTTTGCTTCAGCTTTCACTTGATGTTTCTCAATGCGTCGTCGGCTTCGGGAGGCAACAATTCTATCCAAGTTATTGGTAACCTTGGCAAGCTCTTCCTCGAACTTGTTAACCCTTGTTGCTTGGTTGGCTGCGAATCTCTTCACCCATTCCGGATTCATGTAATCCTTCTCCGGGACATCCATAGCTTTAGCAGCAGCAATACACTCTTCGGTTGTAATTCCGTCGAGTTCAGTATCGATTTCGACTGCAATCTCGGCTATGGAGTTGTAGGAGACTCCATACTTCTTCGCCTGCTCCATGTCCTTAGTCATTTCTTCTCCTCCGACAATAATAGAATTTCAGCTGTTCTTGTTTCTTGTCGGTTGGCTTCTTCGGATCGGACTTCTTCGGAGCAGTCTTCTTCAGCTCGGTCTTCTTCAGCTGAGATTCCTTTCCGGCTGGCATATCTTCTTCAGCTTGTGTCTCATCTTCCCCCTTTTTTGGCATCAGCAATAAGGCTTGCGACTGAGCCATCCAGAGAAGTGAGGTTTTGTTCAGCCTGCTGGATCCGGTTGAAGAGTTCATCTACAGCACTTTCCATATCAACCTTCTTCGCCAGTTCCTTATCACGACGCTCTTGATCAGCTTTCTTCATCGCAGCAAAGGTTTCAGTGACTTCTGTTTGAAAATCGACAAACTCAGCCCATTTTTGTTCGAATCGAGAATCCCATTCTTTGTCTTGCGTCTGTTGAGATTTTGCAAGATTGGATTATGAGATGGACTTGAACACGTTCAGGTCTGATCTGATTCCAAGAACTGTTGTCTTCAGGTCATTGATATCTTTGCTGGTGGATGTTGTGAAGTCATCCAGCTTCATCTTTATCACATCATGTTCTTCCAGCAGCTTCCTATGTTTCTCATCCTGAGCTTCTATCATCATCTGCTGTTCTTCGCGGTTGAGCTGGATGTTGGCTATCATCTCCTTCCTCAGCTGATTGACTCTCTCAGCAATCAGCTCGCATATTTCATCCGAGGAGGGTGCTGGCTGATCAGATGGTGCTGGCTGTTCAACAGCAACCATGACTTGGCGATTGGCCAGGTACTGTTGAAGTTCTTCTTCCTCCTGCTTTGCTGCTGCTGCAGCTGCGTCAATATCATCCATGAATTCTATAGACTTGACCAGCATGTTGTCAAGGAAGGTGAAAATTTCTCGATCTGTAGTCAACTCCCTTGTGTCTCTTCCTTCTGCCTTGCTGATATCCAGACGGCGAGTCAGCAGTGCGATCTTGTTGTTGTACGCAACCTCGAGGCTGGTATAATTGAAGTATTCCCTCAGACGGGACTCATCTGCCTTGAGCTGGTTCCAGCTGTGTATCCGGACGGTATCTTCCTTGACATACCAATGGTTGAAAATGATGTTGAATTGATACAACAGCTCAGTTCCGAGCATGGCAAAGGTGGGCATGTCGCGCGCCTCGGGGAACATACCAATCAGCTTCTGAAAGCAATATGCCAACTTACCTTCATGTTCCAGCGCGACAGCTCGACAATCAGCTTCTTCGTCAATGGGGAAAGGAGAGAGATTTTCATAGGGAATAGGTTCAAGAGTTTCCTCAACATTGGCCAAAGAAGAGGTCGTAATGTTGGCATCGAGTGGGGAGCTCGGAATTTCTGACTGATGATCATTTGTGAGAACCTCTCTGTGCTGTACGGCATCAGCTCCTGCTGTGGGGGAGGATAGAACATCTTCGGATTCCTCGGATGAAGAACCTGCATCCGAGGACATGTTCGGCTCATCTTCTGGATCGGTTTCCAGCCCTTCTATCCCATCTGTTCCACTTACGCGAGGAACAATTACGAAAGCACCCGCGTCAACTGAGTGACTTGACTCAGATGGTACCTCCTCAGCTGGTTTTACAACTGACTTTTTGATACGAACCTTCAACTTCTTCTTAAGCGGCTCTTTCTCTTTATCCTTATCTGACTCATCTCTGAGTCGGCGTGCAACTGTCAATTTTGAAAAGTGGCCGACAGCTGGAGGCAGCTGAGATTCCATCTGCTCCTCAACTTTATTTTTCTCCACAACTGATTTCATAGCTTCCCTTTTGTCTTTTGGAGTGTAGACACTTCGAATCACATCAAGAGCTTTCTTGGCTGTTGGGAACAACATCTGCCTTTTAACTGGTGTGTTCTCACAGTCTTCCCACACCATGTTCTGATCCTTCGTGGCGAGAAGTATCAGGGCAGAGATTTTGACTCCAAAATTGAGAGTTCCCTTAACACTCAACAATTTTTCCCCGGAATCATTTGTAGTTTCTGAAATCTTCTGCTTCTCCATCGTCAACTTGTGTTTGAAGTACTTGAACCAGTTGATGTTGTGCTTGTGCTCCAAAGCTATCTGTTGCTTGAGCTTGGGTCGGCTGATATCTCCAAAAGTTCCGCTGTATCCAAAGATAACCTTGGATATAACATCGAACAGAAGTCGATGCTCGGGTTTCAACTTTGTTCGCTGCAGGTTGCTCCTCAATCTTTCTGAGGTGATAAGAGCATTCTCAAGAAATAGATCTGCATCTGCATCTGTGATGTTCTCGACGGTGTCCGTGGTAGTCAGATTCGGTGGAATGATGGATCTTAGCATCTCGGAAACCGGTAGGGAGATGGTGACACGGCGGATAGTTCTGGCAGGGACGTCGCGCTGTCGACAGGAGATTTCTGAAATGAGGCCTTCTCGGTTGTCGATGAGATTTTAGGTTCATGTAAAATTCTCCGACGTGTCGCCTGAGTAAGTGGGTGGGAAAAAGCGTTGCCTACTCAAGAAGATGATTATCCCTGAGAAGATCGGCGAGAGGGGATAACACCGGTGAGTCCAGAGCTTCTTTTGACAGAATCTGCTCAAAGTGGATTTTGGAAATCATCATATCATAAGATTCCTCGTACGTCGAAGGGACAAGTCCTGGTCGTGATGATGCCATCTTCTTTCCTTGTGATGAAGCTTTCGGTGCCATTTTGTATTCCAGTGAAGTTTATATATAGAGAGAAGAAAAGAAGAACTTAGCCGAAAATAGTGAAACAAAATCAGAGACGAAGATGAATAGTTAATCAGATAAACACAAGTATAGAAGGTAAGAAATCACTTCTTGATTTTCCGCCTTTTATAGGTTAGTGGGTCGTTTGAAATAGATGGCCAAGATTGAATGGCACGAATCCATCAACGGCTGAGATCTCGCGACTGTTGACTAACTCTGAATGACGTCACATTCCGAGTTCCAACACACACGCGTGAGAAGGTGAACTGTTTTTGTGTCAGCCCACTCGCACTATAAAGTAAGGCTATTGATGTTCAGCCGTACTTTACATTAAATGCGCTATGATGACTATTTTAATCTATCTGACATGCTCAGGAATGTTTAAGATTATTTCAAACATTCACATTTAAGACCTAAACACCTGCAGACATAAATGATACCTGCCAGCTGATGTCGGAATAAGTTGTGTTCCAATGTTGCGGCATGCCATCAGCTGACTCGAGTTCGTCTGTTCAGCTGACGTCTGATGTCTTCGGATGGAGATCCGCATCTGAGATTCTCCCTTCATCCGAGCTTCCCCTCAGATGGATATCTATCTCTTCACCTCGGCTGATTCCTCATCTGATGGATCCAACAATCCAAGGAGATCACATAACATCTTGAATCGTGCTTCGACTAGAGGTTTGGTGAAGATGTCGGCTCTCTGAATCTCAGTTGGAATCTTCTCTACAGATACATCCTTCTTCTCAATATGATCTCGGATAAAATGATGTCGGATGTCAATGTGCTTCGTCCGAGAATGGTGAACAGGATTCAAAGAGATAGCAATGGCACTTGAGCTATCACAATGGATGGGAACCTGTCCAGTTGCTACTTCATAATCTCTCTGCTGTTGCTTGAGCCACAACACTTGCATGCAACAACTACCGGCAGCCATATACTCTGACTCGGTTGTAGAAGTGGCAACACATGCTTGTTTCTTGGAAAACCATGAAACTAGCTTGCTTCCCATGAACTGATAGTGTCCAGATGTGGACTTACTGTCCAACCGATCTCCGGCTAGATCCGCATCTGAGTATCCGGACAGTTGGATATTGTCGTCAGTTGGGTACCACAACCCAACATTAACAGTACCCTTCAGATACTTAATGATGTTCTTTGCTGCCAACATGTGTGCTTCCCTCGGCTGAACTTGGAACCGAGTACACACTCCAACCGCGTAAGATATATTTGGCCGACTGGCGGTTAGATATAGCAAAGAACCAATAATCTCTCTATACTTACTGGCATCCACGGGTTTTCCCTCAGATCCGGGCTCAAACTTCCAGTTAGTATTCATCGGGATCCTTGTGGTTTTACTTGTCTGCAAACTGAACTTTGCGATGAGCTCCTTTGTATATTTGGACCGATTAATAAAAATCCCTTTTGTTGACTGCTTCACTTGTAGCCCAAGAAAATAATTCATCTCACCCATCATCGACATCTCGAATTTCTCCTTCATGAGAGTTGAGAATTTCTTGCACAGCTCCTCCGACTTGGAACCGAATATGATGTCGTCGACATAGATTTACACAACAAGTATGTCTTCTCCAACTTTTATGGTGAATATCCCTTCTTGTTGGCAATATCCCTGAGCTACCAACCTTGCCTTGTTTCTCACGATGAATCCAATGGCGTCTCTCTTATTCTTGAAAATCCACTTTAATCCAATGACTTTAACACCATTTGGTCTTTCTACCAACTCCCATACACAGTTGCGTAGAAATTCATTCAGCTCTTCTTGCATGGCTGTTGTCCAATGAACACAGTTGAGAGCTTCCATAACATGCTTCGGCTCTGGCACATCAGCTACGAAACATGAAATCATGGCAACATCTTCGGCTTGCTCGAACTCCTCAAGAACTGCCAACTCCTCAGCATATTGGGCGTAAGTGCTGGAATCTTTCTCGGCTGACTCTGGATTTGCAACTCTGCTCCTAGTACACACACCTTTGGCTGGACCTCTGATGATGTTTTCCTTGGAATGATCTTCATTCCATCTCTTGTTGAGTCTTCCTTCTTCTTCCAACAGTGGCGGTTCCGTGATTTCAAAGGATGGGATAACCTGAGCCGTGGGAGATGCTGGGATCTTCAGAACTGGTGATTTATCTGCTGTTGAGTCTGGATCCTCAACATGGATAATATCTCGAACCGGGCTAGGTTGGGCTTCGGATGCTGATGCAGTTGGAGTAACATCAGCTGAAGTTCCCCCTTGAGATAAGCCGGGGTCCTCACATTCATCTTCAGAGGAACAGGGATCATCATCCTCGGTTGCCCATACCAATGGTTCAGCCAGATTCTTCTGCCTTAGAACCTGCGATCTGGTGAGAGTTGGTGGAACATGTGGTTCTACTTGTTGTCCTTTAGCCTGTTCCCTGCACTCAAAAGTAGATTCGTCAAAACTAACATGAGGTGTTATCTCCACAACACGAGAAATGTTGTTAAAAACTCTATAAGCCTTGATCCGAGCGGCATATCCGAGAAATATGCCCTTCGAAGCCTTGGCGTCAAAAGTTTTTAACTGAGTCTTCCCATTGTTATGAATATAACACTTAGAACCAAAAACGCGAAAATATGAAATATCAGGCTTCCTGCGTCTCCATAGTTCATATGGAGTCTTTCCCAACCACTTGGTCAGAAGAGACCAGTTCTGGGTGTAGCATGCTGTGTTGATTGCCTCGGCCCAAAATCTCTTTGGCAGAGCTGAGCTTGTCAACATGGATGTAGCAGCATCCTTCAGCGTTCGGTTTCTTCGCTCGGCTACTCCATTCTGTTGTGAAGTACAAGCAACCGATGTTTGATGAGTGATTCCGTGCTTCTCGCAGTATTCGATGATGGTTTCATTGAGGAACTCGGTTCCACGGTCTGATCGGATAGAAATGATTTTCATCTCTTGTTGGTTAGATATCCGATCCATAAGCTTGGGTAGCTCATCTCGGGTTTCACTCTTGTGACGCATGAAAATGGTCCACGTGTACCTAGAGAAATCATCAGTAACAACAAGTGTATATTCGTTACCATTCATGCTCTTGGGAGTAACAGGCCCGAAGAGATCCATATGGATCAGCTGCAATACTCTGTCGATTGATGGAATCATTTTCAACCGAAAGGAGGATCTAGCGAGCTTTCCCAGCTGACACGCATTGCAGATATGTGTTGGTGAAAACATACGGTTCGGAATACCCTTTGCATGTTCCTGTCTCGCAAGGCGGTTCATTGTCTTGAAATTCTGATGGTTGAGCCTTTTGTGCCACAACCAGCTCACATCTGAACTGCTGTTCGATAAAAGACAGGTCTCAGGAGGACTACTATTCTAATCTGCATAGTAGACATTCCCGGTTGGGGATCGATTTCCCAAAAATATGACTTGCTTTGTTCTGACATTTTTGACCCTGCAACCCTACGCATCAAACTTGATAGAGAAACCATTATCACAGAATTGGCTGATGGAGAGCAAGTTATGCTTCAATCCATCAACATATGAAACATTGGAAATAGACACGTGATTGGTTTCAAGGGTACCGTAGCCTTTGGTGTGACCTTTTGAGTTGTCACCAAAGGTAACAGATGGTCCTTCCTTCTCCACGAAACTCCCAAGCAAATCCCTCAGATTTGTCATGTGTTTCGAGCATCCACTGTCCATCACCCACATGGTATGTGATGCTTTATTCTTCCTCAGCTGTTCCTCCTGCTCCTGCACATAGAAACACGCTTAGGTCCCCAATTTTAGTTGGGTCCTGAAGGGTTAGAACCAGTTCCCCCTTGAACTGTGGATCGTTTTTTCCTGTAGATTCGGATAGATTTGTCATTCCAAATTATCTTTCCTTCTCCATCAACTATAACAACACCTCGGTCATCCTTAGGCTTGATCTTATTATTGACGTTCTGTTTCTTGGGAGAAGATTGATTTCTCCCATTGTGGGCTTTAGGAGGAGAGGCGTTCCCCCTGTTTTGTTGATGTTTCTGACCCTTTTGGTTTTGCCGATGAGGTCGAACGCCATTTTGGAATCTTTGTGGCTGAGTCTGATTCCATTTTCCTGGCTGTCGACGACAGCTGTTCATGCCCGGTTGTTGATTCATGTTCTGGCATGAATATCCGCAGCTTTTGGAACTGTTCCACATTGGTTGACTCTGATGGAACCTCTGGTTGTTCTGATGATGGAACCGATGTTGATTCTGATGGTTGAATCCCTGTCGGTTCTGTTGATTCCATCCCTTCTGAGGTTGGTTCTGAGATCGGTTCTGATTGTATCTCCGATGTCTCTGGTTCCTCTTCTGAGTCCTAGAACATTCTCCCTCGGTAGTTATCCCAACCGATGGATTCTTCAGTTCTCCAACCACAGCTCCTTTTCCTTTCTCAGCTGCACTTCCCTTAGCAGGTTGTGCTGTAGGTACTTGCTGTGACGTAAAGGTTGGATGAAGTTGGGGAGTTGCAGACTCAACAGTATTTGGTTTGGCAACCGTGACATCCACAACCTTGATAAAGGTTACGGGTGGAATTCCAGTGTCCTTGATCATGTCATAGCCGAGTCCAGACACGTCATCCATTTGTCGTCGGTAACTAATGAGATTCTCGATGATTTTGGATGATTGATATAGCTTTATCAGGTTGTCCTTCTCAGTTTGTAGATCCTTGAGAAGAACAGCTATATGCTCGGTCTGTGCGTCTGACATCTTCATCAGCTGGTCGATCTGTGCCTCTTGCTTGTTCAACTGCTCATGCTGCTCCTTGATCTGCTCCTTCAAATCCTTATCGGTTGGAGCCTTAGTTTGGTTGGCCACATTCAGTTGACTTTTGAGATCATCAATCTCTTCGATTTGATTTTTGATCAGATTATCCTTTTGGGTTAAGAATTCTTCAAGTCTGGCAAACTGTTCTTGAAGATTCTTAAACTCAACTGATTGCTGATGCAATTCGTCACTGAGTTCTAGGAAGTCACCCCAAGAGGGTTCCAACTCTTCATCTAATGTTTCCTGCTAGTTACTAGCATTGGAAGAATTTAAATTAACTGGACTAGAATGTACCTCATCATCATCTTGGTCGGTTCCAAATGCCATGAGACATTGATCCTGTCCGATAGAGTTGTTGGTGGAAGTCAGCTCGTCCTCATCTTTCGTGTCGGTGAAGATGTCCATGTCATCAGCTGCTTCTTCTGCATCCATGGTCTTGTTCTTTGCATTTTGCTTGGCCCTCAACGCATCTCTATCTTTCTTCGAAAGATCTGGACAATCAACTTTGAAGTGTCCCTCTTTGCCGCATTCAAAGCAACCGTTGTTCACAGGCTTTGAGTTATCTCGAGTTTGGTTGGATTTATAGAACCGCTTGTATTTTCTGAACCGAGTTTCCATGTCAGCCAACTTCTTTGACAAGGCAGTAATACTCTGTTGCAGCTCTTCTCTGCTCGGCTCCTTCGAAGCTGTGTCCGCAGATCTTATTGCCCTTGATGTTCGCGGCTTGGAATAGTCAGCTCGAAGTGCTACTACCTTTGTTCCGGAACCAACATCCTCATGTCGACTCGTCTGCACCGATGACTGAGTTGATCTTCGTCGGTTCACCTTGTACTCGTTTCCTTTCAGAATTGAGAACAGTCTGTCCGTTCCCATCTCTCCAAGATCAGCTCGGCTTTCATGAATGTTGGTGAAGGTGTCCCACTCAGCTGGTAGGGCTTGTAATACTTTGAGGTTAATCTCTCTCAAAGTATATTTTCCTCGTCGGATAGACTGAATCCTTCGGATGATATCCATGAACCGAAGCTCCAACTGATCAATGGTTTCATCGACTTTTAGACAGAAATTGTCAAAATCTTGACAAGCATGGGAGAACTTGTTCTCCTTGTTTTCGTCCCTCCCTTCACTAAGAGATGCCAAAATGTCCCACATCTCCTTAGCTGTGTTGCACTTTTCTATCCATGGAAGATATTCTTGTCCAACTGTGGACATGATAGTGCTCTGAGCCCAGATATCCAGCTGGCTCACTTTTGCTTCCTCAGGAGTAAAATCTTCTGGCTTCTTCTCGACTATCACCTCAGTTGCATCCCCATCATTGGGATTTGTAGGAGTGCGAATGACTTTTTCCATGATGGTGATCGGTCCGAATGTAATCACTTGTTGCATTCGATGATGCTTGGACAGTAGAATCTTCTTCATCCGAGTTTTCCAGGATGTATAGTTCACAACCGAGAACATGACAACAATCTTGTCTTTAACATCCATTTGCACACAACAAACAGACGACAAATGCAAGCAAAAATGCACTAGCGTGAAAAAGATCTATTCAGTTGACCACTGAAGAAAAACACCTCGATTCACACCTCGTGAAATAGAGACAGCGGTCGTGAACCACTACTCTGATACCACTTGATGGTCCCGATACGAGTTCTGGTGTATGGGGGGGGGAATACACTAGATAGGAATTTTAAAAACAACCCCCGAAAAATAACACAACTGAGTAAGAAGACTCAGCTAGAATTACAACTGAGTAAGAAAACTCAGCTGGAAGAGTGGTGCTGTGCGGAATGTGGTGGATACAAAAACAACTCGCATAAAACAAGTCACGCTCAGATGCAAGGTCGGTCAACAACCAAATCAGTTGAAATGTAAAGATGCAGTTTTGAGTGCTGGTTAGTTGGACAGTTAGATATGCAGAAAGTAACTGAACGGAAAACACAAAAGCACAAAGGAATTACGTGATTCGGAGAGAACTCCTACGTCTACGGGGAGTTGTGAGTCCACACAACTCAGTCCAAATTCTTTAGGACAGCTACCACAAAGCTTACACGGGCTTTGCAACCGTACAGATAAGTTTGCAGGTACTTATCAACCTTTCTACTCAATTTCGGGAAGAGCAGGATCCTAACAACCTTTTTAGGGGATGTGTATAAGGGTCGGTTTTCCAACTACTAGCTCAAACAAAGAAGTGAGCTAGGATCTAAGCTTTAACGAATGAAGACTCAAACTAAGATCGAAAACACCAAGACAGATTCTAACTCTCTATGAACTCTCAGCTGGTGATGTTCTTAGAAAGAGAATAATTACAGTTTAGCTTGTGTGCAGTATATCGTCGTTCTTTCGCTCTTCTGTCTCTTGTCTTGATGAATGAATGAATGCCTCTATTTATAGGCGGTGAGAATCAACTAGTCGTTAAAAGAGCCGTTGATCTCTGTTCTGTGAAAGCGATGGCTTATCTCTCATCTCTGCAGATTTTTCCGATTTGGCAACTGTGAACTTCTGCTTTGCTTCTAAGACAACCTTGTGTTGGGCCAAATGAGGTAATGACAGAACGTCAAACCTTCACGCGACTTCCTATTTGAAATTCAAATTTTAACCTTTGTCTTTCAATATTGGTTAGTCGGTTGAGACGTTTGATCTTCATCCCAATGGTCTTCAGCTGATGTTTCATCTAATTGCTACCTTCATCTGACATTCTATCTGAAGAGGAACAGTTAAA
This sequence comes from Schizonepeta tenuifolia, assembly GCA_029490685.1. Lineage (NCBI taxonomy): Eukaryota > Viridiplantae > Streptophyta > Magnoliopsida > Lamiales > Lamiaceae > Schizonepeta > Schizonepeta tenuifolia. The sequence goes on along the minus strand of CM055959.1, from coordinate 39,760,206 downwards.
CCCTCAGCTGCCTTGAACTTCATGTTGTCGATTTATCAGATTGAGTCATGCAACTGATGTTCCATCTGATCAGGTGGATTGTCACATCTGACGAACAGTTGATTACTAAGATGTTTTCTTTCATTCGATGTTATATATCCGAACGGTTGGCTTGAACGCTCAGTTGTATTTCTTACATCTGATGTTCCATATCCGAGTTTCCATCTGTAGTTCTATCCGAGTATAGCTATGTTGCCGTCTTCAGCTGGAGTCCTGTAAAGATAAAATCTGAACATTGCTCAAACAGCGAGCCTAAATACTAACATTAGGATATGGCAACATCTACTAGGTTGGGGTCAGTTGGTTTTGGAATCAATCAAAACTTTACTAAATTTCCCAACATAAATTTTTATTTTGACGGCGGAAGAAACATCCGGGGTATTACAATAACATTAAAAGATAAGATGAATTTAGAAATGAACCTTCACATGGACCACATCTGAAAAATAATATAATTATTTATTCGGTCAACTAATAAATTGGCCAAATTAATTTTTTTGAGAAAAAAATGAGAAAATATACACCAATTTCAAGTATTTATAGGTTTTTCAATGGATGGGTTTCACTAAAAAAACGATGTGGGATGAAAGGTTTAGAATATATATAGATATGATTGATAAAATAAAAAAATTGAAAATTTTAGGCCAAATAATAAATTTGGCTAACAAATAGTGTTATTTTTATAAGGAAATATAATTAAATTCATGAACCAAAAACTTTTTCTTATGATTCGTATTAATTAAAAAGATAATGTTCAACAGTAAATCGAAATTTGGAATGTTAATATAAGAATAAAAACCACTAAACCTTAGGAAAAAATCTATACACGGTTAAAGATTGTGTTGCTTATTAATGGCATATAATTCATATAAAATTCTCTTCTTATATAAAAACATACCAAAATTACTAATTTAAATGACAAATATATGAATAAAATCATTAAAATGAAGATTTAAGATAAATAGGAATATCTAATGGAGAAAGCGCCACGTAAGACCTAAAATTAAGGGGAGAGCTTGAATCAAATATGATTTACTTTTTCATATATATATATATAGATTTACTTTTTCATATAAGTGTAATTCAAATTGATTTAATTTACTTTCATGTAATCATTGTTTATAATTTTTCATCTCAATATTATTCTGACTGCATAATCATATAGGGATCCTTATTGCAAGTCAGTACATGATCTTCAAATATGATATATGATATAATAGTATATAAGTTGAAGAGTCAATTTAGGAAGTAAATACCCAGACAACAGTCTGGACTAAATCGGTGCATGGGAATGCCACTGCCTGTTTGCATCTCAGGCCTTTTTTTTCCAGTGTTAGCTGGGGCAACTGGATTTGGGCTGATTTGTTACCCCCGAGGAGATCGTTAGTGGTTTGGAGGGTAGTTCATGAGAGATTACCTACTATAGATTCTCTTCGTCTTGGTAGATTCATTGGACCTTCTGCTTGCTTGCTCTGCCATCGCACCTCTGAGTCGCTTGATCACGATCCCGGTGAAAAAAGGCTGTCGTTGCAGGTCCTTCTCCTTCCGCCGAGATGCAAAACAAATTAATTTGATATATTTTTCTCCTCTCTCATTTTATATTTCATGCCTATATATATTCGTTGTACATGTAAGCTCTTTTGATATCACAAGATCCTGAACTTCAATGCTCATTTTGTTAATTCGTTTATTGCTTTTCTTATATTTGTTCCAGTATATAGTGATATACCGTATATTGTTTGTCATATTATAGAAATTAATGTCATTCTTCTTTACTCTCTAGAATTTATAGACGATCATCGAGATTGGAAATGGATCGATGAGCCAATATTTTATTTGTTACAATAATATTTTCCGGTTTCAAAAACGTTGGAAAAGGACTCGGCGTACTATTTGTGAGAAGAAACAATCAAGAATTTGATTAAGGTTCTTAAATCCTATTAAAAAAATTATTATATTTTAAGTTAAGTATTTTTCTAATGAAATAGAAAATTAAAATTTTTGTTTTTGTTTTGAAAAAAAAAACTTAATTATATATATTTAGTTGAATCCAAACAAACAATATCTAGAAGCCAAGCTGGAAAGTCGTCCAAATCATTATACTTTGATTATCAAAACCATAACGAGCAAGACTATGAGCTGCTCTATTTGCCTGTAATACCCCGAGTTTTCATAAGTCCTTAAGTGCGTTCTAAATGAGTTAATATACTTAATTATCAAGTTTTGAGTGATAAAAATTTTCTAAGGAAAAAGAAAATTTTTGAAAAGACTAAAATGCCCCTATGTGCTTTAACGTGAACTTATGTGTTTTAATTTCTCGAGTTGAGGATGTGATGCATTGATTGAGTTTATTTATATGAGTTTGAGCATGAATATGACTTTTGGAGAATTTCGAGAATTTTTACTTTTGAATGAATAGTAACTAGAGCCGAAAAAACACTATTCACCGACGAACTTAGAATTTGATCTAATTAGTGTCTTTTGAATCTAGAATTAATTCTAAGACCCTTGAAATACGTTAGAAGCTTATCCGAGATCACATGAGAGAGTTATAAGAATTTAGTCCTTAACGGATTAATTAGCCGATTAATTTTTAAGTTTTCTTCGTTACTTGGAATTTTGACCTAAATATTAGATAATCGGGATCCTTGATTTATTTAATGGGACATGAGATAGGTTCGAGATGTTTTTAGTATCAGAAACGAGACGAGAAGATATTAGAGTCGTTTTCAGTATAAATGAAATAATACGGACTTTTTATCCGGAAAACTTTTTCAACCGGGTAAATTTATATATTTCAAGAGGAATCTCTATCCCTCTCTCCCACCAACATCTCAATCCCTCTCTCTCCCTAATCTCTCTCTAGCTACCCTAAATTCAAAACCTACATGGAATCGTAATGATGATATTATTTTCTTACTAAGCTAAATTCATCATTTTATCATTCATCACCTATCATTCGCTCGATCTCTCTCTCAAACTCTCTCTCTCTCTCAAGACTTCACCAAGAAGGAAGAAAGAAGAAAAATTCCTCCCTCTCTTCCCCTCAATACCGTGACACACACACACAACACATAGTGAGAAATTTCTTCATTGAAGCCTCCAAGATCCAAGCTCCAAGTTTCCAAGAAAAATCAAGAGATCTTCAACCTTTTCAATCTCCTATATCCAAGTTGAAGAGGTAATTATTCCATAAGTTCTTGACTTCAAAAATTTAATCCAAATCATCTCCAATTTCTTCATAAATTTCGGCACTTAAGCGTTTAAAGAGATGATTAATTTTATTTCATTTTTCTTGAGGATTCAAGATGGAATCCACCATGGAAATCAAAGCTAGGGTTTGAAGCCTTCCAAGCCCTCATTTTTGGTCCAAGAGAAATCAAGAGAGGAGCATCGATTTAATTTTCTAAAGTAGGTTTATTTATTTATTTGATTACTTGTATATATGTAATCTCCCTAATCTCTAAAGAAAAAGATGCATGCATGATTTAAATATTTGCTTAGGCAAAACTAGGTTTTCGATGTGAGATTCGAGTGAGGAATCGATAGAAGAATTAAACCCTAGGAATTAATCTATGGTTAAAAGAGAAAAGAAATTAAATTCCCTAAAATCCTGTTAAAACCGAAAATTAGGCAAATATAGGAAAATTTGACTTTCTTGAGTATTTGATAATTTGATGATTGATTTGTGTTTATGAGTATATGTGCATGAAAAATTGAGAAATTATTTATCCTAAATTATTGCTCAATACCGTGATTTTTGTGCATAAGGAGGAGAAATTATTTTGATTATTTTGTTGATGATTTGATGATGTTTTGAGCATGAGATAATTATGAGTTTATGATGATCTAATCCTTTATGTTGTATTGATGAGAAAATCGATATATATATATATATATATATATATATATATGCATAATTTTAGAGAAAATGATGTTTATGATGATTTTGATGATTTTGATAGTATGATGTTTGAGAAGCATGTTGTGTGAAAATTTTGAATAATAGATGTTAGTAGAATTAAATGAGATGAAAAGAATGAATTTTAAGCATGAAAATGAGGTAAAAATCGAAAGGAATGAGAAAGAATACCTAGTGTGTGTTCTAGGTGTTCTTGGTGAAAAATATGAGTTTTTGAATATGTGTTCTAGGTGTTCTTGGTGTTTATTTGAAGATTTGAATATCATTAAAATTAATTCTAAAAGAAATTAATTATTAAAATAATAAAATATTCAAGATATTTGTGAGAATAAAGATTAAATAGAAAAAAAAAGAGAAAAAGAATTTTTAATTGAGTAATGAGTCATAAATTAGAAAATTAAGAAAAATAATTTCTTTATTAAATAATTAAAGATTAAGAGAAAGAGTTAATCGATTTAAATAAATCGAGATTAGAGAAATTAATAATTGAGAATTAGATAAAGGAGAATTAGAAGTCGTAATAAATGAGAAATAGAAGACGTGATAGAATTAAAGAAATAGAGTTAGGAATCGAGTATGAAAATTGAGTCGAGTAATTGAGAATTAAGTCGTTTGAATAAATGAGAAATAACAAGAATAATAAATAATAATTATAGAGTCGAGTATAAGTAATCAACGAGAAGCTTTAAACCGAGTATGAGTTTAATTATCCGAATGATATTAAATTAGTCGAGAAGTTTGAAGTTTAATAATAAAGTTAGAGCAAATTAACTAAAATAAGAATTTCTTCATTAAATAAAAATAATAGAATATGAGAATAATAAGTTGAGTCGAGCTTAGAAAATAAATAAAAAAATAAGTCGAGTAAGAGAAACTATGAGATTAGAGTCTAGTAAGAATTATTTGAGTAAATTAAAGTAATTAATTGAGAAAGATTATAAAAAGAGAATAAGATTTTATAAGAGTTCTTTTGAGAATCGAATTTATAAATAATAAGTGTTTGAGTATTTGTTTATGAATATTATGCCGAGTAATGATTATTAAGTAATGTTCGAATAAGTCAATTGAGTTTGATTTTCAAATTGTTTTAAAAGAGTCGGGGAAATTATAGAGATAATAATTTAAAAATCGAGTTTTAAGATGAAGTTAAGAGTCGAGTTATAAATAGAAAATGAATTTTTATTTCAATAAGAGTTTAATTAAAAGAAAAAGAGAAATAGTAATAGAAGCGTAAGTAGTAGTACGTATGCGAATACGTATAAGTAGTTGAGAAAAGACGACATCTTTGGAAATAACGTCGTATATTGAGTTAAGAAATATTAAATGATTATTTGAGCTTTAATCCAAGAAAACTTTTATTATTTGAATTAATGTCTTTTCCAAAACTAGAGTCGAGTAATGACGAGTAATTGTTAATATGACTTGAAGTGTGAATCGAGTTTGAGATAATACGTTTGTTTAAATTCCAATTTAAAATTATGATGATTGATTGAAATTCTATGTTGAATTAAATACGTTTGAGTAGACTTATGTGATTAAACATAATTGAATATGCATAACTAAATCTATATGCTTGAGTAAAATATCTATGCTTTGATTATAATGAAATGATTGTTCAAATTGTTGAGAATGCGTGCTCATGACGAGAATGATGTTCATATAATTGAGTATTTAATTGAGAACGTGAGTAAAGATTCGTATAATGAAGTTTAGATGATTAACGTTTCAAGAAATGCTAAGACATTAGCAAATATCATTAACCAATTAACGAGTAGCATTAATGATTTAGAAACGAGAATGCTAGATACAGTAATTAGTAACCGAGTAGAGTGAGAACTGAGAACGAGAAAGTCGAGAATCGAGATTGTCTTAGAAAAGATAAAAATAGAGAGAGACGAGTCAAGTAGAAGTCCTTCAGTCGAAACAAACGTCTACTTTACGTCTTAAGCATCGTGTCTTACTTCTTTTATCGATGTCAAAATATAAAGGACCGAGCGGGACGGAAAAGTAGCGAGGACAAAGAAAGAGTAAGCCGCCTAGCTAATCGTCGGAAGTCAGGTAGGCTTTTCTAAAACCAAAACTATCGATGAATGCTATTATGATAATTGAGTATTATTATGTGAGTTTTAAAGTTCAAATTGACTTGCTGTTTTTACTTGAGTTTTGATATGTGTTATCATCTGCTTGTTGAGATATTATTGTCCTCTGAAAGGCAGGAATCCCACGTGTGGTATATGAATTGTTTGAGGTGACTGTGAGCCTTGCTTCGGTTGGGCCGGTCACAGTGTTCGAGAAGGAGGCCTACTTCTCGGCATAGTGAGAGTGAAATGTGGTAGATGATACATATTGCTTGAGTATATATATTGTTTGACTGCGCAGTCTATTCGAAAGGAAAATGTTTTTGCATTCACAAGTAAAACTGTTTTCACTGCATTAATACTTGTGATGCTACGGAAAGGCAAGTTCAATTGATATAGCTCTAAGAGCAAAGTTTCAAATGTTTTGGCATGTGTTCACTGAGTACAAAGTACTCAGCCCTGCATGTATTTCTAAACGTGCATGTTAGCGGGATGCGGATGGAGAGGACAGCTTGGTGGTGTGGTGTGATATATGTTTTGTTGATCGAGTCGAAAGTTAGACTGGCAATTGCATGTCTTCATACATGTAGTTGTTGTGTTTGAGTCGAGGATTCCGCTGCAATACAATGCTTTTGTTTATTGAAGTCTTTTGGATATTATACTCTGATACATGTTCTAATTCCGAGCGATGTGCTCGATACTAATTCTGTTTTTGATGAACCTCGTTTCTTGTTGACTTGAAATACTTGTTCCCATTCAAACTTGATATGTAAATTATTTCGTGCTCGTTGGTTGAATCGATTTATCCTTGAAAGCATGTCTTGAATGTTACAGCTTTCTGTTGATACTCCCTTGTTTCCCTGAGCATGCTTCCCTTTATTTGAGTTGAGTGATGGATGGTTTAGTAGTGTTAGTGTTCGCATCGTCGCACCTCGGGAGTCGGGGTGTGACAGGTTGGTATTAGAGCAGGTTTGTCTGCTCTGAAGTCTAATTCTCTTGATGAGTCGAGTCTAGATTTATTTCTTAGACTTATTTGAGTCAGTAACACACCAAGCAATCCCCCATCTCATCCAGCAACCAGGTACGCTTTATTTTCCTAAAGCTTTTTAAGTTTAAAGTGATGATCGAGCTATTAAATTTTGAGTTAATAAGTTATTAAATTTGAGATACTGAATTTTTGAGTATTTGAGTTGTGAAGTTATTTATTATTTGCGCTCATCTAGAGAATAAAAGCTTATTAAGTTGATTGAATAACTAGTTTGCTCTAGAATGTCTTCCCTAATGCGTTTTTGTGGAAAATCGAAAAGGATGAAACGTTTGTGCAAGAGGTTACGTGAAATGGAATTGCTCGATACCTTGAACGATAGTACCCCTATAGAAGGCGAAAATGAGTATGTGGCGGTTGGAAATTCTAGCATGCTTGATTAACTGTTTAAGTGTGCTTAATTCGTTTAAACTGCGTATAGGATGGACGACCATGAGTGGATGCAGGAGTACCTGCATGTGAGAAAAATGCACCGCGAGTCTATTGTGGAATTCCTAGCAAGATACCACAAAATTTGGGAGAAGGTCTAGTATATGGACGTCGGACCGATGGATGGAATGATCCATCTCATTCAGGCTTTGCCTCGAGAGTGGCGAGATTGGACAACGTCTCTTGTTCATCGATTCTTAGTATACCGACATCTTGATGGCACTCTTTACGGTGATGTCATTGCGTTCATCTCCATAATCTCCGGACAGTACATGCAATACGGTGAACCCCCTCCAGAGCCTTATGATGACGACCTTCCTGCCATGCCAAATGGTATTGTTCGTAGTCCCCCTCCTATTCTCCAAGATGGCCCAGTTCCTCCCCGTGACCCTACACCTCCTCAAGTTGAGCCGGAACCCCAAGCAGCTTATCAGGACTATCCATATGTGAATGGTGTACTCCCTCTTCGAGCCCATGATCCTTATTCCACATCCAGCTCGTCAACTCTGCAGCCAAACGGTTATCATGATCCCAACGGAATCCTATCGCCTTTGGATGACCAGTTTGCCGAGTATATGCATCGTAATCGCACTCCCTCGCCGATTCAGCCCATAGCCGAGCCTTCTAGGCCAGTCTATACCGGTGCGGCAACAACGACGAGTACGCCGAGGAGCAAACAGCTGAAGCGACCGTGGGCAGTGGTTATCTCCAAGCCCTGCCAAACGACTACTTTTCAACTCCATATACGTTTGCCCCTACTTCTGTCCTGACAGTCGATGAAGAATATGAGTCCCAATTTGGCGCCCCTGCCAATGTAGAGTCATACCTTCGTCATAGCAAAGATCGCCCCTTGACACCCCCGTGGGTTGAGCATGAATTGGAGTCGACCAACTATATCCTCCAGGACTATGAGGAAGAAGTGAGGGCAGCTGAGTTAGTGCAATTTAACGTCAACAACAACGGCGTCGAGGCAGAGAAGCCAGAGGAGGAAGAAGATCCCGAAGAGGATCCTGAAGAAGAGGAGAACCCAGAAGATGGAAAAGCCGAGGAAGAGCACTATGATGATCGTGGTCCGAGTGAGGATGATTCTAACGTCTAGAATCAGTTCAAGTAAGATGTGGAAATCCGAGAAGTGTTTATCGTTTATGTTTGAGAGTCGAACTCTATTTAATTTTCAGCAGTGATGTAATTATTCGTGGCATGATGTTTTGGTTAGATGGTAAGATTGAACGCGAAAAGATAGTTCGTGTAGTTCGACTAGTGTGCTAGATTATCGAGTAGACGTGAGGGAAAATTTTTCTGTGTAAATGATTTAACCCCTATCGTGTATTAAGTCCTCAGAAGAGGCCACTATCGAGTGATATGAAAAGATGAGCCGTTAGGCCGTTAAAATCGACTTTGAGTCTCTTAAGAAATTAAATTAACCCGAGTATCCAAGATTCCGGAATAATGATTAAGACGAGAATGATTAACGAGATAAGAGTTAAGTAAATGGAAAAAAGCTATTCTTTAGCAATATAAGATAAAAAAAAAAAAACTACCGAGTGAAGAATAATGAAACAGGAAATGAGTTAATCAGATAGCTTGATCTTGAGTAATGAAAATTCAGAAAATGAGTTATACATGAATTGAAATTCATATTATATGAGTTCATGAAAGGGTTTTGAGTATTGAGGAAAATTTATCTTGAATATATGATGTGATGACATTTGAGATTATTATTTTTGATTGTTCTGTTTGAGGAAGTAATTGTTTTGAGAAATTATTTATATATGATGATGATGTAAATATCTGTTCTCCTTAATGGTGATTGATTGTTTTGAGTTGAGAATTGAACTGTTTAAAATATATGAGTAATTGAGATGATTGTTATATTTGCAATGATCGTGAAATTAATTCCCTTCGATGCGTTTGATAAGTACCGACCGAGAATCAAATTTCCCTTAAAAAGGGAATATTTTTGAAATCTAGAAAGGCTCCGAGCAAGTTAATTCGTTCTTCCGAGATGCTTAAAAATTTTCTTTTTCATTTTCTTTAGAATGCCTCCAAGACGAAGAAATATTAGGAATGAGAGGAATGAGCAAGAAGGTCAGCGTGATCCTACCCCGCCCCTTCAAAATGAACGTCGTATCGAAGAACTTTTTCTTCACCAAAATCCCCCAACCTTCGATGGTAAAGGCAGTCCGGCAGAAGCCGAAGACTAGATTCGTTCCCTCGAGCAAATTTTTTGATTCCTTCATTGCACCGATTGCAAACGTCTCGAGTGTATGACGTACCAACTGAAAGAATTGCCGACTATTGGTGGGAAGCAAGACAAAAGACGTATACACCAGAAGAACGTGAGAATTTGACTTGGGATCAATTCAAGGAAGCCTTGTACGAAAAGTATGTGCCTAGGAGTTATCGTAAGTAGAAGGAGAATGAATTGCCAATCTTAGGCAAGGAAAGAAGTCTGTAGCCGAGTATGATCGAGAGTTTTGCGAGTTAGCTCGTTTTGCGCCAGACAAGGTAGATACCGACGAAAAAATGTGTGATTTGTTCCGAGCAGGATTGAGACAAGATATTCGAGTAGTTCTTGCCAGTCAGAGTGGTTTGACTTATGCCGAAGCCCTGAACAGAGCCCTAGATATGGAGTTGGCTATGCAGCCAGAGAAAGGATCGCATTCTTCAGCGAATCCTCAATTCCAAAGCCAGACAACGACGACCGTAACTACCCATCAGTCTCAGTTCGGTCAACATGGAAAGAGAAAAGGAAAATGGAGTGGTGGAGTCCACCCAAGCAAGAAACCGTGGCAAGGGAAAAGCCAGCAGCAATCTCAGCAATCCAAGAAAGCGAGAGCCTCGCAGGTTAATCGAAGTAATGTACCTGTAGGACCTCAAGGACTCCCTGCTTATTCGAAATGTGGCAGAATGCATCAAGGCATCTATAAGATTGGAAGTAACGTCTGTTATACTTGTGGACAGCCTGGTCATTTCTCAAACAAGTGCCCAAGTAAGCAGCAAGGAATGAGTGGCGGAAGGCCAAATCAGTTTCAGCCTTCACAAATGAAAGTCGTTGAGGCAACTCGACTGCACAAGTTTATTCAGCATCAGCGTAAGCCGCAGCAGCCAAAGCAGCAACCTCCTCAGCATGAGTCCCCGCATTTTCAAAGAGCTTTTGCAATTGAGCAGAAACCGTCAGCAAAAGATCAAAGAAATTTAGCAGGTATGGAAAAGCTTAATGGCAAATCTATTATCGTTTTATTCAATACCGGTGCTTCGCATTCGTTTATTTCTAGCGCGTGCGTAGAAAATTTAGGTTTGAAAGTAGAAGAATTGAACCAGGTGCTTAGTGTCGCAACCCCTTTAGGTAAATCTGCACTAGTTTCGCGTGTTTGTTCGAACCTAGAATTCGAATTCGGAAACCGAAAGTTGTTAGCGACCTGAGACAAATTTCGTTTCAACCTCCAGGAGAAGAGCCGACCGTAGTTTTTGGAGTTGAGAAGAGAATAAGAAAGAGCATACCGATAATTTCCGCTATGAAGGCTCAGAGGTTGATGAGAAAGAAAGATACAAAAGTGTATCTAATCTACTTGAACAAATATGAGGACCAAGAGCTGAGTGTCGATGACGTGCCTATCGTGAGAGAATTTAAAGACGTATTTCCAGAAGTACTACCAGGATTGCTCCCTGATCGGCAATTGAAGTTTACGATTGATCTAGAACCAGGATCAGCCCCGATATCAAAAGCTCCGTATAAAATGGCCCCAAAAGAACTCCAAGAATTGAAGATCTAGTTGCAAGAATTATTAGATTTAGGTTTTATCCGACCAAGTGTTTCTATTTGTGAAGAAGAAGGATGGTAGTTTGAGGATGTGCATAGACTGCCGAGAGCTTAACAAGATTACGCTTAAGAACAAGTATCCATTGCCAAGTATAGACAATTTTTTTGATCAGCTAAAAGGAGTCGGTGTTTTCTCCAAGATTGACCTAAGATCTGGATAATTGAGGATCAAGCAAGAAGATGTTCCAAAGACTGCTTTTAGGACGAGATATGGACATTATGAATTCATAGTAATGCCATTCGATTTGACCAATGCTCCAACAATGTTTATGGACCTGATGAATAGAGTTTTTCACGAATATTTGGATAAATTTGTGATTGTGTTCATAGACGACATATAGGTGTATTCAAGAAATGAAGCGGAACATGAGAAACATTTGCGAATTATGTTGGAAAAGCTAAGATCTGAAAAGTTGTATGCCAAATTCAGCAAGTGTGAATTTTGGTTGAAGGAAGTAAATTTCTTAGGACACGTTGTTTCGTCCGAAGGAATTAAAGTTGATATGGAAAAGGTGAAAGCTGTGCAAGATTGGAAATCGTCGACGTCAGTTCATGAAATCCGTAGCTTCTTCGGTTTAGCAAATTACTATCGGAGATTCATAGAAGGATTTTCCAAGATCGCGAAGCCGATGACGGGTTTGTTGAAGAAAGAAACGAAGTTTGAGTGGACGGAGGAATGCGAGAGAAGTTTCCAAGAGCTTAAAACGAGATTAACTTCAGCTCCAGTGTTAGCCCTTCCTAAATTAGGAAAAGACTATACCATTTATACCGACGCGTCTGCACAAGGCCTTGGATGTGTGCTAATGCAAGATGGAAGAGTAATAACATATGCTTCAAGACAACTTAAGCCTCATGAAGAGAAGTATCTAACTCATGATTTGGAGTTAGCAGCCGTAGTGCATGCTTTGAAGATTTGGCGACATTATCTTTATGGAGTCAAGTGTGAAATCTTTTCTGATCACAAAAGTTTGAAGTATTTCTTCGAGCAAAAGGAGCTGAATATGAGACAAAGAAGATGGCTCGAGTTGGTGAAAGACTATGATTGCAAGATATCTTACCATCCCGGTAAAGCTAACGTTGTAGCCGACGCTTTGAGTCGAAAGAGAAAAGAAAAGAAGTCGGAGGAAACTGAATTAGGATATTTGTTAAGTAATGAGGTGAGTTTAATTGAAGAATTTGGGAAAATGGGAATCGAAGTAATTGTACCTCCCACAACAGTAGAGAAAGTGATTGCTACTTTAGTAGTAATGCCAGATTTGAGGACTCGTATCATAGAAGGTCAAAGGAGAGACGAAGAATTGGAAAAGTTGAGGATGAAGATTAGGAGTGAAGGAGTCAAGGATTTTTCTGAGTCAAGAGATAATGCTTTAGTGTATCAAGGAAGGATTTGTGTGCCCAATGGCGAGACTTTGAGGAACGAGATAATGAGTGAAGCTCATGAGACTCCGTACACAGCCCATCCAGACAGTACTAAGATGTACCAAGACTTGAAGCAACAATTTTGGTGGGAAGGATTGAAGAAGGATATGGCAATGTTTGTTGAAAGATGTCTAGCCTGCCAACAAGTAAAATCTCTACACCAAAGACCGTATGGACCCTTACAGCCGTTACCAGTTCCAGAGTGGAAGTGGGATGGAATTACGATGAATTTCGTGACGAGTCTGCCGAGATCAAGAAAAGGAAATACAATTGTGTGGGTAATAGTGGATAAGTTGACGAAGTCCGCCCATTTCATACTATTCCACGTACCTATGGATCAGATAAGTTAGCTCAGATTTATGTTAAGGAAATCGTAAGATTGCACGAAGTGCCGAGTACGATCACTTCGGATCGAGATTTAAAGTTCACATCCCGTTTTTGGAAAAGTTTCCATAAAGAATTGGGAACACAGTTGCAGTTTAGCACTGCCTATCACCCATAGACGGATGGACAATCCAAGCGAACGATTCAAATCCTCAAGGACATGTTAAGAGCTGTTTTATTAGACAAAGGAGATGAGTGAGAGAAAATTTTACCTCTTATCGAGTTTGCGTATAACAATAGCTATTAGAATACGATTGGAATGGCCCCTTACGAAGCCCTTTACAGAAGAAAGTGTAGATCCCCGCTCTATTGGGACGAAGTAGGCGAGAGAAAAGTTATAGGGCCAGAAGCGATTGAAGAGATGATAGAATCTGTGCGTCAGATTCGTGAGAGGATTAAAGAAGCTCAGAGTCGACAGAAGTCGTACGCCGATAACCGAAGGTCCAAATTAGAATTCGAAGTAGGGAATAAAGTCTTTTTGAAAGTATCCCCTTCAAGAGGAATACACCGTTTCGGTGTAAAAGGAAAGTTAAAGCCTCTTTTTATAGGACCGTTTGAAATCCTTGAGAGAATTGGAGCCGTATCATATAGATTAGCGTTGCCTCCCAGTTTAGGGAATTTGCATAACGTTTTTCACGTGTCGCAATTGAGGAAGTACGTTTTTGATCCAAAGCACGTGATTCGTCAAGAGGATGTGGCTTTGAAGCCAGACTTAAGCTACGAAGAGAAACCCGAGAAAATTCTAGACCGTAAGGTCCAGCAGCTTAGAACGAAGTCGATTCCCTTAGTTAAGATTAAGTGGTGCCATCACGACCTTGAAGAAGCCACATGGGAACTTGAAGAAAAGATGAGAACAAAATATCCCGAGCTGTTTTCTTAAGGATAGTAAATTTCGGGACAAATTTTTTTTAAGGAGATGAGGATGTAATACCCCGAGTTTTCATAAGTCCTTAAGTGCGTTCTAAATGAGTTAATATGCTTATGTCACAGCCCCAAAACCCGAGGGATGGCAAAGCCGGGGTGCGACTAGGGGTTGGATTAAAGAAGCGGGGAAGAAGGGGAATAACTAAGAATGAACAGACATTAATAACAGAATAACTTCTATGAACAAGACATCATTTAAAAGAAAGAGTTGATCTCGAAGGATCACTTGACAAGTTGTTCAAACAGGAACTGAGTTCATTGTACGGGGCTTAGACCCAAAAGATAAATACATTATCTCAAAAGATTGGCAGCGGAAAGCGTAAAGCTTGACATATAGTCCTTTATTCTAATTACGACTTCTTACTCAACATCAACCTCCGCCACTCCCGTCACTCAACCTACACATTTTATAAAACATATGCAGGGCTAAGTACAAAAAGCACTTAGTGGGCACATTGCCGAAAACATATCATAAGTATAGATAAAATCAGGCATCTCATTTCTGTAGCACATCGGGGTTTTTCAATAAAATACTCGTGTCTACTAAACATTTTCTTTCTCATTTTCACAATATAGCTTGCGCAAGCATTTTTCACAGATGTTACGTTCAATCTTGCCCAATAATTATCATCGTGGCTGGCTACCCCTCAACAAGGTACCACACACAACGGCTATTGTGTACACTAATTTTGGATAGCAGTCGGCTAACTCAAAGTCCGATCGTTTTAGTTAGCAGATCGGCTAACTAATAATTCTGAATAGCAGTCAGCTAACTCAGAAGGGTACAAGAGAACTCACATAAAACAAATATTATATGCTCTGATTATCACTTTGAAAACACAATTATCAAAGCTGTAAATAAAGATTTTCGAGCATCTCTCATTTTATTCCGTATATAGAAACCCACCTTACTGATTACAGAACTACTATAGCTTCCGTCTTCTGCCTTCCATCCTATCCTTGGCGCTAACTTCCTCCTTTTATCGTAAATAAACAAACTTTAAAACTCGATCGTAACGATAAAAGAAACAGGAAATCGAAATCGGTTTTAGTCTTTTAGGCCTTTGCACTTTACTACTTTCTTTTTGATTTAACGAATAAACGAGACTCGATCAATTCTCGTTTATAAACTGACCTGGCTCATTACTCGACACTTAGGTCAGTAGATAAATTGAAGTCGATAACTTATAACGACTTAAAAGTTCACAAGGAACGGAGTTGAAAAGGATTCAACTTAAGAAATTAGGTTTACACTTAGTTTCTGCACAAAGCAGAGGTTCTGGAGTTCATACAGAACAGGTTCCTTCGAAACCGGGGATGTGCTCTATACCAAAAGAAAGCCACGGGTGTCTGTTTTACTCTCCAATTTATGGATCTCGATTTCGTTAAGCGAGCTAAAAGTTATGACAGTTTCCGTGAAAGGTCGCAGTTCAGTCCGCGTGAAAACCCTAATGCTCGATAAAACTCGACGCACGATTTCCTAGGTTCGATCAATGCTATTCCACTTTTATTCTTACGAAATTTCCATCTCAAGGCAGTCAATATGTAATATCTTGTATGACAAATTCCTTCATATCTCTCGATTACAAAGTCGACTTATAATTCCTCGTCTTTCAACTAATCCAATTACTAAACCATTTCAATTCGATTTCAATTTCATTCTTTCAACTTCTAACTTATAAACTATAGCTCATATCATCTCGTATCTCGGATGGAAATATCGTCAACTACAATATCATTCGTTTATCAATAACAATCATTAATATCAAATTGGTTTTCCTTATTCGACTTTTCTATCAACACTTAGACTCGTTTCTTCGTCTCTTATCAAAATTCGAACCTTCTTAGAATTCGTTCAAATTTTCCGGTTACGATCATTAACTAACAAGATTAACATATATTCAAATCACAAACCTAAATCATTATTCATTCTCGACTTATCGTTGATTTCTCGTCTCTTAACAAAATTTCAACGTTCTCCGATTTGGCTCAAACTTTCCAATATCGTTCATCATCTATCTAAAATTACTAATACGCAAACCACATACTCAAATCATTAACGAATCTCCACTTATCGACGGGTTTTCGTCTCTTACGATTTTTATTTTATTTTTAGAGAAACAATAAATTATATAATCATCCTCAAACATACTACATCTCATTTCTATTATCATTTCATGCAAATCATAACATATACTACATCAAAACATTACTTCTTCATCTCTTACATTTCTATTTTTATTTTTAGAAAATTACCAATTAATTCATGTGATCATCTATCATCATATAGAACAAGAATCCATTAATCAATCCTCAAGAAAATCGAACTACATCAAACCCCTAATTCTAAAAAAAAAATTCGGTAATCCTAAATAAATTAGGAGGGATGATTTCTTCATGATTTCAATCCATAAAACCATTTCTAAGCATACTATAACATATATTAAATATAGATTCATTATCTTATTCCATCTCCAATATTTCGAAAAAAAATAAAGTTGACGGAAGAGGATTTTTGTTCGGTTCAATCTCGAGAGGAAGCTCTTACATTGTCGAATATGGAATCGGAACTACGATTGATCGGTAAACGAGAGACTTGTGGAGCTTGAGAGAGCGTGAAGAACTCTTTAAATTGAATAAAGTGATAAATATCTCAAAAGGTGATGACTCACATAAATGGCGGTTTGGGGGGGGCAGGTTTAATTGCCGGAAATATCTCGTTTACGGGTCTAGAACGACGTTATAAAATTGAGAAATTAAAACCCTAGATTGTTATGTTTTCGACGAAATCTAATTCGATCGTTAGATTAGAAATAAATCACATACTCGGAAAGCATATTTTGATTTCCGAAATCCAATGAAAAGTCGGAATAAGACAGTCCAAAATTCGCCCGGAAAAATAATAAAACTGACTTTCTCCGGTGAACTCGTATTGAAGAAAAAGTGAATGTAAAGTCTGAAGGTTTTTCGATCTGAGTTTTCGGACGAAAATTTTATCGGACGCGGAAACCTTAATACAATAGTCGTTCGAACGACTTCTGAAATTTATTTTCAAAAACGGACTTCACCTTTAGTCTTAAAATTGAAAATCCTTAACTTAGGCGTGCAAAGCCTTAATTAAAAAAAATTAAATTTTTATTTTAGCGACGGAAGAATTATCTGGGGTATTACATCCTACCCCTCTAACAAGAAATTTCCTCCCGAAATTTGCATACCTTTTCGATCCAAGATCGATAGTGGTTTATCTTCATAACTCAAGTCGGATTCAAGAACAACGTCTTGCTGGTTAATTACGTGCTTAGGATCAAAGACATACTTTCTTAACTGAGATACGTGATACACGTTATGGACACTTTCTAGATTTGGCGGTAAGGCCAATCTATAAGCAACAGGTCTACTTTTTCGAGGATCTCATAAGGTCCTATAAACCTTGGTCTGAGTTTACCCTTAACACCGAATCTAACGATTCTTTTGGATGGTGAAATCTTGAGGAAAATCTTATCCCCAATTTCAAAACTAAGATTGGTTCGACGATCGTCGGCGTAAGACTTCTGTCGGCTCTGGGCCTCTTTCTTTCTAACTCTAATCTATCGAATGATCTCGATCATTTCGCTGACCGCATCGGGTCCTAGGTTCTTTCTTTCACCTACTTCATCCCAATAAAGTGGTGACATACATTTCTTTCCATACAAAGCCTCGTAAGGCGCCATTTGTATTGTCGCTTGATAACTGTTGTTGTACGCAAATTCAACTAATGGCAAGATATCTTCCCAATTCACGCTTCGATCCAATACTACCGTTGTTAACATATCAATGAATATCTGAATCGTTCTCTTGGATTGTCCATCCGTCTGGGGGTGAAAAGCAGTACTAAAGTTAAGTTCGGTACCTAACTCTTTCTGCATTGTGATCCAAAATCTCGAAGTGAATTTGGCATCTCTATCTGATGTTATTGACTTTGGTATTCCGTGCAGACATACAATCTCACGGACATACAACTGTGCTAACTTCTCTGACCCGTAGGTAATCTTAATCGGTAAAAAGTGAGCTGATTTTGTGAGTCTATCAATAACTACCCAGATGGCAGTGTTTCCTCTTCTTGACTTAGGCAAACCTGTCACAAAATCCATAGCTATATCCTCCCATTTCCACTCTGGAATACTTAATGGCTGTAACAACCCATATGGTCTTTGGTGTAGAGCTTTCACTTGTTGACAAGCCAAACATCTTTCTACAAATGAGGCAACGTCTCGTTTCAAGCAGTTCCACCAGAAATTCTTTCTCAAATCTTGATACATCTTCGTAATCCCTGGGTGTGCTATATAAGGCGTATTGTAAGTCTCACTCATGATATCGTTCTTCAATTCGTCATCTTCAGGGATACAAAGTCTGCCTTCGAATAAAATCGCATTATCTGGTGCCTCGGAAAAACTGTCCGGTTTATCCGTTCTTATCCTTAGTCAAAGCTTCTCAATCGACTCGTCCTTTCTCTGCGCACTTATGATTCTTTCTCGTAAGTCTGGTGTAGCTACGAGTGCTGCTATATGGTTTGTTATCGTTTCAGGTGCATTGAGCACTTCTAAGTCCATTTTCTCAAATTCTCGTACAAGAGCTTCTTCCTAAACAAAGAGACATCCTGACTTGGTTGGAGTCTTGCGACTCAGCGCGTCAGCTACCATGTTTGCATTTCCAGGATGATAATTGATACCACAATCATAATCCTTAACTAATTCGAGCCATCTTCTTTGCCTCATATTCAATTCCTTTTGCTCGAAAAGTACTTCAGGCTCTTGTGGTCCGTAAAAATCTCAACCCTAACACCATAGAGATGGTGTCTCCAAATCTTCAGCGCATGCACAACGGCTGCTAGTTCTAAGTCGTGGGTTGGGTACTCAACTTCATGAGGTCGAAGTTGTCGTGAAGCATAAGCTATCACCTTTTCATCCTGCATCAATACACAACCTAATCCATTCTTCGAAGCATCTGTATAGACCACGTATTCCTTATTCGCTTCTGGCAGAGCTAACACTGATGCTGTGGTTAACTTTTCCTTGAGTGTCTGAAAACTCTTCTCGCATTCATCCGTCCATTTATACTTGTTTTCCTTCCGAAGTAGTTGCGTCATAGGTCTAGCAATCGTAGAAAATCCCTCGATGAATCTTCTGTAATAACCGGCTAAACCTAAGAAACTCCTAATTTCGTTCGGACTTGTTGGCGATTTCCAATCGCGTACTGCCTCTACCTTGGCAGGATCTACCTTGATGCCTTCAGCTGATACTATGTGTCCAAGGAACATCACTTCCTTCAGCCAAAACTTGCACTTACTGAATTTGGCGTAAAGCTTCTCAGCTCTAAGCGTTTCTAAAACTATTCTCAAGTGTTCCTCGTGCTCCTTCTCATTCTTGGAGTAGATGAGAATGTCGTCGATGAATACTAAGACGAATTTGTCTAAGTATGGGTGAAAGATTCTATTCATGAGATCCATGAATACTGCGGGAGCGTTAGTCAAACCAAATGGCATAACTAGGAATTCGTAATGGCCATATCTGGTTCGGAATGCAGTCTTAGGTATATCCTCGGGTTTGATTTTCAATTGGTGATACCCAGATCTTAAATCTATTTTTGAAAAGACTCCTGCGCCCTTAAGCTGATCAAAAAGGTCTTCTATCCTTGGCAAGGGATACTTATTCTTAAGGGTAATCTTATTGAGCTCTCGATAGTCTATGCACATCCTCATAGAACCATCCTTCTTTCTGACGAACAAAACAGGTGCTCCCCAAGGTGAAACACTCGGTCTAATGAATCCAAGGTCTAACAACTCTTGCAGCTGGATCTTAAGCTCTTCTAATTCTTTCGGCGCCATCCTATATGGGGCTTCTGATTTGGGGGCCGATCCTGGTTCTAAGTCGATTGAAAAATCTAGGTGACGGTCGGGTGGTAAACCAGATAAACTTTCTGGAAAGACGTCTTCGTATTCGTTAACAATTTTCACGTCTTGAATGATCTTCTCGGCTCCTGGTTCTCCAACTAGGTATACGAGATAAGTCGTGCAATTCTTTTTCTTCATCATCTTCTTGGCTTGTAGGGCGGATATTATCGGTATTCTCTTGCCCATTGCTATCCCATGAAATTCTGTCGGCTTCTTTCCTGGTGGCTGGAAAGAGATTTTCCTTTCGTTGCAGAGAATCCTGGCATAATTCTCAGACAACCAGTCCATTCCTAAGATTATATCTACGTCCCACATTATCATAACGTTCAAGTTGTTCGCCTTAACCTTAATAGTTCCAATTTCTAATTCTAAGTTAGAGCAAACATGCGTGGAAGTAGTGATCTCTCCTGAAGGTGTAGCTACTCTCATAGCGTGTTCAGCTCGTACAGGTCTGATGTCTAAGTTATCCGCACACGAACCAGCAATAAAAGAATGCGATGCGCTAGTATCAAACAGTATCTTAATAGGGATATTGTGAAGTTTACCCATACCTGCTTGGTTTCCTTTTTCTTTATTCTGCACACCATGTTTGATCGCACATGCCCTTGCATTTTGTTGCTGTTGAGCGTGCTGCTGCGGCTGCGCTTGAATCGCCCTTAAAGGCTGGGGCTGTCCACACTGATTCTATCTTGCCCCTTGCAGTGGCTTCGGACACTCTCTCTTCATATGCCCTTTCTGTCCGCAGTTAAAGCAAACACCCATGCCTGCTTGACAGACACCGGGATGCGTCCTATTACACTTAGGACAGAAAGGAATGGTAACCCTCCTTGGGTTATTACTTCCTTGGTTGAAATTCTTTTGTTGTCCTTGTGGCTGATTCTGCTGGTTATTTCCTCCCCCCGGCCCTGTTCGATTATTTCCTTGTAAGTACAGTCCCGACTGACTGTTTCCTTGCCATGGCTTCTTGCCAAAATTGTTATTCGGGTTAGGCTGCTGAAAGCCTTGCTGATTGCCACTCCTTTGGTTCCCTTGGTTATTGTAGTTCTGATTATAGCCACTGATATTTCCCCCTTCCCATTTTCTTTTCCCTTGGTAGTTGCTATTGTTGTTGTTGTAATAGCTTCGGTTTTGATTCTGGCTTGGGGCTGGTGCGGTTGTTATTGCTTTCCTTTCATTAGGCACTACGGCCTCCATCTCTAGGGCTCGCCCTAAAACTTCAGTGTAGCTCAGTCCTCCATGACTGGCTAACGCAATTCCAAACTCATGCTTCAGTCCCCCACGGAACTTCTTTGCTATCTTTTCTTTGGTGTCAACCTGAGCAGGTGCATACCTTGACAATTCACAAAACTTGGCATCATACTCAGTTACTGTCATCTTTCTTTGTTTTAAATTATAGAACTCAGCCTCTTTCTAAGCTCTATAGGTCTTAGGCACGTACTTATCGTACAATGCTTCCTTGAATTCTTTCCAGGTAAAACGAGCCAGGTGCTTCGCGGGTATAACCTTCTGCCGAGCTTCTCACCAGTTGTCAGCTGGTCCGGAAAGCTGGAACGCAACACACAACAGTCGCTCCTCATCATTACATCTGAGGAGTTTGAAAATCCTTTCAATAGATCGCACCCAAAGCTCAGCATCGCTTGGGCTACCAGATCCGTTGAACACAGGTGGGTTACGTTTAAGGAACAAGTCCTCAATGTCACGACGGGGTGGTGGTGGAAGTAGTGATGGTGATGGTGGTGGAGGGGTATCATGATGTTCATGTTCTTCCTCCCTTTCATTTCGTGCTTGACGTCTTCCACGTCCCCTGGGTCTACCAGGTCCTCTTCGATTGTTAACTACTCTTGGCGGCCTTTTTTTTTTGAAACTATAAGACAAAACTCTCATTAGCACCTTACTTTTAAGCCTTCTTTTACTTACTAACCCTTTTCCCAACTTATACAAGTTCATGGAAAAGAAAACAGACCATAGCTTCGATACTTAGCTCTTTAAACTTTTAACTTCTCTGTTTAAACTAGAATATTCATCTAAACTTTTTCTTCTAATCGCATTTAGAAGAAACTTTTCATAAGATCAAAGCCCACTCTCGGGTCATCATATATATATTATATATATACACGTCAAAAAGAATATTGTTTTTGCCTCTAACGAGGACTTATACAAAAAGTTAGACTACGACTAGTCTAAACTAGGCTAACTGCCTATCTATGTACCGGGTGCACTAACAAGTTGTATCTCCGTATCTACTGGAAGTACTAGAACGGAAACGATCCCAAAAACTTCGTATCCGTTTAGAGTACTACAAAAGGAAGTCTACTGATCCGACTATGCACAAGACAAAAAGAAACTTCTACTACTACTACGCGTCTAAGATGCTATGCTCAACAAGCTGCAGTCGAGTCACTACTGCCCTCTACGGCTTGCAACTCCTCGGGGTCCTCCTCCGGATCCTCCTCAGGGTCCTCCTCCATCGGGTCCTCCTCAGGATGCTCCTCCGGATCCTCCTCAGAATTTGTACCAAAGACAAGCTGAAGTGCCTCGTCAACCCTCAAAGTAGTGTCGTCCAAAAGTGTAAGTGGTGGTGGTGAAGGCACATCTGAAGTAGTCCTCTCGGAGTCTTAAACCAAGTAGTCCGAGCTGGACATTATTGTACGCTTCTTCAGGGGAAGAAGGTGCTCAGAAAGTGAACAAGACGCATACACCTCTGCAGAACGGGCCCTAGATGGCCCCACCTCAAACTGTCCTATGACTCTCGTCCACTCAGCACAAATCTCCTCAAGTGGGGTAAGAGGAGATGGTAACTCAAGCATCGCAGCAAGCTCTGCGTCTCTCTCTAAGTACTCGTCTCCTAGAACTAACCCATCACTAGGTGAAAGCACTGGCGACAGCTCCAACAGTGCGGCAAACTCTGGGTCTAGGGCTAATGGTTCGGGCTCAAAATCGGGCACAGACTCTGTCGGAACGTGAAGGTAGGGAAGGTGCTCCTGTACCGGAATAGTCCACATAACCCGACTATGAAAGAATTGCCTATGTATGGCTAGAGCGAACTCAAAAAAGTCGTCGATCGGCTCGGGGTCGTCACCGATCAGTGCAATGTGGTACCAGGCTATGGCATGTGCCCGACCATGCCACTCGTCGGGCAGCCGTACAGTCAGATTGGCTATCGCCTGATGCTCAGAGACAAAGTGATGGGCTGCGTAGAAGCGTGCAGCGAAGTCACTAACCAATTGCCCGATATCATGGTTCGGGTCCACCTCATAGTCGTAGTACTCGTCTAAGATCTCGTCCACTACTGTATGCTGTCTCAAGGATCGACTCTTTTGAGCCGTAACACGTGTAGCAGGCATCCTACAAAGTTTTTTAAGATAACACGGATCAGTAACTAGTAGGATAATTAACATATCTTAAAGAAATTCTTAAATTACAATTAGAATATTCCATTATTCAAAATCGCAATACTTAAATCACTTAATCACTGCTTATCTTAATCATCTAGCAATTTTAAGAAATTTCACTCGAACAATACATACAAACAAAACTATTTCTCACGATTTCTTTCCATTCTTTCATCTTATCAACTTATTTATTCTTATTCTTCTTATTATTCTTTATTTTATTACCTTAAAAGGAAATTCTTACGGCTTTCATTTCAAAAACAAGTCAACTCCAACGTGTCTGTTGTTCATGTCACTTTACGCACGTGACATTCGTTTATTCGCTTTGATTCCCTTTATTCTGTTCTTTCCGATCCGATCGTTTCTTGAATATTTTGAAACCAACATTTCTTAGAACGTCTATGTTCTCAAAGAATCTGGAAGGCCTTAAAATTCGTCTAAATTCTCATGCCAACAAACATTTCAATTAAAGAAATTACATCTCACATAATCTCACATACTTTCACATAGTATAGCATTCATGCTTTCACATAGTTCACGTAATATCACAAAATATAACTTTTATACTTTAATCACATTCATACTTGGCACTTATTCACATCATACTTGGCATACTTTATTCACAAATTCTTGCATACTTAATCAAAAATTTCTTCTTAAAAGAAATCATACTTCTGAAATTCTTTCCTTACTTTTCTTCTTTGGTTGAGTCGACGTAGCGGGAGGTTGAGTTGTCTTCTACACTTTTAAACTTAGTGTTGCGACCTAACTTTACTTGAAAGAAGACTTAGGTGTAGCGTATATACAAATACTCTATCTTACTACTCGAAAGAAACTTGTATGCAGAGCAGAAACAATTGCTCTGATACCACTCTGTCACAGCCCCAAATCCTGAGGGACGGCAAAGTCGGGGTGCGACTAGGGGTTGGATTAAAGAAGCGGGGAAAAAGGGGAATAAGAATGAACAGACATTAATAACAGAATAACTTCTATGAACAAGACATCATTTAAAAGAAAGAGTTGAACTCGAAGGATCACTCGACAAGTTGTTCAAACAGGAACTGAGTTCATTGTATGGGGCTTAGACCTAAAAGATAGATACATTATCTCAAAAGATTGGCAGCGGAAAGCGTAAAGCTTGACATACAGTCCTTTATTCTAATTACGACTTCTTACTCAACATCAACCTCCGCCGCTCTCGTCACTCAGCCTGCACATTTTATAAAACATATGCAGGGCTAAGTACAAAAAGCACTTAGTGGGCACATTGCCGAAAATATATCATAAGTATAGATAAATCAGGCATCTCATTTCTGTAGCACATCGTGGTTTTTCAATAAAATACCCGTGTCTACTAAACATTTTCTTTCTCATTTTGACAATATAGCTTGCGCAAGCATTTTTCTCAGATGTTAAGTTCAATCTTGCCGATTAATTATCACTGTGGCTGGCTACCCCTCAACAGGGTTCAACACACAACGGCTATTGTGTACACTAACTTTGGATAGCAGTCGGCTAACTCAAAGTCCGATCGTTTTAGTTAGCAGGTCGGCTAATTAATAATTCTGGATAGCAGTCGGCTAACTCAGAAGGGTACAAGAGAACTCACATAAAACAAATATTTCATGCTCTGATTATCACTTTGAAAACACAATTATCAAAGCTGTAAATAAAGATTTTCGAGCATCGCTCATTTTATTTCGTGTATAGAAAAGCCCACCTTACTGATTACAGAACTACTATAGCTTCCATCTTCTGTCCTATCCTTGGCGCTGACTTCCTCCTTTTATCGTAAATAAACAAACTTTAAAACTCGATCGTAACGATAAAAGAAACAGGAAATCGAAATCGGTTTTAGTCTTTTAGGCCTTTGCACTTTACTACTTTCTTTTTGATTTAACGAATAAACGAGACTCGATCAATTCTCGTTTATAAACTGACCTGGCTCATTACTCGACACTTAGGTCAGTAGATAAATTGAAGTCGATAACTTATAACGACTTAAAAGTTCACAAGGAACGGAGTTGAAAAGGATTCAACTTAAGAAATTAGGTTTACACTTAGTTTCTGCACAAAGCAGAGGTTCTGGAGTTCATACAGAACAGGTTCCTTCGAAACAGGGGATATGGTCTGTACTAAAAGAAAGCCACAGGTGTCTAGTTTACTCTCCAATTTACGGATCTCGATTTCGTTAAGGGAGCTAAAAGTTATGACAGTTTCCGTGAAAGGTCGTAGTTGAGTCCGCGTGAAAACCCTAATGCTCGATAAAACTCGACGCACGATTCCCTAGGTTCGATCAATGCTATTCCACTTTTATTCTTACGAAATTTCCATCTCAAGGTAGTCAATACGTAATATCTTGTATGACAAATTCCTTCATATCTCTCGATTACAAACTCGACGTATAATTCCTCGTCTTTCAACTAATCCAATTACTAAACCATTTCAATTTGATTTCAAATTCATTCTTTCAACTTCTAACTTATAAACTATAACTCATATCATCTCGTATCTCGGATGGAAATATCGTCAACTACAATATCGTTCATTTATCAATAACAATCATTAATATCAAATTGGTTTTCCTTATTCGACTTTTCTATCGACACTTAGACTCGTTTCTTCGTCTCTTATCAAAATTCGAACCTTCTTAGAATTCGTTCAAATTTTCCGGTTACGATCATTAACTAACAAGATTAACATATATTCAAATCACAAACCTAAATCATTAATCATTCTCGACTTATTGACGATTTCTCGTCTCTTAATAAAATTTCAACGTTCTCCGATTTGGCTCAAACTTTCCAATATCGTTCATCATCTATCTAGAATTACTAATACGCAAACCACATACTCAAATCATTAACGAATCTCCACTTATCGAAGGGTTTTCGTCTCTTACGATTTTTATTTTATTTTTAGAAAAATTCCAATAAATTATATAATCATTTTCAAACATACTACATCTCATTTCTATTATCATTTCATGCAAATCATAACATATACTACATCAAAACATTACTTCTTCATCTCTTACATTTCTATTTTTATTTTTAGAAAATTACCAATTAATTCATGTGATCATCTATCATCATATAGAACAAGAATCCGTTAATCAATCCTCAAGAAAATCGAACTACATCAAACCCCTAATTCTAAAAAAAAATTTGGTAATCCTAAATAAATTAGGAGGGATGATTTCTTCATGATTTCAATCCATAAAACCATTCCTAAGCATACTATAACATATATTAAACATAGATTCATCATCTTATTCCATCTCCAATATTTCGAAAAAAATAAAGTTGAGGGAAAAGGATTTTTGTTCGGTTCAATCTCGAGAGGAAGCTCTTACCTTGTCGAATATGGAATCGGAACTAAGATTGATCGGTAGACGAGAGACTTGTGGAGCTTGAGAGAGCTTGAAGAACTCTTTAATGGAAGAAAGTGAGAGAGAAATGAGAGAGGAGGTGGTGGCGGTAAGGAGGAGGGAGAGAGAGGTGATGACTAAGGTTAATACTATTGAATAAAGTGATAAATATCTCAAAAGGTGATGACTCACATATATGGCGGTTTGGGGGGGGGGGGGGGGGTTTAATTGCAGGAAATATCTCGTTTACGGGTCTAGAACGACGTTATAAAATCGAGAAATTAAAACCCTAGATGGTTACGTTTTTGACGAAATCTAATTCAACCGTAAGGAGGAGCATCGATTTAATTTTCTAAAGTAAGTTTATTTATTTATTTGATTACTTGTATATATGTAATCTCCCTAATCTCTAAAGAAAAAGATGCATGCATGATTTAAATTTATGCTTAGGCAAAACTAGGTTTTCGATGTGAGATTCGAGTGAGGAATCGATAGAAGAATTAAACCCTAGGAATTAATCTATGGTTAAAAGAGAAAAGAAATTAAATTCCCTAAAATCCTGTTAAAACCGAAAATTAGGCAAAAATAGGAAAATTTGTTTTTCTTGAGTATTTGATAATTTGATGATTGATTTGTGTTTATGAGTATATGTTGAATGAGTGTATGTGCATGAAAATTTGAGAAATTATTTATCCTAAATTGTTGTTCAATACCGTGATTTTTGTGCATAAGGAGGAGAAATTATTTTGATTATTTTGTTGATGATTTGATGATGTTTTGAGCATGAGATAATTATGAGTTTATGATGATCTAATCCTTTATGTTGTATTGATGAGAAAATCGATATATATATATATATATATATATATATATATATATATATATATATATATATATATATATGCATAATTTTAGAGAAAATGATGTTTATGATGATTTTGATGATTTTGATAGTATGATGTTTGAGAAGCATGTTGTGTGAAAATTTTGAATAATAGATGTTAGTAGAATTAAATGAGATGAAAAGAATGAATTTTAAGCATAAAAATGAGGTAAAAATCGAAAGGAATGAGAAAGAATACCTAGTGTGTGTTCTAGGTGTTCTTGGTGAAAAATATGAGTTTTTGAATATGTGTTCTAGGTGTTCTTGGTGTTTATTTGAAGATTTGAATATCATTAAAATTAATTCTAAAAGAAATTAATTATTAAAATAATAAAATATTCAAGATATTTGTGAGAATAAAGATTAAATAGAAAAAAAAAAGAGAAAAAGAATTTTTAATTGAGTAATGAGTCATAAATTAGAAAATAATAAAGAAAAATAATTTCTTTATTAAATAATTAAAGATTAAGAGAAAGAGTTAATCGAGTTAAATAAATCGAGATTAGAGAAATTAATAATCGAGAATTAGATAAAGGAGAATTAGAAGTCGTAATAAATGAGAAATAGAAGACGTGATAGAATTAAAGAAATAGAGTTAGGAATCGAGTATGAAAATTGAGTCGAGTAATTGAGAATTAAGTCGTTTGAATAAATGAGAAATAACGAGAATAATAAATAATAATTATAGAGTCGAGTATAAGTAATCAATGAGAAGCTTTAAACCGAGTATGAGTTTAATTATCCGAATGATATTAAATTAGTCGAGAAGTTTGAAGTTTAATAATAAAGTTAGAGCAAATTAACTAAAATAAGAATTTCTTCATTAAATAAAAATAATAGAATATGAGAATAATAAGTTGAGTCGAGCTTAGAAAATAAATAAAGAAATAAGTCGAGTAAGAGAAACTATGAGATTAGAGTCGAGTAAGAATTATTTGAGCAAACTAAAGTAATTAATTGAGAAAGGTTATAAAAAGAGAATAAGATTTAATAATAGTTCTTTTGAGAATCGAATTTATAAATAATAAGTGTTTGAGTATTTGTTTATGAATATTATGCCGAGTAATGATTATTAAGTAATGTTCGAATAAGTCAATTGAGTTTGATTTTCAAATTGTTTTAAAAGAGTCGAGGAAATTATAGAGATAATAATTTAAAAATCGAGTTTTAAGACAAAGTTAAGAGTCGAGTTATAAATAGAAAATGAATTTTTATTTCAATAAGAGTTTAATTAAAAGAAAAAGAGAAATAGTAATAGAAGCGTAAGTAATAGTACGTATGCGAATACGTATAAGTAGTTGAGAAAAGACGACGTCTTTGGAAATAACGTCGTATATTGAGTTAAGAAATATTAAATGATTATTTGAGCTTTAATCCAAGAAAACTTTTATTATTTGAATTAATGTCTTTTCCAAAACTAGAGTCGAGTAATGACGAGTAATTGTTAATATGACTTGAAGTGTGAATCGAGTTTGAGATAATACGTTTGTTTAAATTCCAATTTAAAATTATGATGATTGATTGAAATTCTATGTTGAATTAAATACGTTTGAGTAGACTTATGTGATTAAACATAATTGAATATGCTTAACTAAATCTATATGCTTGAGTAAAATATCTATGCTTTGATTATAATGAAATGATTGTTCAAATTGTTGAGAATGCGTGCTCATGACGAGAATGATGTTCATATAATTGAGTATTTAATTGAGAACGTGAGTAAAGATTCGAATAATGAAGTTTAGATGATTAACGTTTCAAGAAATGCTAAGACATTAGCAAATATCATTAACCAATTAACGAGTAGCATTAATTATTTAGAAACGAGAATGTTAGATACAATAATTAGTAACCGAGTAGAGTGAGAACCGAGAACGAGAATGTTAGATACAATAATACAAGTAAAACTGTTTTCACTGCATTAATACTTGTGATGCTACGGAAAGGCAAGTTCAATTGATATAGCTCTAAGAGCAAAGTTTCAAATGTTTTGGCATGTGTTCACTGAGTACAAAGTACTCAGCCCTGCATGTATTTCTGAACGTGCAGGTTAGCGGGATGCGGATGGAGAGGACAGCTTGGTGGTGTGGTATGAATATGTTTTGTTGATCGAGTCGAAAGTTAGACTGGCAATTGCATGTCTTCATACATGTAGTTGTTGGGTTTGAGTCGAGGATTCCGCTGCAATACAATGCTTTTGTTTATTGAAGTCTTTTGGATATTATACTCTGATACATGTTCTAATTCCGAGCGATGTGCTCGATACTAATTCTGTTTTTGATGAACCTCGTTTCTTGTTGACTTGAAATACTTGTTCCCATTCAAACTTGATATGTAAATTATTTCGTGCTCGTTGGTTGAATCGATTTATCCTTGAAATCATGTCTTGAATGTTACAGCTTTCTGTTGATACTCCCTTGTTTCCCCGAGCATGCTTCCCTTTATTTGAGTTGAGTGATGGATGGTTTAGTAGTGTTAGTGTTCGCATCGTCGCACCTCGGGAGTCGGGGTGTGACATTGCCTGTGGACGAGCATGCGAAAAATCCACCATAATCTTCTCACTTGCAATAACAAAAGTTTCGAATGAATCATCACATATAGAGTTTATACCATCATGCTCCTCAGAAAGAACATGAATTACCAAGAGAGAATCAGTGAAAACATGAATAGTCCCAATATCATGTTCTAGACCAAAAATAATACAAGTGAATCAACTAAAATGTATCTACTATTAGATGCTCGCAAGAGAATAAGATCCTATGTAGTACAATAAGCTAACCCAAGTCGTATCACAAGGAAGGCTTAACAGGGCAATGCATTCATGCTAACACGAATTGTTAAAATGAACCTAAACATTCTAATCATTTTTGTTGGATTTTTATAGTTAGGAATACTTAATAACTTAAGTTAAACAGAAATTTAAGAAATGCAAGCATCTAGGATTAAAGTACTTCTATTTGGAATTGACAAAATAAGGGACTAGAATGCTCAGTCGATTAATTCATTCACTTAATAACATTAATGGAGTTCCCTATCTACTAAGTTTCGTATTCATAGACTTGAATTACACCAACGGAATTTAGAAAACATGCTCAACAATTAATCTATGCGTCTCCAATTAAGATTAACTCTATTTCAACCACGATTTCTAATGAAATCATCTCTCGATCTCATTCATTACTAAAACAATCAAACATTGATCAAGTGTTCGAAAGAAACTACAACCAATTGAAATAGACAACGAGCATTTACATTCCACAGTAATAAAACAATCCCAAGTCGAAGAACTAAGTCTTAGACTATTAAATCTAGTTCATAATGTAGAAAATGAAAGTAAGACAAATACTGGAAATAAACATTTTATAAACGAAAATAAAAATTCTTACAAAGTGCTACGGAATCCAACGATCATCCAAATGCTAGAAACTAAAATAAAGTAGGAATTGTTTGAACAAAGGAAACTGAAAAGTAAATCTACAGAGTCTTTTTTCTCTCCTCTCCTAAACTAGCGAGAGGGAGAGAGTGGAATGATAGAGCCCCAAAAAATCCCTTTTAAAATCTGCCCAATAACCAGTTAAAAACGTAAGTTTTCTTCAAAAACCGCTCGTCCCGCTCCAGCGGGGTTCTTCTTTGCTTCACGTTTCCCGCGCCGGCGGGAACTATTTTGTTGAAATCTGCTCCCCCGTCGGCAAGAATCCCCGCGGCAGCGGGTGAACTTTTCAACTTCAAGTTCTTCTTTCTCACTTTTGCTCATTTTTCTATCTTTCGATCAATGATGCTTCTTCGTTGAATACTTGCGTACCTAAACACCAAATCACCAAACACGAAACATACGACCATAACTTGTGATAAAAATGAACAAAAACATGCAAAACAAACAAAAATAATACAGCGAAAGAAACACAAATATGAACTAAACAACAAGCAACTGCCCTTCAATTTTCCCATATGCACAATACCCGTAGCTTCCGCCGAACGAGCAAGTGCTGCAACCACAATTCCATTTTGATCAAAATAATCAAACCCACCACAATTATATTCATACCACTCTTAAGAGCAACATCGATATTCATCCTTGGAACACGAAACTTCGACGGCTTCCATTTGATATCTTGTCACACCCCAAAATCCGGTGTGTAGGAACGACCAGACTCCATTGGAATGTGAAGGTGAAATTATCAACTGAACATACCATTACTGTCACAACTCAACCCGAGATGTAACCAAACACTAACTCAATTGATTTAAGAATGTGAAACCAACAAATAAAACTTATCTTAACAATGAATTTATGCTCAGGAATAGGGAAATAAGGTTTGAAAGCAGTAACGAATATGAACATGCTTCTAAATTGATTGTCCCGATACGAGTTCTGGTGTATGGGGGGGAGGGGAATACACTAGATAGGAATTTTAAAAACAACCCCCTGATAAAAACCACAACTGAGTAAAAGGACTCAGTTCGAATCACAACTGAGTAAGAAAACTCAGCTGGAAGAGTGGTGCTGTGCGGAATGTGGTGGATACAAAAACTAACTCGTATAAAACAACTCACGCTCAGATGCAAGGTCGGTCAACAACCAAATCAGTTGAAATATAAAGATGCAGTTTTGAGTGCTGGTTAGTTGGTCAGTTGGATATGCAAAAAGTAACTGAACTGAAAACACAAACACACAAAGGATTTACGTGGTTCGGAGAGAACTCCTACGTCCACGGGGAGTTGTGAGTCCACACAACTCAGTCCAAGTTCTTTAGGACAGTTACCACAAAGCTTACGCGGGCTTTGCAACCGTTCAGATAATTTTGCGGGTACTTATCAACCTTACAGATAAGTTTACGGGTACTTATCAACCTTTCTACTCAATTTCGGGAAGAGCAGGATCCTAACAACCTTTTTAGGGGATGTGTATAAGGGTGGGGTTTCCAACTACTAGCTCTAACAAAGAAGTGAGCTAGGATCTAAGCTTGAACAAATAAAGACTCAAACTAAGATCGAAAACACCAAGATAGATTCTAACACTCTATGAACTCTCAACTAGTGATGTTCTTAGAGAATAATTGCAGTTTAGCTTGTGTGCAGGATATTGTCTTTCTTTTGCTCTTTAGTCTCTTCTCGCACTTGTCTGTCTTCTGTGTGTTGTATCTTGATGAATGAATGAAGGCCTCTATTTATAGGTGGAGAGAATCAACTAGCCGTTGGATGAGCCGTTGATCTCTGTTCTGTGAAAGCGATGGCTTGTCTCTCATCTCTGCAGATTTTCCCGACTTGGCAACTGTGGACTTCTGCTTTTTTTCTGAGACAGCCTTGTGTTGGGCCAAATGAGGTAATGACAGAACGTCAAACCTTCACGTGACTTCCTATTTGAAATTCAAATCTCAACCTTTATCTTTCAACATTGATTAGTCGGTTGAGAAGTTTGGTCTTCATCCGAGTGGTCTTCAGCTGATGTTCCATCTGTCGCTATCTTCATTTGACATTCTGTCTGAAGAGGAACAGTTGAACCCTCAGCTGCCTGGAACTTTATGTTGTCGATCTATCGGATTGAGTCTTGCAACTGATGTTCCATCAGAACAGTTGGCTTGAATGCTCAGTTGTCTTTCTTACATCTGATGTTCCATATCCGATCAGTTGGCTTGAACGCTCAATTGTCTTTCTTACATCTGATGTTCTATCCGAGTAAAGCCATGTTGTCGTCTTCAGCTGGAGTCCTGTAAAGATAAAATCTGAACCTTTCTCAAACAGCAAGACTAAATACTAACATTGGGATATGACAACATCTACTCGGTTGGGGTCAGTTGATTTTGGAATCAGTCAAAACTTTACTAAATTTCCCAACAATTTTCCCCTTTTTCATGATGTCAAAACCCTACTGATCTAAACCCTACTGACCTATCTAAAATCTCAGCTGAAATTCTAGACAGTCTATAAGATTAAACATCAAAGGGTTAGCGCAGTTATAACATGGTATTGAAATAACTTTGCGATTCAGAGCTTGGACAACTAGAGATTGTATGTCAAGGTGAATCGGATAAATGATGAAAGTTTTCATTACAACTAATGTGTTTACACAGATAAGCACAAAAAGAAAATAAAAAAAAAAAACATCAGTTGCTCAAAAACTCTAACTTGGCTAATACTTCAGCCCATACTTACTGAAAATCCTGACAATAATATCTCTTTTTGCATCTGACTCCTTTGAAATATCTATTCCATGTTCCTGACACACTCTTCTTGCTTTGCTTGCGATCTTCTGCCTGTTCGGATTTCTTGTGTCTGGAATGAATGGAGGAAGATATGTAACCTTCTGAGGGACGGGGACGGTGTTCATATCCAGCTTTGCATCAATCATTGCTTGCCTGAACTAGTTGAACATGCCTGGATCCCCAGAGTGTAGCTCAGTTAGGGCTTCCTTGAATGCTTTCCTCGAATCCTCAGTTGAGTACACCTTCCTATAGTAGAAATCATTCACAAACTCTTGCTTGAATGATTCCCAATCGTCATTCCATTCAGCTGGCATCCACTTGTCAACATGCCTGAAGCGACTTTGAAGCTTGATCTTTCCAGGCAGTCTTTGTTGTTTCAGTCTTGCTTCAGCCTTCACCTAATGTTTTTCAATTCGTCGTCGGCATCGAGAGGCAACATTCCTATCCAAGTTGTTGGTAACCTTGGCAAGCTCTTCTTCAAATTTGTTGACTCTTGTAGCTTGGTTGGCTGCGAACTTCTTGATCCATTCAGAATTCATGTAGTCCTTCTCCGGAAAATCCATAGCCTTAGCAGCAGCAATACACTCTTCGGTTGTAATACCGTCGAGTTCAGCATCGAGCTCGACTGCAATCTCGGCTATGGAGTTGTAGAAAACTCCATACTCCTCTGCTTGCTCCATGTCCTTCGCCATTTCTTCTCCGCCGACAACAATGGATTTCAGTTGTTGTTGTTTCTTGTCGGTTGGCTTCGGAGCAGACTTCTTCTTCGGAGCTGTCTTCTTCTTCAGCTGAGATTCCTTCCCGGCTGGTATCTCTTTTTCAGCTTCTTACCTCTCAACTTCCTGGGTCTCATCTTCCCCAATCTCATCTTCCTCCTTTTTGGCATCAGCAACAAGGCTTGCGACTGAGCCATCCAGAGAGGTGAGTTTCAGTTCAGCTTGTTGAATCCGGTTGAAGAGTTCATCAACTGCGCATTCCACATCAACCTTCTTCACCAATTCCTTGTCACGGCACTCTTCATCAGCTTTCTGCATTGCAGCGAAGGTTTCAGTGACTTTGGTTTGGAAAGCGACGAACTCATCCCATCTGGATTCGAACCGAGAATCCCATTCTTGGTCTTGAGTTTGTTGAGATTTGGCAAGATTTGATTTAGAGATGGACTTGAATACGTTCAGTTCTGATTTGATTCCCAGAACGGTTGTCTTCAGGTCGGTGATGTCTTTGCTGGTGGATGTTGAAAGATTATCCAGCTTCATCTTCATCACATCACGCTCTTCCTGCAGCTTCCTGTGCTTTTCCTCCTGAGCTTCCATTATCCTCAGTTGTTCTTCTTTGTTGAGCTGGATGTTGGCAAGCATCTCCTTCCTCAGCTAATTGACCCTCTCAGCGATCAGCTCGCAAATTTCATCTGACGAGGGTGCTGGCTGTTCAGCTCGAGCTGGCTATTCAACAGTAACCATGGCTTGGCGATTGGCCAGGTACTGTTGAAGCTCCTCTTCCTCCTGCTTGGCTGCTGCGGCGGCTGTGTCAAGGTCATCAACAAAATCAGCAGACTTGGTTAGCATGTTGTCAAGGAAGGCGACATAATCTTCTTCGGCTGTCTCCCTTGTGTCTCTTCCTTCTGCCTTGCTGATATCCAGTCGACGAGTCAGCAGTGCAACCTTGTTGTTGTACGCAACTTCAAGGTTGGTGTAGTTGAAGTATTCCCTTATTCGCAACTCATCTACCTTGAGCTGGTTCCAGCTGTGTATCCTGATGGTATCTTCCTTGACATACCAGTGGCTGAATATGATGGTGAATTGATACAACAGCTCAGTTCCAAGCGTGGCAAAAAAGGGCATGTCGCGCGCCTCGGAGAACATTCCGATCAGTTTCTGAAAGTAGTATGCCAACTTGCCTTTATGTTCCAGCTCGACGATCAGCTTCTTCGTCGATGGGGGAGGGAGAGAGATTTTCATAAGGGATCAGTTCAAGGGTTTCCTCAACATTGGCCAAAGAAGTGGTCTAAATGTTGGCATCGAGCAGGGAGCTTGGAATTTCTGACTGTGTGGGGATGTTGGCATCGAGAGGTTCCTCAACATTGGCCGAAGAAGTGGTCTCAATGTTGGCATCGAGCGGGGAGCTCGGAATTTCTGGCTGAGAGTCGGTTGTGAGAACCTCTTTGGGCTGTACAGCATCAGCTCCTGCCGTGGGGGAGGTTGGAATATCATCGGATTCCTGGGATTAAGAAGATGCATCCGAGGAGATGTTCGACTCATTTTCTGGATCAGTTTCCATCCCTTCTGTCACATCTTGATGGGGAGAGTTCTCTGTCCTTATTTCACTTTCACGAGGAACAATCTTGAAAGCGTCCTTGTCAACTGAGTGACTCGACTCAGATAGTTCCTCCTCAGCTGGTTTGGCAATTGACTTCTTCTTGATGCGAAGCCTCAATTTCTTCTTACCTAGCTCTTCCTCTTTCTCCTTATCTGACTCACTCTGAGTCAGCGTGCAGCTGTTGATTTTGAAGTGCGGCCGGCAGCTGGAGGCAGCTCCTCAGCTGTATCTTTTTCCTCAGCTAATTTCACAGCTTCCCTTTTCTCTTTGGAAGTATAAACACTCTGAATCACATCCAGAGCCTTCTTGGCTGTTGGGAAGAGAATCTGTCTCTTGACTGGGATCTCCTCACAATCTTCCCACACCATGTTCTGATCCTTCGTGGCAAGAAGGATCAGGGCAGAGATTTTGACTCCGAAGTTGAGAGTTCCCTTAACACTCAACAACTTCTCTCCAGAGTTAGTTGTGGTTTCTGTAATCTTCTGCTTCTCCATTGTCAACTGGTGTTCGAATTATTTGAACCAGTTGATGTTGTGCTTGTGCCTGTGCTCCAAAGCTATCAGCTGCTTGAGCTTTGGTCGGCTAATATCTCCAAAAGCTCCGTTGTATCCGAAGATAACCTTGGATACAACATCGAACAGAAGTTGATGCTCGGGCTTCAACTTCATTCGCTGCATGTTGCTCCTCAATTTTTCTGCAGTAATGAGAGCATTCTCCAGAAATTGATCGGCATCTGCATCTATGATGTTCTCGATGGTGTCCGTGGCGGTCAGATTTGGTGGAATAATGGAGCGTAGCATATCGGAAACTGGTATGGAGACGGTGACATGGCGGATGGTTCTG
This sequence comes from Schizonepeta tenuifolia, assembly GCA_029490685.1. NCBI lineage: Eukaryota > Viridiplantae > Streptophyta > Magnoliopsida > Lamiales > Lamiaceae > Schizonepeta > Schizonepeta tenuifolia. The sequence goes on along the minus strand of CM055959.1, from coordinate 39,723,207 downwards.
GCAGGGATGTCTCGCTGACGACCGGAGATTTCTGAAACGAGGCCATCTCGACTGTTGATGGGAGTTTTCAGGTTTAAGTAGAATTCTCTGACCTGTCGCCTGAGAAGGTGAGTGGGGAAAAAGCGTCGCCCACTCAAGAAGGCCGTTTTCCCTGAGAAAATCGGCGAGGGGGGATAACACCGGCTAGTCCAGTGCTTCTTCCGACAGAATTTGCTCGAAGTGGATTTTGGATAACATCATCTCAAAAGATTCCTCGAACGATAACGGGAAAAGGGCTGGTCCAGAAGATGCCACCTTCTTTCCTTGCGAAGAAGCTTTTGGTGCCATTTAATATTGCAGAGTAGTTTATATAGAGAGAAGAAAACAGGAACTTAGTCGAAAATGGCGAAACAGAGTTAGAGACGAAGATGAACAGTTACGCAGATAATCACAGGAATAGAAGGTAAGAAATCACTTCCTGATTTTCCGCCTTTTATAGGTTATTGGGTCGTTTGAAATCGACGGCCAAGGTTGAATGGCGCGATTCCATCAACGGTTGAGATATCGCGACTGTTGACTACCTTTGACTGATGTTGAATTCCGAGTTCCAATACCCGCGCGTGAGAAGGTGAACTGTTTTTATGTCAGCCCAGTCGCACTATAAAATAAGGCTATTGATGTTCAGCCGTACTTTACATTAAATGCGCTATGATGGCTATTTTAATCTAACTGACATGCTCAGGAATGTTTGAATTTATTTCAAACATTCTCATTTAAGACACAAACACCTTCAGCCATAAATGATACCTGCCAGCTGATGTCGGAATCAGTTGTGTTCCAATGTTGTGGCATACCATCAGCTGACTCGAGTTCGTCTGTTCAGCTGATGTCTGATGTCTTCGGTTGGCGATCTGCATCTAAGATTCCCCCTTCATCTGAGCTTCCCCCTCACATGGATATCTATCCCTTCACCTCGGCTGATTCCTCATCTGATGGATCCAACAATCCAAGAAGATCGCATAACATTTTGAACCGTGCTTCGGCTAGAGGTTTGGTGAAGATATTTGCTCTCTGAATCTCAGTTGGAATCTTCTCCACAGATACATCCTTCTTCTAAATATGATCTCGGATAAAATGATGTCGGATGTCGATGTGCTTTGTCCGAGTATGGTGAACAGGATTTAAAGAGATAGCAATGGCACTTGAGCTATCACAATGGATGGAAACCTGTCTAGTTGCGACTTCATAATCTCTCAGCTATTGCTTGAGCCACAACACTTGCATGCAACAACTACCAGCAGCCATGTACTCTGACTCGGTTGTACAAGTGGCAACACATGCTTGTTTCTTTGAAAACCATGAAACTAGCTTGCTTCCCATGAACTGACAGTGTCCAGATGTGGACTTCCTGTCCAACCGATCTCCGGCTAGATCCGCATCTGAGTATCCGGACATTTGGATATTGTCGTCAGCTGGGTACCATAACCCAACATTAACAGTACCCTTCAGATACTTAATGATGTTCTTTGCTGCCAACATGTGTGCTTCCCTTGGCTGAACTTGGAACCGAGCACACACTCCAACCGCGTAAGAGATGTCTGGCCGACTGGCGGTTAGATATAGCAAAGAACCAATAATCCCTCTATACTTACTGGCATCCACGAGTTTTCCCTCAGATCCGGGTTCAATCTTCCAGTTAGTATTCATCGGGATCCTTGTGGTTTTACTTGACTGCAAACCGATTTTGCGATGAGCTCCTTTATATATTTGGACTGATTAATAAAAATCCCTTTTGATGACTGCTTCACCTGTAGCCCAAGAAAATAGTTCATCTCGCCCATCATTGACATCTCGAATTTCTCCTTCATGAGAGTTGAGAATTTCTTGCACAGCTCCTCCGACTTGGAACCGAATATGATGTCGTCAACATAGATTTGCACAACAAGTATGTCTTCTCCAACTTTTATGGTGAACAGTGTTTTGTCAACTGACCCTCGTTTGAACCGCGAGTTCAGAAGAAAACCACATAGAGTGTCATACCAAGCCCTAGGTGCTTGCTTCAATCCATAGATCGCTTTCTTCAACTTATACACTCTTCCATCTCCAGTTTCAAAACCGGGAGGCTGTTCAACATAAACATCTTCCTTAATATCACCGTTGAGGAATGCACATTTCACATCCATCTGATAAACCTTGAATTTGTGAAATGCGGCATAGGCTAGAAATATTCGGATGGCTTCCAACCTTGTAATAGGCGCGAAGGAATCCTCGAAATCAATTCATTTTTGTTGGCAATATCCCTAAGCTACCAACCTTGCCTTGTTTCTCACGATGAATCCAATGGCATCTCTCTTGTTCTTGAAAATCCACTTTAATCCAATGACTTTGACACCATTTGGTCTTTCTACCAACTCCGATACACAGTTGCGTAGAAATTGATTCAGCTCTTCTTGCATGGCTGTTGTCCAATGAACACAGTTGAGAGCTTCCACAACATTCTTCAGTTCTGGCACATCAGCTACGAAAGATGAAATCATGGCAACATCTCCGGCTTGCTCGAACTCCTCCAGAACTGCCAATTCCTCAGCATATTGGGCGTAAGTGCTGGAATCTTCCTCAGCTGAGTCTGGATTTGCAACTCTGCTCCTAGTACGCACACCCTTGGCTGGATCTCCGATGATGTTGTCCTTGAAATGATCTTCATACCATCTCCTGTTGCGTCTTCCTTCTTCTTCCAACAGTGGTTGTTCCGTGATCTGAGCTGTGGGAGATGCTGGGATTTTCAGAACTGGTGATTTATCAGTTGTGGAGTCTGGATCCTCAACATGGACAATATTTTGAACTGAGCTAGGTTAGGCTTCGGATGCTGATGCAGTTGGAGTGACATCAGCTGAAGTTCCCCCTTGAGATGAGCTGGGGTCCTCACATTCATCTTCAGAGGAACAAGGATCATCATCCTCGGTTGTCCATACCAATGGTTCAGCTAGATTCTTCTGCCTTAGAACCTGCGATTTGGTGAGAGCTGGTGGAACATGTGGATCTACTTGTTGTCCTTTAGCCTGTTCCCTGCACTCAAAAATAGATTCATCAAAACTAACATGAGGTGTTATCTCCACAACACGAGAACTGTTGTTAAAAACTCTATAAGCCTTGATCCGAGCGGCATATCCGAGAAATATGCCCTTCGAAGCCTTGGCGTCAAAAGTTTTCAACCGAGTCTTCCCATTGTTGTGAATATAACACTTAGAACCAAAAAACGCGAAAATATGAAATATCAGGCTTCCTGCGTCTCCATAGTTCATTTGGAGTCTTTCCCAACCGCTTGGTCAGAAGAGACCAGTTCTGGGTGTAACAAGCTGTGTTGATTGCCTCAGCCCAAAATCTCTTTGGCAGAGCTGAGCTTGTCAACATGGATGTAGCAGCATCCTTCAGCGTTCGGTTCCTTCGCTCGGCTACTCCATTCTATTGTGGAGTACGAGCAGCCGATGTTTAATGAGTGATTTTGTGCTTCTCGCAGTATTCGATGATGGTTTCATTGAGGAACTCGGTTCCACGGTCTGATTGGATAGAAATGATTTTCATCTCTTGTTGGTTTGATATCCGATCCATCAGCTTGGGTAGCTCATCTCGGATTTCACTCTTGTGACGCATGAAAATGGTCCACGTGTACCTAGAGAAGTCATCAGTAACAACAAGTGTATATTCGTTACCATTCATGCTCTTGGGAGTAACGGGCCCGAAGAGATCAATATGGATCAGCTGCAATACTCGATAGGTTGAGGGAATCGTTTTCAACCAAAAAGAGGATCTAGCGAGCTTTCCTAGCTGACACGCACTGCAGATATGTGTGAAAACACACAGTTCGGAATACCCTTTGCATGTTTCTGTCTCGCAAGTCGGTTCATTGTCTTGAAATTCAGATGGTTGAGCCTTTTGTACCACAGCCAGCTCACATCTGAACTGCTCTTTGATAAAAGACAGGTGTCAGGGGGACTACTATTCCAATCTGCATAGTAGACATTTCCGGTTGGGGATCGATTTCCTAACAATATGACTTGCTTTGTTCTGACATTTTTGACCCTACAGCCCTGTGCATCAAACTTGACAGAGAAACCATTATCACAGAATTGGCTGATGGAGAGCAAGTTATGCTTCAATCCATCAACATATGAAACATTGAGAATAGACACGAGATTGGTTTCAAGGGTACCGTAGCCTTTGGTGTGACCTTTTGAGTTGTCACCAAAGGTAACTGATGGTCCTTCCTTCTCCACGAAACATCGAAGCAAATCCCTCAGATTTGTCATGTATTTCAAGCATCCACTGTCCATCACCCACAGGGTATGTAATGCTTTATTCTTCCCCAGCTATTCCTCCTGCTCCTGCACAGAGAAACACGCTTAGGTCCCCAATTTTACTTGGGTCCTGGAGGGTTAGAACCAGTTCCCCCTTGAACTGTGGGTCGATTTTCCTTGTAGATTCGGATAGATTTATCATTCCAAATTATCTTTCCTTCTCCATCAACTATAACAACACCTCGGTCATCCTTAGGCTTGTTGTTATTATTGACGTTCTGTTTCTTGGGAGGAGATTGATTTCTTCATTTTGAGCTTTAGGAGAAGAGGCGTTCCCCCTGTTTTGTTGACGTTTCTGACCCTTTTGGTTTTGCCTATGAGGTCGGACGCCATTTTGGAATCTCTGTGGCTGAGTCTGATTCCATAGTCTGGACTGTTGAATACAGCTGTTCATGCCCTGTTGTTGATTCATGTTCTGGCATGAATATCTCCAGCTGTTGGAATTGTTCCACATCGATTGACTCTGATGAAATCTCTGGTTGTTTTGATGATGGAACTGATGTCGATTCTGATGGTTGAATCCCTGTCGGTTCTGTTGATTCCATTCCTTCTGAGGTCGGTTCAGAGGTCGGTTCTGAGTTCGGTTCAGAGGTCGGTTCTAAGGTCAGTTCTGATTGTATCTCCGACGTCTCTGGTTCCTCTTCTGAGTCCTTGAACATTCCCCCTCAATTGTTATCCCAATCAATGGACTCTTCAGTTCTCCCATTACAGCTCCTTTTCCTTTCTCAGTTGCAGTTCCCTTAGCTGGTTGTGCTGTAGGCTCTTGCTGTGACGTGGAAGTTGGATTATGTTGGGGAATTGCAGACTCAACCGGATTTGGTTTGGCAACCGTGACATCCACAACCTTGATGAAGGTTGCGGGTGGAATTACAGTATCCTTGACCATGTCATAGCCGAGTCCAGACACGTCATCCATTTGTCGTTTATAACTGGTGAGATTCTCGATGATTTTGGATGATTGATATAGCTTTATCATGTTGTCCTTCTCAGTTTGTAGATCCTTGAGACGAACAGCTATATGCTTGGTCCTGTGCGTCTGACATCTTCATCAGCTGGTCGATCTGTGCCTCTTGCTTGTTCAACTGATCATGCTGCTCCTTGATCTGCTCCTTCAAACTCCTCATCGGTTGGAGCTTTAGTTTGGGTGGTGTCATTCAGTTGACCTTTGAGATTATCAATCTCTTCAGTTTGACTTTTAATCAGATCGTCCTTTTCGGTTAGGATTCTTCAGTCTGGCAAACTGTTCTTGAAGATTCTTAAACTCAACCGATTGCTGATGCAGTTCCTCATTGAGTTCTAGGAAGTCACTCCAAGAGGGTTCCAATTCTCCATCTACTGTTTCCTGCATGTTAGTAGCATTGGAAGAATTTAAATTAATTGGACTAGAATGTACCTCAGTATCATCCTGGTCGGTTCCAAATGCCATGAGACATTGATCCTGTCAGATAGCGTTGTTGGTGGAAGTCAGCTCGTCCTCATCTTCGGTGTCAGTGAAGATGTCCATGTCATCAGCTGCTTCTTCTGCAACCATGGCCTTGTTCTTTGCAGTTTGTTTGGCCCTCAACGCTTGTCTATCTTTCTTCGAAAGATCTGGACAATCAGCTTTGAAGTGTCCCTCTTTGCCGCATTCAAAGCAACTGTTGGTCACAGACTTTAAGTTATCTCGAATTCTGTTGGATTTATAGAACCGCTTGTATTTTCTGAACCGAGTATCCATGTCAGCTAGCTTCTTTGACAAGGCGGCTATACTCTATTGCAGCTCTTCTCTGCTTGGCTCCTTCGAAGCTGTGTCCGCAGATCTTGTTGCCCTTGATGTTCGCGGCTTGGAATAGTCAGCTCAAAGTGCTACTGTCTTTGTTCCTGAACCAACATACTCAAGTCGACTTGTCTGCCCTGAGGACTGAGTTGATCTTCGTTGGTTCACCTTGTACTCGTTTCCTTTCAGAATTGAGAACAGTCTGTCAGTTCCCATCTCTCCAAGATCAGCTCGGCTTTCATGAATGTTGGTGAAGGTGTCCCACTCAGCTGGTAGGGCTTGTAATACTTTGAGATTGATCTCTCTCAAGGTATATTTTCCTCGTCGGATAGACTGAATCCTTCGGATGATATCCATGAACCGAAGCTCCAACTGATCAATGGTTTCATCAACTCTTAGACAGAAGTTGTCAAAATCTTGACAAGCTATGGGAGAACTTGTTCTCCTTGGTTTCGTCACTCCCTTCACTAAGAGATGCCAAAATGTCCCACATCTCCTTAGCTGTGTTGCACTCTTCTATCCATGGAAGATAGTTTTGTCCAACTGTGGACATGATAGTGCTCTGAGCCCAGATATCCAGCTGGCTCACTTTAGCATCCTCAGGAGTAAAATCTTCTGGCTTCTTCTAGACCATCAACTCAGTTGCATCCCCATCATTGGGATTTGTAGGAGTGCGAATAACTTTTCCATGATGGTGATCGGTTCCGGATGTAATCACTTGTTGCATTCGATGATGCTTGGACAGTAGGATCTTCTTCATCCGAGTCTTCCAGGATGTATAGTTTACAACCGAAAACATGACAACAATCTTGTCTTTTTACATCCATCTGCACACAACAAACAGACAACAAATGCAAGCAGATATGCACTAGCGTGAAAGGATCTATTCAGTTGACCACTGAAGAAAAACACCTCGATTCACACCTCGTGAAACAGAGTCAGCAGTCTTTTGAACCACTGCTCTGATACCACTTGATGGTCCCTATACGAGTTCTGGTGTATGGGGGGGGGGGAGAATACACCAGATAGGGAAATTTTAAAAAACAACCCCCTGATAAAAACCACAACTGAGTAAAAGGACTCAGCTGGAATCACAACTGAGTAAGAAAACTCAGCTGGAAAGAGTGGTGCTATGCGGGATGTGGTGGATACAGAAACTAACTCGTATAAAACAACTCACGCTCAGATGCAAGGTCGGTCAACAACCAAATCAGTTGAAATATAAAGATGCAGTTTTAAGTGCTGGTTAGTTGGTCAGTTGGATATGCAAAAAGTAACTGAACTGAAAACACAAACACACAAAGGTTTTACGTGGTTCGGAGAGAACTCCTACGTCCACGGGGAGTTGTGAGTCCACACAACTCAGTCCAAGTTCTTTAGGACAGCTACCGCAAAGCTTACGCGGGCTTTGCAACCGTTTAGATAAGTTTGCGGGTACTTATCAACCTTACAGATAAGTTTACGGGTACTTATCAACCTTTCTACTCAATTTCGGGAAGAGCAGGATCCTAACAACCTTTTTAGGGGATGTGTATAAGGGTGGGGTTTCCAACTATTAGCTCTAACAAAGAAGTGAGCTAGGATCTAAGCTTGAACAAATGAAGACTCAAACTAAGATCGAAAACACCAAGACAGATTCTAACACTCTATGAACTCTCAACTAGTGATGTTCTTAGAGAATAATTGCAGTTTAGCTTGTGTGCAGGATATTGTCTTCTTTTGCTCTTTAGTCTCTTCTCGCACTTGTTTGTCTTTTGTGTGTTGTATCTTGATGAATGAATGAAGGCCTCTATTTATAGGCGGAGAGAATCAACTAGCCGTTGGATGAGCCGTTGATCTCTGTTCTGTGAAAGCGATGGCTTGTCTCTCATTTCTGCAGATTTTCCCGATTTGGCAACTGTAGACTTCTGTTTTCTTTCTGAGACAGCCTTGTGTTGGGCTAAATGAGGTAATGACAAACGTCAAACCTTCACGTGACTTCCTATTTGAAATTCAAATCTCAACCTTTGTCTTTCAATATTGATTAGTCGGTTGAGAAGTTTGGTCTTCATCCGAGTGGTCTTCAGCTGATGTTCCATCTGATCGCTATCTTCATTTGACATTCTGTCTGAAGAGGAATAGTTGAACCCTCAGCTGCCTTGAACTTTATGTTGTCGATCTATCGGATTGAGTCTTGCAACTGATGTTCCATCAGAACAGTTGGCTTGAATGCTCAGTTGTCTTTCTTACATCTGATGTTCCACATCCGATCAGTTGGCTTGAACGCTCAATTGTCTTTCTTACATCTGATGTTCTAACCGAGTAAAGTCATGTTTCCGTCTTCAGCTGGAGTCCTGTAAAGATAAAATCTGAACCTTTCTCAAACAGCGAGACTAAATACTAACATTGAGATATGGAAATATCTACTCGGTTGGGGTCAGTTGGTTTTGGAATCAGTCAAAACTTTACTAAATTTCCCAACACAAATCAACACTCATCAAGAAATGAGCATAAATAATTTACAACGATTTCATAAAATAATAGGAAGTATCTCGATTCCAAGTTATGCAGACATCAAAGTTAAACGAGAATTAAGAAGTTGTTTTGATCAAACGGCTCATTGTTTCATAATCATATCAGAGTTATCAAAAAGACATAATCAAAAGATTATCAAATAGATTATCATGCAGCGGAGACATCATTTGCTCTTGAAAACTACATGTATGAAGACATGTAATTGTCGACTCAAACCTTCAACAGATAACACACCACCAATAATCACCTTCGCCATCTTCATCCAAAGCTAACCTGCACATTTAGAAATACATGCAGGGCTGAGTACTTCGTACTCAGTGAACACATTGCCAAAAATATTCTCAAAAGCTTGCTCTTAGAGCTATATAATTGAAACTTGCCTCTCTTGCTGCATCACAAGGGTTAGATATATAAATAACTGCTTTAAGAGAATTTTCCCACTGGTGACAGCCATGAAAACATTTTTGTTTTGTAAATGGTCTGCGCAGACTAAGCTTATACCTTAGGTATGAATCAATCTACAACTTATCTTTATGTGGTGTCGAGAAGTAGGCCTCCTCCTCGAACACCGTGACCGGCCCAATCGAAGCAAGGCTCACAATCACCTTAACTAATGCATGCATTGTCCCGTATCCTACAGGACCTTTATCCTGTGCATCCACAGGACCTTTAATAATCTTTAACACGTAGATGATTGCATACCAAAACATTTAGAACATTTAGGTAAGTCAATCAATTGGAAAAGCGCACGTAATATGTAAATAGTACACGCGTTCAGAAAGCCCACCTGACTTCCGAATATTCTAGCTAGGCGGCTTACTCTTTCGCGTCCTTGCTACTTTTCTGTCCCGCTTGGTCCTTCACAGTGTAACATCGAACAAGGACAAAACTCTCGACGCGTAAGACGTAAAGTAGATTTTGATTTCGGCTGAAGGACTTTTACTTGACTCGAGTCTTTTATTTTAACTTTTCTAAGTCAATATCCTTTCTCGACTTTCTCGCTCTCCGGTGTTTAACTTTACTCGGTTACTAGACAAACTTCGTCTCTCATTCTCGTTTCTAGAAATAATATTACTTTAGTATTTCTCGCTAGTGAGAAAATACCATCTA